>JALAZF010000323.1:0-2451992 GCA_022829125.1 Lathyrus tuberosus | reverse complement strand
CACTCTCTTGTTGAGTCAACCTTTTTAGCCTCAATGGGCTTTGTACAAGACAGATAAAGTCACTCTCTTGTTGAGTCAATCATTTCCAGCCTCCTTTTAGGCTTGGTATAAAGATTTCCCTAGCAAAATTTATCCTCCTCTTAGGCTTTGTATAATGATTTCTCCAGCTTGTTCAGCCATAATCCTGGGCTTTATACAGGACAGATACAAGCACTCTCTTGTTGAGTCAAACCTTTTTAGCCTCAATCTTGGGCTTTGTACAAGACATAAATCTTCATAACCTTCTCTTAAGCTTGGGACAAATCTCTTCCCTAGGAGAGTTAATTCCTCCCAGCCTTCTTTTAAGCTTTGAGAAATACTCTCCAGCAGAGTCAAACTTGTTTTAGCCTCAATCTTGGGCTTTGCACAAGACACTTAAAAAATCCTCAGCCGAATCAGTTAAATTTCCCATTTCAGCCTCAATCTTGGGCTTTGTACAAGACACATACAAACCTCCCCGACGGAGTCAAAATCCCTCTTTAGCCTCAAATCTTGGGCTTTATACAAGACAGATTGAACATTTTCCCTGGAAAAGTCAAACTTCTAGCCTCCTCTTAGGCTTTGTATAATGACATCCCCAAAGAGCCAAATCTCTTTCAGCCTCCTCTTAGGCTTTGTATAAGGACTTCCCTTATGGAGTCAATCAACCTCTTAGCTTTAACCTTGGGCTTTGATCAAGGCACACAAAAATCAACAATCCCTCTTTAGAGATGACAAATTCTCTCTCAGCCAAACCTTTTAGCTTCAATCTTGGTCTTTGAACAAGACACCAAACATCTTTTTCCTCCCTTAGAATAGGAGGAACTACGATTGCTCTGATTTCCCTGTTTTGGTTAAACGGGAATACGTAGGCATAAGATTGCAAAATCTTAGCGAGCATACTAATCAAAAACTCTAGGTCCAACACCTTCATTCCAATCAAAACTTAGGTCCATTACCTTACCAAAAACACCCAAAAATCAACAAAAACTCACTCACTCACTCACATTTCCCAAGAAACTTTCCCAACCCATTAACAGATAAACACTATCAAGTACAAAGCAAAACCTAAAGCTAATATCCTGTGGATAACCATATATAGGATGGGTAATTGACAACTCTCCATTGTATAACCTGACCCCGAACTCCCCGAATCTCTTTAAAGCGTTTGTTCAGTTAAACATTTGCGTGCAAGGTTAGTTTTAGATAGCCTCCCTTTCCCTTCCAGCTTCATGGGATAAATAAGAAATCAGAAAGTAGCAACCCCTCCTCATTGTGGGGAGAAACCTAAAAACCAGCGATAAGGTGGTCGCGTCACCGACAAAAATCGCTCGCTACAGTAAAATGGCGACTCTGCTTGGTAAGTCATTGTCTGTATAGGACTAGGATTATAGTTATTAAGAGGTCTAGGATGTTAGTTTTAGGAATAAATATATATATCGCTTTTCCAACTTGATATCCGTGTTTATTTTTCTGCTAATGGGACTGCGGGTGATGCCACATCTGGAAAGTTTGAGTGACACCTAAGATAAGTGATGGCATTAGACGGGTAATCTTACAGGGAGTGACTCCCAAATAAGAGACCCCGGTAGACCATCGAATCAGTGGAGATACCCTTTGTGGATTCAATGTCTAAACGACTTCGGTTGTTGAAAACAGATTGTTCGATTGTGGTATCCATGAAACTGAGGATTTAGTAGGCTGAGACCATGTTACTATTTTATAGTGCGTAAGCTATCGGAAATAGTTGTCACGCGATACTACCCTCATTTGAGATTACTCTAAGATACCATGGCTCGCTCGGGTGAACCAGCATGCTGTTGTTATCCCAAGGGGGGTCAATGATTTTGAGGATAGGTACAAAAAATCACCATAGTACAACCTTTGGGGATGGGTAGAGCCATGACTTCATGACACTGAACCTTTGACCCCATGTTTTTTCTATGTTTTTGTGTGCTGCATTCATGCATTCATTTCATTAAAAAACTTTAAACAAAGAAAAAAAATATTTTTTTCTCTTCTCTCATTTTTCAAATTAAACTAAGACAATGATTGCAAATATCAGAGAGAAGGATTGCGTTATGGATTTTGGTAGAAGGAAGACACACAAGTATACCTTCAAGGTTCCAAAATTAGAGGATTTGAGAGGGTTGGCAAGGATGATCACCAACCCTGATGCTTTCAGAGCTAAGTACGGAGGACTGCTGTCTCTGTTAAGGGTCCATGTAATTGAAGGAATCCTGGCTACGCTAATTCAGTTCTACGATCTGGTTTATCTTTGTTTTAAATTCTCGGATTATCAACTAGCACCAACACTGGATGAGCACTCTCATCTGACTGATTTACCCATCACTGACCAAGCTCCCTTTTCTGGACTGGAAGAAATTCCAAAGGATCAAATCATTGCAAGAGCTATCTATTTGGATGAGTCAGAAGTCAGGACTCACATGACCATTAAGGGTGGAATCCAAGGTTTTCCAGCCAAGTTTTTGGTAAAGAAAGCTCTGTACTTTGCTAGTATAGGGAATGTGACTGCTTTCGAGAGCGTCTTTGTTCTGCTCACCTACGGGTTATTTCTGTTTCCCAACATTGTTAACTTCGTTAATATCAATGCCATTAAGATTTTTCTGATTGGAAACCCTGTACCGACCTTGCTCGCAGATGCGTATCATTATGTACACTTAAGGAATTTATACAACGGAGGAATGATCACATGTTGTGTACCCCTGCTATACAAATAATTCACTTCCCATTTGCCCAAGTTTGCTGCTTTTGGGGATCATAAGAGTACTCTACATTGGTCGCAGAGAATATGTCTCTTACCAACTCTGACATAGATTGGTACAATCGAATCTATGACGGGATAAGAATCGTTGACCGTTGTGGAAATTTCCCTAATATGCCCCTCATAGGAACTAAAGGAGGAATCAACTATCAACCAATTTTAGTTCGTCGTCAATTTGGATACCCGATGAGACATGTCCCGCGTAATGTTCATCTGGAAGGTCTTTTCTTCAAGGAAGGAGAAAATGATAGGGCACTAAAGACAGAAATAGTGCATGCCTGGAAACATGTTCACAGGAAAGGAAGATAGTCTCTAGGAAAACCAGACTGTGTCTTTGTAGAACCTTATCTCCAGTGGGTACAAACTAGAGCTCTCAAGCTAAGGATTCCTTACCCTCGCCAAGAAGTTCTTCCGTTAAAGGAATCTGTCCTTTATTTTATGTCTGGTACGGAAAAAATCCAGGTCACCCTCAACAAAGTTCAACAGGAGAAGAAGTCTTGGAAAAACAAGTACCGTATTCTTAATGTGGAGTGTACCAAAATACAACAACTGTTAAAAGAAAAAGATGCTCTGATCGAGATTTTAGAGCAACATGCTGTAGAAAATCAAGAAGACCAAAGGAATTTGCTCACTCCTTTCACTTGGCAAAGGAATGACAACCCGACAACGGCTCAAGAGCCCCGGTCAAAGAAAAGGAAAATACCAGAACCAGCACCTGAGCTCTCCTCAGAGAGGACTCGGGATCCATAAGTTTAGACATTTCCTTTTACAGCACTTTGTAAATTACTGTATTTCCATTTCTGCAATCTTTGAATTCAATAAAACGGTCCCCACTGTATGATATTTGCAATCCAATTGTTGAAGTTTCTTTTGATTAAACAAAAAAAATATTATTAATATAATCATTGCATATCATCCATCATTCTCACATAACGCATTCTTCTTACCTACGAATCTCACGTTTGTGTCTCAATTCTAGAGTCAAGATGTCTCATTCGTATAATACTCGGGCCAATCGACAAAAAAAATGGATAATCTCGAGGAAGAGAACCGAGAGTTGAGAGAAGAACTCGACGCTCTGAAAGAAGATCTGAGGAAACTTCACAATGACATGCAAGCTCTGGCAGCAGCTCAGATACAAAGGACTGTGATCTCAGAGATCACATCGACTCCCATAGTGGAAAAGTATGATCCTCGGTATAACATGCCTAAAGATCGTCCCTGGGGTATGCCACTTAACTATATCCCGAAAGGATATATTCCGCCGATCACAGAAAATCCGAAAACTGCAGCAGGAACCGCAGGGCCTGAAGGTTACAAACTTCGGGAAAACGAAGAAACAAGGGGCATGACAGCAACTCCTGAAGGTTACAAACTTCGGGAGAGAGAAGCACCAAGAGTCACTGCCGTAATGACTTTGCCACCACCCGTGGTACACACTGTCCCGGAAGGACAAATTCCATAGATACCTTCTGGTGGAAACGAAAGTATGTACGACAGAATGAATGAGTTCCAGGAGCAATTCCTGGAGATGCAGAAGGAACTACATACCATTCGCGGTCAGGATCTATTCGAAAAGGATGCCGCAGACCATTGTTTGCTCCCCAATGTGAAAGTTCCGCACAAGTTCAAGGTGCCCGAATTTGAAAAATACAGGGGTAACTCTTGCCCTCAAAGTCATTTGGTGATGTAAGCTCGGAGGATGTCAACTCAGATAGAGAACCAACAACTACTGATCCACTATTTTCAAGTTAGTTTAACCGGTGTCGCACTCAAATGGTACATGGGTTTAAACCGCACCAAGATCATCACTTTCAGAGATCTTGGTGCTGCCTTCGTTCAACAATATAAGTATAACCTGGACATGGCACCAGACAGAGATCAACTTAGAGCTATGTCGCAGAAGGACAAGGAAACCTTCAAGGAATATCCTCAGAGATGGCGTGAAATTATCGCCCAGATTTATCCACCTCTTGAGGAAAAAGAGATGACAAAAATCTTTTTGAAAACCTTGAGCTCATTCTACTACGACCGAATGGTCGCCAGTGTGCCTAACGACTTCACTGAGATGGTGGGCATGGGAGTCCGTCTTAAAGAAGCAATCTGAGAAGGACGTTTGGTCAAAGATGTTGGACCATCAAGCAGTACCAAAAGATACGGTAATGCTCTCCCTAAGAAAAAAGAGCAAGATATTGGTAATATCTCTCTCGAAAAGCAAAGGTGACGGTACCAACCAGTAGCAACTCTAACTCCTGTTATCAACCATGCGCCTGCTCCAACGTACCAACCTCAGGTTGCTCAGAGCCAACCGAATCAACAATAATATCAGCAAAGGACACAAAAGCCTCTTCAGCAGGCTCACCCTCAGTACAATAACAACCGTACAACGCGACCACCAGGGTTCGACCCTATACCAATGTTGTACGCAGAACTGTTTCCATTACTATTGGTCAAGGGGCACGTCTAAACCATGGTTCCTCTTATGGTACCAAAAAATCTGCCTTTTTGGTTCAAAGCAGATCAAACTTGCCCTTACCATCAAGGAGGACCAGAGCACAACATAGAAAACTGTCTCAGCTTCAAATCCATTGTACAGAAGCTTGTTAGGAGCGGGGTCCTATCCTTCAAGGATATGAATCCTAATGTTCAGACAAACCCGCTGCCTCAACACGAGAAAGCTGCAGTCAATTTGATAGAGGAGGAGTTTAAACACAACTATCAAATTCACAATGTACTCTTATTAGGAACCAACGTGGTTAAGATGCATTGCAGACAGAGTGGATACGGTCACGTACCATCTCATAACTATCACCAGTGTGATATCTGCTCTAAAAACAATCAAGGATGTTCTGTGGTGCAATCAGCTCTACAGGAACAGATGGATCTTGGATGGATCCAAGATCATCAAATCCGTGAAGTCAACATGACTTATATAAATTCCAACATCATTCAAAACCACGACATCCGTACGATGAATGTCAACTTGGTGGCAATGCACTCAAGGCAAAGCCAACATCATGATCTGCCACGACACAATTACGATTCCTATCTGATTTGCTCGAAAAATAATCAGGGATGCTCTTTTGTATAAGAGGCCCTCCAGCGTCAGATGGATCTGAGATGGATTCAGGATTACCGCGATAGAAGTCATTATCAAGTGAATATGATTCAAATATTTGATGTTCGCTTGATGAATACCAACTTGGTGGAATTACATGCTAAGCAAGTCCAGCTCAGTTTTCTGACGCATGAATATCAGAACTGTAAAGTGTGTCGTGAGAGTGACCAAGGATGTGCACTCATTCAAAGGACACTGTAACACTTGTTAAACCATTGGTGACTTCCGATCTATCTAGATGAAGACACAGAACAAATCAGTATAACTGATGGGAACCCTACTAGGCATCAAAATCAGGATATTCGATCAATGGAAACCGATCTAGTGAGGTTACATTGCATACAAAGTGGACGTGGCCGGGTGCCACCACACAACTATGAGTGCTGTAGAGTTTGCTCGGAAGATAACCAAGGATGCTACCTCGTGCGAGTAGCCCTTCAAAGTCAGTTAGACCACAAAGAGATTTTACCGTGTTCAAGCTCTGATCCGATTAACAGGATGTCGGACTATCATCCTAATCAAAGCAAAGAAGTTGTCTTGATCCCTAAGCGAGATGTGGCTAAAGATGTATGCGCCATAATCCCTTTACTCCATAAATCAAGAGTTCCTCTTGATAGTGGAAAGGTTCTCAACCTCGAACCAATTGAGGTCGGCTACGATGGTCAAAAAAATCAGAAGGCTCCTATAGTTATCTAACTACCGAGACCAGTACCATACAAATCCGATAAGGCTATCCCTTACAAATACGGTGCAACAACAATTGAGAATGGAAAAGAAATTCCATTACCCTCCGTCGTGAATATTGCAGACATCAATCGAGTAACACGGAGCGGTCGAATCTTCAACCGAGGAGTTGGAGAACCTACCAGAGAAAAGGAACCTTAAACAGAAGTTCCTAATCAGCCAGTCGGTCAGTCCAGTGACCCCGACCTTTCAAAGAACAATGATGAGATGCTGAAGCTCATCCAAAAGAGTGAGTACAACATTGTTGATCAAATGTTGCAAACTCCTTCAAAAATCTCGGTGTTATCTCTATTACTCAGTTCCAAAGCTCACAGGGAGGCTCTACAGCAAATCTTAGAGCAAGCCTTTGTGGAACAAGGTGTAACAATAAGACAATTTGACAGCATCATCTCCAACATCACTTCCTGCAACAACTTGGGATTCAGTGATGAGGAACTGCCAAAAGAGGGCCAAAATCATAACATGGCACTCAATATTACACTCAACTGCCAGCACGATGCTTTAGCCGGCGTACTGGTAGACACCGGATTGGCTCTGAATGTTATGCTGAAGTCCACTCTAATGCGACTATCATTTAAAGGATCTCTGATGAGAAGCAGTGAGGTCGTCGTCAAAGCATTTGACGGATCCTGAAAAATAGTTATCGGCGAAGTAGACCTTCCTATAACTATTGATCCTCACATGTTCCAAGTCACTTTCCAGGTCATGGACATCCGAGCAGCATACAGTTGTTTGTTAGGAAGACCTTGGATACACGAGCCTGGGGCAGTCACTTCGACACTTCACCAGAAACCAAAGTTCGTCAAGAACGACCAACTAGTCACTGTCTGCAGAGAGCAAGCCTTGATCGTGACCAACTTATCGTCATCCACTTGTGTAGAACCAGAGGAGGTTGTGGGGACCCAGTTCCAAGCACTTTCGATGAACAATGATAACCAATCAGAAAGAGGAACGTCGATTTCCTCGTATAAAGATGCTCTCGAAGTAATCAAAAGTAACAATGCAAAAGGATGGGGACAGCTTGTCATTCCTACTGATAACAAGACAAAGAAAGGTCTTGGTTTTTCTTCAACCTGTACCCAGACTGCTTCTAATGATGAGAGTCTTCATCCCATTCAGAACTTCTTCCATAGTGGAGGTTTCCTTCACCCAGTGTCTCGAGAAGTACATACCATCAACGAGGGTGATTCTTATGATACAGATGAAGAATGGAAGTCTTATCTTAACGAAGATGGTTATATGTCTCAGGGAGAAGTGCCTACGCCATTTTTCTATCCCGCACAGAGCCTGAGATATATACCGAGATCAGACGTCAAAATGATATACGGAGAATGTGATCCGAAAGGATGTCATTTTCCACCAAACTCATTAGAGGAGGACACTCTGATGAAAGACAATTTAACCTCATTATTATGGCCCAATGGATGGCCTGCCTATCTGACAGTCGTACCCAGGAGACTTAGAGCAAAAGAGTCAGCCGAATGATGTATATCAGCTGAGCATCATTGAAAAGAATACCTGCATTCTCACAAAATCATGGGATCATTACTCAGGGCATTTTGAAGATATCCAGTACAACGATGAATTTGCAAAGATTGCAGGACAACAGTTCATCAACTATGCTTTTCCTGAGGTCAACGTCATCGAAAGAGATGACTCCTCCAATTCCAAAGAAATATGGGACACCTTAGAACAACCAAGTGGCAAATTCGACTTCTTAGTCAAGTACACCGCTCCTGAAAGCTCTCGTATCAGGCTCGAAGACATCCAGCCAACTGGATCGAAGATTTACCTGAGAGTGTAAACACTGTGCAAGATACAGTTGAAGAATCCTCCTACGACAACTCTGCCTGGGAAACAGATTCCAATGATCCTGCTCCACCAGAAATCAGCATTATTTCTGAAGACAAGCCAAGAAGGAAGGTGCCCGACTTTGTGATTCACCGAGGAGTTCGCCGCCAATGGGTTGCTGTCAATGTTTCGAAAGTCGTTCATAAGTCTAAGTAATTGTCGTCTTTGTCTTAAACCTTTCACCTTGCCCAGGTGAAACGGATGTTTTGATAGGGATCACTTTCTGTAAATGTACCTCTTTGCTTTGTACAAAGCGACAGAGTTTTGTTTTATAGGGCTGTAGTTTCAAGAATCGACAAGATCATAAATAAAATAACGCCGTTCTGTAATTTCAGCATTTATTGTTGTTTTCTCCTTTGGCTTTTTCAGAAAATAGTAATCCTAAAAAACAACTCAAATAATAAAAACAAGCATTTTTCAGAAAATACACTACACACACTCTTGTATTCTCTCTATCTCTTCTAAAACAATCATCACGTCGTGCAGATTACTTGTTTTAAACCCCATTAAAACATACGATCCAATGCCTTCTCAAAACTTTGAATTCCCGGTATTTGAGGCTGAAGAAGAAAATGACGAAGAAATTCCAAAAGAGATCTCCCGATTACTCAGACAAGAGGAAAGGTCCATTGAACCTCACAAAGAGCCGTTGGAAACAGTCAACTTGGGTTCAGAAGAAGAGAGAAAAGAAGTCAAGATTGGAGCACTGCTCAGTCCAACTGTCAAAAAAAGTTTTACAAAGCTTCTCAAAGAGTTTCCCGATGTATTTGCTTAGTCCTATCAGGATATGCCAGGGTTGGATACCAGCATCGTGGAACATCACCTACCGTTGAGAACAGAATGTCCGCCGATAAAACAAAGACTAAGACGGACTCATCCAGACATGGCCATCAAAATCAAAGAAGAAGTACAGAAACAGATTGACGCGGGTTTCCTCGCCACATCAAAATATCCTCAATGGCTAGCCAACATAGTGCCAGTTCCAAAAAAGGACGGAAAGGTCAGAATGTGTGTAGACTACAGGGATCTGAACAAGGCCAGTCCAAAGGATGACTTTCCCCTACCACACATTGACATGCTGGTAGACAGTACAACGAAATTTAAAGTATTCTCCTTCATGGATGGATTCTCGGGCTATAATCAGATAAGAATGGCGCCAAAAGACATGGAGAAAACTTCATTCATCAACCCATGGGGCACTTTTTGTTACAAGGTAATCTCGTTCGGTTTGAAGAACACTGGGGCAACCTATCAAAGGGCCATGACTACTCTGTTTCACGACATGATACACAAAGAAATAGAAGTGTATGTCGATGATATGATTGCCAAATCTGAGACAGAATAGGAGCATGTGACCCACCTGTTAAAGTTATTCGAGCGGTTGAGAAAGTACAAACTCCGCTTGAATCCCAATAAGTGCACATTCGGTGTCCGTTTAGGGAAACTGTTAGGGTTCATCGTTAGCCAAAAAGGAATTGAGGTTGATCCTGACAAAGTCAAGGCCATTCAAGAAATGCCTTCTCCAAAGACTGAAAAACAAGTTAGGGGATTCCTGGGAGGTTTGAATTACATTTCCAGATTTATATTCCTCATGACCGCGACATGTGCGCCAATCTTCAAATTACTCAAAAAGAATCAGGACTGCATTTGGACAGAGGACTGCCAAACCGCCTTCGACAGTATCAAGGAATACCTATTGAACCCACTTATTATATCACCTCCAGTGGAAGGAAGACCACCGATCATCTACTTAATAGTCTTGGGGCCAATAAGACAAAACAAAAAGGAAAGAGTTTGCCATCTACTATTTAAGCAAGAAATTCACCGACTGCGAGACTCGGTACACTATGCTTGAGAAAACTTGTTGTGCTTTGGCTTGGGCAGCCAAACGTCTTCGCCAGTATATGATTTATCACACTACTTGGTTAATCTCTGAAATGGATCCGATCAAGTACGTCTCTGAAAAAATTGCTCTTACAGGAAGGATTGCCCGTTGGCAGATGTTGTTATTAAAATACGACATCGAGTAACATGCTCAGAAAGCTGTCAAGGGAAGTATCTTAGCCGATCATTTGGCTCATCAACTGATTAACAATCAGGAATCAGTCAGATTTGACTTCCAAGATGAAGATGTTATGTATTTAAAAATGAAAGATTGCGATGAGGCTACCCAGTGAAGGGCCAGAACCAGGTTCCCAATGGGGACTTATCTTTGATGAAGCTGTCAATCATTATGGAAACAGAATTGGGGCAATCATCATAACACCTCAGGGTACCCACATTCCTTTCACCGCCCGACTGACATTCAAGTGTACAAACAACGAGGCCGAATACGAAGCTTGTATCATGGGTCTCAAAGAAGCGGTTGACTTAAGGATCAAGAACTTGGATGTATATGGCGACTCAGCCCTGGTTATCAATCAGATCAAAGGAGATTGGAACACATACCAATCAGGACTGATTCCTTACAAAGACTACGCGAGAAGGTTGTTACCATTCTTCGACAGAATCAAGTTTCATCACATCCCTCGTGAGGAGAATCACATGGCTGATGCATTAGCCACTCTCTCTTCCATGATTAGTGTAGGTCAATGGAATGATATACCTAAGATTGACGTAATGTGCCTTGAAAGGCCCGCTTATATCTTCACGATTGAAGCAGTCATAGACGACAAACCTTGGTATCACGATATCAAATGCTTCCTTCAGAAACAATAGTACCCACCTGGGGCATCCAGAAAAGACAGAAAGACCCTCAGGAGATTGGCAGGCAGCTTTTTCCTGAGCGGTGATACACTCTATAAGAGAAACTTTGACATGGTCTTGCTCCGATGTGTAGATAGACTAGAAGTAAACATGCTGATAAAAGAAATTCACGAAGGATCCTTTGTCACTCATGCCAACGGACACACAATGGCGAGAAAAATTCTGAGAGCAGGGTACTATTGGTTGACCATGGAATTTGATTACTACAAGTATATGAGGAGGTGTCACAAGTGTCAGATATACTCAGACAAAATCCATGTACCGCCAACACATCTCAAAGTTCTCTCTTCCCCGTGGCCTTTTTCCATATGGGGAATCGACATGATTGGCATGATTGAACCCAAGGCTTCAAACGGACATCGGTTCATCCTAGTAGCCATTGATTACTTTACCAAGTGGGTCGAAGCAACGTCATACGCCAATATAACCCGACAAGTGGTGGTCTGATTTATCAAAAATAATCTCATCTGTCGTTATGGTGTTCCAAGCCAGATCATTACTGACAATAGATCTAATTTGAATAATAAGATGATAAAAGAGTTGTGTACTGAGTTCAAGATCGAACACCACAACTCATCTCCCTACCGACCCAAGGTGAACGGAGATGTAGAAGCGGCTAACAAGCACATCAAGAAGATTATTCAGAAGATGTTTGTAACCTACAAAGACTGGCACAAGATGTTACCCTTTGCTCTTCACGGTTATCGTACGTCTGTCCGCACCTCAACAGGGGCAACCCCTTTCTCCCTAGAATATGGCATGGAGGCAGTGCTTCCCATAGAAGTAGAGATCCCATCAATCCAGGTATTGATGGAAGCTAAGCTAACAGAAGCAGAATGGTGTCAAAGTCGACACGATGAGCTGAATCTGATCGAAGAGAAGTGAATAACAGCTCTATGCCATGGTCAGTTGTATCAGTAAAGGATGAAGAATGCGTTTGACAAAAAGGTCTGACTTCGCGTCTTCAGAAAAGGAGACCTTGTGCTCAAGAAGATACAATCATTTCTCACAGATTCCCGGGCCAAATGGACTCCGAATTATGACGGCCCCTATGTGGTCAAGAAAGCCTTCTCAGGCGGCGCCTTGAGACTCGCAACCATGGATGGAGAGGAATTTTCCTACCCCACAAATGTTGATGTAGTCAAGAAATACTTCGCCTAAATAAATAAATTAAAAAGAAAAAACGTCTCGGTGGATTGAAAACCCGAAAGGGCGGTCCAGGAAAAATTTAGAGACATAAGCAAAAATCATCCCGATGGATTGGAAATCTCAAAGTACAATCCAGGTAAAAGTTAGGGATTCATGGCAAGTAACTACGTCCAGCAAAGGGGAAGATCCCCCAGCAGCAGTCGTGTCATCCATCTAGAAAACTCCAGTCAAGGTCATCTTCGACGGAAGCTCAGGATGCCCAGAATTCAAAGTTGGTAGAAGGATAGCAGTCGTTATGTTTCGATGTAGCCCTTTTCCCTTTAAATTACCATTTTCTAACTTTGTAAATACTCTGTGGAATCGCGTGTTTGGCTTATTTCCCTCCTATCAATAAAATTTGAGCCTTAGTGCTTTTGTTTGTAATTCTTATTTGTTTTAGCTTTACAGAACGACATTTTAACATGATTAACGATTCTTGAAATAAAACAAAAATGAATTTAATTGTTAACATTTTTCTGCTTTTAAAATAAAGATGGCAATTTCTTTTGACTGTTGGACTTCGAAAGGAACATCGATCGCTTCTCTGAAAATGATTGAGCTTCAAAGTGCAGAATCAAAGTACTCCTTCTAAACCAGTACGCCTGAATGAAGGATCAGCTGTGTCAGATGTGAATATTTCGTGTGACATCCCCGACAGAGTTCTTGCCTTCTAAGCCCGACCAAGGTTGTTCCCCACAGGAATTATCTCTCCTAAGCAAGGCAGAATTGCTATTTTGGACCAAATGGTACGTCCTCGTTCCCAGCAGTGGTCGAGTATCCAGTCGTGTTCATCTATTAAGTCTGTATGTCACGTCAGTTTTGTCAGCATATACATACATACATCATGCATTATTGATTCATACTCATATTCATATTGCATCACTATCACTCTAGTCGATCTTGTTCCCAAGCGATAAAAGTCCTCTCACTTGAGTTGTCAATTCTTTCCTTGTCAGGGAATGTTTTGTCTTAACCATCTATCTCCTCCAGTGTATTTCTAGGATGGAGACGGTCCTCGGCCACTTTGATAACTTGAACCTCTGAAAAACAAGGAGACATTCGATAAACGTCACTCTTCACCATTGAAGATGATATGTTCGTTTTCCCGGATTTAAGGAAAATCCCCAGAGAAAGCCTCTTAATCAAAGATTCGGCAATACAACAATTTTTCTCTGGAAAATTCGCTGACGAAAAGGTCATCAGCACCTCCAAGTTGGATTGCATCACATGGCATTTCTCCGAAAAGATCTCACAGAAAAGTATGATGTAATATCCCCAAGCAGGAAACAGTCTCTCAAGAGACTCGTTTTCCCCAGTAGAGTCAACAAATGGCATCTCTAACAGAGAAGTTTGTACACCTCTACAACTCAAACAAATGGGTGTCCCCAGCAAGTCTAACACCGAAACTTTTTCCCATCAAATGGCATCTCCCCAGGAAAATTCGGCGAGAAGTTTGAGGAAAACCGCTACAAATAGCATCCCTTGTTAAGAAAGTTTATTGACAAAAGAAACTGAGACTAGTTCCTTGGCTGAAGACCAGGATCGAGGGGAAGTTTATATCAGAAACTGAGACCAGTTCCTTAGTTAAAGACCAGGATCGAGGGGAAGTTTATATCAGAAACTGAGACCAGTTCCTTGGCTGAAACCAGGATCGAGGGGAAGTTTATATCAGAAACTGAGACCAGTTCCTTGGCTGAAGACCGGGATCGAGGGGAAGTTTATATCAGAATCTGAGACCAGTTCCTTGGCTGAAGACCAGGATCAAGGGGAAGTTCATATCAGAAACTGAGACCAGTTCCATGGCGGAAGACCAGGATCGAGGGGAAGTTTTACCTTTTCTAAGTATCATTGCTTAGTAAAAGAAGATGGGTGAGCAAACTGCCATTCATAAACACCAACAAAATTTCGGGTATTCCGATATTTAATCCTCTTGCATCCCGAATGCCCGAATACCTTCGCCATTCACACCTTCGGGTCCAAGAAAATTAAATAGGGGCATCTTTCATACCCCAAATTTTGACCACCAAGATTTCCCATCATTGTGCAAATCATCATCACAATATGGATGCACTTACATACCTCATCAATCTCCTCAAAGAGGATTGAGCATTCACTACAATCAAGAATTAGGGTTTCAAGCCCTCTCAGAGCACTTAGACAAAGGATTAATCAAGAAATGACATAATCTTCAACTTGTCTAACCTCTTAAAACACCTATAAAGGATCAAGAGGACTCCCACATCAGGAATCAAGCACAAAGTTGCAACATTCCAAGTGGATCAAGCCTTACGATCGCCAGTGTCACCAAATTAGGGTTTTGGTCGACCAAAGCTTCCAGATGAAAATTTTCCTCTGGGCATGAGCCAAGGCTTTAGGGCACAACCCAAAATACTCCAAGGGACCTCATGGACCCAATCATCAAGCTAATTTAACCTCAGAGGATGCATTTACCCAAAAAATCAAGAATTAGGGTTTCTTGACCTAATTCACCCCTAAGTTGACTTTTGGGACAAAACAAGAGCCAAAACCTCAAGACATAATTTGAGGGTCTCCAATACACTACATTGATCCATTTTCAACAATGGATTGATCCAAGAAACTTGATCCACAAGTTTCAATTTCATCAGGACCACAATTAGGGTTTCGAGGAAAAAGTCAACTGTACCTTTGACTTTTGACCAAGATATGCTCCCAAACCTTGGGACATGATTCAATACACCCTATAACACCTATGCAATATATCCATTAGGTTTGATTTAGGTCAAAGACTTGATTTCACAAAGGATCGCACAGTTTGGATTTCATCCGATAAAAAGTCAACTGTGCACAAAATCAAGTTTGACTTTTTGAAAATTTTCACAATTATGGTTCCTTGACCCTAAAACAATGTTAATATGTGATTTGAATCATCATTAATCTAGAAAAATCAAATAAAGTGAGTTAACTTGTAAAAGGGGTAACCATAAAAAACTTAGAATTTTTCTAAGTTATGGAACAAAGTGGCTAGGATACAAACTTCCAAGGACCATAACTTGAGATCCAAGCAACCATTTTGGGTGATCCAAAACTAGATTTGTAGATATTGCTACACTCTACAAAAGCTTCAACTACATCAAACTCCAATTCCTCATGGATTTTTAGTTATGGAGTGATCAAAATGGCTAAAAACATGAAAATGACATTTTTCCAACACTTAGTGAAATTTTCACTAAGTCAGAATCTGCCTTACTTTTTCCAAAATGTAGGGATATTTTTCACCTTGATCCAAGTCAAACCAGGTATAGGGGTGGACATTAAAGTTGAAGTATGCCATGAGGGCTTTCCAACAAGTACCAGATCATCTCCAAATTCCATTTGAGCAAGGAGATACAACCCTTGGAACATGGCATCATGAACTGGTTTTCACAAGGTAGAATTTGTGCATTTTGCTCGATTTGTCCAAATCTAATAAATCCAAGCCTTGTCATCAATTTGGACACATCTGAGGATAAAACAAGAAGAGAATGATCTGATCCCCAAGCCTCCAAAGTCCAAGAATCTACAATAGTTATGCCAAACCTAAAAAAGGCTAAAAGATGCCAAGACTCAAATTTTGTTTCCTA
The DNA here is from genome assembly GCA_022829125.1 of Lathyrus tuberosus. NCBI lineage: Eukaryota > Viridiplantae > Streptophyta > Magnoliopsida > Fabales > Fabaceae > Lathyrus > Lathyrus tuberosus. Next base: position 2,435,920 of record JALAZF010000323.1, on the reverse strand, counting down.
GCCTTTAATGAATGCATCAAGGTGGCCTGAAATGAGCCTATTCCAACTGAATTCAGTCCAAACTTATCTCTGAACCAAAGCTACAAAGCCTGTGCTCTAATCTCAAGTCAATGGCTAGAGGAGACTTGAGATTTGTTTTGCATAACATTGGACAAAGGCCTGATGCAGCCTCCATTCACTATTGATGCCAAAACAAACTTGACACACTATAAATAGGCATTAATTGTGATAAGTTTGAGTACACCAAAGAACCCAAACTGGTGTTTTCCTCAAAATCCCTCTCTTTAGGCTAAAATCCCTTCTTTTCCAAGGTATCTCTGAGTTTTTGAGTTAGAGAGCAATTTCATCACAGCTCATGATCCAAACACCTCTAATATGTTGTATCTAAGCTATTCAAACACTAACATGTGACCTGTAACACCAAAATCTCAAAGTCCACTTTCAAAACCAGATAAAACCTCAAACACACTCCAAATATCATCCTTGAACTGTCCCAAATGGTTCCCCACATCTGGAACACCATTTGAAAAAGTTGCCATATTGGTCACTTTTGTCCATTTTGTAAGAAAGAGCTCAAACTTGTTCCTGAGGATTCTAACTGGTTCTAACCATTCTAAAAGCTTCTAAGGGATCAATTGAGAGTGTCCAAAGCATCAAATTACTTTTGGCACAAGGAACTTGGCAGATAGTACAAAAAGCTCCAAGAGGTAAGTGCATCATCACTTGAACTTTCTAAATTATGCATTGCTTTGAAGTCCACTGATCATAAACATCTCATGCATGTTGTATATGTTGTGTTTGAATCAATTTATCATACAATTCTGGCCTATACCTGAGGTAGCATGGAAAATGCAAATCATGACCTATTTCAAAACCACCATCGGGTTTTAAAATGGGGACCTTGTCTGAAAAAATCAAGGGAACCATTGGATTCCTTGTGAAATTCTAGGCAGGATATACCTAAATTTTGTCCCAATCCATGGAGAAATGAGAAAGTTAGAGGCCTCACGTAAATGGCCCAAAAGTTGGCCTTGCCTTGCCTTGCCTTACCTTGCCCAGGCCTAAAACAAGGCACCCCTTATGTATTTATGGGGTGGTTTTGATACACGGATGTATCACCACCCCAGTGGTAGAAGGCGCGCGCTGTAACTTGGAGGTCTGAGGTTCGAATCCCCCTCGCCCCATACCCTTTTTCACCACTTTTTCCATTATTTATTTTTCATATTATTTTCTTAAATGATTTGAAAAATTAATTTCTCTTTCAATTTAAATCATTTTTTATTGGTTCTTTTTGAAAAAAACAATCACAAAAATGTTAAAATATTTCGTTTTACAAAAAAATCAAATTTATATTATTTATTTAATTTAATTGATATTTTTGTAAATAAATTCATTTTTATTGTTTTTTAAACATTTCAAAAATGAATATTCATCTTGAAAATCAAAATCGAATGAGTCCTAAATCATCTTGTGATTAAAACCTCATTTTTTAAACCTTGATAAAAAATCACAAGTAGTTTATTTAGACTTATTTGGTATTTTTATCATTTTTTCATTTTTATTAAAAGGTTTACTTTTAAAAGAAAATGAAATTAGGGTTTCTTTGGTTCTTGATCTTTATCAAACCTTTTAAAGCACTTTGGGCCTCTAATAGAGTGTAAGACCCAACCCTTGTTGTACATAAACCATTTTTGGGCCTCAGATATTGTATAAGTCCTGACACGGTAAAAAAATCTCGGCACGATCGCCATTTTTAAAACAGAAATCCTTTGGGCCTCCTCTCGTGTTGTAAGTCTCATCTTTTTTTTTGGGCCTCTCCTTGAGTTTTAAGACCCATACCTCTTGTAAATAAACCTCTTTGGGCCTCATTCGTTGTATAAGTCCCGATACGATATTCAAAACGACGGTGCGATCACTGTTAAACCCCGGGCCTCTCCTTGAGTATAAGCCCCGACAATCATTTGATTCAAATATACATGTTGCTATCAAAACTTTCTTTAATTTCTTTGAAAAACTAACAATACAGCATGAAAACTTGCTTAGCTGTAAGTTTTAACAGCTTCCATTTACTCGCTTTAATATATATAACTGTATTGTGGGAAGCTGCGTAATGTAAGTCTTCTTTCATATCCTTTTAAATACTTGTCATATATCAAGTGTATATATACTAGTATATCTATTTAGAGTTTTCCCCGGCAACTAGGTCTAGAACTAGGTAAAGCCAGTTGGTCACTCTTAAATACAGTCAAAACTAGATCCTCCATAGGACTTCCAGATACAGTCTTACCTTCTCTTGGGCTTAAACAATATGGAACAAAGAGAAAGGTAGTATTCTTCGTGAACCTTTTCTCAGGCTGTCACCATTAGAAATTGTCAAAGAAATTCTACTCCCCAAAGTTGATCTATTCTCGGTGAATAACATCTCTTGAGTTTCTTCAAACCTCAGAACTTTCACTAAATGATCTATTCTCGGTGAATAGCATTTCTTGAACTTTTCTTGGTTTGGGACCCACAGGCTTCCTAAAAGCATCCCCGCCTCCTCTTGGGTTTTGTACAAGGACCCTCCGGCTTCTTAGAAGTTCTTATGACTTCTCTTGGGCTTAAATACAAGGACACTGAAGACCTCTTAAAGGTATAAGACAGAACTTAGTCATCCTTTTCTAGAGCAGTCTTTCCAGTGTCAAATCACAGACCAATTTAGGGTTGATTCTCATCCCTTAATACCCTTGCCTCCTCTTGGGCATTATAAAAAAGATAAAACTCTTCCACACTAGTAGACTTGGACAGTCTAATCTCCTCTTGAGTCTCAAAGACATTCTCAAGTTCCTTACAAACATAGGAGAAACCCTGATCATTCTGGATAAATCTTCTGTAGAGTTAAAACCCATGGGTTCTAAAACCCATTCTCTCTCCTAAAAATCCCTAGCCAAGGTTAGTTTATCATCAGTATAACACTATCTCAAATCAGAACCTTAAGGCATCTGATACCTCAACTCTAACCCTCAGCAAGATTTGGTTCCCCATTTGGACCTGCCTTGAGATCTCAATAATCCCCAGCAGAAAGATAGCCTCCTCTTGGGCTTTGTATAATGATCCTTCCTTTCCTCAGCATCATAGCCTCCTCTTGGGCTTTGTACAATGATTCTCCCCAGCGGAGCTAACCTTTTTAGACTCTCTTGTTGAGTCAATCACTTTTCAGACTCTCTTGTTGAGTCAATTACTTTTCAGACTCTCTTGCTGAGTCAATCACCTTTCAGCACTCTCTTGTTGAGTCAACCCTTTTAGCCTCAATCTTGGGCTTTGTACAAGACAGATAAAGTCACTCTCTTGTTGAGTCAATCTTTTCCAGCCTCCTTTTAGGCTTGGTATAAAGATTTCCCCTAGCAAAATTTAGCCTCCTCTTAGGCTTTGTATAATGATTTCTCCAGCTTGTTCAGCCACAATCCTAGGCTTTGTATAGGACAGATACAAGCACTCTCTTGTTGAGTCAAACCTTTTCAGCCTCAATCTTGGGCTTTGTACAAGACATAAATCTTCATAACCTTCTCTTAAGCTTGGGACAAATCTCTTCCCTAGGAGAGTTAATTCCTCTCAGTCTTCTTTTAAGCTTTGAGAAATACTCTCCAGCAGAGTCAAACTTGTTTTAGCCTAAATCTTGGGCTTTGTACAAGACACTTAAAAAATCCTCAGCCAAGTCAGTTAAATTTCCCATTTCAGCCTCAATCTTGGGCTTTGTACAAGACACATACAAACCTCCCCGGTGGACTCAAAATCCCTCTTTAGCCTCAAATCTTGGGCTTTGTACAAGACAGATATAATATTTTCCCCGGAAAAGTCAAACTTCCAGCCTCCTCTTAGGCTTTGTATAATGACATCCCCAAAGAGCCAAATCTCTTTCAGCCTTCTCTTAGGCTTTGTATAAGGACTTCTCTAATGGAGTCAATCAACCTCTTAGCTTCAACCTTGGGCGTTGATCAAGGCACACAAAAATCAATAGTCCCTCTTTAGAGATGACAAATTCTCTCTCAGTCAAACCTTTTAGCTTCAATCTTGGGCTTTGAACAAGATACCAAACATCTTTTTCCTCCCTTAGAATAGGAGGAACTACGATTGTTCTGATTTCACTGTTTCGGTTAAACGGGAATACGTAGGCATAAGATTGCGAAATCTTAGCGAGCATACTAATCAAAAACTCTAGGTCTAGCACCTTCATACCAATCAAAACTTAGGTTCAGTACCTTACCAAAAACACCCAAAAATCAACAAAAACTCACTCACTCACTTATATTTCTCAAGAAACTTTCCCAACCCATTAACGGATAAACACTATCAAGTACAAAGCAATACCTAAAGCTAATATCCTGTGGATAACCACATATAGGATGGGTAATTGACAACTCTCCATTGTATAACCTGGCCCTGAACTCCCCGAATCTCTTTAAAGCGTTTGTTCTGTTAAACATTCGCGTGCAAGGTTAGTTTTATATAGCTTCCCTTTCCCTTCCAGCTTCATGGGATAAATAAGAAATCAAAAAGTAGCACCCCCTCCTCATTGTGGGGAGACACCCAAAAACCAGCGATAATATGGTCGCGTCACCGACAAAAATCGCTCGCTACAGTATTCTCTCCCTCAAATGAAAGCATTTTCATCCATATCCACTTGCACCATCATTGGATGGCCTCAACAGAATACGCCGCCTGATCACCCTTGTAAGGAAGACTTTCGATAGAAGGAGCCCTAGTTGAACTAGGCTTGAATATCACTATTAGCTCATATGGAGGGTCCGGAGATCATCACATTGGGCTTTCAACACTCACTCTAAATGAGTTGGACACCACATATTTGTGGAACCTTGTTTAGAAGGTGATATGCTTTTAACTAGGACAAAAATTTTTGATAATGTCAACTAATGTCTAATGATGACAATTGGTACTTAATGACAAGTCAATTATAAGCGGTTAAGCGGTTAAAGATGCAAACCAGAATATTAGGTTCAGTTGGACTTGACTATCTGGTGATGAAAATCAAATGGAATTTAACTTAAGCCTCATCTCAAGTAAAATAAAGCAAGTGTCTACAAGAAAGAAAGAATTCCACAATGCCTTAAAGCACAACAAAGTCCTACCTTGTATAGTCTGACGGTTCTCACTATATATATATATATATATATATATATATATATATATATATATATATATATATATATATATATATATATATATATATAAACAAAATTATCTCGATTCACGACATAACAACTGTCTCTATTAAAACAAAACTCTAACATCTCTCTCACTCGTCTCTCTCATATATCCTAATCTCCATTATCGTTCCAACAACCTTTCTTCACTAACATGCAAAGTGGAAACACCAAACTCATGTAGTGGACTAGTCTTCTTCGAATGGTTACCTTTGTTGCATCAAAGCTTACGTAATGTGATTTACCTCCATCAAATCTTAGGAACTGGTTACGTTACAGGCTAGTCTTCACAACATATTATATATAGGTTCTTACGTTATTCAATAGTTTATGTTTCCAAATATATTTATATGTTAACTTAATATGAGTGAATATATAACCTAAGAAGTGAACTATCTTGTTTATGTATCATTGTTTACATTTCAATAGCTTCTTTCACGTTGTTTGTAGGATAATATAACATGTATAACTTAAGATGATTATAGAAGTGTATGGATTATAGAAGTGAACTTTCTACATCTGTTATAATTATACTGTCATGCTAATACATTTTGACTTATAGGTAGGGAAGTTGAATGAAAAAAATAAACTCAAGAAACCCCATACCATGGATGTGGTTCACAAATGGTTTGTGTTGCTATGAAGAAAAAATATAAGGAGGAAGAAGCTAAAGCGAGCGCTGCAAAGTTGTGTGAAAGACTCAGAATAACATGCATTCAAATTTAACTCAAGTTTACAGTTCTCACTTTAACTTCACCCTCCTTTCATTGTGCATGCCATTTCGGGACAGATATGTTTGTGAAACATTTTATGAGTTGATATGTTATTGTTGTTGATAAAAGTTGTAAGTGCTATGTTGGTTATGGTATGTTGTTGATGATTTTGTTGTTGTTAATAAAAGTTGTTTGTTGTATTTTGTATGTTGTTTAAGGTTTGTTGTTGATGAATGTTGTTGTTAAGGTTTTTGTAGAAAATGTGTTTATTATATCTTATGTGGTTTGAGTGTTTTTCCAACCTCTTACCAAATATATAACTTTTCGGATTGAATTAGAAAATTATAATATGATATATTAAGTTATATTAGAAAATAAATTACCCTTATCAATGTTATACAAGATTTTTTCAATTCATTATCCTCATTTCACTATTTAATGTTTAGAACTTGGTTTAATGCTTCTAGCTCATCAACCGCCCCTTTCCCCGCCTATAATTTTGCTTACAAATTGAATTATAGGTGAAGGAATGAGAGGTTGAAGAACTATGAGCATTCAAATAAAATCTAATCCTTAAAGAGTAAAATGCAGATAATGGGCTGAAGAAATCTTGTATAACATTGATTAGTGTAATTTGTTCTTCCAACATAACTTAATTTGTCATATTATTAATTTCTAGATCAGATTGAAAAGTTATATGTTTAGTGAGCATCGATAAAATAAGCTTTCCATATAACTTATAATAAACTCAAGTGTATATATCACAATGGTTGTTAGCACAATCATTGTTAAATATTAAGTGTTAGAATTTTATTGCGGTTGTTTAATGTAACTGTTGTGATAGGTAGCGTGCTTCCTAGTTTATAATCATAGTCACACAACCATGGTGGAAAGCATCACACTTACAACCACCTCTACCTCACAACCATTGGTCAACCGTGGTGGTATCCCTTTTCCAACCATGGTGAAATGGCTTTTACGTAGTTGTGTCAGTTGGAGTAATGTATGCAAAGCAAATATGGATGAAGGATAAGAGGTCAAGGATGTTGCAACCTTCAACAAAGCTTTATTATGCAAGTGGAAATGAAGGATACTTAGTGAACATAAGGCTATTTGGGTGGGTATTCTAAACATAGGTATGGAGACATCGAGAGGAAAATCTTATTCAGAGAACAATCAAGTAGAAGTATGAAGGAATCATTATGGTGGAAGGACCTATAACTCATAGGAATAGTGCATTTTCAAAGGATGATTGTTTCTCAAACGGTATAACATGTAGGTTGGGTGCAGGAAATGGAGGGGCATTTTGGAATGAAAAATGGCTACGCCCACAACCATTGCAAAGGGTGTTTCCTGATTGATATAATCTATCTTCAAAACAAGATGGGAGTGTGGAGGAAATGGGCTCACGGATTGAAGGATCTTGGACCTGAGACTTGCATATTATAGGAACATGCATTTCCAGGAATATTGTTCATACGTGTGAATAATTGAAGATGTTTCTTACAAAGATCGTGCCAAGAAGAAATGTGAAGGATAATTATGTGTGGACACCTAGTGCATATGGGATGTTTATAGTTCAAACATCACTACTACAAATAATATATTTTATGACAAATTTTTCACCTCACCGAACACAAAACTGAGGTATAATACCAGGACGCACCATGTTTTATTTATTTTAAAATTTCCCCGGTTTAAGAATATTACCGAAAGGAAAAATAATTCAGGATATGCTTTGAATCCCAACATATGTAGTTTATGTTTTTATTTCATTATAAATGGCATCTTTATTTTTATTTTATTTTTATTTATAAATTAAATTATTTAGTCCTTCAGTTTCTTATATAACAGATGACTTAGATAATCAGACTTTACTATAAAAACAATCGTTCATTAAGTTTTACCCTAAATCTTCAAGGTTATGTGTTGTATGTTGTCCTTCTAACACCAACCTTGAACAAATTTTTTTCCAGCTCTTGTAATCCATCATAATGTTGTTGTTATTGTTGTTATTTTCACCTCTTGCAAGGCCATTGTTATATTTTGGAATAATCTTCTAATGTTGTCAACCAAAGAAAACACTTCATAATTTATTGCTTTCCTAGGTTGACGATATTGAGAAATTTATTCCTAAACATAATGTAAATCGCAAGCAATGTTTTTGTTTCACAATACAAGCCCTTGTTTGCATATTGCAACACACAAAGAAAGTGATGCATGATAAAAAAAATCGAAAAAAGAAAATAATACATGTTACTTTTCAATTTTTTACCAATCACCTTTGTTTCAAGTAATAAGTTATCTTAGTTATTTAATAAAACCGAGGGGGTTAAATGTCACTTTTCACTTTGGTTTTGTTTAAAAATCGATGTGAAATTATTTACTCTAATAATATAGCTTAGCTTGTAGCGTTCAGTTCCACTTACCCGAAAAACATATAGTAAAACAACTCTCATAGAACCCTAACAAAGAGCTTTAAATAACGAGAAACCTAAATACATATCATCATTCAACTCTTGAGAAAGCAAAGAAATACGAAGATGATATGTGTTTAGGGCTCCTGTTCGTTTCTTCTTCTTCTTCACATATCTGATATGTCTAACATCACTATTCATAATACATTAGTGTTGTTGTTGTTGTTGTTGTTGTTGTTGTTGTTGTTGTTGTTGTTGATGATGATGATGTTATAGGTTTTTTGTTGATGTTGTTGTATTTTTGTTGAGAGATTATTGTTTTAGTCGTTATTTAATGTTAGTAGTTGTTTAGATTGAGATAGTGTTAATGTTGTTGTTATTTATTGTTGTTTTTGAGTTATTGATGTTGTTGTTGTTGTTGTTGTTATTGTTGTTATTGTTGTTGTTGTTGTTGTTGTTATACTTATCAAACTTTTGAAATCTATATGTTTAGGGTTTAGTTGTTGTTATTGAGTTTTTGACTAAAATTATGTTTTTTTGTGATTCTTTGTGTAACTCTCATCTTGTTCCTCTAAACATGTCAAGAGGATATTATAGTGACAGAAAATACAGTTGAGTTTATTATATCTAATATCGATAGTTGTTTCACTAATACCTCTTTAAACATATAATCTATTTAATTGTTTTTTAAAATAATAATATGAAAATTTATGTTGTATTTGAAAAATATATAACACTAATTAACTTATATAGAAATAAATGTGTTAATTAAATTAATATTTTATTTAAAATTAAAAAAACTATTTAATAGATGATCTACAAATTCAATTAACCCAATCTAACTCAATCTATTAATGAGCGGATCAGATTGATCCGGATCTTTGAAATTTGGATTAAACATTCAACCTAAATCAAATCAAAGATTATTGATTGAGTTGAATTTGAGATTTGGTCAAATTAACCTAAATCAACAAGCAAACACCTATATATACATTATGATAAGAAGTTTTTCTATCAAAGATTTGAGACTAGGGTTTCAATGATAAAAGAGAGAGAATTAAAAACTATCTAAAGAAAAGTAAAAATTAAAGATAACATTTTTCTTGATTGATACCTCAAATATGTCAAGGACACTACATATATATAAGGATACTAGTGGATAATAAACTAAAGGCCCAATAACTAATTAAAGCCCAACTGAGATAAAATATTTTTCTAACTTAAATACTTAAATGGCTTAAAAACTAATTCCATAATCCTATCATTACTCACCCCTTTAAGAACAACCTTGTCCTTAAGGTTGTAAAATCTTACTGCTACCTAAAGAACCCGTGAGTTTTCAAAACTTGAACTCGTAGAGGTTCCGTTGAGTTAGGTAGAATATGTCTCCATATCATCCTTTGAGACTCATTACTCAACAAGGCATTATATCCATACATAATAGGAGATATCTAGAATTCCCATAACCACCACTTCTTTATATTGCCTTTAGACACCACAACAACAAGCATTGCCAATGAAAGCAACACAAGTGTGGCAGCCCTCGACATTTCTCTACTGATCGCAACAACTAATCGAAAAAATACAGTAGCCATTTGGTTGGCAAGAACTAGAAGGTGGAATGTTCTACCAATAACATTTGGATCACCAGTGAAAGAATAGGTGAAGAATACCCAAATACCCACTTCTGAAAATTTTATAGGAACTTTTAGGATCCATGAAGGAAGAGCATATGCCCATGAAGGGAAAAAAATAAATCTCTTTGCTTGTAGAACACAGGAAGCCTCCCAACCATCATAGAAAGTTCAGCAAATCCATTCAACATCATTACTAGACTTCCATAGAACAATGCACCAACATATATGCCTCCATGGACCACTGAATTATGATGCATTTAAGTTGGCAGGAAAGCAGTCATGGTGATGACAGAAACCAAATCAATTTGTAAAGGTTTCAAGATATAGTAAAATGAATTTCGCTTCATGAGTAAATAATCTCCCGATAAGCACACTTTGAGCAATTCCATACTTGTTGGTTGTCAAAGCAGCTGGGTGGCTTTTTGACTTTTCAAACTGAGTAGCAAGTTCGTTATCAAGGCTTCTCCCAATATGAGATGTTTCAAATGCCTCTACAAACTCTTCAATTGTCATAAATCTATAAGGATTTTCCTTCTGTACCCAATGTTGTTCCTGATCTTTCACTGATGTCACTTCTTGCAAAACGTCTACAACAAATTTCCTCTTGGGACCTTTTTCCTCTGAGACCACAGTTGACGGATGCTGATTAAGTTATGGACTAGATGGAATATTAGATGTAACCTCAACACAGTTAATATCCTCAAATCTGGCACGAGTAATGGGAGAGTAGAAATCAATTCCCTCAAATAGAGAGCCAATTTCAATGGTAGTCTGTGCAGTAGATGAAAGAGTTCTCTTCACCCTGTCACATGCAGTCCTCAATCGCCTGAGTAGGGTTGCCACTGGTGTCCTTCTTGTTCTTTCTCTTGAACTCTTGAACAAAGTGGTTCACCATCCTGTTATCGAAATCCTCACCTCCAAGATGGGTGTCTCCAACAATGGCTTTCACCTCAAAGATACCCTCTTCAATAGTAAGGAAAGTGACATCAAAAGTACCGCCACCAAGGTCAAAATTCAAGACATTCTTTTCACTAACACTGGTTTCTTTCTTGTCTAGTCCATATGCAATGGCAGCAGCAGTGGGCTCATTGGTGATTCTCATGACATTAAGACCAGCAATAACACCATCTTCTTTATCTTTAGAAGCTTGAGGCTGGTAATCATTAAAGTAAGTCGGGACAGTAACGACAACGTTCTTAATTGCAGAGCCAAGGTAAGCTTCAGCAATCTCACACATCTTCATCAGAACCATTGAAGAGATCTCTTCAACTACAAATTGCTTATTTAATTTTCCAAGCATATGCTTTTCAGTATTCTGATGATCTAAATGTGCCAAATCAATAAGAGTTTTCCTCATAATCTTGTATTGAACGAGAACATCACTGTCATTCAAGGTTTCACAGACTATATTCCCATTTTCATCTTCAACTATGAGAACCTCTTCTGGTTTAGCGATACGACAGATCAAAAGCCTCCTTAACTTAGACATAGGAACAACATACAGTTTTCGGCGTTGAAGAGGCTGGCCATCCACCATACCATGAGGCGTTACTGACACTTGAGATCCCATCATATTTGTGGCCGCTGCAGCAGAATTCTCCAAGCTACGGTTTGGCTGAAAACGTTCTAACACCAAGATATTCCAATAGTCCAGACAGACCTTGAAAACCTCAGTATCATCCACATATGAGATGTTGACAAGATATTCAAGACCCAATAGTAAAGCAGAGATATTCTCTTGAGTGGATTCCAGAATTCGGATGTGAACCTTGAAAAATAAGGTGAAGAACAATGCCAAATTCGGTATAAATGGTTGTTTCTCACTTGAACCGTGTGCATATGCCTCGGCCATATTTGTAGTAGGAGGGAGTATGGTCTGCAGCTTAACCCAAAAAGCAAATTCCACAGTACGATCAATAGTCTTAAGGTTATCTAGCAGAACATTAGCAGCTTGAACATTCAAATTAAATTTCTTGAAAATAATAAATGCTTCTTCATAACAAAAGTTTCTAGCCAAATCCTTTGCCTTATATAATGCCAAGTCCACATTCACAGTCAAAAGCTTCTCTTTTGGTATCATTGTCACCATCGTAGCAACATCGGGCACCAAACATTCATCACCAATCATAAGCCTCTTAAACAAATCACAGCTCTCTCCAACAACACCATTCTCAGAATACGCACACATAATCGAGTTCCACAAAACCAAGTTTCTCTCCGGCATTTTTTCAAACACCTTAACTGCACTCTCCACAAGCCCAAACTTCCCATACATAGTAGCAAACGCGTTCCGAACAAACACGTCAGAGAAAAGCTTCGTCTTCAACGAAAACGCGTGAATCGCTTCTCCAAGTTTAACATCAGAGAGCATCGTACACGCCTTAATAACGCACGACAACGTGAAGTTATCCGGCGAAAACTCAGTGACGGTGAACACTGATGCGTCTTGTTGTTGGTTTTCGTCTTCTCCTTGTTGCTCTTCGTCTTCTTCTTCTGTTACTTCCTCTTGATCTTGTTTGTCTGCTTCTTCCTGAACAATATTAGGGATATTGTTAACCTTATCATCAAGGAAATCAATTGATTCTGTGAACTTCAACATTTCGTCGGTAGGTTCCCTTTTCTCCTCACATAGCAATAACAGGTTGTGCCCTAATTCTTTTTCTGATGGATGTTCTTGATTTGTTTCCAGAATAACTTGTAGAAACTTTTGTTTATGTTTTTTTGAATGACAAAGCTTTTGAAGCTTTGTTTGAGAAGTTTTCTTAAAACAAAGGTGAAACACTTGCAAATGCTTCTCAAAATCTCTTCTATTAGTGTTTGTTGGTTGTTGTGGTATGTGACAATTGTTGTAGTAGTATGAATAATGAGATGATGAATATGATGAATATGGGTTAGGTGGAGGTGGTGTATACCCATGATTAAAATACAAACAAGGTAATGGACTTGTAACATATGGGTTTGTGTAATAAGGGGAAAAGAGTTCCCATGGAAAGGGTGGAAATGAAGGTGTTGTAGGAGTTGGAAAAGAGGGGTTTGTAGGGTAGGTAGGAGGAATACTCCATGGATGATATGAAGGTGTATGATAAGGATAATCCATAGGAGGATTTGAGTACATGATGAAAGCACCAATTGATAAGAAGTTTTCCTATCAAAGATTTGAGACTAGGATTTCAATGATAAAAGAGAGAATTAAAAACTATCTAAAGAAAAGTAAAAAGTAAAAATAACATTTTTCTTGATTGATACTTCAAATATGTCAAGGACACTACATATATATATATATATATATATATATAATGATACTAGTGGACAATAAATTAAAGGCCCAATAACTAATTAAAACCCAACTAAAATAAAATATTTTTCTAACTTAAATAATTAAATGACTTAAAAATTAATTCCATAATTCTATCACATTACTTTTTGCAATATATTTCTTTAAAATAATTGATGGAACTTTATCCACGTTCACTTTACGAGGACTATAGGAAATAAAAAAACATATACACTTTCACTATAATCCTCCCTTAACTTACATGCATAACAACAACAAAAAATGCGTATGCATAAATATGATGCAATCTTACTCTAAATCTACCACTAATAATAATTTACACATTTCTTTTTCCTGTATTTTATGAATATGTTGGTTAAGTAGCACCACGGTTAATCATGTTCTGGTAGTGATTCAATAATGATTCTTGTCGTTGCAATCTGATTTGATGGTTGAAATTTCGTATAAACGTTTCAACGCGTTTATTCAACTCGTCTTGACTCAGCGACGGTTCTTTTCTCAGCCTCACAGTCTTGTTCAGGTTGAAATCGCTGACAGAATCTTCTGGTTGATGTGGGCCCGCGTCATAACTGTTTTGCCACGTGTCAGACTTTTTCATGTGTCTACTTAACGGTATTGACCGACCCTCCGTTATCGTCTTCCACGTGCTCTCCAACGTCTCGTGCCGTTTTTGGTTCGCGGCCACCTTCAACGCTTTCCCACCTGTAACAAAGTAAACGCCATGCACTTTTCAAAAACGACAACACCTTTTTTTCTGCTTATTTTATAAAAATAAAATTATAAGAAATTATTGATACCTTCGGGGGGACTTACTAGGTTTCCGGTGAATGAACCTCGAAGAAACTAGAGGTTTATCTATCGGCGGTATATTTTCCGGCGATTTAATTATCTCCGGTAGCAAATTTTCGAGGTCAATTTGTTTCGTCACTTCTTCACCTTCAACTTCTTGATCTTTGGACGTGGGTGAATCATCAAGGAGGACGTTGTTGGAGACGAGAATAGACGGAGGAATAGCCGGGTCGAGCATTGGATGGTTTGGGTGGATGTTGGATTGCTGAAAGTAGGAGGAAACAAGGATGGAGATGATGATGGCGTTGAGGGTAAAGAAGAGATATGGAGGAGTGAAGCAGAGAAGGAAAAAGGTCCATAGGAGATGGAGGTTTGTGGTGGCTAGTGGAAAAGAGGATTTGAATCCCAACGCAGTGAAAGTAACGGCTGTGAAAACGAGGACAAGTTTGAGAGAAAGCATTGTTGTTAATGTTTTGAGTTTGAAGTTTGAAGTTTGAAGAAAAGAGCACAATGACGAAGGAGTGAGGTTGGAAATTGAATTTATAGAAAGAGAGTGAAGTGTAGAGACAAGAGTCTACATTTAATGTCAGCCGTTGGATTTACTACTCCCACTTCTGTTGCTTGCTGAGGTGTGGTGATCGGTGACCAACTATGTTATTTTAGCTTAAAGTAATGCTAAAAAATCCCCTATAAATATTAATACAAAATATAAAAATGAAAATTTTGTAAACTTTCAAAAAGTCTAATATACAATTTTTCAATACAATATTTTTATATTTATCATCTTAACAAAATATTTTAAGAAAATCCTATTTTTTTGTTTATTTAAATTTTTTAAATACTTTGATAAAAAAAGTTTATTAATAGTTATTTTTTACTATTAAAATATATATATTTGTCTCCATTTATTATATATTTGAAGTTGAATAGTTCCAAGAAAAAGACGCGGAGAGAACACGATTTTGACTAAAAAGTTAAAAGATTTATCTCATTTTTTTAAAGGTGGTTTATGGTCAATTTTGATATAAATATTGGTCGTTTTTTATTGATTTTTTATTTAATTAAATTATTTTAATTTATTTTTAAGTTTATCTGAACTTTTTCGTGATTTTGTAGTTTTGTTTGATGTGACATTACTTTATTTTTGTTTTAATTACAAATATATTTTCTTTCACGTATTATTATGGATATTTATTTGATTTAGATTAAACATTCATATTTAATTCAAAGTATATCAATAGAGATTGAGTTCATATTTACTCTGAGTTATTTATTATGTACCAAAAGATCAAGATTGAAAATCCGTAGAGCACTCTTGAAGCATTTAAATTAAAGGTGATTGAAAGACACAATGACAAAGATGAAGAACAAGTTTTTTTTTTCTTTCTAGATTCAAGAAGCACGAGGCTTTTCAGAAGAAGTGAATATCAGCTATTTCGTGCGTAAGTGTTTCATTACTATTTTCTAGAAATTTAATATAATCGTTAACATTAACTTAGCATTTAATTTAAACAAATACGTATATGATAAATTTGTTAGATATATTCATAACCTTATAATTTCTATCGATATAAAAATAAAGAACAGAACTCTAAAATAATTCCTATAAGTCGATATACCAGCAACTTAATCCCTTAAACTCATATCCGAATATAATTATGAGAATGAAAGCGGAAGCGTACCTGAATTTGCTATTGAAATCGTTGAAGGTTGAGGGTATGTGATCTTCTAATTGTAGAGTTTCTTAAGGTTCCTTGAATCTCCTCTGATAGGGATGAAGAGAGAAAACCTCATAAACCTTATTTTTATTGTACTCTACAAATGGAGACCATAACTCATTTAAATAACCCTAGGGTTATTTCTTAATTTTCAATATTCTAATTTGCCCCTTCATCAAATTAGATATTGACTTATGGTATCTACACAATAACCTGACCTTTCATGACATTTATGCTTGTGAGGTATTGGATCGACCTCTAGTTTTAGCATGTCGTCGAAGTCCGCTCACATGCTGTTGTCAAAGACCTACATGCTGTAGTCGAATTGTGTTCTAGTATGTAAGAGATCGAATTGGGCCTTGTGTTATGGATTCAATTGTTTAAGTTAGCTTGTAATGGGTAATTGTTAAAAAGGCCATTAGTTTAGTATGTTAGGCTTATTATAAATAGCATACTAGTCTCTCTTCCTAAGGTGTGACAAAACCTTATTAGGTTGAGAGAGGTTAATTGTTGGTATACACTTGTAATCTTTGAACCCTATTGAGAAAGTGAATAGTAAAACAGATTTAACCATTTCTTTATTCTTCTTCCTCTTTTCTCTTCCTTTGTGAACCCTAATAGGATCTCGTTTGTTTGTTCAAGTTTTTTCCTTCTTTTCTACCCTTATGGATTTCTTGGTGTTCAAGAAATCAAATATAATTTGTTATTCCGGTATCGTTTTTCACAACAAATTGGTGCGGTGAGCGTGGAAAAGATGCCTTAAATAAAGTATGAGATTGAAAAGTTCACCGGAGTGAACGATTTCGGTCTGTGGCGCTTGAAGATGAAAGCCCTACTGGTTCAGTAGGGTTGTTTGGAAGCGTTGAAGGGAGAGACAGCCATGGATGTTGCGTTAACGATAAAAGAAAAGACGACCATGATAGAGAAAGCCCACAGCGCAATATTGTTGAGCCTTGGTGATAAGGTTCTTCGACAGGTATCAAAGGAGACTACGGCATTGGGGTTATGGTTGAAACTTGAAAGTTTGTACATGACCAAATCTCTGGTGAATCGACTCTACCTGAAGCAAGCTTTGTATTCATTCAAGATGAATGAAGACAAAGTTTTGGCTGAGCAGTTGGATATGTTCAACAAGCTGATTCTTGATCTTGAAAATATTGATGTGAAGACCAACGATGAAGATCAAGCACTGTTGCTGTTGTGTGCTTTGCCCAGAACACATGCTCACTTCAAAGAAACTCTCTTGTATGGAAGGGAGTCCCTGAGCTTTGAATAAGTTCAATCAACCTTGTATTCTAAGGACCTGAACGAACAAAAGGAGCATAAACCTTCGACGGTTGGTGAAGGTTTGGCCGTTAAGGGAAAATTCTTGCGAAAGGATGGTAAGTTCGACAAGAAGAAAGGTAAAAGTCAGCATAAGCCTTATAGTGGCGAAACATCTGGTATTCGATGTTATCACTGTAAGAAAGAGGGTCACACAAGAAAGGTGTGCCCTGAATGCCTAAAAGATCATGGAGGTAAGAATAATGGCAACGCAACCATTATTCAAGATGACTTCGATTCATCTGATGTCCTTGTAGTTTCAAGCGGCGACTCAAGAAAATAGTGGATTATGGATTCAGGTTGCACTTGGCACATAACTCCAAACAGAGAATTGTTCGAGGAGCTATGTGATCAAGATGGTGGATTGGTGATGCTGGGAAACAACAAATCCCGCAAAATTGCAGGTATTGACTGAAGTCAGGTATGTACCTGTGAGATTCAAGCTCCATGATGAGTCAATAAGGTTATTGACTGAAGTTAGGTATGTAACTGATTTGAAGAGAAATTTGATTTCTCTTGCTGAATTCGACAGGAAGGGATATGTTTTCTAAGGAGAGAAAGGTATCCTAAGAGTCATGAAGGGGTCGAAGGAAGTCTTGAGAGGCGTGAAGAAACAAGGCTTGTATACCCTTGAGGGTGAGGTTATAAGTGGTTCGACAAATATTGCATCCACGAAACCTGTGTCGAAGACATAATTATGGCACATGATATTGGGCCATATCAGCGAAAGAGGCCTGGTCGAATTGGGGAAGCAGAACCTGTTAGGTGGTGACAAAGTCGAAAAGTTAGAGTTTTGTGAATCTTGTGTATTTGGTAAATCCTGTAGGGCGAAGTTTAACAAAGGAAAGCAAAGAACACGTGGATCCCTAGATTACATTCATGCTGATCTTTGGGGGCTTGCAAGGAATCCTTCACACTAAGGTGCAAGGTATTTTCTATCCATCGTTGATGACTATTCCAGAAATTTATGGGTATTCATTCAGAAGATGAAGGATGAAACTTTTGAGAATTTCAAAAGTTGAAAGGTTCTGGTCGAAACTCAAACTGGCAGAAAGGTTAAGAGGTTGAGAACCGACAATGGCCTTGAGTTCTGCAACGAAGCGTTCGACAGTTACTGTGTTGAGTCTGGGATTGCAAGGAATAAGACTGTAGCAGGTACTCCTCAACAAAATGGCTTAGCTGAGAGATTCAATTGAACAATCCTTGAAAAGGTTAGATACATGTTGGTTAGTGCTGGATTAAAGAAGGTGTTTTGGGCGGAGGCTGTTTCAACAGCAGCTTATTTGATAAATAGATGTCCCTAGACTGCCTTGGGAATGAAGACACGTGAAGAATTTTGGTCGGGACATACACCTAGTCTCGACAGACTAAGAGTATTTGGTTGTGTGGCCTATGCTCATATTAGACAAGACAAGGTCGAACGTAGAGCTCTGAAATGTATGTTCATGGGATACCCTAAAGAATTTAAAGCTTATAGGCTATGGTGCCTAGAGCCAGGTCAAAGGAGGTGTATCACCAGCCGAGATATAGTTTTCAATGAAGCTGAGATGGCTTTCAAGAAAACTGATGATGCTGACGAAGATCTGGAACAGGGAGAGAATCCTGTTGAGGTGGAGCATGTTGATGTTGAATTACGTACCCCAGGTGAAGTCGAAGAAGAAGCAGAAGATGTTGTCGAAGATGAGGAGACTAATAATGACTACCTGCTAGCAAGAGACAGGTTAAGGAGAGTCATCAAGCCACCTCAGAGACTTTGGTATGCATATCTTATAGCTTATGCCTTAATCTCTGCAAGTGAGGTTTTCGACGAAGAACCTAGAGACTATAAGGAAGTTATGAGGAGTCGAAAGAAGACTGAATGGCTGAAGGCCATGGATGATGAGATGCAATCTCTTCATGACAACAACACATGGAAACTGATCAAGAAACCTGGTGGAGCCAAGTTAGTCAGCTATAAATGGATTTTCAAAGTTAAGGAAGGAATCAAAGGAGTGGCGTCGAAGAGATACAAGGCAATATTGGTCGCTACGGGGTTCACTCAGAAAGAATGTGTCGACTTTAATGATGTGTTCTCTCTTGTTGTGAAGCATAGGTCCATTAGAATGTTGCTTGCCATGGTGGCACAGTTCGACCTTGAATTGGAACAGATGGATCTGAAGACTGCGTTCTTGTATGGTGATCTAGATGAAACAATCCTGATGAGGCAGCCTGAAGGGTATGTCGAAAAGAGGAAGGAAGATTATGTGTGCAAACTGAAGAGATCGTTATATGGACTGAAACAATCTCCTCGATGGTGGAATAGGAGATTCGACAAGTTCATGGCATACATAAGTTCATTAGAAGTCAGTTCGACCACTGTGTTTACTTCAGATTTCGACCTGGTAATTCATTTGTTATTTTGTTGCTTTATGTGGATGATATTCTAATAGCAAGCAACAATGTCGAAGATGTAATGAGGGTGAAGGCTGAACTCAATAAGGAGTTCGACATGAAGGATCTGGGAGCTGCGTCCAGGATTCTTTGGATTGACATCCGAAGAGATAGAAAGCAGCCGAAATTATGCTTATCTCAAGAGGCATACATATGGAAGATTTTCGGAAAGTATGGTATGTCGAATTCAAAGCCTGTTATGGCTCCAACAAACCCTCAATTCAAGCTAAGTATAGACCAGTGTCCCAATACTGATGTCGAAAGAGCTTATATGAATAGAATTTCATATGCTAATATAGTGGGTTCTTTGATGTATGCTATGGTATGTACTAGACCTGACATAGCATATGCAGTAAGTCTTGTAAGCAGGTACATGGCAAATCCTGGAAAGGCTCACTGGCAAGCATTGAAGTGGATTTTAAGGTACATAAATGGGTCTCTAAATAGAGTCCTAATTTATAGTGGAGCCTTGGGTGAAGATAGTAAAGCAGCAATCGAAGGATATGTCGACTCTGATTATGCAGGTTGTATGGATTCTAGAAAATCTATTTCTGGATATGTGTTCACTATGTTTGGGACAACAATCAGTTGGAAAGCAACACTTCAGAAGGTTGTTTCCTTATCAACCACTGAAGTGGAATATATCGCCCTAACTGAAGTTGTAAAGGAAGCATTATGGCTTAAAGGTTTTGCAAAAGAGCTGAAACTTCAAGGTTCAGCTATCACTGTTAAATGTGATAGTCAAAGTGCAATACATCTGTCAAAGAATTCAGCCTATCATGAGCGAACCAAGTGCATTGATGTGAGGCTGTATTTCGTCAAAGGGGTAATCGAGCGTGGAGAAGTCCAAGTGCTGAAGGTTTCGACATATCATAATGCTGCTGATATGATCACCAAGACGTTGTCCAGTTGCAAGTTTTTCCACTGTATGCAGTTGATAAAGCTGCATGAAGAAAGCTAGTTTATTTCTTGAGGATATAGAGTTAGATCCAAGGTGGAGATTTGTGAGATATTGGATTGAACTCTAGTTTTAGCATGTCGTCGAAGTCCGCTCACATGTTGTTGTCGAAGACCTACATGTTGTAGTCGAATTATGTTCTAGTATGTAGGAGATCGAATTGAGCCTTGTGTTATGGATCCAATTGTTTAAGTTAGCTTGTACCCTAAGTTAGCTTGTAATGGGTAATTGTTAAAAAAAACCCATTAGTTTAATATGTTAGGTTTATTATAAATAGCATACTAGTCTCTCTTCCTAAGGTGTGACAAAACCTCATTAGGTTGAGAGAGGTTAATTGTTGGTATTCACTTGTAATCTTTGAACCCTATTGAGAAAGTAAATAGTAAAACAGATTTAACCAATTCTCTATTCTTCTTCCTCTTTTCTCTTCCTTTGTGAACCCTAATAGGGTTTCATTTGTTTATTCAAGTTTTTTCCTTCTTTTCTACCCTTGTGGATTTCTTGGTGTTCAAGAAACCAAATATACTTTGTTATTCCAGTATCGTTTTTCACAACAATGCTTTTAGCCACAAACTTAATATTATATTAATTAGACCTCTTTAAGTCTTGACTAATTAAAATAATGGCACTAACACCTTAAATGTTACATTTGTGACCCAAAATTCTAACAATCTCTCACTGGTCACATATGTAACTTTACACATGTGTTAGACTTTATGAGCTCAAAATTTTCCATTATATTCTTTAAGCATATCCAAACTATCTCGTCCATTAGTCATTCCAATATACATAATCAAGGTGATTTTTGTTATATCAATCATAATTAAACTCATCAATGATCATCGATGGTGACACAACTAAATGACATAGATCCATCATGAAATGTGTAGCATGAAAATCACATGAAGTTGATCTGTATATGTCGATTTTGAACTGGTCCTACTTTACTTCATTGAGATCATTTAATAACTTTATTGTACAAAATGTAAACTACTGAATATAAAACTTTATTAATTGAAAAATATCCAAAAGCATAGTATGCATAATCAACTAACTCCCACTAAACCAAAGACTCATCTAACGATAAAACACTCATGCAAGCAGTGTGCTCATGAAAGACCTTGGGTGGGAGACCTTTTGTAAGAGGATCTGCTATCATGGAATTTGTCCCCAAGTGTTCTTTGGAAATCTGTCCACTTTGTACCATTTCCTTATCAACTAGGAACTTGATGTCAATATGTTTTGACTTAGTCGAGCTCCTATTATTGTTGGAATACAGGACGGCTAATTCGTTATCACAGTATAACTTAAGTGGTCTTTCAATTCCTTCCATAATTTGCAGCCCAGTGACAAGATTCCTCAGGCAAATCCCATGGTTGGATGCCTCATAATATGCAATAAACTTTGCTGCCATAGTTGATGAATTTGTAAGAGTTTGATTAGCACAGTTCCAAAAAACTGCACCACCAGTCAACATGTAAATATAGCCTTAAGTTGATCTTTTACTATCTTGGCATCCAGCAAAATCAGAGTCAGAGTATCCAGTGATCTCTAACTGGTCTGACCTCCTATATGTGAGCATATAGTCTTTTATTCTCTTTAAATACCTCATAACCTTTTTGACTGTTTTCCAATGATCCATTCCTGGATTGCTCAAATATATGCCTAACATCCCAACTATAAACGCAATATCTAAATGCGTACACACTTGGGCATACATCGGACTCCATATTGCTGACGCATAAGGAATCTTTTGAATTTCTAATTTTCCTTTTGGGCACTGACTGAGACTAAATTTGTCTCCCTTAGCAATTTGAGTATCTTCTGATTTACATTTCTCCATGCCAAACCTTTTAAGTACCTTTTTAATATAGCTCCTTTGTGATAATCCTAGAATACCACAACATCGTCCTCGATGTATCTGAATTCCTAATACAAAGGATGCATCACCAAGATCTTTCATTTCAAAAATTCTTGATAGAAATTTCTTAGTTTTGTGCATCATTCATATATCATTTGTGGCAAGCAGTGTGTCATCTACATACAAGACTAGGAAAATGTACTTACTCCCACTAAATTTGTGATACACACAATCTTCAACAACATTCACCTCAAAACCAAATGAAACTTGTGATACCACTGATGAGACACTTGCTTTAGTCCATAAATGGATTTTGTCAATTTGCAAACCACGTTATTTGAGTCTCCTGACACAAAGTTTTCTAGTTACATCATATAGATTATTTCATCAACGTTGCCATTGAGGAAAGTCGTCTTGACATCCATTTGATGGAGTTCCAAATCATAATGTGCAACAAGAGCCATGATTGTCCTAAAAGAGTCTTTCGATGAAACCGGAGAGAAAGACTCTTTAAAGTCAATCCCTTCCTTTTGAGTATAACCCTTAGCCACAAGATGAGCTTTATACCTCTCCATATTACCGTTAGAATCCTGCTTGGTCTTAACCAATGGGTTTCACACCTTCTAGTAACGGGACAAGTTCCCAAAATTTATTGTCTTGCATGGACTTATACTCCTCCTTCATTACTTTGCTCCATTTTTCCGATTTGGAATCTTGCATGGCTTGACGGAAGTTGACTGGATCATCTTCCATCAGACCGTTATTTTCCTCATATTTCTTGGAGAAAGACTATGTAATCATTTGGAATAACATTTCTCCTTTCTCTAGTGGATCTCCGCAAAGGTATTGGTTTTTGTAACACTTATTCTTGAGGATCTTGAGTTTGATCTTCATGAATTACCAAATCATCTTGAGTTGGAGGAATTTCAACAAAGTCTTGTGGAGGTTCCGTTCTTGCTTGATAAAAAAACTATATGTATCGGTTATGGAATTGTTACTGATTCTTCCTCTAAGACAAAGTCTCTAATCTTATTCTTCGCCCAAAACTCAATATCTTCAAAAAATGTAGTTGTTCCCGTCTCAAAAATTTAATTAAATTTGGGATCGTAAAATTTGTAGCTCATAGATCTTTCAGAATAGCCAACAAAGTAGCTGCTCACTGTTCGGGAGTCCAATTTCTTTTCATTTGGCCTATAAGGCCTTGCCTCAGCTGGACATCCCCACATATGAAAATGATTAAGACTAGGCTTTAACCCAATTCAAAGTTCATAAGGTGTTTTAGCAGCTGCTTTTATTGGTACTATATTTAGAATATAAGCTGCAGTCTTTAGTGTCTCTCCCCACAGTGACTCTGGCAAGGTAGAATGACAAATCATACTGCTTACCATATCCTTAAGAGTCTGGTTTCTTCTTTCAGCAACATCGTTCATGCTAGAAGATCGTGTCATGGCGTACTATGGGATGATTCCATATTCCTCCAGGTATTTGGAAAAAGGCTCTATACGTTATTCACCTTAACCATCATATTTATTGTAATATTCACCGCCACGGTCAAATTTAACTTTCTTAATTCTTTTGTTGAGTTGATTCTCAACTTCAACCTTAAACGATTTGAACACATCCAATGACTGATACTTTTCATGTATAAGAAATATGTACGTATATCTAGAATAATCGTTTATGAATGATATAAAATATTGTTGACCATTCCAAGAAGGTGTCAGAAATGGTCCACAAATGTTTGTATGTATCAATTCTAAGGCATATGTAGCTCTATATACACCGATTTTTTTTTGTTTTGGTCTGTTTGCCTTTGACGCATTCAATACAAACATCAAAGTGTGTGAAGTTAATGGAATCCAAAATTCCATCTGACACTAGTCGATCAACTCTATTTTAAGAGATGTGACCTAGGCGTTTGTTCCATAATGCCCCTAAATTGTTATTATCCATTTTACGCTTAGTACCATGTGATTCTACATTCAAGGATTTTCCATAGGTAGCTATTATGTCAAGCAAATATAGATTATCATGACCCATAAGTGAATCAGTTCCAACAATATCTGAATTGAAAGAAAACTTTAACATATTGTTTTCAAATGAACAAAAATAACCCGATTTGTCCAAATAAGAAACTAAAATCAAATTCCATATAAATGACGGAACCACAAAAGTGTCTTTCGAATCCAAATAAAATTCGATACACATTAATAATCTAAAATTCCCTATAGCTTTCACCTCCACTGATTTGCCATCTCCCACATAGATGTATCTTTCAACATCATTTGACTTTCGGTAGTTCAGACAACCCTTCATTGAAACACTGAAGTTAGTAGTTGCATCACAGTCTAACCACCAAGCATTTCCAGGCACTAAAGCTAAATTGATCTCAGAACAGACCAAACCATGACTCATGCGATTGGAGCGATCCCACTTCTCATAATCTTTCCTCTGTTTAGAGGTATTAGATTCCGTAGGAGGAGGTGGTTGCTCCATCCCTATTGTAAGGTCAAGATCCATGCAACCAAGAACAATTTCCATGTTCTCATTTCAATCCTTAAATTTTATCCCATTAAGGACCTGAACCTTATTTAAATTAGCAGATATTGAAACAATTGTAGCTGAAAATTGTTAGAGGAGTTTTAGGCTAGGGAGCATTGAATATTAGGCCAAGAGCAACACAAGTGAGTCAGACACTACATATTCACCTAAAACCTTAAGGTGATAGGTGTATGTGTTCTCCCACTTATAAATACTCAAGTCACCACATTTCTATCCAATGTGGGACTATTATCCATACTACTCACACTTGTTATATTATTCCTAACACTCCCCCTCAAGTGTGAGTCCACAATGTTCCCCCTCATGTGGAAACTCTTTTTGTCCACATATATTTGTACCGCCGTTGACACCTATTACTAGGCACCTCTTATTTGGTAATTTGAATACATCTCTTCCTTGGACATTTCAATTTCAACGGGACACTACTTCCTAGGCATTTCGATACATGTAAGTCAGTCCCTTTACGAATCAAAGACTCTGATACCATGTCAGAGGAGTTTTAGACTAGGGAGCATTGAATATTAGGCCAAGAGCAACCCATGTGAGAGAGACACCACATATTCACCCACAACCTTAAGGTGATAGGTGTATGGGTTCTCCCACTTATAAATACTCAAGTCACCACATTCCTATCCCATGTGGGACTATTATTCATACTACTCGTGTAACACCCCAATTCCCATCGCGAATAAATAATACATAAATAAATCAGAGTAAATAAAAATTTATTTTTCCGACAGAAACAAGGATGCCACATTTAAAGAAAGACAACACAATCCCTGCTCATAAATTTGATACATAACACAAAATGGGATAAACATCAAAGAGAAACTTTTCCATACAAAAGGAAAGTTCAATTATGGAATAAAGCGGAAAGATCCATAACTGACTTGTTTTAAAAAATAAATTGTTTTATAACATCAAAATATTCATACAAAGGTAATGCAAAATAGATCCAACAAATGTATACATATATAACAAAAGCGTTCCCCGACTCCTGTGTTACGTATCAGAGCAGACAGACCGATAAAAGGATGGAGAACTAAGCTTCACAAAATCCTCCAAGATACAAATCTACAATTGCCTCATAGAGCAACAAACCACAGCAAAAGGGTGAGAAATAACAACTAAATCAAGATTGCATAATAATATGCAACACATACAAATTCACATGCATAGTTATTCTCACCACAAGCATCACATATTAATACATATAGCATATATCAATTATACCGACATAATCACATATTCGTACCTATGGCATACCAAGGTTATAGAATATGAAAACACACCACCACATCACATATATTCCTATATAGCACACCATAGAAAATTAATACAATCATTGTAATGTACAACATCCCCACAAAACATAACATATGTCTATACATAAAACATAATATCCACAACCAATGCATTTATCACGAATGCACATCAAATCACCAATGCTATCACAAGCTCAACACATAATCAATCAATTCACAATTTTCCACACATAATCAATCCATTCATGATTTTCCACACATAATCGATCCATTCATGATTTATACAAATGCAAAGAGACCGACACAACGACTCTATGCAAATGCAGTACTATTCATCCATCCTAATCATCATCAGTTCACTCAGGAACTATTGGAATCATCGCTTGTTACTTAGTGTAACTCCCCGTCGGACAAACGATGTTCCCCGTCGCTCACACCTCTTTGTATAAGGCACACGACGTTTATGGATTGCTCACACCTCTTTATATAAGGTACACAAACCGATCGCTCACACCTCTTTGTATAAGGCACACGATCGTCTATAATAATCGCTCAAACCTCTTTGCATAAGGCACACGATGTTATAGCGGATTCCCTCTGGAATCGTTTCGTCGCTCACACCCACTAGGGCACACGACATCACAAGAATGCATATCATGATGCTTGGCATACAATGACTCATGACAATCAAATGCATACATATATACACCCATGTGAACCATCTCAGAAACAATAATCATGCTTTGCAATAAAGCCCAAAACAATGCATTTATTTGCCATAAGGCCACAACCCATCATCACAACCTTTCATCACATATATCCCCATCATATAATAGCACACAAGCTATACTTAATATATCAAAAGCACATTGCATGATAACACATCAATCGCACACAATTACGACGGTAACAGTCGACGAAACGATACATTCCCAAATTCCCGACATAATTAAATCGGCCACAAATCTCAAAACCATTTTAATAAGAAAGAACATTTCATTAGCTTTCCAACGATACCAAGAATGTTCAAAACAGATAATTGGAACACAAGTTATGGAATTAAAAAGAAAGGGAATCGCGAAATGGCAAAATTCTACACCCTCGCTGGCCATATGCGTATTGCCCTGAGCCATACGCGTATTGCCTTGCCCCATACGCGTACCATTATGCATTTCAGCAGATGGCCAAGAAAAATGGATTTCATACGCGTATTTCCCTCAATTAGCACCTGCCATACGTGTATTACCCAACCCAATACGCGTATTGCCCTGCCTGATACGCGTAACGGCAACGAAAACCCATAATTTTCCTGCATAATTTCTGTTACGAATTCTACCCCAAATCCTCTCCAAATCTCATCTAAACACTTCCAAATCACGATATACTAACCAAAACATGTCCCAATCCTAACAACAAGTATTCTACGCAGTTTATATCGAGTTTCAACCGCAAAAACATCGATTTCTATCAATTGTTCATCAATTTATCAATTAGAAAAAGTTGTGAAACAACCAAAACAATTCCAACAAACAACACATATACATACACAAGCAAGATATAATCGAAACTTCTCACCCTTACCAGATTAATCGTGCTTGAACGGATGATTCCTTCTATCCCAAGTTTTCCCCTTCTTTTCTCTTCTCTTCCTTTCTCTCTTCTCTTTTTCCTTCTTTCTATTTCTCTCTCTTTCTAATCTCTAAGTTCTATTTTAAGAAAATAACCAAGCAAAAGACCAAAATACCCCTCAGCTCAAATATCTCGCAAACGCTCTCCAAACGCGATAAAACATAATCACGATGAAAAATAATATATTGTCAAATAAAAGTCAAGAATAAAATAATATTAAAACTAAAATAATTAAATCGACTCGATTAAATAAATAAGACAAAACGGGGCGTTACAATCCTCCCCCACTTAGAAATTTTCGTCCTCGAAAATATAACCGATACGAATAACTCCGGATACGATTCTCGCATCCGACTAACAACTATCATGCCAACAAAAGGCACACCACGAATAACACAAACTGACAAACCACCTTGTTAACCGCAACTACAACAACGACACGACAACGACGACAACTACAACAACGACACGACAATGATGACAAGATGCAAAGCCCATACAATGCACTTGACGACTAACTCACGACTCAAAGAATACCCAAGTTACAAACACACATAGGAATTAACTACTCGCACTCGAACCATCACGATGGAAACGAGGCAACAACCCAAACAAGAACATAAGTTCCACGACACAACATCGTTTCAACAACCTCTACATAACCACAATACCAACATCCTTGTCACACAACAATATTACAACAATGCTACGATTCACCAATCGAACATATAACCAAATCATCCATCTACACAGTAGCCCATGAATAATATTTAAACCTTTCACCTAACACTTCCATTCTGAAGCGTCCAATGGTCTCATCAATTCTACATGTTCCCAATGTTCAACCTA
Source organism: Lathyrus tuberosus (assembly GCA_022829125.1). NCBI lineage: Eukaryota > Viridiplantae > Streptophyta > Magnoliopsida > Fabales > Fabaceae > Lathyrus > Lathyrus tuberosus. The sequence goes on along the minus strand of JALAZF010000323.1, from coordinate 2,407,273 downwards.
TGAACTCTTACAAGTCCCACCCGCATATACAAAATGTGCCACATCACGCTTCCGCTGCGCACTCTGATTACTCGTAACCATCAAAACTACCAATCTCACGTCCAAAACCTAACTCTTTCTCATATCCGCCAAATATCACTGTTCACTTTTAATATACCTAACCTCACACTCTACTGTGTTACCTCACACACCAGACATAAGTCTCTGAATTGCTCAAATAATTTTAATCCTCTGACCATCAAAACAACCATATGCAAAGACTATCGACTTAACTCTTCAGGCACAACATTAGCTTTTCCCGAAGGATAATCCAAGCCAAATTCATAACTCGTCACGAATTCTAACCATCCTCGTTGTCTCATACTCTATTCCTTCAGACCAAACAAGCACTCTAAACTCTTGTGATTACTAAACATTTCAAACCCAGAACCATAAAGATGATACCTCCAAACATTCCAGCACAATACAACCGCAACCAATTCCAAATCCGGAATAGTATAGATCCTCTTATGAATCCCCAATTGTCGTAAAGCATAAGCCACGACTTTACCCTCTTGCATTAACACATTGACCAGACTTATCAAAGACGCATCCCAATACCTCACAAATGGTTTATTAGGACCACACAGAATCAAAACTGGAGCCATAGACAACTTCTACTTTAGCTCTCTGAAACTTTCCTCACAATGAACATCCAAAACAAACGACTTACCTCTTGCAAGTCAATCGAAGTAACGAAAATGCTAACTTGGAAAAACCTTTCATAACATTCGGTAATAACCAACTAAAGCCCAAAAAGATTCTAATCTCCTTTATCAACTTCAAAGCCTCTCATTGTAGAACTGCATCTACTTCCGATGGATCCCTAACCATACTCTCATCTGAAATAACATATCCAAGGAAACTAACCTTTTTCAACCCAAATTTTCACTTGAATAACTTAGCATAAAACTTAGTCTCTTTTCAACACTTGTAATTCAAATCTCACACACTTTACCTGTTCTTCCTCTGAGTTTATAACAGATCCGAATATCCTTAATTAAAACCACTACGAACTTATCCAAGTAAATATGGAAGATACGATTCATCTACTCCACAAACATTACAGATGCAATACTAACACCATATAACATCACTGTACGTTGTAATGCCCAACCAAACCAACCTTCATCCAAACTTGTCCAGACTTACATACAACCTTAATCGAGTAAATAACAACTTATTCCGATGATAACAACATAACCAGTCACATGAAATTGATCCAAGCCTCAATTCACACAAATTCACCACTCTTATCAAACGTCCCAAACAATTGTGATTTCACTCAAACTCAACCAACCCATTCCAGCTATCTATTCATGAAAGTGGACACTTATTCTCAATCGTTACCTTATTCAACTGTCAGTAATCCATACATAATTTCTTCTCGTGACAATCCAGATTCCATAAATTCCAACATGTAGCAACAACCAACCCAAAATAACTCTTAAATTGTTCGCGATTCATCACAATCCAAAACTTAAGCTATCCAGGACACAGTTGCAAGTTTTCCCTACTACTCACTGATTGACATGCAACCTCATGTTATCATCCTTTTCCTTACCAGCCATGCTGGACCTCGTCAAGTCAACACACTAATGTTCCATCCAAAAACACATCTGAAAACCATGCACAACTGACGGCTCATCATTGTGACCTTCCAGCCAATTTCCAAAACACTAACATCACAAACATAACAAACATATTAGTCTCATCCCCAAGAATTTTCTACTTACTTAGCAGATCCAAACCTCAACTATTCACCTTCGTCCAATTTAAGTTCACACTCTACTCTCTAAGAACAGCCATTAACGATGCCCAATCGTTCCCTCTCAACGACTTCCCACTGAACCAACATACCAAAACCTCTAATCCGTCTCATCTTCCGATATAAGAATCTTCATCGACTCATCAAAACAATCTGTAACCATTTTCTTAATTCCAAATAATTCATTTCACAGACTATCAAAGCCGGAAAGACACGTCTATTCCATCCAACATAATTCTCGTCTACTATCAACAAGAGATTAAGGGTGATCAGTTCCTCAATTTGTCAATAGACAGCCGACAATCATAATGGGGCATAAACCGTCTTTACCAAACTATAATAGCATTTCTTGCATCTTGTGTACAAAACTACCTAAGGCACACATCCTTAGTCGACAGAAACCTTAACTCCACATTCCCTCCGGAACCGGAACCAACATTGTCCAAATAACACTTACAATCTTGCAACCAACGACACACTGAGCCAATGCTCCACACCTGAAGCAACTTGGAGAAGCACAAGCTTCTCCCTCACTTATCTCATTCTTAATCCTGAAGGCAAAGGGTTAGAAAACCACAAAGTACTGATAGTGTTTCCCACACATATCACATACTAAGGACAAACAACATCGACAGTATTCAACTGTCACACCAACTAACTGAACAACTTGGCCGGACGGACCAACCTGCTCTGATACTACTCTTGTAACACCCCAATTCCCATCGCGAATAAATAATACATAAATAAATCAGAGTAAATAAAAATTTATTTTTCCGACAGAAACAAGGATGCCACATTTAAAGAAAGACAACACAATCCATGCTCATAAATTTGATACATAACACAAAATGGGATAAACATCAAAGAGAAACTTTTCCATACAAAAGGAAAGTTCAATTATGGAATAAAGTGGAAAGATCCATAACTGACTTGTTTTACAAAATAAATTATTTTATAACATCAAAATATTCATACAAAGGTAATGCAAAATAGATCCAACAAATGTATACATATATAACAAAAACGTTTCCCGACTCCCGTGTTACGTATCAAAGCAGACAGACCGACAAAAGGATGGAGAACTAAGCTTCACAAAATCCTCCAAGATACAAATCTGCAATTGCCTCATAGAGCAACAAACCACAGCAGAAGGGTGAGAAATAACAACTAAATCAAGATTGCATAATAATATGCAACACATACAAATTCACATGCATAGTTATTCTCACCACAAGCATCACATATTAATACATATAGCATATATCAATTATACCGACATAATCACATATTCGTACCTATGGCATACCAAGGTTATAGCATATGAAAACACACCACCACATCACATATATTCATAAATAGCACACCATAGAAAATTATACAATCATTGTAATGTACAACATCCCCACAAAACGTAGCATATGTCTATACATAAAACATATTATCCACAACTAATGCATTTATCACGAATGCACATCAAATCACCAATGCTATCACAAGCTCCACACATAATCAATCCATTCACAATTTTCCATACATAATCAATCCATTCATGATTTTCCACACATAATCGATCCATTCATGATTTATGCAAATGCAAAGAGACCGACACAACGACTCTATGCAAATGCGGTACCATCCATCCATCCTAATTATCATCAGTTCACTCAGGAACTATTGGAATCATCGCTTGTTACTTAGTGTAACTCCCCGTCGGGCAAACGATGTTCCCCGTCGCTCACACCTCTTTGTATAAGGCACACAACATTTATGGATCGCTCACACCTCTTTGTATAAGGCACACGACCCGATCGCTCACACCTCTTTGTATAAGGTACACTATCGTCTATAATCATCGCTCACACCTGTTTGCATAAGGCACACGATGTTATAGCGGATTCCCTCTGGAATCATTTCTTCGCTCACACCCACTAGGGCACACGACATCAAAAGAATGTATATCATGATGCTTGGCATATAATGACTCATGACAATCAAATGCATATATATATACACCCATGTGAACCATCTCAATAACAATAATCATGCTTTGCAATCAAGCCCAAAACAATGCATTTATTTGCCATAAGGCCACAAACCATCATCACAACCTTTCATCACATATATCCCCATCATATAACAGCACAGAAGCTATACTTAATATATCAAAAGCACATTGCATGATAACACATCAATCGCACACAATTACGACGGTAAAAGTCGACGGAACGACACATTCCCAAATTCCCGACATAATTAAATCGGCCACAAATCTCAAAACCATTTTAATAAGAAAGAACATTTTATTAGCTTTCCAACGATACTAAGAATGTTCAAAACAGATAATCGGAACACAAGTTATGGAATTAAAAAGAAAGGGAATCGCGAAATGGCAAAATTCTACACCCTCGCTGGCCATACGCGTATTGCCCTGAGCCATACGCATACCATTACGCATTTCAGCAGATGGCCGAGAAAAATGGATTTCATACGCGTATTGCCCTCAATTAGCACCTACCATACGTGTATTGCCCAACCCAATACGCGTATTGCCTTGCCTGATACACGTAACGGCAACGAAAACCCAGAATTTTCCTGCATAATTTCTGTTACGAATTCTACCCCAAATCCTCTCCAAATCTCATATAAACACTTCCAAATCATGATATACCAACCAAAACATGTCCCAATCCTAACAACAAGGATTCTACGCAGTTTATATCGAGTTTCAACCGCAAAAACATCGATTTCTATCAATTGTTCATCAATTTATCAATTAGAAAAAGTTGTGAAACAACCAATACAATTCCAACAAGCAACACATATACATACACAAGCAAGATATAATCGAAACTTCTCACTCTTACCCGATTAATCGTGCTTGAACGGATGATTCCTTCTATCCCAAGTTTTCCCCTTCTTTTCTCTTCTCTTCCTTTCTCTTCTCTTCCTTTCTCTCATCTCTTTTTCCTTCTTTCTATTTTTCTCTCTTTCTAATCTCTAAGTTCTATTTTAAGAAAATAACCAAGCAAAAGACCAAAATACACCCTCAGCTCAAATATCTCGCAAACGCTCTCCAAACGCGATAAAACATAATCACGATGAAAAATAATATATTGTCAAATAAAAGTCAAGAATAAAATAATATTAAAACAAAAATAATTAAATCGACTCGATTAAATTAATAAGACAAAACGGGGCGTTATAACTCACACTTGTTATATTATTCCCAACAAAAAGAACAACAAAATTAAACAGTTAAATATACTCACATAAAATAAAACTGAATTATCAATTTTGTTCAAATAAAGATGTAACCCATCTCAAGATACCTAATGCACCATCAATATTGAATATTTGGACACTAATATTAACTGCTAGTTGTACTCTTGTTGTAACGATCAAACATTGATAATAAAAACATGTTGAATAATAAACCTCTCTTTGAATTGATTTATTATTCACATGTAAGACCTTATAATTATCACATGTTTATCATCACAGACGCGTATGAAAATCGGTCAACCACCAATTATTCTTTGGGTCAATTGATACTCGCATGGACAAACATACGCAATCAAAAAAATATTTAACATTTTTCATAAGCAATTTTCACAAAAGAGATCACTTTGATGACATTTTATTTTAATTGACTCACTCAAAATGTTTAACTTTGTATAAATTTATAAACTGTAGTCAAAATTTGAACAAAATTGTACCAAAAATTAATTAATTTCAAATTAAATTAATACTCATGTGAAAAAAAAAAAAGGAATATAATTCTTTTAAACAAAAAATACATAATTGGCTGCGTACGGTATTACATAAGAGGGTGAACTAGGTTTTGTTTTGTATATCATAAGAACCGGTTTTCGAGATTGTTGGCTTCAAATATTTCTCTAGTACTTTACCTTCTTATTATTTTGTTTGTATTCCATACAAATTCACCAGAATATTATTATGGGCATGTGCTAAGTAATACATGTGATATTATTATATTACATAATATTGCACCGGGTATTCTTTTGCGATCACCTGTATCTAATGCTATTTAAGGAACAAAATAAAACCCAATAATGCAGCATCTAAATGCTAAAATGGTGGCGGTAACAAGAACTGCTTGCATTGCAATTGAACAATTCAACCAACCAAATTTTCTTATCCCAGGCATAAATAAAAAAATAAATCTTAAAAATTGGAAGATTAAAAGAAATCCCAATTTTAAAAAATAAGAGTTTAAAAAAATATATTTAAAAAAAATAAATTAAATTCGATATGGGTGGCTCTGATATCACTTGTTAGATTTGTTCATAACCTTATAAGTTCTATCGATATAAAAATCAAGAACATAACTCTAAAATAATTTCTATAAATCGATATACTATCAACTTATATCTCTTAAACCCGGATATATCCGAATACAATAATGAGAATGAAAGCGGAAACGTGCTTGAATTTGCCATTGAAATCGTTAAAGGTTGCGGGTATGTGATTTTTGTATAGTACCTTAGGGTTCCATATAGCTTTCCATATTGATGCGGTGTTTTCACAACTATATGAATCGCGCCAGAGTAATACAAAAGATTATCGATCCCACAGAGACCAAACGTCAATCTATCGATTTCTATCGTTACAATGTTTATCTAAGACAAATCAATCGGGAGTTGGCGAATAGTAACGAAGATATAAAATTCAATAAACAACAGGCTTGAATGTAATTCACACAGTCAGATAATATTCCAGATGCTTGTAAATAGAACTACTTATGGGATAATGTTTTCTACTTATGAAAAGAACTAATTTAACGGGAACTGTCGCTTTCGCGTATTCAGAACCGAGTTTATCCTTTAATCGAACCCTCTTATTGTCATTTATAAAAAGGCGCGCATTGCGTTAAAGTAATAAACCTATTTTTAAGAAATATAGTTTCTTGACTCAGTTGAAAAGTATTTTGACTTGGAACTTTTAACAAAAAGAGGTTCATGCGAACCAGACTTTAAACCCATAAATGCGTCCGAAAATAGTTGTAAAATCGTTTTTCTAAAGTATTAAAAACTCCTACTTAACTGGACAAAGCGCTTTCGCTTCCTTTGAACAGTTAAGACTAACCAAGTTTAACCAAAGGTTGGACGGCTTTCGATCTTACCCAACAGAAATAAAGTACAGAAAACTTGTGTTAAAAATCAGAATAACCCCTAAGCTTTTCTACCGACACACTGTATGGAATATTACTTTAACTATGATCCTTACATTCTAACCTTTAAGATTTAGCCAGACATGAAAATGTAAATAGACATGTTGAAATAGATCATGTTAAAGTAAATTCTTAAAAAGGTTTTGAAAGTAAAAGCGAGTGCGAGAAAATAAAGAAAGTAAAAGCGAGTGCGAGAAAATAAAGAAAGTAAAAGCGAGTGCGAGAAAATAAAGAAAGTAAAAGCGAGTGCGAGAAAATAAAGAAAGTAAAAGCGGAACTTGTAAATGAAACCTGCTCCATATCGGAGGCTTTAAATCTGGTACAACTGGAAATAAATGACTGGAAATGAAAATGGCGGCAGGATCAACTTCTACCAGAGTGCTCCAAACTCGATTACAGACTCGATCAAACAGTGTGATAACTCTCCGATGTGAGAAGTTTATCACTTTACAATACTGAGATATATGACTTGAGTTCTGAAACTAAGCTTGGATGAAGAAAAATGATTCAGAACTCGTCTATTTATAGCCTAGCAAATTAACATGTAAGGACAAAAGTGCCCCCCAACTTCTTTTGGGAGGGAAATCAGAAGACAAAGGTGGCGCCCGCCACCTCCTCATGGCGCCCGCCATGTGAACCAAGGGAGAAAGATGAGGAGATCGTGACAGTTGACAGCAGTTGACTCTTATCCAAGTCATGGCCTACCCTATGGCGCCCTCCATGGTGGATGTCGTGTGTACAATTTCCTCAAAAACTGGTTTTCTTGCTCGTTTTTTCTTCATTTCTTCACAAGGAGCTCTGGAAATACGAAGAACCTGAAAACAAAATAAAACACAAGCATAACACAAGAAAATGGCAATAAAGTCCTAAGAAACATGTGCAATCCGAGCCGAATACGCAGTGTGATTCAGTGTTATCAAATCCTCCCACACTTAGGCCTTTGCTTGTCCTCAAGCAAAACACTTTATAGCTCATGACAGAAAAAGGTGGTATCAATGAGTGATTTGGGTTAAAAGGGCTTCTAAGTTCAAACTAGGATGAAGTGATAGGTACTAACTAAGTGAACCAAGGATATTGTAATGACACTTTTCCGCAGACACGAACATAAACTTCGTTCCTATACAAACCAATCCATACTACCCCACTGTACCTAGGCCTACCTTTTGCATTTCTTTTGGGTCCTCTTCATTCCGGCGTAATCACATTAAGCCCATTATCCGTACATACTCATAGTAAAGTGAACGGTTAGTGATTCTGATCTCAAGCATGGGGCTCTGGTACACAAACTGGTGTAACCCCTTTTATTGACCCAATTGTAGTTGTGGGGGATCGGATCGTAACCCGCCCTACCAAGTCCAGCACCAGATACCTCTAAACCAACCAACAATGGGCAATTTTTATTCTCTTCTTTATTATTATTATTATATATATATATATATATATATTTGCAAATTTTTGCAACCTTTTAGGTTAAATGACCTTGTAAGGGTTACTTATGCCCGAATTGCCTTTTCATGAAACACAGCATACAGATCATTCACTTATATTCATCGGTCCCTTACGTAGAGCATGCTTAGGCCGGAGCTGACTGCTAGGATAAACTACTAAGGACCTACCCAAAGAAAAGGATAATTAAGGCCATGGTATATGGAGTATCGGGGTCGATTCCTATAATCACGAAGCTTATGGTGTTAAAACGATACCGATGTTTCAAAAAGGTTTTTCCAAGTCATCCGCATCCTAACTCAAACCTATCTCAAAACCCAAATTTTCAGAACGATACACTTTCTTTTGTCAAAAAAATTTTGGTAAGGCTAAGGAAATGGGGAAAAAGGGATACACTACACAGATGACTCGTCAAGCACATGCATATTCTAAAAACAAGATAAATAAATTAGAAAGCAATAAAAAAAAGGGTAAAAGGAAAGAAAATGCAAGTAAAACAGATAAATTCTCCTCCCACACTTAAAACGAACATTGTCCCCAATGTTTCGAAATAAGGTAGGGAAAGAGTAACCTGGAAGATCTACGGCATGCTGCTGGAACTGTCGCCACCGTTCGAAGAGCGTCTAGGGCGACGAGATCTGTTGCGGCGATGGTCGCTCTGAGAAGCTGCGAACTCGTCGAATCTGGTGGTCAAAGCAGCCTGAGATTGCATGATACTTTGAATGGAGATGTTTGTCTGCTGCTGTGACTCTTGCATGAATCACATGTTGTCGGTCAGTTGCTGCTGAAAATGGGAGAAATGGTGGTTCTGCCCCGCATATAGCTTCAGACCCCATGGCGGGCGCCATGGGCTATATGGCGGGCGCCACCTTTGTAATAGGTCTAGGCCGGATTTTGCCTAACTTTCTTGGGCCTTTTCTTTTTCTCCTTTAATTGGGTGGTGCAGGTAGCACTTCCTTCTTGTTCTTTTTTCTAGTACATACATATTTTTTTTAAAAATAAAAATACAAATAATAAATAAGTAAATAAATTACTAAATTAATAAAATAAAATGAGAGATTAATAAACATAGAAATGCATATATATGTATATATAACCAAAGTACATCATGAGCAACATGGAAGCAAAATGCAAGAATGTAAAATATATGTATATATATATAAGTCTGAAAAGTGGAAATAAGTAAATAAAACAGTAAGGAAGACAACGAGAGTAATGTCATCATGGAGCCGGATGCTCCTCGGTCTGGTCAGAACCTCGAACTGCGGCTAACTCGAGTCGAAGATCTGCGATCTCCTAATACAAGCAATCAGCCTCTGTCGCGTGAGTCAGATCGGACACCTGGACCTGCAAGGAAAGGTCAGCAACTTCCTGCCGAAGTCTGGAAGTCTCCATACGCAGCTCAGCTAGCAGTGTGTACACGTCAGGTCTCTTCAAGGAAAAATTATTCGACAACACTGTAATCCTGGGAGAAGGTGGTGTAGGGTAATATTGTGGTGTCGGTGGAGTGCGAGGCTCATCAACTGTCTCTCCATAACCCTCTAAAGCATAACTCCAATTAGCAGGGTCGTGGACACTAGTCATCACAGGATCAGGTAAGGTGAAGTAATGGATGGTCTCGTTGTCGATCAAGAGCCTGAACTGGCTAGGGTAAAAGGAAGCTCTCCTCATCAACCCTCGGTCTAAACAGAAATCGATATCTAGTGTGGTATACCCGCAGTAGGGAGTCAGGTGAAGCAGCTTACTAGTAAGACCTAAAGCGGTAGCAATCTGAGTAACCGTTCCTCCCACATGGATGATTCCTTCAGAAGATCTGGCTGTGAGTGTGAAGTTATCAAGTAGAAAGTTCCCACAGGCCACAGGACGCGACTGGTTCGCACAGGAAAGGAAAAATATCTCCTCACTAACATGGGCATTAGCATCAGCCTTCCCAAGGAAGGTGTGGGCAAGGATCATCTGGAAATACCTGAGAGCTGGGTTATGGATAATGTGAGATAGCTGGGTGGACAGATCAGGGCTTCCTCCACCTGTAATATCAATCAAGAACTTGTCGATATCTTGACTCGTAAAGTATCCCATAGGAAAATCAGGAATGGCATCAGGGGAAGTCTGGAAACCTAGCAAATCACCAAACCCCTTATGGGTAAAAGAGTACTTTGTCCCAAACAGTTTGAACATGACGCTGCCATCCGGACCATCATATGGCTCATGGCTAAATGAACTGAGGAACTCCAGGGTGAGGTTTCTGTATGTCGAATGCATGTCATCAGCATACTCATCCCACTAGAGCTGGCTACATAGAAACCTTATGTTGGGCTCGATGCCTAAGGCGCCCATGCAAGCCTGGTCAGGGTAACGGGTAGGTGCCATGGAGCACTGATAAAGGACTAGATAGCGCTGTCTCTGTGCGTCATCTCTGAAAGCGACGTGCATGTCGTCGAAGGTCTGCATCCTGAAAAGAAGGGTTAGAGAATGGGACCTGAAAGCACAAACATCATAAAAGGTCAGTCTATACAAACAAACTAATAAAAATAAAATGTAAGACATGAAAAGTAATAAACATAAAAGAAAAATAAAGAAAATCATGGGTTGCCTCCCATGCAACGCTTGTTTAACGTCGTTAGCTTGATGAGTAGAACTTATGTAGCTGAAGTGGGTAGTGGTGGATCAATCAGAGTGTGGCTGGAGTAGTCAATGAGAATGTCACCTCCTTCGTAGTGTTTTAGCCTTTGCCTATTTATAATGAATGGACTACAAGAATGGTTCTTGATCTCAACTGCCCCGAATTTTAGGACTTTAGAAACTTCGAAAGGACCTGTCCATCTTGAATGAAGCTTGCCAGGAAAAAGTCGCAACCTGGAATTAAATAGGAGAACAGAATCTCCTATATTGAAGTCTTTCTTTACAATTCTTTTATCATGCCAAACTTTGGTTCTTTCTTTATATATTATGGCATTTTCATAGGCAGACTGGTGGAGTTCTTCTAACTTATGAATGTTAAGGATGCCCTTTTCACCAGCAGTCAAATAATCTAAGTTTAAGGTTTTAATGGCCCAATAAGCCTTGTGTTCTAACTCAAAGGGTAGGTGACATGACTTTCCATAGACCAATTGGTAAGGAGTTATTCCAATAGGGGTTTTAAAGGCAGTTCTGTAGGCCCATAGTGCTTCTGGTAGCTTCTGAGACCAATCTTTCCTAGTTATTGAAACAATTTTTTTCTAAGATTTGTTTAATCTCCCTATTAGACACCTCTATTTGGCCGCTAGTCTGTGGATGGTAAGGTGTTGCTACTCTATGCTTAACTCCATATTTGCTTAAAAGTTTATCAAAAATCCTTGATATGAAGTGCGATCCACCATCGTTTATTATAAGACGGGGTACTCCGAATCTAGGGAATATATAATTCCTAAACAACTTAATCACTACGCGTGTGTCATTTGTGGGTGAGGCTATGGCTTCAATCCATTTAGACACGTAGTCAACAACTACTAAGATATATTTATTTCCTAATGAGGCTAGAAACGGTCCCATAAAATCGATACCCCAAACATCAAAAAGCTCCACTTCCTGAATGTTTCTTAAAGGCATTTCGTTACGTCTGGAGATGTTCCCAGTGCGCTGGCACCGGTCACACTTGACTATATAGGCATGAACATCACTCCACATTGTGGACCAGAAAAGGCCAGCTTGAAGAATTTTAGTGTGTGTCTTGGAGGTACTAGCATGTCCCTCATAGGGTGCAGAGTGACAGTGTTCTATGATATTTCTTACCTCTTCTTCTGGAACGCAACGACGAAAAATACCGTCAGTACCTCTTTTGAAAAGAAGTGGCTCGTCCCAATAAAATTGTCTTACATCGTTAAAGAACTTCTTTTTCTGTTGATAGTTAAGGTCAGGACGTACGATATCGGTGACTAGGTAATTAACAAAATCAGCGTACCAAGGTACGCCATTTACCGCCAAAGATTTTTCAGGGTTCTTATAAGGATCTAAGTTATTTTCTTCAATGGCTTCTATCTTAGCTATTAACCTGTCATAGGCAAAATCATCATTTATAGGCACTAAATCTGGTTTCAGGTACTCAAGTCTAGAAAGGTGACCAACAACTACATTTTATGTGCCTTTCTTGTCTCGAATATCTAGATCAAACTCCTTCAATAGAAGGATCCATCAAAGTAACCTAGGTTTAGCATCCTTCTTGCTTAATAGGTAATGAATAGTAGTGTGGTCTGTGTAAACTATAATCTTAGCTCCTACCAGATAAGATCGAAATTTGTCTATAGCAAAAACTACAGCAAGGAGTTCTTTTTCAGTGGTTACATAGTTAAGCTGAGCGGCATCTAGGGTTCTACTAGCATAATAAATCACATGTAATTTCTTATCCTTTCTTTGACCTAGAACAGCTCCTACAGCGTAATCGCTAGCATCACACATGATTTCGAAGGGTTCGGTCCAATCTGGGGGTTGCATAATGGGTGCTGAAATTAGTGCTTATTTCAAAAGGTTAAATGTTTCAATGCATTTTTCATCAAAATTAAATTCAACATCTTTCATCAGGAGGCCAGTTAAAGGTTTGGTTATTTTGGAGAAATCCTTGATAAAACGCCAGTAGAAACCAGCATGTCCAAGAAAGCTTCGAACTTCTCTAATGGTCTTAGGGGGTTTTAGGTTTTCTATTACCTCTATCTTAGCTCTATCTACTTCAATGCCCCTTTCAGAGACTATGTGTCCTAGAACTATACCTTCGGTAACCATAAAGTGACATTTCTCTCACTTTAAAACCAGGTTTACATCCACACATCTTTTTAGGATTTTCTCAAGGTTAACGAGACAGTTTTTGAAATCAAATCTGCATACCGAGAAATCATTCATGAATACTTCCATAATTCCATCAAGGTAATCGGCAAAGATTGACATCATGCAATGCTGGAAAGTAGCCGGAGCATTACAGAGGCCGAAAGGCATTCGTCTATAGGCAAAGGTTCCAAAAAGGCACGTGAAGGTTGTTTTTTCTTGATCTTCTGGGTGAATAGGAATTTGGAAGAATCCTGAATATCCATCAAGATAACAAAAATAGGAGTGTCTAGCTAAACGCTCTAGCATTTGGTCTATAAATGGTAAAGGGAAATGGTCCTTCCTAGTTGCTTTGTTTAATTTTCTGTAATCTATGCACATACACCATCCTCCTTCTATCCGTTTTGCTACATGTTCGCCCTTCTGGTTTTGCACGACCGTGATGCCTCCCTTTTTAGGTATTACATGCATAGGGCTGACCCACTTACTATCTGAGATTTGATAAATTATACCTGCTTCAAGTAACTTAAGAACTTCCTTCTTAACGACATCACTCATTATAGGGTTTATCCTTCTCTTATGCTCTCTGGAGGGTTTCGAATCTTCCTCAAGTAAAATTCGGTGCATAACACAGATGGACTTATACCTTTCAGATCAGAGATATTATATCCTAAGGCTGAGGGATATTTCCGCAAAACATATAAGAGCTGGTCTGTTTCTACTTGGTTTAAGGTAGCACTAACTATAACTGGACGGTTCATTTCCTCGTCCAAAAACTCATATCTTAGATTATTGGGTAGTTCTTTAAGTTCTAAAGTTGGTTTCCTTGGGCATGGTATTGGATCGGGGGTAAGGAATAAACATTCATGAAGGTTATCATCAATGTAGGGTTCCATAAATCCATCATCTTCCCTTATTAGGGTTGAAGGTAGTTTGATTGTTTCTATGGGCTCTTCTTGATCTAGTTCCCTAATGCATTCATCAATGATGTCTATGGCATAACATGCGTCTCCTAATACTGGAGCCATAAGAAATTTCGACAAAATGAGTTCTATCTTTTGGTCACCTACCTCAAAATTCAACTTCCCTCTCTTGACATCTATTATGGCTCCTGCGGTTTATAAGAATGGTCTTCCTAGGAGGATTGGAATGTCATCATCTTCTTTAATATCCATGACAACGAAATCAATAGGGATAAACAACTGACCGATCCTAACTGGGATGTCTTCTAATATGCCTACTGGATATTTGACGGATCTATCAGCTAATTGAAGAGACATCTTAGTAGGTTGCAGTTCTCCTAGCTTTAACCTTTCACAAACTGCTAAAGGCATTAAGCTCACGCTAGCTCCTAAGTCCAGGAAAGCTTTATCAATGACATGACTCCCCAAAATACAAGGTATGGAGAAATTTCCAGGATCTTTCTCCTTTTTGGCAAGTTTATTCTCGAAAATGGAATTGCATTCCAAAGGTTTTGGATCGTCAAGTCTACGTTTATTGGTAAGGATGTCTTTGAGGAACTTTGTATAAGATGGTATCTGGGTGATGGCTTCTGTAAAAGGGATCTCCACATGAAGTTTTTCTATGACTTTAATGAATTTCTGGTATTGGTCATTGATCTTGGTTTGTTTGAGTCTTTGTGGATAGGGTATTGGAGGTTTGTATGGCGGGGGTGGTTCATAAGTTTTATCCATAGCTTCTCCCTTATCTTGGTTTTTCTGTTTTTCGGATTCCACCGGTTCCTCTACTTCGTCCGTAGGTACAACGCCTTTCTTAGAAGTTTTGGGGGTTTCCAATGCCAGATTAAACGGTTCATCGTAAGCGGTCCCACTTCGCAAGGTGATTGCATTGGCTTGTCCTCAGGGGTTTTGTTGAGGTTGTCTAGGAAATTGTCCTCCAGGTGTGGTTTCGGGAGCTTGTTTAAGAGCTACCTGAGAGATCTGGGTTTCAAGCATCTTATTGTGGGTGAATATTTGGTCTACCTTGGTTCCTAACTGGGTAATCATTTCGTTTACATGAAAGTTTTGGTTTAGGAATTCTTTGTTTTGTTGGGTTTGAGCCGAAATGAAATTTTACATGATTTTCTCAAGGTTCGGCTTAGGCGGCACAACTTGCATAGGTTGGTTTTGTCTCTGGGCTTGAAAACCAGGTGGTCTCGGAGGTGCAGGGTTTTGGATAGGGTTATTGTTTTTGTAGGAAAAGTTTGGGTGATTCTTCCATCCAGGGTTATAAGTGTTTGAAAATGGGTTCCCTTGGGCATAGTTGACCTAGTCTGATTTAGTTTCATTCAACAGATTGTATCTGGGTTTGCGTACATATGTTTGACTTTAAGGGCCAAAGCGTCCATTTTGGCTTGCATCATGTCTATAGAACTTATCTCATGTATTCCTCCTTGGGCTTCTTTCTTCTCCATTGTTGCTCGTCCTGTTCCCCATTGACAATGGTTTTGAGCCATATCTTCGATGAGAGCGCAAGCTTCAGGGTAAGGTTTATTCATCAGAGCGCCACCAGCGGCAGCGTCGATGGTCATCTTAGTGTTATAATGAAGTCCATTATAGAAGGTATGAATAATTAGCCATGATTCCAGGTCATGATGTGGACATATTCTCTATAGGTCTTATATCTCTCCAAAGCTTCAAAAAGTGATTCACCTTGGTTTTGAGTAAATCTGGTTATTTGGTTTCGAAAGACGACAGTTTTACTTGGGGAAAATATCTAGCAAGGAAAACTCTCCTAAGGTCTTCCCAAGTTGTTATAGAATTGGCTGGAAGGGAATCTAACTATGTAAGGGCTTTGTCTCTGAGGGAGAAAGGAAATAGTCTTAGACGAATCGCCTCAGAACTAGCACCATTGGTTTTAAAAGTGTCAGCTAATTGGATAAAGACTTTTAGATGTTGATTTGGGTTCTCAGATGGGAGACCCGCGAATTGGATTTGCTGCACTAATTGTAATAGGGAGGGTTTCAGTTCGAAATTGTTAGCAGGAATATTAGGGTTAACTATACTAGAACTGAGTTCGTCATCGAATGGTTGAGCGAAATCCTTAAGGGGTCTTTAGTTACGGTCTTCGACCATAGTTTCCTTAATTCTAAGAAGTGAGAGACGTGCGCGAGCGTAACGTTCAGGTTTCGCTAAAGGATCTATAAGACTACCGGTGCTGCGAGTTCTTCGCATTGACCAGTAGGTAAAACCTTAGTCTAGACGGTGTAACAACAGGGTACGAAATTTGACGTAATTGGTCCCCGGCAATGGCGCCAAAAACTTGATGCGGTGTTTTCGCAAGTATACGAATCGCGTCAGAGTAATACAAAAGATTATCGATCCCACAGAGACCAAACATCAATCTATCGATTTCTATCGTTACGATGTTTATCTAAGGCAAATCAATCGGGAGTTGGCGAATAGTAAAAGCAGAGTAAAGTACGAAGATATAAAATTCAATAAACAACAGGCTTGAATGTAATTCACACAGTCAGATAATATTCCAGATGCTTGTAAATAGAACTACTTATGAGGTAATGTTTTCTACTTATGAAAAGAACTAATTTAACAGGAACTGTCGCTTTTGCGTATTCATAACCGAGTTTATCCCTTAATCGAACCCTCTTTTTGTCACTTATAAAAAGGCACACATTGCGTTAAAGTAATAAACCTATTTTTAAGAAATATATTTTCTTGACTCAGTTGAAAAGTATTTTGACTTGGAACTTTTAACAAAAAGAGGTTCATGCGAACCGGACTTTAAACCCATAAACGCGTCCGAAAATAGTTTTAAAATTGTTTTTCTAAAGTATTAAAAACTCCTACTTAACTGGACAAAGCACTTTCATTTCCTTTGAATAGTTAAGACTAACCAAGTTTAACCAAAGGTTGGACGGCTTTCGATCTTACCCACCAGAAATAAAGTACAGAAAACTTGTGTTAAAAATCAGAATAACCCCTAAGCATTTCTACCGACACACTGTGTGGAATATTACTTTAACTATGATCCTTACATTCCAACCTTTAAGATTTAGCCGGACATGGAAATGTAAATAGACATGTTGAAATAGATCATGTTAAAGTAAATTCTTAAAAAGGTTTTGAAAGTAAAAGCGAGTGCGAGAAAATAAAGAAAGTAAAAGCGAGTGCGAGAAAATAAAGAAAGTAAAAGAGAGTGCGAGAAAATAAAGAAAGTAAAAGCGAAACTTGTAAATAAAACCTGCTCCAAATCGGAGGCTTTAAATCTGGTACAACTGGAAATAAATGACTAGAAATGAAAATGGCGGCAGGATCAACTTCTACCAGAGTGCTCCAAACTCGATTACAGACTCGATCAAACAGTGTGATAACTCCCCAATGTGAGAAGTTTATCACTTTACAATACTGAGATAGATGACTTGAGTTCTGAAACTAAGCTTGGATGAAGAAAAATGATTCAGAACTCGTCTATTTATAGCCTAGGAAATTAACATGGAAGGACAAAAGTGCCCCCCAACTTCTTTTGGGAGGGAAATCAGAAGACAAAGGTGGCGCCCGCCACCTCCTCATGGCGCCCGCCATGTGAACCAAGGGAGAAATATGAGGAAATCGTGGCAGTTGACTGCAGTTGACTCTTATCCAAGTCATAGCCTACCCTATGGCGTCTGCCATGGTGGATGCCGTGTGTACAATTTCCTCAAAAACTGGTTTTCTTGCTCGTTTTTTCTTCATTTCTTCACAAGGAGCTCTGGAAATACGAAGAACCTGAAAACAAAATAAAACACAAGCATAACACAAGAAAATGGCAATAAAGTCCTAAGAAACATGTGCAATCCGAGCCGAATACGCAGTGTGATTCAGTGTTATTTCATATTTCAAAATTATCAACATTAAATTGTGGAGGTGTATTTATGAAGGATCTCTTGTTAAGAACGATGTTGGAAGTCATTCTCAATAAAATGTTTGGATATTCAGTGGAAAATTAGAGTAAAGAAAATATGAAGAAAGTAAAGAGATAAAGAAGGAGAGAATGACACTAGGAATTTATAGAGGTTCGGTCTAAAAGATGTGACCTACTCTTTTCTCCCAAGAATTGATCTTGAGAGTTTATAATGATACTTATGAGGTATTAGAAGGTTAAGCTCATGAACCCTATTATACAAGGAAAAATGAATTCTCAAGTTTACTTCAAACAAAACAGAGAACAGTGAAATGAAGCGGTTAGTATTCACGCCAAACACGAACAAAGCCTTGAGCGGTTACTCCCTAGGACAAACTGGGATTTTGTACAGACTTATCTTGACCAAGGTGGAGTTTTGAACTAGCTATCCTCCAAACCGAATAGAGGTTTTATACAGGGATGACCACGAAAAAATCCAAAATCTTATACCAGATTGATCTCGAACCAACTGAGCATTTACATCGGGCCGAGATCAAGAATTGATAAGAATATTTTTCACTGGTTATCTTCAAGAACCTAGTATGAGAGCTTTTTCTTAAATGGCTAAACTCATGAACCTAACAAAGACTTAACACTAAATATCCAAACAAAGTTTTTAACGGTTTTCCTTCAAACCTAAACAAACACTTCCCAAGGAAGAATGTTTCACACAAAATGAAAAAGAAATCTTGGTGAATTTATAATATTACGCTTTACAAAACAACTTCTTCACTTGAAAACAAGAACCTTTTTCAAAGTGCTATGACTAAATTTATATGAGAGAATTTAAAAATATTTTAGAGAGAGAAAGAAAATGAGGAAGGTGAGATATCTCACGTTTCTAGATTTTGGAAAATGAAAAGGAAGACCTCTATTTATAGGTCAAAGGTTGGTTCAAAAAAGAAAATAATCCATGGGAAAAATTAATTACCTAATCAATTACGTCTTTAATATATTCGATTAGATGCCATAAATAATTTATTATTTGTGCCCATTTTGAAAGGTTTAGATTGAGTGTCGTTACCATCACTACCACAAAAAAGACCTTAGACAGCGCTTTTTTTGCCCTTAGACAGCGTTTTTAAGCGCTGTATAAACCTGCGCTGCTATAGGTTTAGACAGCGCTTTGGGTAATACCAAAAGCGCTGTCTAAAGGGGGGTATATTTAATGAAAAGCGCTGTCTATGGTACCTTTAGACATCGCTTTTTGACATTATAAGGTATACCTTAGACAGCGCTTTTGGAGAAAGCGCTTTCTAAGCCTCACCTTTTTTGACATTTTTTTGGTATACCTTAGACAGCGCTTTCACCAAAACCGCTGTCTAAGCCCTACCTTTTTTGACATTTTTTTGGTATACCTTAGACAACGCTTTCACTAAAAGCGCTGTCTAAGGTCAACCTTTTTGAACTTTTCTAGGTATACCTTAGACAGCGCTTTTGTCAAAAGCGCTTTCTAAGCCCTACCTTAGACAGCGCTTTGGTCAAAAGCGATGTCTAAGCCCTACCTTAGACAGCGCTTTCTCCAGAAGCGCTGTCTAAGGTATACGAAAAATTTTATATAAATTTTTTTAAACCACAATTTTTACCAGGTTTTTTCAACCAGAATTTTACCTGTTTTTCAACCAGCAATTTTTTTTCAGAAATTGGCAATTCAAACCATTGGCAATTTACACCAAAATTATATATGCAAAACAATTGGCAATTCAAACCAATATATATATTTAAAATTACAAACCAAAATTATATATACACCTATTTATAATTACAAATCATTACATTTTTTCTACAAATGCACATATTACTTATACTAATACTTTTGCATCCAACCAAAGCATTGCTTCAAATCTACATTATAGGTCCTGAAAGCACAAAGATTGTAATTCAATTAAAAGAATACATAAACAAAGTTACACATATTTAAATTCTCATCAATTAAAGTAAGAGTACAATATTATACCTTGTAAAATTCCGAGTTAGAAATTGAGTAATGAACACACTTGCATTCTTCAAAGTACTACATAATAAAATAACATAGTTTGATTTAGTTTTAACTATTTCATTAGACATGAGAGATATGTGTTAATATTAAAATAACTCATAAGTTAGAAATACATACATCGGATGAAATCTCTATTCAATCCAACAAAAGAGTGTCTCTCATAAACCTCAACATGAAATAGCCGCAATCTATTTGATTGCGTTGCCGAGGACACTACAAATGAAAAGAAAATATGGATAAATCCTAAGTTTTATCAAGTAGCATCACTAATATAATAAAACATGTGATAATTAATATACCTTCACATAATTCCATGTAATAATGGGGTTGACTCTCCGCTGTGGTTAATTATGACCAACAACCAATGTCCACTGTAAGATTAAACAAGTGTAAGATTAACAGCTATATATCATATAATTTGTTAGATGAAGTATAAGATATCCAATTTAACATTTTCTATGCATAAATATCATATAATTGTGATGTACCTGTTTTTTTGAAACAACGGACTCGGTATGCTCCGGAATCCGCTTATCCTTTGTTTTGGATCTTGTTGGAGTCTAAATAACATTACAATGTAAAAAATGAAAATAAAATGCTCTTTCACTAATATATAACAAATATGACATAATATATAACAAATATAATAAAGAAATCAAGTATATAACAAATTTTACCTCTTTCACTAACATCTCTTTCTTTTCTTGGTTGGAATATGAATTACTTATGTCTTAGCAATGCGGACGGATGAATGGATCCAAATTCCCTCGTTATGGTCATTTCTGATATATGACTCATCCACTATAAGATCCTCATCTTGATCATTTGTATTCAACTCATTCCGTCTAATGCATGACTCATTCTCAACATCAATATCACATTGATCTACACCGCTATCATCAACCACTTTGTTAGATAGAAGCACTATAGACCATTTCGTACTTGTCGGGTCAGTGACATAGAACACTTGTCTAGCTTGAGATGCTAGAATAAAAGGCTCATCTTTGTACCCCACCCTATTAAGATCCACTTGCAAAAATCCAGACTTATCCATTCGTATGCCACTACTATTTACCCACTTGCAACCAAAGATTGGAATCTGAAACTTCTCGTAATCAAACACCCAAATGTGCTCAATAACTCCAACATATGACAGATTTGCATATTTGGGGTTTAAGTCCTTCATACTTGATATGTGCATTGCTTTAGCTAGGACGGTGACACCACTATTTTGCATAGTACTTTTATCGTCTTGGTCTTTGGTATAAAATGTGTATCCATTAATTGCGTATGCGCTATGAGAATACACATGCAAACTTGGACCATATGCCAAACATCTCAACCTTTCTGTTACTGAAGTAGGATCTGAAGAGCGCTTCGAATAAATATGATCCTTTAACCATTGTATGAAACTTTGATTGTGCTCTCGTACTATCCAATTTTCATTTCTGTTCTGATTTAACCTTCGGAGTACATCCTTGTGCATCTCAACATATGGCTCAACCTCATTATCATTATGCAGAACATACAAATGCACTTGATCCCGTTCATCCCTTGATACTGTCACAATTTTATTTCCAATTAATTTTTTACCATCCTTTTTTTCAAAAATATGAGCTTTGGGGAGTCCAATCGACTGAACATTGGACAAATATTCAGTACAAAACTCAACCGCTTCTTCAACAATGTATCGTTCAACAATACACCCCTCTGGTCGACTTCGGCTTTTCACGTACCCTTTTAATATTTTCATATAACGTTCAGCAGGGTACATCCATCTCATATAAGCTAGTCCACACAACTGTGTCTCTTTCACAAGATGAACAACTAGATGTACCATTATGTCAAAAAAAGAGGGAGGAAAATACATTTCAAGCTCACACAAGGTAATAACTATCTCTTTTTGTAGTGTTGGTAAGATATCAGGATCGATTACCTTACTACAAATTGACCTAAAGAAAAAACACAAATTAGTTATGGCGCTTCTTACTTTCACTGGCGAAATAGAACGTATACCTATTGGTAGAAAGTGTTCCATTATAACATGGCAGTCGTGTGTCTTTAAACTCTTCAACATGAGGTCTTTCATAGACACAAGTCTTCTGACATCTAAAGAGTATCCTTCTGGAACTTTAACTCCACTCAGAAACTTACACAATATTTTCTTCTCCTTTCTAGACAGAGTAAAAGCAGCAGGTGGTAGATATGTTCGTCTTCCTTTCTTCACGGGTGCTAATTCAGGTCTAATCCCCATCGCTTCCAAGTCTTTTCTTGCTTTAAGGCCATCCTTAGTCTTTCCTTTTATATTGAGTAACGTACCAATAACACTTTCAAATACATTTTTCTCAATATGCATAACATCGAGAAAATGTCTCACATACAAAGACTTCCAATATGGCAATTCAAAAAATATCGACCTCTTTTTCCACCCACCTTTGACAACCATATGTGCAAAAGGTTTGCCAAACTCAGTACGCATATCTTTCACCTTTTTAAAAACTTGGTCACCTGACAACATAGGTGGAGCTCTACCTTGTTCGATGTCTCCATTGAATTCTTGTCTCCACCCACGGTAGTTATGTTTGGCATTTAAGAATCTACGATGACCGAGAAAGACATTCTTATGACCAAACTCCAATCGCTTCGAAACTGTTTTATCTTCACAAATAGGACACGTTTTTTCACCTTTTATGATGTACCCTGATAGATTCCCGTAAGCTGGAAAATCATTAATTGTGCCAAACAACATCGCCCTCAAATTGAAACTTTCTTTCCTATATCCATCATAAACCTCCACCCGTTCTCCCACAATATCTTTAAATCTTCGATCAAAGGTGTCAAGTATACGTCTATGTCATTCCCTGGTTGTTTAGGCCCAGAGATTAACATAGATAACATCATGTACTTACGCTTCATGCATAGCGACGGAGGTAGGTTATAAATCATAAGAATCACAGGCCATGTGGTATGTGAGATACTTTGAAGACCATGCGGGTTCATTCCATCAGTAGATAATGCCAAGCGAAGGTTTCTTGCTTCTTCTCCAAAGTCAAGATAATCATTATCAATTTTTGACCACTGTGGTGAATCAGCCGAATGTCGCAACTTTCCATCAATAATTCTTTCATCTGCATGCCAAGTCAGGTGTCTTGCATCGGTTTCACTACGAAACAAGCGCCTAAATCTCGGTATTATAGGAAAATACCATAAGACCTTGGCTGGAGACAATTTTTTCTTATATCGAGACAAACCGCATTTAGGGCACTCAGTTAACGATGCATATTCGTTTCGAAACAAAACGCAATCGTTTGGACAAGCATGTATCTTATCATAGCTCATGCCAATAGAACACAACATTTTTTTGGCCTCATAGGTTCGATTGGGAAGAACATTATCCTCCGGTAGCATTTCTCTCAAAAGGGCCAACAACTCTGTGAAACTTTTATCCGACCATCCATTGCCCGCCTTTAAGTTGTACAACTTCAATACCGCAGACAGTCTTGTGAATTTAGTGCAACCTTGATAGAGCGGTTTCTCTGCATCGCTTACCAACCTCTCAAACATTTCGGGACAATCATGAAGATCTTCTACAACTGCTTCTGCAATCTCTTCGACTCGATCACAATCGTATGTTTCCGTGTCTTTGTCATCTGAAGCATAGGTCGTATTACTTTTCCCCGTCGGTTCAACATTCTCGTTAATTTTCTCCCCATGATGTATCCAACACTTATAACTTCGATCAATTCCATTCATCAGTAAATGCGATTTCAATCCATCTGCGTCAACCCTACCCACATAACAACAACCCAAGCAAGGACATTTTATTCGATTGAGCTCTTCAGCGTCAGCGTGTTGAACAGAAAACTTAACGAAATCCAATACCCCATTCTCGTACTCTTTGGACAATCGATCGGCATCCATCCATTTTTTATCCATGGTTTTCCTACTTATTAAGGTCAACAAAATAACATTAATTCAACCATATTAATCAAGAAATGAACAAGTTTGATAGTGTTTGATATGTAACTGGTTGAATTTCTTATGTTTTAGTGAAATGTTTATGTTCATTATATTTGTTTATTAACTCAACCATCTCAAATTCTAGAATTTTGAGGCTTCAAAAACAAGCTTTGAATTCTAAAATTCAGAGGACATTTCCATCAATTTTAAGAGTTTTTTAGAAGATTTAAGAGGTGGAAAAAATAAAACTAAACTAAACTATTTCCATCAATTTTAACAAAACTCCATCAATTTTAAGAGTTTTTTAGAGTTTTTTAGAAGATTTCATCAAACATACTCATTCACTACAAAACTTCATTAACAAAACTTCAAACATACTCATTCACTACAAAACTTCATTAATAAAACAGTCCAACATAACTTCATTAACAAAACTCATCAAACATAATCATTCACTACAACATTGTAAAGCAACAAAACCCTACAACAACAATGTAAAGCAACAAAACCCTATTCTTCACAACAACGACGTACCTTTAACGACGGTAACAACGACAATGCAAGAACGACATGTATCAAAGAGCAGAAAGAGAAACGAACGACGACGGCAATGAGCAGAAACGAAAACGACGGCAGTGCGCAGAAACGGACGGACGGCAATGCAACGACGGCAACAACGAACGACGGCACGGTGGAGGACGGTTGACGGTGAAGGTTTTTCGTTCGCAGGGGTTTTGAGCTCTGTTCGCTAGCAGGGGAGAAGAAAGAGCGGAAATATGAAAATGAATACTGACTATTCATATATTTTAATTTAATTAGACCTTAGACAGCGCTTGTCATAAAAGCGCTTTCTAAGGTGGATCTTAGACAGCGCTTTTCAAAGCGCTTTCTAAGGTTGGCCTTAGACAGCGCTTTTGATTTTTATTTTTTTTTAATTTTTAAGACCTTAGACAGCGCTTTTAATGAAAGCGCTGTCTCATATTTTCCTTTAATTTTTTTTTTAAAATTAATAAAACTTTAGAAAGTGCTTTTTACGGAAGCGCTGTCTAATATTTTCCATTAAATTTTTTTTTTTAATTTATAAGACCTTATAAAGCGCTTTTGACCAAAGCGCTGTCTAAGGTCTTATATTTTTTGCGCTTTTATTTTTTTAAATGAATAGATTCCTTGTTTTTAACTTATAGCAGCGCTTTTGTATTAAAGCGCTGTCTAAGGTGCGATGTTATAACTTAGTTTTGTTGTAGTGCATTTATTAAGACAATGTCACAATCGATTATATACTAATTTTTTTCTTTATCTAATTGATTAGGTACTTGGGCTAATCGATTAGACTGTTGAAAAACTTGTCCTAATCAATCTAACAGTTCCTAATTCATTTAGGTAGGCTCTAAAATAATTTTAGGTGATTTTCTTTGAAAAATAGAGCCTTCAAAAAGAGTTTTAGTGAGTGTCTCATTTAGCCAAACTACTTTACGAAAAACGTCTTTATGTTTTTACAACACATTGATCACTCACACACACAATCAGACGAGTTTTCACATGCATTCTCTTTCACGCTCTAAAGCCTCGAGTATTTTTATGGATACACCAATCACATAAGCACTTTACTTTATTCTTCTTAGAGATGAGGCTTGAGATGTCTTCAAGTTAGACGCTATCATCAGAGGATATCACGGTGATCATAAACCCTAACTCTTCACCTTTATTCAGAGGAAAAGCTTGCTCAACTATCTTATGCATCTTTGACTGCTTGCTTGTCTTTATGAGTTGTCATCATCCGAACCATGATGTTGACAAATCTAGGCATGTCTTACTTAGCTTTGGTCACTTCCGGATTAAACCTACAAGCACATAATTTTACAAGTCGTATTTAGAATTACAACTCTTGAGAGCTATTGCAAAGTCTCGCACGGTCATTGTGTGTTTTTAGATTCATTTCATTTTTTACGAATGTTTTTCAGGAGACTCTTCAAGAAGTTTTTGATGTTTGTGTCAAATACTAATCCTTTGGCCTACGTGCTACTCGATTTTGCCATTAAAATGAGATAAAGTGGAAACTTTAAAAGATGTTTTCCATAAATGGTGTTAAATGATCTGGAATATTTCTTCCTTTTTATAGAGTCTTGACAAGTGAAGGTTTAATGATGAATCCTAATGAAATCTTATGCTTCGGTTTGGTGGTGGATGTATACCTGCAAACATTTTGACGTTCAAATCAATGATGCGCGAGGTTTTCAAATTTTTTTACCAAATATTGAAATGTTTTTACTTTTTATAGTAGGCCCTTGAGAGTTGGATGACATCTCTCTTTATACCTCTAGTATTGGGTCATGAGGAGCAGCATCAACATTGGGCCAAGAACAACACAAGTGAGAGAGACACCTTATATTCACCCAAAACCTTAAGGTGATAGTTGTATGGGTTCTCCCACTTATAAATGCTCAACTATCCACATTTATAATTAATGTGGGACTCCAACTCACACTTGACTTTATTATTCTCAATACTCCCCCTCAAGTGTGAGTTCACAACGCTCCCCCTCAAGTGGAAACTCTTGTCCACATACAATTGTACCGTTGTTGACATCAATTACTAGACACCTCTCTAGGCATTTCGATACATCTCTTTCTGGGCATTCGATTTCAACGGGACACCTCTTCCTGAGCATTTCGATACAAGTAAGCCGATCCCTTTCTCGAATGCCCAGGAAGAGGTGTATCGAAATGCCTAGAGAGGTGCCTAGTAATAGGTGTCAATGGCGGTACAAGTGTATGTGGACAAGAGTTTTCACTTGAAGGGGAGCATTGTGAACTCACACTGGAGGAGGAGTTTTGAGAATAATAAAGTCAAGTGTGAGTTGGAGTTCCACATTGATTATAAATGCGGATAGTTGAGTATTTATAAGTGAGAGAACCCATAAACCTATCACCTTAAGGTTTTGGGTGAATATGTGGTGTCTCTCACTTGTGTTGCTCTAAAAAAGGAAAGTCTCACAATGTTCAATGCTCCATAGTGAAAAAACTTCCACAACAATGGTATCATGGGCCTTTGGTTTGCGGTACAAGTGTATGTGGACAAAAGAGATTCCACTTGAGGGGGAGTATTGTGGACTCACACTTGAAGGGGGAGTATTGAGAATAATATAAATGTGGAGAGTTGAACTTTTATAAGTGGAGAATCTATACACCTATCACCTTAAAATTTTAGATGAATATATAATATATCTCTCATTTATGTTGTTCTTGACCCAATATTGATGTCCCTCCTCATGAGGTAACATCTAGAACAAGTGTACCTTTGGAATTATTTCTTCCCTGTTAGACTTGAAATACCTTGACTTTAGGTGGTTGGACATCCGCTAGACCAGAATAACTATCTACTAAATTTTGTTATTGCTAATACTAAATCGTTTTGTTAAAACTTTGTTTTCAATTTTTTTATAATCAATTTCTTTATGTTAAATTATGAATTTTATTTTGTGATTACTGTTACAGTTTAACATTCAAATTATGAATTATTTGTTGATTTATTATTATTTTAAATAGTTTATTTATTAAACCTATACCTTATCATATTTGAACCCAACAAATTAGGGTGTCAGATTTTATACATTCTTATTTTTTGTGTGTGTATATCTATTAAATTCATTACCAAAAACTTTTTAACTATAAATGTTTCATAACGTGGAGGTCAACCATTGCAAGGGCGTATGCATTACATCAACACGGTTGTGGGTTGTGAAGTTCATATCTTATTAGTTATAGCTATAATTAAAAATTCACATTCCAAATTTAAACTTAAAAAAAAAGATAGCTATGATGATATATCAGAGAAAGATTTAAGAACAATAAATAATCTATTCCGTCTAAACCATGCAAGTGATTAACTACATATAATATTTTTAGGACACCCTTCTTTCAAAGTATAGCGTAAAGCCTTAAACATTTGTAACCTAACAAAATTGGACATGTACGTGCACTATAATTTGAATGCAAAATAAAGTCAGTAGAAGGAATATTGACTTATAGTTAGGGAACATGGCTAGGACATGTGGATTTATTAGCTATCATTATAGGTTTGTTAAACATGACACTCAATATCAGATTTTTATAGCAACTATATATCTTAGTCATGGATGGATATAGGGGACATGTGGGCCATATTTGACATTAAAGGAAAGATATAGAGGAGAAATAAAAATTGAAAAGAGATGTTAATATGAATCTTTTTAGATAGGAGAAAGAATGGTGTACTGCCAAAGTGTATGAATTCCCCTAATCTTAGAAAAGAGGATAAAGATAATAAAGTATTTTTTTAAGGTTAATTGTGTTTGAATTCCCCTAATCCTAGAAAAGAGAATAAAGATAATAACGTATTTTTTTAAGGTTAACTGTGTTTGACATAACGTCTATGAGAAAAGGACATTTGATAAATTTCAAATTATTCTGATTTTAAAAGGCATAAAAAAAAGAAATCTTTGTATTAATTTTATTATGTTAAATTAGTTTAATTATTGACAATGTTTTAAAAATCGAACTGAACCGGCCGATTCAATCGGTTGGACCGAGAACCGTAGATAAATTTGGTTGAATCAACATTTCAAAACTGCTAGTGGGTCAAAATCAGAGTAAAACTGAAAAATCGAATTGAATCGTCAAAAGCGATTCAAACCAAAGAATCGGAGCAGGTTTTGTAAAACCGCCCGGTTCAAAAAAATGCATCAAATTATCCATTTTTTTTAATTTTAATATCTTAACATACATTCCCCACTCATAAAAAAGAATTGTGTGTTTTTATAACCATACAAACGTTTAAGTTTTGTCAGACCATTAAAGTTTTTTTTTCAACCACACTTCATCATCATCATGTAGTATTTTTCAAATATAGTCATGATGTCCAACTCAATATTGATTGTTTTTAAAGTCAATATTATTTGTTGTTGTCAATTAAAACTTATTTGTCATAGTTCAACTCAAATTCGATTTTTTGTTATTTAATAAAATATATTTTGGTATTCTATCTTATTTAATATAAGTATTTTTAATTATTTTGACTTTATTTTAGTTATTATATTTTATTATTTTAGTTTTGGTTTGAATTAGTTTAATTTATTTTATTGTAATTTATTAGTTTGGTCAAGATATTCTTAATTGATGGCTGAAACGAAGTGTAGCACTATGTTATGTTATTGATTATTGATATTGTTGTATTAAATTTATAATGAATTTTTGAAATATTTATTTTATTAAGTTGTGAACATATAATTATGTGTAATAAATTTATGAAATTTAGTTTTATATTATTAGTTTATTTAATAAATAGTCCGACAGTAGGTTTAACTGGTTTAACTAATTGAACCTTAAACTGTAAGTTTCACCAGTTCAATTTTCGGTCTAGTTTTTAAAACATTGGTTATCGGTTGTTAGTCAGTCTAGTGGTGATTGACGCTAAATTTGATAAAAATAATCACAATTTGATCTCCCACAATTGTAATTGGAAGAAGATCGAAATTATTTGATGCTAAAATTGATCTTTAAGTCAAATTAATCGATTCAATTGATCGGATGTTGATAGAGAAAAAATTATCTTAGTACTGTGTAAAAAAAAAAAACATACGCGGGTTGGAACCTGTTTATTAATTTTCATGTCTAGAAACT
Organism: Lathyrus tuberosus; assembly: GCA_022829125.1. Lineage (NCBI taxonomy): Eukaryota > Viridiplantae > Streptophyta > Magnoliopsida > Fabales > Fabaceae > Lathyrus > Lathyrus tuberosus. The sequence continues at coordinate 2,377,520 of JALAZF010000323.1, read as the reverse complement.
ACAACTATTACTCCAAAAAAGGTATTTATTTATTTTATAATTGTTTAAAAAAATTAAACTAAATATTTTAACTTACAAAACTAAACTCATATAATTAAACTGATATCTCTGCCCTAATTTCAAGAATTTCTGGATGGAATCTAGACACTTGAAAAGGCAAATATTATCTGAATTTTACCACCTGGTCTCTCTCTACTCTAGCCAAGAGATAAAATTGTCGGTTCCATAAAAAGACAAAAAGCTAGTACTACAAAATTGAGAATTTTGTTAACTTTATCTATAAAATTGTCTTATCTGGTTAGTCTAAAGAACGAAAATACCTTGCAATTGCTTCAAAAGATGAGACAAAAACTCAATTATGAATGATGGAAATTATCTCTTAAGGCAAGGAAAATGAAACTTTCAACTATAGGATCTTTCATATTTGAAATGATAATTATTTTTATTTTTATTTTTATTTTTGTAAATGCATATCAACTTTATAAAAAAAAATAGATAACGCGTATTTGGTGGAAAATAGGTGAAATAATTCCAACAGTTATATGTCGGCAATCAACCAATTCACACATGTAGTTTGAGTGCTTGACTGTTCAAAATGAGTTCAGAAAATGAAAAATTTGTATAGGCATTGATGAAGGTCACAAATGAGTAATATTATTCGACCACACAACTCGTAACATAAGGATAAAGATGATAGATAAGACAAACTTTTAAATAGGTTAAAATAAACCTTATCTGTTTAGTTGTTGAATAGGTTTCTAACAATGATGTCAAGTCTTTTTAATTACTTTACTTTCTTCCAACACACATACATCTTTGTATTTGTGTAGTGTGTATATATCAAACATTATCAAAATATTTTTAATTTAATATCTTTGAATTAAATGTTATATATATATTGTGTTGGTCAACATTTTGATATTCTAGAGTTTAGTTGGATATGTATTTTTATTTAATTATTTAATATTATGTTTTTTATATTTTATTTATTTTAATATAAATTTAAACCTATAACTAAATTTATGGCACTAACAAATAAAGTAAGAAAGAACTTCATATTACATTTTTTTTAAACAAAAATGTAAGGGTGAAGTTGGATTTAGACTCTTCTTGCTTAAATCTTTATGAGACGAATCAAATTATATAGTCGAATTTAAAATTTTACTTTGTTCGTTTATTGACGGTCTAGCGAGTTGATGGATTACCTATCAAACAAAATTCTTTTTTATATACATTTTTTAATTAGAAGTTGATAGTTTTTTTTTTCATGTTGACAACATCAACTCATAAGTTAGATAATCAAGGCTATAGTGAATTTGTTTAATTTTTTTTTGTCAATATATAATAGTGACAATGTAGAAACCCACTAGACTTTCCTAGCACTACTAAAGACTCCGATTAAAATAAAATGTAGGAGTCCACCAGACTCTCCTTGCATCTCATAAAGACTTCTATGAAAGCACTATGTAGGAACCATCTGACTCTCCTTGCACCTCTTAAAGACTTCTATGAGAGCACTATGTAGGAACTAACTGGACTTTCCTTGCGCTTATCTAAAACTCCAACTAGAGTACAAAGTAGGAATTCATCGAACTCTATTTTCACCTCTTAAAGACTCTTAAATGATCAATACACAGGAATTCACTAACTCTCCCTGCGCCTACTAAATACTTCTACGAGAGTCTATGTTTGAGCCCTACAGGAGGCCTTATGCCCACGGGCTATTACCCTCGAAGTATGATCAATACAAATGGAGCGTCTACGCATAACAAGAACTCGAAAAAGGCAAAAAGCATGAGCTATAGGGGAAGTACACCCTTGAAAGATGATCAACCTACTCACACGTTATTGTGTTCTTACCAGAACCAGGAAGGATACTCAAAGTACACCAACGATCTCCAATTGACCTCGATCGTGATCTGCTATGCTTGCAATTATAAAAAAAAGGGTATTCTCCCCTTTCCACAATGTCAGTTCAATGTCGGATGGTTAGAACAACTCCTTCTGGTCACACAGGCGACATTTTATTGCAAAGACCTTTCATTTAAAACACTTTGTCCTACTGTGTGTACATCTCAGTCTCTCAACCAATCATACTCCTAAAAGCATTTCACTCTTACATACTTTATACTTGAGAAACTGTGTACATTCGATAAATTGGGTTAGATTCTCACCCAAAGCTAATAGTGTCTACTCCGATTCTCAACTCGCCCATAAGAACAAAACAAGGACAAAACAATAAACGGACCAAATTAATCAGATTGCCCCATGTCCAACATAGAAGGAGATAGACAAAGCATTCAAGTTGCATAAATAGCCATAAATAGTCATTCTTAAACAGAGAAGAAAAATAATAATTCTCATCAGTTCCTCTAATGCTTACAAGAAGACATAGATCTAAATGACTAATCAATGAACTTTATGAAGGAAGAGCATGCCAAAATTGCTATATAAAGAATGTAATCATAGAAGAAAAAGGAGACCAACTTTTCATATTACTCATACTCACATAAATCATTTGTGACTCTTACTAGCCCCGTCTTGGTAGGATTATGAATGTATGTACTTTACGTAAATGATAATCTAATAACAAATTAACTAATTATGAAATAACCTAACTAGTTAAAATTTCCACTAGATACATATTGATCATAACACAATTTTACATTTAATCTTACTAAATACACATTGATCATAACAAAAATACATATATGTAACAAATTCTTAAATACCTCCACCAAAATAAGTTTCAATAAATTCAACACCACAAAATAAATATTGAAAAAAAAAAGCTAACACTCTATCAACATAACTATCAATAGTCTAAGTTAGTTATGTTAAGTATATTTAGGGTTAGTTAGTTACTTGTATATAACACTCTATATATAGCACAACCTGTATGTAATACAAATTATTGATTGATAATGGAAATCATTTCTTCCAATCTCATTCACTATTGCAATATTATCATGGTATCAGAGCTCAAAGAGCTCTGGTGACCAATCTTCTTCTTCTTTCTTGTTTCAAGATCTTGAATCTTTCTTCTTCCTCGTGTTCCTTTTTCCTTCTCAATTCAGATCTTGAATCCTCTTTTTCATAGTTTCTCTGCTCTTTCTATGGATCACCAAAGCTACTCAGATTTTGCAACAAACTCTGCAAATCCCTATTACCTTCATCCAAACGAGAGTCCTGCGTTGATTCTTGTTGCTCCACCCTTGGATAACAATAATTACCACACCTGGTCACGTTCTATGCACCTTGCGTTGATCTCCAAGAATAAAGATAAGTTCATCGATGGTTCCTTTCCCAAACTCTTCGTTTCCGATCCGTTATTTCCTCAATGGATTCGATACAACACACTGGTTCTATCTTGGATTCAACGTTCAATTTTGAATTCGATTGCAAAATTAGTTCTATGGATCGAAACAGCAGCAGGCGTTTGGAAGAATCTTTAAATTAGGTTTTCGCAGAGCGACATTTCAAATATTCAAGAAGAATTATACCGCTTTCGCCAAGGTACTCTTGATGTTTCTGAATACTTTACACAACTAAAAGTGCTTTGGATGAACTGGAAAATTATCGTCCCCTTCCTTGTTGTAAATGCTCTTTTGCTTGTTCTTGTGGCGTTGTTGATTCTACCAAAATATACAGTGAGCAAGACTATGTGATTAGGTTCTTGAAAGGCTTAAATGAGTGGTTCACACACTCCAAATCCCAAATAATGATGATGAACCCTCTACCTAATATTGGTAAGGTTTTCTCAATGGTCATTCAACAAGAACGAAAATTGAATCTTGCTACTCCCATTGAATCTACTGATTCTGCAGTCTCTACATTAAATGTTCAAGGCTCTTCTAATGGCAAAGCTCGGGAAGGGAAATGGACTCATCCTTCAAAATGAGCAAATCGTGTTTGTACTCATTGTGGAAGGACCAATCACACAGTGGATACATGCTTCTTGAAGCATGGTTATCCACCTGGGTTTAAGCAGAAAGGGAAAGGTCAACATGTTGCAAATGGTTCTTCACATTCTCAGGCCAACAATGCTTCAACTCCTCCTTCTGTGGAAGATTCATCTTGCTCCTCCTTTGGATTCACTCAAGAAGAGTTTCAAAGTATCTGTGCCTTACTCCAACAATCAAAACCCAACCCTACTATCAACTCCATAATCACATCTCCCTTGGCCTTGAACTCTCACTCTTCCTCACACATTGGTAAGAACTCAAACCTCTGGATATTAGACACGGGAGCTACTAACCACATTACCTTTAATCTAGACTTTTCTATTTCATATCAAACCATTATTCTTGTTTCAGTAACTTTACCTGATGGTTCTCTTATGAATGTCTGCATAGCTGGAAATGTTGTTATTTCTTCTTCTTTAACTTTGTCTAATGTTCTATACATTCCCACTTTTCATGTCAATCTTATTTCTGTTCCTAAGTTGAATAGTAGCAATAATTGTCATCTAAAATTTTCCTCAAACATGTGTCACATTTTGCAGAACCATTCGAAGAAAACGATTAGTACAACTAGCTTACAAAGAGGCCTCTATATCATAGATACTCATGCTGCTATTTCCACTTGTAATTCTGTTGTTTCCAATTCTTTTAAAACTTGGCACCTAAGATTAGGCCATGCTTCTCATTCTAGTTTACAAATAATTGCTAAGAGTTTTCCTCTTATTCCTTGTAAAAATAACATGAATCCTTGTGATTCATGCCATTATGCCAAACAAAAGAAATTACCTTTTCCAAATAGTATTATTTGTACTCATTCACCTTCTGAACTTTTACATGCTGACTTATGGGGACCATTTTCCATTGAATCTATTATGAGCCACAAATATTTCCTTACCCTTGTAGATGATTACTCTAGGTTTACATAGGTCATATTTCTTAAAACAAAGTCTGAAACTAAACAGAGCATAATTTACTTTGTTGCCTCACTAGAAAACCAATTCAACACTACACTCAAGTGTTTTAGATCAGACAATGGTTCTGAATTTTTGGCCTTACATTCCTTTTTCCTCTCTAAAGGCATTCACCACCAAAACTCTTGTGTGGAAACTCCCCAACAAAATGGGATAGTTGAGAGAAAACATCATCATATATTAAATATGGCTAGAGCCATCACATTCCACTCTAACATTCCTTTAAATTTGTGGAATTTTAGCATCAAACATGCAGTCCACTTGATCAACTGAATCCCTAGTCCCCTGTTACAATCCAAATGCCCTTCTGAAATGTTATTCAATACATTTCCTATCATTATTTACTTAAAGGTGTTTGGTTACCTTTGCTTTGCAACCACTCTACAAAACCATAGGCCTAAGTTTCAGGTTAGGGCTAGGAAAGCTGTTTTTCTGGGATATAAAGATGCTACCAAAGGTTACCTACTTTATGACCTAGAATCTAATGATTTGTTTGTGTCAAGAAATGTCATCTTTTATGAATCTTTCTTCCCTTTCAAAAACCATACAAAACCCTCTTCTAACCAACCACTTAAACCTATGGACAATGCCCTTCCCCTTGACACTAATATAGTACACATTGCACCTGTTGTACTTGATAACATTGCACTTGTTGTACCTGCTACACATTTAATATCCATCCCTAGTACATTTATTGTACCCTTTCCTTCAGTTGTCACTTCTACCCCTAACCTGACCACTTCTCCTCTTCCTCATACTTCCCCTCACAGTCCTATCATTGTAGATTTTGACCCTAATTATGTAAGGGATTGCCCTACTACCAACTTGGGTACATATTTTTTTAATGCCTCACAAACTATATCTTCCCCCTGTTAGGAAATCTAACAGATCCAAAAATCTTCCAAGTTACATCAAAGACTATCATTGTAGTCTTGTTCCCAACTCTTCCATCAACCTTTCTACTTCCATTAACCTTATTTCCAATTCATTATCGTATGATAATTGATCTCATACTTATAAGAAGTTTTGCTACACCATCTCATCCATTCCTGAACCAAAAACCTATAGACAAGCATCTAAATGTGATTGTTGGAAATAGGCCATGGATGCTGAGATGTCTGCTATTGAGGACAACTAAACTTGGACAATTGTGGATTTTCCTGTAGGTAAAGTTCTAGTTGGTTGCAAATGGGTGTATGATAAGTGCAAATTGTAGCTATTTTTGTATATAAGTTTTGTTACACTTATCGATACTTTTTGTTAATATCGTACGAATAAACCCGCTTTGTTTGTAAATACGTTTACTTTACGTTATAGTATATATATTGCGTTATTGTGTAAATATCATTGAGTTTAATTGTTTTACATTTATTTTTGTAGGTATTCAAGAAAGGATATATTGTCATATTCATAAAGAGCATTGAATAAGCTTTCCAACGCTTCAAACCGGGCAAAAAACGGAGTTACGGTTTGAAAGTTATGGCCGGAACAGTGCAGGATTTTTGCTGTCATGACAGCTTTCGCCCCAGGCTCGCCAGGTGAAGCTGTGGCGAGCCAGACATTCCAGAAACGTGAAAAAAGTGCAGAATAAGCCGCCTAACTTCGCCAGGCGAACCAGAATTTTGCCAGGCGAATTTTGACGGACAAAAACACCATATAAGGCATAAAAACACAATTTTTAGAGGATGATTTTGGGGTTTTTTGCTCCCAACTCCATCAAACTCATTTTTCAGTAGAATTAGCTAGAAAACAACATTGAAGCTTGCATACGGATGATCCGGAGTGGATTTCTCATTAATCGGCTCTGACAATCAGCGAGATGTTTGGTTTATTTCTTTTCTTCTTTGTGTATTTCTTCTTTGTTTGGTTGATGTATATGTATTTACTTTGAACTCATGTATATTTATCGCCCATGGCGTTGTATAAAATCTGCTTTACAAATCTTTATCGGTGATTGTCCTTGATTTTTGCTTTATGCTCGGGGTTTGGGTTGTGTTAGAGATAAACATCGCAAACTTTGATTAGGGATGATCATCTGTTAGTTTCTGGATGCTAGAGATAGATTTAGAGCTAACAATCTTTATGGGTGTCGGAACTTAATGCCTCCGTATCTTGAGTCGAGTGCGAGAGTGTCGACGAGGGTAACACGGTTGTTCTCGCAGCTCAGTGTGTCAGAGATGAACACTGTTGTAAGCGATGCTGGATGATATTGAGGAGTATTGTAGGCTGAGTATAACTGGTCGATAGGTTTAAGTTTGTGAGGAGTTGATTATGTGCATGCTGGATAAGTTTCTTCTCTCTGAAGAATGAATTCATTTTGTGTTAATGTTTATTTTTCAGCATTTACTTTAAAACCATTTAAACCCAAGCTTTGAGACGTAGAGATTGTCGAACGACATTCTTTCCCTTGAATCGGTCTCTGTGGACACGACATAAATCCCGGAGGGAATTCTTCCGAAAATAATATTTTTGCTTGCCGCTTTACCGCTCCAACGAAATGGCGTCGTTGCCGGGGATTGGTTTTGATATTGAATCGCATTGCGATAGTTTCTTTGTTTTTGAGTTTTGTAGATATCGTACATATTGTATATTTTCACTTGTTTATACTGATACTTGTATATTTTGTTCTCGTAACGTTTGTTTAAGTGTTTGGTTAGGACACTTGCTTTTGGTTTGCACGGTGAGGCATCACCATGGCATGAAGGAAGGAAGTTACTAGCTAAGCACAGTAAAGGCGTCGAGCTTACGACGTAAAACAAGCATGTTTTATTGCTTTTATTTCTAAAGTTTTTGTTTGTTGTTTGGATGCAAATTTTGGTCGGCTAATTTGAGGATGCTTGGTATTTTCCAAGTTTGTTCGTTTCAACTTGCGGATGTATGGTAATGATATTGTTAATTTTTGTACACGTCCAAGGTATGTGTTTATCGCTTTCTTGACTTTAGCATATTCATGATACTTAGGCTTTTTACAAACTTCCATGCCTTTCATTCTTTTGTATACTTGTTCTTGATGTGAATCACTTTAGTTCCCACCCTTTTTATGAGGTAGCTTTCAATTGTTCATATATGCGCGGAGTACCAACATTCTTGTTCTAACTGGATTTTATTATGCTTAATCTTTTGTTTGTGTTGATTATATGAAAGCATGAAAAGGATTAAGGCATTTTCTTTCATTTTGAGCACAACTACCTAGCCAAATAGTTAATTCACCCTGTGAGTGTATGAGCATTTGTTAAACCCCTTTGTGCCTTTCTACCATTATCCATGTTGTTTGAACTTAATGTTTGTCTATGAGTATTGAATTCACTTTTTGTATGGATTTTGATTGATTGTTTTTTCTTGAACCCTCAACTTTGTATTGTTGTATGAATTTTTACCTGCCTTAGAAAGTAGGGAGTATTCGCATGATGATGTGGTTGAATTCAAGCTGGAGAGAGAATGATTGTTTACTCGTTGGTTGGTTTCTATGAGGTTGAAAAAGAAAAGAAAAAAAGAGAAAAATATGAAAAAGAAAAGAAAAAAAAAGAGAAAGAAAAAGAAAATCCTTGAGAAAGGAAACAAAAAGAGTTCAAATAATTGTGCTAAATAAGTATTGTGTTTTGTGTAACACTTGGGATTTTGGAAGAAGTTGATTGGAATTTTGTGTTTGAGTCTTTGTGAGTTTATCACTCCCTTAGGTTTAGGCAAGTTTTTGTTTCAATTACCTTTAGAAATTGCCCCTTGTTTGTTTGCCCGACCACGCTACAACCTTGAAAGCCCTTATGATTCTTCCTTTTATGTTTTCAATATGATTATTGGATGAATGCATAATTTAGTCTTTTGTTTGCAAGATTGTTGTGTGAGTGAAAAGTTCCTCATTTTGTGTTTTTCATCTACCGATGATTGTTTTTGCTAGGTGTGATTCACGTTTAGACTTGTGTTGTTTTAGGATGTTTGGCATGATTTTTGTATTTTGCATTTGTTTCGTTACTATGTTATCGTCGTAGTTTAGTGGTAAGTATTTATTTTATGTGTACCATTTTTCATTTGAACCATTCAATTGTTTCTGTTTTTCAAAACCTGTTGATTCATGATTCTTCGGTTGTCACTCTGTTTCTTTGAGTTGTTTGATTCTTGTTTGAGGACAAACAAGTTTAAGTTGGGGAGAGTTTGAAAAGTGCAAATTGTAGCTATTTTTGTATATAGGTTTTGTTACACTTATTGATACTTTTTGTTAATATCGTACGAATAAACCCCACTTTGTTTGTAAATACGTTTACTTTACGTTATAGTGTATATATTACGTTATTGTGTAAATTTCATTGAGTTTAATTGTTTTCCATTTATTTTTGTAGGTATTCAAGTAAGGATATATTGTCATATTAATAAAGAGCATTGAATAAGCTTCCCAACGCTTCAAACCGAGCGAAAAACGGAGTTACGGTTCGAAAGTTATGGCCGGAACAGTGCAGGATTTTTGCTGTCATGACAACTATCGCCCCAGGCTCGCCAGGCGAAGCTGTGGCGAGCCAGACAGTCCAGAAGCGTGAAAAAAGTGCAGAATAAGTCGCCTAACTTCGCCAGGTGAACCAGAATTTCGCCAGGTGAATTTTGACGGACAGAAACACCACATAAGGCTTAAAAACACAATTTTTAGAGGATGGTTTTGGGGTTTTTTGCTCCCAATTCCGTCAAACTCATTTTCCAGTAGAATTAGCTAGAAAACAACATTGAAGCTTGCATACGGATGACCCAGAGTGGATTTCTCATCAATCGGCTCTGGCAATCCGCGAGATGTTTGGTTTATTTCTTTTCTTCTTTGTGTATTTCTTCTTTGTTGGGTTGATGTATATGTATTTATTTTGAACTCATGTATATTTATCGCCCATGGCGTTGTATAAAATCTGCTTTACAAATCTTTATCGGTGATTGTCCTTGATTTTTGCTTTATGCTCGGGGTTTGGGTTGTGTTAGAGATAAACATCGCAAACTTTGATTAGGGATGATCATCTGTTAGTTTCTGGATGCTAGAGATAGATTTAGAGCTAACAATCTTTATGGGTGTCGGAACTTAATGCCTCCGTATCTTGAGTCGAGTGCGAGAGTGTCGACGAGGGTAACACGGTTGTTCTCGCAGCTCAGTGTGTCAGAGATGAACACTGTTGTAAGCGATGCTGGATGATATTGAGGAGTATTGTAGGTTGACTATAACTGGTCGATAGGTTTAAGTTTGTGAGGAGTTGATTATGTGCATACCGTTAGTTTCTGGATGCTAGAGATAGATTTAGAGCTAACAATCTTTATGGGTGTCGGAACTTAATGCCTCCGTATCTTGAGTCGAGTGTGAGAGTGTCGACGAGGGTAACACGGTTGTTCTCGCAGCTCAGTGTGTCAGAGATGAACACTGTTGTGAGCAATGCTGGATGATATTGAGGAGTATTGTAGGTTGACTATAATTGGTCGATAGGTTTAAGTTTGTGAGGAGTTGATTATGTGATTACTTTAAAACCATTTAAACCCAAGCTTTGAGACGTAGAGATTGTCGAACGACATTCTTTTCCTCGAACCGATCTCTGTGGACACAACATAAATCCCAGAGGGAATTCTTCCGAAAATAATATTTTTGCTTGCCGCTTTACCGCTCCAACAGTGTATAAGGTCAAGTATCATGCAAATGGGACCATAGAGAGATACAAGCCCAGGTTGGTTGCCAAGGGCTACACCCCATTAGAGGGTGTTGACTATTTTGATACTTTCTCCCTTGTTGCCAAAATCACTACAGTTAGAGTTCTCTTATCTCTTGCAGCTGTTAAGCATTGGCATCTTGAGCAACTTGATGTCAACAATGCTTTTCTTCATGGAGACCTCCATGAAGAACTGTATATGTCGCTTCCTCCTGGGTATGGTACTCCTAATCCCAACAAAGTGTGTAAGCTCACAAAATCTCTTTATGGATTGAAACAATCTAGCAAGCAGTGGAATGCTAAACTCTCTTCTTCTTTACTTTCCTTGGGCTATACTCAATCTGAGGCTGATCACTCATTATATACCAAAACTTCTACTAATGGTTTCACTGCATTATTGGTGTATGTTGATGATATTGTTTTTAACAGATGACTCCATTGTTGAAATTAATAGTGTCAAGGCCTTAAAGCACAACAAATTCCGCATCAATGACCTTGGCTAACTCGGATATTTTTTAGGATTGGAGATTGCTAAATCTGGCAAGGGTATCTTCCACAATCAAAGAAAGTATGTCTTGGAGCTGCTTGAGGACACAGGTTTTCTTGGGCCTAAACCTGTCTCAACTTCTTTTGATCCTAATGTGAAGTTATCCTCCATTGAAGGAGTGTCATTAGATGATCGATCCTTCCTCTTACAGAAAGCTAATTGGTCGAGTTATGTACCTCACCAACACACGGCCTGACATCTCTTTTTATGTTCAGTACCTCAGTCAATATGTGGCCAATCCCTTTACTGCTCATTATCAGGCTGCCACTAAGATTCTGAGGTACTTGAAAGCTTTCCCTGTCCAAGGCATTCTCTTTGACAGCTCCAATCAGCTCAAGCTACATGGATTCGCAGATTCTGATTGGGCTAGGTGTCCAGACACACACAAATCTGTCACAGGCTATTGTGTTTTGCTTGGCAATTCCCTCATTTCTTGGCGTTCAAAGAAGCAGAACACCGTGCCTAGATCCTCCACTGAAGCGGAGTATCGGACATTAGCTTCTTTGACATGTGAAATTCAATGGTTATGTTACCTCTTTGAAGATTTCCACATAAAGTTTTATGGCCCTGCTTCGTTGTATTGTGACAGCAAATCAGCAATATATCTTGCTCACAATCCTACTTTCCATTAGCGTAGCAAGCACATTGAGTTAGACTGCCATGTCATTCGCGAAAAGCTGCAGTCTAAGTTGATTCATCTTCTTCCTATACCTTCTAGATCTCAATTGGCGAATGTTCTAACCAAGCCACTTCATGCTCCATTGTTTTCCTTACTCTTGTCCAAATTGGGCCTATGTAATATACATGTCCCAACTTCTTGTGGGGAGGTATCAACATAACTATTATTTAGAGTTAGTTAGTTACTTGTATATAACACTCTATATAGCACAGCCTCAATGTAATACAAATTATTGATTGATAATGGATATCATTTCTGCCAATCTCTCTCATTGTTGCAATATTATCACACGTAGGCCAGCCCACCCCACCCCTTCCCTGTGACAACCCCGCTCTTTTGCAGGGTGGGTGGGTGGGTGGGGAGCTATGTGCGAATTCGAAGCTTTGTTTAGGTCCACAATAAATAACGGATTAGACAGACCGACTCGACCAGTTTGCCATTCTTATACTCAGATTGATAATAGAATCAAACACATACAAGCATAGAAGTCATACAAGTACAAGAAACATACAAGGCAGACCATAACAAACACATATACCAGAGTTACAACACTAATCAGAAACTATCATCCTAAGAAAATGTCACAGATATAATAGTAGATATCAAGTGATTAAATATAAGCCAAGTTTCTTTAGTAGAGCTGAAAAACTACTGTCACCAGAACGTAGGTGAGTTTATTCCAGTGGAGTATGAACAGCCTAGTACAATACAATTATACAAAACAATATTCTTTATCAAAACAACACATCCTCATCATAGCAATATAGCATCAATGTTTTCATGTTTCTAGTGGCAAAATAAATAACTCGACTCCTTTATTTTTTACCATATCATTCATCTTTCTTGTTTTGTTTAAGCATTTTTTCAACTTCTCCGCTATACGGTGAAGCATGATAAGCATACTGTTGAAGAACAGAAAATACCACCATTTCAATACAAACCAAGATATTCTGCATTGCTTCCTCAATGTGCTCCACGTCTAATTTCAAATGACGAGATTGAATCACACCAGCTGCTACTAAACCGTCCAGCACCATTCCCTGTATAATACAGCCCAAACAAAGTTGCCGTCAGAAAAATCCTAATAAATTGTAACAAGACACTTTATTTCTAAAAATATCCGAAATAAAACAGAAAACGGTTAGTTTTGGCTTGACATTACAAGCTAGCCAAAAACCTAAGCAGTCTCAAAAGATTTTGTGTCATCATTAGTCTCCAAAGAACAAGATGCTTAGATTATGGGCCAAATCATAAACTTTAATCTGATCAAGTGTTATGACTAAAAAGTTAAAAGAAAGAAAACAAAGTTGAGAATCACTTGACAGTCTAATTTAATTGGATTGATTATATGCGTTAAGAGTATATATCAGATGTTTCTGTTTTTGTTTCTAAAACTAATATTTCTCTAATTCTGTCTCATATCAGTTTCTTTAAAATGTCAACTCCACAGTGGCCAAAATGAAACAGCAAATTTGATTGTTTGGATTTTAAATCCTATCTACGTATAACAGAAAGTAGTCTGTGTAGATATCTTTCTCTAACTTTTCTATGCGCTGTAACTGTATTCAGCTTGTCCTATGATCTCTTTAGCACTGACACTGGCGTGTCCGTGAGTGTCAGTGTCAGATATCAACACTTATGATTACATTCAATTTATTCATTTTTTCAAACTATTCCTAGTGTCAAAGCGTCAGTGTCGGTGTTGTGTCTGGTGTCCGTGTTTGTATGTATCCGTGCTTCATAGCCTATGATTATATAAATGATAATAAGTTTACCTGCCAAAAGCAGAAGAAAACGATTCCTTTGATGCACAGGAATTTCGCTAGAGGTTTGTGTGGTTCCAGTTCTTTAGCAAACAGATGGTAAAAGATCACCAGAGAATACAAGGCCAATGAAACAGAAATATTGAGAACGATGGTGAAGATCCAGCTCAACCAATTCGGATAGATCCCAAGTAGCTGAAATGTAATCATCAAAATAGAACACACCGGGCGAGTAAAAACAAACTGCCATGTCCAATATTTCAGAAGCTTCAGATTATGGTGGTTTAGCCGAACCGAATGAGGCTGCAAAAATCAATTAACAACACTAATATGAATCAATATACCATAACCTCAATAACAGATACCAAATTGTCTTAGGCCTATAATTTCAAGAACTAAATCGTTGATTCACTCGTATAATAACCAAACATCAAAGATACATGCAAGTAGAACAAAATCAACACATCCAAAACTGAGAGTACTACAAAAAAGCATGCCATACCTGAAAAAGCGTCATAGGAAAGGAGTGATGAATTTCCCTTCCTTTAATTTCATCGGGCACAATATTCCCACTAATCGATATATTCAAGTAACTATACATCAAAGCCAAGAACTTAGCAATGACAAGAGCTTCAAAGCATTCTTTAACAGACTCCAAAAGTGTGAAAAACTCTCTACTTCCTCTAATATCCAAGAGACCCACAAAGGATGAAATAGCATAAATAGGAGCCATGAGGATAATAATGATAATAGCCTTTTGTTCTTTTGGATTCTTCCAATAGAAAAGATGCTGAGACAGTAATTGCAGAGTGAAATGCATAGAAAGCATGACACAGAATGCAGATCCATACACAGTAATCTGTGCAGGACTGAGTTGAGTTAGATCCATCACACAAATACACAACTCAATAAACGAAAGCTTGAAATTTTCAACCTGTAAAAGAAAATTCAGTGATGATTATTTCGTTGGGGCTTAATGGGTCACTCTAATTTCGTTAAAAATACCAAAAAAAAAAAAAACATGTATGATCGACAACAGAACAACGTAGTTCGTGAGGAATAAGGATTGGAACAAACCTTAATGTAATCGCCGGTGAGATGAACCGAGGTTGTTTGTTTGAGTCAAAATCTTGTTTCAATGGCAGAGGGAAATGGTCAATAATGTTTATAATCTATCAAATAACCCCACGTGTTGCACCAACCAGATCTAACCGTCATTAACAAGAGATGATTTATGTTAATTCACCTAAGTAAAAATTTGATTTTGGCAATTATTGTAACATGACAAAAAAAAAAAGGTTGAATATTTTTTTTGCAACTTTTTGAATTTTGACTCTACAAAAGAAAAATTATTCAATTTATAAATATAAAGATGTTAGGAAAGGGTTCAAAGTATTTTTTTTAATAAATATAAATAAAGATAAAGATGTTATGAGAAAAAATGTAAATTTAAAAAATAATATTAGAAATAATGTATGAAATGCGATTGGATAACTATATTTTCATTGAACTTGTGGCATACAAAATGTGGTTATTTGTTCATAAAAAATTAGCAGTTATTTTAACTGTGATTTGAAGATTAATTGTTATTTTAGTTTTGAGCTAATGATGCTTAAAATAAAAAATTTATTTATAAATGAATATTTTTAATATTTCTTTAAACAAAATAGTTTTGAAACTGTAAATTCATAAAAGTATATTTAATTATTGATAGTGCCGACATGAATTTATTAGTTGAAAAAAGTACCAATTAGATATTTCATCAACAATTCCACTTGATTTGTCACTTCAATTTCAAATATCTTATTTTTTGGTGTACATGAAGAGGACTTGAATGTCTTTTTATCAATAAATCCAGCCGACATAAATTTGGTATATTAAATTCTGCAAAAATCATAATCAATTTAATAAAATTCATTTTACTTAAAAATAAAGAAAATATAAAAATAAATATTGAAAAGCTATAAGTTCTTAATTCAGTTTAAAATAAATTTAAAAAACTATATCAATTTTATTTTAAAACATTTAAACATATCAAAATCAATTTGACATTGTTTAACATAGAGCATGACTTTATTTATGAACAAACAGAGAATGGAGTGAAACAACATTGTACAATTTTCTGTCAATCTAATAATCAACATTGTTTAGCCAATTTCATCTCACTCAATTTGACATAAAGCATTCAAGTTTCAAGTAAGCAGTGAAAGATGAATAAGCGACTAAGAAAAACAAAAACAGAAGAAACAAATTCAAACATGATCCATAGTACACAGTTAGTAACATATTTAGCTAAAAATTGTAAACTGCAACATTATTTAACAGAAGTCAGAATTACACAAAAAGCCTAAACTCAAATGATCCAAAACAATGTTGTTTCATGTACACACCAATCAACAAAGGTCTAAACTCAAATGATTCAAAAGAATATGTTGCTTCATGTACATCAATCGAACATAGGTCTAAAACTCAAGATTCAAAAACATGTTGTTTCATCTACACATCAACCTAGCATTCAGCATGGTTTTCATGGCACAAGCAATATCTTCCCAATCTGGTGACCAGTTTCCACAAGCTGGTGAGCCTCATCTGCTTCAGAAAAAGAGAAACTTCGGTGGACCACAGGATTTATCATTCCTTTTTCTTTTCCAATTGCAGGCCAAAGATTCTTCTTCACATCTTCAATGATCAATTGCTTGCTTCTAGAACTCCTATTCTGCAAGTAGCCCCCTGCACATAATCCACCAAATCACATTTATCAAACCTTGTTTTGACTTGAATTGTGAAGCCAAATACTTACATTCAGATTGTAATACCTTGGACAGTGAGACGCTTGGTAACTAAAACCTTTAGATCCATCTGTGTATACAAAGTCGCCCCTAGAGGGCCGATAATGAAAAGCCTTCCATTAACATTCAAGCACTCAATATTTTTCTGAAAGCAAGGTGTTCCAGTACAATCAAGAATCACATCAACACCTGCCACAAAATCAATGCTAATAATATTACCTCATGAGTCTCTACGCAACCGATCAAAAAACAAAGATATCAAGACTCTACACCATGCTTCATACCTCGACCACCAGTTTCTTCCTTCACTCTAGCAGCAAAGTCCTCAATTCTGTAATTGATGCAAACATCGGCTCGCATACTCTCGCAATAATATAGCCTCTCTTGATCACCTGCATAGTAATATCTAGAATCAAATTTCTGCAAACATCCCTTGGAATTTCAATACTGTCAAGGCTTAAAGACACGGAAACTGAGTAAAAATTCAATAACATGAAAAGAAATAGTGAACCTGCAACAACAATTACTCTTGATCCACCGAACTTAGCTGCCTGAATTGCAAATGCGTCGATAAAACCAGAACCTCCATGAATCTGAGAATTCATAAAGTTAACACGACAACTATTACGCAGCGCGAAGATAAAAGATCAATAGCAAGGCAAGAATCAAGAACCATGCTTACCAACAAGGTTTCCCCTCTACATAGTCTGCTGGTGATAAAGATACTTGACCAGACAGTACATGCGGCGAAGGGAAGACTAGCTGCTTCCGCGAGAGAAAGCCCGGTTGGAATCGGAAAAACTTGTCCCTCACGAACAGCCACTTTCTCAGCATATCCAGCTCCATCAAGAAGAGCACAAACCTGTGAAAACATTCATTCATGATCAATGTGAATGACTAACTGAAATCGAATTGAAAAAAAAAATGAATGGATGAATATGTATATACCTCATCACCGATTTTCCATTTGGAGACCTTTTTACCGACGGATTCGATAATTCCAGAACATTCAAAACCTAGGAAAAGAGTTGCACCGAAAGGGAAAGAGAAAGCGCCTTGTCGGAGAGAAATGTCATCTCGGTTAACCGCGGCGAAGTGGACTCTGATGAGAACTTGATCGTCTCTGAGGTGAGGTTCATCAATTTCTCGAACGTGCAGAACTTGAGGTCCACCGGGTATGGATACTGCAACAGCCCTCATTTTCGGTTTTCTTGTTGGTTTGTTACTACGATGAAGATTTTCTAGTAGTTTCGATTTCTGAATGTTACAACAGGACACAACTGTACTTTATAATGTTGTATGAAGTCGAAACGATTCTAGTACTTCCGAGACTGAATTTGAAACGTTTGTTAACAACTTAGTCTTGTTATGTGAGTTAGTTACTAAACATCATTAATGCAAACAAATTAGTTTTGTTAGTTACTGTACTCGTTAGTCATCATAAATGCAAAGTGTACTTTGAAATTTTTTATTAATATTCATTTTATTAGCCATGCTATTCATACACCACATCTTACACCAAATACATACATCAACAGTGTTTTTTAAATAAAATAATATTTTTAATGAACAGTATGGAACAGTAATTTGAACATTGAGTGAACAGTGTATGTGAATAGTATTTGAAAATAGTAATTTTAAAATAGTGAAACAAAGTTGATTAATGAAATATAAAAAGTTGGTTAATGACATGATGTAGTTGGTTAATAAACGCATAGATATTAAAAATAATTTTTAAAAATAAACTAAAGTTGGTTAATGAAGAGTAAAAAGTTGGTTAACAGAGTTATGAAGTTGGTTAATAGACGTAGAGTTTTAAAAATAATTTTTAGCAACAAATAAAGTTGGTTAATATAATGTAAAATGTTGGTTAATATAGTTATGAAGCTGGTTAATCACATAAAATTGTTAATATCATTTAATTTAAAAAAAAAATATTTTTATTTTTTTGTAAAATATATATATTATTATAATATTTCACTGTTCACCGTATAGGTGAATAGTGAAATACGGTGTAGGTGTATGGTTTGGTGTAAGAATAGCATTTTTCTCATTTTATTTTGTAATCAGGTGTGCTACCTTGACACCAATTCCATACACTACACCGTATGCACTGTTCATACGTACATGAACAGTGCCCGTGAACAGTAATCCGTACATGTACAGTGGTCCGTGAACAGTAAAACCGTATATGAATAGTGACGTGAACAGTACCGTGAACAGTATATGTGAACAGTGTCTTTTAATAGTAAATCAAACTTGGTTAATATAGTGATGAAGTTGGTTAATAAAAGTCCATATATTAAAAATAACTTTTACTAGTAAAATAAAGTTGGTTAATACAATGTAAAAAGTTGGTTAATGAAGTTATGAACTTGGTTAATAAACGTCCAGATGTAAAAATAATTTTTTGTAGTAAAATAAAGTTGGTTAATGCAATGTAAAAAGTTGGTTAATGGAGTGATGAACTTGGTTAATAAACGTCCAGATGTAAAAAATAATAATAAATACTATAATATTTCACTGTTCACCGTATTGGTAAACAGTGAAATACGGTGTAGGTGTATGGAAATGGTGTCAAAATAACATTTCTCTTTTGTAATAAACCTCCCAAATTGAGTTTTGCTACTTGAAAAAAAATATGTTACGCCACTATTTTCAAAGCTCATCTTCATCAATCTCATCTACATCACAAATCTCATCTTCATCATTTCATATTAGATTTGGAACAAACACTCAAGAATCGATTATATTTTCAATTTTTTCGAGATCTACCCTAGTTATAGAATAATTCAAAATAACTAACTTATAATTTGGATCTCTTAACACTCCGAATTTGTTTTTTTTTAATCTTAGGCGTGTTATTGAGTCTTAGTTATGTTGCAATTTGTAATGGGTTTTAGGTTTTTGCATGACATTAAATGTAGTTGTTAAAGTTATTTTGTGTAATATCTGTAGGTAATTGCTAGAGTTTCATGGATGTTTTAGACATTTTTAAGAATGCACAATACACATATCTTACCGATGTTGATTCTGAGGTATGTTTGAAGTAAGTGTTTATATGTTATTAATTATGTTGGTATCGTTAAGGATGTTAAATTTTTTGGACTTATTTACGATCAATTTGTAGGAGAGTGCGGACTCGTCATCCTCTAAAAATGAAGTATGAGAGACAAACAATAATGGAAATAGAGGCAGTTATAATGCTGAAAATGCAATTGATTCGATGGATAATTTATAGAAAATAAACTTCAAAGAGACTTGTTCAGAACAAATGATGAGGTACCACTTTCATGATCATGGGGTGCCTTTTAATTTGTATAATTTATACGCATGTTTACCTAGTTTTGCTGGTAGAAAGAGTCGTGTTGTTAGTAATAGCTATAGTGTAGTAGTCCAACAAACGCTTCTTTGTCATCAAGAAGGCATGAGAGATGAAAAATTCATAAAATTGGTAGATAGGAAAAGAGAGCATAAACCAACAAGTCGGTGTGGTTGTGAAGCCAAAATTCATTTTCATCTTGATTTTAGTTCAGATCGAAGGTACATTAAATTGTTTGATGATACTCACAATCATTCGTTTGTTAGTAACAAGTATGAGAGGATGTTTCTAGCACATAGGAAAATGAGCGAGTACCACAATACCAAATGAAAAAAGAGAAAATCTAGTATCCCGACCTCACATATCTATGGTTTATTTGCTACACAGGCTAGTGGATATGAGAATATTGGTTATTCTACAAAAGACATGTACAACGAACAATTTAAGGGAATCGAGTCTAAAAGTTATGACGCTAATGGTGCACTTGATTTCCTTAAGGGAATGTGTGATAAGGATGATATGATGTATTGGAAACATACTATGAATGAGAATGGTATGATTCAACATTTGTTTTGGTGTGACGGTGTTAATTGCAAGACTATTCGTTGTTTGGTGATTTTCTTGTGTTTGATGCTACCTTTAGGAAAATAAAGTATAATACACCCTTAGTGATCTTTCTTGGAGTAAATTATCACAATCAAAGCATTATATTTGGTTGTGCTATTGTAGGTGATGAAACTGAGGAAACTTATGTGTGACTTTTGAAGAATTTCCTTGAAGCGATGGAAGGGAAGTGTCGTGTATATGCTATAACTAATGGAGATTTAGCAATGACAAATGCAATAATAAGAGTTTTCCATATGTCCATCATTGTCTTTGTGTTTGGCATTTGATTCGGAATGCTTCTAGTAACATAAAAAACCAAGGTTTGTTCAGGAGTTTAAGCATTGCATGTTAGGTGATTTTGACGTTGAAGAGTTTGATGTGAAATGGAATGTTATGGTATATGAGTTTGGTTTAGAATAGAACCCTTGGGTGTTGGAAATGTATGGAAAGCGAAAGATGTGGGTTATTGATCACATGCGTGGTAAGTTTATTGCATGGTTTAGGACAACTTCTAGGTGTGAAGGTTTACATTAAGAACTTGGAAAATAAGTGTATGTTTTGTCTAATTCGCTTGATTTTTTACATCAATTTTATCGTTGGTTGAACTACAAGAGATATCGTGAAATCAAAGATGATTTTGCCTTATCTTTTTGGTGATATTGTTATTCAAACTCAACATAAATGTATCGGAAGGTATGCTTCAAATATGTATATTAAGGTAGTGTTTAGGCTATTTAAACCCGTGTTAGAAAAGGCACGTCGATGCAAAGTTGAAAGGGTATTACAAAGTGGACATTTTTTAAGTACATTGTTATCAAGTACCATAAACAGGATAAAGAGTAGTTTGTAATTTTCATGTAAGAGAAGTTAAATTTTCAATGTTCTTGTAAGAGATTTGAAACATTAGGTCTTCCTTGTGAACATATAATGTTTGTTGTATTTTATTTAAACATTGTAGTGATGCCTGAATGTGTTGTGTTGAAGATGGACTAATTCTATGAAGGAAAATGTTAAAGCGGGAAATGTTAATAGTTTAAGTCAGCATGACCCAACATTTATAACTACATTTGTAACATTTGTTAAGCGTTGTAAGTGGATGGTAAATGCTCCATTTGATTATGGAAAACTGACATACATACGTAGCACAATTGAAATGGTAGAAAGACAAACTTAAATGTTGGAAACAGTGGGAATAAAGGACAATGAGCCAACTGTATTTCCATATGGATAATTAGGGAATCCACCAAAGGTTAGGCATAAGAGCGTTCCGTCGTTATCTCAAAAATCAGTTGATAAATCAATAAGGCGGAGATCAAAGTGTGGGATATGTGGAAGAAAGGGCCATAACAGACAATCACGTCGTTTGTGTGAAGAAACAGATTCTGTTTCACAATTGCATTCAATGGAAAAATTAACATATTTGGATGGTGTATAACATATGGATGATGATGACTACAATGTTGAGATGGTATGACATATGAGTTTAAACGTCAATTTTAGAACGTGGCTGTAAGTGTTAACAGATTTTTTTTGTTCCATAAAGTAGGATATGATATGAGACGAGTAATGTATGGTTGACATGATAATGAGGTACATCCAATACATTTTAATCTATTTTAAGGTCTGAACTAGTTATTGTTATGTTGTGTGTTATTGAAACTTGTTTCATGATTTATGCAAGTTTTCAAGACAATTATAGAGAATGGTATGGCAAAACATTTTCTTATGCTACTGTTAGAGTTATTTTTATTGTTTTATTGCATTTTTAATGTTATTTCTAAGACAATTATGCTACTATGATGTTTGAATTAAGTAGTTTATGTATGGAGTAGTGGTTATTGGCGTATTTCAAGGAAATTCGCTGCACTATTTAAAGTTTGAAATGCTCCAATGGATATTTATTATAGCTTGAACTTCTTTCTTCCTTCTTAAACCAATACTATTCTGTTGCGGTGTGAATCAGATAACAAGCTATTAATTAACTTGCATCACACATTTTTGAAATTCACCACCGAGCTTTGATTTATCCAAAGGAAAGGGTAAAGAACGAAAACCCTAAAAAGAGAATCTAGGTTTAGGGGTTGGTTATACAAAGGGAAGATATTAGCACCCTAAGTATCTGTAGTACTCTACAGAAACCTCTTGTTAGTATTTGTGTTATGCTACATGTTTGCTTGCCTGTATATCTGTACATATTTATATCTGTATATATACTTGTTGTGCTTGGGTTTTTCTGTGTGCAGGATTGCTACCTTGAGTGGTGAGGATAAGTCCTAACCCGGACTTGAGCATACACTTATGATAGGATTGTGGTGTAATCAATAGTCGGTTGTTGGGAGTAGTCCTAACAATTTATGGCATATGATGACCACGCTCAGATGAGGCCCTTTGGGATTGTTGATGTCTGATGTGAGCAGTCGCATTGATATCACTCTTCCCAATTGAGAGCTAGGGATTCTGAGGACCGCAGTTACCTTCACCCCACTTGGTCTTTTTAGGATGTAGTGCGGTGGCTATGAGGGAGTAGTCCTGAGTAGTTGTTACGCGATACTACACTCAGACGAGTTTATCTTGAGAATATTATTAACCCACGTGAGTAGCCACGTAGGCCGATAATATCCAAAGGATTTATGTAGACTCTGGGAACTTTTAGAACCCTGTTCTACGGATACAAGAACCCTAGTACACACCCTTGGTTTGGTTCTTTACCTAGACTTCATGCTGTGATCTTGAACCCTTGATCCTGTTGCATGTGTTTTTGCATCCTGTTTGCATCGCATTACATATCATTTGCATCTTTGCATGATTCATTTCATGCGTCTGTTTATCCAGCTACTCATTTCCAGTGGTCTCTATCTTCCAGAGTCTGTCAATGAGTCGTCAAGCTGATTCCTCGACACCGATACTAGACTAGAGCTAAATACAGGCGCAAGATGTCAGAGCAAGAGGTACACAATGCTGAGGTCCGAATAGAAATCGATGCCTTAAGTCAGGCGTGACCAAACTCACTGAGATGATTCAAGTTTTGATTGCTAGGGGAGAGCAACCCCAAAGGACCGTCATCCAGGAAGTTTCAAGTGCTGATCCTCCACCTGTTCAGATGCCACCTTCAACTTGGCCTGAGTTCGGCTTGCCACTCAACTACTCTCCACCGATTACATCTACTGCTATGGTTGGTCAGACTGATATGCCTGTCTTTCAAGCTCCTGTTTTTGCCGAGCCCAGACCTGTGGTCCATGCTGTTCCACAGACTGTTCGAGCTTCTTTCGAGAATCCCATCTATGAGCACAATGCTGCCAGATCACACCAAGTGAAGCTTCAGTCGACTTCAGCATGCTATCTTCCTAAAAGCCAGTGTTTCAGACAGGACAACTCATATTTGTTTCTGATTATTCACTAGGCCTTGTTTCTTATTGTTTGCATTTTCCTTATTTTGTACTGGTTGTTTGCTTCCAAATTATGTTTGTACTTTCAGGTTAATGAAATAAGCATTTGCAACTTTTTGATTCAATTCATTTGTGTTTGCTATTCACTTCTTAATGCTTCCTCTTTCATGAAAAATAAAAAAAAATTCTTGTCCACTTTCCTTTTGATTATGCAAAGATTGGAGGGAGGATGATGATACATTATGCCCATAATTGTTGTTGGTATACTTTCAAATCAAAACTTTACTGACGATGTAAGGCATTGTTTCAACTCCTAAACACTGGAGAAATAAGGAAGTTAACCCCTCTTTAATCCCTCGAGCCTAGAAGTAGGAGTTTCTTTTCTTTACAAATAAAAACCCGCAATCTTAACCTGGGGCAGGGTAGTGCTCAGCTAACTTGATTGTGCATTCAAATACAAGAGTTTCATGCGAGACGCCTTTCAACAAAAGGTTGCATTCACAAATTTTCCTTCGCACACAGTAAGCAAGTGTCGAAGATGTCTTTCAAGTCAAACGCCAATGATGGTTCGCCGTAATCTTTAAGCCAGTCGTTCACAACCTTTCAACTTCTCCGAATTAAATGAATAAATGTAGTACAAGTTGTTCCCAAAGTAATAAATGAAGAAGGGTCATCAAGAAATACTTACTCAAAGAAAGAGTCGAGTCCCTTTCAAGGCAAAAGCTAAGAAATGTGTGAAGCTCATGACCTTACCTTATACAAAGAGAAGAAAGAACAAGCTTGTATGACAACCAAAAGTTGTAAGGAAGCAGTGATCGCCATCTCAAGTCCATTGAATTTTGAACCATCATCATTACTATCATCAGTGCAATTCCTAACCTATTGGGAACCTGAGTGCATAGTTTGAGTTAGCTGAGCATAGGACTGGAGTTCATCACGTAGATTGGATGGGTACAAATAAACTTTGAGCCTTTATCCTTTGTTTCTTAAACCGTGAACCAGGCCATGTTACAACCCTCAAAAAACCTAACTGAAGCAAGGTTATTTTGAAAGCATACTACAACAAGGTTGCGTAAACTGACTCCAAAAGATCTTTGCGGATCATCTGTTTTGGCATCATGCCTTGTGCCTTACCTTTCACTTTTAAATGTCTTGAATCACCGTGTTCTGACTAATGACTCATATACTTCACCTTTTTCAAAAAAATGATTTTGATTTCAAAGGTTGCATGAACTTTGCATTTACCATGTTTGTACAAGTACTTTTGTTTGCAAACTGGCTTTCCTCTCAAAGAATTTTCAAACAATTAAGAAACTTGGTCGGTGATCCAATCAGGGGCAAGTTCCTTCCATATCCTGTTGAGAATCAGTTCAAGATTTGTGGTTTATGGCGACCTCTCTGATTTGGTTTACCCAAAAGATCTTTCAAGACTCATACTGGGGCAAGCTTTCCCAGTGTACAACAAAGCAATCATCTACGGAATTAGACAAGCTGAAGCAATGATCAACTCATCTACAATAATCAGCTAGTCTTGGGTAGTTTACTTGAAGAATCCCCAAGCAACTCTTTATCCTTCCTACATGGATCATCAATTTGGATACAGTTTACCAGTGTGACAGAGATGCGTTCAGCAATAGCATCTCTAGTCCCCAAGCAGAATGGCAGTGATCTCCGTGTTGAGGGATCAGTCTTCTAGTCTTATTCTTCTCCACAAAAGAGTCAAGCTGTGTCGTCAGCATCTGCATCTACATTTGATCATATATCATCTGCATAACTCATATACCATATGCATGTCATGAGTGTTTCACCCTCATTTGCATTTCTCTCGAGGTCGTGTTGTTATCCACGTCTTACCTTGTGGTCAAAGCCCAACTTACTTGGCGCCTACCAGGTGTTACCTGTCCTTTCATTCAGTGTCATTCCTGAATGTTGTCGTTTCCTTGTACATCTAATCCTGTTGTTAGTTGTTTGACTTCTTTTATTCCAGTGTTATTCCTGGATATTTACATTCCTTCACTCCAGTTCCATTCCTGGATGTTTGTCTCTTTTGATCTCCAGTGCCATTCCTGGATATCTTATTCCTCTTGTTTCTCCCAGTGATATTCCTGGAAGTTTTGCCTCTCTTCTGTAATCCCCATGAAATTTGCTTGATATCTTGCAGTATCATTTCTGAAAGTCTTATCTGTTCATTCAGTGCCATTCCTGGATGAGCTTTCTCCTTTGCATTCAGTGCCATTCCTGAATGTCTTTCTCACTATCATTTGATGCCATTCTTGAATATAGTGATTTGCCTTTACTTTCAGTGCAATTCCTGAAAGTTCTTTCCTCTTATCCAATGCTTTCTTGGGTTTTTCTTTGTTCAATGCTTTCTTGGACGTTGTTCTTTCTTTGTATCCAATGCTTTCTTGGGTATATCTTCATTCATTCAATGCTGTCTTGAATACTGTGGTTCCTTTTGTCCAATGCTTTCTTGGATTTCTATCTTGTTCACTTTCATCTAAAGCCATTATTAGATGTTGTGATTTATACCTTTCATTCAAAGCCATTATTGGATGTCTGGTTTCCGTACCATCTGATGCTTTTCCGGATGTGTCTCTCTTTCTGATGTTCTTCCAGATCGAGTCTTTGTTCACTTTTATCTAAAGCCATTATTAGATATTGTGATTTATACCTCTTATTCAAAGCCATCATTGGATGACTGGTGTTTTTTACATTCAATGTCATTCTTGAATGTAGTCTCTGTTCACACTCATCTAAAGCCATTATTAGATATTGTGATTATACCTTTCATCCCAAGCCATTATTGGATGACTGGTGTTTTTTTTACATTCAATGTCATTCTTGAATGAAGTCTATGTTCACATTCATCTAAAGCCATTATTAGATGTTGTGATTTATACCTTTCATCCAAAGCCATTATTGGGTGATTGGTTCCTTTGCATTCAATGCCATTCTTGAATGTAATCTTTGTTCACATTCATCTAAAACTATTATTAGATATTGTGAGTCGTACCTTTCATTCAAAGCCATTATTGGATGACTGGTTTCCGTTGCATCCAATGCTTTCTTGGATGTCATCTTTGTTCACATTCATCTAAAGCCATTATTAGATGTTGTGATTTGTACCTTTCATCCAAAGCCATTATTGGGTGATTGGTTCCTTTGCATTCAATGCCATCCTTGAATGTAATCTTTGTTAACATTCATCTAAAGCTATTATTAGATATTGTGAGTCGTACCTTTCATTCAAAGCCATTATTGGATGACTAGTTTCTTTGCATTCAATGCCATTCTTGAATGTAGTCTTTGTTCACTCATCTAAAGCCATTATTAGATATTGTGATTTGTACCTTTCGTTCAAAGCCATTATTGGATGAATGGTTTCTTTACATTCAATGCCATTCCTAAATGTAGTCTCTGTTCACATTCATCTAAAGCCATTATTAGATATTGTGATTTGTACCTTTCGTTCAAAGCCATTATTGAATGTCTGGTGTCCTTTTATCCAATGCCTTCTTGGATTACCCTTTCATCTCATTCATCCGATGCCTTCTCGGATTCCACCCCTTTTTACCTTTACATCCGATGCCTTCTCGGATTCCACCCTTTTTACCTTTACATCCGATGCCTTCTCAGATTCCACCCTTTTTTACCCTACATCTGATGCCTTCTCGGATTCCACCCCTTTTTACCTTTACATCTGATGCCTTCTCGGATTCCACCCTTGTTTACCTTTACATCTGATGCCTTCTCGGATTCCACCCCTTTTTACCTTTACATCCGATGCCTTCTCGGATTCCACCCTTTTTACCTTTGCATCTGATGCCTTCTCAGATTCCACCCTTTTTTACCTTTACATCCGATGCCTTCCCGGATTCCACCCTTTTTTTTACCTTTATATCCGATGCTTTCTCGGATTCCACATTTTCTTTTTACACCCTTTTACCGTGTATTGAGGGGAACTACGAATGCTATGATTCCATATACGTAGGCACGAGATGTGATGTCTTGGCGAGCATACTTAGTGTATATACCCCTAGGTCTTTCTTTACCTTAGCACATTTCCCTTAGCAAACAAACTTAGCATAACACAAATACTAACAAGAGGTTCTTGTAGAGTACTACAGATACTTAGGGTGCTAATACCTTTCCTTTGTATAACCAACCCCCGAACCTAGATTCTCTTTTTAGGGTTTTCGTTCTTTACCCTTTCCTTTGGATAAATCAAAGCTCGGTGGTGAATTTCAAAGATGTGTGATGCAAGTTAATTAATAGCTTGTTATCCGATTCTCACCAGTCATCCAATAATGGCTTTGGATGAAAGGTATAATCACAATATCTAATAATGGCTTTAGATGAGTGTGAACAGAGACTACATTCAAGAATGACATTGAATGTAAAAAACACCAGTCATCCAGTGATGGCTTTGAATGAGAGGTATAAATCACAATATCTAATAATGGCTTTAGATAAAAGTGAACAAAGACTCGATCTGGAAGAACATCAGAAAGCGAGACACATCCGGAAAAGCATCAGATGGTACAGAAACCAGACATCCAATAATGGCTTTGAATGAAAGGTATAAATCACAACATCTAATAATGGCTTTAGATGAAAGTGAAAAAGATAGAAATCCAAGAAAGCATTGGACAAAAGGAACCACAGTATTCAAGACAACATTGAATGAATGAAGATATACCCAAGAAAGCATTGGATACAAAGAAAGAACAACGTCCAAGAAAGCATTGAACAAAGAAAAACCCAAGAAAGCATTGGATAAAAGGAAAGAACTTTCAGGAATGGCACTGAAAGTAAAGGCAAATCACTATATTTAAGAATGGCATCAAATGATAGTGAGAAAGACATCCAGGAATGGCACTGAATGCAAAGGAGAAAGCTCATCCAGGAATGGCACTGAATGAACAGATAAGACTTTCCGGAATGATACTGCAAGATATCAAGCGAATTTGATGGGGATTACAGAAGAGAGGCAAAACTTCCAGGAATAGCACTGGGAGAAACAAGAGGAATAAGATATCCAGGAATGGCACTGGAGATCAAAAGAGACAAACATCCAGGAATGGCACTGGAGTAAAGGAATGTAAATATCCTGGAATAACACTGGAATGAAAGAAGTCAAATAACTAACAACAGGATTAGATGCACAAGGAAACGACAACATTCAAGAATAACACTGAACGAAAAGACAGGTAACACCTGGTAGGAGCCAAGTAAGTTGGACTTTGACCACAAGGTAAGACGTGGATAACGACACGACCTCGGGAGAAATGCAAATGAGGGTGAAACACTCATGACATGCATATGGTGTATGAGTTATGCAGATGATATATGATCAAATGTAGATGCAGATGCTGACGACACAGCTTGACTCTTTTGTGGAGAAGAATAAGACTAGAAGACTGATCCCTCAACACGGAGATCACTGCCATTCTGCTTGGAGACTAGAAATGATATTGCTGAACACATCTCTGCCACACTGGTAAACTGTATCCAAATTGATGATCCTTGTAGGAAGGATAAAGAGTTGCTTGGGGATTCTTCAAGTAAACTACCCCAGACTAGCTGATTATTGTAGATGAGCTGATCATTACTTCAGCTTGTCTAATTCCGTAGATGACTGCTTTATTGTACACTGGGAAAGCTTGCCTCAGTATGAGTCTTGAAAGATCTTTTGGGTAAACCAAATCAGAGAGGTCGCCATTAAACCACAAATCTTGAACTGATTCTCAACAGGATATGGAAGGAACTTGCCCCTGATTGGATCACCGACCAAGTTTCTTAATTGTTTGAAAATTCTTTGAGAGGAAAGCCATTTTTTTGAAAAAGGTGAAGTATATGAGTCATTAGTCAGAACACGGTGATTCAAGACATTTAAAAGTGAAAGGTAAGGCACAAGGCATGATGCCAAAACAGATGATCCGCAAAGATCTTTTGGAGTCAGTTTACGCAACCTTGCTGTAGTATGCTTTCAAAATAACCTTGCTTCAGTTAGGTTTTTTTAGGGTTGTAACGTGGCCTGGTTCACGGTTTAAGAAACAAAGGATAAAGGCTCAAAGTTTATTTGTACCCACCCAATCTACGTGATGAACTCCAGTCCTACGCTCAGCTAACTCAAACTATGCACTCAGGTTCCCATAGGTTAGGAATTGCACTGATGATAGTAATGATGATGGTTCAAAATTCAATGGACTTGAGATGGCGATCACTGCTTCCTTACAACTTTTGGTTGTCATACAAGCTTGTTCTTTCTTCTCTTTGTATAAGGTAAGGTCATGAGCTTCACACCTTTCTTAGCTTTTTCCTCGAAAGGGACTCGGCTCTTTCTTTGAGTAAGTAATTCTTGATGACCCTTCTTCATTTATTACTTTGGGAACAACTTGTACTACATTTATTCATTTAATTTGGAGGAGTTGAAAGGTTGTGAACGCCTGGCTTAATGATTACAGTGAACCATCATTGGCGTTTGACTTGAAAGACATCTTCGACACTTGCTTGCTGTGTGCGAAGGAAAATTTGTGAATGCAACCTTTTGTTGAAACGCGTCTCGCATGAAACTCTTGTATTTGAATGCACAATCAAGTTAATTGAGCACTACCCTGCCCCGGGTTAAGATTGCGGGTTTTTATTTGTAAAGAAATGAAACTCCTACTTCTAGGCTCGAAGGGATTAAAGAGGGGTTAACTTCTTTATTTCTCCAGTGTTTAGGAGTTGAAACAATGCCTTACATCGTCAGCAAATTTTTGATTTGAAAGCATACCAACAGCAATTATGGGCATAATGTATCATCATCCTCCCTCCAATCTTTGCATAATCAAAAGGAAAGTGGACAAGAATTTTTTTTTTATTTTTCATGAAAGAGGAAGTATTAAGAAGTGAATAGCAAACAAAAATGAATTGAATAAAAAAATTGCAAATGCTTATTTCATTAACCTGAAAGTACAAACATAATTTGGAAGCAAACAGCCAGTACAAAATAAGGAAAATGCAAACAATAAGAAACAAGGCCGAGTGAATAATCAGAAACAAATATGAGTTGTCCTATCTGAAACACTGGATTTTAGGAAGATAGCATGCTGAAGTCGACTGAAGCTTCACTTGGTGTAATCTGGCAGTATTGTGCTCATAGAGGGGATTCTTGAAAGAAGCTCGAACAGTCTGTGGAACAGCATGAACCACAGGTCTGGGCTCAGCAAAAACAGGAGCTTGAAAGACAGGTATATCAGTCTGACCAACCATAGAAATTGATGCAATCGATGGAGAGTA
The DNA here is from genome assembly GCA_022829125.1 of Lathyrus tuberosus. Lineage (NCBI taxonomy): Eukaryota > Viridiplantae > Streptophyta > Magnoliopsida > Fabales > Fabaceae > Lathyrus > Lathyrus tuberosus. Next base: position 2,346,548 of record JALAZF010000323.1, on the reverse strand, counting down.
GTTGCGTGGCAAGCCGAACACAGGCCAAGTTGAAGGAGGCATCTGAACAGGTGGAGGATCAACACTTGAAACTTTCTGGATAAAGGTCCTTTGGGGTTGCTCTCCCCTAGCAATCAAAACTTGAATCATCTCAGTGAGTTTGGTCACGCTTGACTTAAGGTCATCGATTTCCATTCGGACCTTAGTATTGTGTACCTCTTGCTCTGACATCTTGCGCCTGTAGTTAGCTCTAGTCCGGTATCGGTGTCGAGGAATCAGCTTGATGACTCACAGACAGACTCTGGAAGATAGAGACCACTAGAAATGAGTAGCTGGATAAACAGACGCATGCAATGAATCATGCAAAGATGCAAATGATATCCAATGCGATGCAAACAGGATGCAAAAACACATGCAACAGGATCAAGGGTTCAAGATCACAGCATGGAGTCTAGTTAAAAAACCAAACCAAGGGTGTGTATTAGGGTTCTTGTATCCGTAGAACAGGGTTCTAAAAGTTCCCAGAGTCTACATAAATCTTTGGATATTATCGGCCTACGTGACTACTTACGCAGGTTAATAATATTCTCAAGATAAACTCGTCTGAGTGTAGTATCGCGTAACAACTACTTAGGACTACTCCCTCATAGCCACCGCACTACATCCTAAAAAGGCCAAGTGGGGTGAAGGTAAATGTCATACCCCAAATTTTGACCACTAAGATTTCCCATCATTGTATAAATCATCATCACAATATGGATGAACCATCTTACCTCATCAGTCTCCCCAAAGATGGGTGAACACTTACTACAGTCAAAATTAGGGTTTCAAGCCCTCTCAGAGTTCTTAGACAATGGATCAATCAATAAATGACATGATCTTCAACTTGTCTAACCTCCCAAACATCTACAATGGATCAAGAGGACTCCCACTTTAAAGGATTAAGCACAAGGCTGCTCCCTTCCAGGTGGATCAAGCCTCAAGATCGCCAGTGTCACCAAATTAGGGTTTGGTCGACCAGGGCCTCCAGATGGAAATTTTCCTCTGGGCATGAGCCAATGCTTCAAAGCATATCCTAAAATACTCCATGGAACCTCATGGGCCCAAGCATCAAGTCAATTTGACCTTAGGGGATGCATACATCAAAAATCAGGAATTAGGGTTTCTTGACCTAATTCACCCCTAAGTTAACTTTTGGGACAAATCATAAGCCAAGACCTCAAGACATGATTTGAAGGTCTCCAACATACCACATTGATCCATTTGTAACAATGGATTGATCCAGGAAGCTTGAGCAGCAAGTCTCAATTTCATCAGTACCACAATTAGGGTTTCGCGAGAAAAGTCAACTGTAGCTTTGACTTTTGACCAGGACATGCTCTCAAACCCTAGGACATGATTCAATACACCCTATAACACCTATGAAATCAATCCATTAAGTTTGATTTAGGTCAAGGACTTGATTTCATAGAGGATCGCACATTTTGGAATTCATCTGACAAAAAGTCAACTATGCACAAAAGTCAACTTTGACTTTTTGAGATTTTTCACAAAAATGGTTTTTTAACCCTAAAATGATGTTAATGTATGATTTGAATCATCATTCATCAAGAAAAATCAAGAAAAGTGGGATAGCTTGTAAAAGGGGTAACCATAAAAACTTAGAAAATTTTCTAAGTTATGAACAAAGTGGCAAGGGTACCAACTTTGGAGGATCATAACTCCTAAACCACAAGGCCATTTTTCCCCATCCAAAGCTAGATTTGTAGCTCTCATTACCCTCTACAAAAGCTTAGAACTTACCTCCTTCCAAATTCATCATGGATTTTGAGTTATGGAATGATCAAAATCACAAAAAGTGAAAATGTCACTTTTTTCCAACACTTAGTGAAATTTTCACTAAGTCAGAATCTGCCTTCACTTTTTTCCAAATGTAGGGGGATTTTTCACTTGGATCCAAAAGGTATCAAAACCAAATATGATCAAACAGTTGTTGTATCATATAAGGGCTTTCCAAAATGGCCAAGAACATCACCAAATTCCACTTGGGCCATGAGATATGACAATGGCAATATGCCTTGCTGAAAACTGCCAAGGCTAGGCAGAATTTTGCATTTTTGCTCGATTTAGCAAAATCAGATAATTCCAAACCTTGTCATCACTTTGGACACATCTGAGGATCAAATTTAAAGGGGACAAACACTGAGCCAAGCCTCCAAAGTCCTTGGAACAAGAAGTAACATGTCAAACCTAGAATTGCCTAAAAGAGGGACAAGACTCCAATTTTGGATTTGAGCATTCAATACATACACCAAGGTGGCATGGACTGACACATTTGCAACTGAATTCAGTCAAGACTTATCCAAGACCAAGGGAACCACAGCCATGTGCCCTAACCTCTAGTCAATGGCTAGAGGATACTTGGATTCCAAAGTGCAACCATTGGCCAAACCTCTGCTGCAGTTGCCATTCACTATTGATCCAAAAAAAAACTTGCTCTACTATAAATAGAGCTCATTTGTGCTCAGTTTGAGTACACCAAAGCCATCAAACAGATGCTTTCCTCAAAATCCCTCTCTTTAGGCCAAAATGCCTTCTTTAGCAAGGTAACTCTGAGTTTTTGAGTTAGAGAGCATTTCCATCACAACTAATGATCCTAACACCTCATAAACATCATATGTAGGTGATCCAAACTATCAAAAGTGACCTGTAACACCAAAATCACAAAGTCACCTCTCAAAACCTCAAAATAGGCCTTTTGTGCATTTTTCAAGCCATGTCTTGATTCAGTCACTTTCCAAACCAGATAAAACCTCAAACACACTCCAAATAGCATCCTTGAACTATCCCAAATGGTTCCCCCCATCTGGAACACCATTTGAGAGAGTTGCTATTTTGGTCATTTTAACCCCTTTTGCAAGAAAGGGCCAGTTTGTGTTTTTGCAGGTTCTAGCTGATTCCAACCATCCTCAAAGCTTCTAAGGGATCATTTGAGAGTGTCCAAAGCATCAAACCATTTCTAGAACAAGAAGTTTGACAGATTGCACAGAAAGCTCCAAAAGCTCAAAAAGAGGTAAGCATCATGACTTGAACTTTCCAAAATATGCATTGCTTTGAAGTCCACTGATCATGCACACCTCATACATGTTATATATGTTGTGTTTGAACCAATTCATCATGTAATTCAGGCTTGTACCAAAGTGTAGCATAGAAAATGCAATTATAGGCCTTTTTCATGAAGGGAAATTTGCGATCTAAACGCAGCGGAAAACAAAAATTTCCCTTTAGAGATCCTTACGAAAGATCATGATCTGTGATAGAAAGGTTACTTTTTGTGGTGATGAAACCTTTGATTCCAAATCTATGGATGATATCGAGCGTTGTACGATGAACAACGCCTCTACTCAGTCCACACGAACAGCTTCCTTCAGTCACAGTGCTAGCTGATTACGATTGAAGGTTTTGAGTGAGGGAGAGGAAAAATAGAATACGGCCAGGGTTTCAACAACAACTGCCTTTGAGCTTCTACACAAGGGTTCTATTTATAGAACTACTTGTGTGGGCTACAAGCTAAAAAGCCCAACTCAATATTGGGCCCTTAGACATTTATCCTGTTATGCAAAATGGGCAAATTCCATCTAGGCTACTCATGTCCCTCAGTATGCTTTGTGAAGTACCCATCAACTGTCTTTATGATCATCCAGTTACGGACAATGTTTGATCAGAAATAAAGTACTTTACTCTACATCTAGGGTACATAGTAGTTTCAGGTCGAAGGGTGGTATACACCACTATCACCATGAGAGTAACTTATGACACTTTGCATAACATTCTATGTAGTACTCTCATAGTGGGTCAATCCAGTATAAATATTACTCCTAATATTCATACCTATGTCAAGACTTGATAACTCCTTATCCATGATCCATGAGATGTGATCATCAGTCTATCTACATAATAGTCTTAATGCTTTAAGGTTATCCCATTTCACATTAAAGCTCGACTATGGATGCTTTAAGAATATTGTCCTTATGTTTAATGGAATCTCATGATTAAGTCATACTTAATGTTTCATTAAACGAACTAGCTATTCTAGGGACTTTATCATTTTGGAAAAACAAACATAATAAAGAAATGCCTTTTATTATTAATAAATAATTTGATACAAGTACCAAAAGTATTGGCCTCTAGGGCTTACACTAACAATCTCCCACTAGCACTAGAGCCAATCAGGCATACCCATAATACCCATAGATCTAGTATGACCATCATGCTTCAGCTGCGCAAGAGGTTTTGTTAGTGGGTCAGCAATATTGTCAAGTGTAGGTGCTCTGCATATCTTCACATCTCCACGATCTATTATCTCTCGAATGAGATGATAACGCCCCTAAGTATATGTTTGGATTGTTGGTGAGATCTAAGCTCCTTAGCTTGTGCGATAGCACCATTGTTATCACAATAGAGATCAATGGGGTCCACAATGCTAGGGATTATGCCAAGTTCACTAATGAACTTCTTGATCCAAACAACTTCCTTCGCTGCATTTGAGGCAACAATATACTCGGCCTCAGTTGTAGAATCAGCAACTCTTTCTTGCTTTGAACTTTTCCAGCTCACATCGCCACCATTTAGGCAGAACACATAACCAAATTGCGATCTAAAGTCATCCTTATCTGTCTGGAAGCTAGCATCGGTGTAACCAATTACCGCGAGCTCTTCCTGACCTCCATATATCAAGAATGAGTCCTTAGTCCTTCTCAAGTACTTAAGGATATTCTTGACAGCTACCCAGTGAGCATCACTAGGATCAGATTGGTACCTACTCATTGCACTTAAAGCATACGAGACATCTGGTCGAGTACATAACATGGCATACATGATAGATCCTATTGCAGATGCATATGGAATCTTATTCATGCGATCCCTTTCTTCCTTTGTTGAAGGGGATTGTGTTTTTGATAGACATAGGCCATGTTGCATAGGTATGAATCCTTTCTTGGAATCATGCATATTAAAGTGTCTCAACACTTTGTCTATGTATGTACTCTGACTTAGACCAAGCAATTTTTATGATCTATCTCTATAGATCCTGATTCCTAATATATAGGCTGCTTCACCAAGGTCATTCATAGAAAAGCATTTCCTTAACCAAGTTTTTACTTGTTGCAAGGTAGGGATATCGTTTCCAATGAGTAATATGTCATCTATATATAATACCAGGAAAACGATTATGCTCCCACTAACCTTCTTGTAGACACAAGGCTCATCTTCATTCTTTATGAATCCATATTGTTTTACAGTTTCATCAAAATGAAGATTCCAGCTTCTGGAAGCTTGCTTTAATCCGTAGATTGATCGTTGTAACTTGCATATCTTTTGGGCTTCTTCGGGTATGTCAAATCCTTCAGGTTGTGTCATGTACACATCCTCAAGAAGATTCCCATTAAGGAAAGCAGTCTTGACATCCATCTGCCATATTTCATAATCATGATATGCAGCGATAGCAAGTAAAATCCGAACAGATTTAAGCATTGCAACTGGTGAAAAGGTTTCATCATAGTCTACACCATGAATTTGTTTATAACCTTTAGCAACCAGTCTTGCCTTATAGGTATGTACCTTACCATCCATGTCAGTCTTCTTTTTGAATACCCACTTGCATCCTATAGGATTAATTCCTACAGGAGGCTCTACCAAGGTCCAAACCTGGTTTGTGTACATGGAATCCATTTCAGATTTCATGGCTTCTAGCCACTTCTCAGACTCAGGACCAGTTATGGCCTCTTGATAGGTTACAGGCTCATCTTGATCCATGAGTAATACTTCACCTTGATCATTTATGAGATATCCATATCTCTCTGGTTGGTGACGTATCCTGCTCGACCTACGCTGGTCTTGTTCTACTTGAGCAGGTTTCTCTTCCACAACTACTTGTGGTTCCTGCTCTAATTCCTCCATAGGTGTATCAATGCTTTATGATTCTTGAATTTCTTCAAGCTATACTTTCCTCCCACTGATTCCTTTAGAAATAAAGTCCCTTTCCAAGAAAACTCCAGTTCGAGCTACAAACACTTTGCCCTCAGAAGGATTGTATAAGTAATACCCTCTTGTTTCTTTAGGATACCCCACAAATAAGCATTTGTCAGATTTGGGCTCAAGCTTAGTTGAAATTTGTCGTTTTACATAAACTTCACAACCCCAAATCTTCATGTAGGACATATGTGGTTTCTTACCACTCCATATTTCATATGGTGTCTTTTCAACCTTTTTGGATGGAACACGGTTAAGTGTGTAAGCTGCTGTCAGTAGTGCATGTCCCCAAAAGGAGTTTGGAAGATCGGCATGACTCATCATGGATCGGACCATGTCTAACAAGGTTCGATTTCTTCTCTCAGATACACCATTCCATTGTGGTGTTCCAGGAGGAGTGAGTTGGGATAGAATCCCACACTCTTTTAGATGGTCATCAAACTCTAGGCTTAAATATTCACCACCTCGATCTGATCAAAGAGTTTTAATATTCTTACCTAGTTGGCTTTGTACTTCATTCTTAAATTCCTTGAACTTTTCAAAGGATTCAGATTTGTGTTTCATTAAATAGACATAACCATATCTACTGAAATCATCGGTAAATGTGATGAAGTATTGAAAACCTCCTCTGGCTGGTATGTTCAGTGGTCCACATACGTCAGTGTGTATGAGGGCCAAAAGATCATTAGCCCTTTCACCTTTTCCTGTGAATGGGGACTTTGTCATCTTTCCAATTAAACAAGATCTGCATGTATCATATGATTCGTAATCAAAAGAGTCCAATAGTCCATCTTTATGGAGTTTGGAGATGCGTTTCTCATTTATATGGCCTAAGCGACAATGCCAAAGGTAACTTGGATTTAACTCGTTAGGTTTCATCCTTTTAGTATTAATGTTATAAATTGGTATTTCAAGATCAAGGACATATAATCCATTGTTCATTTTTGCAGTAGCATAGAATATATCATTCAAATAAATAGAGCAACATTTGTTCTTTATTATAAATGAAAAACCAAACTTGTCCAAACAAGAAACGGAAATAATATTCCTGCTAATTGCAGCTACATAATAACAGTTCTCTAACTGAATTATTAAACCACTAGGTAAAGTCAAAACATAAGTTCCTACAGCTAAAGCAACAACCTTTGCTCCATTTCCAACTCGTAGGTCGACTTCACCTTTTGCCAAATCTCTACTCCTTTTTAGTCCCTGTACATTGGTACAAATGTGAGAACCACATCCAGTATCTAATACCCATGATGCAGAAGTAGATAAATTTATTTCTATAACAAAAATACCTGAAGTCGAAGTCACCACTCCATTCTTCTTATCTTCCAGGTACTTTGGGCAGTTTCTCTTCCAATGTCCGGTCTTACCGCAATAGAAGCAAGTGCCCTCCTTTGCTATACCTCCACTAGGCTTCAAAGCAAGGGTAGTATGTTTGGGTTTGGCAACTTCCTTGCCTTTCCATTTACCAACCTTCTTGGTGGGCCTTTTGTTCTGTTTCTTTCCATTACTGACCATTAGAATGGATTTCCCTTTTGTCTTCAGGTTTTGCTCAGCAGTTCTTAACATGCTTAGAAATTCAGGAAGAGTTTTGTCCATGTCATTCATGTTGAAATTAAGGACAAATTGACTGAAGCTTTCCGGCAACGATTGCAGGATCAAATCAGTCGCAAGCTCCTTTTTGAGGGCAAATCCCAATCTTTCAAGATTCTCCACATACCCAATCATCTTGAGTGCGTGGGGACCTACTGGGGTTCCCTCAGAAAGCTTGGCTTAAAAAAGGGCTTTTGAAACTTCAAACCTTTCATGCCTTGCCTGCTCTTGATAGAGCATTTTCAGATGTTCGATCATATCGAGCACTGCCATGTTTTCATGTTACTTTTGCAATTCAGAATTCATATGGTAGCCAGCATGAGGCAAGCAGTTTCATTGGCATCATCGACATGCTTCTTATAAGCATCTCTTTCAGCCTTAGGAGCGGAACTAGGAGGTTCCTCATCAGGAACAAGTGTCTCTAAGACATACAGCTTTCTGTCATATTTGAGGACAATCCTCAGATTTCGGTGCCAATCCAGAAAATTTGTCCCAGACAATTTTTCCTTATCCAGGATTGTTCGCAAAATGTTATTAGATGTGTTTGTTGTCATGGTAATCTATAAAATGGAATGGAAAAATATAAGTATCATAACATATTCAATTAGGCCTTTAATTAAATATGCTCCCACTATTTTACTCAAACCAAATGACCCTCATCATTTGATTCGGAAAATCCCGTTGGAAGATTTTCTAGTGGATCGAGATCCATATTTCACTTTGTTTTAAGTCAACATTAGGCTGATTACACAAAACTTAGCTATTTAGGTAGGAACTCCTTCCAATTGTATCCAATACAATTCTCGAATATTTCAGTTGGGTGAATAACTCCTTATTCCAATCCATCATATGGACTATTCCCAACTCTTGCTTCTAAACGCATATAATCTTATTATATTTTGTTTAGTTAAGTTTGACCCATTATTTTAGAAATTGGATATTACAATTATCCCATCGCACCTTACTAATATAGAACATGCACCTCGCGTTAGGAGAAACCTACAATATTCGATACTAGTCTTGATGAGTTCTAAAACTTGGAAAGCAAAAACTTAATATTTTGTTTTGAGGGATTTTTAATTAGTTTGATCTCACCGGCTTATTTATCATATAAATCGTTCCTCACACATGCATACAATATATATCAACATACATACATACAAATGAAACAGTTATGGCCCCTAGCGCAATTGTTCTCCCAAGCCAATGAGAGAACTTAAGCTAAACCTAATAACGATCTTCACTTCTCCAAGCAAGATCTCCAAGGCTGTCCTTCTTTGTTTTGTAGTCTTCTCTTTCTTTATAATAATACATTACATAAAGGAAACTCGTTTTACATACGAGGGAGTGAGATGAGAAAAGAAGTTACATGATGAGAATAAGAGAGAGGCACGACACGCATGTCGTATTTATAAAATCCAAAACAAAGAGAAAAAAACTAAGGCCATAACTGATCACCACAAGAAAAATAATAAATAAATTTTATTATTATTATTATATTTATTATAATAACTATTATTATAATAAATATAATTTTATTATTAATTTAAATCCTGTTTATTAAATAAATCAAATTAAATTTTCGGCGAATGCATGACCTGAAGCGCAGACTGCATTGACGCAACATTTGCGGCGTCACACTGCCTGTGACGACCGTCACACTGCCTATGACGACCGTCACACATCAGCCCATGACGACCGTCACAAGGCTATGGCGACCGTCACACCTGCAAAATGAGTAATCTTAATCGCAGACGGCGCAACCCTTGTGCCGTCACACTCTAATGCCATAATTTCATACCGTCAACACACCATGATCAATAATTCAATATGATTGATCTGTATGCTATCGCTTCACCATACTAAAGTCGGATTCCAAAGCAGATAACCACAGATCGCTCAACCGAATGATAATCATTACGTGATTTACACTGACGAAATAAAATAATATATCCAATATACCATCTTTGCATCAAAGTTAATCATATCACATATGAATTAGATCGATCATATATGTGTAACTTATGGACGATTGACATATCGTTGCTTCACCATACTATTGTCAGATTCCGAAGCATAGTCAATATCAATCATCCAAACCGTACACAATTTGATGCCAAAAAATTCAATATCTGGATTTGATTTAATTTTTACGTGTTTTAATCCAATTAAAACAAAAATGACGGAAAATAAACAATTACCAGACTCATGGTTTCGTAAGTGGCTCTGATACCACTGAAGGGAAATTTGCGATCTAAACGCAGCGGAAAACAAAAATTTCCCTTTAGAGATCCTTACGAAAGATCATGATCTGTGATAGAAAGGTTACCTTTTGTGGCGATAAAACCTTTGATTCCAAATCTATGGATGATCACGAGCGTTGTACGATGAACAACGCCTCTACTCAGTCCACACGAACAGCTTCCTTCAGTCACAGTTCTAGCTGATTACATTGAAGGTTTTTAGTGAGGGAGAGGAAAAATAGAATACGGCCAGGGTTTCAACAACAACTGCCTTTGAGCTTCTACACAAGGGTTCTATTTATAGAACTACTTGTGTGGGCTACAAGCTAAAAAGCCCAACTCAATAATAATATTATTATATTATTATAATAACTATTATTATAATAAATATAGTTTTATTATTATTATATTTTATAACTATTATAAAATTAATAATAACTATTATTATAATAAATATAATTTTATTATTATTATATTTTATAACTATTATAAAATTAATAATAACTATTATTATATTACATGGTACCTTACCATATTCCGTATTCCATTCAAGTGCACCGTAGCTTACGGTGTTCCTTATTTACTCTATCTCTTCTCCAACTGTCCTTATGTGTGTGACCCTGTAGGATTTCGCGACGTTGGCAATTATATTAAATCATGTATTTAACATAATAAACAGTGAGCGGTATCTAGCAACACATCATTGCTACCCAAGTCACAAAATTGTCATGTGATCTGACAAAACCTTTTGTGATAGTACTTGTGTGTACAATTACCCTTTTGCCCCTATGTCTATATTGAACACAAGGCATATACCGTGCCATCCTTGTCCAGTTCAATATTGGGCCCTTAGACATTTATCTTGTTATGCAGAATGGGCAAATTCCATCTAGGCTACTCATGTCCCTCAGCGTGCTTTGTGAAGTACCCATCAACTGTCTTTATGATCATCCAGTTACGGACAATGTTTGATCAGAAATAAAGTACTTGACTCTACATCTAGGGTACATAGTAGTTTCAGGTCGAAGGGTGGTATACACCACTATCACCATGAGAGTAACTTATGACACTTTGCATAACATTCTATGTAGTACTCTCATAGTGGGTCAATCCAGTATAAATATTACTCCTAATATTTATACCTATGTCAAGACTTGATAACTCCTTATCCATGATCCATGAGATGTGATCATCAGTCTATCTACATAATAGTCTTAATGCTTTAAGGCTATCCCATTTCACATTAAAGCTCGACTTTGGATGCTTTAAGAATAGTGTCCTTATGTTTAATGAAATCTCATGATTAAGTCATACTTAATGTTTCATTAAACGAACTAGCTATTCTAGGGACTTTATCATTTTGGAAAAACAAACATAATAAAGAAATGCCTTTTATTATTAATAAATAATTTGATACAAGTACCAAAAGTATTGGCCTCTAGGGCTTACACTAACATTTCAAAACCACTATCGGATTTTAAGGAGGGAGTATGATCTGAAAAAAATACCACCACCATTGGATTCCTTGTGAAATTCTAGGCCAGACGCATATAAATTTTGTCTCAAACCATGGAGAAATGAGAAAGTTATGGCCTTCACGTTTTTGACCCAAAACTTGCCTTGCCTTGCCTTGGGTCAGGCCAAAAACAAGGCATGCCTTGTATATTTGTTGGTTTGTTTCAATCAACGGATGTATCACCACCCCAATGGTAAGGCGCGTGCCCTATAACCTTGAGATCGTGGGTTCAAACCCCACCCATGCCATTTTGTGTTTTCTCACATTTTTGCTATTTTCCTCATATTTTCATGTTTTATTAATTAATTGGAAAATTAATAACTCTTTCAATTTTAATTATTTTTGATTGGTTATTTTTGCAAAAAATCACAAAAATGTTGAAATATTTTATTCCACAAAAAAATTAAGTTTATATTATTTATTTAATATAATTATTATTTTTGTGAATAAATTCCTTTTTAATGTTTTTAAACATTTTAAAAGTGAATATTTACTTTGAAAATCAAAACCAAGTGAGTTTTAATTCATCTTGTGATTAATCCCTCATTTCTCAAACCTTAAACAAAAATCACAAATGGTTTATTCAAACTTATTTGGTATTTTATTTGATTTTCTTTAAATATTTACTTTTAAAGAATAACAAATTAGGGTTTCTTTGATTTTCACCCTCATCAAACAATTTCAAACACTTTTGGGCCTCTAATAGAGTGTAAGACCCAACCCTTTGTAAATACAACCTATTTTTTGCCTCACTTATTGTATAAGTCTCGTTGTATTTCAAAAAGTTCGACGCGATCATCGTCCATTGAAAAACAAACCCTGGGCTTCTCCTCGAGCTATAAGACCCATTCAAAATTATTCTTGGGCCTCTATTAGAGTGTAAGACCCAACCCCCTTTGAAAACCAAACCATTTTGGGCCTCAATTCATTGTATAAGACCCACCGCGTTTTCAAAAATCTCGGCGCGATCGCCATTTTCAAACAAATGACCCTGGGCCTCTCCTTGAGCTTTAAGCCCCACCACTTGTACAAAAATAAATCTTTTGGGCCTCTATTAGAGTGTAAGACCCAATCCCCTTTTAACCAAAACTTTTTGGGCCTCAGACATTGTATAAGTCCCCCTGCGTTAAAAGAAAACCTCGGTGCGATCGCCAATAAAAAAACCAATCATCTGGGTCTACCCTCGTGTTGTAAGCCCCATTCTTTTTCTTTAAACACTTGGGCCTCTTGAGAGAGTGTAAGACCCATCCCCTTGTACAGAAAACCTTTCTTGGGCCTCAGTCACTTGTATAAGTCCCTCTGTACAAAACGACAGTGCGATCACTGATAAACCTTTAGCCTCTCCTTGAGCTGTAAGCCCCAACATCTTTTCAAAATACTTTCTCCTTTAATTTTGAATATACTGTTGTTTTCAATCTTTCTTTGTTGAACAACTAACCAAACAGCATGGAAGCTCTACAACCGAGTAAGTGTTTATATGCTTTCTTTATCCGCTTTCATATACATATAACTGTATTGTGGGGCTGTTTCACTGTAAGTCTTCTTTCATAAACTCATATCAACTGTGTAATACTAGTATAAATATTTAGAGTTTCCCCGGCAACTACGTCTAGCACTAAGCCTTGTTGATCACTCTTAAATAGACAAAACTAGATCCCCCATAGGATTACCAGATACAGTCTTCCCTCCTCTTGGGGTTAAACAATATGGAGATGTGAAAGGCAAATTCTTTTTAACCCTTTCTCAGACAGTCACCTTTAGAAGTTGTCAAAGAGACTCTACTCCCCAGAGATGATCTTTTCTTCGTTAATGGCATCTCTTGAGTTTCTTCCAAATTCTCGAACTTTCCTGGCTTGATCTATTCTCTGTGAATAGCCTGTCTTGAATTTCTCGGGGTTTGGGGACCCACGGGCTTCCTAAAAGCATCCCCGCCTCCTCTTGGGCTTTGTACAAGGACCCTACGGCTTCTTAGAAGTATTTACAGCCTCCTCTTAGGCTTCGTATAAGGATACTTCCTTCGGGAAGAGAGCCTCCTCTTGGGCTTCGTACAAATTGTTCCTCGGCTTCTTAAAAGTTTCCAGCCTCCTCTTGGGCTTCGTACAAATTGTCCCGACGACCTCCTAGAGGTATAGGAATGTAAATTAGTCATCTTAATAGAACAATCTTTCAAAGAGTCTAGATCTTTCTACCGTGAACGTACTACTACTGTTTCTTTAAGCATAGTACAAAAGATAAAACTCTAGACTTGGACAGTCTAATCTCCTTGAGTCTCGAAGGCATTCTCAAGTAGGGAAAAACACCAGTAGACTCGGACAGTCTCCAATACCCTCTGGATTCCCCATTTCCTTAAAGAATAGGAAATAACCCTGATCCTCTGAACAATCCCAAAGCATAGCCTTACCTTTAATCAGTCTCTTTATAAGAACTGATTTTCTCTTTTGACCAACCTACTGGACCTGCCACTCAACTGAAACAGCAATACCTTTAGCCTCTATCTCGGGCTTCGTACGAGATACAAAAAGACTCTCTTGTTGAGTCAATAATCCTTTTAGCCTCCATCTCGGGCTTCGTACGAGATACAAAAAGACTCTCTTGTTAAGTATAAAAGACTCTCTTGTTGAGTCAACCTTTAGCCTCTATCTCGGGCTTCGTACGAGATACAAAATCACTCTCTTATTGAGTATAAAAGACTCTCTTGTTGAGTTAACCTTTAGCCTCCATCTCGGGCTTCGTACGAGATACAAAACACTCTCTTGTTGAGTATAAAAGACTCTCTTGTTGAGTCAACCTTTAGCCTCCGTCTTGGGCTTCGTACAAGACACATCTAAAAGCACTCTCTTGTTTAGTCAACTTCTTTTAGCCTCCTTATCGGGCTTCGTACGAGACACAGAAACATCCTCTTGTTGGGTCAATAGCCTTCTCTTAGGCTTTGTATAAGAAAAACCCTGGTTGAGTCAATCAACTTTTTAGCATCAAAACTGTGCCCCGTTCACAGGATATAAACATCAACAGCTCCTTTCATCTAATTGATGTAAGCGGCAAGCCTCTGGATTATTTACATCCACGCCACTGTCCCTTTTTTAGCATGAGAAATTCCTAAGGAAAGATAACATTGCTCTACACTGAGTTAAAGTCTTCTCCTTTAGGTTAAAACCCCCTATAAAGGAAATTATGGCATTGCTAGGATTCACATATCCCGGTTAAAGTAATCCTCCTTTATAGTCAGTCACCCAACAGTTGTGACAAACAGACCCCCTTTAGAGATGACAAATTCTCTCTAAAGACAACACCTTTTTAGCTTCACATCTTGGGCTTCGAACAAGATACAAATAGACCCTTCAGCTTCACATCTTGGGCTTTGAACAAGATATAAACCACCTTTTCAGCTTCACGTCTTGGGCTTTGAACATGACACCAAAACACCATTTCCTCCCATAGAATAGGAGGAACTACGATCGCTCTGATTTCCCTGTTTCGGTAAACGGGAATACGTAGGCATAAGATTGAAAGAAAAATCTTAGTGAGCACACTAATCCAAAGCCCCAAATCCTGTACCTTCACATATCAATCGAAAAGCATCAGTCCTAGCATCCTAACAAAATTCCCCATGAACATTCCCGGTGTTTCGTTCTAAACAAAGTAAGAAGAAAGAAGCCCCATTACCATATAGCATCCGTAACCTAACAAGCCGCTGTTTAAACTTAGTATGCAAGCAGGATTAATTGGAGACATCTATTTCCCTTCCTTAGTCAGCTCAATAGCATAAAAAATGAATCGACCTGTAGTAACCCCGGAGCGACAGTGCTTAAGAACCACGTCCAAAATCGCTCGCTACAGAAAAGTGGTGCCCACCGTGGGGCCCTTTTTCTTTCTTTCTTTCTTTTTTGGGGATTTCATTGGGATAGGACTTTTTTTGACTTCACTAGGATCTTAGGTCAAAACCTTTAAAGTTGGGAAGGTACCACAGAATGGCGACTCCGCCAGGGAGCCATTTTTGTCAGGAACATAGGATTCATAGCTCTTTAAAGTCTAGGACTTTAGGATAAATATATATACTGCTTTTCCTAATTGATATCTGTGTTTATTTTTCTGCTAATGGGAATGCGTGTGATGCCGCATGTGGAAAGATTGAGTATACACCTAGGAAAAACCTCTTTTAGTAGTGCGGAAACTATTGGAAATGGTTGTCACGCGATACTACCCTCTTTTGATGGTTCTTCGAAAAACATCACCTAGCACGGTTTCCGGCCCGCTGGTGTTTTCTTGACAAGAACTGATGATTTTGAGAGACAGGTACAAAAATCACTAGTATAAACCTTTGGGGGGGGGGTAGAGCCTTGACTTCATGACACCGACCCTTTGACCCCATGTTTTTTCTATGTTTTTGTGTGCTGCATTCATGCTTTCATCTAAAAAACATTACAACAAAGAAAAATTTTCTCTTCTAGTCTCTCTTTTTCAAATTAAACTAAGACAATGATTGCAAATGTCAGAGAAAAAGATTGCGCTCATGGACTTCGGTAGAAGGAGAACTCATAAGTATACCTTCAGGGTTCCAAAGTTAGAAGATTTGAGAGGATTAGCAAGGATGATCACTAACCCTGACGCTTTCAGAGCCAAGTACGAAGGTCTGCTACCTCTGTTAAGAGTCCATGTGATTGAAGGAATCATGGAGGCACTCATTCAGTTTTACGATCCGATCTATCACTATTTCACATTCCCGGATTACCAGCTCGCACCAATGCTGGAGGAGTATTCTCACCTAACTGATTTACACATTACTGATCGAGCTCCTTTTTCTGGACTGGAAGAAATTCCAAAGGATCAGACCATTGCAAGAGCAATTTATTTGGATGAGTCAGAAGTCAAGACTCACATGACCACTAAGGGAGGAATCCCAGGTTTGCCAGCCCAGTTCCTGACAAAGAAGGCTCTGTAATTTGCTAGTATAGGGAACATGACTGCTTTTGAAAGCATCTTTGTTTTACTCACCTACGGCTTATTTTTGTTTCCCAACATTAATAGCTTCGTCGATATCAATGCCATTAAGGTTTTTCTCATTGGAAACCCTGTGCCAACCTTGCTCGCGGATGCGTATCATTCTGTACACTTAAGGAATTTGTACAACGGAGGGATGATCACGTGCTGTGTACCCCTGTTATATAAATGGTTTATCTCTCATTTGCCTAAGTCTGCTGCTTTTTGGGATCATAAGAGTGCCTTACGTTGGTCGTAGAAAATCATGTCCCTCACCAACTCTGACATAGATTTGTGCAATAGGATTTATGACGGGATCATGATCATTGACCATTGTGGAAACTTCCCCAACGTACCCCTCATAGGAACTGAAGGAGGAATCAATTACTATCCAGTTCTTGTTCGTAGTCAATTTGGATACCCAATGAGGCATGTCCCGCGTAATGCTCATCTGGAGGGTCTTTTCTTCAAAGAAGGAGAAAATGACAGGGCACTAAAGATGGAAATAGTGCACGCTTGGAAACATGTTCATAAGAAAGGACGAGAGTCTCTAGGAAAACTGGACTGTGTCTCGGTGGAGCCTTATCTCCACTGGGTACAAACTAGAGCTCTCAAGCTAAAGATGCCTTATCCTCGTCACGGAGTTCTTCCGCCAAGGGAATCTGTCATGTAATTCATGACTGAAACGGAAAAACTTTAGGTTACTCTCAACAAAGTTCAATAGGAGAGGAGGTCTTGGAAGAACAAATACCGCACCCTCAATGTAGAGTGTACCAAAATACAACGACTGCTGAAAGATAAGGATGCTCTGATCGGGATTTTAGAGCAACATGCTATGGATAATCAGGATGACCAAAGGAATTTACTCGTTCCTTTCACTTGGCAAAGGAATGACAACCCGACAACGACCCAAGAGCCCCGGTCCAAGAAAAGGAAAGTACCAGAATCAGCACCCGGTTTCTCCCCAGAGAGGACTCGGAACTCCTTAGCTTAGGTTTCTGTTTCCGCACCTTGTAATCTACTGTATTTCTATTTTTGCAATCCTTTGAATTCAATAAAACGGGGTTTCCCCACTGTTTGATATTTGCAATCTAATTGTCGAAGTTTATTTTGATAAAACCAAAAAATCAATTAATATGATCATTGCATTCATCACTCTCAAGTCACGTATTCTTCTTACCTACAAATCTCACGTTTGTGTCTCGGTTCTAGAGTCAAACTTCTCATTCGTACAATACTCGGGCCAATCGTCAGAAAAAGATGGATGATCTCGAGGAAGAGAACAGAGAGTTGAGAGAAGAGATCAACGCTCTGAGAGAGGATATGAGAAAGCTTCATAACGACATGCAAACCATGGCAGAAGCTCAGCTACAAAGGAATGTGATCTTGGAGATTACCTCAACGCCCATAGTGGAAAAGTCCGATCCTAGGTGCAAAATGCCGAAAGATCGTCCCTGGGGCATGCCACTTAACTATATCCCGGAAGGATATATCCCGTTGATCAATGAGGATCAGGGTACCACAGCAGGAACCGCTGGGCCTGAAGGTTACAAACTTCGGGAGAGCGAAGATGCCAGGGGCATGACAACAACTCCTGAAGGTTACAAACTTCGGGAGGCACCGAGAGTCTCGGCCATAATGACTATACCACCGTCCGTGGTACACACTGTCCCGGAAGGACAGATTCCACAGATACCTTCTGGTGGAAACGACAACATGTTCAAAAGAATGAATGAGTTCCAGGAACAGTTCCTGGGAATGCAGAAAGAACTGCAGGCCCTTCGCGGTCAGGATTTATTTGGAAAGGATGCTGCAGACCTCTGCTTGGTCCCCAATGTGAAAGTCTCGCATAAATTCCAGGTGCCCAACTTTGAAAAGTACAAGGGTAACTCTTGTCCTCAGAGTCACTTAGTGATGTACACTCGGCGAATGTCAGCTCAGACAGAGAATCAGGATTTACTGATTCACTACTTTCAGGATAGTTTAACCGTTGCCGCACTAAAATGGTACATGGGTTTAAAATGTGCTACGATTAGTACTTTCAGAGATCTTGGCACTGCCTTCGTCCAATAATATAAATACAATGTGGACATGGCACCCGGCAGAGATCAACTCAGATCAATGTCACAAAAGGACAAGGAAACCTTTAAGGAATATGCTCAGAGATGGCGTGAAATTGCCGCTCAAATTTGTCCACCTCTTGAGGAAAAAGAGATGACAAAGATCTTCTTAAAGACCTTAAGCTCATTTTATTACGACAGAATGGTTGCCAGTGCGCCCAGTGACTTCATCGAGATGGTCGGTATGGGAGTTCGTCTTGAGGAAGCCGTAGGAGAGGGACGTCTAGTCAAGGACACTGGATCATCAAATAGTACAAAGCGATACGGTAGTGCTCTCCCTAATAAAAAAGAGCAGGATATTGGGAATATCTCTCTCGGAAAGCAGAGGCGACGTTATCAACCAGTAGCGGCTGTGACTCCTGCTATCAATCCTGCGCCTATTTCTACGTATCGACCTCAGGTTATGCAGAGCCAACCTAATCAACAAAGGACTCAACAGCC
Source organism: Lathyrus tuberosus (assembly GCA_022829125.1). Lineage (NCBI taxonomy): Eukaryota > Viridiplantae > Streptophyta > Magnoliopsida > Fabales > Fabaceae > Lathyrus > Lathyrus tuberosus. The sequence continues at coordinate 2,327,643 of JALAZF010000323.1, read as the reverse complement.
TCTTCAGCAGGCCTGTCCTCCATACAATAACAACCGTACAACGCGGCCACCAGGATTTGATCCTATACCCGTATTGTACGCAGAACTATTTTCGTTACTACTGGCTAAGGGGCATGTCCAGACTAAGTTCCCTCTTACGGTACCGGAAAATCCGCCTTTTTGGTTTAAGGTGGATCAGACTTACCCTTACCATCAAGGAGGACCAGGGCATAACATAGAGAACTGTCTCAATTTCAAATCCTACGTGCAAAAACTTGTTAGGAGCGGGGTCTTATCTTTCAAGGATACAAATCCTAATGTTCTCACAAACCCGCTGCCTCAACACGAGAAAGCTACAGTCAATTTGATAGAGGGAGAGACTAACAACGTCTATCAAATTCATGATGTACTCTTGTTAAGGACCAATCTGGTCAAGATGCATTGTAGACAGAGTAGATATGGCCATGTGCCACCTTCTAACTATCACCAGTGTGATATCTGCTCTAAAAACAATCGAGGATGTTCTATGGTGCAATCAGCTCTATAGGAATAGATGGATCTCGGATGGATCCAAGAGCACCGAGTTCGTGGAGTTAACATGGTTTACACGAATTCTAACATCATTCAGAACCACGACATCCGTGCAATGAATGTCAACTTGGTGGCGATGCATTCCAGGCAAAGCCAGTATCATAATATGCCGCGACACGATTACAGTTCCTGTCTGACTTGCTCGGTAAACAAATAGGGATGCTCTTTTGTACAAGAGGCCCTCCAGCGTCAGATGGATCTTGGATGGATCTAGGACTACCATGATAGGAATCCCTATCAGATCAACATGATTCAAATCTTCGATATTCGCTTGATGAATACCAGCCTGGTGGAGTTACATGCTAAACAGGTCAGGCTCGGGTTCCTGGTATCACATGATTATCAAAGCTGTAGGGCGGGTTGCGAAAACGATCAAGGCTGTGCCCTTGTCCAGGAAACCCTTCAGCACTTGTTGAACCACTGGTGGCTTCCAATCTATATGGATGAAGACACCCAGCAAATTAGTATTACCAACGGGAACCATACTCGGCATCAAAGTCGGGACGGTCGATCTGTGGAAATTGACCTAGTGAGGTTACATTGTATTGAAAGCGGGCGTGGCCAGGTGCCACCACACAACTATGAACGTTGTAGAGTCTGTTCGGAAAGTAACCAAGGATGTTACCTTGTGCGAGCAGCTTTTCAGGGCCAGGTGGATCGTAGAGAGATTCGCCCATATCCGGGTTCTGGACCAATCAACTGGGCGCCGGACTACCTCGCTGATCAAATTGAGGATGTTGTCATAATATCTGATCATTAGAGGGCTAGGGATATTTGTACCATCATCCCTCTACTTGACGAATTGAGAGTTCCGAACCAGGAATAGATCGAAATTGCTTACGATGGTCAGAAAAATCAGAAGGCTCCCATAGTTATCTATCTACCGGGACCATTACCGTATGAATCAACTAAGGTTATCCCTTACAAATACGGTGCAACAACAGTCGAGATTGGAAAGGAAATTCCATTACCCTCCGTCGTGAATATTGCAGACATCAGTCGAGTAACACGGAGTGGTCGAATCTTTAACCGAGGAGTTGGAGAACTTAACAAAGAAAAGGAACCTCGGACAGAAGTTCCCAATCCACCAGTCGGTCAATCCAGTAATCCCTACCTTTCAAAAAATGATGATGAGATGCTGAAGCTCATCCAAAGGAGTGAATACAACATTGTTGATCAACTGTTACAAACTCCTTCAAAGATCTCTGTGCTGTCACTTTTACTCAGTTCAGAAGCGCACAGGGAGGCTCTACAGAAAGTCTTGGAGCAAGCCTTTGTGGAACAGGATGTAACAATCAGACAGTTCGATAGCATTGTCTCTAACATCAGTTCCTGCAATAACTTGGGATTTAGTGATGAGGAATTACCCGAAGAGGGTCGCCGTCATAACATGGCGCTCAATATCACGGTCAGCTGCCAGGGCGATGCTTTAGCCAGCGTACTGGTAGACACAGGGTCAGCCCTGAATGTTATGCCGAAGTCCACTTTGATGCAATTATCCTTCAAAGTACCCCCGATGAGAACCAGTGAGGTTGTCGTCAAAGCATTTGACGGGTCCAAAAAAACGGTTATCGGCGAAGTCGAACTTCCCATAACTATTGGTCCTCACACTTTCCAAGTTGCTTTCCAGGTCATGGACATCCGGGCAACGTACTATTGTTTATTAGGAAGACCTTGGATACATCAGGCTGGGGCGGTCACCTCGACCCTCCACCAAAAGTTAAAGTTTGTCCAGAACAACCAGCTCGTCACAGTCTGTGGAGAACAAGCCTTGCTCGTGAGTAACTTATCATCATCTACTGGTGTAGAACCCGAGGAGGTTATTGGAACTCAGTTCCAAGCACTGTCGGTGATCAAGGACAATCAATCCGAAGAGGGAACTTCCATTTCATCATACAAAGATGCTAGAAAAGCGGCTGAGAGTACTAATACAACAGGATGGGGACAGGTAGTCATTCCTACTGACAATAAAACAAAGAAGGGTCTTGGTTTTTCTGCAACCTGTACCCAGATAGCTACTACCAGCAATGAAAGTCTTCATCCCATTCAAGACTTCTTCCACAGTGGAGGTTTCCTTCACCCAGTGCCTCAAGAAGTGCATACCATCAATAAAGATGATTCCTCTGATATGGAGGAAGAATGGGAGTCCTATCTTAACAAGGAAGGTTATACGTCTCAGGAAGGGGTACCTATGCCCTTTTGCTATGCCGCACAGAATCCGAGATTTATACCCAGGTCAGACGTCGAAATGATATATGGAGATTGTGATCCAGAAGGATGTCGTGCTCCACCAAACCCATTAGAGGAGGACACTATGATGAAGGACAACTTTGACCGCAACTATTATGGCCCGATGGATGGCCTGCCAATGTGGTAGCCGTAGCCAGGAGACTTGGAGCAAGAAAGTAAGCCGAACAATGAAAATCAGCTGAGCATCATTGAACAGAATACCTGCGTCCCCACCATGTCATGGGATCAACAATCAGGTCATTCAGAAAACGTCCAGTACGACGATGAATTTGCAACGTTTACAAGACTTGAATTCATCGACTATGCTTTTCCAGAGGTCAACATTATCGAGAAGGATGACTCATCCAGTTCCAAAGAAGTATGGGACACCCTGGGACAACCAAGTGGGAAATACGACTATATGGCCAAGTACACTGCTCCCGAAAGCTCTCGTATCAGGCTCGAAGACATCCAGCCAATTGGATGGGGAGATCTACCTGAGAGCACAAATGCTATGCAAAATGCAACAGAGGAATCCTCTTACGACAACTCTGTCTGGGAGACAGATTCCAAATATCCTGCTCCACCAGAAATCAAAGTTATTTCTGAAGACAAATCAAGGAAGGTGCCAGACTTTGTGATTCACCGAGGAGTTCGCTGCCAATGGGTTACTGTCGATGTTCCAAAGATTGTCCATAAGTTAAAGTAATTGTCGTCTTTAACCTTTCAACCTGCCCAGGTGAAACGGATGTTTTGATAGGGCTCACTTTCTATAAATATCCCTCTTCGCTTCGCCCAAAGCGACAGAGCTTTGTTTTATAGGGCTGTAGTTTCAAGAATCGACTTGTTCATTAATAAAATAATGTCGTTCTTGTCGCTCCCAGGATTTTCATCCAGGTACAAACGCGAAAGTGGCGCGGAAAAACAGAGTCGCCAGCCGTGTAAATTTATCCCAAGAGAGGGAAAGGGAACACCGCATAAACCTGAGGAAGAGGGAAAGGAATGGTCATCGCAACCATAGCCTGGGTTCGGGAGTCGGTTACGCGAGGGGAAGGTGCTAGCACCCCACGCGTCCATCGTACTCGATGGGATCCACGCTTGTTGTCTAATCTAAGGGTGAGTTATCCTAAAAGTTTATGGCTACACTAAAACGGGGAAGGGGAAATCAAAGACAGACTCGGTAGGACGTCGACGTCCTAGGCCTACGTACCCCCTTTGTGCAATGGGGAATTCAGAGTCAACGTAGTTCGGACTAAGTTCTTTTTGTGTTTTTTATGAGCGACGTTAAGTTCGCGTCCGGCAGTTAGGGTCGATGCCTGTTTGTGTCTCAGACGGAAAGTAACGTGCCCTTTTTGAAAATAGCCTTTAGATTGATGATCCCGAAGGATAAAAAGGGTTTGAAGTTTGTTTATATTTTTTAGGACAGAAGTGACTTGAGTTAATTCATAACTCAACTTGAACCAAAGTCTATGACACGGGAACGAATGCGTCGCATAGTCGTCCCCAATGGGACGTATGCTCAACACCCTAGAAAAGAGAAGGGGGACCCCTCAATCTTCATTTCCTATGTTTAAGGCTCGTGTGCAAGGTAAGTTGACCTTATTAAGTATCTTAGAGATGTTTTGAGATGAGAAGAGGGACTCAAGAAAAAAGAAAAACACTACGGGGAGGATCTGTCCTAATGTTATCATGCAAAGATGGCCCTAAGGGGAGGTTTGACAACAACCTAAGCCTAAACAACAGAAAAGATGAGAGGAAGAAAGAGTGAGAGTGGACATGGATAACTATCCACACCCTCAAATAACTTACCTCAGCCCCTGCACAAAAGGTTAGTACAAAACAACCATACGTAAAAGAAATGAGACAAATGAAACAAATCACAAACCAAAGAGAGAGGGTTATAAACCAAGTGAAATTCAATCAAGACAGAATTTGGATGGCTTAAACATGAATTATGAAGTCAAAGAAGCAAACCCAAATGATGGCACAAGTGCCTTTTCAAACAAGTGATCAGACATGGTCAAAGATGTGCACACAAGAAGTTCTCACACAAAAAGCAGTTAAACAATTAGCAAGACATCCTCTAAAATCACCAAATTAATTATCAATAGGATGCAACTAGAAGTAAACAACATGTCCAAAGCTCATGCCAAAATTCAAGATATAAGTCACTCAAACAATCATGCAAAGTTCAGACGAGAAACATGGTTCAATATGCAAAGAAGGAGAACTAAAATGTAATATGAAATGATTTTTAAAATGAGAGAAAAACATTTTAATGCAATTCAGTGTGTTGGTGAATGAATGCAAAAGCAATTAGTTCAAAATATTTTGTGGATGATGAGAAATAAAATAAACAAGTCATAGTATGCATGTACGAAACCAATTCAAAAAGAAAATAAACGAATAATTATTTCAGATGCTAAAAATAAAATAAAATAATAAAATAAAATTTGGTAAAATTTTATAAAATGCCAAATGTGATTCATGAATTTTTTGGTAATTTTTTAATGCAATTAACTATTTTTAAAATGATTAAAATGAACATAATACAATTAATAAAAATAAAAATGAAGAAAACAAGTGGGGGGTATGAACATCAATAAAACGCGTTAAAAAGGACATCTGGGCTTAAATGGGGGGGGGGGGGGGGGGGGGGGCGTAAATAGAAGGCCCAGATCAAAAGGTCCATTAGCAAAAATAAAATAAAAAAAAAGAGAACACATGTGACCTAGTCAATGGTCAGACTCACCATCAGCCTTTGGATCAATCCTACGCGTATCATTAAGTCAACCCAAAATAAAGTAAATGAGATCAAAGGCCATGATCCACACGTACACCATAATGACAGTACACATGCACACACCAAATCAATTCAGAAATTAGAAAGTAACACGTGAGAGGCTCATGGTATTTTAATTTGTTGGCAAACTCCCAACCACCTGATCTAACCAACGTCCCAGATTAGTCAACATAATAAGAAGGTAAGCCTGATGAGAGAACATGATCTGAGGTACACGATAGTTAATGTGGGGTAATAAACACACAAACCAAAAATAAAAAACAAAATTTAAAAACGCGTGGCACACTTAGGTCCGTACGATGAAGTGCATCAACGGCTGGGAGGTCATCACCTACCTCCAAACCCTAGCCTGGCCGGAGCTCCAAACCAGACGCCGGAACTAGGGTTTCGGTCGTCTTCTCCGGCGGCCCCCCTCCCCAAAATCTCCAGAAACGGCATATGGGTACATCATTTTAATCAAAAAAACACGAGGGTTAACATTATCACAACAAAAATTACAAACAATCAACCTATAAGCCAAACCGAGTGAAATAAGCTAGGGATCAAAAAATTAAAACTCACACAGCAACCAAATTACACGTCCAAACTCCAAACCAAATACATCAGAATCATCAGCAACAATCATAGATCATTATTCACATTTAAAAATAGAGTTTTAGAGTCATGCAAATTGACACTAACCTGAGATGGTGCAACACGTGTCCTTGTTATTAGCTGCGAATGATGGTTGCTTTGCGTTCTATGGATCCCAAGGAGGAAGACTGAGAAAGAATTTTTGGAAAAGCTCTAAGGACTTGTGAGATTCGAAGGAGAGAAGCTTTTAGGGTTCAAACTTTGTTCTCCTTAAAGTAACGTGTGTCCTCTTCTAACCCTAGCATGAGTTAGCTTAAATAGATTAGGTTAATCCACTGATGATCACTTGGGCCTTGTTAATCCCTCACTTAATGAGTTTTGGGTAATTTTGGAGATTTGAATAATGTGAAATACAACCCTCCTCCATGCATGGATATCCAAACCCTTGATGATGGATCACTTATTTAACAATTGCTAATCACACCTGAATTTGATTTGGGCCTTGAGATGTATTGGTTCATGAGTTTTCAATGATTTTGCAATTTTGCACCATGTGAAATAGGTAATGAATAATTCATGGAATCCCTTGGTTCAAAGGCCCAAAATGATCCTTAAGGAATGTTCTTTGATGTTAGAATGTGACATGAAGCAATGGAATCAATTATAGGTCACTATGTCCCAAAATGCAAAAGTTGTGAAAATGGAATCATAAGAAACCCTAAAAACCACTTTGCCTTCTTTTGATCATAACTTGAGTTTCACAAATGATATGGAGACCCACTAGTACTTGTTGGAAAGAGGAGAAAAAGATCTTCAACTTTCATGTTTGAGGAAAAATCATTTGAAGCTTCCTTGATGATGAAAAGTCAAGTTGAATGTAGTGTAAGAACTTGCCTAAAAAGGAAACTTTCAAATTATAGGTCATTTCCATATTTAGTAACTTTTGTACCAACCCTTGATTCTTGATAAATGGTATGGAGATTGACCTTGAAGATCATATGGGGATGTGAGACCTTGAAAACCTTGAAGAGAACCTCAAAATTTCACAGTTGACTTCCCCTCTCACTGTTGACTTTTCTCCAATTCTCCTGATTCCCAATCCACTGGCCAATTGAACTTCTCATGAACCAAACTGATGGACAATCTTCCATTCCTAGATACTCAGGGACCCAAGGAATACCATGGAATCAAGTCTTGCCCAAAAAATCAGAAATAAATTGACTTTATAGCAAACCCTAATTTTGGTACCCTCAGTCTAGGAGGAAATAACACAGTCTCCAAATCCAAATTCCTCTGAATATGATGTGTATCCTCTCCAACAAAGATAAGATATGCCATTTGGTGATGATACAAACCCAAGAAACTTGCCGATTGGAGCAATAAACCCAAGAATCTCAAAACCCTAATTTCCGGCACTGGTTAGAAGATAATGATCCACTTGAGCTCTCTTGGACAATATAAGGACTCTTGCTTGACCCTTTGAAGAACATATTCTCCTCTTGAACTTGCCTCAGGCACCTTGACCCCATGCTAAGAACCAATGATATGCACACATGATAATGCAAAAATGAAATGAAACATAAGCCAGTTAGTACTAAAGTAAGTAGAGCAAATTTTGGGGTGCTACAGCTGCCCCTATTCAATTAACTTGGTCCTGAGGGTATGATAGCGACGACTTTCAGACAATCGGGATACATGGAAATTGAATACCAAAGAACCCAGAAATTTGCAATCCTCAAAGGAGGGACGACTCCACTGGAGAATCAGTTATAAATACTGTACTGTCACAACACGGACGAGTGCTAGCTATGCTGGGGATAAAGTGAAACAAACTCTCCCAGGTTATGTCATCTCTGCTGATAAAGAGAACTGACGAAAGAAAATCTTCAAAGGATTGCTATCTCTGCTAATAAAGAGAACTAGCAAAATAAATGCCATCCCTGCTGATAAAGGGAACTGACAAAGAAAATCTTCAAAGGATTGCTATCTCTGCTAATAAAGAGAACTAGCAAAATAAATGCCATCCCTGCTGATAAAGGGAACTGACAAAGAAAATCTTCAAACGATTTCTATCTCTGCTGATAAAGAGAACTAGCAAAATAAATGCCATCCCTGCTGATAAAGGGAACTGACAAAGAAAATCTTCAAAAGATTGCTATCTCTGCTGATAAAGAGAACTAGCAAAATAAATGCCATCCCTGCTGATAAAGGGAACTGACAAAGAAAATCTTCAAAGGATTGCTATCTCTGCTGATAAAGAGAACTAGTAAAATAAATGCCATCCCTGCTGATAAAGGGAACTGAAAAAGAAAATCTTCAAAGGATTGCTATCTCTGCTGATAAAGAGAACTAGAAAAATAAATGCCATCCCTGCTGATAAAGGGAACTGACAAAGAAAATCTTCAAAGGATTGCTATCTCTGCTGATAAAGAGAACTAGCAAAATAAATGCCATCCCTGCTGATAAAGGGAACTGACGAAAGAAAATCTTCAAAGGATTGCTATCTCTGCTGATAAAGAGAACTAGCAAAATAAATGCCATCCCTGCTGATAAAGGGAACTGACAAAGAAAATCTTCAAAAGATTGCTATCTCTGCTGATAAAGAGAACTAGCAAAATAAATGCCATCCCTGCTGATAAAGGGAACTGACAAAGAAAATCTTCAAAAGATTGTTATCTCTGCTGATAAAGAGAACTAGCAAAATAAATGCCATCCCTGCTGATAAAGGGAAATAACAAAGAAAATCTTCAAAAGATTGCTATCTCTGCTGATAAAGAGAACTAACAAAACAAATGCCATCCCTGCTGATAAAGGGAACTGACGAAAGAAAATATTCAAAATATTGCTATCTCTGCTGACAAAGAGAACTAGCAAAACAAATGCCATCCCTGCTGATAAAGGGAACTGACAAAAGAAAATATTCAAAAGATTGTTATCTCTGCTGATAAAGAGAACTAGCAAAATAAATGCCATCCCTGCTGATAAAGGGAACTGGCAAAGAAAATCTTCAAAAGATTGCTATCTCTGCTGATAAAGAGAACTAGCAAAATAAATGCCATCCCTGCTGATAAAGGGAACTGACAAAGAAAATCTTCAAAAGATTGCTATCTCTGCTGATAAAGAGAACTAGGAAAATAAATGCCATCCCTGCTGATAAAGGGAACTGACAATGAAAATCTTCAAAAGATTGCTATCTCTGCTGATAAAGAGAACTAGCAAAATAAATGCCATCCCTGCTGATAAAGGGAAACTGGCCAGCAAAATATGTCAAGCAAGAACTGACTACCAGGTGAGAACGGGATTTCACAAAAGAGAAAGGCCAAACAAAGAGCAACTCCCAACCGACTCAAAATCCACAGGCCAGATGAGTCCACTGGGGAAGGAGAAGTCTAAATAAAAGATTCTGCCGGGTAGCACAAGTATGAGGAACGCGTCTCTCCAGGATCTCCTGAGTCATGCCATCTCTGCTAAGAAAGAGAACTGGCAAAGAAAGTATCAAACCTGGCTTATGTTTCGAATGCAAATGTTTGAATTTTACCGTAATGCTCCACACGAAGTGGAAATGCTACGCGTTTGAGGATGCAATGCAAATGCTTATGATATGCAAAAGGGCCCCTCCAGCAAAATAAATGCTGGAGAGAAGAGACCAATTCAGCTGGGGATGACAAAAATGAATTGTCCTCTGAATCCAAGAACTCTGCTGAGAAGGATCACACTGACTGACTCTTTGATCAACAACTTCTACTGGGGATGAAATCCAGAAGCATGTACACTCTACCGAGGATTACATGTGACCTTTACTAAAGGTAACATCCAAAACCCGAGATTTCTCCTTTTCTAGGGGGTTGAGAATGAATGCCAATAACGGAACCGGAAGTTTGCTACTGAGGATTGCCAATAACATATGGGTTTAGAACTTGCTGGGGGATGCCATCCCATAATACCATCTTGCTTGGGGAAAACAATCCAATATACCATCCCGCTTGGGGATACTGCTGAACCTAGCCTGCTGATGGGGAGAATGACTTTACTCCCGCCTTGCTGAGGACTAGAATATGACATTGTCGGCGAAAGCACGCTTCCTGACTGGATGGGGGAAGTGAAAACCCTGATTCTGTGGGGAAATAACGTCTTGATTTAGAGAAAATACTTTCCAGGTCTCCTGCTGGGGGAGGTCTGCTCTGCTGAGGAAAGTGAAATCCCAATGCTGGGGAGAGTAAACTGCTGGGGGAATACAATCTTGTTGCCATCCAACCTAACCTGTCCCTACGGTCATAAACGGCCCTTTGAACTTTCCACTTGCCCCAGACCACCAGGTCTAACGGAAGAAATCATCTCAAGAGGATTTTATAGAAGACCGGGCGTTCGCACTGCCCCGGGGTCTTCAAACTCTTGGAGAGATTTATCATATCTCGACATAACTGCCCCAGTCTTCATAATCCATGAAGTACATTACCTCAAAAGGGATTGTAATGACTTGAAAATACTCTGCTTTAGTATTTTGAACCTTGAGGAGGTGTTCTCAATTAACCATTTTCAAGAGTGGACAATTTCTCATGCTCTGGCCTGCCCCAAGTCTTGAAGGAACTTTTTCCCCTAACTGATCTTACAGAGATTTGTCAAATCGACCTGATTGCCCCTGTTTGGCTGCTTTAGGGAGAGTTTTCAGCGTGACTGCTCCAGATTAGTTGCATCTTATCACCATTTATCGGGATCCTCCAGGCTGCGCACAATATCTTAGCCACATACCCCTTGACATGATTGTCCTTCAGAGTTTTCACCATCTCAACTTGGCGTGATCGAGCTTCTCGACTGTCGTTCATCGTGTAAGCTTCTTTGATATCAAACACATGCAAGCAGAAAATGTTTATTATGAGAATGACAATTCTAATGCAACACTCATGTTAACCTTGAAGTTTTATTGAAAACACGTCGCCAAGCCTTGTGAACGGATCACTAGCTGGGATGTGACCTTGATTTTGAATGGAAAACAATGCGCACATGCAATACCAACCAATCTTATTAGCACAACTCATAGGAGTCAGGAACGCTATCCTGTTGAAGTACGCTTTCGGAATAAACCCTGTTTCAATTAGGACTTTTAAGGGTTGTAACGTGGTCTGGTTCATGGTTTCAGAAAAAGGATTTATGGCTCAAAATTTATCGGTACCCACCCACTCTCCGTGACGTTTTCCAGTCCTATGTTCAGTTAATCTGACCCAAACGCTCATCTCTCAAAAGGTTTATGATCTTTAAGGGACCCATGCCACTAATGGTTTGACGCCTAAGGAAGTTTTGGAGTGACAGTCATCCCTCTTTATCTTTTGTGTCTGTAATCACACGAATTTGCTCTTATCGCGGATTTTCTTTTGTGATGCTTTTCGCTTCTTCTTTCTTTTGCCTTTTTTCGATCCCTAATTTTTGCCTGGACTGACTCTTTTGAGTTTTTCGATTTTTAGGTCCAGCGGGATGCCCTAACTTTTGCCTAAGTCGCTTGTTTTCAAGTTTCGACTTAGCGGGCTTTTCTCTTTTTTTTCTTTTTCTTTCTTTTTTTTTATTCCCCCCTTTTATGAACAAAGCGTGTGACACTGGTTGTCTTACTTGCTTGACAGGGTTGTGACTGCCTCACTTCTTGATTGTTGACGGATGACCATTGTGGTTTCACATCTCTTAACCTCTTGACGGTGGGATAGAAGGTAGTGGATCCTCAGATGCACACTCTCCTTGAAATTTGAACGCTCGGTCAAACTAACTGACGCCTACCCTGCCCCTGGGTTAAGTATGAGGACTTTTTCGTACGAAGGAAACTCCTACTTCAAGGCTCAAAGGGGTTAACGAGGGTCTATCTCCCTTATATCTCCAGTGTTTAGGGGTTTAAAACAATGCCTGTACATCCTTAACAGGGTTTTATCCAAAAGCGCACCATTAGAAATCTGCGTTCTTATTTCGTCATCCTCCCTCAAAAGTTCTAGACAAGAAAATTGGTATTGTAGTGCATATAAACATTTAAGAGTGAACACGAATGGATTACTTCAAGGAAAACATACTCATTGCATTAATATCATCATTAAAAAACAAACAAGTCTTACATGCATACAATGCTTTAACAAGAAATGAAAAACTACAAATGAAAATGCAGTAAAGAAGCTGAAGATTGCCATTGCTGAGGAAGCTTGATTCTGCCTGGACGTACTTGCAGACTGAGTGCTCACTTGAGAAGGGAGGCTTCAATTGATGTGCATATCATCTTCGGTGAATGCAATGATCTCTGAGTCTACCAGGTCTTGCACCTTGTGCTTGAACACGTTGCAGTTTTCAATTGAATGACCTAGTGTGTCTGAGTGGTATTCACATCTGGCATCCAGATCATAATCAGGATGAATAGGGTCGGGAACGGGCTTGGCATCCCTTAGTTGAACCAAAGAAATTTCAAGTAGACAGGCAAGAACATGGTTGTGAGGAACAGGGAGTGGGTCAAACCTTCTCTCAGGCCTTCATGATCTTTGTTGTCTCTTTCCAGGGCAGTTCTCTTGTTGACCCTGATTCGAGCGCATAATCTTTTCAGGCACTTTTCTCTTCAGACTTGGTCGAGGCGTAGGCAGCATTTGTGGATGTGGGGATTCTAAGACCAAGGACTGCAAGAAGTGCCCTTGACCTGATGTGGCTTTGGGAGAAGCAACGGGGATACCCACTTCTCTTTCAACAGCTAGAGTGGGACCACCTTGTATGTTTACGCCGCTTGGTGTGAATTCAATTTTCCTCGAATCAATCAGATCCTGGACAACGTACTGAAGGGCCCTACAATTCTCCACAGTATGCCCTGGTGCCCCAGAATGGAAATCACAATGGGCTCTTGCATTGTAGCCTGGTGGGGGATTACCAGTGAGAGGAGCCAAAGTCCTTTTCTGTACCAGTTGCAACTGAAGGAGATGCTGCAATAGTTGAGAATATGGCATAGGGAGTGGATGAAAAACTCTTTCAGGCTGCTTCGGTCTCTGTGCACACTTTTTATTCTTAGGCTTACCTTGGGAGACACGACCTGGTTGCGGTTGGGAAAGTCCTGGAACTTCAGCTTGTGGGAGAGATTCACGAGGCAATCCACGATCAAATCCCAAAGAGATGGGAGGAGTAAGGACCTCTGTTGTGGAAGCGAGCACATGATTGTTTTCCTTCTTTAGCACTGTTTTCAAAATTTCCGTGGCCAAACCCAACTGAGTCTTCATCTGATTGACCTCCTCCCTCAGCATCTTCTGGTCTTGCATGAGAGTTTGCATATTCCCCATAAACTGCCCCATCTGGCCTTGCATTTCCCTCAACTCAGCTTGAATTTTCTCCATGATCAACTCTTGAATGGCCTGAGGAGTTAGGTCTGCAATTCTGAAGAAAGCCAGATCAGAATAAGAATAACCAGCCTTGAACACCTGTTATGCACAATGATCATGAATATGCAAATGCAAATGAACATGTTTAAAAAAATCGCAGGGCGATCCACCCCTTGATTCCAGTTTAATAATAAGATAGAACGGGACTTCTGCTCATATATTAAGAAAACCAGAGGCAACCAATTGTCAACAATCAAAACCCAAGACAGTAAGTCTGAACACAATAATCATGGATCCCAGCCAACAAGCCTGGTGGTGATCCAAATACAACAGAGAGGAAAAGAACTACGTCATGTCATCAAAGTCCACAAGTGCCAATTCCCCAGGTTCTGCCATAGAAACAACCTTGTGAACAGGATCCAGAATAAGTGATGGGAACTTGTACACTATGATGTTCTTTCTCTTCTCGGTACTCATCCTTGATAGTCTTTAAAAACCAGAATCAAAGTTAGGATGCAGCCCTGCAAATGAATAAACATGTCAGGATGCAAAAATGATGATGCAAATGCACATATGGGATCAAGGATGCCACACAGACTAGACAACTGCTGCACTGAACCAACTAAACCATCTCAAATATCTGCCCAAATACCCAGAGTAACCATAGTAACCATAGTACCGCATTGATAAATCTACTGATTAGAAAACCGGGTATGTTGAAGGTCAAGGTTACCTGCAAACCTGTAAACACCCTGCCCTCTCACATGTGGGTACTAGAAAGCCGAGGATCCTCAATATCACGGGCTCTCAGGTCGAGCAATGATGATACGTTCACCATTTCTGGTTTGGCTTCATCACCAATCGAGGAGGCCTTAACTGATTCCCCTCAAAAAAGAAAACATTCTATGGAAAGTCCTCAGCTTCGGCACTGAGGTCGAGAAGCAATAGTACATTCATCCCTCGGGGTACAGTACTATCGCCAATCGATGAGCACCTCCACTGATTCTTTTCCAAAAGGAAACCCTATAGCAAGTTCCCAGCATTGGGTCCTCGGATCGACATGTGCAATAGGTTTGCCATTTCTGGTCTGCCATCACCACGTCTCGGGAGGAGTGCCGTTACTAAGTTCTCAGGAATGGTCGCCAGAGTCGACAGCTTTCCAGGTTACATTCAATCATCTGCACCAATGCGCAGGATAGAACATTACCAAAGAAAACCTCATCTGGTTGTGGAGTTTTCATGTATACTATGTCTTGCCAAATGCCACACGAGTCACACTACTTGCCACGCTAATCCTACGTGTATGCTCAAACCTGGGTATTGGGCTTATCTTTCAGAACTCCCAACCCGCCAAACAGAAAAATAGTGCAGCAGCTGATAATTATATGCAATGCAAAAATGCAGTAAAAATAAAATACAACAAATAATGCAAAACAAAACAGAACAAAAACATCCAAAGAGAACAAAGACAAGCAAGCGCTAGGATTGACTCGCTTAGGGATGGACCAGCATAGGTCAACCAGATTCCCCAGCAGAGTCGCCAGCTGTCGCTCCCAGGATTTTCATCCAGGTACAAACGCGAAAGTGGCGCGGAAAAACAGAGTCGCCAGCCGTGTAAATTTATCCCAAGAGAGGGAAAGGGAACACCGCATAAACCTGAGGAAGAGGGAAAGGAATGGTCATCGCAACCATAGCCTGGGTTCGGGAGTCGGTTACGCGAGGGGAAGGTGCTAGCACCCCACGCGTCCATCGTACTCGATGGGATCCACGCTTGTTGTCTAATCTAAGGGTGAGTTATCCTAAAATCTATGGCTACACTAAAACGGGGAAGGGGAAAACAAAGACAGACTCGATAGGACGTCGACGTCCTAGGCCTACGTACCCCCTTTGTGCAATGGGGAATTCAGAGTCAACGTAGTTCGGACCAAGTTCTTTTTGTGTTTTTTATGAGCGACGTTAAGTTCGCATCCGACAGTTAGGGTCGATGCCTGTTTGCGTCTCAGACGGAAAGTAACGTGCCCTTTTTGAAAATAGCCTTTAGTTTGACGATCCCGAAGGATAAAAAGGGTTTGAAGTTTGTTTGTATTTTTTAGGACAGAAGTGCCTTGAGTTAATTCATAACTCAACTTGAACCAAAGTCTATGACACGGGAACGAATGCGTCGCATGGTCGTCCCCAATGGGACGTATGCTTAACACCCTAGAAGAGAGAAGAGGGATCCCTCAATCTTCATTTCCTATGTTTAAGGCTCGTGTGCAAGGTAAGTTAACCTTATTAAGTATCTTAGAGATGTTTTGAGATGAGAAGAGGGACTCAAGAAAAAAGAAAAACACTACGGGGAGGATCTGTCCTAATGTTATCATGCAAAGATGGCCCTAAGGGGAGGTTTGACAACAACCTAAGCCTAAAAAATAGAAAAGATGAGAGGAAGAAAGAGTGAGAGTGGACATGGATAACTATCCACACCCTCAAATAACTTACCTCAGCCCCTGCACAAAAGGTTAGTACAAAACAGCCATACGTAAAAGAAATGAGACAAATGAAACAAATCTCAAACCAAAGAGAGAAGCTTATAAACCAAGTGAAATTCAATCAAGACAGAATGTGGATGGCTTAAACATGAATTATGAAGTCAAAGAAGCAAACCCAAATGATGGCACAAGCGCCTTTTCAAACAAGTGATCAGACATGGTCAAAGATGTGCACACAAGAAGATCTCACACAAAGAGCAGTTAAACAATTAGCAAGACATCCTCTAAAATCACCAAATTAATTATCAATAGATCTCAACCAGAAGCAAACAACATTTCCAAAACTCATGCCAAAATTCAAGATATAAGTCACTCAAACAATCATGCAAAGTTCAGACGAGAAACATGGTTCAATATGCAAAGAAGGAGGACTAAAATGCAATATGAAATGATTTTAAAAATGAGAGAAAAACATTTTAATGCAATTCAGTGTGTTGGTGAATGAATGCAAAAGGAATGAGTTCAAAATATTTTGTGGATGATGAGAAATAAAATAAACAAGTCATAGTATGCATGTACGAAACAAATTCAAAAAGAAAATAAACGAATAATTATTTCAGATGCTAAAAATAAAATAAAATAATAAAATAAAATTTGGTAAAATTTTATAAAATGCCAAATGTGATTCATGAATTTTTTGGTAATTTTTTAATGCAATTAACTATTTTTAAAATGATTAAAATGAACATAATACAATTAATAAAAATAAAAATGAAGAAAACAAGTGGGGGGTATGAACAGCAATAAAACGCGTTAAAAAGGACATCTGGGCTTAAATGGGGGGCGTAAATAGAAGGCCCAGATCAAAAGGTCCATTAGCGGAAAAAAAAAAAGAGAACACATGTGACCTAGTCAATGGTCAGACTCACCATCAGCCTTTGGATCAATCCTACGTGTATCATTAAGTCAACCCAAAATAAAGTAAATGAGATCAAAGGCCATGATCCACACGCACACCATAATGACAGTACACATGCACACACCAAATCAATTCAGAAATTAGAAAGTAACACGTGAGAGGCTCATGGTATTTTAATTTGTTGGCAAACTCCCAACCACCTGATCTAACCAACGTCCCAGATTAGTCAACATAATAAGAAGGTAAGCCTGATGAGAGAACATGATCTGAGGTACACGATAGTTAATGTGGGGTAATAAAGACACAAACTAAAAATAAAAAACAAAATTTAAAAACGCGTGGCACACTGAGGTCCGTATGATGAAATGCATCAACGGCTGGGAGGTCATCACCTACCTCCAAACCCTAGCCTGGCCGGAGCTCCAAACCAGACGCCGGAACTAGGGTTCCGGTCGTCTTCTCCGGCGGCCCCCCCTCCCGAAAATCTCCAGAAATGGCATATGGGTACATCATTTTAATCAGAAAAACACGAAGTTTAACATTATCACAACAAAAATTACAAACAATCAACCTATAAGCCAAACCAAATGAAATAAGCTAGGGATCAAAAAATTAAAACTCACGCAGCAACCAAATTACACGTCCAAACTCCAAACCAAATACATCAGAATCATCAGCAACAATCATAGATCATTATTCACATTTAAAAATAGAGTTTTAGAGTCATGCAAATTGACACTAACCTGAGATGGTGCAACACGTGTCCTTGTTATTAGCTGCGAATGATGGTTGCTTTGCGTTCTATGGATCCCAAGGAGGAAGACTGAGAAAGAATTTTTGGAAAAGCTCTAAGGACTTGTGAGATTCGAAGGAGATAAGGTTTTAGGGTTCAAACTTTGTTCTCCTCAAAGTAACGTGTGTCCTCTTCTAACCCTAGCATGAGTTAGCTTAAATAGATTAGGTTAATCCACTGATGATCACTTGGGCCTTGTTAATCCCTCACTTAATGAGTTTTGGGTAATTTTGGAAATTTGAATAATGTGAAATACAACCCTCCTCCATGCATGTATATCCAAACCCTTGATGATGGATCACTTATTTAACAATTGCTAATCACACCTGAATTTGATTTGGGCCTTGAGATGTATTGGTTCATGAGTTTTCAATGATTTTGCAATTTTGCACCATGTGAAATAGGTAATGAATAATTCATGGAATCCCTTGGTTCAAAGGCCCAAAATGATCCTTAAGGAATGTTCTTTGATGTTAGAATGTGACATGAAGCAATGGAATCAATTATAGGTCACTATGTCCCAAAATGCAAAAGTTGTGAAAATGGAATCATAAGGAAACCCTAAAAACCACTTTGCCTTCTTTTGATCATAACTTGAGTTTCACAAATAATATGGAGACCCACTAGTACTTGTTGGAAAGAGGAGAAAAATATCTTCAACTTTCATGTTTGAGAAAAAATCATTTGAAGCTTCCTTGATGATGAAAAGTCAAGTTGAATGTAGTGTAAGAACTTGCCCAAAAAGGAAACTTTCAAATTACAGGTCATTTCCATATTTAGTAACTTTTGTACCAACCCTTGATTCTTGATAAATGGTATGGAGCTTGACCTTGAAGACCATATAGGGATGTGAGACCTTGAAAACCTTGAAGAGAACCTCAAAATTTCACAGTTGACTTCCCCTCTCACTGTTGACTTTTCTCCAATTCTCCTGATTCCCAATCCACTGGCCAATTGAACTTCTCATGAACCAAACTGATGGACAATCTTCCATTCCTAGATACTCAGGGACCCAAGGAATACCATGGAATCAAGTCTTGCCCAAAAAATCAGAAATAAACTGACTTTATAGCAAACCCTAATTTTGGTACCCTCAGTCTAGGAGGAAAAAACACAGTCTCCAAATCCAAATTCCTCTGAATATGATGTGTATCCTCTCCAACAAAGATAAGATATGCCATTTGGTGATGATACAAACCCAAGAAACTTGTCCATTGGAGCAATAAACCCAAGAATCTCAAAACCCTAATTTCCGGCACTGGTTAGGAGAGAGTGATCCACTTGTGCTCTCTTGGACAATATAAGGACTCTTGCTTGACCCTTTGAAGAACATCTTCTCCTCTTGAACTTGCCTCAGGCACCTTGACCCCATGCAAAGAATCAATGATATGCACACATGATAATGCAAAAATGAAATGAAACATAAGCCAGTTAGTACTAAAGTAAGTAGAGCAAATTTTGGGGTGCTACAGTTCTGTAATTTCCTCAGTCTGTTGTTGTTTTCTCTTTTTTGCTTTTCTCAGAAAATTGTAATCCTAAAGAATAAATCAAAAATAAAAAACAAGCAGTTTTCCAAAGAAATACACTGCACACACTCTTGCATTTCCTCTATCTCTTCTAAACACAAATCATACCGTCATGCAGATTGCTTGTTTTAAACCCCGTTGAAACATACGATCCGATGCCTTCTCCCAACTTTGAATTCTCGGTATTTGGGGCTGAAGAAGAAAATGACGACAAAATTCCAGAAGAGATCTCCCGATTACTCAGACAGGAGGAAAGGTCCATTGAACCTCATAAAGAGCCGTTGGAAACGGTAAACTTAGGTTCGGAAAAAGAGAGAAAAGAAATCAGGATTGGGGCACTGCTCAGTCCGACTGCCAGAGAGGGTTTGGTAAAGCTTCACAAAGAATTCCCCGATGTATTCGCTTGGAACTATCAGGATATGCCAGGGTTGGATACCAGCATCGTGGAACATCATTTACCGTTGAGATCAGAATGTCCGCCAGTAAAATAGAGGTTGAGACGGACTCACCTGGACATGGCCATCAAAATCAAAGAGGATGTACAGAAACAGATTGACGCGGATTTCCTCGCCACATCAGAATATCCTCAATGGTTAGCCAACATCGTACCTATTCCGAAAAAGGACAGAAAAGTCAGAATGTGTGTAGACTACAGGGATCTAAACAAGGCTAGTCCAAAGGACGACTTTCCTTTACCATACATTGACATGCTGGTTGACAGTACAACAAAGTTCAAAATTTTCTCCTTCATGGATGGATTCTCGGGCTATAATCAAATCAAAATGGCGCCGAAAGACATGGAGAAAACTTCCTTCATCACCCCATGGGGTACCTTTTGCTACAAGGTAATGCCTTTCGGTTTGAAGAACGCCGGGGCAACCTATCAAAGGGCCATGACTACTCAGTTTCATGACATGATACACAAAGAAATCGAGGTATATGTCGATGATATGATTGCCAAATCTAGAACAGAAGAGGAGCATGTGACCCACCTGTCAAAACTATTTGAGCGGTTGAGAAAGTACAAACTCCACTTGAATCCCAACAAGTGCACCTTCGGTGTCCGTTCGAGAAAACTCTTAGGGTTCATCGTCAGCCAAAAATAAATTGAGGTTGATCCTGACAAGGTCAAGGCCATTCAAGAAATTCCTTCTCCGAAAACTGAAAAACAAGTCAGGTGATTCCTGGGACGTTTGAACTACATCTCCAGATTCATACTCCTCATGACTGCGACATGTGCGTCGATTTTCAAGTTACTAAAAAAGAACCAGGAATGCGTTTGGACAGAAGACTGCCAAACCGCCTTCGACAGTATCAAGGAATACCTGTTGAATCCGCCGATTCTATCACCTCTAGTGGAAGGAAGACCAGTGATTATCTACCTCATCGTCCTAGAGGACTCAATGGGATGTGTACTTGGCCAAAAAGACGAAACCAAAAGGAAGGAGTCTGCCATCTACTATTTGAGCAAGAAATTTACCGACTGTGAGACTCGGTATACTATGCTTGAGAAAACTTGCTGCGCTTTGGCTTGGGCAGCCAAACGTCTGCGCCAGTACATGATTCTTCACACTACTTGGTTGGTCTCCGAGATGGATCCAATCAAGTATGTCTTTGAAAAGCCTGCTCTCACGGGAAGAATCGCCCGTTGGTAGATGTTGTTATTAGAATATGACATAGAGTATCATGCTCAAAAAGCCGTTAAGGGGAGTATTTTAGCCGATCATTTGGCTCATCAACCGATTGACGATCGGGAATCAATCGGGTTTGACTTCCCAGACGAAGATGTCATGTATCTAAAAATGAAAGAGTACGATGAACCGCTACCCAGTGAAGGGCCAGAACCAGGTTCCCAATGGGGACTTATCTTTGACGGAGCTGTCAATCATTATGGAAACGGATTGGGGCAATCATCATAACACCTCAGGGTACCCACATTCCTTTCACTGCCCGACTTACGTTCAAGTGTACGAACAACGAGGCCAAATACGAAGCTTGTATCATGGGTCTCGAGGAAGCAATTGATTTAAGGATAAAAAACTTGGACGTATATGGCGACTCAGCTTTGGTTATCAATCAGATCAAAGGATATTAGAACACATACCAATCAGGATTGATTCCTTTCAAAGACTATGCGAGAAGGTTGCTACCCTTCTTCAACAAAATTGAGTTTCATCACATCCCTCGTGAGGAGAATCACATGGCTGATGCCTTAGCCACTCTCTCTTCCATGATTAGTGTAGGTCAATGGAATGACCTACCTAAGATCGACATAATGCGCCTTGAACGACCCGCTTACATCTTCACGATTGAAGCAGTCATAGACGAAAAACCTTGGTTTCATGATATCAAATGCTTCCTTCAGAAACAAGAGTACCCACCTGGGGCACTAAGGAGGGACAGGAAAACCCTTAGAAGGCTGGCAGGCAGTTTCTTCCTGAGCGGTGATACTCTCTATAAGAGAAATTTTGACATGGTCTTGCTCCGATACATAGATAGACCAGAAGCAAACATGCTGATGAAAGAAATTCACGAAGGATCCTTTGGCACTCATACCAACGGACACACAATGGCGAGAAAAATTCTAAGAGCAGGGTACTATTGGTTGACCATGGAATCCGACTGCTACAAGTACATGAGAAAGTGCCTCAAGTGTCAGATATACTCCAACAAAATTCATGTACCGCCAACGCATCTCAAAGTTCTTTCTTCCCCATGGCCTTTTTCCATATAGGGAATCGACATGATTGGCTTGATTGAGCCTAAGGCTTCAAACGGACATCGGTTCATCCTGGTAGCCATTGATTACTTCACCAAGTGGGTCGAAGCAGCATCGTACGCTAATGTAACCCGACAAGTGGTGGTCCGATTTATCAAAAACAATATCATCTGCCGTTATGGTGTTCCGAGCCAGATCATTACTGATAATGGATCTAACTTGAACAATAAGATGATGAAAGAGTTGTGCACTGAGTTCAAGATTGAACACCATAACTCATCTCCCTACCGATCTAGGATGAACGGAGCGGTAGAAGCGGCTAACAAGAACATCAAGAAAATTATTCAGAAGATGGTTGTAACCTACAAAGATTGGCACGAGATGCTACCCTTTGCTCTTCACAGTTATCGCACATCTGTCTGCACTTCAACAGGGGCAACCCCTTTCTCTCTAGTATATGGCATAGAGGCAGTGCTCCCCATTGAAGTAGAGATCCCATCAATTAGGGTATTGATGGAAGCTAAGCTTACAGAAGTTGAATGGTGTCAAAATCGACACGATGAACTGAATCTGATTGAAGAGAAGCGAATCACGGCTCTATGCCACGGTCAATTATATCAACAAAGAATGAAGATGGCGTTTGACAAAAAGGTTCGACCTCGCATCTTCAGGAAAGGAGACCTTGTGCTAAAAAAGATACAATCTTTCCTCACTGACTCTCGGGGCAAATGGACTCCGAATTATGACGGCCCCTATGTGGTCAAGAAAGCTTTCTCAGGCGGTGCCGTGAGACTTGCAACCATGGACGGAGAGGAATTTTCCTACCCCACAAATGTTGATGTAGTAAAGAAATACTTTGCCTAAACTAAAAAAAAAACCTCTCGGTGGATTGAAAACCCGAAAGGGCGGTCCAGGCAAAAGTTAGAGACAAAGTAAAAAAATCATCCCGGTGGATTGGAAATCTCAAAGTCCAATCCAGGAAAAAGTTAGGGATAATGGCAAGTAACTACATCTGATCAGTTCAACTCCTCAGCAGTCATGCCATCCATCCGAAACTCCAGTCAAGGTCATCTTCGACAGAAGCTCAGGATGCCCAGAATTCAAAGTTGGTAGAAGGATAGTGGTCGCTATGTTTCAATGTAGCCCTCTTCCTGTAAATTACCATTTTCTAAACTTTGTAAATACTCTATGGAATCACGCGTTTGGCTGATCTCCATCCTATCAAAAAAAGTTGAGCCCTTGTGCTTTTATTTGCAATTCATATTTGTTTTAGCTTTACAGAAGGATGTTTTTAACATGATCAATGATTCTTGAAACGAAACAAAAATGAATTTACTTGTTAAAATTGTTCTACTTTTAAAAATAAAGATGGCAATTTCTTTTGACGGTTGAACATCGAAAGAACATCGATCGCTTCTCCAAAGGTGTTCGAGCCTCAAAGTGCAGACTCAAAGTACTCCTTCTAAACCAGTATGCCTGAATGAAGGATCAACTATGTCAGATGCGGATGCTCCATCTGACCTCTTCAGCCGAGTTCTCATCTCCTAAGCTCGACCAGCGTCGCTCCCAACATGGACCGTTTCTTCTAAGCAAGGAAGAATTTCTATCTTGAACCAGCGATATTTCTACATGCACCACTGTGGCCGAGTATCCAGTCGTGTTCATCCGTTAGTTTGTATGTCGCGTCAGTTTTGTTAGCATATACATACATACATCATGCATTATTGATTTGCATTCACATTCATATTGCATCACTATCACTCCAGTCGGTCTTGTCCCGTAGTGGTGACAGTCTTCTCAATCGAGTTGTCAAGTTCTTTCCTCGTCAGGAAAGGTTGCGTCTGAACAATCTTTCTCCTCCAGTTTATCTCTAGATCAGAATTGTCCCTTGACCACTTTGATAACTTGAACCTCTGAAAGACCAGAGAACTTTCAACCGATGTAACTCTTCGTCATTGAAGATGATATTTTCGCTTTCCCGGATTAAGGAAAATCCCTAGAGGAAGCCTCTTAAGCAGAGATTCGACAATACAGCAGTTTTTCTCCGAAAAAAAAACCGCTGATGAAAAGGTCATCAGCACCTCAAAATTGGATCACATCATATGGCGTTTCTCCGGGAAGATCCCGAGAAAAGTATGATGTAATATCCCCAAGCATGAAAGGAGTCTCTCAAGAGACTCGTTTTCCCCAGTAGAGTCGGCAAATGGCATCCCCAAACAGAGAAGTTTGTACACCTCTACAACTCAGGCGAATGGGTTCCCCAGCGAGTCTCACATCAAAATTTTTCTATCAAATGGCATCCCCCCAGGAAAATTCGGCGAGAAGTTTGAGGAAAACCGCTACGAATAGCGTCCCTTGTCAAGAAAGTTTATAGACAAAAGAAACTGAGACCAGTTCCTTGGTAGGAAACCAGGATCGAGGGGAAGTTTACTTCAGAAACTAAGACCAGTTCCTTGGTAGGAAACTAGGGTCGAGGGGAAGTTTACATAAAAAACTAAGACCAGTTCCTTGGTAGGAAACCAGGATCGAGGGGAAGTTTACATCAGAAACTAAGACCAGTTCCTTAGTAGGAAACCATGATCGAGGGGAAGTTTACTTCAGAAACTAAGACCAGTTCCTTGGTAGGAAACCAGGATCGAGGGGAAGTTTACATCAGAAACTAAGACCAGTTCCTTGGTAGGAAACCAGGATCGAGGGGAAGTTTACATCAGAAACTAAGACCAGTTCCTTGGTAGGAAACCAGGGTCGAGGGGAAGTTTTTACCTTTGCTAAGCATCATTGCTGAACAAAAGAGGATGAATGTGTAAGCTACCATTCATAATCACCATCAAAATTTTGGGTATTCAGATATTTAATCCTCTTGCACCCTGAATGCCCGAATACCTTCGCCATTCACACCTTCGGGTCCAAGAAGATTAAATAGGGGAATCTGTCATACCCCAAAATTTGACCACTAAGATTTCCCATCATTGTGCAAATCATCATCACAATATAGATGAACCATCTTGCCTCATCAGTCTCCCCAAAGATGGGTGAACACTTACTACAGTCAAAATTAGGGTTTCAAGCCCTCTTAGAGTTCTTAGACAAAGGATCAATCAAGAAATGACATGATATTCAACTTGTCTAACCTCCCAAACATCTACAATGGATCAAGAGGACTCTCACTTTAAAGGATTAAGCACAAGGCTACTCCCTTCCAGGTGGATCAAGCCTCAAGATCGCAAGTGTCACCAAATTAGGGTTTGGTCGACTAGGGCCTCCAGATGGAAATTTTCCTCTGGGAATGAGCCAATGCTTCAAAGAATATCCTAAAATACTCCATGGAACCTCATGGGCCCAAGCATCAAGTTAATTTGACCTCAGGGGATGCATACATCAAAAATCAGGAATTAGGATTTCTTGACCTAATTCACCCCTAAGTTGACTTTTGGGACAAATCATGAGCCAAGACCTCAAGACATAATTTGAGGGTCTCCAACATACCACATTGATCCATTTGTAACAATGGATTGATCCAGGAAGCTTGAGCAGCAAGTCTCAATTTCATTAGTACCACAATTAGGGTTTTGCGAGAAAAGTCAACTGTAGTTTGACTTTTGACCAGGACATGCTCCGAAACCCTAGGAAATGATTCAATACACCCTATAACACCTAAGAAATCAATCCATCAAGTTTTATTTAGGTCAAGGACTTGATTTCATAGAGGATCGCACAGTTTGGAATTCATCTGACAAAAAGTCAACTGTGCACAAAAGTCAACTTTGACTTTTTGAGATTTTTCACAAAAATGATTTTTTAACCCTAAAATGATGTTAATGTATGATTTGAATCATCATTCATCAAGAAAAATCAAGAAAAGTGGGATAGCTTGTAAAAGGGGTAACCATAAAAACTTAGAAAATTTTCTAAGTTATGAACAAAGTGGCAAGGGTACCAACTTTGGAGGATCATAACTCCTAAACCACAAGACCATTTTTCCCCATCCAAAGCTAGATTTGTAGATCTCATTACCCTCTACAAAAGCTTAGAACTGGCCTCCTTCCAAATTCATCATGGATTTTGAGTTATGGAATGATCAAAATCACAAAAAGTGAAAATGTCACTTTTTTCCAACACTTAGTGAAATTTTCACTAAGTCAGAATCTGCCTTCACTTTTTTCCAAATGTAGGGGGATTTTTCACTTGGATCCAAAAGGTATCAAAACCAAATATGACAAACAGTTGTTGTATCATATGAGGGCTTTCCAAAATGGCCAAGAAATTCACCAAATTCCACTTGGGCCATGAGATATGACAATGGCAATATGCTTTGCTGAAAACTGCCAAGGCTAGGCAGAAATTTGCATTTTTGCTCGATTTAGAAAAATCAGATAATTCAAAGCCTTGTCATCACTTTGGACACATCTGAGGATCAAATTTAAAGGGGACAAACACTGAGCCAAGCCTCCAAAGTCCTTGGAACAAGAAGTAGCATGTCAAACCTAGAATTGCCTAAAAGAGGGACAAGACTCCAATTTTGGATTTGAGCATTCAATACATACACCAAGGTGGCATGGACTGACACATTTGCAACTGAATTCAGTCAAGACTTATCCAAGACCAAGGGAACCACAGCCCTGTGCCCTAACCTCTAGTCAATGGTTAGAGGAGACTTGGATTCCAAAGTGAAACCATTGGCCAAACCTCTGCTGCAGTTGCCATTCACTATTGATCCCAAAACAAACTTGCTCTACTATAAATAGAGCTCATTTGTGCTCAGTTTGAGTACACCAAAGCCATCAAACAGATGCTTTCCTCAAAATCCCTCTCTTTAGGCCAAAATGCCTTCTTTAGCAAGGTAACTCTGAGTTTTTGAGTTAGAGAGCATTTCCATCACAACTCATGATCCTAACACCTCATAAACATCATACGTAGGTGATCCAAACTATAAAAAGTGACTTGTAACACCAAAATCACAAAGTCACCTCTCAAAACCTCAAAATAGGCCTTTTGTGCATTTTTCAAGCCATGTTTTGATTCAGTCACTTTCCAAACCAGATAAAACCTCAAACACACTCCAAATAACATCCTTGAACTGTCCCAAATGGTTCCCCCCATCTGGAACACCATTTGAGAGAGTTGCTATTTTGGTAATTTTAACCCCTTTTGCAAAAAAGGGCTAGTTTGTGTTTTTGCAGGTTCCAGCTGATTCCAACCATCCTCAAAGCTTCTAAGGGATCATTTGAGAGTGTCCAAAGCATCAAACCATTTCTGGAACAAGAAGTTTGGCAGATTGCACAGAAAGCTCCAAAAGCTCAAAAAGAGGTAAGCATCATGACTTGAACTTTCCAAAATATGCATTGCTTTGAAGTCCACTGATCATACACACCTCATACATGTTATATATGTTGTGTTTGAACCAATTCATCATTTAATTCATGCATGTATCAAAGTGTAGCATAGAAAATGCAATTATAGGCCTTTTTCAAAACCACTATCAGATTTTGAGGATGGAGTATGATCTGAAAAAAATACCACCACCATTGGATTCCTTGTGAAATTCTAGGCCAGATGCATATAAATTTTGTCTCAAACTATGGAGAAATGAGAAAATTATGGCCTTCACGTTTCTGACCCAAAACTTGCCTTGCCTTGCCTTGGGCCAGGCCAAAAACAAGGCATGCCTTGTATATTTGTTGGTTTGTTTCAATCAACGGATGTATCACCACCCCAGTGGTAAGGCGCGCGCCCTATAACCTTGAGGTCGTGGGTTCAAACCCCACCCATGCCATTTTGTGTTTTCTCACATTTTTGCTATTTTCCTCATATTTTCAGGTTTTATTAATTAATTGGAAAATTAATAACTCTTTCAATTTTAATTATTTTTTATTGGTTATTTTTGCAAAAAATCACAAAAATGTTGAAATATTTTATTCCACAAAAAAATTAAGTTTATATTATTTATTTAATATAATTAGTATTTTTGTGAATAAATTCCTTTTTAATGTTTTTAAACATTTTAAAAGTGAATATTTACTTTGAAAATCAAAACCAAGTGAGTTTTAATTCATCTTGTGATTAATCCCTCATTTCTCAAACCTTAAACAAAAATCACAAATGGTTTATTCAAACTTATTTGGTATTTTATTTGATTTTCTTTAAATATTTACTTTTAAAGAATAACAAATTAGGGTTTCTTTGATTTTCACCCTCATCAAACAATTTCAAACACTTTTGGGCCTCTAATAGAGTGTAAGACCCAACCCTTTGTAAATACAACCTATTTTGGGCTTCACTTATTGTATAAGTCCCGTTGTATTTCAAAAAGTTCGACGCGATCATCGTCCGTTGAAAAACAAACCCTGAGCCTCTCCTCGAGCTATAAGACCCATTCAAAATTATTATTGGGCCTCTATTAGAGTGTAAGACTCAACCCCCTTTGAAAACCAAACCATTTTGGGCCTTAATGCATTGTATAAGACCCACCGCGTTTTCAAAAATCTCGGCGCGATCGCCATTTTCAAACAAATGACCCTGAGCCTCTCCTTGAGCTGTAAGCCCCACCACTTGTACAAAAATAAATCTTTTGGGCCTCTATTTGAGTGTAAGACCCAATCCCCTTTTAACCAAAAAATTTTGGGCCTCAAACATTGTATAAGTCCCCCTGCGTTAAAAGAAAACCTCGGCGCGATCGCCAATAAAAAACCAATCATCTGGGTCTACCCTCATGTTGTAAAAGGACCCTATGGCTTCTCAGGGTTTGGGGACCCGCAGGCTTCCTAAAAGCATCCCCGTCTCCTCTTGGGCTTTATACAAGGACCCTACGGCTTCTTAGAAGTATTCACAGCCTCCTCTTAGGCTTCGTATAAGGATTCTTCCTTCGGGAAGAGAGCCTCCTCTTGGGCTTCGTACAAATTGTCCCTCGGCTTCTTAAAAGTTTCCAGCCTCCTCTTGGGCTTCGTACAAATTGTCCTGACGACCTCCTAGAGGTATAGGAACAGAAATTAGTCATCTTAATAGAACAATCTTTCAATGAGTCTAGATCTTTCAACCTTGAACGTACTACTAGTGTTTCTTTAAGCATAGTACAAAAGATAAAACTCTAGACTTGGACAGTCTAATCTCCTTGAGTCTCGAAGGCATTCTCAAGTAGGGAAAAACACCAGTAGACTCAGACAGTCTCCAATACCCTCTGGATTCCCCATTTCCTTAAAGAATATGAAATAACACTGATCCTCTGATCAATCCCAAAGCATAGCCTTACCTTTAATTAGTCTCTTTATAAGAACTAATTTTCTCTTTTGACCAACCTACTGGACCTGTCACTCAACTGAAACAACAATACCTTTAGCCTCTATCTCGGGATTCGTACGGGATACAAAAAGACTATCTTGTTGAGTCAATAATCCTTTTAGCCTCCATCTCGGGCTTCGTACGAGATACAAAAAGACTCTCTTGTTGAGTATAAAAGACTCTCTTGTTGAGTCAACCTTTAGCCTCTATCTCGGGCTTCGTACGAGATACAAAATCACTCTCTCGTTGAGTATAAAAGACTCTCTTGTTGAGTCAACCTTTAGCCTCCATCTCGGGCTTATTACGAGATACAAAACACTCTCTTGTTGAGTATAAAAGACTCTCTTGTTGAGTCAACCTTTAGCCTCCGTCTTGGGCTTCGTACAAGACACATCTAAAAGCACTCTCTTGTTGAGTCAACTCCTTTTAGCCTCCCTCTCGGGCTTCGTACGAGACACAAAAGCATCCTCTTGTTGGGTCAATAGCCTCCTTCTAGGCTTTGTATAAGAAAAACCCCGGTTGAGTCAATCAACCTTTTAGCATCAAAACTGTGCCTCGTTCACAGGATACAAACATCAACAACTCCTTTCATCTAATTGCTGTAAGCGACAAGCCTCTGGATTATTTACATCCACGCCAGTGTCCCTCTTTTAGCATGAGAAATTCCTAAGGAAAGATAGCATTCCTCTACACTGAGTTAAAGTCTTCTCCTTCAGGTTAAAACCCCCTATAAAGGAAATTATGGCATTGCTAGGATTCACATATCCCGGTTAAAGTAATCCTCCTTTATAGTCAGTCACCCAACAGTTGTGACAAACAGACCCCCTTTAGAGATGACAAATTCTCTCTAAAGACAACACCTTTTTAGCTTCACATCTTGGGCTTCGAACAAGATACAAATAGACCCTTCAGCTTCACATATTGGGCTTTAAACAAGATATAAACCACCTTTTCAGCTTCACGTCTTGGGCTTTGAATAAGACACCAAAACACCATTTCCTCCCATAGAATAGGAGGAGCTACGATCGCTCTGATTTCCCTGTTTCGGTAAACGGGAATACGTAGGCATAAGATTGAAAGAAAAATCTTAGCGAGCACACTAATCCAAAAACCCAAATCCCGTACCTTCACATATCAATCGAAAAGCATCAGTCCTAGCATCCTAACAAAATTCCCCATGAACATTCCCGGTGTTTCATTCTAAACGAAGTAAGAAGAAAGAGGCCCCATTACCATATAGCATCTGTAACCTAACAGACCACTGTTTAAACTCAGTATGCAAGCAGGGTTAATTGGAGACATCTATTTCCCTTCCTTAGTCAGCTCAATAGGATAAAAAATGAATCGACCTGTAGTAACCCCGGAGCGACAGTGCTTAAGAACCACGCCCAAAATCGCTCGCTACAGTAACTGCGGTCCTCAGAATCCATGGCTCTCAATTGGGAAGAGTGATATCAATGCGACTACTCACATCAAACATCAACAATCCCAAAGGGCCTCATCTGAGCGTGGTCATCATATGCCATAAATTGTTAGGACTACTCCCAATAACCGACTATTGATTACACCACAATCCTATCATAAGTGTATGCTCAAGTCCGGGTTAGGACTTATCCTCACCACTCAAGGTAGTAATCCTGCACACAGAAAAACCCAAGAACAACAAGCATATATACAGATATAAATATGTACAGATATACAGGCAAACAAACATGTAAATAACACAAATACAAACAAGATAGGCTTAACCCTCTTAGGGTGATGTCCCCAGTGAAGTCGCCATTTCTGTTGAAGTGAGAATCGGATAACAAGCTATTAATTAACTTGCATCACACATCTTTGAAATTGACCACCGAGCTTTGATTTATCCAAAGGAAAGGGTAAAGAACGAAAACCCTAAAAAGAGAATCTAGGTTCGGGGGTTGGTTATACAAAGGGAAGGTATTAGCACCCTAAGTATCTGTAGTACTCAACAGGAACCTCTTGTTAGTATTTGTGTTATGCTAAGTTTGCTTGCTAAGGGAAATATGCTAAGGTAAAGAAAGACTTAGGGGTATATACACTAAGTATGCTCGCCAAGACATCGCATCTCGTGCCTACGTATCCTGACGGGAATGGAATCAGAGCATTCGTAGTTCCCCTCAATACGGGGTAAAAGGGTGTAAAAAGAAAATGTGGAATCCGAGAAGGCATCGGATATAAAGGTAAAAAAGGGTAGAATCCGAGAAGGCATCGGATGTAAAGGTAAAAAAGGGTGGAATCTGAGAAGGCATCGGATGTAAAGGTAAAAAGGGTGGAATCCGAGAAGGCATCGGATGTAAAGGTAAAAAGGGGTGGAATCCGAGAAGGCATCGGATGTAAAGGTAAACAAGGGTGGAATCCGAGAAGGCATCGGATGTAAAGGTAAACAAGGGTGGAATCCGAGAAGGCATCGGATGTAAAGGTAAAAAGGGGTGGAATCCGAGAAGGCATCGGATGTAAAGGTAAAAAGGTGTGGAATCCGAGAAGGCATCGGATGTAAAGGTAAACAAGGGTGGAATTCGAGAAGGCATCGGATGTAAAGGTAAACAAGGGTGGAATCCGAGAAGGCATCGGATGTAAAGGTAAACAGGGGTGGAATCCGAGAAGGCATCGATGTAAAGGTAAACAAGGGTGGAATCTGATAAGGCATCGGATGTAAAGGTAAACAAGGGTGGAATCCGAGAAGGCATCAGATGTAAAGGTAAAAAGTGGAAAAAAAAAGGTAAAATCCAAGAAGGCATTGGATGTAAAGGAAAAAGAAGAAGGTAGAAAAAGGAAAAGGTGTGTTATTTCTCTGCTTTTGTGGTTGGCATTTATTTTGTTAAAACTATTATAGCAGCAAGATGTTGAATCTTAATGTTCTAAGTGGCTGCTTTCAACATGTCGAATGAAGATGTCCCATACCAGCTCATAGGACATCGCGTTGTGGATTCAGTTTTAATGCAGATTCTGTTACTATGAATTGTTACTGAATATTTTGTGAATATTTGATTATCCTAGGTGGCATCCAAAGCATTTTTGGATTGAGGTTATTTGTTGGTTTTTCGGATTTGCTGCTGTTTCTAATTATGGAGACATAATAGGAAACTTTGGATTGAAGACCTATTTTGTTGGAGTTAATTTTGCAGATTTGTGAGCAGTCTATTTGCTGCGTTTTTTAAGCCCAATTCAGTCCAGATTAATTGCTATATATTGACTGATGTAAACCTAGTTTTAGGTGTGGAACTTTCTTGTGTTTTGTTAGGGTTTTGGAGTGTATTTTGTGAGCCTAACTGGTATCATTCTGATAACAGTATAAGGACTGATTTTTGTGTTGTAAGTTCTGTCAAGTTACTCATAAGCTTTTAAGCATTGAGTTTCTTGTGTGTCAATTCTCATAAGCTGTGAAGTATTGAGAATTGTGTGTGTTTTGAAAGTGTGACTTTCGGTTTGTTTCTTGTGTGGAAAGGTACCAATCACGGGCTGTGGTTGTAGAGGGATTTGAGGAGGGCCTCATACCTAGGTGAGTCTTAGGTAGAAGTCATAGGAAGGGTAGTGATTAAGTGAGCAGATTATTCGGTGTTTGTATGATCTGTGAATTGATACTATCGTATATTGGTTTCGTCCCTGGCTTGGTAGCCCCCAGAGTAGGATTGTTGATCCGAACTGGGTAAACATATCATTGTGTTATTTACTTTCTGCACTGTTATTTTTAATTGTTATCTTGTTCATTGTGTTGGATATCAGTGTCTCAACATCTGTGTAGGACATCTGATATCTGTGCCAGAATTTCAATTGGCATCAAGAGCTTGCACCTTTATTTGGTTCTGGGTGAGATTTAGGGAAGGTAATTTCTGGTACAATGGACAAGGATGGAGGATTTCTGAACAAACCACCTCTGCTTGATGGTTCCAACTATGACTATTGGAAACCAAGGATGATAGCATTCATCAAATCCATGGATGATCAAGCATGGAAAGCTGTTATAAAAGGATGGGAGCCCCCTAAGGTTAAAGATGAAAAAGGTACCCCTACTAATATGGTGAAGGAAGAGGAAGACTGGGATGATTCAGATTACAAAGGGTCCGTAGGAAATTCCAAAGCCATGAATGCATTGTTCAATGGTGTTAACAAGAATATCTTTAGGTTGATTGAACACTGCACCATTGCTAAAGAGGCGTGAGAGGTCTTAAAGGTTGCTTATGAAGGGACTTCAAAGGTGAAGATGTCAAAACTTCAGCTTCTCACTAGCAAGTTTGAGAGTTTGAAGATGAAAGAGGATGAGAGCATTCATGATTTTCATATGAACATTATTGAGATAGCTAATGCCTCTAGTGCCCTAGGTGAAAAGATGTCTGACAGCAAACTGGTCAGAAAGATCCTCAGATCTCTACCTAAGAGATTTGACATGAAAGTGATTGCTATAGAGGAAGCTCAGGATATAGACAAGATGAAAGTGGATGAACTGGTGGGATCTCTTCAAACATTTGAATTAGGGATCAGTGAAAAGTCTGAAAAGAAGAAGAGCATAGCTTTTGTGTCAAATGCTGGTGACTCAGAAGATGAAGGTGACCTGGTCAGAGATGAAGGGGTGTCTAAAGATCTGGTATTGCTTGGAAAACAATTTAACAAAGTGTTGAAAAGAATTGACTGGAAGTCGAGAGCAAATGCTCAGAACAAGTCACTCGACATCAGTAAGAACCAGGATGGAGGCAGAAGATCCAGAACTGAAGAAGACTCCAATCAAGGGAAGAGAGTCCAGTGCTTTGAATGTGAGGGATATGGGCACATAAAAACTGAGTGTCCCACGTATCTCAAAAGGCAGAAGAATGGCCTATCAGTGTCTTGGTCAGAAGGAGAGTCTGAGAGTGATCTTGAAGAAGAATCAGCAAAATTGGTGACAGCTTTGACTGGGATCTGTAAGGGTGATGGAGAAACTACTTGTGAGTCTGACTCTGACAAAGAATCCTATGTTGGAGAACTCACTAAGGAAGAAGTCTTCACAGGATTTTCAGAATTGTGTATCAAGAATGAAGAAAGGTGCCAGATAATATTGGAACAGAAGATTCTGATAGCTCAACTAGAAGCTGAGAAGGTAGAACACTTATCAACCATTGCTGATCTGAAAGAGGAGGTTGAATGGAAAAAGTTAAAACTTGACAATATGACCAAATCTATAAGAATGTTGAACAATGGTACCACGCAGCTGGATGAGATCCTCAGAATGGGAAAGAAGCTGGAAATGTGCAAGGCCTTGGTTTTAACAGTCAAGCAGAGACTTCCAAGAAGCCTGTATTGAAGTTTGTTCCTCAGAAAATGAAGCAAGAAGTGGGGATGTCAAATCACATGTTTCAACATCAGATGAAGCATCAGAAAAGAGTTTGTAGATCAAAGTATAAACCATGGAGATGCCATTACTGTGGAAAGATTGGTCACTTAAAGTCCTTTTGCTACAAGCTGCACGACTATCCCAAAACTGCTCAGCAACAAAATAAAGGACAGAGTTGGGGTAAAGTGAAGAGAAGATGGATTCCTAGACAAATGATGGCTGGTCTCATAGCACATACCTCTCTTAGAGCATCTGCAAGAGAAGATTGGTACTTTGACAGTGGTTGTTCAAGACACATGACTGGTGTGAAGAAGTTCTTGTCAGATATCAGGCCTCACTCCACCAATTATGTCACCTTTGGGGATGGATCAAAGGGTGAAATAAAAGGGGTTGGAAAGCTGGACTACACAGGACAACTAAATCTGGATCGTGTTCTATTTGCCAAAGGGCTGACCGCAAATTTAATCAGTATAAGCCAACTGTGTGATGTAGGCCTCAAAGTAAGTTTCACCAAATCTGAATGTCTAGTAACCAATGAGAAAGATGAAGTTGTTATGAAGGGAACCAGGTCTAAGGATAACTGCTATCTGTGGAATCCTCAAGAACCTAAAAGTCTGTCTACTTGTTTGATGTCAAAGGAAGATGAAACCAAACTGTGGCATCAGAAATTGGGTCACTTACACCTGAAAGGGATGAAGAAAGTTCTGTCAAGTGAAGCTGTTAGAGGTATTCCCAAGCTGAAGATTGATGAGGATAAAATATGTGGTGAATGTCAAGTTGGGAGGCAAACAAGGGTGTCACACAAGAGGCTTCAACATCTTACCACAACTTCTAGAGTTCTGGAACTTCTTCACATGGACTTAATGGGACCTATGCAGGTTGAAAGTCTTGGTGGGAAGAAGTATGCCTATGTTGTCGTAGATGACTACTCCAGGTTCACTTGGATAAGTTTTATCAGAGAAAAGTCTGAAGTATTTGTAGCCTTTAAAGAGTTGTGTCAAAGGATTCAACGGGAAAAGGATTGTGGTGTTGTTCGAATCAGAAGTGACCATGGGAAAGAATTTGAAAATAGCAGGTTTGAAGAGTTCTGCTTATCTGAGGGAATCACTCATGAATTCTCATCACCGATCACTCCTCAGCAGAATGGTGTGGTAGAACGCAAGAACAGGACTATACAAGAGTGTGCAAGATATCAAGCAGAACCCAAGGTCAGTCACATCAATCAAGTGAAGAGAATTCTAAAGTATGTGAGTGGTACATGTGATTATGGTTTGCTTTACTCCCATGACTCAAGTCCCATGTTATTAGGTTACTGTGATGCTGATTGGGCTGGAAGTGCTGACGATAGGAAGAGTACCTCTGGAGGATGTTTCTTTTTGGGAAATAATCTTATTTCATGGTTTAGCAAGAAGCAAAATTCAGTATCCCTTTCTACTGCTGAAGCTGAGTACATAGCAGCTAGAAGTAGTTGTGCTCAACTGATATGGATGAAGCAGATGTTATCTGAGTATAATGTCACACAAGATGTCATGACACTATTTTGTGACAACTTGAGCGCTATTAATATTTCCAAAAATCCCGTTCAACATAGCAGGACTAAGCACATTGATATCAGGCATCACTTCATTACAGAACTTGTGGAGGACAAAGTCATAACTCTTGAGCATGTGAGCACAGAAAATCAGCTTACTGGCATATTTACCAAGGCTCTGGATGCAGTTCAGTTTGAAAACCTGAGGAGCAGACTTGGGGTGTGCATTCATGAAGAACTATAGCAATCAATGTTCCTTCTGGCTGCCAGATTGACAAGACTAAAGGTTCTGGTAGTACAGTGTGTGAATGAAGGGAAAATACTGAAGTTTGTGCATGACATTTGGGCATGTGATGTGGTGTGCATCTACTCTCTGATGCAGTTTTCTCTGGTTTATTTTTTCTTTGACTTGTTCTACTTGCCTTTGTCATATTTATGGCTAAAAAGGGGGAGTAGTATGTTTGTGTGGATGTTTGTGTGGGGAGTGTTGTGTGCTTGTGCTGCTGCAGTAGTTGAGGGGGAGAATGTGGAATGCTGTCTGCTATTGAGGGGGAGTTTTGCTATGCTGCTATGATGAGTTGTTTGCTGTACTGAGTGTTTGTATGCAGCTGAAGGGGAGTGCTGCTATGCTGGATGTTTTTTTTGCTGTGTGTTGTTGGTGTTTTTGCTGCTGTCTGATATATGGATATTTTTTTTGCTGTTTGTGCTTCTTTGAAAGTTTTTTTGTGTGTGTAGTTCTAGCCAAAATAAGCCAAAGGGGGAGATTGTTATTTCTGTGCTTTTGTGGTTGGCATTTATTTTGCTAAAACTATTATAGCAGCAAGATGTTGAATCTTAATGTTCTAAGTGGCTGCTTTCAACATGTCGAATGAAGATGTCCCATACCAGCTCATAGGACATTGCGTTGTGGATTCAGTTTTAATGCAGATTCTGTTACTATGAATTGTTACTGAATATTCTGTGAATATTTGATTATCCTAGGTGGCATCCAAAGCATTTTTGGATTGAGGTTATTTGTTGGTTTTTCGGATTTGCTGCTGTTTCTAATTATGGAGACATAATAGGAAACTTTGGATTGAAGACCTATTTTGTTGGAGTTAATTTTGCAGATTTGTGAGCAGTCTATTTGCTGCGTTTTTTAAGCCCAATTCAGTCCAGATTAATTGCTATATATTGACTGATGTAAACCTAGTTTTAGGTGTGGAACTTTCTTGTGTTTTGTTAGGGTTTTGGAGTGTATTTTGTGAGCCTAACTGGTATCATTCTGATAACAGTATAAGGACTGATTTTTGTGTTGTAAGTTATGTCAAGTTACTCATAAGCTTTTAAGCATTGAGTTTCTTGTGTGTCAATTCTCATAAGCTGTGAAGTATTGAGAATTGTGTGTGTTTTGAAAGTGTGACTTTCGGTTTGTTTCTTGTGTGGAAAGGTACCAATCACGGGCTGTGGTTGTAGAGGGATTTGAGGAGGGCCTCATACCTAGGTGAGTCTTAGGTAGAAGTCATAGGAAGGGTAGTGATTAAGTGAGCAGATTATTCGGTGTTTGTATGATCTGTGAATTGATACTATCGTATATTGGTTTCGTCCCTGGCTTGGTAGCCCCCAGAGTAGGATTGTTGATCCGAACTGGGTAAACATATCACTGTGTTATTTACTTTCTGCACTGTTATTTTTAATTGTTATCTTGTTCATTATGTTGGATATCAGTGTCTCAACATCTGTGTAGGACATCTGATATCTGTGCTAGAATTTCAAGGTGGAAAAAGAAAAAGGTGGCTCGCTAGGATCGTCGCAATCCTATGCCTACGTATTCTCAAGATGAACTTTGAGAAATCAGAGCTTCCGTAGTTCCCCTCACTGGGGATGAAGAACTCTTGATTGTGGTCAAGGTTCAAAGGGAAAGTAGGGTCTGACAGCAAGACACCTACGTGGAGTACGGCGACTCCACACCTAAGGCTAGGTTAAGACAGGGAATGAAGTGTACACAGGAGAATAGGGTCTGACAGCAAGACCCTTACGTGGAGTGAGATAAGGAAATGGCGAACAAGGTTATCTTAAATGACATGACAGTCAATAATAGGGTCCTTTCCTTTGGAATGTGAGGGACAGATAAACAAGGAGGAAACCTCCGGTATCGAGAGTAGAATAAACAGCAGTATATACAGCAAGTGTAACAAGATTTAAATGAAAAATGAGAATTTAGGAATTAGTTAAAGTGAAAGATGCAAAATATCAAGATTAACTTTAAAATTAAATAAAATATAATTACACCAAAATTTCTGAATTCTACTTAAGTGGTTAGTTAAATAAATGAACTAATTAACTAAATAAAAGGCTAAAGGCTCTAACTAAGCTAAATCTTAATCTTAAAATTAATTAACTAAATTTAAAATAACTAAATAACTAAAGTCTACTAAATAAACTGAAAATCTAATTAAACAGACTAACTAATTAATTCTGAAACTAATTCTAACTAAAAGCTAAAAACTAACTAATTAATTTTAATTAAAAACTAATTCAAACTAAAAAAGCTAATTAACTACTAAATCTAGTTAAAACCAAAAAAGTGTAAAAAAATTAAGTTTGTTTTTTTCTTTATATATCAAATATAATAGTAAGGTGATGCTATTTTGATATCAACATATTTTATGCTAGTTATACTACGTAGTAAAAACAATGAAATAACAATTGACCAAACATGTTATAATAACCCTCCGTATACTACTTTATAACAAAACCCGTAGGTACCTCACGTGTGATATTAGCTATGTCCAACTTAAAATATTCAACTTGAAAAGATTCAATGCCACTCCACACAAAAATGGAATGTTATATTAACAATAATAATGAGAACAGCATGAACAAAATATTAACAGTAGTAATAACAACACACAACACGTAAGAACATGATAGAATGCTATATTCACAAGATGGAATGCTATATTAATAATAGTAATATGATTAGAATGAACGACATATTAACAATAAACAAACATCAATACAGAATACACACAAACTAATAAACCACATGGAAGGCTACGACCGACATGAACAACCATAACAAACAAAGCAAGAAAATACAACACGCACAAGCAGGCAAAACGGCATTCTCGTAATGACGAGTAGCGAGCCATCATTAATCAAAACACGCATGGTATACAACTTTGAAACACAAAGCACCCTTACAATGGCGCAGTTTCAAATAAACGGCTATCAAACTGCAACAAAGTCATGTGTACGCGACGAGACCGAGATGGCAACAGATATGTACCCAGGGCCGGCCCTTTGCAAGTGCAGCAAGCGCTACCGCACAGGGCCCCAAATTTTAGAGGGCCTCAAATTTTTTTTCATAAATATTAATAAAAATAAATAAAATATTATAATAAAAACTCAATAAATAAATAAAAATGATATGATAAAAACCCAATATATAAAAAAAATGAGATTGATCAAAACTCAAAATAATTATAACTAAATTTATTTTTAATTAATACATAATTGTATTTTTGTATCTTTTTTAATTATTATAATAGTTTTTTTAAAAAAATTTAGGTCCATTTTTAAAATTAGAACGGGGCCTCCGAGATGATTGGGCCGGCCCAGTATGTACCAAACATAACAAGTTACAAACTATATGCCTATAACTGCATGGAACAAACACGCGCAAGACACCGAAATAAAGCAAGAAATCGAAGCCATATGGCGAGCCGTACTCAAGTCGCAGATATAATAACGTACTAAACCGCAAGCACAACAGTCATACAACCAGAAAAAAACACGATTTATGAAACATATAATTGAAAAGAAAAGTTCGAAATTTATCGACAATGGCGGAAACAAATACCAGCTGTAATTTGAGTTGTGAAGGATAAGCTTTGATGAAAATCTCCAGGAGGAAATTGAAGAACCAAACAAGGAGGTTGAGTTCAGTGGCTTTTGTCGCTCAAAACCAAGAGAGAGGGGTTTGTTTTTTATGTTCATGAGAAGACCATCGTGAGGATGGTGATGGTGGAAATGGCCGTGGGAATGTTTTATCCGGTAAGAAAATGATGATGGAAATGTTTTATAATGGTCCGAAAATGATGATGATGATACTCCAAGAACTGTCCTCTTTTTATACTGAATGACCTCCTCCCTTTTCAAATGTTGTGTTCTCTCATTTGTAGCCTCATGCCAAGCAGGGCCGGCCCTTTGCAAGTGCAGCAAGCGCTACCGCACAGGGCT
Organism: Lathyrus tuberosus; assembly: GCA_022829125.1. NCBI lineage: Eukaryota > Viridiplantae > Streptophyta > Magnoliopsida > Fabales > Fabaceae > Lathyrus > Lathyrus tuberosus. The sequence continues at coordinate 2,287,359 of JALAZF010000323.1, read as the reverse complement.
CCAAATTTTAGAGAGTCTCAAATTTTTTTTTCATAAATATTAATAAAAATAAATAAAATATTATAATAAAAACTCAATAAATAAATAAAAATGATATGATAAAAATCCAATATATAAAAAAAATGAGATTGATCAAAACTCAAAATAATTATAACTAAATTTATTTTTAATTAATACATAATTGTATTTTTGTATTTTTTTAATTATTATAATACTTTTTAAAAAAAAATTTAGGTCCATTTTTAAAATTAGAACGGGGCCTCCGAGATGATTGGGCCGGCCCTTGCCAAGAATACCAAATCGTGTAAAAAAAAACATGATTTCAAAGAATCTCCTTTCCTTGTACAGTCTTTTTCCTCTTATGTCATGTTACAAAAAAAAACTTCCTTTTATGTGATAAGAAAATGTGAATTGGATAAAGGTGCAAAGACTTTTCTTGAGCAAAGCATTAAAGCATTCTCTAAGCATTCTTTTCTCCACGCTTGATGACAAGTTCTGAAGTTTTGCAGCCCTCTTGGACAAAACAAACTTGCAAGATAAGTTTGACTCAATTTTGAAATCTTCACATGAGACCAAGAACAACTTTGTACGGATGACTTTGGTTGTTTGGTGTTGCTAATTACAAGACTGGTGTGCAGAGATTTTTTTTTGTTTGGGCTTGAAGATGCAGCAGGTTTTTGATGGTGTTATTTTGGTGTAAAAGTTCAAAATTGGCTCAGCAGGCTATTGATGGCATGATGCAGAATTCGCAGGTCCTAACTTGGTGCAAGGCAGGTTTTGGATTGTTATGGAATATGCAGGATGCGTGTTGTTCCATTGAAAAGGTTGCAGCAAGTAGCAGTGTCATTATTGTACCAATATGATGGTCAAAGGCGCAGGTATCTTGGCATTTTGTTGCAGCATGGACTTTTTATTATACATTTTTGAATCAATACTTTTAACACAAGACAAATGTCTTAAATGAAATAATAATAGAAAAAGATTAATTAAATTGAATTATAAACTAATTAAAAATGAACCTAATTAAAATATAAACTAAAACTAAACTAAATAAGAAATTAAAGTAAACCAATAGCTAATAAGAAAAATTAAATTATAAATAAATGACTTAATGTGAAATTAAAGCTAAACTAAATTAAAGATGAACTAAATAAAAAAATTGAAATTAGACTGAGTCAAAAATTTAATTAAAATTTTTACAATTAAATTTAAATAATCTAAAATAAGGATCTAAATAAAAGAAAACAAGAAATGACAAGGAATGACAAAATGCATGATTAATGATCAATCCAATGTCTGACTAAAAAAATGCAAAAATGGATGACTTAAAATAATATGATATGATCAGAATCTGAGGGTAAAATTTGGAGTATGACATATTCCATTTGAGTATACTGCATTTTTATCAATGACATGTTGGCAAACACTATAATAAAGAGAGAGAAAGTGGTAGGGCGATTTGTATTGTGGGTCTTACAACCAAAAACATTACTCCATGCGGGTGTGTTATTTTAAAAATTCTCATGTCTCGAAATTCATTGTCGAAATTTCCTATTGCATGAAACAACACGTACATAAATAAATAAGGCCGATACTCACATGAAAGGTAACAAGTTAAGAAACAACAAGACAAATTGATTACTTTAGTGCATTAGATGAGAATTTTTTGTTTAAAATGGAAAAGAACTATTAAATAAATTACATAAAAGCAAGTCATAAGACATGTCTGATCAGCACAAATTATAGAACTAAAGCATTCTATTGACAAAATACCAATTCAATAGCTACATTAAGATCCTAACCAAAAACCAACACCTGCATCAAAGCTAAACAATTGTATTGAAGGTAATATTGGAAATTGATTTGCTGCCCAATTCGAGCAGCACCTGCACTTGCAACTACTTCGAGACACTAAAAGCACTGAACTCCTCTAGCACCCACAACACTATCTAAAAAATAACACTTCAGCACAACCTACTTAGCCACATCCACATTGTCATTTTCATATTAAAACTTCAAAAAACAACCATTAGGTTTGATATACATATGATCATTTTCAAAATACAAAAGGCATTGTGACAAAGGAGTTGCTCGAAATATTTGGATGACACAACAAAAAGACACACACAATCAATTAATTTTCCAAATTGATTGGTTGGCCATTCAACGTGTTGAAAAATTCCTTTATTTTCTCTGTAACATCACTCTTAATCACATTATGCATCCCAAGAAATAAACTTGTAGTCGTCCGCACACGGACTTCATTTTCCTTCAACTACACATTGTAAATAAAAAATATATATAAAATCTAATTGATGTAATTAAAATTACTTTAGATACTCACAATTTCATATAATGTTTTTGGATCAAAATAATGCTCATTGCTAACTAGTGAAGAACCCTAACTTCGGAGTTGTCACTGTTTTGATTTAAATAACAAATTCGTCAAATGAGAGTATGGTATATCGATGCAATGATGACACTATGTCATTGCATGTTTTCTATCGATGAAACAAAGAAAAATGAGAGTATGACCTGAAGTTTATTAAGAAGAAGGGGTAGGTTAAAATTTAATTTTGAGCCTCATATCCTTTTGTTCAAAAACTGTGAACCAGACCACGTTACAACCTTTAAAATACCTAATTAAGGCAAGGTTTATTTTGGAAGCATGCTACAAAAAGGCTGTGTTAACCTGACTCTAAACAATTTGTGTTAATCATTTGTGTTGATCGCATCATCTTTCACCCTGTAAATGGTTAGATCAGTATTGTGTTCTGATCATTGACTCGTTCATCACCATCATTTCAATAAATTTTGATTTCAAATTTTGCATCTGTACTGCATTAAAATAACCTTTTTTGGATGAACTATTTTAAATGCAAGTTAGCATTTAGAATAGAAGGAATCCCAACAATGTGCAATCAGTTGAGGAGCTTGATCATGTGCAAGAAGTCCAGCCATGGACAAATCATTTTGAGCATCAGTCAATCCGAGCTGATCACCCCAAGAGTTAGTTAGTCAGGAGCAAATCTTCAAGACTCATACTAGGGCGAGCCAGCACAAAGAGCTCAATGATTCTAACTCTTCAAAGATCAGTCAATCAGAAGTCTCCCTGTCCAAGAATTGGCCAGTCAAGGGGCAGAACACTGCAAAATTAAAACACTTGGGGCAAGCTACCTCAAAGTCAGAGCAAGTTGTTTCCTAACTCCTTTTAAGGAAAATTTCTTCAAAGACCCAACAAACTAGGGCAGGATAAGCCACAGAGGGGAAAGTCCTCTCCATGCTTTCAAGCTGCTCAAGTAAGCAAGCTATACGTTAGCAACTCTTGAGTTTAAGATGCGTGTCGGGGAATCAAGTTGTCACACCTTATCAAATAAACTTTACCTTCTGACAAGAAGCCTTGCTACAAAGAGAACCCTTCCATCCAATATTTATGCAGGGGCATGTTGGAAACCTTCGAGTCATTGCAAAAATCATTCTCTTGCATTAATCAAGTCTCTTCGCTCTAGCGTTAAGCCATACATATCATCTCATTCATCGAGCATTTTCCCATAGCATGAAAAAGCAAAACATCAAAAACCAGTCCTCGTCTGGTAAATCACTGGAAAGTCAGTTCCCGTCTGGTAGCCTGTGTTTTTAACTCCAGTTCCCATCTAGTAGTCTTTTCTTGAAACCAGTTCCCGTCTGGTGGCCTTTTGTAAAACCAATTCCCGTCTGGTAGTCAGTTTTCTTTTCAAAATTAGTTCTCGTCGGATAAATCATTCGAAAGTCAGTTCTCGTCTGACAATAAATCAAAAGAAACTATTTCTCATATGGTAGTCTTTTCTTAAACACCAATTCTCGTCTGGTAGTCTTTTCTTAAACACCAGTTCTCGTCTGGCACTTCATCCTCAAGTCCAGTTTGTTATTGGCACTCTATTTTTTAAAGTCTAGTTATAACTGGCATTCCGTCTAAATCCAATCATAATTGGTACTTAAAGTTTGGTTATTTCCAATTTCATTTAAAGTCCAGTTCTACTTGGCGACAATCCGTTAGAAGCTGGTCATAACCAATGCTCGTGGTCTAAGTCCAATTGTTGTTGGCACATACAGAGAGTTTAATTACCTTGTTTTTTTCCTGATGGATCCTAGAAGGTCATATATGAATCTTCACTTTAGAGATTTTACAGAAGCTTGGATGTTATTCTTATCAGAAAACTCAATGATGTTTGTTTCGATTGATTCTTCATAAAGAATCATCGTTTGTCTTGTTTTGTATGGATGATATTCTAGTGAGAAGACTCAAATGTCTTGTTTTGTGTGGATGATCTTCTCATAAGAAGATTTCTGATATTGTCTTGTTTTGTGTGGATGATCTTCTCGTAAGAAGACTCCTGATCTTGTCTTAATTTGTGTGGATGATCTTCTCGTAAGAAAACTCTTGATCTTGTCTTGTTTTGTGTGGATGATCTTCTAATAAGAAGACTCCAGTTTTGTCAACTGTATTCTATTTTCTTTAGGTCATATTTGAACATGTTTGATAAATCACTTTGAATCTTCCCCAGTGTCTTTTTCCCAGCAATTTGTCATCCCAAGTGAGTCTTTACCCTTTTTTTGACATTTTCCTGTGAATCACCGCTATCATATATTCTAGTCATTCCCCACATGTTTGTCCATCATCCATCATAAAAAAAATCATGTTAGGGTCCATTTCTTCTCGCCTCATATCCTCAGGAAACCAAAAAAAGAGTCCTTCATGTATGCATTCATTACATATAATATCATTTCATCTGCATTCAGGGACAAAATTCGGGTCTTTTTAATATTTAACTATCCCCCACTGCAATCATATGAAGAGTATCTTTCTCCATATTCTCTGGTTGAAGATACTTAAATAGGGGCAACTGTCATACCCCAACTTTTGCCCCACTTTAGTTCCTTCATTTGCATCATTTGCACAACATCAATCACTTCTTGTGCGTGTCTTGTTTACCTTGTCCACAAGTTAGGGTTTTGCATCAAGGAGCGCAAGTGTTTGATCAAACAGAAGATTAATGTGACCCTCAACATTTCAAGCTCTTCAACTCATGCTTAGTGATCAAGAGATTCCCTCCCTCAGTTATCAATTTTAAATTGGCATCAATTCAAGTTCATTAAGTTTCAATCCATCATATGCTTCAAATTAGGGTTTTGGTCAAAGTCAGCTTGAAGTTAACTTTTTTATAAAAACACGATCCCATTGCTTGGAATGTGATTCAAAGGATTCAAATGCATCATTGTGATCCATTCATGTGATTAAATTGGCTCAAGAATTGGATCTATGGATAATTGAAGAATTTTGATTCAACTGATGAAAAGTCAACAAATGCTCAAAGTCAAAGTTTGACTTTTGACATTTTTGGTCAACCATGGACTTCTCAAGTCAATAATTAAGAAAATATGGAAGATGATTGAGTTTGATCAAGTTGAATCAAGAAAATCAAGAAAAAGATCAAAGTTGTCAAAATTGAGAAACTTATAATTTTTCTAAGTACAAAATTGCATGTTCATAAAGGTGACTTTCCAAGGTCATAACTTCTTCCTCAAACATCCATTTTGAGAAAACAAGGACTCCAAATCAAAATTTCATGGCATACTACTTCATGGTTAAGAGTTTCAACCCAAAATCATTCCACAATTCATTCAAGATTCATGGCAAAGTGAGGTGTCAAAGTTGTGAAATTGCCTAACACTTAGTATTTTTTCTGAGTGTCAAACTGTTTCAACTTCTCTTTTTCATGGCCAGTTTTCTCCATGATCCAGAATGATATAAAGGAAGTGAGCAACATTAAAGTTGAAGTACATAATCCTCTCTTTCCATTTATACCAAGAGCATGAATTTTGATTACTTGAGCATGAAGTTCTATTGAGAGCAAGGTGCCATGGTGAAGCTGTTTCATATGGCAGATTCTAGGTCATGACAAACTTGTCTTGCCACACATTGACCAAGGCAAGGCAAGGTCATTGTTGATCTGATGCATGTCAGATGTGAAGGCATGCCATAGGAGGTTAAAACCTCAACCTCCAAAAATTACCCCATTTGGTGTTACAAGAAGCATGTACCATAAAGTATCCTTACCATATTCACGCTTCAAACCTAAAAATTGTTGACTAAGTTTGAGAGAATCAAGAGACCTCTGCAGCATTAAGACAAATGAAAAAAAGAATTGTTAAGTAGAGGTAGAGTTATCAGAACAAGGCATCTATCATCAAGCAAGAAAATCATTGAACCACTATTGAAAACTTTTTTCAAATTTCTCATTCCATTTTGAAATTCCAAACAAATCAACCTTTCTTCCATAAAATTTCCACTCCCAATCCATTCCATTAGCCACAAACAACTTTCTGAAACACCAATCATCAACACAAACTCATCCAAACTCAAAATCATCTTGTGCCATAACTTGAAAAACTCCATTAAAGCCATTTTTTCGAATTTCACTCACCCTCCACTTTCCTTCCATTTTTCCTCCATAAACACTTTCCATACACCTTATATAAAATATTGTATGCATTAAACATGACCTGTAACCCCTCAAACTCCATAACCAAATTTCATTTCTTCCATTTGCAAGTGGATTCGGTCAGAATAATTTATAAGGTTTCAAGTGATTCTAAACACACCATTGCACTCATGGGAACTCAAGGAAGCTAGAGGGATCTTCATTTTTCATCTGGAAGTGCAATTGAAGGTGCAACAAACATACTCCGTTTGGTAAAATTTTCATATTTCAAACTCTACCATTTAAGCATCATTTTCATTCATTCTGTTTACCATTATGTTAGTTTTGACATGAGGAATGAAACCCCTAAGCTATTGTCCATCGATTGTTGACGTATGTAATTTAATTTTTGTTTGAAATTTTAGGGTTCATCTGGTTTTGTTTAAAATTCGTGAGTTTGAGATAAAATAAATAAAAAAACTAAGGGCATATTTGGATTCCTTGTGAAATTCTAAGCAGAATAGTGTATCTACTTGTCTCATTAGATACAAAAATGAGGAAGTTGCGTTTTTTTTAATAAAAGTTACAATAACGTCACGAGGAAGAAGATGAAGTTAAGTGCTTTATTTTATTTTAATTTTTTATATATATATTTTATGTTGAATGTGCATTGTGACTTGACGCGTTGGTAAGCTTTGTGTTTGGTAATCTTAGGGTCCTAGGTTCAACACCCGTTATCCTCAATTTACCCTTTTTCCTTTATTTCTTCCTTCTTTTCTCTCCTCGTTTTCTTTCTTTTCTTCTTTTCATTTATTTTACTTTCATTTAACTTCACTTCTTTATTTTTTTTAATATTAAGAAAACAAAATATATTTTATTCTTTTTTATTACTTATTTTATCATTTTCATTTTTATTTTCACATTAAAAAGCCAAAAATATTTTACGTATCTCTTTTAATTATTTATTTTTCCATTTATGTTTTCAAATTAAAAACTAAAAAAAAAAATATTTATTTTGTCTTGATAATTTATTATTTATGAGCTCATATTTAAAAAAACCTAAAATTATTTTATTTGTTTTATTTTGTTATTATAATCACATGATTCCTTGATTATTTTTAACTTGCTATTTGTTTCTTGATAAAGTTCATGCTTGACTATTCTTTCACTATGTCTTGTGATTAATGTTATGATAATGTTATACTATGATTCATGTCATGTTTTGATCATTTTGTGAGTTGATTATTGAACCATTTATGCTTGTATGACTCATGAGTTGATGTTTGGTTAATTTTTGGCTAGGTCTTAAGATTAATGTCTTGATGAATATGATCATATTGCTTGATACTTGACCTCATTGTTCATGTGCCCCTCTTGATTTTTAGACTTCTTGCCATGATTATTTTAATTTTAGGGTGATTAAAAATAGATGTTCACATGATTCAAATCCCTAATGACTAGAGTCCTTGCTTGATCATAAACTAGTTTTTTACTTGAATCTTTTTAATAAAAACCTTGAGCTAGGTCATTGCACTTTAAAACTCTTTTCTTAATAAACACGAAAGAAAATGATTGTTGGAATCTAGCATTCTAGCAGAACCCTCGAATGATCGGTCTCAAGTCACTCACTTTAGGATAATCGTTCATTCTTTTCTTTTGTTTCTTAAAACACTTAATAATAAACTTGGACAAATAAGGGTCGTTGGGATCTAGCATCTTGGCGTAACTCTTTGAGCAATTGATCATCATGAAGAGTTCAATTGTTCATCAAATAATTTTCTCAATTAATCTTGAATGGATAAGGGGCGTTGGGATCTAGCATTCTGGCGTAACTCTTTGAACAGCTGATTCTCATTAAATGTTCGTCATTCACCTAAAATACATCGAACCAATCAAACCATTTTTCTCGCCGCCGCGCGATCCTTCAAAACTTTTTCATAAACGTGATATATTGTGTCTTGAGACGACGCAAAACATTGCTTCGTCCATAAACTACTTGAGTTGAGATAAGAGACGTTTCCTGCGAATGTTAATTTGTAAATCCATTTTGTTGCGATGCAAATGTCCGCTCCTCACCTGTTTTGGGTAAAGAAATGTTTTCTGTCGAATACGACTAAATATCTCTCGCTAAAATCGACCAACAAACAAACCTTTTTACCCAGAACTACAGACGCTCTGATTTCTCATTTATCAATGAGAATACGTAGACACAAGGGCCCTAATCCTTGGTGAGCCACCTTTTCCCTTTTCATTGTAGTCCCCAAACTACGAAGGCTCTAAGTTCCTCATTGCACTATGAGGATACGTACGCACAAGATTGTGAAGTCTTGTCGAGCCCCCTAGTAATAAAAACCCTTAGGTCCCCTTTCTCTTTAATAAAAATCTAAAATCCAAAAACATTTCTCTTCTCTCCCTTTCCATCTCAAATAAGTAGAAAATTAGAAACAAACATAAGCTAACATTCTTTCAAACCTATCTAAATGGTTCCCGTTGAGTACAACGGACATGAGGGGGTGTTCATACCTTCCCCTCACGTAACCGACTCCCGAACTCAGATATTGGTTGCAAAGACCATATCCTTATCTTTCTTTTAAGGGTTTTATTTGATATTGTCCTTTTCCCTCTATGGGAATAAATAAAGATCGGTGACGAATCTGTTAAGTCCATCCTGCGGGCGTGCAATTGCGCTTCGCAAGGTCCTTCTTATTTTTTGAGGTACGACACATACATAGGGTACACAAATTTCACATCAATTCCATCATATTCAACATGATTTCATTTGATTCAAACACATTACAACAACAACATATCAATACACATGGTTACAATTCATATTATAGCACATAAAAGAGTATTATCATCATCAATAAAAAAAATAACAAACCCTATGGAAAGTTATGAGTCCCTTCACTCTACCCTTCCATCATACCCCTTATTATCGAAACAATTTCTCATTCTTACCTGATTTTCAGCAATTGATGATGATTTGTGCAGCTTCTATGAGTTCTCTCCTCAATCTCCTAGTTTGCTCCTCTTGCCTCCTTTCTATGTGTCTGAAGTTTTCTCTAAAAAACCTAGCTCTTTCCTTAATTTTAGATATATACTCCCTCACTACTTTGTGTAATTAGGAAACTTGCCCAACTCAATAATAGTTTCTCTATTTTTTTCCATTTATTTCCTCCAATTATCGAAAATAGCCCAATTCCATCATTTTATTATTTAAATAATTATTTCAAATATAATAATACTATTTATTCTAATAATTAATTAAAATTCTCATTAATTTCTAAACAAATATACCTTGCTCTTACTCTCTCTATACCTCTACTTCAAGGACACTTACCCCCACAATCATATCATAAACAGTTTAAAATACCAATTAATCAAATAAAATTCTAAATAATTAAATTAAATTAATTAATTGAATTCAGCTTCACCATTAGATAGTGCAACTGTATTTTGTTTCTTGCTTCTCCATGAGATCATATAACCTTCAATCAAAACACAATATTCGGATGCGGATCTCCTATTCGACGGTGATCTAGCCTAATCTGCATTTGAATAACAAACGATTTTAGCATCACCCTTATCTTTATATAATAGTCCTCTTCATGGTGCATTCTTTATATATCTAAGAATTCGAATGATTGCATCATAATGACTATCACAAGGAGCATTCAGAAATAGACTCACAATTCTCATCGCAAGTGTAATATCTGGTCTGGTGAGTGTAAGATAGTTGAGTCTTCCCACAAGTCGTCAATGTATTCCCGGGTATTTCAATAGCCCCCCTTACCCAGAAGAAGCTTGAATTTGGGATCCATATGAGTATCAACAAGACGGCAATCAAGCATACCAATTTAATTGAGAATGTCTAAGGTATACTTCCGCTGGTTGATTGTAATGCTGGATGAGGATCAGACAATTTCAATACCTAAGAAGTATCTGAGTGGAACCTGTTGTACCCCAAATTTTACCTCTTAGATGTCAGAACATCTTGCATAGACATTTAGGATCAATCATATATGCATTGTTAACTAACCCATATCTTGCCAATTTGTTTCTCTTATGCTTGAAACTAGGGTTTGCACAGAGAGATTCAAGGCCTCCTAAGGCATTCTATGGTTCCATACAATCATCATGAAGATTCACCATTTGATTGGTACCAAGATCTCAAGACTTTGAATCAAGTCAAGTCAACATAAGGATCACCAGACCAAAGTATGGAATTAGGGTTTTAACCTAAGGAATCACTGAAGAATTTTGCCCTATCAAGTCAAGATTTGATTGGTTCATCAATCATTTGAGTTACCTACATCCAAGAGGTCCCACTCAACAATAATTCAAGGTCATCTGGCTCTCATCATGATTAGTTTGAGCCACAGTTTCACCCTGTCTCCAAATTAGGGTTTCTGTTAAGACATGTGGATTATTGCCTTTGATTTTGATCAAGAGGTGCTCTCAAGCCTTAGGACTTGACTCCATATGGTAGAAGACATCCCTAAAGGCCATCTATGAGCTTTAGATGTAAAGAAAGAAGCAAGATCACCAAGGTTTGTCCCAGTACATTCACAGTCAAAATTAGGGTTTTGTCTGAAACCCTGATCTTTGGGATTTTGAACCAAATGAAACCTCCAATGCCTCAACTCATCATAACATGTCTTATTTATGATTCAAAGTATCAAGATCAAGTTTCAAGGAGTTTCTTGCAAAGAAGGTAAGTTTTTGATCATAAAACTTTTCATATATGAAATTTCCCTCTCTTGTGCTAACTTGAAATGGTCATAACTTCCAAACCACACATCCAAATGGATTGAATCAAAGCCCAAATGGAAGCTCTTCCCAAGATCTTCAAAGTGTTAAATATGACTTTTCTCCTAAAAATGCATGGTTTTTGAGTTATGAAGCTTACAAGCCAAACTGACCCAAGACAGTGAAAATTCAGCACTTTTTGCCTTAATGAACAACAAACTTCAACCCAGTTTTTCACAAAGTTCCAGGCCTCAACTTAAAAACCCTTGGACATGAAAGTTGTAGAGGGCATTGAGGTATTTCCAAAAAGTACAAAAACTCCTCAATCCATGGAGTGAGCTGGGAGTTTCGAATTAATGAAGTTTGAGGTTATTTTCTTGAGTTTTAAGTAACCAATTTGTGCATGATGATGCATTACACTTCTAATCACCAAGATTTCCACTTTTTTGATACTTAATCACAAATTAGCATGATCCAGAACCTGTGCCACGAATTTGTCAAGTTGCAACATAAAATAGATTTGTTTATTCAAATGTGTACATGTGGATCAAGTGAGAGAAGTTTTAACAAAACAGCATGGAAGCTTCTTGAAACTTGGAACCTGAACCAATCTAATCAGCACACATTGCCAACAGAAGCTATAGCTAGCTTTGAAGACTTTTTGGCTCATCAGAAAATAGCTCACTCGATTGGAAAAGGGCAGACTTGGCATTTGTGCAAGTTTGGCCATGCCTTGCATCCTCTTGCCTCCCCTATAAATAGCAATCCACTATGCTTGCATTTCTCACCAACCTCCTTCACATAATCAATTTAAAACATCTAAATTCAAAGTTCTGCAAGAAAAGAAGGAGAGTGAAGCTTTGCATTAGGAGCTCGTGTTTGGTTCAGCAAGGAAGAAGCTTGTGCATAACTGAAGTTGCAGTGGACATATTCCACTTGGTAACTCCTCTTTTTCTTCATTTTTTGTATTCCTACTCATTTTTCATACTCCATTATATGTTATCATCATAGTTATGTCATGGTTGCTGCTATAATATATATCTTGTGTGTTTTCATTTCATTCATCCATCATGTATAAAATGTGTGTGAGATTTCTGTATATGGCCTATAACTGTAATACCCCAAAATTTGCCCTCTTATTTTTCTCAATAATTAGCTTGTGTTTCACTCATTTGCATTTCATAATAGGTCATACTAAATCATACACAACATTGGTTGCAAGGCATGGTGTCAAGTACATCAAGGTATGGACGGCTCAAAGGCAAAGGACAAGAGAAAAGCTTTTCCAAACAAGTCACAAGGGTTTCTCACATCTCAATTCATCTCATGTGAGCCCTCAAGGTATCACAAGATGAGAATTCAATAAAAGATTGAAGGAATTCATATTCTCCTAACCAGTGCAAACTAGGGTTTTGGAATTTTGAAGCATAACACTGTAATGGGCAAGATCTTGGAGCTTTTATCATGTACAAATGGCATATCTCATCTATGTTGGAGAGGATACACATCATACTCAGAGGAATTTGGATTTGGAGGATGTGTTGATTTCTCCTAGCCTGAGGGGTAAAAATTAGGGTTTGCCATAAAATCAGTTTATTTCTGATTTTTTGGGCAAGACTTGATTCTATGGTATTCTGCATGTCCTCAAGGGTCTAAGGATGAAGAATTGTCCATCAATTTGATTTGGAAGGGTTTCAATTGGTCAATTGATTGAGGATCAGGAGAATTGAGGAAAAGTCAACGGTGTAGAGGAAAAAGTCAACTCTTGTCTTTTTGAGGTCAAATTCATGTTCCTCATGTCAAATATGATCATTGGTGAGGATTTGATCAAGAAATAATGGATGATTCATCAAAAATCAAGAAATGTGCAAAGTTGCCAAAAATAGAAATTAGGGTTTCTATTTATGGCAAGTTTTGACAAGGTGAGAGGTCAACTTGAGAGCATTCTTTCTCAATGTTCCAAGAACCAAATGGAAAGGCTATGGAGGCCTATCAAAAGTTCACATTTCAAGCTTCAAATCCATACCAAGAACATCCCCATTGGATCAAAATTGAAGGAGTTATGATTAATTAAAGTTGGGGCAAATCAAGGCAAAATGGCAAGTCATGACCAGCCAATGCCCCATAATTTCCACAAACACTTGGTGTTCATGATGGGTCCAACTTCCAAGCCAAATATCTCCATGATGGAGACTTCAAATGGAAAAGAGTTCAACATGACTTTTGTTCATTTCCATGTTCTCTTCAACTTTTATGTTGAACAAATTTTCATTTGATCAACCATTGGAGAGATAGAGTAGCTCAAAGTTAGGTGTTTTCAACTGATTCACTCCCATGTACATGGCTAGGCACGGGTAAGACAAGACACATATGTAACTCAGTTGCAACCAAGCATGTTCATCATCATTTTTAAGTACTTTACAAGTGTTATTTCAATTCATTTTGAACATCAATTTTGTTCTATGCCATGTCCTCTTTCCAAAGAGCCATCAACCATGCCATTTCACTCCATGTTCATGAAGTTATCATGCTCCAAAGATCACTACTTACTAGCTGCTTTCCTCCATACCAAGCAAACCAAAACCTGTTGCACTTGGTTCTTTCAATACATCAGCCATGACATGTCTAAAACATTGCCATAATTAACCAAACACACACCCTACACATACTACATATTCACGTACCATCCATCCCATTTTGGTTCAAACAAAAGAGTGAAAAGCTTACACAAGAAGCTTGTATAGCAAGCTACACTGCTACCATCAGTCCATCATCACCTTCATTTCTCAATCCACCCTAAGCTACCATGGTCTCTCTTCACTCTAACACAACACCATGACTTGTGTCTAACAGAATTGACTCACCACTAACTTAGTTAACTTGAGTTCTAACTGTTAACCAAGGTGGTTAACAGTTAACTCACCTTATAAATTTAATCTCCAACAAAATTTGGGGGAACTTTTGGCTCATTCTCCATTTTATCTCAACATTCCACTCTCTCTTTCTCTAAGTATCTCTCCCACGAAGCTTGTTTCTCTTCAATCTCTGAAGATTTCTCTTGAATTCTCTTCAAAAAAGCATCAATGGAATTAAAGGATTGAAGCTTAGCATTGCACTCCAATTTTCTCCACTTCTCTGCAACTGAATTTCTCATCAACAACAAACATTTCCATAGCCTTTACTTGGCCAGCTTGAAGCAAGGAAGCTAGGAACCTCCTCTCTGGTTTTTTCTTACATCAAAGAAAGCTTCAAAACACAGGTTTCATCTCAAACTTTTGCTCTCATCTTTCTTTAATTTTGGTTTGTTATTGTTTGTTTTGAGCTCAGTAGGAGCGATGTAGTCATCCGGCTAGTTGATAGGCACCTTAGGTGCTTAGTTGAATTTGCTAGGGCAATTTTTTTCTCTTCGATTTGCATTATGTGTGAACTTTTTGTGGATTTGGAATTTGTAATCGTGATCTGTGTGACCTAGGGATCATTTTAGTATATCGTTTGTCAATTTCTGGTGACCTGCAAGTTGAACCACGGTGGTGAGTGGCCGGAGAAGGTGATTGGAGACTTCTCCGGCCGGTGGCGTTCATCATCTTCATGAGACCCTAACTCCATGCGCAGATTAAGTCCCAGCCTTTGGATGTCCTTGATCTAACGCTCACAAGCTTGCCAGCGAATTAATGAAGATGGTGGAGGTCACGTGCCTCATTTTTCTAATTTGGTTTTTTATTTTTTGTGCTCGTGTGTGTGCAGTGCATCATTGGTTACTATGTGTTTGCATCATGTCCTTTTGATTTGCCTACTCTCTTGATCATCGTGTGTTGACTGGATCTTGTGGCTCCCATTGAGTCAATATTTTGACTAACATCCATAGCGTGCACCTCTCTGACCCACGCGCCTTTGGGCTTTTCACTTTTTGCTATTCACACCCTATGCCTTGAGCCCAATGCAATTTATAACTGGCCTTTTACTTGCGTTACCCCCCCCCCCCCTGTTTATTTTCTTTTGCATTTTTAATTTCTTTTCTTAAATGTTTCATTTTTAATTTTTAAAATTAGTTCCAAGCATTATAAAATTCTACAAAAATTCATGATGCATTATTAGACATTTAAATAATTTTTTATGATTTTACTTTCTGATTTTATGATACTTTTTCCATATTTCCATGAATTTTCTTTCATTTTCTTTTGTTTATGCATTTCATCATGACATATGCTACATCTTGATTTTATTTGACCTAGTTGTACCTTGAATTTTTGCATAATAATTGGTATGTACATTTATGATATGATGAGGCATGTTATGATTTTTTTTTGAATTTTCTAAATCATTGCTTGATGACTTTTAAGTGAAGTCTTTGGGCCATTTCTGTGGAGATTTTGTATGACATTGTGAGGCATGTTTGTGTATGTTTGATAATGATATTTGAGCCATTTTTTTGGGACATGTTTACATACTGGTTGCACTTCATATGACTTGAATATCCCAATTACCTTGAGCCTTTAACCCTACTTTTTATTCATCCTAATTGCCTCAAAAAATGTGTGTTTGTTAGATGACTTACATTAGATTTTTGGGTGTGCTTTGATCATGTTCCTTTGTGATGCTTATTGAGATGTTTTAACATCATTGATATGTGTATTATAGGTCATTCACATTGCATTATAGGTCACTTGTATTCCACATTCACATGATTTGTGCACATTTGTTTAAAATTGGAATGTGGTGTGAACTTGTTCATCTATACTTGTTATCCTTTGTTCACTTGTTTGCATCAATGCTTGCATGTTTCCAAACTTCATGAACATATGAGAATTTAATATGCTTTAACATGACAATTGTATGAACTTTTTGCTTACATTCTTGATCTCTAAATGTCATTTAAAATGTCCTAAGCTACTGACTTGCATTCATATTGCTTGGTTATTCAATTTTCATCTTCATTCTTACTTGCGTGTCTTGTATGGTACATTGTTGGAACTTTAATGAGGTTTGCTCTTTTACTTGCTTGATCAATGCTTGCTTTTACAAATAATATTCCATTTGAATAACCTCTTCACACATTCCTAAGTGCCATTTACTTCTGACTTGGGTGTTTACATATGCATTTATTCATGTTTACTTTCCATTTGTATTCATCTTGCATGGTTAATGTTCAACTTACATTTGTATGATTGTTTGGTGCATAGTTTGATTTTGTTTGGTTTCATATGAAATGTGAACATTATTAGGACCCTTTGACATGTACCTACTGACTTTGAAGGATCCTTAACCCTTAGGACTTTCCCCTTTTAGTTTAACACTTGCTTGCTTCGCAAGTTGTCTTCTTTAAGCAACTAGTATGGTTTGGCTTGCTTCTTTTCATTTGTTTTCAATTACTTGTGATAATAATGCACTAACTTTTTGTGTAGGGGCAGAGGTAAAGTACTTTAACATGTGGATGATTATCCATGTTCACCTCCTCTTCTATTTCTTTTTTCTTCTCTACTCTTTCTCTTTTGTGAATAGCATGATATAATGCTTTGTGTATAACTTCCTCACACCCCTATGGTATTTTAGCTCATCCTTAATCTTTGATTAAGGTGAGGTAGGATAAGCATTAGGCAGTGCTATCCCTCTCTTTTCTTTAGGCTTAGGTGGTCCTTATACCTCACACAACCATAGGATTTCCATGCATGATAACTTTAGGATTATTAGTCCCTCACTTAGACTTTGTCCTTTCTTTTCTTTGAGTCTCTCTTTCTCATCTCAAAACAAAAAGCAAAAACATCTAATAAAGGATTAACATGTATTGCACATGAGCCTTGCATGTGGGAAATAAGATAGTGGGGGATCTTCTTTCACTTTCTTAGAGTGTTTAGCGTACGTCCCGTCTTGGGTCGATATGCGAGGCATTCGATCCTATGTCATAGAATTTAATGCAATATGTGTTATAAACACATCATAATCAAAACAATTCTTCTTAAAGACAAAAAACAAACAAACAATCCTTCTCTCATCTCCTTCACTCCGTTCCTAAAGGACGCGTCATTTCCGTTCTACCGCAAACAGGTAAACGCGTAAGACTCCCACGACGAGCGGAAACACCTAAACTGCTGGAACGCAAACGTTGGCGTATTCCACTTAAAAGACACAAACAAAGCAAAGTCATCCCTAGTGAGGGGAACTACATCGCTCTGATTCTCGCGTACGAGCAGGATACGTAGGCAGGAGATCGTGCGAGATCTCTCCGAGCACCATCCTTCTCTTCTCACCCAAAACCGTAGTCCGAACTACGTTGACTCTGACTTTCCCATGGCACGAGGGAATACGTAGGCCTAGGACGGCTATGTCCTATCGAGTCACTTCTTTTTCTTTTCTTCCTCGTTTCTTTATTCTTTCCCGTACCTGTTCCTTCTCGTGTCCAGTAGCAGTGGAGCTCCAGATGACGACACCCTTTGATCGAGACAACAAGCGTGGATCCCATCGAGTACGACGGACGTGAGGGGGTGTTAATACCTTCCTCTCGCATAACCGACTCCCTTACCTATTTCTCTTGGTCGCGAGACCATGCTCTTTTCCTTCCCTTCAGGTTTACGCAGTGTTTCCTTTCCCCCTCTTGGGATAAATACACATTGCTGGCGACTCTGTTTCTGCGCCATTTTTGCGTTTATACTTGGATGAAAATCCCAGGAGCGACAACTGGCGAATCTGCTGGGGAGAACGTTCCCTAAGCGAGTCAATCCTAGCGCTTGCTTGTTTTCGATTATGAGGTGTTTTATCTATTTGTTTTACTCGCTTTATTTATGGCATTATTGCATGTTTATTGTTTTATTACATTTACTTGCTTTTCATTTACTGTTGCCATATATATTGTACTATGCTGGACTGTGTTGGTTTTTCTGTTTGGTGGGATGGGTGATTTGAGAGATAAGCCCATTACACAGGCTTGAGAGTACATGTAGGATTAGAGTGGAAAGTAGTGTGGCCTACATAGCATCTTGGTACGTATGGTTTACATGAAATCCACACCCAGACGAGGTTTTCTTGGGAGATGTTCTGATTTGCGCGTCTTGTGCATTTCGGGGTGTTAACCTAGAAAGCTGTCGACTCTGGTGACCATTCCCGATGACTCAGTTATGTCACTCCTCCCGAGATGTGATAATGGCAGACCAGAAATGGAAAACCCATTACACTTCTTGATCCGAGGACCCAATGCTAGGAACTTGCTATAGGATATCCTTTTTGAGGGGAATCAGTTGAGGCCTCCTCGATTGATAATGATGCCAAACCAGAAATGGTGAACGTATCATCATTTCTCGACCTGAGAGTCTGTGATATTGAGGATCCTCGCCTTTCTAGTACCCACATGTGAGAGTGGTGGGTTGTTTACAGGTTTGCAGGTAACTGTAACCTTCATCCTACCCGGTATTTTGTTTCTCTTATCAGTGCAAACTTATCAGCCTAGTATTCTGGGATTCTGATTATGCCGATATTCTGGTATTCTGGTATTCTAATTATTCTGGCACCCTGGCATTCTGGAATTCTGATTATGCCGATATGCTGGCCTTCTGGTATTCTGATTATTCGGATATTCCGGTGTTTCGGTATTCTCTTCAGAGCAGACCTGTGAACTTATTCAGACAGTAGCACAACACTTATCCAGAATTTGTGGAAGCCTTGATCCCATGTCTCTGCACCCGTATCATCATAACATGTTTGCATACACGTTCTAGTATTTCCAAGGATCTTAACTTTGAGACTCGTTGCTGATCATTTCCATCTATTTCTTGTTGTTCTTATGTGAAAAACTTGAATCAAAGCCGAATGATTCCTTGGAAATATTCGAACATGGAATTTGCATAGCATTTTCATACTCATTTGCATAACAGGTGTTTGAAGCTGGTTATTCTCATCCTGATTTGGTCTTCTTCAGAATTTCGGACTTAACTTTTCAAAGGAGCTGGAAGTTGACCGTGGATCAAGTTCAAGCGGGGCTTAGGGAAATACGAAGCCAAATGGGGCAATTTATGGGGGACATGCAAGCTTTGACTCAAGACCAGGAAATGTTGAAGGAAGAGGTCAATTAACTGAAGACTCAGATGAGCTTGGTTATGGAGGTCGTGAGAAATGTGCTCAGAAAGGATGGCAATCCCGTGCCTGAGGCTGCAGCAGAAATTGTCATTCCGCCCTTACCTGTGGAATCTATCCCAAAGTGTGATCTACCTCACAACTTTTCTGCACAATCTGGGGTTCTGGAGTTTCCTCGTCAGCAACTACTTCCTGCCTCCCAAGACAATCCCAAGGCTAAGCAGTACGAATAGAAGCTGAAGAAGCCTGGCCGGCATTTTGATCCACTACCTATGTCTTATGCCATGTTGTTTTAACAGTTGCTCAGACTGAATTTGGTATAACCTCGTGCAATGGGTCCCCCTCCAGTAAAGCTCCCAGCTGGATATGATGTTAGTACCCGGTGTGAATTTTATTCAGGTGGCCCTGGACATACTATTGAGAGGTGTCGAGCCTTTCGTCATAATGTGCAAGATTTAATCGAGGCTGGGGTCATTACATTCACTGCCGATGGTTTGTACATTAATTGAAGCTTCCCGAGTGAGCACTCAGATTGCGAGTATGTCGTCAAGAGTAAAAATTCCAGATGGAGCCAAGCCTCCTCAACGATGGCAGTTTCCTGTTCCTTCACTGCATCTTCATATGTAGCGTTCATTTGTTTGTTTAAACATTGTTTGCATGTAAGAACTTGTTTGTTTTTTGAATTACAATCATAATACAATAAGCATGTTTTTCTTGAAGTAATCCATTCCTGATCATCCTTAAATGTTCATGTGCATTGCAATACTGACTTTCTTGCTTAAACTCTTTGAGGGAGGATGATGATTTGAAAACGCAAAAATCTCTAGAGGTGTGCTTTTGAATAAGAACCCTGTTGATAATGTACATGCATTGTTTCGAACCCCCAAACACTGGAGATATAAGGGAGATAGACCCTTGTTAACCCCTTTGAGCCTTGAAGTAGGAGTTTTTTTTCGTATGAAAAAACCCTCACATTTAGCCTAGGGGCAGGGTAGGCGTCAGTTAATTTTACCGAGCGTTCAAATTTTAAAAGGAGTGTGCATCTGAGGATCCATTACCTTCTATTCCACCGTCAAGAGGTCAAGAGATGTGAAACCACAATGGTTATCCATCAACAATCAAGGAGTGAGGCAGTCACAACCCTTTCAACAAAGTCAAGACAAGCCAGTGTCACACGATTTGTTCCAAAAAAAAAAGAATAAAAAAAAAAGAAAAAAGCCCGCTAAGTCGAAACTTGAAAACAAGCGACTTAGGCAAAAGTCAGGGCATCCCGCTGGACTTCAAAATCTAAAGATTCAAAAGAATCAGTCTAGGCAAAAATTAGGGATCAAAAAGCAAAAGAATGAGAAAGTGAAAAACAAAGGGATTACAAAAGACAATCCTCGAGCAAGAACAAAGTCGTGTGACTATGAACAAAATACAAAAGGGGTGACTGCTACTCCAAAACCTCATAGGGTCTCAAACCATCAGTTTCATGGGTTCCTTAAAGATCACAAAATCTTTTTGAGAGGCGAGCGCTTGTGCAAATTAGCTGAACGTAGGACTGGAGAACATCACGAAGAGTGGGTGGGCACCGATAAACTTTGAGCCTTAAATCCTTTTTTCTCAAAACCGTGAACCAGGCCACGATACAACCCTCAAAAGTCCTAATTGAAACAGGGTTTATTTCGAGAGCGTACTCCGATGAGATAGCGTTCCAGACTTGTATGAGGTGTGCTAAAAGACGTTTGTTGGTATTGCATGTGCATGTTTTCTTTCATTCAAAAATCAATGTCGTATCCTAAGCAGTGATTCATTCACATGGCTTTGCGACAACTTTTCAATAAAGACTTCAAGATTAACATGTGTGTTGCATTTGAATAATCATTTTCAGAATAAATATTTTCTGCGTGCATACATTTGTTTAACATCAAAGAAGCTTACATGGTGAACATCAGTAGAGAAGCTTGATCCTGCCAAGTTGGAATGTTTGAGGACTCCAGAGGACATGTTGCTGAAAGACTATGTGGGGCAAAAGCGTTCCCATCCAGTTGTGTTAAGATGTAACTAATCTGGGGCAGTCACGTCGAGAAATCTCTTCAAAGTTCAGCCAATCTGGGGCAATCACGTCGAGATTCGATAATTCTCTCCAAAAGCAGTGTGATCAGGGGCAGTCACGTCGAGAAATCTCTTCGAGGCTCAGCCAATCTGGGGCAATCATGTTGAGATTCGATAAATCTCCCCAAAAGCAGTGTAATCATGGGCAGTCAAGTCGAGAAATATCTTCAAAGTTCAGCCAAACTGGGGGCAACCATGTTGAGATCCGTTGAATCTCTCCAAAAACATTCAAACTGGGGCAATTATGTCGAGATCTGATAAATCTCTCCACAAGCGGGTAATATGGGGCAATCAGGTCGATTTGACAAATCTCTCCAAGATCAGTCAGGGGCAAACTTTCTTCAAGACTCGAGGCAGGCCACCTCAAGAGTATGAGAAGTTGTTCTTTTCAAAAGATGACTAGTCAGATGCACCTCTCAAAGAGTTTGAAGACACTGGGGCATTTTGAATGCTACATCTTCCGTAAAATCCTCTCGAGGCGAAATTCTTTCATAGACCTTGCAATCTGGGGCAAATGGAGAATTAAATGAGTCGTTGTTCACTCATGACGATCAATGGGCAATTGATCAACTCAGAAGCTTGAAACAGAGGTCATTTCCAGCATGAGGTGTCTTTGATCTCTTTTCCCCAGTAGAATGCAATGGAGTTCCTCTCCCCAACAGAGTATATAAATATCCCTCTTCCTAGCAAGACATCGGGAAGTTTGATTTCCCCAGTAGAATCCAAGGCATAGCGCTCCCCAAGCAGAAGCGGTTACCTCAGCAGGAGTTTCTTCCTTGAGGTTGTCATTCCCCAGTAGGAACATGATTGATCTCAGTCCCTCAGCAAATGTTCCTTTCCCCAGCAGGAACATGGTTGATCTTAGTCCCTCAGCAAATGTTCCGTTCCCCAACAGGAATACGGTTGATCTTAGTCCCTTAACAGGTATTTCCTTCCCCACCAATAGTTCGTCCGATCTCAATTCCCTAGTAGTCGGGTCAGGAAGTCATCATTTCCCCGGCGGAGTTCTATGGTTATAGTTCTTCCCCAAACAGATTGATTTAGATGATACCTCCCCGGCAAGGTCGTCATTACTTACAGTATTCTCAGCAGATTTGCTAATTTAGGGCCCAGATCAGAAGTTCAGGTTATTTTGTCTTCCCCAGCATGAGTGCAAACACGAGGACAACCCAGCTTGTTATCCCCAGTGGAGTTGCCTTTTTTTCCTCAGCATTTATTTTGCTAAGGAACCTCTTTGAATCTTGCATATAGTAATCATTGCATCCTAAAAAAACGTGTAGCATTTCCATCCGAGCTGGAGCATTACGCTATAGAAAAATTCAAACATATGCATACGAAGCATAAGCCAGTTTTGGTACCTCGTGCGAGAGCCCAAAATTGTTTCCCCTCTATCATATTGACAAAGCCAAAACGAACACCTCGTTCATTCCCCAGCAAACATTTCAAAGCGATACAAGGGTTTCACTACTTTCCTCCCCACCAGAGTCATAGTTTCTCGGTTGGTAGATCTTTTGATCTTATATCTTAACCGTGTTTTCCTGGAACCATTCCCGATAGGATTCCTTTAGCCGTTCCCGACAGGCGCCCTTTGAGTTTTAAACCTAGCCATTCTCGACAGGCCCATTTACCGTTCCCGACAGGTAACCCATAGGTTTTCAACTTTAACCGTTCACGACAGGCAAACCGGAACCATTCCCGATAGGATTCCTTTAGCCGTTCCCGACAGGCGCTTTTTGAGTTTTAAACCTAGCCGTTCCCGACAGGCCCATTTACCATTCCCGATAGGTAACCATAGGTTTTCAACTTTAGCCGTTCCCGACAGGTGACCTTTGAGTTTTAAACCTAGCCGTTCCCGACAGGCCCATTTACCGTTCCCGACAGGTAAGCCATAGGTTTTCAACTTTAGCCGTTCCCGACAGGCCCATTTACCGTTCCCGACAGGTAAGCCGTAGGTTTTCAACTTTAGCCGCTCCCGACAGGCGACCCTTTGAGCTTTAAACCTAGTCATTCCCGACAGGCCCATTTACCGTTCCCGATAGGTAAGCCATTGGTTTTCAACTTTAGCCGTTCCCGACAGGCGACCCTTTGAGTTTTAAACCTAGCCGTTCCCGACAGGCCCATTTACCGTTCCCGACAGGTAAGCCATAGGTTTTCAACTTTAGCCGTTCCCGACAGGCACCCTTTGAGTTTTAAACCTAGCCGTTCCCGACAGGCCCATTTACCATTCCTGATAGGTAAGCCATAGGTTTTCAACTTTAGTCATTCCCGACAGGCACCCTTTGAGTTTTAAACCTAGCCGTTCCCGACAGGCCCATTTACCATTCCTGACAGGTAAGCCATAGGTTTTCAACTTTAGCCGTTCCCGACAGGCACCCTTTGAGTTTTAAACCTAGCCGTTCCCGACAGGCCTATTTACCGTTCCCGACAGGTAAGCCATAGATTTTCAACTTTAGCCGTTCCAGACAGGCGCCCTTTGAGTTTTAAACCTAGCCATTCCTGACAGGCCCATTTACCGTTCCTGACAGGTAAGATAGGTTTTCAACTTTAGCCGTTCCCGACAGGCACACCTTTAGCCGTTCCCGACAGGCATACTATAAGCTTTAGACTTTTCGCCGTTCCCGACAGGCACCCTTTAGATTTCATTTGTTCCAGACTCTTTTCCACCAACATCCATCACCACAACTGTTGTGTTGGTCATATATCCATTCTTTCTACCCACAGAGCACAAATTTTCTGGTTATTTTTGTATTCAATCCCTATGTACCTTGAGTGTCTAACAGCCGTTCCACTCATCCCTTCAGGTCCACAGTTGATTGAATAGGGGCAGCTGTAATACCCCAAAATTTGCCCTCATATTTTTCTCAATAATTGGCTTGTGTTTCACTCATTTGTATTTCATAATAGGTTATACTAAATCATACACAACATTGGTTGCAAGGCATGGTGTCAAGTACATCAAGGTGTGGACAGCTCAAAGGCAAAGGACAAGAGAAAAGCTTTTCCAAATAAGTCACAAGGGTTTCTCACATCTCAATTCATCTCATGTGAGCCCTCAAGGTATCTCAAGATGAGAATTCAATAGAAGATTGAAGGAATTCATATTCTCCTAACTAGTGCAAACTAGGGTTTTGGAATTTTGAAGCATAACACTGTAATGGGCAAGATCTTGGAGCTTTTATCGTGTCCAAATGGCATATCTCATCTGTGTTGGAGAGGATACACATCATACTCAGAGGAATTTGGATTTGGAGGATGTGCTGATTTCTCCCAGACTAAGGGGTCAAAATTAGGGTTTGCCATATGTCATACCCTAAATTTGTCCTACCTATTGCATTTTCCCTTATACCAAGATTTGGTGTTCAGGTCATTGAGGATCTTGTATGTGAGGGTTGCTAGCTCTTGTGGGGTTATTTTGAGTCCAAGGAAAGATAAAGGAGGATTGGGCACTCATTTTATGATTATTCAGTCAAAACACGATTAATTGGTTTCAAACTGATTTTAAGCTATGAGCAAGAAGATTTTTAACCATATTTCAAGTTCGACACTGGGGCTGTATGGTTAAAACAAGCTAAGAAAGAGTCATTCATATTTGGGTCATGTTTTCTTTTAATTTAAGTTTGAGTTGGTTGGCGGACGATAAGTAAAGGTTTCAAAAGATCTTGGCATAAACAATGTGTGACCAAGGCTTTGGATCATGCCTTTTCAACTCGTGTCTTAAAGACATTCATTCTTTAAGCCATACTATAATTTATTTTAAGTTATAGTCACAAGCCATGTTCGAGTTATTCTCTTGAAGCCATGAGTTTGAGTAAAGCTCCCTTTGAAACGAAGATTGTTTCATGTCATGTTTAAGTAATACAAGTCATTCCTAGATCATTCATGAGCTCATTTGGAAGTTCTAGCCATGAATAGATAATTTTTAAGGCAATACCAATTTGTGTTTAAAGATGAGTTTAAATTTATGGATGGAAGTCATTTTCTTTTTAGCTTGGTTTGGTTAGTGATATTTGAGTGACAAGCCATGTTACGATTTTTCATGGCATGATGAGATTTTCAAGACGTGAGAAATAATATGGATTGTGGGTACAAGACATAAGGTTGTTAAAATGAGAAGCATGGTTTTCAAAGCATAACCCATTCATGGTTAAACAATAAGTATCAAGCCCAATTGGTAGCATTACTACCCGTGTTCACATTTAACATCAAGTTGGGATCCTAATGTCCACAAATGTTGCAACAGCAGCAGATTGCAAGTCATATTGATTCACTACAATTTACAAATAGAGTATTTGTTGGCCATCACAAGAGTATTAAATTACAAAAGACATTACATCAATTGGAGTTGTAGGATTAATTTCAAAGTATGGCAACATCAAATTTGAATTCAAAATGTTCATGAAAGTCATAGGTTCAAAAGGCATGAGGATGTCAAATCCTAACTAAACAAAATATGATTACAGGGCTGTGTATACGAGTTATTAAACCTAAAAATACAATATTTGAACCCATAATTAATAATCTCAAGGATGCTTCCAAGCGCCAAATATGGTGCTAGCTTCACAAGTTATCCAAGTATGCCAACATGCCATGAATTACGCAAAAGGAATTTTGCCTTGAGAAGACTCATAATCCTCAAACCACGTCCATAAGGTCAACTCTGCACCATTGTACCATCTGCTGCGCATCACCGACTTCAACGATAAAATAAGCAGCATTCGATTCAGCACCCATTCACGCTTTGATCATGGTAGGTTTCACGGAAGATAATTTTTGCAACGAATCCCGTGGTCACGCGTCCAGCCTGCAGAATAACACAACTACATCAAATGTCAATGGATTATTTTAAGAGGTGGTCATCACAAGCAAGAACTTACAATCCAGGATACATGGTTATCATGACCATAATTCAATTGTTGGATTAAATTCAATCTCAAATTATTTTTTTCAATGTTCCAGTTTCAAGTTATACCAAAGACAATTCCAAACCATAACCAAGCAGTTCATATTCCAAGGGATAAAACAAAAATCAATTCATGAAATTTCATCATACCAAATCACATTCACACATATGTTCTACACAAGTCAGTTTTTTTCACAGCCCATAATGTTCATTTTCGTGTAAAAGCTCAAAGTCAGAATTTCAAAGGCAATGCTAAACAGAGAAAAATAGGGACCACAATTTCGCATAGCCAAAAACTGAAAAAAAACAAGGAAGCAGAGTAGCAAAATACACAGTACATCAACCTTAACATGAAAGTGAAAAAGGACAAAGCTAAAGCAGAGTGCAACAGTGAATAGCAGAAAAAGTATCGCAGAGGTTTCAGCAAGGCAGTAACATATTTTTGGCAAAGACATGTTCTGAATTTGAAAAAATTACCTTATACATTTCCATGAACGAGATCCCTCAGCAATTTGGACACCACTTTTCAAACCCTAATCCTCACAATATAAAAACAAGAGCAATAGGTCAGAAAAGGGGGAATCATCAACCAAACATCGGAAATGACCACACTGAAAAACTAATCTTGCTATACACACTAAAAAACCCTAGAACGGCTACTAGCAACATCAATACAGGAGAGGGAGAACGAGAAGTGTAGAAGAAAGAAATCAGAGAAGGATAAGGGGGAAGGAGAAGTTACTTACGCACAAAGACACTTCAAAAGGAACCTTCAACTGGTATATTACTTAAGACCTTTTTCTCCTTCACTCTAAGCTCCTTCGCACGAATCCTTGTTTGTTGATGATTTTTGAGTAGTGTAGTTGCTTGAACCTTGCCCGTTTGGTCGTTTCCTTGTGTTTTGATAGTTAGGGTTTATTTGGGTTTCGTTCCGATTCGAGCATTAGGGTGGGATTTTGAAAAATCTGAGGTTAGATTTGGAAAGAGGAGAAAAAATGATCTAGGGTTCATGTAGAGTTCTCCGTGTTTGATGGTGGTGTCGCCGGAGAAGACGGTGGCGGCCGCCGCACGCCGCCGCATCTCCGGCCGTGTTTAGGTTTCCGGTGAGTAAAGAGTTGAGAGAGAGCAAGCGGAGAGAGAGAATGAAGAGTCTGAATGAGACTCGTTTTTTGTCATTCTCTGGCCTTAACAAGCGTCACTGATGACGCGTTTGAGTGGCAAGAGGGGAACGATGACACTTGTCCCTCCCTTGACAAGTGTCACCAGAAAAAGCTTCCTCTGTTCGATCATGTGAGCGTTATCCTAGGTCTTACCGTGCGCCATCAGATCTCAACCCTCATATCAGAGTCAGAGTTGACTCTTTAATCAATCCAACGTCCCAGATCTGTTGAAGGTCCATGGTAGACCCCATGTAGAGCGTGGGCTTGTGTTATTTGGGCCCGGGAGTTTCTCCTATTTACACCCCTTTCTGAACAATTCTGCCCCTTTTCTTTTTTTAGTTTTAATTTTTTTAATATCACTTTTTATTATAAAAAATCCAAAAAACATTTTATTAACTCTTACTAAAAAACCAAAATAATAATTTTAGGAAAAAACCTAGAGATTTGTTTGCTAATTAATTAATTTCATTAAAATTATTTATTTAATACTAACTAATTATTTTCATAATTAGTTTTATTAAATATTTGATTTTAACTTAATTAATTCTATTAGTCCAATTTCTTTAACCCTAAAAATTCAATACTTTTAACTCTTGCTAATAAACTAAATTGATGATTAATTTTATTAAACCACTTTATTTAATACTAATTAACTTTAACAGTTAATTTTATTAAATATTTTAGTTTAATTTGATTAATTATTTGTTTTTTACCTTTTCTCTAAAAATCTAAAAAACATATTAATTAGAATTTCTCTTTTAGACTAACCTTAGATTTAGGATGCTAATTATGCTAATATGCTTGATTATTTCTTCCCCCATTTTATCTACGATCTTTATGTGAGGTGTATAATTTTATCTTGTGAATTTATTTCATGCCTTGATTATATTTATGCTATTCATATTATGCTTGTCCAAACCAAAAAATCTTTTCAAACTAATATCTTGACTTAATGTCAAGCCCTTTTAATACCTTGTAAGTCGATCGTTTTCAAGATCGCAATTGACCTCACAATGCCTCCTCTTGGGCTTTATACAACGATAATTGTTGCACATTTCACTTTGGTTTGTATGCGTGTATGTGATTGGCTCACTTTAATTATGGCTCGATTATTCCCACTTGATTAATTACACCCCTCTCTCATAAGATTAAAATCAACCCCTTTTTACAACAATAAACAAGCTTGATCCAACGTCAAGTATTTTCCAAATCAAATTCAATTAATCTCCAACATTCACTTAATCCACATATCAAGTCCCTTTACCTCTTGTAAGTCGAGCGCTTTTGCCTCACAATCGACCTTACCTTAAACCATAGGACCTCATTTCCATTAGTTCTCAAACCATTTCGCACGCAAATCCAAACCTCGATCCAACGTCGAGTATTTTTATTAAATTAAATTAATACATTTAATTATACTAAATATCATTTCTTAAAAGGTGAAAAAGAGGGGGATTAAGTCTTTGGTCTTTCTCCTCAATTGTTCGGGTGCGAGTTCTCTTACTCGTGTGTGGACAATTGACGCCTTTAAAACACTTGTAATCCGACAACACTCAAATTTCTTTTTCCTTATCAATTATTAAAGCACTTAATCTCTATTTAAACACATTTTAAAATGTGAAAAGGAGGGGGATCAAGTCTTTGGTCTTTCTCTTTAATTA
This sequence comes from Lathyrus tuberosus, assembly GCA_022829125.1. Lineage (NCBI taxonomy): Eukaryota > Viridiplantae > Streptophyta > Magnoliopsida > Fabales > Fabaceae > Lathyrus > Lathyrus tuberosus. The sequence goes on along the minus strand of JALAZF010000323.1, from coordinate 2,258,267 downwards.
TTCGGGTGCGAGTTCTCTTACTCGTGTGTGGACAATTGACGCCTCTAAAACACGCGAAACTCGACAACATTCAAACCTTTTTCCAAGTAATCATTAATACACTTAATCTCTATCTAAACACATTTTACTAAAGGTGAAGTGAGAGTGGTCGAGTCTTTGACCCTTCTCCTCAATTGTTTGGGTGCGAGTTCTCTTACTCGTGTGTGAACAATTGTCACCTCTAAAACATCTAAAACTCTCCTTTCCTCGCCCACGTGCGACCGAAACCCTAAAACACATACAAATCAAATCCTTTTTTCTTAATCAAACTCTTTAATACACCTAATCATATATTCAAACACAACTTCCTAAAAGATGATGTGAGGGGGGCCAAGTCTTTGACCTTTCTCCCAAATTGTTTGGGTGCGAGTTCTCTTACTCGTGTGTGGACAATTGGCGCCTACATAAAAAACACTAACCAAATAACTGTAGTCCCATGAACTACGAATGCTCTGACTTTCCCATTGCACGAGGGAATACGTAGGCACAAGGGTTCTAATCCTTGCCGAGCACCCTAATAATAAAACCACCCCATTTTCCCCTTAAAATTAATCCTTTTACCTTAGAAGATAAACAAACAAACCTAGCTAACTTTCTCACGAATCGAATCAAGAGGTTCCCATTGAGTACAACGGACGTAGAGGGTGCTAATACCTTCCCTCTTACGTAACCGACTCCCCAACCTGAATTTGGTTGCGATGACCATTTTCTTATCCCTTTAAAGGTTTTATCGATATTTTCCTATTCCTTTCTTGGAATGAATAAAGTTCAGTGGCGACTCTGTTTCGAACAGTTTTTTCGCGTCCATCGCGAGGATCGTATTTTTTCGAGGTACGACAGATGGCGACTCTGCTGGGGATTATCATTGCCCTATGCTAGAGAGAGTCAAGCCTAACTTGACTCGATTCGTGAGTGTTATATTCGCTTGTTTGTTTATCTTCACTTGCTTATTTGCTTGCTTGTTTGATTATCTATTATCTACTTGCTTACTCATTATTATTATATCCTATTATTGTTTCTTGTGACACTGTGGGGGTTCTCTGATCATTGGTGCTCTGTGAGATGGCTCTATACCCGAGTTCGAGTATAACCCTAGGATTAGGATGACGGTTGTGTAGTGGAGGCTTGCGTGGTCTCTTCCGCGTGAGCCAAAGCAAAGACCCCGCTTGGAGTAGATTCCCTTGGAAATGTTATCGTTTTGATGTTACTTCGTCACGATGATAATGTTTTTGAGCCTGAATCATTGATCCCAAGGACCATTAACCCATTTATCCATGGTGGTTGGTAGTGTTAACTCTTTGTGAGTTAATGCGAACGCCACAATCAAATGAGATCCCTTGAACGTATTACTCCTTGACAGTAATATTTTCGACCTCGATCTTGGATTCTGAGAACCCTACTTAGAACCCGTGTGTCGATGGTTGTGTAGTGGGCGCCTCCGAGGAGTCTTTCTTGTGGGGAAGAAACGAAGACCTCACCTAGACGAGATTCTTTCAAGGATATTATCGTCTGATGTTCCTTCGTCATGGCTATAATGTCTTTGAAAGATAACCATAACTCTAGGCACCTGCCCGATTAGAGCCTACATATGGGGGTCTTGTGATCAGAGATATCCTGTGTCTAACTCCTTCCTCAGAATCAGATGTCGTTTTGATCCTGTACCCTTGCATGAGCATCGCATGACCATAACATTTGCACACCTTTTTGTTTTCAGGGAATCTAAGAATTGTCATTTGCTACAGATAGGAATTATGGAAACTGACATCCGTTGCCCTCATTCTTCCAAGTTCAAGAAGCCTGGTCTAACCGCTTTACGTGGGTTGGTTTCGCGTATGCCTTCCGTCTACCGAATCAACTTTGGGAAGAACTTTGGTAAACTGTTGTGTATTCTGAATCAAGACGTAGACTTTGCCATGTTAAGCACCTTCGTACAGTTCTATGATGCTCCCTTGAGATGTTTCACATTTCAAGACTTTCAGTTAGCACCAACACTTGAAGAGTAAGAGAAACTGGTGGATATCCCAATGAAGGGCAAGTTGCTATTTGAAGGGGTTGATGTGACTTTGAAGGATGAAATTATTGCAAAAGCTCTCGACATGTCTAAACAGAACGTCACCAACAATTGGAAGACTAAGGGAGGGGTCAAGGGTTTCTTCCTCTCATTTCTTTTGGAAAGGGCTAACACTCTGTTGAAAGATGAAAGTTGGGAAGCCTGCTATGCTACTGTAGCATTAGCCATCTATGGGATTGTTCTGTTTCCTAATGTGGATGTAGATGATTTCATAGATATTACTGCCATCCATGTTTTCCTCACAGGAAACCAAGTGCCTACCCTTCTAGCTGACGTGTGCTATTACCTGAGTTGGAGACACGTTAAGAAAGGAGGTATGATCGCGTGTTGTGCTCCTCTGTTGTATCAATGGACCCAAATGCACCTTCCGAAGAAGGGACCCTTCATAGAACAAGTGGACGAAAGTTGGGCCCAAAGGTTGGGAACCCTCAGATCAGCTGACTTATCTTGGTACTCCCTAGACTACGATACAGTCATATCCAGTTTTGGTCAGTTCCCTAATGTTCCCCTCATCGGAACCCGTGGTTGTATTAATTCTAATCCTATATTGTCCGTAAGGCAGTTGGGGTATCCGATGAGTGGACCACCTGATGAGAAGGCTTTGGAAGCATTTTTAGTGCATGGTTTGAAAGCTGAGAACCCTGACCTACTCAAAAGAATCACAAAGGCGTGGAAGGAGGTCCATAGGAAAGGAAAAGCTAAGTTGGGGAGAAGGAACAACATTACTAAAGAGCCTTACTTCATATGGGTCAGGGAAAGAGTGGAAAGAATCAAGTTGCCCTTTGCCATTAAGGTGTTTGAGCCTTTGCCTGAGCCAAAGCCTACTCACGTCCCGATTGAGGAGGCCGAGGATCTCAAGGCAACGATAGCCAGATTAGTAAATGAAAATGAGCAACTTGAATCGAAGCTTCAGAATGTTACTAAGGAGAAGAATGACTTGAAGTGGGAGCTTCAGCGCAAGAACACTCAACTTGAAGCAATAGGAAGTTGGGCAAATGAAGAAGAACAGCAGAAAAAGAAGGTTAAGGTGTGTCTGAACCAAGCTGATGGAGCAATAGATAGGCTTAAGGAGGAATTGGATCAAGCTTACAAGAAGTGTGTCAAAAATAGGAAGGCTTGGCTCCTTGCCACTAAGAGGAAAAAGACACTTAGGGAAGAGATGGGAGCGGAAATAGAAAAATTAAGTTCAGCTCTATGCCAGTCAAAGGCTTCAGAAGCATTGGAACGCCAACTTAAAGAGGATCTCATGAGAGTTGCTTATGTGGGGCCAGCAGATTGGGACAGAGTGTGTGGCAAGCTGAATAATCTCAAAAGGCTTGCAGAAGAGCAGAAGAATCATCTTCAGGATATCCTTGCATACAAAGATATTTGGGCCTCTGCGAGGAAGAAGGTGCTTGATGAATGTACTGGTTACAAGCGCTCCATTCACATTCTAATAGCTGATAGGGATATGTACCGTAACAAGCTTAATGGGCTAGCGGATTTTTGTAACTGGTTGGCTGAAGACTTGGTGTGGAAGCATAGAGATGCTTTGGAGGCTCTCGATGAATCTACCCCTCAAGCAATCATCAATTTTGTTTGCCTTTGTAGGGAAATGTTGAAGAGGTTTAAAGAAGAGTTAAAGGAGCGCGAGGCTCGAAAGCCCAAGTTTTGAGTTTTTTGTTGCTTTTCTTGCTTTGTGGATTGTATTAATTTCCGGATGATTATGTATCACGTAACTATTACCATCTTATGAATGAATGAGACTTGGTTTTCTTTACAACAGTTTGTTCCTTAATATTCCTGTATAAGCTAATGATTAATTCGAACGATTCCCTGAAAATAAATGCATTCCATCCTGCATACGTATCATTGCATTCGTTTTCCAAAAACACCTAGCGATAAACTCATTTACTTTGCCACTTCTCCAACAGAAAACCTGACTACTCAACACCGGTACGAGACTCGCCAAAGCTTTAAGATGATGCTGGAACAAATAGAGGAGAACCAGAACACAATGAGGAATAATATCGATTCGCTGAAGGCTAAAATGGACCAGATACTGGAAACTATGATGTTGCTTGCCCAGAAAGAGAAAGATGTTGAAACAATGGCTAATGCCAAGAAGCTGGTTGAAAAGATAGGCACTTCTGGAGTTAAGGAAATCCATCCTCTTGTTCACATAGACTTGTCAGAACACTCGGCTCATCATGGATCCGTGAGCGATGCGGATGAGCAAGTTGATGCCTTCAACATACCACCTCCACCTCTTTAACTTGTTGGATCTGATCCATCTGCTGACCGATTGCACGTACTAGAAGAGAAATTCAAGGCCTTGGAGGTTCATACAACTCCCGGCTTGGATGCTGTCGACATGTGCTTGGTCCCTGGACTGGTAATCCCTCATAAGTTTCAAGTGCCGACGTTTGACAAATACAAGGGACTTAGCTGCCCTAAGACTCATCTGCGAGCATACTGTCGCAAAATGGCTACCCACGTTAAGGACGATCCTCTTCTAATTCACTACTTTCAGGATAGCCTCAGTGGGGCATCGCTGGAATGGTACATGTAGCTGGAGAAGAGACAGATTAATACCTGGAGGGATCTCTCTGAGGCGTTCCTCAAACATTATCAATACAACACTGATTTAGCGCCAAACCGTACTCAATTACAAGATATGACTCAGCGCAACAATGAGTCATTCAAAGAATATGCTCAACGTTGGCGGGAATTGGCTTCTCGTGTTTAACCACCCTTGTTGGACAAAGAATTGATGGATATGTTCATGGGAACTTTGTAGCCTCAGTATTCGGACCGTATACTGGGATCTAGCTTCCCCAACTTTGCTGAGATTGTGTCAGTAGGAGAAAGAATCGAGAGCCAGTTGAAGAAAAAAGTTGTTATTGCTTCTACAAGCGGAGTTAAAAAGCCTTTTGTGAAGAGGAAGGATGAAGAAACCAATGATGTCATGAGAGGAGGAGGGGGTAGAGCCCCAGCGAATATACCGTATCAGCAAGTGGCTGTAGTTGCATAAGCCTCACTTCAATCACCTGCTCAGCAACCGAATTATCAGAATGTTCCTCTGCCGCAATATCAGAATGCCCCACCACAGAGGCAGCCAAGACCAAAAGGCATATCGATCCTGTGCCAATGCCGTATAGCCAGATTTTTTCTCAACTGTATCAGAGTGGGCATTTGAAACTCAGGGATTTGAGACCAGCAGTCTTCCCATATCCTCCCGGATACGATGCCAACGCCCATTGTGAGTTTCATAAGGGTGCTCCTGGGCGTAGTATAGAAAACTGTTATGCATTTCAGAACAGAGTTCAAGATTTGGTTGAGTCCAAAGATCTTACTTTCACTCAGCGAGGCGCTAATGTTAAACACAATCCCATGCCCCCACATGGAGGACCGTCTGTTAATGCTGTGGAAGAAGGCAACGGACAGAGGTTGATTACAAGGGTCAAAGATATTCGGACTCCTATGGCGGTTATAAGAGAAAAATTGAAGAGATGTGGGATGATCCCTGAAGACGAGCTTGATAATTTGACTGATGAGGTGGTTAAGAAACATTTGAAGAAATTCCTGGATCAAGGTGTGATTCAGGTTGAACGTCGGGATGCAAGAGAACAAAGTGTGGCTATCATTAACATACAGTATGATGCACCTGAAGGTCGTCAACAGAGACAAGTTCGTCCTGCTCCGGTAATCATTGAATATGATGGAGCTAATGTTTTCCAATAAAGACCAGTTCGTCCTGCACCTGTGGTTATTCAGTTTGATGAGGAAGATGTTAGCAAACCAAGGCCAGTGCGCCCTGTTCCGATAACTATTGAGTATCCTGTTAGTGTTCCTGAGTCTGAATTTTTTAAACAAGGGCCAGAAAAGTTAGTCGTTGAATATGGTGGTGCTAAGTGTGACGCTGTAGTAGGACCAAGTGGAATGACCCGTAGTGGTCGAATCTTTGCAGCAAAGCAAGCAGATGTGCCAAACAATGACAAAGGTAAGGCGATTGCTATACCAGTTGAAACTCCGAGTGCTCAATTACAAGAAGGGTTGTCGTCTCCAAGAGGGGCATTCACACAAAAAGAGGCTGAAGAGTTTCTGAAGATTATAAAGAAGAGCGACTACAAGGTAGTCGATCAGCTGAATCAAACTACTGCCAAGATATCTATGCTCGCCTTGTTGCTCAGTTCCGAGGCACATAGATCCTCCCTGCTGAAGGTGTTGAGTGTTGCACACATTACCAAGGATATCACTGTAGCACAATTTGATGATGTGATAGCCAGTGTCACCACTGGCAACTTTCTGGGGTTTAACGATGATGATCTAACTGCTGAAAAGAAAAACCATAACAAGGCTCTTCACATTTCCATTAGGTGTGAAGACGTTTTGATATCTAGAGTCTTGGTGGATACTGGATCCTCCTTAAATGTGCTCCCGAAGACGACGCTGGAGAGGATGCCTGTGAATGGAGTAATCATGAGGCCAAGTACTCTCATAGTGAAGACATTTGATGGATCTAGGCGTGCGGTTATTGGTGAGGTGGACTTGCCAATTAAGATTGGACCTACTATTTTTATCATTACTTTTCAAGTGATGGACATTTATCCTGGTTACAGTTGCTTGCTAGGAAGGCCCTGGATTCACTCAGCAGGAGTAGTCACGTCCACTCTCCATCAGAAACTGAAGTTCATTACCAATGACAAGATGGTTGTGATAGGTGGCGAAGAGGATATTCTAGTAAGTCATTTGACATCGTTCCACTACATTGATGTCAAGGGTGAAATGGTTGAGACACCTTTTCAGTCCTTTGAGGTGGTGAGTACACTGGTTGTGCAGCGAGTACCAGAGCATCAAGAGTTAAGATCATCAATGGCCTCATACGAGGAACCTAAAGCCGTGGTGGAAGAAGGAAGTGCCCAAGGCTGGGGTAAAGTGGTTGAGGTCACTGAAAAGCTTGATAAGTTTGGGCTAGGTTATCGGCCATCCCGCAATTCAGCATTTGTTCCATACAATGGAAATCAAATCCCTCCCACTGAGAAGACTTTCATAAGTGCTGGCTGCATCTTTGATTCTCCAGTAGCAATGATCATTGAAGACCATGATGCTGATGAGCAAGCTTCTGCAAGCTGGATCCGACAAGCAAGGCCTGGTGAAGAGCTCCAGAATTGGAAGACCATTGAAGTCCCTCAGTTCTTCACACACCAAACATAATTTTACTATTTATCAAAAACCCTACGCTCTGCCCAAAGCGTAGTGGAGCGTTGTATGGGCCACCTGATGTTTTCAAACTTTGATTATCATTAATGAATTTCAATTTGCATTCAATTTTCGCTCACTTTCTTTCATTTTTTTTACTTTACAATAAATGGCAATATTTTTCATTTGCACACGCTTTCTTAAATAAACTGCATAAATCATAAACATGCAGAAACACCACCGAGGTCCTTGACATTGACGCTGCCACGGGCCTATATGACTTTGATTGCCCAATCTACCAAGCTGAAGAGGAAGGCATGAAAGATTGTGAACTCCCCGACGGGTTGGCAAGGCTGCTCAAGCAAGAGGAGAAGGTCATCCTGCCGAACCAAGAAGACATTGAAGTCATCAACCTGGGTACTGAGGAAGACAGAAGAGAGGTAAAGATAGGTGCATCTCTTCAAATTGAAGTCAAGACCAAGTTAATAGAGCTCCTCCGTGAGTACGCTGACGTATTTGCCTGGTCGTATCAAGACATGCCTGGGTTGGATACTGATATGGTTGTACACAAGTTACCACTCAAGGAGGAATGCCATGCGGTCAAACAAAAGTTAAGAAGGACCCATCCGGATATGGCTCTCAAAATTCGTGAAGAAGTCCGAAAGCAAATTGATGCTGGATTCTTGGCAGTAGCAAAGTACCCACAATGGGTTGCCAACATTGTGCCGGTACCGAAGAAAGATGGAAAGGTTCGCATGTGTGTGGATTACAGAGATTTGAACAGAGCTAGTCCTAAGGACGACTTCCTATTACCTCACATCGATGTATTGGTGGACAACACATCTCAGTTCTCCGTATTCTCTTTTATGAACGAATTTTCTGGATATAATCAAATTAAGATGGATCCAAAGGATATGGAGAAGACCACATTTATCACACCATGGGGCACTTTCTGCTATAAGGTGATGCCATTCAGACTTAAGAATGCTGGGGCAACGTATCAACATGCAATGGTAATGCTCTTTCATGACATGATCCATAAAGAGATTGAAGTGTACGTCGACGATATGATTGCCAAGTCTCAAACCGAAGAAGAGCACTTGATCAATCTGCAAAAGCTGTTTGTTTGATTAAGGAAGTTTAGACTGAGACTCAACCCCAACAAATGCACATTTGGGGTACGATCTGGAAAATTGTTGGGCTTCATTGTAAGTCAGAAAGGAATCGAAGTGGATCCTGATAAGGTGAGGGCAATTCAGAATATGCCTGCGCCTAGGATAGAGAAAGAGGTTCGTGGCTTTCTGGGAAGATTAAACTACATTGCCAGATTTATTTCACATCTTACTGCCACCTGCAAACCTATTTTCAAGCTGCTAAGAAAGAATCAGTCAATTGCGTGGGATGATGATTGCCAAGGGGCATTTGATAAAATCAAAGAGTATCTATAAGAACCACCAATCCTGATACCTCCTGTTCCTGAAAGGCCACTCATTATGTACCTGACTATACTTGATAAATCTATGGGTTGTGTGTTGGGGCAACAAGATGAGACGGGAAAGAAAGAACATGCCATCTATTACCTCAGCAAGAAGTTCAATGACTGCGAGACAAGGTATTCCTTACTCGAGAAGACTTGTTGTGCATTAGCCTGGGCTGCCAAACGTCTCAGGCAGTATATGTTGACCCACACTACTTATCTGATTTCCAAGATGGATCCCATTAAATACATCTTTGAGAAACCTGCTCTCACCGGAAGAATAGCCCGATGGCAAATGCTTTTGTCTGAGTACGACATTCAATACGTCACTCAAAAAGCCATCAAGGGTAGCATACTGGCGGACCATCTTGCCCATCAACCGGTGGATGATTATCAGTCCTTGAAGTTCGATTTCCCAAACGAAGACATAACGGTACTAAAAGATTATGAAGAGCCAGGTCCAGATGAAGGGCCCGAACCAGGAGAGCGATGGACTCTCATGTTCGATCGTGCCTCAAATGTTCATGGAAATGGAATTGGGGAAGTAATTACCTCACCCAAGAATTTCCACTTACCGTTCACAGCTAAGCTCTGGTTTCCATGCACCAATAACATGGCTGAGTATGAAGCTTGTATACTTGGATTGGAAGAAGCCATCAATTTAAGAATCAAGACTCTTGATGTGTTCGGAGATTCTGCTTTAGTAACACATTAGATTCGAGGTGACTGGGATGCCAAACATGCCAATCTAGTTCCATATCGAGATTACGTGGCAAAGCTACTTCCCATATTTGATGATATCACCTTTACCCATGTGCCTAGAGAGGAAAATCAAATGGCAGACGCTCTGGCAACTTTGGCTTCTATGTATAAACTGATATGGCCCAACCATCGGCCGCATATTAATCTACATCGATTTGAAGAGCCCGCTCACTGTTTGGCTGCCGATGAAGAGTCAGATGAAAAGCCATGGTTCTATGACATCAAACGTTATCTGGAAAAACAAGAATATCCAGAGGGCGCTTTAGAGGTGGATAAGAGAACTTTGCGCAGATTGGCATCAAATTTCTTTCTCAATGGAATGTGTTATACAAGCGTAATCATGATACTGTACTACTCAGATGTGTGGAAAAGCATGAAGGTGAGCAGATTCTGAAAGACATTCATGAAGGTTGTTTTGGTACCCACGCAAATGGGCATACTATGGCAAAGAAGATATTGAGAGCAGGCTATTATTGGCTTACCATGGAGGTTGATTGCTACCATCATGCCCGAACATGCCATAAATGCCAAATATACTCTGATAAGATTCATGTACCTCCCACTCCTTTGAACGTCTTGACTTCACCATGGCCATTTTCCATGTGGGGAATAGATATGATTGGGATGATCGAGCCGAAGACCTCAAATGGACATCGCTTCATATTGGTTGCCATAGACTACTTTACCAAATGGGTTGAGGCTGCATCGTATACGAACGTTACCAAGCAAGTGGTCGCTCGCTTCTTGAAACACAACATTATATGCAGATATGGAGTGCCTAACCGTATCATCACTGACAATGGGTCTAATCTCAATAACAAAATAATGGATGAATTGTGTGCTAGTTTCAAGATTGAGCACCATAATTCGACACCATACAGACCCAAGATGAACGGAGCCGTTGAGGCAGCCAACAAAAACATCAAAAAGATCATTCAGAAAATGGTGATCACTTATAAGGATTGGCATGAGATGCTACCTTTTGCGCTGCATGGCTACCGTACCTCAGTGCGAACTTCAACAGGGGTAACTCCTTACTCATTGGTTTATGGCATGGAAGCGGTCCTTCTGATAGAAGTCGAAATCCCCTCATTAAGAGTATTGATGGAAGCTCAGCTTGATGAAGCAGAATGGGTGAAGATGAGGTTTGATGAACTCAACTTTCTTGAAGAAAAATGCTTGGCAGTAATATGCCATTGCCAGCTCTATCAAAGACGCATGAAGAAAGCTTTTGACAAGAAGGTGCATCCTCGGACATTCCAGGAAGGTGACTTGGTGCTCAAGAGGATCATGACTATGTATAATGAATCCAGGGGCAAGTGGACGCCAAACTACGAAGGCCCATATGTTGTAAGAGAGGCATTCTCTGGTGGTGCCTTGAAACTCACAACTATGGACGGTGATGAATTACCATACCCGGTGAATGCAGAGTACGTTAAGTGATACTACGCCTAAAAAGTGGAATAATAAAGCCGCTAAGTCGAAAACCTGAAAAGGCAACTTATGCAAAAAATGGCAATCCCGGTGGACCTGAAAAAACAAAATCAGTCCAGGAAAAAATTAGGGATAAGATAAAAGATATAGGCCCGCTGAATTGAAAACCCGAAAGGGCGGTTCAGGCAAAAAAGGGCGTCCCGGTGGATTAAAAACCCGAAAGGGCAATCCAGTCAAAAGTTAGGGACAGATTCCAAGGCAAAGTATCTAGTATGCACGTCCACTTGATCCTGATGCACCGCTGAAGAGAGAATTCAACCCAGCCATCTTCCTACAAAGCAAGGTGTTGAAGTTATCAAAGTCATAGGGACCATAGCAGTGTTGAAACTCAATGGAACCTTATTAATTTGTATTGCTATTACGTTTTTTCTTGCACCGCAATTACCTCATTAAGGAATTGCATCCTTGTACATACCTACCCATTCCAGGGGAAAATCAATACAAAGAGAGATTTCCCACCAAATTGTGCTCATTTTTTACTTTTTCTGTTTGTTTGCAAACTGATTTTGTTTTTGATAAACTGTGTTTTGAAACTTCGGTTAATAAAGACAATATTTGAAAATAATAAAATTTGTTTTGGTGTTGGGAGAACTAAAAAGGAATTAGATAGTCTCCAAAAGAACTTCACCACATGAAAGCACCAAATCAGTTGTCAGTCGTCTTGGCTCCTCACCACAAGCAGTGTAGCTTTTCAGGGATGTACTTAATGTAATCTCCAACAGTGAATCTTTCAAGCCCAACAGGGGCAATCACGCTCCCTATTCATATTTGGCTCGCTCAAAAGGCGTCAAGTAGTCAAACACTCTCACCATCCCCGTAAAACCCAAAGTCCAATCCTTTATTGGCAACTACTTAAAAGTCCACACTCCTTGGCACCTTCAAATCTACCCTTTAAAGTCCAGTCTTCATTGGCAACCATTAAAAGTCCACCGTCGTTGGTATCCTCATAACACCTAAATTACCAAAGTCCAGTTTCATTTGGCAATTACCAAACCCAATCCCTAGTGATACCCTCGACAAGGAAACTTATCCCTAACGCGCCCGATCATTTGCATCGCCATGTGCATAACATGCTAGCATAACATTACATAATCATATCAAGCACTATCATATCATACGTGCATTAGATTCCCCTACAGTTGCATCTTAGTATGCATTTCAGTGCATTTTGCAATGCATGGCATATTCATCCCCAACAGCATAGCGTAACAGGATCCAGGATCGACTCACAAGCATCCTGGTCAGTCCTCCATCAAAGATGGCAGTATTCTTCTGAAAAGATACCCCGCAGGTGGACAAGGAAGTCCTATTCCCCAGTAAGTCAGTCTTCAAGCATGCAGTTGATAATGATAATCCCCAACAACTGTTGTCAGTGATCCCCAAGCAGAGGCCACCCTAGAAAGTTTCTTGTGAGCCTTCCCCTGCAGAGCCAGCACATTTCCTCTAACAGGAATCTTGCTCAACTATCCTTCAGCAAATTTACCGCAGAGATATTGCTTTGGTATCATCGAGGATCCTTAATGGATAAGGGACTGCTTCGACGACCAAGAGAATCGTCTGCCTTCAGAGATACTGCTTTGGTATTGTTGAGGAACCTTAACGGATAAGGTACTGCTTCAATGTTCTAGAGAATCGTCTGCCTTCAGGGATACTGCTTTGGTATCATCGAGGAACCTTAACGGATAAGGGACTGCTTCGACGACCCAGAGAATCGTCTGCCTTCAGAGATACTGCTTTGGCATCATCGAGGAACCTTAATGGACAAGGGACTGCTTCGACATTCCAGAGAATCTTCTGCTTCCAAAGATACTGCTTTGGTATCATCGAGGAACCTTAACGGATAAGGTACTGCTTCGACATTCCAGAGAATCTTCTGCTTCCAAAGATACTGCTTTGGTATCGTTGAGGAACCTTAACGGATAAGGTACTGCTTCGACATTCCAGAGAATCTTCTGCTTCCAAAGATACTGCTTTGGCATCGTTGAGGAACCTTAACGAATAAGGTACTGCTTCAATGTTCCAGAGAATCTTCTGCTTCCAAAGATACTGCTTTGGTATCGTTGAGGAACTTTAACGGATAAGGTAGTGCTTCAATGTTCCAGAGAATCTTCTGCTTCCAAAGATATCGCTTTGGTATCATTGAGGACCCTTAATGGATAAGGGACTGCTTCGACGACCCAGAGAATCTTCGACCTTCAGAGTACTGCTTTGGTATCATCGAGGAACCTTAACGGATAAGGTATTGCTTCGACATTCCAGAGAATCTTCTGCTTCCAAAGATACTGCTTTGGTATCGTTGAGGAACCTTAACGAATAAGGTACTGAAATTCTGGTATATCAGACTACAGATGTCCTATAGAATGTCTGGACATCTGATCTGAACAAAACAGTATGGCAAGGTATAAACAAATAAAACCAGTACAGAAAAACATAAGAACACACCAGAATTGTTTACCCAGTTCGATGACACACATCTACTCTGGGGGCTACCAAGCCAGGGATGAAGTCCACTATTAGCAGTATTAATTTGCAGACCCTATAGCCAACACACCCATTGACGATCTACGCACTTAATCACTACCCAATGACCCTTCTACCTAGGTCCTCCCTAGATATGAGACTCCATCTCACTCCCAATCATCGCAATGATGTCTAGCAGTCAACATCTCAGCCACTGCATCGACAGCCCTTCGCCTACATTCTGATCACACAGATAGACATGAAGCCACACTTCCATGGTGAGGAGACACACTCCTATGACACATCAACATCTGATGAGAACAATACCTAGCTAAGTATGATGCCAAACTCCACCGTTTGTTAGCTTCTTCCCTTAACTAAGACCACAACCTGGAGTTGCTTCAAAGCTTCCTCCAAGAACAATACATACTGTCTCTTACCTACAGGTTTTGAGGGATACGGGTAACCTTCCCACAAGCCGGGAGGTTTACCTAGACAGAACCCTAGACTTCTACATCTTGAGCCGTATCTTCCAAGGTTACAAACCCTTCTATTTATAACCTGTACCCAACTGGATTTGGGACTTCAATCACAGCTTCATTAGCTGTTACAATTAGCAGTTGCTTCTCCCACAAGTTAGGTCTTCAATCTTTTAGTTTCCTAAATAATCTCCTTATTTAGAAAGTCTTCATTTAACTTGATTTCTGATTGAATCTTCTAGACCTTTAAAAATGCGCCACATAGGATGCATAATTTTCTCTTGTAGATTCTGCACAATTCAAAACATAACTGAATCTCATTAATCCAGCTCAGCAGACGCGATGTCGAATGCTCCCTCTTAGGACATCTTCTTCTACATGTTGTTCCAGTTGTTGAATAACTTCAACACAACATGTTCTTGTTGTACCTGTTCTTCTTTGCAAGTTTATACATCCTATTCTTTATTACATTATTGCTGCTATTATTTGTTTTACAAAAATTAAGCCAATCCTAATACAAGAGAACTAACAATTTCCCCCTTTGGCAAATTTTGGCTAAAACAAATAATCTAAAAACAATTACAATCAAGGAGTTTACAGCAATATAAAAATACAACCAACAACAGTAGTGTTTAGAGTCTACTGCACACAGCAACAGATCTTTAGTTTGAAGATAATGTCTCAATATCTTTGTTCGGCATCTTCTTTGCAGCACTCTGAAGAACTCCATTGCATCAGCACCAACAAACAGAAATCTTCAGGATAAAAGGAAGGAAAGTCCTGAAGTTTGTTGGTGCACACGAGGAAGAAGATAGCAGAAGACAGCTTGTACTCCCCCTCAATCCAGGAACTTCTTCTTAACATCAAAGACCAATGGTGGCATAAGAGAACTCTTAATTACTCTTTGAAGGGCATAAGAGGAAACTTAAGACCAAACCCTCCACCACTCCTGGTAACTCAGAACACAGATCACAACTGTGTTCATAACTCAGATCACAGGTCACAAAAAAAATATCCAAATACAAACATGATAGACATTTGATTCGACATGTTTGGGCAACATTTGTAATCACAGACTCCTGTCTGAACATCTGAGCAACAAGCCCTTTCTCCCCCTTTTTGGCCAAAAATTGACAAAGGAGGCCATCACAAAACCAGACCCAGGCACAGCTTACCCAAACCTGAACAAAACCCATTGTGTTGATGAGAACAACACTCACTTGATGGTAGAGGATAGGAGAAGCCTCTATAAATAGCAGAGCAGTTTCTTAGATATTAACGATCTTTAATTCTTGGTCAAGGAAAACGTTAATTGAGAATGGAAAAATTGTAGCTTAATTCAAGGTGCACCGTCCAAACTGACTTTGAACGCCTTTAATAGCTCTTAGACTGTTTCTGCTGAAACGAACCAGTCCTAATTCATGCACCTGCATGGTCAATCAACACTTTCTAGGCTCCCTTCTTACACGTGGCTGGATGCACAATCTAGAATATTCCTTTGTTGGGCTCAGGGAAACATGTCTTGAGTAATGTTCTGACATCTTTTCAGACATTGTCTCCAACAAATCTTCAGTACTTTGGTCAGGGATGTTTCCCAGACTTCTTCAAAAGTTCAGAGGCATGACCACAATGCCTTCAACTGAAATCTCTAAGTGAACTTCTTTCACTTAGTGTCACACACCACATGGCAAAACAAATGTGACATCTCCCAATAACCAGCATGACACCTTACTTGTCCCATTCATCACTGCAGAGAAAATAAATTCTCGCAGAAATAACACATCCTCATAAGAAGCCAACAACTCCATAAGCTCAAGCTCCAGAACAAACTCATTATTCTACTGACTCCCCCTATCATGGACAATCACAACTCCAGTTGAGCACAAAACTTCATTGTGGAGAATACTCAAAATTGAACAATCACCAGCTCATAGGGAATGACTCCAAGTACCCTGAACTAGTCTCTGAATCATCCCTTTGCACCTCCACACATACTGTCATGACTCTCTGGATGGATGAGAAGTCATGCAACCATAGTCTGAAACCAATCTCCAACCTTTTCTTAGTGTGCTTAAAAGCTTTACTAAGATCTAGACTCTCTAACAATAACAGAAGGAATACCCCTTAAACAATATGCTGATCAAATCATCCTTCTGCACATTAAGTCTTCAAACCAAAATAGTAGTTATGCATCGCTGAGCATACTACTCCAAACAGACTTAGAATCTTCTTATTCTATACCAGAGATAAAACTGCCACTTCTGAATGTGGTGTTTGAATATTAAGATTCATGGTCCTAAGTCTCTGCCACAGACTATCAACAAAAATGATGTTATGACATCATTTGGGACATCAGCAACATTACCACAGAACCTATCAGCTTTTGGTTCTGAAGGCATTATTCAAGGGACTTAATTCCATCCACGCCCTTTACTAAGCACCCAAACTACACAACAGGATCCCAATAGATCTCATCTTCAGTAGAACCACACAACAAAATATCATAGAGAGAATTAAACTCTCCACCATTTTCTGAAAAACATGTTCAGAAATCAGATTTGCACTCAACCATCAGACAAACACTTAGTCTCCCGTCAAAGTATTTGTAGTCAACTTTCATGCACAATCCTAATACATACTCAGTCTCCAGTCAAAGTACTTATCAGTTAGTTAGATAGGATTACCTTTTCACACAAAGTAAGACTTTAACCTGACATACTTCTTCTTCACACCTGTGGTACTTATCGAATCTTCTACATAACATCCAGTCATGGCAGCCAGAACATCCTAGTTTAGGTCAGTGGGTTGACTTCAACCTCTGCTCATAAACAAACTGAGATGATGTTCCAACATCTGATACCACATCATCCATTCTTACTATGGTTCTGGGGGTAACATCCATAGTAACTCATATATACCTCTTGAGGGGGTAATACAAGGAACCAAACCAACTACTGATCATCTTCAGGATCAGATCACACCCTTATGCAGGGAATTGCACGAGCCACATCTCAATAAGCTTCAAATCAAACCTCCTATCTGATGTTGAGATGATGGATGCCATTGCCTGCACCTACAAAGGAGATTCCCTCTATTAGCTCTCTAGAACACAGAAAAATATACAGACTGTTCAAAGAGGTCTGTTTCCCCTGATCTTCAAAAACAATGCCCTTCAGACTTTAACATCTTCAAACATGTCACGACATCATGTCTGACATTACTTCAACCCTAGACTAGGGAATCTTCTTCATTCTAAATCACTTAGATCAGAAATAAACTAATCCAAGTTGTAACCATCAAGATTATGATGTCAGAACGTCTGACAGAACATCCCCACTCTTGAATTTCAAGGATAATCAATTAAATACTTGTGGATTTCACAAATTGATCTTAAATCCTTATACAATAACCCTTCTTCACTGCTGTAGCTGAGCTCCACCAGATCATGTCATGAGCACTTATAAAGTATTCAGTCTTGTTGCAAGTAACTTTTTAAGGACAATGTTGAGATACCAAGGCTGCCACTCTTGACTCACATAGCTAAGACTTTCTCTGAACAAGTCTTCTTTACCTCAACAAATCTTCAAACAGATTGGATTCACTCTTAGGGTCAAAAGAGATGCATCCTTCCTTGCTGATTTTATGAAAGGTGAAAATAAATCACCTCCACGGTCTTCACCCCTATGCTTCCTAGTCCGAAGAATAACTAGAAGACTCCAGAACATGACTCAGTTGCCTTGATTGGACTTGATCATCATATCAAGTGTCTTCAACATAATCAACAAGAAATCATCAAACCCCTAGAGCATGAGCTTGAAGATTCATCTTACCCTTCAATCTGACTTCAGCATACATGATGAAGCCACTCACCCATGTACCAAGTCATACAAGACTCAACCATCACAAAGACACCCCTCTGCTCCCGACTTTGGAATGCTATGTGACATCACACCGGTTGACATCTACAAGAACAGAAAAACAAGTAAGGACAGCTACAATCTTCCTTCAATCATAACTCCAGAATCGCATACTTCTAGAGCTCTTCAATCAAAACCTCATGCAGCGGAACTACCAAGGAAACAGATCTTGCTTGCCCTAATAAGATGTCAGAACATCTTATAAGGCACATCAACAAAAGAACTAGCCACTTCTTTCGTAGATGTTGTAGAATCTCCCTCAGCAATATGAACAACCAGGAATTTTCCATCAGATATATATATATATATATATATATATATATATATATATATATATGCAGTGGAACAGACACCAGAAAACCCCTCTACATCCTTCAGGCAAGACATAATAACCCACGCCACTCCATGTGCAGTAGGTCAACATAGGTTTGAAAATAAATCAAACCACACAACAGCTCACCACCAAAGCTACACGCCTGACAACTTCAAACAAAGCCAATACACACCCTATCATGAATAGTCCATCCTCCACTTCAAGGGACCATTCAAACAACATATGAACTGACCAACTCCATACAACTTCTCAGCACATCTAATTTCCTTGCACATGAACCAGAAAGTATCTTCCCTAGTTCTCATCCGGAAACAGACAGGATGCCTGCTTTGATACCAATTGAAATTCTGGTATATCAGACTACAGATGTCCTATAGAATGTCTGGACATCTGATCTGAACAAAATAGCATGGCAAGGTATAAACAAATAAAACCAGTATAGAAAAACATAAGAACACACCAGAATTATTTACCCAGTTCGATGACACACATCTACTCTGGGGGCTACCAAGCCAGGGATGAAGTCCACTATTAGCAGTATTAATTTGCAGACCCTATAGCCAACACACCCATTGACGATCTACGCACTTAATCACTACCCAATGACCCTTCTACCTAGGTCCTCCCTAGATATGAGACTCCATCTCACTCCCAATCATCGCAATGATGTCTATCAGTTAACATCTCAGCCACTGCATCGACAGCCCTTCGCCAACATTCTGATCACACAGATAGACATGAAGCCACACTTCCATGGTGAGGAGAAACACTCCTATGACACATCAACATCTGATGAGAACAATACCTAGCTAAATATGATGCCAAACTCCACCGTTTGTTAGCTTCTTCCCTTAACTAAGACCACAACCTGGAGTTGCTTCAAAGCTTCCTCCAAGAATAATATGTGCTGCCTCTACAGGTTTTGAGGGATACGGGTAACCTTCCCACAAGCCGGGAGGTTTACCTAGACAGAACCCTAGACTTCTACATCTTGAGTCGTATCTTTAAAGGTTACAAACCCTTCTATTTATAACCTGTACCCAATTGGATTTGGGCCTTCAATCACAGCTTCATTAGCTGTTACAATTAGCAGTTGCTTCTGCCACAAGTTAGGTCTTCAATCTTTTAGTTTCCTAAATAATCTCCTTATTTAGAAAGTCTTCATTTAACTTGATTTCTGATTGAATATTCTAGACCTTTAAAAATGCGCCACATAGGATGCATAATTTTCTCTTGTAGATTCTGCACAATTCAAAACATAACTGAATCTCATTAATCCAGCTCAGCAGACGCGATGTCGAATGCTCCCTCTTAGGACATCTTCTTCGACATGTTGTTCCAGTTGTTGAATAACTTCAACACAACATGTTCTTGTTGTACCTGTTCTTCTTAGCAAGTTTATACATCCTATTCTCTATTACATTATTGCTGCTATTATTTTTTTTACAAAAATTAAGCCAATCCTAATACAAGAGAACTAACAGGTACTGCTTCAATGTTCCAGAGAATCGTATGCCTTTCAAAGATACTGCTTTGGTATCATCGAGGAACCTTAACGGATAAGGTACTACTTCGACATTCCAGAGAATCTTCTGCTTCCAAAGATACTGCTTTGGTATCGTTGAGGAACCTTAACGGATAAGGTACTGTTTCAATGTTCCAGAGAATCTTCTGCTTCCAAAGATACGGCTTTGGTATCGTTGAGGAACCTTAACAGATAAGGTACTGCTTCAATGTTCCAGAGAATCTTCTGCTTCCAAAGATATCGCTTTGGTATCATCGAGGACCCTTAATGGATAAGGGACTGCTTCGACGACCCAGAGAATGTTCGACCTTCAGAGATACTGCTTTGGTATCATCGAGGAACCTTAACGGATAAGGTACTGCTTCGACATTCCAGAGAATCTTCTGCTTCCAAAGATACTGCTTTGGTATCGTTGAGGAACCTTAATGGATAAGGTACTGCTTCAATGTTCCAGAGAATCTTCTGCTTCCAAAGATATTGCTTTGGTATCGTTGAGGAACTTTAACGGATAAGGTAGTGCTTCAATGTTCCAGAGAATCTTCTGCTTCCAAAGATATCGCTTTGGTATCATTGAGGACCCTTAATGGATAAGGGACTGCTTCGACGACCCAGAGAATCTTCGACCTTCAGAGTACTGCTTTGGTATCATCGAGGAACCTTAACGGATAAGGTATTGCTTCGACATTCCAGAAAATCTTCTGCTTCCAAAGATACTGCTTTGGTATCGTTGAGGAACCTTAACGGATAAGGTACTAAAATTCTGGTATATCAGACTACAGATGTCCTATAGAATGTCTGGACATCTGATCTGAACAAAACAGTATGGCATGGTATAAACAAATAAAACCAGTACAAAAAAACATAAGAACACACCAGAATTGTTTACCCAGTTCGATGACACACATCTACTCTGGGGGCTACCAAGCCAGGGATGAAGTCCACTATTAGCAGTATTAATTTGCAGACCCTATAGCCAACACACCCATTGACGATCTACGCACTTAATCACTACCCAATGACCCTTCTACCTAGGTCCTCCCTAGATATGAGACTCCATCTCACTCCCAATCATCGCAATGATGTCTAGCAGTCAACATCTCAGCCACTGCATCGACAGCCCTTCGCCTACATTCTGATCACACAGATAGACATGAAGCCACACTTCCATGGTGAGGAGACACACTCCTATGACACATCAACATCTGATGAGAACAATACCTAGCTAAGTATGATGCCAAACTCCACCGTTTGTTAGCTTCTTCCCTTAACTAAGACCACAACCTGGAGTTGCTTCAAAGCTTCCTCCAAGAACAATACATATTGTCTCTTGCCTACAGGTTTTGAGGGATACGGGTAACCTTCCCACAAGCCGGGAGGTTTACCTAGACAGAACCCTAGACTTCTACATCTTGAGCCGTATCTTCCAAGGTTACAAACCCTTCTATTTATAACCTGTACCCAACTGGATTTGGGCCTTCAATCACAGCTTCATTAGCTGTTATAATTAGCAGTTGCTTCTGCCACAAGTTAGGTCTTCAATCTTTTAGTTTCCTAAATAATCTCCTTATTTAGAAAGTCTTCATTTAACTTGATTTCTGATTGAATCTTCTAGACCTTTAAAAATGCGCCACATAGGATGCATAATTTTCTCTTGTAGATTCTGCACAATTCAAAACATAACTGAATCTCATTAATCCAACTCAGGAGGCGCGATGTCGAATGCTCCCTCTTAGGACATCTTCTTCTACATGTTGTTCCAGTTGTTGAATAACTTCAACACAACATGTTCTTGTTGTACCTGTTCTTCTTTGCAAGTTTATACATCCTATTCTTTATTACATTATTGCTGCTATTATTTGTTTTACAAAAATTAAGCCAATCCTAATACAAGAGAACTAACAATCTCCCCCTTTGGCAAATTTTGGCTAAAACAAATAATCTAAAAACAATTACAATCCAGGAGTTTACAGCAATATAAAAATACAACCAACAACAGTAGTGTTTAGAGTCTACTGCACACAGCAATAGATCTTTAGTTTGAAGATAATGTCTCAATATCTTTGTTCGACATCTTCTTTGCAGCACTCTGAAGAACTCCATTGCATCAGCACCAACGAACAGAAATCTTCAGGATAAAAGGAAGGAAAGTCCTGAAGTTTGTTGGTGCACACGAGGAAGAAGATAGCAGAAGACAGCTTGTACTCCCCCTCAATCCAGGAACTTCTTCTTAACATCAAAGACCAATGGTGGCATAAGAGAACTCTTAATTACTCTTTGAAGGGCATAAGAGGAAACTTAAGACCAAACCCTCCACCACTCCTGGTAACTCAGAACACAGGTCACAAAAAAAATATCCAAATACAAACATGATAGACATTTGATTCGACATGTTTGGGCAACATTTGTAATCACAGACTCCTGTCTGAACATCTGAGCAACAAGCCCTTTCTCCCCCTTTTTGGCCAAAAATTGACAAAGGAGGCCATCACAAAACCAGACCCAGGCACAGCTTACCCAAACCTGAACAAAACCCATTGTGTTGATGAGAACAACACTCACTTGATGGTAGAGGATAGGAGAAGCCTCTATAAATAGCAGAGCAGTTTCTTAGATATTAACGATCTTTAATTCTTGGTCAAGGAAAATGTTAATTGAGAATGGAAAAATTGTAGCTTAATTCAAGGTGCACCGTCCAAACTGACTTTGAACGCCTTTAATAGCTCTTAGACTGTTTCTGCTGAAACGAACCAGTCCTAATTCATGCACCTGCATGGTCAATCAACACTTTCTAGGCTCCCTTCTTACACGTGGCTGGATGCACAATCTAGAATATTCCTTTGTTGGGCTCAGGGAAACATGTCTTGAGTAATGTTCTGACATCTTTTCAGACATTGTCTCCAACAAATCTTCAGTACTTTGGTCAGGGATGTTTCCCAGACTTCTTCAAAAGTTCAGAGGCATGACCACAATGCCTTCAACTGAAATCTCTAAGTGAACTTCTTTCACTTAGTGTCACACACCACATGGCAAAACAAATGTGACATCTCCCAATAACCAGCATGACACCTTACTTGTCCCATTCATCACTGCAGAGAAAATAAATTCTCGCAGAAATAACACATCCTCATAAGAAGCCAACAACTCCATAAGCTCAAGCTCCAGAACAAACTCATTATTCTACTGACTCCCCCTATCATGGACAATCACAACTCCAGTTGAGCACAAAACTTCATTGTGGAGAATACTCAAAATTGAACAATCACCAGCTCATAGGGAATGACTCCAAGTACCCTGAACTAGTCTCTGAATCATCCCTTTGCACCTCCACACATACTGTCATGACTCTCTGGATGGATGAGAAGTCATGCAACCATAGTCTGAAACCAATCTCCAACCTTTTCTTAGTGTGCTTAAAAGCTTTACTAAGATCTAGACTCTCTAACAATAACAGAATGAATACCCCTTAAACAATATGCTGATCAAATCATCCTTCTGCACATTAAGTCTTCAAACCAAAATAGTAGTTATGCATCGCTGAGCATACTACTCCAAACAGACTTAGAATCTTCTTATTCTATACCAGAGATAAAACTGCCACTTCTGAATGTGGTGTTTGAATATTAAGATTCATGGTCCTAAGTCTCTGCCACAGACTATCAACAAAAATGATGTTATGACATCATTTGGGACATCAGCAACATTACCACAGAACCTATCAGCTTTTGGTTCTGAAGGCATTATTCAAGGGACTTAATTCCATCCACGCCCTTTACTAAGCACCCAAACTACACAACAGGATCCCAATAGATCTCATCTTCAGTAGAACCACACAACAAAATATCATAGAGAGAATTAAACTCTCCACCATTTTCTGAAAAACATGTTCAGAAATCAGATTTGCACTCAACCATCAGACAAACACTTAGTCTCCCGTCAAAGTATTTGTAGTCAACTTTCATGCACAATCCTAATACATACTCAGTCTCCCGTCAAAGTACTTATCAGTTAGTTAGATAGGATTACCTTTTCACACAAAGTAAGACTTTAACCTGACATACTTCTTCTTCACACCTGTGGTACTTATAGAATCTTCTACATAACATCCAGTCATGGCAGCCAGAACATCCTAGTTTAGGTCAGTGGGTTGACTTCAACCCCTGCTCATAAACAAACTGAGATGATGTTCCAACATCTGATACCACATCATCCATTCTTACTATGGTTCTGGGGGTAACATCCATAGTAACTCATATATACCTCTTGAGGGGGTAATACAAGGAACCAAACCAGCTACTGATCATCTTCAGGATCAGATCACACCCTTATGCAGGGAATTGCACGAGCCATATCTCAATAAGCTTCAAATCAAACCTCCTATCTGATGTTGAGATGATGGATGCCATTGCCTGCACCTACAAAGGAGATTCCCTCTATTAGCTCTCTAGAACACAGAAAAATATACAGACTGTTCAAAGAGGTCTGTTTCCCCTGATCTTCAAAAACAATGCCCTTCAGACTTTAACATCTTCAAACATGTCACGACATCATGTCTGACATTACTTCAACCCTAGACTAGGGAATCTTCTTCATTCTAAATCACTTAGATCAGAAATAAACTAATCCAAGTTGTAACCATCAAGATTATGATGTCAGAACGTCTGACAGAACATCCCCACTCTTGAATTTCAAGGATAATCAATTAAATACTTGTGGATTTCACAAATTGATCTTAAATCCTTATACAATAACCCTTCTTCACTGCTGTAGCTGAGCTCCACCAGATCATGTCATGAGCACTTATAAAGTATTCAGTCTTGTTGCAAGTAACTTTTTAAGGACAATGTTGAGATACCAAGGCTGCCACTCTTGACTCACATAGCTAAGACTTTCTCTGAACAAGTCTTCTTTACCTCAACAAATCTTCAAACAGATTGGATTCACTCTTAGGGTCAAAAGAGATGCATCCTTCCTTGCTGATTTTATGAAAGGTGAAAATAAATCACCTCCACGGTCTTCACCCCTATGCTTCCTAGGAAGCACCTCCTAGTCCGAAGAATAACTAGAAGACTCCAGAACATGACTCAGTTGCCTTGATTGGACTTGATCATCATATCAAGTGTCTTCAACATAATCAACAAGAAATCATCAAACCCCTAGAGCATGAGCTTGAAGATTCATCTTACCCTTCAATCTGACTTCAGCATACATGATGAAGCCACTCACCCATGTACCAAGTCATACAAGACTCAACCATCACAAAGACACCCCTCTGCTCCCGACTTTGGAATGCTATGTGACATCACACCGGTTGACATCTACAAGAACAGAAAAACAAGTAAGGACAGCTACAATCTTCCTTCAATCATAACTCCAGAATCGCATACTTCTAGAGCTCTTCAATCAAAACCTCATGCAGCGGAACTACCAAGGAAACAGATCTTGCTTGCCCTAATAAGATGTCAGAACATCTTATAAGGCACATCAACAAAAGAACTAGCCACTTCTTTCGTAGATGTTGTAGAATCTCCCTCAGCAATATGAACAACCAGGAATTTTCCATCAGATATATATATATATATATATATATATATATATATATATATATATATATATGCAGTGGAACAGACACCAGAAAACCCCTCTACATCCTTCAGGTAAGACATAATAACCCACGCCACTCCATGTGCAGTAGGTCAACATAGGTTTGAAAATAAATCAAACCACACAACAGCTCACCACCAAAGCTACACGCCTGACAACTTCAAACAAAGCCAATACACACCCTATCATAAATAGTCCATCCTCCACTTCAAGGGACCATTCAAACAACATATGAACTGACCAACTCCATACAACTTCTCAGCACATCTAATTTCCTTGCACATGAACCAGAAAGTATCTTCCCTAGTTCTCATCCGGAAACAGACAGGATGCCTGCTTTGATACCAATTGAAATTCTGGTATATCAGACTACAGATGTCCTATAGAATGTCTGGACATCTGATCTGAACAAAATAGCATGGCAAGGTATAAACAAATAAAACCAGTACAGAAAAACATAAGAACACACCAGAATTGTTTACCCAGTTCGATGACACACATCTACTCTGGGGGCTACCAAGCCAGGGATGAAGTCCACTATTAGCAGTATTAATTTGCAGACCCTATAGCCAACACACCCATTGACGATCTACGCACTTAATCACTACCCAATGACCCTTCTACCTAGGTCTTCCCTAGATATGAGACTTCATCTCACTCCCAATCATCGCAATGATGTCTAGCAGTTAACATCTCAGCCACTGCATCGACAACCCTTCGCCAACATTCTGATCACACAGATAGACATGAAGCCACACTTCCATGGTGAGGAGAAACACTCCTATGACACATCAACATCTGATGAGAACAATACCTAGCTAAGTATGATGCCAAACTCCACCGTTTGTCAGCTTCTTCCCTTAACTAAGACCACAACCTGGAGTTACTTCAAAGCTTCCTCCAAGAATAATATGTACTGCCTCTACAGGTTTTGAGGGATACGGGTAACCTTCCCACAAGCCGGGAGGTTTACCTAGACAGAACCCTAGACTTCTACATCTTGAGTCGTATCTTTAAAGGTTACAAACCCTTCTATTTATAACCTGTACCCAATTGGATTTGGGCCTTCAATCACAGCTTCATTAGCTGTTACAATTAGCAGTTGCTTCTGCCACAAGTTAGGTCTTCAATCTTTTAGTTTCCTAAATAATCTCCTTATTTAGAAAGTCTTCATTTAACTTGATTTCTGATTGAATATTCTAGACCTTTAAAAATGCGCCACATAGGATGCATAATTTTCTCTTGTAGATTCTGCACAATTCAAAACATAACTGAATCTCATTAATCCAGCTTAGCAGACGCGATGTCGAATGCTCCCTCTTAGGACATCTTCTTCGACATGTTGTTCCAGTTATTGAATAACTTCAACACAACATGTTCTTGTTGTACCTGTTCTTCTTAGCAAGTTTATACATCCTATTCTCTATTACATTATTGCTGCTATTATTTTTTTTACAAAAATTAAGCCAATCCTAATACAAGAGAACTAACAGGTACTGCTTCAATGTTCCAGAGAATCGTATGCCTTTCAAAGATACTGCTTTGGTATCATCGAGGAACCTTAACGGATAAGGTACTGCTTCGACATTCCAGAGAATCTTCTGCTTCCAAAGATACTGCTTTGGTATCGTTGAGGAACCTTAACAGATAAGGTACTGTTTCAATGTTCCAGAGAATCTTCTGCTTCCAAAGATACGGCTTTGGTATCGTTGAGGAACCTTAACAGATAAGGTACTGCTTCAATGTTCCAGAGAATCTTCTGCTTCCAAAGATATCGCTTTGGTATCATCGAGGACCCTTAATGGATAAGGGACTGCTTCGACGACCCAGAGAATCTTCGACCTTCAGAGATACTGCTTTGGTATCATCGAGGAACCTTAACGGATAAGGTACTGCTTCGACATTCCAGAGAATCTTCTGCTTCCAAAGATACTGCTTTGGTATCGTTGAGGAACCTTAACGGATAAGGTACTGCTTCAATGTTCCAGAGAATCGTCTGCCTTTCAAAGATACTGCTTTGGTATCATCGAGGAACCTTAATGGATAAGGGAATGCTTCAACGACCCATAGAATCGTCTGCCTTTCAGAGGTACTGCTTTGGTATCATCGAGGAACCTTAATGGATAAGGGACTGCTTCGACGACCTAGAGAATCTCATGCCTTCAAAATATTGCTTTGGCATCATCGAGGAACCTTAATGGATAAGGTGTTGCTTCGATCACCCAAAGGGGCTCAGGTTATTTTGTTCAGTTTGAACCCCGCTACTTCACTCTGTCAACCCTTACTCCATGGCACTTTACCTTTTGTCGAACAAATTTTGGGGTCTTCTTGTATCTAATTGACTTCTACCCTTAAAATAAACGCTATACAGCAGTTCATTCTCTCGGGTTCAAGGCAATTAGATAGGGGCATCTGTCATACCCTAAATTTGTCCTACCTATTGCATTTTCTCTTATACCAAGATTTTGTGTTCAGGTCATTGAGGATCTTGTATGTGAGGGTTTCTAGCTCTTGTGGGGTTGTTTTGAGTCCAAGGAAAGATAAAGGAGGATTGGGCACTCATTTTATGATTATTCAGTCAAAACACGATTAATTGGTTTCAAACTGATTTTAAGCTATGAGCAAGAAGATTTTTAACCATATTTCAAATGCGACACTGGGGCTGTATGGTTAAAACAAGCTAAGAAAGAGTCATTCATATTTGGGTCATGTTTGCTTTTAATTTAAGTTTGAGTTGGTTGGTGGATGATAAGTAAAGGTTTCAAAAGATCTTGGCATAAACAATATGTGACCAAGGCTTTGGATCATGCCTTTTCAACTCGTGTCTTAAAGCCATTCATTCTTTAAGCCATACTATAATTTATTTTAAGTTATAGTCACAAGCCATGTTCGAGTTATTCTCTTGAAGCCATGAGTTTGAGTAAAGCTCCCTTTGAACCGAAGATTGTTTCATGTCATGTTTAAGTAATACAAGTCATTCCTAGATCATTCATGAGCTCATTTGGAAGTTCTAGCCATGAATAGATAATTTTTAAGGCAATACCAATTTGTGTTCAAAGATGAGTTTAAATTTATGGATGGAAGTCATTTTCTTTTTAGCTTGGTTTGGTTAGTGATATTTGAGTGACAAGCCATGTTACGATTTTTCATGGCATGATGAGATTTTCAAGACGTGAGAAATAATATGGATTGTGGGTACAAGACACAAGGTTGTTAAAATGAGAAGCATGGTTTTCAAAGCATAACCCATTCATGGTTAAACAGTAAGTATCAAGCCCAATTGGTAGCATTACTACCCGTGTTCACATTTAACATCAAGTTGGGATCCTAATGTCCATAAATGTTGCAACAGCAGCAGATTGCAAGTCATATTGATTCACTACAATTTACAAATAGAGTATTTGTTGGCCATCACAAGAGTATTGAATTACAAAAGACATTACATCAATTGGAGTTGTAGGATTAATTTCAAAGTATGGCAACATCAAATTTGAATTCAAAATGTTCATGAAAGTCATAGGTTCAAAAGGCATGAGGATGTCAAATCCTAACTAAACAAAATATGATTACAGGGTTGTGTATATGAGTTACTAAACCTAAAAATACAATATTTGAACCCATAATTAATAATCTCAAGGATGCTTCCAAGCGCCAAATATGGTGCTAGCTTCACAAGTTATCCAAGTATGCCAACATGCCATGAATTACGCAAAAGGCATTTTGCCTTAAGAAGACTCACAATCCTCAAACCACGTCCATAAGGTCAACTCTGCACCATTGTACCATCTGTTGCGCATCAGCGACTTCAATGATAAAACAAGCAGCATTCGATTCAGCACCCATTCACGCTTTGATCATGGTAGGTTTCACGGAATATATTTTTTGCAACGAATCCCGTGATCACGCGTCCAGCCTGCAGAATAACACAACTACATCAAATGTCAATGGATTCTTTTAAGAGGTGGTCATCACAAGCAAGAATTTACAATCCAGGACACATGGTTATCATGACCATAATTCAATTATTGGATTAAATTCAATCTCAAATTATTTTTTTCAATGTTCCAGTTTCAAGTTATACCAAAGACAATTCCAAACCATAACCAAGCAGTTCATATTCCAAGGGATAAAACAAAAATCAATTCATGAAATTTCATCATACCAAATCACATTCACACATATGTTCTACACAAGTCAGTTTTTTTCACAGCCCATAATGTTCATTTTCGTGTAAAAGTTCAAAGTCAGAATTTCAAAGGCAATGCTAAACAGAGAAAAATAGGGACCACAATTTCGCATAGCCAAAAATTGAAAAAAAAAATAGGCAAGCAGAGTAGCAAAATACACAGTACATCAACCTTAACATGAAAGTGAAAAAGGACAAAGTTATAGCAGAGTGCAACAGTGAATAACAGAAAAAGTATCGCAGAGGTTTCAGCAAGGCAGTAACATATTTTTGGCAAAGACATGTTCTGAATTTGAGAAAATTACCTTATACATTTCCATGAACGGGATCCCTCAGCAATTTGGACACCACTTTTGAAACCCTAATCCTCACAATATAAAAACAAGAGCAATAGGTCAGAAAAGGGGGAATCATCAACCAAACATCGGAAACGGCCACACTGAAAAACTAATCTTGCTACACACACTAAAAAAACCCTAGAACGGCTACTAGCAACATCAATACATGAGATGGAGAACGAGAAGTGTAGAAGAAAGAAATTAGAGAAGGAAAAGGGGGAAGGAGAAGTTACTTACGCACAAAGACACTTCAAAAGGAACCTTCAACTGGTATATTACTTAAGACCTTTTTCTCCTTCACTCTAAGCTCCTTCGCACGAATCATTGTTTGTTGATGATTTTTGAGTAGTTTAGTTGCTTGAACCTTGCCCATTTGGTCGTTTCCTTGTGTTTTGATAGTTAGGGTTTATTTGGGTTTCGTTCCGATTCGAGCATTAGGGTGGGATTTTGAAAAATCTGAAGTTAGATTTGGATAGAGGAGAAAAAATGATCTAGGGTTCATGTAGAGTTCTCCGTGTTTGGTGGTGGTGTCGCCGGAGAAGACGGTGGCGGCCGCCGCGCGCCGCCGCTTCTCCGGCCGTGTTTAGGTTTCCGGTGAGTAAAGAGTTGAGAGAGAGCAAGCGGAGAGAGAGAATGAAGAGTCTGAATGAGACTCATTTTTTATCATTCTCTGTCCTTAACAAGCGCCACTGATGACGCGTTTGAATGGCAAGAGGGGAACGATGACACTTGTCCCTCCCTTGACAAGTGTCACTAGAAGAAGCTTCCTCTGTTCGATTATACGTGCGTTATCCTAGGTCTTACCGTGCGCCATCAGATCTCAACCCTCATATCAGAGTCAGAGTTGACTCTTTAATCAATCCAACGCCCCAGATCTGTTGAAGGTCCATGGTAGACCCCCTGTAGCGCGTGGGCTTATGTTATTTGGGCCTGGGAGTTTCTCCTATTTACACCCCTTTCTGAACAATTCTGCCCCTTTTCTTTTTTTAGTTTTAATTTTTTTAATATCACTTTTTATTATAAAAAATCCAAAAAACATTTTATTAACTCTTACTAAAAAACCAAAATAATAATTTTAGGAAAAAACCTAGAGATTTGTTTGCTAATTAATTAATTTCATTAAAATTATTTATTTAATACTAACTAATTATTTTCATAATTAGTTTTATTAAATATTTGATTTTAACTTAATTAATTCTATTAGTCCAATTTCTTTAACCCTAAAAATTGAATACTTTTAACTCTTGCTAATAAACTAAATTGATGATTAATTTTATTAAACCACTTTATTTAATACTAATTAACTTTAACAGTTAATTTTATTAAATATTTTAGTTTAATTTGATTAACTATTTGTTTTTTTACCTTTTCTCTAAAAATCTAAAAAACATATTAATTAGAATTTCTCTTTTAGACTAACCTTAGATTTAGGATGCTAATTATGCTAATATGCTTGATTATTTCTTCCCCCATTTTATCTACGATCTTTATATGAGGTGTATAATTTTCTCTTGTGAATTTATTTCATGCCTTGATTATGTTTATGCTATTCATATTATGCTTGTCCAAACCAAAAAATCTTTTCAAACTAATATCTTGACTTAATGTCAAGCCCTTTTAATACCTTGTAAGTCGATCGTTTTCACAATCGCAATCGACCTCACAATGCCTCCTCTTGGGCTTTATACAACGATAATTGTTGCACATTTCACTTTGGTTTGTACGCGTGTATGTGATTGGCTCGCTTTAATTATGGCTCGATTATTCCCACTTAATTAATTACACCCCTCTCTCATAAGATTAAAATCAACCCCTTTTTACAGCAATAAACAAGCTTGATCCAACGTCAAGTATTTTCCAAATCAAATTCAATTAATCTCCAACATTCACTTAATCCACATATCAAGTCCCTTTACCTCTTGTAAGTCGAGCGCTTTTGCCTCGCAATCGACCTTACCTTAAACCATAGGACCTCATTTCAATTAGTTCTCAAACCATTTCGCACGCAAATCCAAACCTCGATCCAACGTCGAGTATTTTTATTAAATTAAATTAATACATTTAATTATACTAAATATCATTTCTTAAAAGGTGAAAAAGAGGGGGGTCAAGTCTTTGGTCTTTCTCCTCAATTGTTCGGGTGCGAGTTCTCTTACTCGTGTGTGGACAATTGACGCCTTTAAAACACTTGTAATCTGACAACACTCAAATTTCTTTTTCCTTATCAATTATTAAAGCACTTAATCTCTATTTAAACACATTTTAAAAGGTGAAAAGGAGGGGGATCAAGTCTTTGGTCTTTCTCTTCAATTATTCGGGTGCGAGTTCTCTTACTCGTGTGTGGACAATTGACGCCTCTAAAACACGCGAAACTCGACAACATTCAAACCTTTTTCCAAGTAATAATTAATACACTTAATCTCTATCTAAACATATTTTACTAAAGGTGAAGTGAGGGTGTTCGAGTCA
Organism: Lathyrus tuberosus; assembly: GCA_022829125.1. NCBI lineage: Eukaryota > Viridiplantae > Streptophyta > Magnoliopsida > Fabales > Fabaceae > Lathyrus > Lathyrus tuberosus. The sequence goes on along the minus strand of JALAZF010000323.1, from coordinate 2,225,934 downwards.
TTGACCCTTCTCCTCAATTGTTTGGGTGCGAGTTCTCTTACTCGTGTGTGAACAATTGTCACCTCTAAAACATCTAAAACTTTCCTTTCCTCGCCCACGTGCGACCGAAACCCTAAAACACATACAAATCAAATCCTCTTTTCTTAATCAAACTCTTTAATACACCTAATCATATATTCAAACACAACTTCCTAAAAGGTGATGTGAGGGGGGCCAAGTCTTTGACCTTTCTCCCCAATTGTTTGGGTGCGAGTTCTCTTACTCGTGTGTGGACAATTGAAGCCTACATAAAAAACACTAACCAAATAATCGTAGTCCCACGAACTACGAATGCTCTGACTTTCCCATTGCACGAGGGAATACGTAGGCACAAGGGTTCTAATCCTTGCCGAGCACCCTAATAATAAAACCACCCCATTTTCCCCTTAAAATTAATCCTTTTACCTTAGAAGATAAACAAACAAACCTAGCTAACTTTCTCACGAATCGAATCAAGAGGCTCCCGTTGAGTACAACTGACGTAGAGGGTGCTAATACCTTCCCTATTACGTAACCGACTCCCGAACCTGAATTTTGTTGCGATGACCATTTTCTTATCCCTTTAAAGGTTTTATCGATATTTTCCTATTCCTTCCTTGGAATGAATAAAGTTCGGTGGTGACTCTGTTTCGAACAGTTTTTTCTGCGTCCATCGCGGGGATCGTATTTTTTTGAGGTACGACACCATAAAATCAGTTTATTTCTGATTTTTTGGGCAAGACTTGATTCTATGGTATTCTACATGTCCTCAAGGGTCTAAAGATGAAGAATTGTCCATCAATTTGATTTGGAAGGGTTTCAATTGGTCAATTGATTGAGGATCAGGAGAATTGGGGAAAAGTGAACGGTGCAGAGGAAAAAGTCAACTCTTGACTTTTTGAGGTCAAATTCATGTTCCTCATGTCAAATATGATCATTGGTGAGGATTTGATCAAGAAATAATGGATGATTCATCAAAAATCAAGAAATGTACAAAGTTGCCAAAAATAGAAATTAGGGTTTCTATTTATGGAAAGTTTTGACAAGGTGAGAGGTCAACTTGAGAGCATTATTTCTCCATGTTCCAAGAACCAAATGGAAAGGCTAGGGAGGCCTATCAAAAGTTCACATTTCAAGCTTCAAATCCATACCAAGAACATCCTCATTGGATCAAAATTGAAAGAGTTATGATTGATTAAAGTTGGGGCAAATCAGGGCAAAATGGCAAGTCATGACCAGCCAATGCGCCATAATTTCCACAAAAACTTGGTGTGCATGATGGGTCCAACTTCCAAGCCAAATATCTCCATGATGGAGACTTCAAATGGAAAAGAGTTCAACATGACTTTTGTTCATTTCCATGTCCTCTTCAACTTTTATGTTGAACAAATTTTCATTTGATCAACCATTGGAGAGATAGAGTAGCACAAAGTTAGGTGTTTTCAACTGATTCACTCCCATGTACATGGCTAGGCATGGGCAAGACAAGACACATATGTAACTCAGTTGCAACCAAGCATGTTCATCATCATTTTTAAGTACTTTAGAGGTGTTATTTCAATTCATTTTGAACATCAATTTTGTTCTATGCCATGTCCTCTTTCCAAAGAGCCATCAACCATGCCATTTCACTCCAAGTTCATGAAGTTATCATGATCCAAAGATCACTACTTGCTAGCCGCTTTCCTCCATACCAAGCCAACCAAAACTTGTTGCACTTGGTTCTTTTCATACATCAGCCATGACATGTCTAAAACATTGCCATAATTAACCAAACACACACCCTACACATACTACATATTCACGTACCATCCATCCCATTTTGGTTCAAACAAAAGAGTGAAAACCTTGCACAAGAAGCTTGTATAGCAAGCTACACTACTACCATCAGTCAATCATCACCTTTGATTTCTCAATCCACCCTAAGCTGCCATGGTCTCTCTTCACTCTAACACAACACCATGACTCGTCTCTAACAGAATTGACTCACCATTAACTCAGTTAACTTGAGTTCTAACTGTTAACCAAGGTGGTTAACAGTTAACTCACCTTATAAATTCAATCTCCTACAGAATTTGGGGGAACTTTTGGCTCATTCTCCATTTTCTCTCAACATTATACTCTCTCTTTCTCTGAGTATCTCTATCACGAAGCTTGTTTCTCTTTAATCTCTGAAGATTTCTCTTGAATTCTCTTCAAAAAAGCATCAATGGAATCAAAGGATTGAACCTTAGCATTGCACTCCAATTTTCTCCACTTCTCTGCAACTGAATTTCTCATCAACAACAAACATTTCCATAGCCTTTACTTAGCCAGCTTAAACAAGGAAGCTAGGAACCTCCTCTCTGGTTTTTTCTTACATCAAAGAAAGCTTCAAAACACAGGTTTCATCTCAAACTTTTGCTCTCATCTTGCTTTAATTTTGGTTTGTTATTGTTTGTTTTGAGCTCAGTAGGAGCGATGTAATCATCCGACTAGCTGATAGGCACCTTAGGTGCTTAGTTGAATTTGCTAGGGCAATTTGTTTCTTTTCGATTTGCATTATGTGTGAACTTTTTGTGGATTTGGAACTTGTATTCGTGATCTGTGTAACCTAGGGATCATTTTGGTATATCGTTTGTCAATTTCTGGTGACCTGCAAGTTGAACCACGGTGGTGAGTGGTCGGAGAAGGTGACCGGAGACTTCTCCGGCCGGTGGCGTTCATCATCTTCATGAAACCCTAACTCCATGCGCAGATTAAGTCCCGGCCTTTGGATGTCCTTGATCTAATGCTCACAAGCTTGCCAGCGAATTAATGAAGATGGTGGAGGTCACGTGCCTCATTTTTCTGATTTGTTTTTTTATTTTTTGTACTCGTGTGTGTGCAGTGCATCATTGGTTACTATGTGTTTGCATCATGTCCTTTTGATTTGCCTACTCTCTTGATCATCGTGTGTTGACCTGATCTTGTGGCTCCCATTGAGTCAATATTTTGACTAACATCCATAGCATGCACCTCTCTGACCCACGCGCCTTTGGGCTTTGCACTTTTTGCTATTCACACACCATGCCTTGAGCCCAATGCAATTTATAACTGGCCTTTTACTTGCGTTACCCCCCCTGTTTATTTTCTTTTGCATTTTTAATTTCTTTTCTTACATGTTTCATTTTTAATTTTTAAAATTAGTTCCAAGCATCATAAAATTCTACAAAAATTCATGATGAATTATTAGACATTTAAATAATTTTTGATGATTTTACTTTCTGATTTTATGATATTTTTCCATATTTCCATGAATTTTCTTTCATTTTCTTTTGTTTGTGCATTTCATCATGACATATGCTACATCTTGATTTTATTTGACCTAGTTGTACCTTGAATTTTTGTATAATAATTGGTATGTACATTTATGATATGATGAGGCATGTTATGAATTTTTTTGTGAATTTTCTAAATCATTTCTTGATGACTTTTAAGTGAAGTCTTTGGGCCATTTGTGTGGAGATTTTGTATGACATTGTGAGGCATGTTTGATAATGATATTTGATCCATTTTTTTGGGACATGTTTACATACTGGTTGCAATTCATATGACTTGAATATCCCAATTACCTTGAGCCTTTAACCATACTTTTGATTCATCCTAATTGCCTCAAAAAATGTGTGTTTGTTAGATGACTTACATTAGATTTTTGGGTGTGCTTTGATCATGTTCCTTTGTGATGCTTATTGAGATGTTTTGACATCATTGATATGTGTATTATAGGTCATTCACATTGCATTATAGGTCACTTGTATTCCACATTCACATGATTTGTGCACATTTGTTTAAAATTGGAATGTGGTGTGAACTTGTTCATCTATACTTGTTATCCTTTGTTCACTTGTTTGCATCAATGCTTGCATGTTTCCAAACTTCATGAACATATGAGAATTTAATATGCTTTAACATGACAATTGTATGAACTTTTTGCTTACATTCTTGATCTCTAAATGTCATTTAAAATGTCCTAAGCTACTGACTTGCATTCATATTGCTTGGTTATTCAATTTTCATCTTCATTCTTACTTGCGTGTCTTGTATGGTACATTGTTGGAACTTTAATGAGGTTTGCTCTTTTACTTGCTTGATCAATGCTTGCTTTTACAAATAATATTCCATTTGAATAACCTCTTCACACATTCCTAAGTGCCATTTACTTCTGACTTGGGTGTTTACATATGCATTTATTCATGTTTACTTTCCATTTGTATTCATCTTGCATGGTTAATGTTCAACTTACATTTGTATGATTGTTTGGTGCATAGTTTGCTTTTGTTTGGTTTCATATGACATGTGAACATTAGTAGGACCCTTTGACATGTACCTACTGACTTTGAAGGATCCTTAACCCTTAGGACTTTCCCCTTTTAGTTTAACACTTGCTTACTTCGCAAGTTGTCTTCTTTAAGCAACTAGTATGGTTTGGCTTGCTTATTTTCATTTGTTTTCAATTACTTGTGATAATAATGCACTAACCTTTTGTGTAGGGGCAGAGGTAAAGTACTTGAACATATGGATGATTATCCATGTTCACCTCCTCTTCTATTTCTTTTTTCTTCTATACTCTTTCTCTTTTGTGAATAGCATGATATAATGCTTTGTGTATAACTTCCTCACACCCCTTTGGGATTTTAGCTCATCCTTAATATTTGATTAAGGTGAGGTAGGATAAGCATTAGGCAGTGCTATCCCTCTTTTTTCTTTAGGCTTAGGTGGTCCTTATACCTCACACAACCATAGGATTTCCATGCATGATAACTTTAGGATTATTAGTCCCCCACTTAGACTTTGTCCTTTCTTTTCTTTGAGTCTCTCTTTCTCATCTCAAAACAAAAAGCAAAAACATCTAATAAAGGATTAACATGTATTTCACATGAGCCTTGCATGTGGGAAATAAGATAGTGGGGGATCTTCTTTCACTTTCTTAGAGTGTTTAGCGTACGTCCCGTCTTGGGTCGATATGCGAGGCATTCGATCCTATGTCATAGAATTTAATGCAATATGTGTTATAAACACATCATAATCAAAACAATTCTTCTTAAAAGACAAAAAACAAACAAACAATCCTTCTCTCATCTCCTTCACTCCGTTCCTAAAGGACGTGTCATTTCCGTTCTACCGCAAACAGGTAAACGCGTAAGACTCCCACGCCGAGCGGCAACACCTAAACTGCTGGAACGTGAATGTTGGCGTATTCCACTTAAAAGAAATAAACAAAGCAAAGTCATCCCTAGTGAGGGGAACTACGTCGCTCTGATTCTCACGTGCGAGCGGGATACGTAGGCAGGAGATCGTGCGAGATCTCTCCGAGCATTATCCTTCTCTTCTCCCCCAAAACCGTAGTCCGAAATACGTTGACTCTGACTTTCCCATGGCACGAGGGAATACGTAGGCCTAGGACGTCTATGTCCTATCGAGTCACTTCTTTTTCTTTTCTTCCTCGTTTCTTCGTTCTTTCCCGTATCTGTTCCTTCTCATGTCCAGTAGCAGTGGAGCTCCAGACAACGACACCCTTTGATCGAGATAACAAGTGTTGATCCCATCGAGTACGATGGACGTGAGGGGGTGCTAATACCTTCCTCTTGCGTGACCGACTCACTTGCCCATTTCTCTTGGTCGCGAGACCATGCTCTTTTCCTTCCCTTCAGGTTTACGCAGTATTTCCTTTCCCTCTCTTGGGATAAATACACATTGTTGGCGACTCTGTTTCTGCGCCACTTTCGTGTTTGTACTTGGATGAAAATCCCGGGAGCGACAATAACCATAGTTGGTTATTCTACTTATATTAAGTAGATGTTATGCATTATCCTTGTTGTTATTACTAGGTGTGAAACATTTTTGGCCTTATGGTTATGTGTGACTAAGTTGCTAGTCAATGTTGAACTTGGCAATACCTGGATGAAAGGAGAAACAATAGGCTCATAACTTTGTTAGGCATGTTTGGATGTTGTTATGACAATATCTTTAAATATAGCTCATTCTTGCTAATCTGAAACACTTGCACCTTTTATGTTGGTATGCTCATTGGTATTTATTCATGAAGCTTGTCCATGTCTTGATGTGTACACAATTTTGATATGTCAAGATGCTTAGACTGTTTTTGTTCTTGTTACCATAATTAAGCTATCAAGTAATGATGATGCATATTGTGTTGTTCATCATCTAGTTGTTAAGTTCATGTTGATTTCTTGGATGTATAACTTTGCCAAACATTTGAATGCAAATAAGGTCATAGACTCATAATTGTTCTTTTTTCCTTTCTTCTGATATCATTGACCTATGGACCGAGAATGCTTGTGATTTATGAATCTGGTTTTTGAACTTTCTTTGCCTTTATTATTGGTGTCATACCAAATGTGTAACATATGGTCTTAACCTTGTTAATAAGAGAACCTGCTTGTTTTCCACTAAAATGAAGCCTTTGCTGCCATCTTTGATGTATTAGTCAGTTTGTGTGTATAGGGACATGCTATTGTTTGGTATCCATGTGAAACAAATCTTATGGTGGTTTGATTACATGTTTCTGTTTTGACATAGCAGTTTTCTTGTGTGTTAAGTTATTTGTTGATTTGTCTCTAAGAACAGAAGTTTATTGTGGACTCATTTGGTTCTAGGGCTGTTTCTGGTATCTCTTCATGTACCCACTTGTATTCAGATATGCACATAAATTATGCCATGCTACTTAGTTTTGGGCTAAGTTCATTTATGTACTTGTGACTGATATGTGAACTAAAGATTTCCTGAAGTTTTTGCCTACTGCCATCATGCTAGCCTTGGTAGATTTAGTGTGTGTAAGGTCTTAATGTGTTTTGTTCAACGTGAATGCTATCATATGTCTAGCAAGCACTCAACTTGTGTAAACTTTCACTTTGATATTGTTCTCAATATATGTATGTTGATCTTTGCACTTAAGTTGTGCATGAAAGTTGGAAATTTGAAACATATCCTCAATGTATGTTTTGTGTTGCCTGGTAATAGCCTGTACTCATGTATTGATGTTTATGGAGTTTGGTCTCTAAAATGATAATTGACTGTGAATTCATCTTATCATAGCACTGCCTTCATGCATCCTTTCGCATCCTAATTGTGCACCCAAACTGCTATGACATGTTCACTTTGTTGTCATTATTGATTGGTGTTTAATTGGTATATCTAAACTCAGGATATGTCCATTCTTACTTTGTTAAGCCTATTTTTGTCCATGTGACTGTTTTAAATCTCATAAAGCATGTAAAGCTTGCCATGATGCCATGAACATATGTCTGAAACAATCCTGTTAAACTTGGTGCTCAAAACATGTATGTAAATTTTCAAACATTCCTTGATGTAGGTCTCATAGCTAAGAGTGTCACTAAGTCTGGTGTCCACTTTGTGCGCATACATTTTTGCTTTGATGTGTAACCTGATTGTGTGAACCATTGCCTTACTCTATGCAAGTTGTGTGTGCAAACTATTGTTATTCTCTTGAAGTGTTGGTCTGTTACCATGTTTAGCATTCAGTTGGCAGGTATATACTAATATAGCCTGTTTCCTGAATTTGTTTTGTGATATCATTGTCCACTTGCCTGAGCCATTACTTGGTACAACACACTCTATGATGGTGTATGATCATCCCCCTGATGCATCCATGTTTCATGATGAGCTTGAATGTCTAAGTGTCAATAGCATGATTAGGAGGTTTAGGGTGGCATATATAGTTGACCAGATTTGTTAATGTCCTTTTGTTTGTACCATATCTTAATCATCTCATCATCATGTTAACTGGTTTGTATTTTGTCTCTTGATCAATGTAGACATACATCCAGGCTTATTTGAATTTATGAAAAAGTGCTAGTACTGTGAATCTTTTGAATTTGTGTCCTCTTATACCAGCCTGCTAAATTGGATCTTCATGTGTGGCATGATAAACTTGAATTGATGTTACACAGATGCAATTGAATATGGCATTGTTTTGTCTTGTTGTATTGAATCATACATGACTGTCCTGAATATATAGGAATATGTTTGCCATGATAAACCTTCCACATCAAACCATATCATTCTGAGTTGGAAACTATATTGCCACATACTCAAAGGTTGATATTTGTCATGTTTGAGATGCCTTTGACTGCTAATATCATGTTCAGCTTTCGATAAAGTTTAAAACCATGTTAATGCTAAATTCTTGCACTTGTCCCTTTTGCTACTAGCATGTAACACTATGTTTATCTTGTCACAACCAAGTTGCCATAACCAAGTTGTCCTGGTTAAGATGTTAAGAACTCTTCAGGTTTAGGCTGCAAGTTCTTGTTGATCATTGTTGTTTGTTTTGTTCAATTTATGTGTTTGTTCCAACTTCATTTCATTGTTAGGAGTTCCAACTGTCTGTTGTATGTATGTTTTGACATATGAATTGGTAACATTGGCATAAGCTGACAACTGAAACAAATGGAAGTATTGAATCTTGTTTTGATCTAATAAGATTGAGAACACTTTTTAATATGTATAACATGATCATTATGTCCTATCACTATGTGAATACTTTCCCTCCATTGTTAAGTATGCTTCCTGTGGCAAAGTCACCAAGAACTCATTGGCCCTTCGTGTATTAAGGCAAAAATAGTGGGGTTTGCACCTTTTGGTTGGTTAAGATTTCATTCAAGTTAATGTTGCAAATGATTGTCACCCTCACTGATTATTTTCACATGAATGAATGGATTCACATGGTAGCAGGTATCAAGTTCCCTCAACACAAAAGCCATGGTTGTGTTATTGGCAAGGGCTGGTACTCTTAGAGTTCACGCGTGAAGGTTTATAGGTTTCTAGAGTTAGATTTATTACCGGATATAACAACCACCCCAGTGGCAAGCACACACATACACACGCCATATGACCCTTAGGACTGGGGTTCGAATCCCCCTAGCCCCAGTTCTTTTATTTTTAATTCTTGAACTAGCTTTGTTTCACATATGATGAAATACAATCCATATTGATTATCACGCACGCAATAGCGTGGTTGGTAAAGCTTTTGGGCTGTATGTGCAGGGTCCTGGGTTCTACACCCATGGGGATCTCTCCTTATTCTTTTTACAACATGTTGCTTCATTATTTTATGGTTTATGCTCAAAACTCAAACTTCCATAACTCAACCATTTTTTATCCTTTTTCACTCATTCTTTTTGTTAAATGTTTCTTAATGAGTCTACTTTTTGAATGTAAAAAGGAATTAATAAAAATCAACTTTTTTGAGGTACTTGTTCATGTTGAAGTGGAGGGACTTTTTAGGGTTTCTATCATGAACACCTTTGGCTTCTTTATTTCTTTTGCCATGTTATCTTTATTCATCTTGGTTAGATAATGTCTAAAATGTTTAGTTCTAACCTGGCATGATGTTATACCTTTTGTTTCATTTGGATGCTTTGACATTTAATATCACATCTGCATGTAAATATTCACATAAACTTCGTTGTTTCATAAAACTGTTATTCTCCTCCTCTCCTTCCAAAGGAAAGTCTTCCTATTGACCTCAAAGTCATAAATATCTCATAATCAATCCCTGACCTCATAGTCATAGGTATTTACATCCTTGACCTCATAGTCATAGGATCCCCTCTTGACCTCATAGTCATAGAGCCATCTCTTATACCTTTGACCTCATAGTCATAGGTAGGTTTTGACCTCATAGTCATAGCCATTTCCCCCTTGGACTCATAGCCATTCAATCTTGCTACTTAGAATTAAGTTAGAATTCTTGGACTCTATGTGAACTCATCACTTTGAGTACTCACTTCCCCCCATCATAACTTAGACTTAGAGAGTTTCTTAAACTCTATATGAGCTCATACTCATTCCCCTTGGAACTTTGGCCATAGTCAATGGTTCCTCAAATTCACCCTTAGTTAGGTGAACTACGGTTGCTCTGATTCTTTAGTCAGATACGTAGGCACAAGATGTGACGTCTTGGTGAGCAAACTTAGTGTACATACTCTTAGGTCTTTACCTTTACCTTTGGCAGATTTTCTTAGCAAGCAAATGTAATATAACACAAACTAAACAATAGGTTCCTATAGAGTACTATAGATATTAAGGGTGATAATACCTTCCCTTAATATAACCAACCCCCAAACCTTAGATCTCCCCTCTTTAGGTTTTCTCGATCTTGAACCTTTCCTTTGGATAAATCAAAGTCGGTGGTGAATTCAAAGAAATGTGATGCAAGTTGACTTAATAGCTTGTTATCTGATTCTCACCGCAACAGAAATGGCAACTTCACTGGTGATATACAAAATTATGAGGGTTAAGCCCACCTTGTTTATGCTTGTGTTTGTTATATGTTTTTTGCTTGTTATGTTTGTACATATATGTATGTTTACGTGTATATATGCTTTGCTTGAGATCTTTTTAACATGGTACCATTGAGTGGTGAGATAAAGTCCTAACCCAGACTTGAGAGCACATATATGATAGGATCGTGGTGTAATCAATAGTTGGTTGTTGGGAGTAGTCCTAACAATCTATGGCATATGATAACCACACTCAAATGAGGCCCTTTGGGATTGTTGATGTCTGATGTGAGCAGTCACATTGATATAACTTTTTCAATTAGGAGCCAGGGATTCTGAGGACCGTAGTTACCTTCACCCCAATTGGCCTTTTAGGATGTAGTGCGGTGGCTATGAGGGAGTAGTCCCAAGTAGTTGTTACGCGATACTACACTCAGACGAGTTTATCTTGAGAATATTATTAACCCGCGTGAGTAGTCACATGGGCCGATAATATCCAAAGGATTTACGTAGACTCTGGGAACTTTTAGGACCCTATGCTACAGTTGATGAACCTATAGTCCACACCTTGTTGGGATGGGTAGACTATGGCTCCATTCATGAGACCTCTAAACCTAAGACTCATATGTTATGTTGTGTACATTTATCTGTGTATTATTTGCCCATGATTGCGCATTGCATACATCTCATTGCATCCATTATTGGTTTTAAGGAACTCAGTCATATTTTTCCTTTGAAAAACCATAGGTATCATGGATATTGAGAAGAGGAACACTAAAAATTTCAATTTCAAAAGGCCTAATCTGGTTAAGCTGAAAAAGTTAGCAACCTTGGTGACTGGACATGAAAGTTTCCGAAAGCGGTATGGAAGATTGGTTGGCCTTCTCAGAACTGAAATGGAGTAGGGTGTTCATGACACTTTGGTTCAGTTTTATGATCCTCTCTATCATTGCTTCACTTTCCCTGATTACCAGCTGGTTCCAACCTTGGAAGAATACTCTCATTGGTTTGGCTTACCTGTGAAAAAACAAAGACCTTTCAGCGGTCAGGAGAAAATTCCTACACCAAAAGAGATTTCCGATTGTATCCACCTGGAAATGTCAGAAGTTAAACCTCACATCACCACCAAGGATGGTATCAAAGGGTTACCGTCTAAGTTCTTGTTTGAAAAAGCATGTCAATTCTTTAATGCAAACAGTATAGCTGCCTTTGAAGCAACCTTTGCTTTATTGGTCTATGGTCTGTTTCTATTCGCCAACGTGGAAGATTTTGTCGACGTCGATGCCATCAGAATCTTTATCAGTAGGAATCCTGTACCTACATTACTTGGTGATGCGTACCATTCCATCCACCATAGGACTCTTCAAGGGAAGGGCACTATTTTATGTTGTGCACCGTTGCTTTACCAATGGTACATCACTCATCTGCCTCGAACGTCAGAGTTCAGGGATAACCCATATAAGTTGCGTTGGTCTCAAATGATTATTTCTCTTACCCACAATAACATCTTTTGGTATGATCCTGTCTATGACAAAGAGGTATACATTGACAGTTGTGGTTCATTGCCTAACGTACCGCTTCTTGGTATTCATGGTGGGATCAACGATAACCCTGTTCTTGCCAGACTCCTATTTGGATTTGCAATGAAAGAAAAGCCTAGGAGTATTCATGTATCCGATTTCTTCTACCTTAATGAAAAATCCACTAATGAGACCAAAAGTGGAGTTTGGTGTGCTTGGGACAAATTCCATGAAAGCACCAAGAATGATCTGGGGAAAAGGAACTGTGTAGCTTTGGAGTCGTTCCTCCATTGGGTTCGATCTCGGGCCCGTGACCTCAAAATTCCTTATCTTCCCAAGATACTTCAGCAGCCAACTATTGTACCTCCATCTACTATTCCCATTGAGCGCATGGAAGAATACAAGGAAACTCTAGTAAGGATGAAGCTTGAAAGAGACACGTGGGAATGGAAGTATCATACCGTCTGCATTGAGCAAGAAGAGCTGAAGAAGAAAATGAAGGAGAAAGATGATCTGATCGAGTGGCTGGAAAAACGTGTGATAGATGAACCTTTGGCACAAGAGAATTTATTTTTCTCTAGCATACAACCTACTTCTAGTACTCACGAGCATGCCAACATTCCTCCAACATCTGGCGCGTGGAAAGGAATTGTGGACAAGCTGGTCATAGAGAATGACAAGTTGAAAAGACAGAAGAGGAGGCGTGAAGGGGGACACTCTTAGATAGGGTGGCTTTTCTAGGCTTAGCTGTTGTTCTTATCTTTAGCCTTTTTGAACTATTGAAATGTATTATTTGTAACTCTTCCCAATATTTAATGAAAGGAGGCTTATTTTGAAAATTGTCTTTCTTGAGTTCCTTAAAACCAATCGCATTTGCATTGCACCTTGCATTTTCGCTAAGATATCAAGGTACTAACGTTGTTTTGTAGGTTTTGTAGACATGGACGCTGCAGGGAAAAGAGTATGGCCTTACTTCTTTGAGCTCCCAGAGCTGGAGCAATTGTCGTGGTTGGGGGACATGGTTGAAGACCAATCAGCCTATGCTGACAGATATGGGTGTATTCTTCCCTTGATGAGACTCCCGGTGACTGAGGGGCCTCTTGAAGTTTTGGTTCAACTATATCACCCAGCATATCGCTGCTTCGTGTTCCCAGAATTCCAACTGGTGCCAACCTTGGAAGAATTCTCCGCTATGATAGGGATTCCGGTCAGGGGAGCTCCTATCTTTTCTGGAATTGAGGGAATTCCCTCCCTTAGAGAAATCACTATGACAACAAGGATCAGATTATCTGATATCCAGGCTAATCTGACTATCAAAGGAGGACGGCGCGGACTACCCGCCTAATTCTTGTTGGAAAAAGCTCTTTATTTTAAGAACAGAGGGAATGAGGCACTGTTTGAATCAACTTTCGCTCTACTAATCTATGGTTTATTTCTGTTTCCAAATGCAAAGCACTTTGTGGATATTCAGGCCATCCAGATATTCACAATCAACAATCCAGTTCCAATGCTGCTAGCAGATGTCTACCATGTTGTGCAAACCAGGTATACAAGAGGTTGTGGGCAAATTGTCTGTTGTGTGGCCCTTTTCTACAAATGGTTTATTTCCTATTTGCCAAAGACTCCAACCTTCTGGGAGGTTGAGGACTACAAAATCTGGTCCAAAAAGCTGATGAAATTGAAGCATACCGACATTGAATAATATGATTCAACTGACGAAGGAATTATTATGATCCATAGCTGTGGGGATTGCCCCAACGTACCCCTTATGGGAAGGAACGGCTGTATCAATTACAACCCTGTCCTAGCCCGCCGCCAGCTGGGCCATCTGAAAGAGGGAATCCCAGATAATGATGACATGCAGATGATGTATTACGAGGAAGAAGAAGGATTTGAGATGAAGATGCGATTTGAGCACGCCTGGCGCCAAATCAACAAACAACTGTGGAGGACTGAATGCCTTGTCACCGAGGCTCACCTACAATGGTCTCGTGACATAGCTCGTATGATGAGGAAACCATTCCCTCGCTACGAATCACCCCCTAAGACCAAACAGAAGATGATGGACGATTTAACAGATTTGTTTCTTGAGAAAGAGAGGATCAAAGATCGCATTGGTGAACTGAAGAAGAAGATCAATGAAGAAGAGGGGACATCGACTAGTGGGTCCAACTTTTAGTTTCCTTACTGTTGCTTCTATTTCCCTTTTGTTCTGTTATTATTTCCTATTTTTGTTGTTGCTATTTCCCTTTTGATGTGGTTGTAATCACCCTTATGTACTCGGAGTATGAAGATGCACTGCTCCTAATGTAATGTTCGCCAGATTTCTTAATGAAGAAGTTTGTTTTGGTTGAAGACTCCATTGTCTACATTATTTACAAAATCTCTTTGGTTGCTTGATAGTTTAGCTTGCATTTGCATCAGCATCCTCATTTGCATCATGTTATAACATATGCATCTTCCTCTTTGTCCTTATCTTATGTCACCATTGATCTCTCCAGAATCGTCACACTGAATCCCAGACACAACTACAACACTCGAGCCCAAGCTCGACTAAGGATGTCAGAAGAGTACGGAGAAATGGATAGGATCAACAACGAATTGAATGAGATGCGATGAGGGATAGGACAGATCCTAGAGGCTATTAATATCATGAGAGCAAAAATGGACACCCAGGCTACTGTGGTTTCTGAAATCATCACTAAAATAGTGGAACCCCCTGTCATCCCTAATGTGAACCCCACTTTGGGCATGCCCTTTGATTTTATCCATGCCACGGTGTAGCGAGCGATTTTGGACGCGGTTCTTAAGCGCTGGTCGCTCTCTGCGGTTTGAGCTTTGACTACAGGTCGATTCATTTTTTTATCCTATTGTGAGCTGAATAAGGAAGGGAAATAGATGTCTCCAATTAACCCTGCTTGCATACTGAGTTTAAACAGCAGTCTGTTAGGTTACGGATGCTATCAATGTGGGGGGCCTTTGTACTGGTTATTTGTATTTTTGCCAATACTATTCTCTTTCTTTTTACCTGGGTAGAAGGTTTCTGGCGGGGAATAAGGATTAGGATGTTAGGACTGGTGCTTTTGAATTACTGCTTTTGATTGACGAAGATATGGGATTTGGGTTTTTTGTTGATTGCGCTCGCTAAGATCTTTTCTTTCGATCTTATGCCTACGTATTCCCGTTTACCGAAACAGGGAAATCAGAGCATTTGTAGTTCCTCCTATTCTATGGGAGGAAAGGGGTGTTTTGGTGTCTTGTTCAAAGCCCAAGACATGAAGCGAAAGGTGATTTGTATCTTGTTCAAAGCCCAAGATGTGAAGCTAAAAGGTCTATTTGAGTCTTGTTCAAAGCCCAAGACGTGAAGCTAAAAGACCTCGACTTTAGAGAGAATTTGTCATCTCTAAAGAGGGGAGAAGGAGAATTACTTTAACTGGGATACGCGTATCCGAGCAATGCCATAATTTCCGAAGAAAGGGTTTTAACCTGAAGGAGAAGACTTTAACTCAGTGTAGAGCAATGCTATCTTTCCTTAGGAATTTCTCATGCTAAAAGAGGGACAGTGGCATGGATGTAGATGATCCAGAGGTTTGCCGCTTACAGCGATTAGATGAAGGGAAAGGAGTTGTTGATGTTTGTGTACTGTGAACAAGGCACAGCTTTGATGCTAAAAGGTCGATTGGATCAACCAGTGGTTTTCTTATACAAAGCCTAAGAGGAGGCTAATTTCTGCTAGGAAAATCATTATGCAAAGCCTAAGAGGAGGCTATTTTGTGTCTCGTACAAAGCCCGAGAGAGAGGCTAAAAGTTTTTGACCCAGTGGGGCATATCTTATACAAAGCCTAAGAGGAGGCTAGCAAAGAGTTGACTCAGTTGGAGAATCTTTTATACTCAGTAATAGAGTGTTTTTGTATCTCGTACAAAGCCCGAGAGAGAGGCGAAAAGGTTGTTTTGACTCCACTGGGGAGAATTTTGGTATCTCGTACGAAGCCCGAGATAGAGGCTATTGTAACTGTTTTAGTTGAGTGACAGATCCAATATACTGATTTAAAAGAGAAAATCAGTTCTTATATGAGCAACACTGCACACAGGGATTTAATTTAAGGATCAGGGATATTTCCTTCTCTTTGAGGAAACGGGAAATCCAAAGGGTATTGAGACTATCCGAGTCTGCGGGTTTCCTTCCTATTTAACGAAGGGTGCTTGAGAATGTCTTTGAGACTCAAGGAAGTTAGACTGTCCGTGTCTAGAGTTTTATCTTTTGTACCATGCTTCGAGAAACAGTAGTAGACTCTATGAAAGGACTGTTCTATGAGGATGACTAGGTCCTGTTCCTATACCTCTAGGAGGTCGTCGGGACAATTTGTACGAAGCCCAAGAGGAGGCTGGGAACTTTTAAGAAGCCGACGGGTCCTTGTATGAAGCCTAAGAGGAGGCTATCATTCCCGGAGGAAGAGATCATTATACGAAGCCTAAGAGGAGGCTGTGAATACTTCTAAGAAGCCGTAGGGTCCTTGAATAATGCCCAAGAGGAAGCCGATGCTTTTAAGAAGCCTGTGGGTCTATCATCTCCTTTCCATTAGGAGAGATAACTCTTTTAAAGATGAAAACCACTGGTAAACGTGCGAGGTTTACTATCCAGCGACTTTTAACTTTTAAAGAGGGTTCCTTAGTTAAGGTCCAAGATTATGACCATAGTGGGTACCCAAACCCCGAGACATTCAAGGCAAGCTATCCACAAGGAATAGATCAAGTCAGGAAAGTTCGAGAATTGGGAAGAAACTCAAAGATGCCATTCACGGAGAATACATTCATCTTGGGGAGTAGAGCTTCTTGACGATTCCTAAGGAGGACAGCCAAAGAGAAGACTGTATCTGGTGCTCCTATTGGGGATCTAGGCGTCTATTTCTACGAATAAGTGAAACGGCGTCACCTAGTTCTAGACGTAGTTGCCGGGGAAACTCGAAATATCTATACTATTATTACACAGTAGATATGAATTTATGAAAGGAGACTTACAGTGAGCAGCCCCACAATACAGTTTATAATATGAAAGCAGTAAATGAAAGCGATAACCACTTACTCGGTTGTAGTGCTTCCATGTTGTTTGGTTCGTCGTTCAACAAAGAAAGATTAAAAACAACAGTATATTCAAAATCAAAGGAGAAAGTGCTTTGAAAAAGAAAGATCTGGGGCTTACAGCTCAAGGAGAGGCCCAGGGTTTTATCAGTGAGCGCACTATTTGAATTTGTACTGAGGGACTTATACAAGTGACTGGGGCCCAAAATGGTTTTCTGTACAAAGGGATGGGTCTTACACTCTCTCAAGAGGCCCAAAAAGGTTTAAAGAAAAGAGTGGGGCTTATAACACGAGGGTAGGCCCAAATGATTTTTCGTTTAAAAATGGCGATCGCGCCGAGGTTTTCTTTTAACGCAGAGGGACTTATACAATAAGTGAGACCCAAAATGTTTTGGTTAAAATGGGAATTGGGTCTTACACTCTAATAGAGTCCCAAAGTGTTTTGAATGGGTCTTATAGCTCAAGGAGAGGCCCAGATGATTTTTATTTTTAAACGGGCGACGATCGCGCCGTTTACTTGTACAGAGGGACTTATACAATGAGTGAGGCCCAAAAAGTTTTTGTACAAGGGGGGATGGGTCTTACACTCTCTCAAGAGGCCCAAAGAGTTTTGAAGAAAAATAAATGGGTCTTACTACTCGAGGGTAGGCCCAGATGATTTTTGAAAAGGCGACGATCGCGCCGTTTGTTTTTTTGACGGTATCGGGACTTATACAATAAGTGAGGCCCAAAAAGTTTTTGGTCAAAAAAAGGATTGGGTCTTACACTCTAATAGAGGCCCAAAGTGCTTTGAAAATGATTTACGAGGGTTGAATTAATCCAAAACCCTAATTTGTTTTCAAAATGTATTTAATTGAATAAAAATTCAATTAAAATGATCAAAAATTGTTTAAAACATGGAAAACAAATTGTGATCTTGGATTAATGCTTCAAAAATTAAGTATTGACCTACAAAATAATTAGAAAGCATTAAAAGTTGCAAAATCAATGTAGAAAAAATATTTAAAATGCCAAAAACAATCAAAATATTAATTCTTTACAAAAATATCAATTATATGAAATAAATAATATTTTTGGGATTTTTTGATAAAATAAAATATTTTAACATTTTTGTGAATTATTAAAAAAAGAATCAACTTAAAATCATTAAAACTCAGAGAGAAATTAATTTTTGAATCAATTAAACAAAATCACAAAATTCAAATATTTGAATTTGAAAAAAAGGCGCCAAGAACAAGCTGATGAACACGCGCGTGTTCTTGGTTTCTCAGATTTGCGTTTTCTATCCAATCTCCATGAATACGTAATCATATCATGCAATCCACATATCATTATGCTCGTCTCAACCTCACGATCATGTCTATGTACTTTAATTTCATTTAAATTAAACATACAACAAGAAATCACGAAGAAACCTCAAGAACCCTAATTTCTGCATGAAGGCTAGGATTTTTGATACACGATTCAAACAATGCAATTAATTGAGGGAAAACATTCCATGCATGATTATGACCATATGGCCAAATTATTGTGCGAGGAAATATGCATAGATTGAGAGATGACCAAGTATGTGCTTACCTCCAAGCCGTGACAACAAGTTCAGAGTGATTTTTGATTTGGAGGTGTTACAGATGAGTGGTGATGATCTGAACAGCTTCCCTACACCCTATGGATTGTGTTTGGATGGTTGGACTTGATTGAAATTGGCTGGATCATTTTGTGGTACCTCAGCTGCACCTTGTTTGAAAATTTGAGCAACCAGCTGGTGATTTCATGAAATTGATGTTTCAGAAGTTATGTGAGTGTTTGATCAGCTCATATGTGATGTATGTGAGGTGTGTGAGTGATTGGTTTGTGCAGAATTGCTCTCGAACTCAAAACCCGATAGCTACCTTGCTAAGAAAGGCATTTTTGCCAAGAGAAAGAGATTTTGAGGAAAGCATCTGTTAGATGGCTTTGGTGTACTTAAACTGACCACAATTGAGCTCTATTTATAGTAGAGCAAGTTTTTTTTGCAAGGAATAGTGCATGGCAGCTGCAGCAGGTGTTTCCTCAATGTTGGCCAATGGAAATGAAAGTCTCCTCTAGCCATTGACTAGAGGTTAGGGCACAGAGCTTTGGTCCCCTTGGTCTTGGATAAGTCTTGACTGATTTCAGATGAGAATGGCTCAGTCCATGCCACCTTGATGGTTCCATTGAATGCCTCATTCCAAATTTGAAGTCTTGTCCCTATTTTGGCCATTCTAGGTTCAACATGCTATTCCTTGTTCCTTGGACCTTGGAGGCTTGGCTCAGTGATTGTCCCCTTTAGATTCAATCCTCTGAGGTGTCCAAGTGGATTGGAGCAATTGAATTTGGCTGATTTTGGCAAATCGACCAAAGTTGCAAATTCTGCCTTGCTTTGACAGATTTCAGCAAGGCAACTTGCCAATGTTGTATCTCATGATGTAGGTTGAATTTGGCAATGTTCTTGGCCATTTTGGAAAGCTCTTACACGATACAACAACTATTTGAACAAGTTTGGTTTTGATCTCTTTTGATTCCAAGTGAAAAATCCCCCTACATTTGGCAAAAAGTGAAGGCAAATTCTGACTTAGTGAAAATTTCACTAAGTGTTGGAAAAAGTGACATTTTCACTTTTCAGCCACTTTGATCACTCCATAACTCAAAATCCTTAATGAATTGGAATGACTTGTAGTTGAAGTTTTTGTAGGTGATAATGAGGGGTACAAATCCATCTTTGGATGAGAAAAAATGGCCTTGTGGTTTAGGAGTTATGGTCCTCCAAAGTTGGTACCTTTGCCACTTTATTTTTAACTTAGAAAAATTTCTAAGTTTTATGGTTACCCCTTTTACAAGTTATCTCACTTTTCTTGATTTTTCTTGATGAATGATGATTCAAATCATACATTAACATCATTTTAGGGGTAAAAATCCATTTTGGTGAAAAATCTCAAAAAGTCAAAGTTGACTTTTGTGCACAGTTGACTTTTTATCAGATGAATTCCAAACTGTGCAATTCTTCAGGAAATCATGTCCTTGACCTAAATCAAACTTGATGGACATGTTCCATGGGTGTCATAGGGTATATTCAATCATGTATTAGGGTTTGGGAGCATGTCTTGGTCAAAAGTCAAAGTTACAGTTGACTTTTCCCTTAAAACCCTAATTGTGGTGCAGATGAAAATGAGACTTGTTGCTCAAGCTTCTTGGATCAATCCAATGTTCCAAATGGATCAATATGGTGTACTAGATACCCTCAAATCATTTCTTGAGGTCTTGGCTCATGGTTTGTCCCAAAAGTCAACTTAGGGGTGAATTAGGTCAAGAAACCCTAATTCCTGATTTTTTATGAATGCATCCCCTGAGGCAAAATTGACTTGATGCATGGGTTCATGAGGTTCCATGAAGCATATTAGGTCATGTTTTGGATCATTTCCTTGTGCCCAGATGAAAATTTCCATCTGGAGGCCCTGGTCGACCAAAACCCTAATTTGGTGACACTGTCGATCTTGAGACTTGATCCACCTAGAAGGGAGCAGCCTTGTGCTTAATCCTTGAAGTGGGAGTCCTTCTTGATCCATTGTGGATGTTTAAGAGATTAGACAAGTTGAAGATCATGTCATTTCTTGATTGATCCTTTGTCTAAGCACTCAGAGAGGGCTTGAAACCCTAATTTTGATTGTATTGGATGCTCACCCATCTTTGGGGAGACTGATGAAGCATGATGGTTCATCCATATTGTGATGATGATTTTCACAATGATGGGAAATCTAAGTGGTCAAAATTTGGGGTATTACACACGGGTCCTTTGTCTGCTCCGCAAACGGTTCCTTTGATTAATGAAGCTTTGCAAGTTGTTCCCACATTCACTCCAGCAGCGGTACAAACACAGGTACACCCAGTTTTCCAGAACCCTCCTCCATATGATTACATTGATATGTCCGAAGACGGGGATGATCAGAATGAAAAATTGAAAGAAAATGTCGAGACGATGCAGAGAAAGATAAAAGCGATAAAGGGAAGTAATACATTTAGCACAGATGTTAGGGATATGTGCTTGGTTTCAGACTTAGTGATTCCGTCCAAATTCAAACTGCCAAATTTTGAGTTATACTCAGGTGCCACATGTCCCAGGTCTCATCTGATCATGTACTATCGAAGAATGGCTGCACATGTACGTAATGACAAATTGATGATCCACTGTTTATAAGACAGTTTAAAAGGGGATGCTGCTAAGTGGTATTTAAGTCTGGACCAGTCTCAGGTCCGTTGTTTCCAGGATGTGACTGATGCTTTTGTGAAACACTACAAATACAATATGGATTTAGCTCCTGACCACAGGCAGTTGTTAAGTTTGACCCAGAGCAATACTGAATCCTTCAAAGAATATACACAACGATGGAGAGAAACGAC
Source organism: Lathyrus tuberosus (assembly GCA_022829125.1). Lineage (NCBI taxonomy): Eukaryota > Viridiplantae > Streptophyta > Magnoliopsida > Fabales > Fabaceae > Lathyrus > Lathyrus tuberosus. Next base: position 2,204,615 of record JALAZF010000323.1, on the reverse strand, counting down.
ATCTCAAGTTGAACCGCCCTTGACTGAGAAAGAGTTGGCTGATTGGTTTGTAGATACGGTAAAGCCAGAGTTTTATGAAAGGATGATCAGCAGTGTTAGTGCTAATTTCGCTGATATTGTTGCAGTTGGCGTAAAAGTAGAAGCAGGGCTGAAAAGTGGAAAGGTAGTCAGTAGTTCAACCAATACCAATACTAATACCAAGAAAACCCCTAGCCACTTCCACAAGAAGAAAGAGGGAGAGACTAATGCCATCATGACAGGGAAGAAAGGCAACCCAAGGTGGAAGCAGCCTTTGTACTAACAACAGTCGGTTCCAAACTTTACCCAACAGCCGATCTACCATATGCAGTACGCTCAGCAACCTTATATAGCAGCTGTGACACCTACTTTTAATCACCAAGCAGCGCAGCAGGCGCTGACCTATCAGCAGCCAGCTTATCAGTAGATGCCAAATACCCAACAATACCAACAACAGAGACAACAAGCTCCTCATCAGAACACTTCTTACAGAAGACAGGGAGAAAAACCTTCATTACCATCCATACCTATGACTTACACTAAATTATATCCTTCTCTGATTCAACAAAGTTTGATTGTCACTAGACCTATGGGTCCGCCCTCAGAGAAATCTATGAGATTCCACAATCCGAATGTAAATTGTACCTTTCATCAAGGGGCAGCTGGTCATGATTTGGAGGGTTGTCTTGCTTTGAAGTATGTAGTAAAAGGTTTGGTTGAAAAGAAAATCTTATTTTTTGCGGACAATCAGCCGAATGTGAAAAGCAATCCTTTGCCCACCCATGGGACTACTAATGCCACTGAAGATGAAAATGATGAAGTATTAGTTCTGGACGCAGCAAAGATCAAAACTCCTATCAAGGCCTTTCATGCCAAGTTGTTCAAAGCTGGTTTGGTCAGAATTTGTCATGACAGATGTGAGGAATGTAATGCTAGTGTCAAGGGTTGCAGTTTGGTTCAAGACGATGTTCAGTGTTTGATCAACGAAGGTTTTCTACAGGTATTCAGCAAGGAAAAGGAGAGTAAGATTGCAGTAATTGAATCTGTGTTTAATCTACCGAAGCCAAGAGAGCAGGTGCTTGTGTCCAACATACCTAAGTCAAGTTCTGTGATTCCTGTATTCAACAAACTCGTACCAGTTTTCAACAACTCTGAGTCTATTGTTGTTTCCACTGCCAATCATTCCAAGCAATATGATGTCCGACAACCTATTCTGATTTAAACTTCCCCTCGATCCTGGTTTCTTACCAAGGAACTGGTCTTAGTTTCTTTTGTCAATAAACTTTCTTGACAAGGGACGCTATTCATAGCGGCTTTCCTTAAACTTCTCGCCGAATTTTCCTGGGGAGATGCCATTTATTTCTACTGGGGAAAGCGAGTCTCTTGAGAGACTGTTTTCACTTGGGATCTTTCATCATACTTTTCTCGGGATCTTCCCGGAGAAACGCCATATGATGGGGTCCAATTTTGAGGTGCCAATGACCTTTTCATCAGTGGTTTTTCGGAGCAAAACTGATGTACTGCCGAACCTCTGTTCACGAGGCTTTCTCTGTGGATCTTCCTTAATCCGGGAAAGCAAGGATATCATCTTCAATGGCGAAGAGTGATGTTTATTGAGAGTTTTCTCTGGCTTTTCAGAGGTTCAAGTTATCAAAGTGGCCAAGTGCCGACTCTGATCTAAAGATACACTGGTGGCGAGATTGTGCAGACGCAACACTTCCTGACGAGGAAAGAACTGACAAACTCGATTGAGAAAACTGTTTATCACTAGGGGACAAGACCGACTCAAGTGATAGTGATGCAATACGAAATGCGAACGCAAATAAAATGCATGAAGTATGTATGTATATGCTGACAAAACAGACGCGACATACAGACTAATGGATGAACACAATTGGATACTCGGCCATCGCGGGGCGAAGAAGCACCGTTGATTCAAAATAGAAATTCCACCTTGCTTAGGAGAGATAGTCCCGTTGGGAGCTATGTTGATCGGGCTTAGGAGATGAGAACTCGGCCGAGGATGTCAGACGAAACAAGGTCTCTGACACAGTTGATCCCTTCATTCAGGCATACTGGCTTAGAAGGAGTACTTTGATTCTGCACTTTGAAGTTCGCTTACTTCGGGAGAAGCAATCGATGTTCTTCTGATGTTCAACAGTCAAAAGAAATTGCCATCTTTATTTTAAAAGCAGAAAAAGTTTTAACAAGTAAATTCATTTTGTTTTATTTCAAGAATCGCTGGTTAAGTTAAACAACGTCGTTCTGTAAAGCTAAAACAAATAAGAATTACAAACAAAAGCACAAGGGCTCAAATTTTATTGATAAGATGGAGATCAGCCAAACGCGTGATTCCAAAGAGTATATACAAAGTTAGAAAACGGTAATTTACAGGGAAAAGGGCTACGTTGAAACATAACGACCACTATCCTTCTACCAACTTTGAATTCTGGGCATCCTGAGCTTCCGTCGAAGATGACCGTTGACTGGAGATTTCCTCCGATGGGTGATGTAACTGCTGCTAAGGGACTTGCCTCTGTTGAACATAGTTACTTGCCATTATCCCTAATTTTTTCCTGGACTGTACTTTGATGTTTCCAATCCACCGGGATGATTTTTTTTCATGTCTCTAACTTTTGCCTGGACCGCCCTTTCGGGTTTTCAATCCACCGAGACGTTTTTTTTTAGTTTAGGCGAAGTATTTCTTGACTACATCAACATTCGTGGGGTAGGCAAATTCCTCTCCGTCCATGGTTGCAAGTCTCAAGGCGCCGCCTGAGAAAGCTTTCGTGACCACATAGAGGCCATCATAATTTGGGGTCTATTTGCCCCGAGAATCAGTGAGAAATGATTGTATCTTCTTGAGCAAGAGGTCTCCTTTCCTGAAGACACGAGGCCAAACCTTTTTGTCGAACGCCCTCTTCATTCTTTGTTGATACAACTGACCGTGGCATAGTGCCGTGATTCTCTTTTCTTCGATCAGATTCAGTTCGTCGTGTTGGCTTTGACACCATTCAGGTTCGGTGAGCTTAGCTTCCATCAATACCCTGATTGACGGGATCTCTACTTCTATGGGAAGCACTGCCTCCATGCCATATACTAGAGAGAAAGGGGTAGCCCCTGTTGAAGTGCGGACATATGTGCGATAACCATGAAGAGCAAAGGGTAGCATCTCGTGCCAATCTTTGTAGGTTACAACCATCTTTTGAACGATCTTCTTGATGTTCTTGTTAGCCGCTTCTACCGCTCCGTTCATCTTGGGTCGGTAGGGAGATGAGTTATGGTGTTCGATCTTGAACTCTGCGCACAACTCTTTCATCATCTTATTGTTCAAGTTAGATCCATTATCAGTAATGATCTGGCTTAGAACACCATAACGGCAGATGATATTGTTTTTGATAAATCAGACCACCACTTGTCGGGTAACATTAGCGTACAACGCTGCTTCGACCCACTTGGTGAAGTAGTCAATGGCTACCAGAATGAACCGATGTCCGTTTGAAGCCTTGGGCTCAATCATGCCAATCATGTCGATTCCCCATATGGAAAAAGGCCACGGGGAAGAAAGAACTTTGAGATGTGATGGCGGTACATGAATTTTGTCGGAGTATATCTGACACTTGTGACACCTCCTTATGTACTTGTAGCAGTCGGATTCCATGGTTAACAAATAATACCCGGCCCTGAGAATTTTTCTCGCCATTGTGTGTCCGTTGGCATGAGTGCCAAAGGATCCTTCATGAATTTCTTTCATGAGCATGTCTGCTTCTGGTCTGTCGACGCATCGGAGCAAGACCATGTCAGAATTTCTCTTATAAAGAGTGTCACCGCTCAGGAAGAAGTTTCCAGCCAATCTTCTGAGGGTCTTTCTATATTTTCTGAGTGCCCCAGATGGGTACTCTTGTTTCTGAAGGAAGCATTTGATATCGTGATACCAAGGTCTGTCGTCTATGACTGCTTCAATCGCGAAGATGTAAGCGGGCCGTTCAAGGCGCATTATGTCGATCTTAGGTATGTCATTCCATCGACCTACACTAATCATGGAAGAGAGAGTGGCTAATGCATCAGCCATGTGATTCTCATCACGAGGGATGTGATGAAAGTCGACTCTGTTGAAGAAGGGTAACAACCTTCTTGCATAGTCTTTGTAAGGAATCAATCCTGATTGGTATGTGTTCCAATCTCCTTGTATCTGATTAATAACCAAGGCTGAATCGCCGTATACGTCCAAGTTTTTGATCCTTAAATCAATCGCTTCTTCGAGACCCATAATACATGCTTCGTATTCGGCCTCGTTGTTCGTACATTTGAACGTAAGTCTGGCAGTGAAAGGAATGTGGGAACCCTGAGGGGTAACAATGATTGCCCTAATTCCGTTTCCATAATGATTAACTGCTCCGTCAAAGATGAGTCCCCACTGGGAACCTGGTTCTGGCCCTTCACTGGGTAGCGGTTCATCGCAATCTTTCATTTTTAGATACATGACATCTTCGTCTGGGAAGTCAAACCCGATTGATTCTTGATTGTCAATCAGTTGATGAGCCAAATGATCGGCTAAAATACTTCCCTTAATGGCTTTCTGAGCTTGGTACTCTATGTCATATTCTGATAGTAACATCTGCCAACGGGCAATCCTTCCCGTGAGAGCAGGTTTTTCGAAAACGTACTTGATTGGATCCATTTCGGAGACCAACCAAGTAGTATGACGAATCATGTACTGGCGAAGATGTTTGGCTGCCCAAGCCAAAGCGCAACAAGTTTTCTCAAGCATTGTGTACCGAGTCTCGCAGTCGGTGAATTTCTTGCTTAGATAGTAAATGGCAGACTCTTTCCTTTTAGTTTCGTCTTGTTGGCCAAGTACACATCCCATCGAGTCCTCTAGGACTGTGAGGTAAATGATCAGTGGTCTTCCTTCCACTAGAGGTGATAGAATCGGCGGATTCAACATGTATTCCTTAATACTGTCGAAGGCAGTTTGGCAGTCTTCTGACCAAACGCAATCCTGGTTCTTTTTCAATAACTTGAAAATCGGCGCACAAGTGGCGGTCATAAGGAATATGAATCTGGAGATGTAGTTCAAACGTCCCAGGAATCCTCTGACTTGTTTTTCAGTTTTCGGAGAAGGCATTTCTTGAATGGCCTTGACCTTGTCAGGATCAACCTCAATTCCTTTCTGGCTGACGATGAACTCTAGTAATTTCCCCGAACGGACACCAAAGGTGCACTTGTTGGGATTCAAGCGGAGCTTGAATTTTCTTAGACGTTCGAACAATTTTGAGAGATGTTCAACGTGCTTATCCTCTGTTCTTGATTTTGCAATCAAATCATCAACATATACCTCGATTTCTTTGTGTATCATGTCATGAAACAGAGTAGTCATGGCCCTTTGATAGGTTGGCTCGGCATTCTTCAAACCGAACGGCATTACCTTGTAACAAAAGGTACCCCATGGGGTAATGAACGAAGTTTTCTCCTTGTCTTTCGGTGCCATTTTGATCTGATTATAGCCCGAGAATCCATCCATGAAGGAGAATACTTTGAACCTTGCTGTGCTGTCAACCAGCATGTCAATGTGTGGTAAAGGAAAGTCGTCCTTTGGACTTGCCTTGTTCAAATCTCTGTAATCAACACACATTCTAACCCTTCCGTCCTTTTTAGGAACGGGTACGATGTTGGCTAACCATTGAGGATATTCAGATGTAGCGAGGAAACCCGCGTCGATCTGTTTCTGTACCTCCTCTTTGATTTTGATGGCCATGTCCGGGTGAGTGCGTCTCAACCTTTGCTTTACTGGCGGACATTCCGATCTCAACGGTAAGTGATGTTCCACGATGCTGGTATCCAACCCTGGCATATCCTGATAGGACCAAGCGAACACATCGGGGAACTCTTTGAGAAGCTTTATCAAACCTTCTTTGACAGTTGGACTGAGCAATGCTCCGATCCTGATTTCTTTTCTCTCTTTTTCTGAACCCAAGTTTACCGTTTCCAACGGCTCTTTGTGAGGTTCAATGGACCTTTCCTCTTGTCTGAGTAGTCGGGAGATCTCTTCTGGAATTTCGTTGTCATTTTCTTCTTCAGCCTCGAATACCGGGAACTCAAAGTTGGAAGAAGGCATCGGATCGTATGTTTCAACGGGGTATAAAACAAGCAATCTACATGACGTGATGATTCGTGTTTAGAAGAGATAGAGAAAATGCAAGTGTGTGCAGTGTATTTGTTTTACTGCTTGTTTTTATGATTGAATGTTTTTTTTAGGATTACCATTTTCTGAAAAAGCAAAAAGAGAAAACAGCAATTAATGCGGAAATTACAGAACGACGTTATTTTATTAATGAACAAGTCGAATCTTGAAACTACAGCCCTATAAAACAAAACTCACTCGCTCTGGGCAAAGCGAAGAGGGAAATTTAAAAAAGCGAGCCCTATCAAAACATCTGTTTCACCTGGGCAGGGTGAAAGGTTTAAAGATGGCAATTACTTTGACTGATGAACGACCTTCGGAACCTTGACGGCAACCCATTGGCGGCGAACTCCTCGGTGAATCACAAAGTCTGGCACCTTCCTTGATTTGTCTTCAGAAATGACGCTGATTTCTGGTGGAGCAGGATCATTGGAATCTGTTTCCCAAGCAGAATTGTCGTAGGAGGATTCCTCTGTTGCATTTTGCATAGCATTGGTGCTCTCAGCTGTATCTCCCCATCCAGTTGACTGGATATCTTCGAGCCTGATACGAGAGCTTTCGGGAGCAGTGTACTTGACCATAAAGTCGTATTTTCCACTTGGTTGTCCCAGGGTGTCCCAAACTTCTTTGGAACTGGAGGAGTCATCTCTCTCGATGACGTTGACCTCGGGAAAAGCATAGTTGATGAATTCAAGTCCTGCAAACGTTGCGAATTCATCTTCATGTTGAGTAGTTTCCGAATGACCTGAGTGTTGATCCCATGACATGGTGGGGACACAGGTATTCTGTTCAATGATGCTCAGCTGAGTTTCGTTACTCGGCTGACTTTCTTGCCCCAAGTTTCCTGGGTAAGGCTGCCACATTGGCAGACCATCCATCGGGCCATAGTAATTGCGGTCAAAGTTGTCTTTCATCAGAGTGTCCTCCTCTAATGAATTTGGCGGAGCACGACATCCTTCCAGATCACAATCTCCGTAGATCATTTCGACATCTGATCTTGGTATAAATCTCGGACTTTCTGTAGGAAAGCAAAAAGGCATAGGTACCTCTTCCTGAGACATATAGCCGTCTTTGTTAAGGTAGGACTTCCATTCTTCATCTGCGTCAGAGGGATCTTCCTCATTGATAGCATGAACTGTCTGAGACACTGGGTGAAGAAAACCTCCACTGTGGAAGAAGTTTTGAAGGGGATGAAGACTTTCATCGTTGGAGGCTGTCTGGGTACAGGTTGCAGAAAAACCAAGACCCTTCCTTGTTTTATTGTCAATAGGAATGACAAGCCGTCCCCATCCTGTCGTATCGGTACTCTCGACCGCTTTGATAGCATCTTTGTATGAAGAAATTGAAGTTCCTTCTTTGTACTGATCGTTCTTGTTCACCGATAGTGCTTGGAACTGAGTTCCAATAACCTCCTCGGGTTCCACACAAGTAGATGATGATAGGTTACTCACAAGCAAGGCTTGTTCCCCACAAACCGTGACAAGTTGATCGTTCTTGACGAACTTTAGCTTTTGATGGAGGGTTGAAGTAACTGCTCCAGCCTGATGTATCCAAGGTCTTCCTAATAAACAACTGTATGTTGCCTGGATGTCCATGACCTGGAAAGTGATTTGGAAAGTGTGAGGACCAATAGTTATGGGAAGATCAACTTCGCCGATAACTGTTTTTCTGGATCCGTCGAATGCTTTGACGACGACCTCGTTGACTCTCATCAGAGGGCCCTTAAATGATAATTGCATCAAAGTGGACTTCGGCATAACATTCAGGGCTGACCCTGTGTCTACCAGTACGTTGGCTAAAGCATCGCCCTGGCAGTTAACTGTGATATTGAGCGCCATATTATGACGGCGACCCTCTTCAGGTAATTCTTCACCACTAAATCCCAAATTATTGCAGGAAGTGATGTTAGAGACAATGCTATCGAATTGTCTGATTGTTACATCCTGTTCCACAAAGGCTTGCTCCAAGACTTTCTGTAGAGCCTCTCTGTGTGCTTCTGAACTGAGTAATAGTGATAATACTGAGATCTTTGAAGGAGTCTATAACAGTTGATCAACGATGTTATATTCACTCCTTTGGATGAGCTTTAGCATCTCATCTTTGTCTTTTGAAAAGTCGGGATTACTGGATTGACCGACTGGTGGATCAGGAATTTCTGCCTGAAGTTCCTTTTCTTTGTTAGCTTCCCCAACCCCTCGGTTGAAGATTCTACCACTCCGTGTTACACGACTGACGTCTGCAATATTCACGACGGAGGGTAATGGAATTTCCTTTCCATTTTCAATTGTTGTTGCACCGTATTTGTAAGGGATCGCCTTAGCTGATTCATACGGTAATGGTCCCGGTAGATAGATGACTATGGGAACCTTCTGATTTTTCTGACCATCATAAGTAACCTTGATCCGTTCGCGGTTGGGAACTCTAGATTCGTCAAGTAGAGGGACGATGGCAAAAACATCCCTGATCTGGTGATGACCAGAGACCGTGACAACATCCTCAACTTGCCCGGCAAGGTAGTTCGGCGACCAAATGATGGGTCCTGAACCTGGATATGGATGAATTTCTCCATGATCGATCTGACCCTGAAGAGCTGCTCTCACAAGGTAACACTCTTGGTTACTTTCCAAACAGACGCTACAACTGTCATAGTTGTGTGGTGGCACCTGGCTACGCCCACTTTGAATACAATGTAACCTTACTAGGTTACCTTCCATTGATCAGACATCCTGACTTTGACGACGAGTAGGATTCCTGTTATTGATACTAATCTGCTGAGTATCTTCAACCATATAGATTGGCATCCACCAGTGATTTAACAAGTGCTGAAGTGCCTCCTGGACAAGGGTACAACCTCGATCATTTTCGCAACCCGCTTTACAATTTTGATAGTCATGTGATATTAAGAATCCAAGTCGGACCTGCTCAGCATGTAACTCTACCAGGTTGGTATTCATTACGCGGATATCGAAGATCTGAACCATGTTGATTTGATAGGAGTTCCTATCATGGTAGTCTTGGATCCATCCAAGATCCATCTGACGCTGGAGGGCCTCTTGTATGAAAGAGCATCCCTGTTTGTTTACCGAGCAAATCAGACAGGAACTGTAATCGTGCCGCGGCAGATTATGATACTGGCTTTGCCTTGAGTGCATCGCCACCAAGTTGACATTCATCACACGGATGTCGTGGTTTTGAATGACGTTAGAATTTGTAGAGACCATGTTAACTCCACGAACTCGGTGTTCCTGGATCCATGCGAGATCCATTTGTTCCTGTAGAGCTGCTTGCACTACAGAACATCCTTGGTTGTCTTTAGAGCAGATATCACACTGGTGATAATTATGAGGTGGCACATGGCCATATCCACTCTATCTACAATGCATCCTGACCAGATTGGTCCCCAATAAGAGTACATCGTGAATTTGATAGACATTGTTAGTCTCTTTCTCAATCAGATTGACTGCAGCCTTCTCATGTTGAGGCAGCGGGTTCGTAAGAACATTAGGGTTCGTATCTTTGAAAGATAAGAGCCCTCTCCTAACAAGCTTTTGCACGTCGGATTTGAAATTGAGACAAGTCTCAATGTTATGCCCTGAACCTCCTTATTGATAAGGGCATGTTTGATCCACCTTAAACCAGAAAGGCAGATTTTCCGGAACTGAAAGGGGAGACTTAATCTGAATGTGCCCCTTAGCCAGCAGTAACGGAAACAGTTCTGCGTACGTTACAGGTATAGGATCAAATCCTGGTGGCCGTGTTGTACGGTTGTTGTTATATGGAGGACGAGCCTGCTGAAGAGGCTGTTGTGTCCTTTGTTGGTCAGGTTGGCTCTGCGCAACCTGAGGTTGATACATAGGAACAGGTGCGGGGCCGATAGCAGGAGTAACAGCTGCTACTGGTTGATAACGTCGCCTTTGCTTTCCGAGAGAGATATTCCCAATATCTTGCTCTTTTTTCTTAGGGAGAGCACTACCGTATTTTTTAGTACCGCTCGTTGATCCAGTGTCTTTTACCAAACGTCCTTCTCGGACGGCTTCCTCAAGACGTACACCCATGCCGACCATTTCGGTGAAATCACCGGGTGCACTGGCAATCATTCGGTCATACTAAAATGAGCTTAAGGTCTTTAAGAAGATTTTTGTCATCTCTTTTTCCTCAAGAGGTGGACAAATTTGAGCGGCAATTTCACGCCACCTTTGAGCATACTCCTTAAAGGTTTCCTTATCCTTTTGCGACATTGATCTGAGTTGATCTTTGTCGGGTGCCATGTCCAAATTGTACTTGTATAATTGGACGAAGGCAGTACCAAGATCTCTGAATGTACTGATCGTAGTACGGTTTAAACCCATGTACCATTTGAGTGCAGCACCGGTTAAACTATCTTGGAAGTAGTGAATCAGCAGGTCCTGATTCTCCGTCTGAGCTGACATCCGCCGAGCGTACATCACCAGATGGCTCTGAGGGCAAGAGTTACCCTTGTATTTTTCAAAGTCGGGCACTTGGAACTTGTGCGGGACTTTCAAATTTGGGACCAAGCAGAGGTCTGTGGCGTCCTTTCTAAATAGATCCTGACCGCGAATGGCTTGCAGCTCTTTCTGCATTTCCAATAACTGCTCCTGGAATTCATCCATTCTATCGAACATAGTTTCCTTCTTACCAGAAGGTGTTAGTGGAATCTGTCCTTCCGGGACAGTGTGCACCACAGGGGGTGGTATCGTGACTACGGCAGTAAGTCTTGGCGTTTCCCGAAGTTTGTAACCTTCAGGAGTCTTCAGTATGCCCCTGGCATCTTCGCTTTCCCGAAGTTTGTAACCTTCAGGCCCAGCGGCTTCTGTTGCGATTCCCTGATCTTCAGTGATCGGCGGAACATATCCTTCCGGGATATAGTTAACAGGCATGCCCCAAGGACGATCTTTCGGCATCTGATACCTAGGATCATACTTTTCTATGATAGGCGTTGAGGTGATCTCTGAGATCACAATTCTTTGTAGTTGAGCTTCTGCCATGGCTTGCATGTCGTTACGAAGCTTTCTCATATCCTCTCTCAGAGCGTCGATCTCTTCTTTCAACTCTCTGTTTTCTTCCTCAAGATCATCCATCCTTTTCTGACGATTGGCCCGAGTATTATACGAATGAGAGAGTTTGACTCTAGAATCGAGACACAAACGTGACATTCGTAGGTAAGGAGAATACGCGATGTGAGAATGATGAATGCAATGATTATATTAATTGTTTTTAGGTTTAATTAAAATAAAACTTCGACAATTAGATTGCAAATATCAAACAGTGGGGAAACCCCTTTTTATTGAATTCCAAAGGATTACAGAAATGGAAATACAGTAGATTACAAAGTGCAGAAACAGAAACCTAAACTAATGGGTCCCGAGTCCTCTTCTTTGACCGGGGCGCTTGGGCCGTTGTCGGGTTGTCATTCCTTTGCCAGGTGAAAGGAGCGAGCAAATTCCTTTGGTCATCTTGATTCTCTACAGCATGCTGCTCCAAAATTTCAATCAGAGCATCTTTCTCTTTCAGTAGTTGCTGTATTTGGATACACTCTACGTCGAGGGTGCGGTACTTGTTCTTCCAAGATCTTCTTTCCTTTTGAACTTTGTTGAGAGTAACCTGAAGCCTTTCAGTTTCCGTCATGAAGTACATGACAGATTCTCTCGGCGGAAGAATTCCGTAACGAGGATAAGGCATTTTTAGCTTGAGAGCTCTGGTTTGTACCCAATGGAGATAAGGCTCCACCGAGACACAGTCCGGTTTTCCCAGAGACTCTCGTCCTTTCTTATGAACATGTTTCCAAGCTTGCACTATTTCCATCTTTAGTGCTCTGTCACTTTCTCCTTCTTTGAAGAAAAGACCTTCCAGATGAACACCCAGTGGGATGTGTCTCATCGGGTATCCAAATTGACGAAAAACCAATATCGGATGATAGTTGATTCCTCCTTTAGTTCCTATGAGGGGTACGCTGGGGAAGTTTCCACAACGGTCAATGATTCTGATTTCCTCATAAATCCTATTACACCAATCTATATCAGAGTTGGTAAGAGACATGATCTTCCGCGACCAACGTAAGACACTCTTGCAATCCCAAAAAGCAGCAGACTTGGGCAAGTGAGAGATAAACCATTTGTAAAGCAAAGGTACACAGCATGTGATCTCCCCTCCGCTGTACAAATTTCCCAAGTGTACAGAATGATACGCATCTGCGAGCAAAGTCGGCACAGGGTTTCCAATGAGAAAAACCTTAATAGCATTGATATCGACGAAGTTATTGATGTTGGGAAACAAAAATAACCCGTAGGTGAGCAAGACAAAGATGCTTTCAAAAGCAGTCTCGTTCCCTATACTAGCAAAGTACAGAGCTTTCTTGGTCAGGAACTGGGCTGGCAAACCTTGGGTGCCACCCTTAGTAATCATGTGAGTCCGGACCTCAGACTCGTTCAAATGAATTGCTCTTGCAATAGTCTAATTCTTTGGAATTTCTTCCAGTCCAGAAAATGGAGCTCGATCAGTGATATGTAAATCAGTCAGATGAGAATACTCCTCCAGCGTTGGTGATAGCTGGTAATCCAGGAATGTGAAACAATGATAAACCGGATCGTAGAATTGAATGAGCGCGTCCATGATCCCCTTAATCACATGGACTCTTAACAGTGGTAGCAAACCACCGTGCTTGGCTCTGAAAGCCTCTGGGTTAACGATCATCCTTGCTAACCTTCTCAAATCCCCTAGTTTTGGAACCTTGAAGGTATACTGGTGAGTTCTCCTTCTACCGAAATCCATTAATGCAATCTTTTTCTCTGATATTTGCAATCACAGTCTTAGTTTAATTTGAAAAACAGAGAGACTATAAGAGAAAATTTTTTGAATGTTTTAAGGTTTTATTAAATGAATGCATGAATGCAGCACACAAAAACATAGAAAAAACATGGGGTCAAAGGGTCGTTGTCATGAAGTCAAGGCTCTACCCATCCCCAAAGGTTTATACTAGGGTAATTTTTGTACCTGTACTCATTATCATCAGCTCCTCCCAGGAAAGCAAAACAACAAGCGGATTGCCAGCGAGTTGTGCGCAATCTTAGAGTAAGTGCCATTCACCGAGAATAGATCACCAGCCTCAAATGAGGGTAGTATCGCGTAACAGCTATTTTCGATAGCTTCCGCACTACGAAAAAGGTTGGCTTTTCTTAAGTGTATACTCAATCTCACCACATGCGGCATCACACACATTCCCAGTAGCAGAAAAATAAACACGTATAGCAATTAGGAAAAGCAGTATATATATTTGTCCTAATCATCCTAGACTTATAAAGCTACGATTCTTAAGTTCCTGACAGAAATGGGTTCCCCGGCGGAAGCCCCAATCTGTGGTTCCCTGCCTAAGAGATGGACCAACATAGGTCAATCTTTCTCCTCAGCAGAGTTTCCATTTTCCGTGGAAAACGGGGATGATGCCCTAAGGCAGAAAAGGAGACTCCCCAGCAGAGTCGCCATTTTACAAGGAAAACAGACAGAAAGAAAAACAAGGGCCCCACGGTGGGCGCCACTTTTCTGTAGGCGGCCACCGCCATGAAAATGACTTACCCAAGGTTTAAATTGTAAGAAAGAAAGAATCGGCCCCACGGTGGGCGCCACTTTTCTGTAGCGAGCGATTTTGGACGCGGTTCTTAAGCGCTGGTCGCTCTCTACGGTTTGAGCTTTGACTACAGGTCGATTCATTTTTTATCCTATTGTGAGCTGAATAAGGAAGGGAAATAGATGTCTCCAATTAACCCTGCTTGCATACTGAGTTTAAACAGCGGTCTGTTAGGTTACAGATGCTATCAATGTGGGGGGCCTTTGTACTGGTTATTTGTATTTTCGCCAATACTGTTCTCTTTCTTTTTACCTGGGCAGAAGGTTTCTGGCGGGGAATAAGGATTAGGATGTTAGGACTGGTGCTTTTGAATTACTGCTTTTGATTGACGAAGATATGGGATTTGGATTTTTTGTTGATTGCGCTCGCTAAGATCTTTTCTTTCGATCTTATGCCTACGTATTCCCGTTTACCAAAACAGGGAAATTAGAGCATTCGTAGTTCCTCCTATTCTATGGGAGGAAAGGGGTGTTTTGGTGTCTTGTTCAAAGCCCAAGACATGAAGCGAAAGGTGATTTGTATCTTGTTCAAAGCCCAAGATGTGAAGCTAAAAGGTTTATTTGAGTCTTGTTCAAAGCCCAAGACGTGAAGCTGAAAGACCTCGGCTTTAGAGAGAATTTGTCATCTCTAAAGAGGGGAGAAGTAGAATTACTTTAACTGGGATACGCGGATCCGAGCAATGCCATAATTTCCGAAGAAAGGGTTTTAACCTGAAGGAGAAGACTTTAACTCAGTGTAGAGCAATGCTATCTTTCCTTAGGAATTTCTCATGCTAAAAGAGGGACAGTGGCATGGATGTAGATGATCCAGAGGCTTGCCGCTTACAGCGATTAGATGAAGGGAAAGGAGTTGTTGATGTTTGTGTACTGTGAACAAGGCACAGCTTTGATGCTAAAAGGTCGATTGGGTCAACCAGTGGTTTTCTTATACAAAGCCTAAGAGGAGGCTAATTTCCGCTAGGAAAATCATTATACAAAGCCTAAGAGGAGGCTATTTTGTGTCTCGTACAAAGCCCGAGAGAGAGGCTAAAAGTTTTTGACCCAGTGGGGTATATCGTTATACAAAGCCTAAGAGGAGGCTAGCAAAGAGTTGACTCAGTTGGAGAATCTTTTATACTCAGTAATAGAGTGTTTCTGTATCTCGTACAAAGCCCGAGAGAGAGGCGAAAAGGTTGTTTTGACTCCACTGGGGAGAATTTTGGTATCTCGTACGAAGCCCGAGATGGAGGCTATTGTAACTGTTTCAGTTGAGTGACAGATCCAATATACTGATTTAAAAGAGAAAATCAGTTCTTATATGAGCAACACTGCACACAGGGATTTAATTTAAGGATCAGGGATATTTCCTTCTCTTTGAGGAAACGGGAAATCCAAAGGGTATTGAGATTATCCGAGTCTGTGGGTTTCCTTCCTATTTAACGAAGGGTGCTTGAGAATGTCTTTGAGACTCAAGGAAGTTAGACTGTCCGTGTCTAGAGTTTTATCTTTTGTACCATGCTTCGAGAAACAGTAGTAGACTCTATGAAAGGACTGTTCTATGAGGATGACTAGGTCCTGTTCCTATACCTCTAGGAGGTCGTCGGGACAATTTGTACGAAGCCCAAGAGGAGGCTGGGAACTTTTAAGAAGCCGACGGGTCCTTGTATGAAGCCTAAGAGGAGGCTATCATTCCCGGAGGAAGAGATCATTATACGAAGCCTAAGAGGAGGCTGTGAATACTTCTAAGAAGCCGTAGGGTCCTTGAATAATGCCCAAGAGGAAGCCGATGCTTTTAAGAAGCCTGTGGGTCTATCATCTCCTTTCCATTAGGAGAGATAACTCTTTTAAAGATGAAAACCACTGGTAAACGTGCGAGGTTTACTATCCAGCGACTTTTAACTTTTAAAGAGGGTTCCTTAGTTAAGGTCCAAGATTATGACCGTAGTGGGTACCCAAACCCCGAGACATTCAAGGCAAGCTATCCACAAGGAATAGATCAAGTCAGGAAAGTTCGAGAATTGGGAAGAAACTCAAAGATGCCATTCACAGAGAATACATTCATCTTGGGGAGTAGAGCTTCTTGACGATTCCTAAGGAGGACAGCCAAAGAGAAGACTGTATCTGGTGCTCCTATTGGGGATCTAGGCGTCTATTTCTACGAATAAGTGAAACGGCGTCACCTAGTTCTAGACGTAGTTGCCGGGGAAACTCGAAATATCTATACTATTATTACACAGTAGATATGAATTTATGAAAGGAGACTTATAGTGAGCAGCCCCACAATACAGTTTATAATATGAAAGCAATAAATGAAAGCGATAACCACTTACTTGGTTGTAGTGCTTCCATGTTGTTTGGTTAGTCGTTCAACAAAGAAAGATTAAAAACAACAGTATATTCAAAATCAAAGGAGAAAGTGCTTTGAAAAAGAAAGATCTGGGGCTTACAGCTCAAGGAAAGGCCCAGGGTTTTATCAGTGAGCGCACTATTTGAATTTGTACTGAGGGACTTATACAAGTGACTGGGGCCCAAAATGGTTTTCTGTACAAAGGGATGGGTCTTACACTCTCTCAAGAGGCCCAAAAAGGTTTAAAGAAAAGAGTGGGGCTTATAACACGAGGGTAGGCCCAAATGATTTTTCGTTTAAAAATGGCGATCGCGCCGAGGTTTTCTTTTAACGCAGAGGGACTTATACAATAAGTGAGACCCAAAATGTTTTGGTTAAAATGGGAATTGGGTCTTACACTCTAATAGAGTCCCAAAGTGTTTTGAATGGGTCTTATAGCTCAAGGAGAGGCCCAGATGATTTTTATTTTTAAACGGGCGACGATCGCGCCGTTTACTTGTACAGAGGGACTTATACAATGAGTGAGGCCCAAAAAGTTTTTGTACAAGGGGGGGTGGGTCTTACACTCTCTCAAGAGGCCCAAAGAGTTTTGAAGAAAAATAAATGGGTCTTACTACTCGAGGGTAGGCCCAGATGATTTTTGAAAAGGCGACGATCGCGCCGTTTGTTTTTTTGACGGTATCGGGACTTATACAATAAGTGAGGCCCAAAAAGTTTTTGGTCAAAAAAAGGATTGGGTCTTACACTCTAATAGAGGCCCAAAGTGCTTTGAAAATGATTTACGAGGGTTGAATTAATCCAAAACCCTAATTTGTTTTCAAAATGTATTTAATTGAATAAAAATTCAATTAAAATGATCAAAAATTGTTTAAAACATGGAAAACAAATTGTGATCTTGGATTAATGCTTCAAAAATTAAGTATTGACCTACAAAATAATTAGAAAGCATTAAAAGTTGCAAAATCAATGTAGAAAAAATATTTAAAATGCCAAAAACAATCAAAATATTAATTCTTTACAAAAATATCAATTATATGAAATAAATAATATTTTTGGGATTTTTTGATAAAATAAAATATTTTAACATTTTTGTGAATTATTAAAAAAAGAATCAACTTAAAATCATTAAAACTCAGAGAGAAATTAATTTTTGAATCAATTAAACAAAATCACAAAATTCAAATATTTGAATTTGAAAAAAAGGCGCCAAGAACAAGCTGATGAACACGCGCGTGTTCTTGGTTTCTCAGATTTGCGTTTTCTATCCAATCTCCATGAATACGTAATCATATCATGCAATCCACATATCATTATGCTCGTCTCAACCTCACGATCATGTCTATGTACTTTAATTTCATTTAAATTAAACATACAACAAGAAATCACGAAGAAACCTCAAGAACCCTAATTTCTGCATGAAGGCTAGGATTTTTGATACACGATTCAAACAATGCAATTAATTGAGGGAAAACATTCCATGCATGATTATGAACATATGGCCAAATTATTGTGCGAGGAAATATGCATAGATTGAGAGATGACCAAGTATGTGCTTACCTCCAAGCCGTGACAGCAAGTTCAGAGTGATTTTTGATTTGGAGGTGTTACAGATGAGTGGTGATGATCTGAACAGCTTCCCTACACCCTATGGATTGTGTTTGGATGGTTGGACTTGATTGAAATTGGCTGGATCATTTTGTGGTACCTCAGCTGCACCTTGTTTGAAAATTTGAGCAACCAGCTGGTGATTTCATGAAATTGATGTTTCAGAAGTTATGTGAGTGTTTGATCAGCTCATATGTGATGTATGTGAGGTGTGTGAGTGATTGGTTTGTGCAGAATTGCTCTCGAACTCAAAACCCGATAGCTACCTTGCTAAGAAAGGCATTTTTGCCAAGAGAAAGAGATTTTGAGGAAAGCATCTGTTAGATGGCTTTGGTGTACTTAAACTGACCACAATTAAGCTCTATTTATAGTAGAGCAAGTTTGTTTTGCAAGGAATAGTGCATGGCAGCTGCAGCAGGTGTTTCCTCAATGTTGGCCAATGGAAATGAAAGTCTCCTCTAGCCATTGACTAGAGGTTAGGGCACAGAGCTTTGGTCCCCTTGGTCTTGGATAAGTCTTGACTGATTTCAGATGAGAATGGCTCAGTCCATGCCACCTTGATGGTTCCATTGAATGCCTCATTCCAAATTTGAAGTCTTGTCCCTATTTTGGCCATTCTAGGTTCAACATGCTATTCCTTGTTCCTTGGACCTTGGAGGCTTGGCTCAGTGATTGTCCCCTTTAGATTCAATCCTCTGAGGTGTCCAAGTGGATTGGAGCAATTGAATTTGGCTGATTTTGGCAAATCGACCAAAGTTGCAAATTCTGCCTTGCTTTGACAGATTTCAGCAAGGCAACTTGCCAATGTTGTATCTCATGATGTAGGTTGAATTTGGCAATGTTCTTGGCCATTTTGGAAAGCTCTTACATGATACAACAACTGTTTGAACAAGTTTGGTTTTGATCTCTTTTGATTCCAAGTGAAAAATCCCCCTACATTTGGCAAAAAGTGAAGGCAAATTCTGACTTAGTGAAAATTTCACTAAGTGTTGGAAAAAGTGACATTTTCACTTTTCAGCCACTTTGATCACTCCATAATACAAAATCCTTAATGAATTGGAATGACTTGTAGTTGAAGTTTTTGTAGGTGATAATGAGGGCTACAAATCCATCTTTGGATGAGAAAAAATGGCCTTGTGGTTTAGGAGTTATGGTCCTCCAAAGTTGGTACCTTTGCCACTTTATTTTTAACTTAGAAAAATTTCTAAGTTTTATGGTTACCCCTTTTACAAGTTATCTCACTTTTCTTGATTTTTCTTGATGAATGATGATTCAAATCATACATTAACATCATTTTAGGGTTAAAAATCTATTTTGGTGAAAAATCTCAAAAAGTCAAAGTTGACTTTTGTGCACAGTTGACTTTTTATCAGATGAATTCCAAACTGTGCAATTCTTCAGGAAATCATGTCCTTGACCTAAATCAAACTTGATGGACATGTTCCATGGGTGTCATAGGGTATATTCAATCATGTATTAGGGTTTGGGAGCATGTCTTGGTCAAAAGTCAAAGTTACAGTTGACTTTTCCCTTAAAACCCTAATTGTGGTGCAGATGAAAATGAGACTTGTTGCTCAAGCTTCTTGGATCAATCCAATGTTCCAAATGGATCAATATGGTGTACTAGAGACCCTCAAATCATTTCTTGAGGTCTTGGCTCATGGTTTGTCCCAAAAGTCAACTTAGGGGTGAATTAGGTCAAGAAACCCTAATTCCTGATTTTTGATGAATGCATCCCCTGAGGCAAAATTGACTTGATGCATGGGTTCATGAGGTTCCATGAAGCATATTAGGTCATGTTTTGGATCATTGCCTTGTGCCCAGATGAAAATTTCCATCTGGAGGCCCTGGTCGACCAAAACCCTAATTTGGTGACACTGTCGATCTTGAGACTTGATCCACCTAGAAGGGAGCAGCCTTGTGCTTAATCCTTGAAGTGGGAGTCCTTCTTGATCCATTGTGGATGTTTAAGAGATTAGACAAGTTGAAGATCATGTCATTTCTTGATTGATCCTTTGTCTAAGCACTCAGAGAGGGCTTGAAACCCTAATTTTGATTGTATTGGATGCTCACCCATCTTTGGGGAGACTGATGAAGCATGATGGTTCATCCATATTGTGATGATGATTTTCACAATGATGGGAAATCTAAGTGGTCAAAATTTGGGGTATTACACACGGGTCCTTTGTCTGCTCCGCAAACGGTTCCTTTGATTAATGAAGCTTTGCAAGTTGTTCCCACATTCACTCCAGCAGCGGTACAAGCACAGGTACACCCAGTTTTCCAGAACCCTCCTCTATATGATTACATTGATATGTCCGAAGACGGGGATGATCAGAATGAAAAATTGAAAGAAAGTGTCGAGACGATGCAGAGAAAGATAAAAGCGATAAAGGGAAGTAATACATTTAGCACAGATGTTAGGGATATGTGCTTGGTTTCAGACTTAGTGATTCCGTCCAAATTCAAACTGCCAAATTTTGAGTTATACTCAGGTGCCACATGTCCCAGGTCTCATCTGATCATGTACTTTCGAAGAATGGTTGCACATGTACGTAATGACAAATTGATGATCCACTGTTTTTAAGACAGTTTAAAAGGGGATGCTGCTAAGTGGTATTTAAGTCTGGACCAGTCTCAGGTCCATTGTTTCCAGGATGTGACTGATGCTTTTGTGAAACACTATAAATACAATATGGATTTAGCTCCTGACCACAGGCAGTTGTTAAGTTTGACCCAGAGCAATACTGAATCCTTCAAAGAATATACACAACGATGGAGAGAAACGACATCTCAAGTTGAACCGCCCTTGACTGAGAAAGAGTTGGCTGATTGGTTTGTAGATACGGTAAAGCCATAGTTTTATGAAAGGATGATCAGCAGTGTCAGTGCTAATTTCGCTGATATTGTTGCAGTTGGCGTAAAAGTAGAAGCAGGGCTGAAAAGTGGAAAGGTAGTCAGTAGTTCAACCAATACCAATACTAATACCAAGAAAACCCCTAGCCACTTCCACAAGAAGAAAGAGGGAGAGACTAATGCCATCATGACAGGGAAGAAAGGCAACCCAAGGTGGAAGCAGCCTTTGTACTAACAACAGTCGGTTCCAAACTTTACCCAACAGCTGATCTACCATATGCAGTACGCTCAGCAACCTTATATAGCAGCTGTGACACCTACTTTTAATCACCAAGCAGCGCAGCAGGCGCTGACCTATCAACAGCCAGCTTATCAGTAGATGCCAAATACCCAACAATACCAACAACAGAGACAACAAGCTCCTCATCAGAACACTTCTTACAGAAGACAGGGAGAAAAACCTTCATTACCATCCATACCTATGACTTACACTAAATTATATCCTTCTCTGATTCAACAAAGTTTGATTGTCACTAGACCTATGGGTCCGCCCTCAGAGAAATCTATGAGATTCCACAATCCGAATGTAAATTGTGCCTTTCATCAAGGGGCAGCTGGTCATGATTTGGAGGGTTGTCTTGCTTTTAAGTATGTAGTAAAAGGTTTGGTTAAAAAGAAAATCTTATTTTTTGCGGACAATCAGCCGAATGTGAAAAGTAATCCTTTGCCCACCCATGGGACTACTAATGCCACTGAAGATGAAAATGATGAAGTATTAGTTCTGGACGCAGCAAAGATCAAAACTCCTATCAAGGCCTTTCATGCCAAGTTGTTCAAAGCTGGTTTGGTCAGAATTTGTCATGACAGATGTGAGGAATGTAATGCTAGTGTCAAGGGTTGCAGTTTGGTTTAAGACGATGTTCAGTGTTTGATCAACAAAGGTTTTCTACAGGTATTCAACAAGGAAAAGGAGAGTAAGATTGCAGTAATTGAATCTGTGTTTAATCTATCGAAGCCAAGAGAGCAGGTGCTTGTGTCCAACATACCTAAGTCAAGTTCTGTGATTCCTGTATTCAACAAACTCGTACCAGTTTTCAACAACTCTGAGTCTATTGCTGTTTCCACT
Source organism: Lathyrus tuberosus (assembly GCA_022829125.1). Taxonomy (NCBI): domain Eukaryota; kingdom Viridiplantae; phylum Streptophyta; class Magnoliopsida; order Fabales; family Fabaceae; genus Lathyrus; species Lathyrus tuberosus. The sequence continues at coordinate 2,182,859 of JALAZF010000323.1, read as the reverse complement.
GCCAATCATTCCAAGCAGTATGATGTCCGACAACCTATTCCATTTAGGTTCAGGGGGACCAAGGCCGTACCATTGATTTATGAGAAGGTTATGGGTAACAAAGGACGAGAAGATGTAATTCCAAGGAATGAGGTGGGAATCACTGTTGAAGGCATGGTTCCAAGGAATGAGGTGGGAACCACTGTTGAATATGTGACAAACATAGTTGGAACAGGAAAAATGACCCGAAGCGGCAGAGTTTACACTCCTTCTTTCAAAGAAACTGCACCTAAGGAGACTATTGTTCCTGTACCCCCTAGAGATAAAGTAAATGAGGTAATTTCCAAAGAAGAAGATGAATAGTTCTTAAGGATTATTAAAAGAAGTGATTACAAGGTGGTAGATCAGCTCCATCAGACCTCATCCAAGATTTCAATCTTTTCTTTACTAGTAAATTCACCTGTTCACAGATCCTCCCTACAAAAGATACTGGCTCAAGTACATGTGGCCCAAGATATTACTGCGGGACAATTCGACCATGTCGTTGTCAGCATTACAGCTTATAACACTCTCAGTTTCAGTGACGAAGAGTTGTCTCGAGCAGGTAGGAACCATAACCTTGCCTTACGTGTGTCAGTGAAGTGTCAAGAAGATACGATGGCCATAGTTCTTGTGGACACCAGTTCATCTTTAAATGTTCTACCAAAAAGGACCCTTGAAAAATTGTCTTACCGAGGGGTTGTGATGAGACCCACTTCACTTGTTGTTAAAGCCTTTGACGGCTCAAGAAGATCGGTGATGGGTGAGATTGAATTGCCTATTTTGATTGGTCCTCAGGTGTTCAACATTCTTTTCCAAGTCTTAGACATCAATCCAGCCTATAGTTGTCTGTTGGGTAGACCCTGGATCCATGGAGCCGGTGATGTGACATTGACTTTGCATCAAAAGATGAAATTCGTCGATGATGAAAAGTTAGTTATTATCCATGGGGAGGAAGATCTAATGGTCAGTAACCTGTCCTCTTTCCGATATATTGAGGCTGACGAAGACGCCTTGGAAACCTCTTTCCAAGCTCTTGAGATAGCAAATGTTGTTATGATTGATGATAAAGAACCAGTGACCTCCGATTGTCCATCCTTTGCTTTTTTCAAAAGCATTCAATCTGCTCTACAAAAAGGTATACCCGAAGGCTGGGGCAAAGTCTTCGAAATCCAAGAAAGAGAAAAGTACCAAGGATTGGGTTACAAACCAACTCTTGAGGGAAAAGCTGCTCCAACAATGGGAAGACCGAAGACAATTCAAGAGATGTTTGTCAGCGGAGGACCTCAAGTCCATGCCATCATTGAAGACGCTGAAGACGAAGACATCAGCCACTTGGTTTTTCAGTGTGACGTCGTATTGAGCAATTGGGAGGCTATTGAGATCCCTGTCTTGTACCCTATGCCGGAGTAATTTGTTTGCTTTTGTTGTTGTTTTCAATTCCTTAGTCTTGCCCGAGGCTAGTGGATTATTTTGTATGGGCCACCGCTTTTATTTCCTATTAATCAATGAAAATGATGTTTTGTTAAATTCTCTGTCTTTACTTTACTGTTTTTGCTTTTTAGGAAAAATGGCAATCTTTTCAAAACTACAAAAAACATGTTTTTTCTTCTTGCATTTGATTTTTGTGCATTTTAATAAAATAAGTCCCTCCATCATGCAGAGTGAATCCCAAACCCATTGTATTTAATGACCCTGCTCTCACTATTGACTTTGATTCACCTATCTATCAAGCTGAGGATGAGGAGGATTATGAGGTTCCTAATGACTTGGCAGAAATGTGTGAGTATTAGTACACGGATCTTCAACCGCACGAGGAACAAGTTGGCACCATTAATCTTGGTACCAAAGAAGAGAAGAAAGAGGTCAAGGTTGGGGCAATGTTTGGGGCAGAAATCAGGCGACAGTTAATACTGCTTCTTGAAGAATATATGGATGTGTTCGCATGGTCTTATCAAGATATGCCTGGCTTGGATACAGACATAGTAGTCCATAAGCTACCGCTCAAACCTGAATGTCCTCTAGTAAAACAGAAGCTTCGAAGAAGTAGACCTAAAATGGCTCTTAAGATCAGAGATGAGGTTAAAAGACAACTGGATGTAGGTTTCTTGGTAGTGTTAAAGTATCCTGAATGGGTAGCCAATATCGTGCCAGTAATGAAGAAGAATGGTAAGGTGCGGATGTGTGTAGATTACAGGGATCTCAACAAAGCCAGTCCTAAGGACGATTTCCCTCTACCGCATATAGACACTCTTGTGGACAATACAGCTCGATTTGCAGTGTTCTCATTTATGGATGGTTTCTCAGGCTACAATCAGATCAGAATGGACCCGATCGATATGGATAAAACTACATTCATTACCCCATGGGGAACCTATTGCTACAAAGTCATGCCCTTCGGTTTGAAAAACGCATGGGGCAACTTATCAAAGAGCCATGGTGACTTTATTTCATGACATGATCCATAAAGAAATTGAAGTATATATGGATGATATGATTGCTAAATATCAAAGTGGGGAGGAACATTTGGACCATCTTCTAAAGTTATTCAAGAGACTCCGGAAATATCAGCTGAAGTTGAATCCTGCTAAATGTACTTTCGGCGTCAGATCAGGAAAGTTACTTGGTTTTATCATCAGTCAAAGAGGGATTGAAGTAGATCCTGATAAGGTATGAGCTATTCAAGAGATGCCAGCTCCACGGACTGAATCTCAAGTGAGAGGTTTCTTGGATCATTTGAATTATATATCCAGATTCATCTCCAACATGACTCCTATTTATAAACCAATCTTCAAGTTGCTCCGCAAAGATCAGACCGTAGAGTGGAATTCTGGTTGCCAGCAAGCCTTTGAAAAACTCAAGAACTATCTGCAAGAACCACCTATTCTGATTCCTCCTGTTCCTGGAAGGCCTCTCTTCATGTACATGACTGTGTTAGAAGGATCCATGGGTTGTGTCTTGGGCCAACATGATGAAACTGGTCGCAAAGAACATGCCATCTATTACTTGAGTAAAAAGTTTGCTAATAGTGAAAGCCGTTATTCACTGCTCGAGAATACCTGTTGTGCTTTAGCATGGGCCGCCAAACATTTGAGGCAGTATTTGATTTGTCACACTACTTTGTTAATCTTGAAAATGGATCCAATAAAGTACATCTTTGAAAAGCCTGCTCAAACAGGAAGACTTGCTCGTTGGTACATGCTATTGTCAGAATATGATATCCAATATGTCGCTCATAAGGCTATCAAAGGAAGTGTTTTATCAGAGTACCTCGTAGATCAGCCCGTTGAAAATTATGAACCTCTCAAGTTTGACTTTCCCGATTAGGATATCATGGTAGTAAAAGATTGCGAAGAGCCAGGTCCTGATGAGGGTCCTGAACCCGGTTCTAGATGGAAGATGATGTTTGATGGTTCTTCTAATTATAAAGGACATGGTGTGGGTGTTGTATTGATAAACCCTGATGGCGGTTACACTTCTTTCACGGCAAGGTTAGACTTTGGATGCACGATCAATGTTGCTGAATATGAAGTGTGTATCTTGGGTTTGGAAGCTGCAATTTATCTTAGAATCAAGATTCTAGAAGTCATGGGTGATTCTGGTTTGGTCATCTACCAAGTCAAAGGCGAATGGGAGACCAAAGATGAGAAATTGATCCCCTACCGTGCTTATATTGTGGAAATGATCAAATACTTTGATGAGATTACCTTCCGTCATGTTCCTCGCTCAGAGAATCACATAGCTGACTCTTTAGCCATGTTAGCTTCAATGTGGAGAGTTAACTTTGTCAATGAAGCACCGCTCATCAGTATTGAGCGCAAGACCGAACCAGCTTACTGTCAGTCAGTTGAAGAAGAGGTAGATGGTAAACTGTGGTTTCATGATATTATTAATTATCTGAATACTCAAGAGTATCATGCTAATACTTCTAGTCTCAATAAAAAAAACTTTACGAAGTTTTTCATCCAAGTTCTTCCTCAGCAACAATGTACTTTACAAAAGGAATCACGACTTGGTCCTTCTAGGATGTGTTGATAAACGAGAAGCAGACCTGTTGATTCATGATATTCACGAAGGAGCCTTTGGTACTCACGCCAGTGGGCATGTTATGGTTAAGAAGATCTTGAGAGCCGGTTATTTTTGGTTGACTATGGAAGCTGACTGTATCCAATACGCCAGAAAGTGCCATAAGTGCCAGATCTATGTTGATAAGATGCATGTTCCCCCGACTTTGCTGAATGTGGTATCGTCTCCTTGGCCTTTCTCTATGTGGGGCATTAATATGATTGGAGCTATTGAGCTAAAAGCTTCTAATGGTCATCATTTCATCCTAGTGGCCATTGACTATTTTACCAAGTGGGTTGAGGTTGCTTCTTATGCCAATGTGACCAAGCAAGTGGTTGCCCGTTTCATCAAGAATAATATCATTTGTCGTTATGGAATCCCTAACAGAATCATAACTGACAATGGAACAAATCTGAACAACAAAACAATGAAGGAACTGTGTGACAATTTCAAGATTGAGCATCACAATTCTTCACCCTATCGTCCCAAGATGAATGGAGCTGTTGAAGCTGCTAACAAAAACATCAAAAAGATCTTGCAGAAGATGGTCAAGACTTATAAGGATTGGCACGAAATGTTACCATATGCTTTGCACGGATACAGAACTTCGGTCCGAACTTTGACAGGGGCAACCCCTTTTTCTCTGGTTTATGGAACAAATGATGTTCTTCCCATTGAGGTTGAAATACCGTCTTTGAGAATACTGATGGAAACTAAATTGGATGAAGCAGAATGGGTCAAAGAGAGATATGACCAGTTGAACCGCATTGATGAGAAACGTCTGACTGCTATGTGTCATGGTCATTTGTATCATAAGAGAATGAAGAGGGCATTTGACAAGAAGGTCCATGTTCGAGAATTTCGAGAAGGAGAGCTTGTACTCAAGAAGATCCTGCCATCTCAAAGGGATGTTCGTGGAAAATGGGCGCCTAACTATGAGGGTCCATTTGTGGTAAAAACTGTGTTTTCAGGAGGTTCCTTATTCCTCACAACGATCAATGGTGAACAACTCGTACACCCTGTGAATGCTGACTCAATATGAAAATATTACGCCTAAAAAACCCGCTAAGTCGAAAACCAGAAATGGAGACTTAGGCAAGAAAAGGGTATCCCGGTGGGTCATAACCTATGAAGAAGATCCAGGCAAATGTTAGGGATTAAATAAAAAAGAGCTCGCTAGGTTGAAAACCCGAAAGGGCAGCCTAGGCAAAAAAGAGCGTCCCGGTGGATTGAAAACCCGAAAAGGCAGTCCAGGTAAAAGTTAGGGGCAAAGGCGTTTCACTGTGTCAGATAGGGTTGTCACCTACATCCAGAGATTCATGAGGAAATTCAAGTTTCAGTTGCCTCAACAGCAACGAAGATCTTTAGGACTCTTAGTCATTAAGGATGGTCGTGGTCATTGAATATGATGTAACCTTTTCCCAAATTGCCATTTTTCAATTGTAATATTCCATGGAACTTCGCCATTGGCAAGTTACCATTCTAATGAAATCAATTTTTAAGCCATTCTTTGTTTGATATTTATCATTGCTCTGATATTTTCCCTGTTATGCGAAACTTCATTTATTCATTAATAATGGTTTTGAAAGCGGGAAATGTTTTGGAAAAAAATCTTTTGAAAACACAATGAAAATATACATTTTGGTTCTCATCTCCAGTGAGGATCTGTAGGGTTTCCCCATTTACTTATCTATCCCCAGTATTTCCTCAGAGTCTTCCCAATGAGTCTCTTCTGTTGGTCAGCATGTATCCCCAGTAAGTTTTTCCTCATGGATACTAACCTTCATCCTTCCCCAGTGTTACTCACATGTGGTTGTCTGCTCTTTATCTCTAGTGTCTGGTCTACCTGCATCTTTGACTATCATGGCATCATATCATCATGTTAGAAGTTCATAGCATGTCAGCATTTGCATGTCTGTCACTTGTCCATTAGCATCTGCATTCCATCTAAGGGCAAAATTTTCGGTTTGCTATATTTAAATACCTTTCACCTTGATGTCCCGAGGATCTTCTTTCCTCGTGCTATCTGGTAAAGCTATTTAAATAGGGGCAACTGTTGTACCCCAAATTTTACCTCTTAGATGTCATAACATCTTGCATAGACATTTAGGATCAATCATATATGCATTGTTAACTAACCCATATCTTGCCAGTTTGTTTCTCTTATGCTTGAAACTAGGGTTTGTACAGAGAGATTCAAGGCCGCCTAAGGTATTCTATGGTTCCATACAATCATCATAAAGATTCACCATTTAATTGGTACCAAGATCTCAAGACTTTGAATCAAGTCAAGTCAACAAAAGGATCACCAGACCAAAGTGTGGAATTAGGGTTTTAACCTAAGGAATCACTGAAGAATTTTGCCCTATCAAGTAAAGATTTGATTGGTTCATCAACCATTTGAGTTACCTACATCCAAGAGGTCCCACTCAACAATAATTCAAGGTCATCTGGCTCTCATCATGATTAGTTTGAGCCACAGTTTCACCCTGTCTCCAAATTAGGGTTTCTGTTAAGACAAGTGGATCATTGCCTTTGATTTTGATCAAGAGGTGCTCTCAAGCCTTAGGACTTGACTCCATATGGTAGAATACATCCCTAAAGGCCATCTATGAGCTTTATATGTGAAGAAATAAGCAAGATCACCAAGGTTTGTCCCAGTGCATTCACAGTCAAAATTAGGGTTTTGTCTGAAACCCTGATCTTTGGGATTTTGAACCAAATAAAACCTCAAATGCCTCAACTCATCATAACATGTCTTATTGATGATTCAAAGTATCAGGATCAAGTTTCAAGGAGTTTCTTGCAAAGAAAGTAAGTTTTTGATCATAAAACTTTTCATATGTGAAATTTCCCTCTCTTGTGCTAACTTGAAATGGTCATAACTTCCAAACCACACATCCAAATGGAATGACTCAAAGCCCAAATGGAAGATCTTCCCAAGATCTTCAAAGTGTTATATATGACTTTTCTCCTAAAAATGCATGGTTTTTAAGTTATGAAGCTTACAAGCCAAACTGACCCAAGACTTAGTGAAAATTCAGCACTTTTTGCCTTAATGAACAACCAACTTCAACCCAGTTTTTCACAAAGTTCCAGGCCTCAACTCAAAAACCCTTGGACATGAAAGTTGTAGAGGTCATTGAGGGATTTCCAAAAAGTACAAGAACTCCTCAATCCATGGAGTGAGCTGGGAGTTTCGAATTAATGAAGTTTGAGGTTATTTTCTTGAGTTTTAAGTAACCAATTTGTGCATGATGATGCATTACACTTCTAATCACCAAGATTTCCACTTTTATGATGCTTAATCACAAATTAGCATGATCCAGAACCTGTGCCACGAATTTGTCAAGTTGCAACATAAATTATTCAAATGTGTGCAAGTGGATCAAGTGAGAGAAGTTTTAACAAAACAACATGGCAGCTTCTTGAAACTTGGATCCTGAACCAATCTAATCAGCACATATTGCCAACAGAAGCTATGTCTAGCTTTGAAGACTTTTTGGCTCATCAAAAAATAGCTCACTCGATTGGAAAAGGGCGGACTTGGCATTTGGGCAAGTTTGGCCATGCCTTGCATCCTCTTGCCTTCCCTATAAATATTAGTCCATTATGCTTGCATTTCTCACCAACCTCCTTCACATAATCACTTTAAAACATCTAAGTTCAAAGTTCTGCAAGAAAAGAAGGAGAGTGAAGCTTTGCATTAGGAGCTCGTGTTTGGTTCAGCAAGGAAGAAGCTTGTGCATAACTGAAGTTGCAGTGGACATATTCCACTTGGTAACACCTCTTTTCCTTCATTTTTTGTATTCCTACTCATTGTTCATACTCCATTATATGTTATCATCATAGCTATGTCATGGTTGCTGCTATAATATATATCTTGTGTGTTTTCATTTCATTCATCCATCATGTACAAAATGTGTGTGAGATTTTTGTATATGGCCTATAACCATAGTTAGTTATTCTACTGATATGAAGTAGATGTTATGCATTATCCGTGTTGTTATTACTAGGTGTGAAACATTTTTGGCCTTATGGTTATGTCTGACTAAGTTGCTAGTCAATGTTGAACTTGGCAATACCTGGATGAAAGGAGAAACAGCAGGCTCATAACTTTTTCTGGCATGCTTGGATGTTGTTATGACAATATCTTCAAATATAGCTCATTCTTGCTAATCTGAAACACTTGCACCTTTTATGTTGGTATGCTCATTGGTATTTATTCATGAAGCTTGTCCATGTCCTGATGTGTACACAATTTTGATATGTCAAGATGCTTAGACTGTTTTTGTTCTTGTTACCATACTTAAGCTATCAAGTAATAAGGATGCATATTGTGTTGTTCATCATCTAGTTGTTAAGTTCATGTTGATTTCTTGGATGTATAACTTTGCCAAACATTTGAATGCAAATAAGGTCATAGACTCATAACTGTTCTTTTTTCCTTTCTTCTGATATCATTGACCTATGGACCTAGAATGCTTGTGATTTATGAATCTGGCTTTTGAACTTTCTTTGCCTTTATTGTTGGTGTCATACCAAATGTGTAACATATGGTCTTAACCTTGTTAATAAGAGAACCTGTTTGTTTTCCACTAAACTGAAGCCTTTGCTGCCATCTTTGATGTATTAGTCAGTTTGTGTGTATATGGACATGCTATTGTTTGGTATCCATGTGAAACAAAGCTTATGGTGGTTTGATTACATGTTTCTGTTTTGACATAGCTGTTTTCTTGTGTGTTAAGTTATTTGTTGATTTTGTCTCCAAGAACAGAAGTTTGTTGTGGACTCATTTGGTTATAGGGTTGTTTTTGGTATCTCTTCATGTGCCCACTTGTATTCAGATATGCACATAAATTATGCCATGCTACTTATTTTTGGGCTAAGTTCATTTATGTACTTGTGACTGATATGTGAACTAAAGATTTCCTGAAGTTTTTGCCTACTGCCATCATGCTAGCCTTGGTAGATTTAATGTGTGCAAGGTCTTAATGTGTTTTGTTCAATGTGAATGCTATCATATGTCTAGCAAGCACTCAACTTGTGTAAACTGTCACTTTGATATTGTGCTCAATATATGTATGTTGATCTTTGCACTTAAGTTGTGCATGAAAGTTAGAAATTTGAAACATATCATCAATGTATGTTTTGGGTTGCCTGGTAATAGCATGTACTCATGTATTGATGTTTGTGGAGTTTGGTCTCTAAAATGATAATTGACTGTGAATTCATTTTGTCATAGCACTGCCTTCATGCATCCTTTCACATCCTAATTGTGCACCCAAACTGCTATGACATGTTCACATTGTTGTCATTATTGATTGGTGTTTAATTGGTATATCTAAACTCAGGATATGTCCATTCTTACTTTTTTAAGCCTATTTTTGTCCATGTGCCTGTTTTAAATCTCATAAAGCATATAAAGCTTGCCATGATGCCATGAACATATGTCTGATACAATCCTGTTAAACTTGGTGCTCAAAACATGTATGTAAATTTTCAAACATTCCTTGATGTAGGTCTCATAGCTAAGAGTGTCACTAAGTCTGGTGTCCACTTTGTGCGCATAAACTTTTGCTTTGATGTGTAATCTGATTGTGTGAACCATTGCCTTACTTTATGCAAGTTGTGTGTGCAAACTACTGTTATTCTCTTGAAGTGTTGTTCTGTTACCATGTTTAGCATTCAGTTGGCAGGTATATACTAATATAGCCTGTTTCCTGAATTTGTTTTGTGATATCATTGTCCACTTGCCTGAGCCATTACTTGGTACAACACACTCAATGATGGTGTATGATCATCCCCCTGATGCATCCATGTTTCATGATGAGCTTGAATGTCTAAGTGTCAATAGCATGATTAGGAGGTTTAGGGTGGCATATATGTTTGACCAGATTTTTTGATGTCCTTTTGTTTATACCATATCTTAATCATCTCATCATCATGTTAATTGGTTTGTATTTTGTCTCTTGATCAATGTAGACATACATCCAGGCTTATTTGAATTTATGAAAAAGTGCTAGTACTGTGAACCTTTTGAATTTGTGTCCTCTTATACCAGCCTGCTAAATTGGATCTTCATGTGTGGCATGATAAACTTGAATTGATGTTACACTGATGCAATTGAATATGGCATTGTTTTGTCTTGTTGAATTGAATCATACATGACTGTCCTGAATATATAGGAATTTGTTTGCCATGATAAACCTTCCACATCAAACCATATCATTCTGAGTTGGAAACTGTATTGCCACATACTCAAAGGTTGATATTTGTCATGTTTGAGATGCCTTTGATTGCTAATATCATGTTCAGCTTTCGATAAAGTTTAAAACCATGTTAATGCTAAATTCTTGCACTTGTCCCTTTTGCTGCTAGCATGTAACACTATGTTTATCTTGTCACAACCAAGTTGTCCTGGTTAAGATATTAAGAACTCTTCAGGTTTAGGCTGCAAGTTCTTGTTGATCATTGTTGTTTGTTTTGTTCAATTTAAGTGTTTGTTCCAACTTCATTTCATTGTTAGGACTTCCAACTGTCTGTTGTAGGTATGTTTTGACATATGAATTGGTAACATTGGCATAAGTTGATAACTGAAACAAATGGAAGTATTGAATCCTGTTTTGATCTAATAAGATTGAGAACACTTCCCTTTTTAATATGTATAGCATGATCATTATGTCCTATCACTATGTGAATACTTTCCCTCCATTGTTAAGTATGCTTCATGTGGCAAAGTCACCAAGAACTTATTGGCCCTTCGTGTATTAAGGCAAGAATAATGGGGTTTGCACCTTTTGGTTGGTTAAGATTTCATTCAAGTTAATGTTGCAAATGATTGTCACCCTCACTGATTATTTTCACATGAATGAATGGATTCACGTGGTAGCTAGGATCAGGTTCCCTCAACACAAAAGCCATGGTTGTGTTATTGGCAAGGGCTGGTATTCTTAAAGTTCACGCGTGAAGGTTTAGAGGTTTTTAGAGTTAGATTTATGACCAGATGTAACAGTCACCCCAGTGGCAAGCACACACATACACACGCCATATGACCCTTAGGATTGGGGTTCGAATCCCCCTCGCCCCAGTCCTTTTACTTTTAATTCTTGAACTAGCTTTGTTTCACATATGATGAAATCCAATCCATATTGATTAACACACGCGCAATAGCGTGGTTGGTAAAGCTTTTGGGTTGTATGCGCAGGTTCCTGGGTTCTACACCCATGGGGACCTCTCCTTATTCTTTTTACAACATGTTGCTTCATTATTTTATCGTTTATGCTCAAAACTTCAAACTTCCATAACTCAACCATTTTTTATCCTTTTTCACTCATTCTTTTTGCTAAATGTTTCTTAATGAGTCTACTTTTTGAATGTAAAAAGGAATTAATAAAAATCAACTTTTTTGAGGTGCTTGTTCATGTTTGTGAGGGATACCCTTCTAGCTTTCTTGTTTTAATGATGTCAACAAATGCATTAGATTGTAATTTGAGCGGTATCACTTCACGTGTCGGTCATGTCCGTGTTGGTCGTGTGTCTAGATGTATAAGATCTTACTCTTTCCAAAAATATATGTCCACAAGTGATCTAATAGTGTCTAGCATGTATGTCTGACTCTGGTCTGGTGAAAAATAATTCAAAAATGGAATTTTCTTGAAAAATCTGCCTTATGCGTCGACCTCAGCAATCATGCGCTGACCTCAAAAAGGTCATGCGCTTACCCGTGGGTGATAACTCAAAAATTGACATTTTATGCGTCGACGCATAAAGTCCACAGGTCGACGCATGACTGTTTTTTTTTTGCCCTTTCCACTTAATTTCGTTTCTGTTACTTTCTGTTATTTCTTTTGGTCATATTTTTTGATATAAATAGTTTTGGGTCTTCATTTTTCATATAGAACAAGAAACGTGAAAAATATATGTCAGTTCTCTCTTCATCTTCATCTTCTTCATTGTGCTATCAAACAATCACACATAATCATCTTTGTTTGTGTCGCCCATTGTTAGAAGTGATAACGTTCAGAATTTAGGAAGTGTGATCTTCATCTTCTGGGTTGAGAGTTTGGCAGGTGTTTCTTGAATCAAATCAGTTGGGTTTGTCCTCCAAGAATCGAGGAGATTTTGGGGGTTTTTGCACAAACTGTTCTATCTACAAGGATTCGGCTGGGCGAAGGTAACCGAAAATTGGCGCAACTGTTTCGGTTTAGTAGTTGTAATCAGAGGATCGTAGAAGAAAGTTTGGGTTCGAATTCTTGGAAGATTTCAATTGACCGAGTGAAGTTAACTGAAGAACGAAGTTTTCTTTCGGTTTAGTAGCGTGGGACGGTAATTGAATCAACCAAATTCGGAGCACTTGATTCATCTTGAATCAAGGGAAGAGAAAATTCTGCATCAATGATCGAAGACGTTCGGGGTTTGTATGTTCATAGTTTTCTCTTGTAATAAAAAATTTGCAACAGCAACATATATATATATCTCAATTTCGTTTGCGGAGTTGGGGGCAGACGTACCCAAAGCGAGGACGATTGGGGAACTGCCTAATCAAATCTCGGGTGTTCTCTATCTTTCCCTTAACTCTTTTGCATTTCAGTAGTGTTCGATTTCGTGACGTTGCAAACTATCGTAATTTCTGTTGTGGAATAATTGTACGCTGATAAACTGTTTTTGTTAAATCAATACAATTCGTTGAATTGTGTTTTTGGAGCAGCTGCACATTATTCTCCATAGAAATTCTGCACATAGTGTGTTTGCGCACACTACGTGTTTGATAATTTGATTCCAACCAAAATACGAACACAGTGCTTTTAATTGTTTATCAATTACCTCATTGGATTGAAATAAACATCAAGCAAGCGATTAATTTGTTGTCTGCGTTTGTAAGTGTAATATTCAGAACTGAATTTTTCTCCTTCATACTCATCCAAAATATATTTGTGCATATCCGATCCTTTTGGTAGAAGGTTCATTGTAGACGATTTATCCAGCAGCGGCTTCCGTTAAACAGAAATTTTTAAAACAGAATTTTGTAGTCCATTTGCGTGTAAAACTCAAGGGATCTATTCAACCCCCCCCCCCCCCTTTTCTAGATCCATAGCCATCGTCTAACAAGTGGTATCACGAGCTCCGGTTAATTCTGGTGCTTCGGTAAAACTTCTTGGATCATGGCGAACGAACCTAAGGGGGCTTATAATAGAGCTCCAGTTTTTACAGGTGAAAACTACAGCTACTGGAAGGATTGTATGCGCGTTCATATTAATTCCTTAGATTGGAAGGTTTGGAACGTTATTTTAAACGGTCCCATGGCAATTACTATGACTAACGCGGAAGGCGTTGTCGTTCCTAAACCTGAAGCTCAATGGAATGAGGAGGACGAGAAAAAGTACAGTTATGATTGGAAGGCTCGTAATATGATCATCTCCTCCTTGGGAGTTGACGAGTATTATAGAGTCTCTCATTGTGAAACGGCCAAAGCCATGTGGGATGCTTTACAAGTAGCTCAAGAAGGCACAAATGATGTTAAGTTGGCTCGTATTAATACACTTACGCAAGAGTTTGATTTGTTTTACATGAAGCAAGGGGAAACCATTGCGGATATGCAAAAACGATTCACTCACATTATCAACAAATTGCATGTCCTTGGTAAACCAATTCCAAATGAGGTTTCTACTAATAAAATTCTGAGGTGTCTTAGCAGGGAATGGCAACCAAAGGTTACCGCTATCAAGGAGGCCAATGATCTTGCTACATTAGACCTCACAACACTCTTTGGTAAACTCGATGAGCATGAGCAAGTGCTCATTAGCTTGGATAAGTATGAGAAGAGTATAAAGAAAAAGAAGGCAAAAGATACGGAAAAGAAGTCGATAACTCTTAAGACTTCTTGTTCAAAGTCCACACATCAAGGGCTAAGTGATGATGAAGCCAAAGATGACAAGGATGAAGAATCCGGTGATGATATGAGCTTATTTGTGAAGAGATACAATAGATACATTCACAAGAATGATATTCAGCACTCGGACAGAAATCTTGTCAAGTTCCGGAAGCAATCTAGAAGTGAAGGAAATAAAAATGGCAAAGTAAAGGGGACGTGCTACAATTGTGGAAAATCTGGGCACTACAAGCCGGATTGTCCATCCCTAAAGAAAGACAAAGATAAGGATAAAGACAAGAGTCGCTCAAACAAAAAGTCCAACAAGTCTCGACGAGCGTACATCGCTTGGGAAAGCGATAGCGAGTCGGAGAAAGATGACTCCTCAAGTGACGAAAGTGAATCCGTCAACCTTTGTTTCATGGCACGTCACAACAAAGGAAAAGAGGTAAAATACTCTAAATATGAAAACTGTCAAAATATATCTCATGCTGAATTGAAAAGAGATTTTGACACATTACACCACGAAGCTAAGGAAGCATTTCAACGCTTAGCTTCGAATAAAAAGATTTTTTCCTATTTGGAGAAAAAGGTTTCCGATTCCCAAAAGGAATTGGAAGATCTTAAAAACTCTATGGTGAATGTATCAAAAACTAATATCGATAAGGATGAATATACATGGTTTGACCTTGGGGGTTGTGGTACTTGTCACATTTGGCAAAGAGAGGTGAGAACCCTCAAAGCCAAGTTAGACAAGGCTCTCAAGCCTAAGATTACGTTTGCTATTGATCGATCACATTATCGTGAAACAATGAATAATCCGTATCAAAAATACACGTATGTGATTCGAGATAGTGATAGCAAAGGTAAACTCCAAACAAATCGTGATTGCTTGTATTGTTGTAAGCCCGGTCATACTATTGCTAAGTGCCGCTTTCGGATATATCTTGTTCCAAAGGGCATTTATCAATGGCTGCCCAAGGGCAATATTGGTTTCACTTACCATAAAGGACCCAATGAGAATTGGGTACCTACTCTCCCTTGATTATTTTTGTAGGTACAAAGTCTTGAGACCACCGAAAGAAGATGGGTTCTAGATAGTGGCTGCTCAAGACATATGACCGGAGACATATCTCTTTTCATCGACTTTGTGGCGAAGAAAAAGGGGTTTGTCACCTACGGAGATAACAACAAGGGACAGATTCTCGGTAAAGGTAGTATAGGTAACCCCTCATCTACTACTATCTCTGATGTACTTCTTGTGGAGGGCCTTAGACACAACCTTTTAAGCATTAGTCAACTATGCGACAAAAATTATAAAGTCTCTTTTTTAAAGGATTGTTGCGTAGTTGAAGATTGCGACAAAAAGAATGTGTTTAAGGGCTTGAGGGTGAATAACGTCTATATGCTAGACTTAAACGAGGTATCATTGGATGGAGACAAGTGTTTAGTCACTATGAATGAAGATTCATGGTTGTGGCATAGACGCTTGGCTCATATCAATTTTGATTTGCTTAATAAAATTGTCTCTAAAGACCTAGTCATCAGTTTGCCCAAAATTAAATTTACAAAGGATCATCTTTGCGATGCATGCCAAATGGGGAAGCAAACAAGGATCTCTTTTAAATCTAAAAACATTGTTTCAACTATGAGACCTCTTGAGCTCCTCCATATGGATCTCTTTGGACCATCTAGGGTTAAAAGCCTAGGTGGTAACTACTATGGGTTTGTTATAGTCGATGATTTTTCTAGGTTTTGCTGGACAATTTTCTTGGCAAATAAGAGTGATACTTTTTCAGCCTTTGAACTATTTGCTAAGTTATCTCAAAACAAGTTAAACACAAGCATTGGTTCAATCAGAAGTGATCATGGGGGCGAGTTTGAAAATCATTTATTTGAAGCATTTTGTGATTCCAACGAAATTGATCATAATTTTTCCGCACCACGTACTCCTCAACAAAATGGGGTAGTGGAACGTAAAAATAGAGTGTTGGAAGAACTTGGAAGGACTATGATCAATGATAGTGGATTACCAAAATACTTTTGGGCAGACGCCATAAGTACGGCTTGTTACGTTTTGAATAGGGTGCTCATCCGGCCTATTCTAAACAAGACACCGTATGAGCTTTTAAAAGGGCGTAAGCCAAATATCTCTCACCTTCATGTATTTGGTTGCAAATGTTTTGTGTTAAATAATGGAAAAGAGACTCTCGGCAAATTTGATGCCAAGGCTGACGAGGGTATTTTTCTTGGATACTCTCAGTCAAGTAAAGCTTATAGAATCTATAATAAAAGGTTACGTGTAGTTGAAGAGTCAGTTCATGTTTCTTTTGACGAGTCTTATCCGAAAAATGTCGAAGAAGGTAGTTCTTTTCATGGTACAGGTGTACCTACTGAAGGCATACTCAAGGACACTGATAAGGGAATTGATCAGCCTGAAGCAGTGCGTATTGAGGAGGAAAATGATCACCAACCAGTGAAAAGTGAGGATGATCATCATACTAATGAAGATGAACTTCCTCCAGCTTGGAAGTCTTCAAAAGACCATCCAATTGACAACATTCTCAGTGATATCTCTAAGGGAGTAACTACTCGCTCTAAACTTAGTAACTTTTGTTATTACTCTGCTTTTGTCTCCCAAGTTGAACCTAAAAACTCTAAGGAAGCGTTACTCGATGAGCATTGGTATCTATCAATGCAAGATGAACTAAATCAATTCTGGAGAAATGAGGTTTGGGACCTTGTCCCCCCTCCGCGAGATCATCGAGTAATAGGCACCCGATGGGTGTTTAGGAATAAACTTGATGAAAATGGAGTAATAACGCGTAACAAAGCTAGGCTTGTAGCGCAAGGCTATAACCAAGAGGAAGGAATCGATTATGAGGAAACTTATGCGCTGGTTGCCCGACTCGAGGCCATACGCCTTCTACTTGCCTATGCTTGCACAAAGAACTTTAAATTATTCCAAATGGATGTTAAAAGTGCATTCCTTAACGGATATATAAATGAAGAGGTGTATGTAGCCCAACCTCCAGGTTTTGAATCACATCAATATCCTGATCATGTCTATAAATTTAAGCGAGCTTTGTACGGACTTAAACAAGCCCCTAGGGCTTGGTATGAATGTCTAAGCAAATTTCTACTTGATCAAGGGTATTCAAGAGGAAAGGTTGACACAACCCTCTTTATTAAACGTCAAGGAAAACACTTAATTTTGGTGCAAATTTATGTTGACGATATTATATTTGGGTCTACTAACATGACCTTGGTCAAGGAGTTTTCTAGCTTGATGCATGGGGAGTTTGAAATGAGCATGATGGGGGAGCTCAACTATTTCCTCGGATTGCAAATCAAACAACTTGAAGAGGGCACATTCGTGAGTCAAACAAAATATTGTCTTGAGTTACTAAAATGTTTTGATATGCTGAACTGCAAAGCAATAGATACTCCTATGCTTACTAGTACTAACCTCGATCGTGACGAAAAGGGTAAGGATGTTGAGGTAAAGAAGTATCGAGGTATGATAGGATCTCTTCTTTATATTACCGCATCACGTCCCGATATAATGTTTAGTGTATGCATGTGTGCAAGGTATCAGGCACATCCCAAGGAATCCCACCTGAAGGCAGTTAAGCGCATACTTCGATACCTATCTGGTACTCTAAAGTATGGGTTGTGGTATTCCAAAGGAGGTGCTTGTTCTTTAGTTGGCTACTCCGACTCCGACTTTGCCGGGTGCAAGTTGGATAGGAAAAGTACTAGTGGCACGTGTCACTTTTTCGCAAACTCCTTGGTGAGTTGGCACAGCAAGAAACAGGTTTCCATTGCTTTGTCAACAGCCGAGGTGGAATATGTTGCCGCCGGTAGTTGTTGTGCTCAAGTCTTATGGCTTAAACAACAATTACTCGATTTCAACTTAAAACTTGAACGTATTCCAATTTTGTGCGATAACACTAGTGCGATTAATCTAACTAAGAACCCTGTACTACATTCACGCACCAAGCATATCGAAATACGCCATCATTTTCTTAGGGATCATGTAGAGAAAGGTGATGTTATCTTTGAGCATGTTGACACTAAGAATCAACTTGCTGACATTTTCACAAAACCATTAGCTACAGAGCCTTTCTTTCATATCCGTAGGGAACTTGGCATTCTCGATATCTCGGATCGTGTATAACATCTTTTAGAATTATGATCTTCACACATATATATATGTATATGCTTGTTTTATTTTACTAACAATGCAAAGAGAAATTCATTCATATGTGAAGGATCTCTCCGTCATGACGTTCAAGGTAATATCGTTCCAACTTATAGAGGTTAATCAACATTTTGTGCCATGTTACTTACTCTAATCTTGATGTTTATTTCATTTTGAGCACTTATCATTCATGTGAATGTTTGGTTCTGTGTGTATATGTGTATTTATCTGCTTGAAACAAGAATTTTGCAAAAATCTCACTTTTTCACTTCCATGCGTCGACGCCTGATTTCATGCGCTGACCCATTAAACTCATGGGTAAGCGCATAGCCACATGGTCAAGTAATTTTAAATTTTTCAGGAAGCATGCGCCGACGCACAAGGTTTACAGGTCGACGCATGAAGAATTCGTTCAGACTTCTTTATATTTCTGGGTTGCGTGCGCCGACCTATAAATGCTTTATCTTCCCTATGTTTTCTGATTGCACATTAAACTATGATTACTGCATGTCATCTAAGTAGCTTTTGTGGTCAATCTCTCCCCATTCTACTCCTTTAAACCTCATTAATCTCAGTAAATTTCCACTAAACCCTCATCAAAACCCTAATAATTAGCAAAGGGGTAAGGTTCTATATATCTACTGCAAGGTATTCAAAGGATTTCACACATCTTCTCTTCAATCTCTGCAACTATCACGGTTGATAATCTTTCTTCAACTCTTCTTCAACAATGGCTTCCAGAAGAAATGATGGTACAAGAGGAGGAAGAGGATCCACATCACAACGAGGACAAACAAGAAGCTCATCCTCACAACGGGTAACGTTTGAATCTTTAATTTCTGAAAGGTTAGCCACTCCGTTTGCGGAAATATTTTCTAAACGGGCTATTATTAGACAACATGGATTTTATTCATTGATGGGTCAAGATTTTCACATTCCTGAAATTTCTGAACTCATCAACTTTCAAAATCTGAATGAATTTTTTGAATGTGATGACAAGTACAATGAAGACTTGACTAGGTTGTTCTATTGTGGGCTGAAAGGAAAATTTCGTGGAGCTGAATTTAAATTCTCTATGAATAATACAGAATGTCAAGTGACAAACGATGTATGGTCTACCTTGTTTGTGTTGGAAACTGATGAAAATCTCCCAAAGGTTACTGATAACACCTTTGTTCAGGGCTATGAATTCAAAACTGCTCTGAATTCAATGTTGAGGGAACCATATCCAGCTGATTTTGTGGCTAGTGAAGCATTTCCTAAGAGTGTCACCACAGGTCACTTGAAATTTAAGGAACGTATTCTTCAGTGGATCGCTGCTCGCATCTTGAGGCCTAAGAAAGGAGGCCTCTCAAGAGTTGAACAAGCGGAGGTGCATCTCATCTACATCCTGCGGGAAAAGATTAAAATCAACTGGCCTTACTACTTTGCTTCTAGAATGTTCACAACTCGCAGTTCGAACAAATGTTTAGCACTTGGATATGCATCTGCTGTGGCAAATTTTCTGAATCACTTTGACATTCCTATTCCACAGATTTGTCATATTCACATTACTGCTGAACAACAGTTTCTGGCTAGAACTTTGTCCATGATGGGTTACTATTGTAACTCACGTGAGCGAAGGTTCATCTATAGATCAAGAGCTACCCATCCTGAACCTGTCCATCTTGAAGCAAGTGAGGATGAAGGAAGTCAAGGTAATGCAGATCATGTTGGCAATGATGAAAATGTGGTGATACAGGAAGACGTTGTCATGCAAGACAATCCACCGGAAGAAGAAGAAAATCAAGAAGACAATCAGGCATGGATGGGATATCAACCAGAAGAATCCTATTACAATCAAGGCTGGGGTCAGTGGAATCAACAAAACTGCTGGACCAACCTTGGCGCCGCATATGTTCCTCCATCCTATGATGCTGACTCTGAATGGCAGATTCCAGAAAATTCTGCTCCACCAACTCCACCGTCTCAGCATTATTCACAATCTAATGATGAAATTTTGGCAAGACTGACTGAGTTATCTCTGCAACATCAAGAATTTCAAGCGCAGCAGGAAACTCGATACCTGACTCAACAAGAACAGCTTACCAACCTGTCTAACCAACTGTCATCTCATGCCACCAATTTCAAAAATTTTCCAAATGCTGCTATGACAAGGTTCAATCAAATGGATGCCAATCTGACTCAGCAAAATCAAAATTTAGCCAACAGCCTTGGTAACCTAAATAGCACCTTGATTGACCTCAACCTTCAACTAGAGGAGTTTCCACCACCAAGTCAATACCACAGGGGACGAGGTTATCCATTCAGGGGGAGGAGACCATAAATCTTAGGGCATCATGTTTAGTTATGCATGAATGTGTGTTTTGTTGTCTGCTTTCTGTTATGTTGACATGTACTAAACTTTTCTGTCATGGTTTGAATTTTCTGAAGTGAATGTTTTGCTTTAATATTGTTGTTCCGTATTTAATCATTACTTGTGTACATTAGCGGTATCATATGTGGATACTGGTAATTGTTTTTGTTGTTGCAAATATTTGATGATCCACTACATATTTTCATATGCTATTTTGACCACTGTTCTCTCGTCTTTTTGATGTTGTCAAAGGGGGAGAAGAATGAATACAAGCTACAGAAACGTTAAAGTGTTAAAGACAGGGGGAGCATTGATCATCTCAAATTACATCTTTCGTAACAATCAAGGAAGGGTTGCCATCATCAAAGAGGGGGAGTATGTGAGGGATACCCTTCTAGCTTTCTTGTTTTAATGATGTCAACAAATGCATTAGATTGTAATTTGAGCGGTATCACTTCACGTGTCGGTCATGTCCGTGTTGGTCGTGTGTCTAGATGTATAAGATCTTACTCTTTCCAAAAATATATGTCCACAAGTGATCTAATAGTGTCTAGCATGTATGTCTGACTCTGGTCTGGTGAAAAACAATTCAAAAATGGAATTTTCTTGAAAAATCTGCCTTATGCGTCGACCTCAGCAATCATGCGCTGACCTCAAAAAGGTCATGCGCTTACCCGTGGGTGATAACTCAAAAATTGACATTTTATGCGTCGACGCATAAAGTCCACAGGTCGACGCATGACTGTTTTTTTTTGCCCTTTCCACTTAATTTTGTTTCAGTTACTTTCTGTTATTTCTTTTGGTCATATTTTTTGATATAAATAGTTTTGGGTCTTCATTTTTCATATAGAACAAGAAACGTGAAAAATATATGTCAGTTCTCTCTTCATCTTCATCTTCTTCATTGTGCTATCAAACAATCAGACATAATCATCTTTGTTTATGTCGCCCATTGTTAGAAGTGATAACGTTCAGAATTTAGGAAGTGTGATCTTCATCTTCTGGGTTGAGAGTTTGGCAGGTGTTTCTTGAATCAAATCAGTTGGGTTTGTCCTCCAAGAATCGAGGAGATTTTGGGGGTTTTTGCACAAACTGTTCTATCTACAAGGATTCGGCTGGGCGAAGGTAACCGGAAATTGGCGCAACTGTTTCGGTTTAGTAGCTGTAATCAGAGGATCGTAGAAGAAGGTTTGGGTTCGAATTCTTGGAAGATTTCAATTGACCGAGTGAAGGTAACTGAAGAACGAAGTTTTCTTTCGGTTTAGCAGCGTGGGACGGTAATTGAATCAACCAAATTCGGAGCACTTGATTCATCTTGAATCAAGGGAAGAGAAAATTCTACATCAACGATCGAAGACGTTCGGGGTTTGTATGTTCATAGTTTTCTCTTGTAATAAACAATTTGCAACAGCAACATATATATATATCTCAATTCCGTTTGCGGAGTTGGGGGCAGACGTACCCAAAGCGAGGACGATTGGGGAACTGCCTAATCAAATCTCGGGTGTTCTCTATCTTTCCCTTAACTCTTTTGCATTTCAGTAGTGTTCGATTTCGTGACGTTGCAAACTATCGTAATTTCTGTTGTGGAATAATTGTACGTTGATAACTGTTTTTGTTAAATCAATACAATTCGTTGAATTATGTTTTTGGAGCAGCTGCACATTATTCTCCATAGAAATTCTGCACATGGTGTGCTTGTGCACACTACGTGTTTGATAATTTGATTCCAACCAAAATACGAACACAGTGCTTTTAATTGTTTATCAATTACCTCATTGGATTGAAATAAACATCAAGCAAGCGATTAATTTGTTGTCTGCGTTTGTAAGTGTAATATTCAGAACTAAATTTTTCTCCTTCATACTCATCCAAAATATATTCGTGCATATCCGATCCTTTTGGTAGAAGGTTCGTTGTAGACGATTTATCCAGCAGCGGCTTCCGTTAAACAGAAATTTTTAAAACAGAATTTTGTAGTCCATTTGCGTGTAAAACTCAAGGGATTTATTCAACCCCCCCTTCTAGATCCATAGCCATCGTCTAACAATGTTGAAGTGGAGGGACTTTTTAGGGTTTCTATCATGAACACCTTTGGCTTCTTTATTTCTCTTGCCATGTTATCTTTATTCATCTTGGTTAGATAATGTCTAAAATGTTTAGTTCTAACCTGGCATGATGTTATACCTTTTGTTTCATTTGGATGCTTTGACATTTAATATCACATCTGCATGTAAATATTCACATAAACTTCGG
Source organism: Lathyrus tuberosus (assembly GCA_022829125.1). Classification (NCBI taxonomy): domain Eukaryota; kingdom Viridiplantae; phylum Streptophyta; class Magnoliopsida; order Fabales; family Fabaceae; genus Lathyrus; species Lathyrus tuberosus. The sequence continues at coordinate 2,160,089 of JALAZF010000323.1, read as the reverse complement.
TTTCATAAAACTGTTATTCTCCTCCTCTCCTTCCAAAGGAAATTCTTCCTATTGACCTCAAAGTCATAGATATCTCATAATCAATCCCTGACCTCATAGTCATAGGTATTTACATCCTTGACCTCATAGTCATAGGATCCCTTCTTGACCTCATAGTCATAGAGCCATATCTTATACCTTTGACCTCATAGTCATAGGTAGGTTTTGACCTCATAGTCATAGCCATTTTCCCCTTGGCCTCATAGCCATTCAATCTTGCTACTTAGAATTAAGTTAGAGTTCTTGGACTCTATGTGAACTCATCACTTTGAGTACTCACTTCCCCCTATCATAACTTAGACTTAGAGAGTTTCTTAAACTCTATATGAGCTCATACTCATTCCCCTTGGAACTTTGGCCATAGTCAATGGTTCCTCAAATTCACCCTTAGTTAGGTGAACTACGGTTGCTCTGATTCTTTAGTCAGATACGTAGGCACAAGATGCGATGTCTTGGCGAGCAAACTTAGTGTACATACTCTTAGGTCTTTACCTTTACCTTTAGCAGATTTTCTTAGCAAGCAAATGTAACATAACACAAACTAAACAAGAGGTTCATGTAGAGTTCTACAGATATTAAGGATGCTAATACCTTCCCTTAATATAACCAACCCCCGAACCTTAGATCTACCCCCTTTAGGTTTTCTCGATCTTGAACCTTTCCTTTGGATAAATCAAAGTCGGTGGTAAATTCAAAGAAATGTGATGCAAGTTAACTTAATAGCTTGTTATCCGATTCTCACCGCAACAGAACCAAATCTTTTGTCTGAAATTTTTTGAAAAGATGAACTTTGAGTCGCTAGATACCCTTAGTATTGTCTCCAATGATAACAATGTCATCAACATAGACCACAAGAAATATGTGCTGACCGGTGGAGGAATGTAGGAAGAAAATAGAGTGATCTTCTTCACATCTAGTCATACCAAACTATATCAAGGCAGGGCTGAAGCGACCAAACCAAGCGTGTGGGGACTGTTTCAGCCCATAAAGATAACGACAAAGCTGACATATAAGTTTAGAATTGCCAAGAATAGTAAAATCTGGAGGTTCATCCATATAAACTTCCTCCTCGAATTCTCCATGTAGAAATAAATTTTTAATGTCCAACTGATGAAACGACCAATGATGAATAACAACCCTTGTAAGAAAGAGTCAAACTAAACTAATCTTGGCCACCAGAGAAAAAATGTCACCATAATCAAGGCCAGATATATGTGTATATCCTTTGGCTACCAAACGGGCTTTGAAATGATCGATCTGACCATCTGATCTAACTTTCATTGTATAAACCCATCGAAATCCCATTGTAGTTTTATCTACAGGTAAAGTAACAATCTCCCAAGTGTTATTTGAAAATAATGCATTCATTTCTTCCACCATAGCCTAACGTCAAGTCAGATAAGTCATAACTTCACTTGTAGACTTAAGAGTAAACACAGAATCCAAAGCATACACAAAAGAGACATAGGAAGTAGAGAGACGTTCATAATTTAAAACACAAGCATATTTAGGGTTAGGATGAAGGTATTGAATACCTTTCTGTAATGCTATTGGAAGTTCGAGTTCAGGTGACGTAACTAGAGGAGCAGTTGGAGAAGGAGATGGTGTTGGTGGATCAATATCATCTCTAACCTACGATGCACTGGGTGTCCATCGCTGGTAGACCTGCAATGGACTTGTAATGTGTGTGGGGATGATGGAAGGGATGTCTTGAACATCTGAAGTACAATTCTCACCGGGTGACACAGAGGCAAAAAAAGAATAGGGAACTTTCAAAGAAGGTAATATCGGAGTAAACAATGCATCGCTGGAATTGGGGATAAAAACAACGATATCCTTTTTGTATATGTGAGTTACCTAGAAAGAAACATTTGAGAGATTTGGTAGAAAGTTTGTCTTTACTTGGACCGAGGTCATGAACAAAGCATGTGCAACTAAATACGCAAAGAGGAATTAGGTAGAGATTATATTGAAGATTCAAGATAGTGTATGAAATGTAATCTTGAAGGACCGATGAAGGCATTCAGTTGATAAGATGATAGAATGTAAGGAGAGCATCACCCCAAAACGAGAAGGTATGTTGTGGTGAAGTAAAAGAGTCTGTAATGTTTCAACCAAATGACGATTCTTCCGTTCACCGACATCATTTTGGCATGATGTATAAGCACAATATGATTGGTGAATAATTCCCTGTGATGTTAAAAAAAAGATTGAAACTGGGATGACATATATTCATGAGCATTATCAGTGTGTAGAATTTTAATGGAAGTGTCAAACTGACTTTTAATTTCGGGATAAAATTCTTGGAATATATGGAAGACATCTGAATGGTTTTTCATAAAAAATAACCAAGTACATCGTGAAAAATCATCGATGAAGGTTACAGAGTAAAAATATCCTAAAGTTGACTTAACACGACTAGGACCTCAAATATCATAATAAACTAAAGCAAAAGGTGGTGTGGCACTTTTATTTACTCGTAGACAATAGGTGTGATGAGTATGTTTTCCTGATTGACATGACTAACACTCAAATGACAAAAGCTTAGAAAAACTAGGAACTAAAAGACGCATTTTATTAAGGCTATGGTGGCTCAAACGTTGATGTGTAAGGTTTTGAGAAGCAATAGAAGCACATGCCACTGATGGTGATGGATGATATAATCCTCCGGACAAACTCCTCATCCTAATCGTCTATCATGTACGTCGATCCTGGACATAAGCATAATTATCAATAAACAGAACTAAACAATAAAAAGTTCGAGTGAGATTTTTAATATATATCAGATTGAAAGGGCAACCAGAAATATATAACACATAATCTAAAGACACATTTGAAAGAGGGTGTGTCTGACCAAGGTCTTGAACTTTGACTTTAGATCCATCTGTCACAGTGACAAAAGGCAAGGAATCAAAATAAGACAAATTAGATAAAAGAAATTTATTTCCAGTCAAATGATCAGAGGCGCCAGAGTCGAAGATCCAAGGACCAAGGGAGGCAGATGTAGAGTCAAGACAAAGGCTACATGATTACCAGACTGAGCAACTATGGCAGAAAATGATGGTTGATGAGTTGCTTGGAACTAAAGGAACTCATTGTAATCATCGACCGAAATAGTAACTTCTTTGGTGATAGTTGGTTGAGTAACATCATCAACTCTAGTTTGTTGTTCTCTTGCCTTTGTACGATATTTAACTATTCGGGTTAGTTTCTCGTAAGGGATGAACAGAACTTTGATGAAAATGACGAAATTAGTGGCGTAGTAATTTTCCATGAGAGTTGGTGGTTGAAAAGTGTGCAAACAAGGTCGATCAGTGGGGGGAGAACAATGACAGTCGTGAAGAACGGAGAAACATGGGTTGTTTGATCAATAAATCATATTTCCATAGTCTGGAAATAAAAACTTAATGAAGATCTAGCATCAGGACGGGAAACTGAACTGGACGGTGAAAAACGGAGGCATGGTCGTTGGTCGAGCGGTAGGGACGGAGGCGTGTGAGACCCACGCGCAGGGTCGTTGTGCCGAACCGTAGCAGGCACTTCTGTCTGCGGGTGTGGTATGCCGAAAAGTCACCGAAATTAGTGACAGCGGTGGTATGGTGGTGACTAGAATGAGTCACTCAAAAAAAATTCTTGTCAGAATACAGTTAATTAACTGGATAAAGCACGACGAATAGTTGAATCTCAATAAACTCTAGATACGATATTGAGATATAAGAGAGTGAGAGATGTTTGAATATACCATGTGTTTAAAAGGCACTACTGAGTCTATATTATATATAGAGTTTTTAGCTAATTACATGCTATAATCGATGTGAAACTATTTTATATGCAAATATTCTTAACCTAAGTAAAAACAATTGGGTCTAACTAAAAAGAATTGGGTCATATGTTGGGTATTATACATGATGATAACGTCATATTTGATTAGTAAAATGCATAAAAAAAATATCAAAGTCAATGAAAGATTTGTTGCAATTGAAAAATAATGCAATGATAACGACAGAATAGAGTGAAACAACCAGCACTTTCAGTTCCACTATCTTGTACAATTTTCTGTCAATCTAGTAATCAACATTGTTTAGCAAATTTCCTCTCACTCAATTTGCTATCAAAGCATTCAAGTTTCAAGTAATCACTGAAAGATAAATAAGCAACTAAGAATAACTAAAACAGAATAAAGAAATTCAAACATGATCCCTAGTACACAGTTAGTAACACATTTAGCTGAAAATTGTAAACCACCACTTCATATAACAGAGGTCAGAGTACACAAAACAAAAAGCCTAAACTCAAATGATCCAAAACAATGTTGTTTCATGTACATCAATCTAACAAAGATCTAAACTCAAATGATCCTAAAGTATGTTGTTTCATGTACATCGACCGAACAAAGGTCTAAACTCAAAAGGTCCAAAAACATGTTTCATGAACATGACCTAGCATTCAGCATGGTTTTCATGGCACAAGCAATACTTTCCCAATCTGGTGACCAGTTTCCACAAGCCGGTGAGCCTCATCTGCTTCAGAAAAAGAGAAACATTTGTGGACCACAGGTATTATCATTCCTTCTCCTTTTCCAATTGCAGGCCAAAGATTCTTCTTCACATCTTCAATGATCGATTGCTTGCTTCTAGAACTCCTATTATGCAAGTAACCCCCTGCACATAATCCACCAAATCATATTTATCAAACCATGTTTTTACTTGAATTGTGAAGCCAAATACTTACATTCAGAAAACTAAACATGAAAAGATTGTAATACCTTGGACAGTGAGACGCTTGGTAACTAAATCCCTTAGATCCATCTGTGTATACAAAGTCGCCCCTAGAGTGCTGATAATGAAAAGCCTTCCATTAAAATTTAAGCTATCAATATTCTTTTGAAAGTAAGGTGTTCCAATACAATCAAGAATCACATCCACACCTGCCACAAAATCAATGGTAATAATATTACCTCATCTGTCTCTACGCAACCGATCAAAAAACAAAGATATCAAGAATATTACCTCGACCACCGGTTTCTTCCTTCACTCTAGCAGCAAAGTTCTCAGTTTTGTAATTGATGCAAACATCGGCGTCAAGACTCATGTAATAACCTATTTTCTCATCACTACCTGCATATTGTAATATCTAAAATCAAATTTCTGCAAACATCGCTTGGAATTTGAATACTGTCAACGCTTAAAGAGACGGAAACTGAGTAAAAATTCAATAACATGAAAAGAAATAGTGAACCTGCAACAACAATTACTCTTGATCCACCTAACTTCTTAGCTGCCTGAATTGCAAATGCATCGATTCCGCCCGGACCTCCATGAATCTGAGAATTAATAAAGTTAACACATCAACTATAACACACCCAGAAGCAAGAATCAGTGGCAAAAATCTCAAGAACCATGCATACCAACAAGGTTTCCCCTCTATATAGTCTGCTGGTGATAAAGATAGATGACCAGACAGTACATGCAACAAAGGGAAGACTAGCTGCTTCCTCCATAGAAACCCTGTTTGGAATCGGAAAAACTTGTCCCTCACGAATAGCTACTTTCTCGGCATATCCAGCTCCATCAAGAAGAGCACAAACCTGTGAAAATATCCATTCATGATCAAGGTGAATGACTAATTGAAAAAACAGATGGATGAATATGTATATACCTCATCACCGATTTTCCAGTTGGAGACGTTTTTACCGACGGATTCGATAATTCCAGAACATTCATAACCTAGGAAAAGAGTTTCACCTTCAGGGAAAGTGTAAGCGCCTTGTCGGAGAGAAATGTCGTCTCGGTTAACCGCGGCGAAGTGGACTTTGATGAGAACCTGATCGTCTCTGAGTTGAGGTTCATCAATTTCTTGAACTTGCAGAACTTGAGGTCCACCAGGTATGGATACTGTAACAGCCCTCATCTTCGGTTTTCTTGGAGTTGGGAATGTGGTTGTTTGTTACTACGATGAAGATTTTCTAGTTATTTCGGTTTCTGAATGTTACAAACAACAACTACTTTTATGAATGTATGAAGTTGAAACGATTCTTGCTTCCCAAATTTGTTATAACAACGTTGTCTTGTCTTGTTATGTGAGTTAGTTACTAGACATCACCAATGCAAACAAATTAGTTTTGTTGGTTATTAGTCATCAAAAATGCAAAGTGTACTTTGAAAATTAATACTACAATAAAAAATGAGAATGTCACGTGCCAATTCATTTTGACGGTCATTACTTACATGTAAAATCTTGTAAATAGTGTGATTGACTTCAAAATAAAACTAAAAATTTGCAGTGATTAAAAATTTCACCATCTAATAAAAAAATAGTCTTCATTTTTTTATAAGTGTTATTTTTAGAATAATTTTTTTTTTTTTTTAATTGTCAGTTGCAAAGTTTAAGGGAGTATTAAATGCATTTTTGTCAAAATTATTTTTAGATAATTATTACAGAGAGAAAAAACATAAAATGAATGTAATAAATAGCTAAGGGTATTATAGGTAAAATGATAATTATTGTATGAAAAGTAATAATATTGATTAGTTTTCTTGATATACGTAAAAAATAAAAAAGTGACACTTAAAAAGGAACAGAGAGAGTATTTATCTGCCCCAATTATTTTCTCTTTGAGAATCGCTCATTTGACACTCAATTTTACATTTACACTGTATTTTATACTATAAATGTATACTTCATATTTTTTAATAATTTTGTGTCTCCTTTGAAATCTATGCATGGCTAAATTAATTATTACCTCTGTCCTAAATTATAATTCACTTTACAAAATAAATATTTGTCCTAAATTATAAGTCACTTTAGAATTCTAATACAATATTAATGACATTTTCTTAATATACTCTTTATCATTTATTACTCTTTCTTCTTTTTATTATTTTAATTTTACTTTCCAATGTAATTAATGAAGAACATTTTTGTAAAGTTATACTACCTCCGTTCCTTTTTATAAGAGACAGCTCATTTTTTAGATTCATTGAATAATCAATGTATTTGGTCAGTTTTTAGACCAAGTACATTGATTATTCAATGAACCTAAAAAGTAAGTTGTCTCTTATAAAAAAGAACGGAGGTAGTATATTATTTCACTTTCTCATACAATAATCATTATATTTCTTAATTTGTGTGAAATACTCAAAACGTCTTATAATTTGGGATAGAGAGAGTAATACATACGATGTAAATTGGATACGGTGTAGAAATCAGGTGTAAACATAGCATAGCTCCAAATTAAAAATTGAATAAAAAAGAAAGATATTTTAAGACAAATAATATTAATCCCAATGTGTGCGGATTTATCCATACACCACGCCAAACAAGACCTTAGACAGCGCTTTTTTTGGCCTTAGACAGCGCTTTTAAGCGTTGTCTAAACCTGCGCTGCTATAGGTTTAGGCAGCGCTTTGGGTAATACCAAAAGCGCTGTCTAAAGGGGGGTATATTTAATGAAAAGCGCTGTCTATGGTACCATTAGACAGCGTTTTTTGACATTTTTTAGGTATACCTTAGACAGCGCTTTTGGTAAAAGCGCTGTCTAAGCCCCACCTTTTTGACATTTTTTAGGTATACCTTAGACAGCGCTTTCACAAAAAGCGCTGTCTAAGACCCACCTTTTTCACAAAAAGCGCTTTCTAAGCCCCACCTTAGACAGCGCTTTTAGTGTAAATCGTTGTCTAAGGTATACGAAAATTTTTATATAAATTTTTTTAAACCACAATTTTTACCAGGTTTTTCAACTAGAATTTGACATGTTTTTCAACCAATTTTTTTTCAGAAAAATACCATAATTTCGAGATTCAAATCAATCCAATTTGGCATATTTAAATGTACCAATTTACACCAAAATTATATATCCAAAACAATTGACAATTCAAACCAATATATATATATATATATATATATATATATATATATATATATATATATATATATAATTACAAATCATTACATTTTTTCTACAAATGTACATATTACTTATACTAGTACTTTTGCATCCAACCAAAGCATTGCTTCAAATCTACATAGGTCCTGAAAGAACACAAAGATTGTAATTCAATTAAAAGAATACATCAACAATGTTTATAGTTAGAAAGTTACACATATTTAAATTCTCATCAATTAAAGTAAGAGTACAATATTATACCTGATAAAACTCCGAGCTCCATAATGTATTGACACCAATCCTCTTTAATTTCATCCAATTGAGAAATTGAGTAATGAGCACACTTGCATTCTTCAAAGTACTACATAATAATATAACATAGTTTGATTTAGTTTTAACTATTTCATTATATGAGAGATATGTGTTAAATATTAAAATAACTCATAAGTTAGAAATACATACATCGGATGGAATCTCTATTCGATCCAAAAAAGGAGTGTCTCTCATAAACCTCAACATGAAATATCCGCAATCTATTTCATTACGTTGCCGAGGACACTACAAATGAAAAAAAAATATGGATAAATCCTAAGTTTTATCAAGTAGCATCACTAATATAATAAAACATGTGATAATTAATATACCTTCACTGTATTTCATGTAATGGGGTTGACTCTTCTCTTTGGTACTTGGCCATCTCGTAGTCAAGTCATAACCACAATAAGTCACCACCAGGATGATCATCAACTAGAAGGCACCCTAATGATTCATTTGTGGGAAAAGAGTCACCACCGGATTGATCGTAGGTGGGAAGTGGGAAGAAAACACAATACTAATATGATCCATATATGGGAAGAGAGTCACTGCCGGAATGATTGTCGGTGGGAAGAGAGGCCACCACAATAGAATGCATAGAAAAGAATGCATAAAAAACAAACAGAACCAAAAGAACAAATGCTTTCAGAATAGAGAAAAAATGCATCCAAAATAGAGAGAAGGGTTTTCCTGAACTGTAACTTAAGTATTCGTGCACTAAAATGAAACACCAAGACCAGACCTGAAGTCAGTGGGCCAAGGCAACACTTTAGAGAATGATGCACGTGATGGTGATGATCTAAATATCGTCCAGAATGCATAGATGAGATGGCTCTCGACAGTGTTCTGTGGGCTGGTTTTGAGGAGGCGATCTTAGGGGTGTGGTTGGTTGTTAAAAAGGCCACCAGAGTTGACAGCGACAAACGACTTTATGTGGCCAAAATTTGAAAAAAGAAAAAAAAATGAAAGATGGTGTTGCCGTATAAACTAGAAATAGAATTTAATTACAATTAATTCTAATTAAACATAATTGATAAGACAACTAGCAGATCATAACATTTACTCTCTAATTGGTTTTAACAGATAGCGTTTACAATTCAAAAAACTAGCAATTTGAAATAGCCCATTGTCAACAAAGAAAGTATAATTATAGTGTAATTACTACAAGATATATTCAATACCTGTGATATTAAATATTCTGCATGTTGCTTTGCATAATAATTCCCAGATGGATGGAGTTTTCCGATTATAGGCAGGAGTTCAATATCTGACAAATATCTGCATAGATGAAATGAAAACCCAAAAATAAATTATAGTATATACTATAAAGAAACTATCGTATTGATTCCAAGTAAAATAATGATGGGAAAACAAAAAGGTAAATGCTAAATACCTATCTCCATCTTTGTCAAGCTTATCAAACAACAGTCTAGCTGAAGCATCCACTGAATCATCAGAATGATGTAAAACATTGTAACTTTCTTCATCATGTTTTGTTTGGTTTTGAGTCTTGTAGCTATAAGCCTAAAACTCTTTAAGACTAGAGAATTTTCTAGATCTGGTCTTCATTTTTGTTTTTAGTAGAGACTATTAAAACATAATTTCTTTCCACTACTTTCTCTTTTCCTTAGTACATAGCTTTTACTATGATTCTCTCATATAGGTTATGATTTAAATAAATAACATGCAAGATTAGAGTTACCTGACTTCCGCCTTGCACAACCATTGTCGGAGCTTTGGGTTGTTGCTGTCAGCAGGATGAAGAAAGCTACACGACATTGAAAAAAAAATATGAAAAATATTAGCCTAAATAAAAAGTATCATCGTTCACACCAGCAGGTCGATGTGCATGTGCAGACAAGTAACACTAACAAACAAGTAGTAGAAAGAAGCTCACTCATTGAACTCAGCTAAATTTAGAAGAGCATTTCCGTCTACATCCGATGCATTAAAATGCGCTTTCACTAATACAACACAAACAATTGAAAACCCACTATTCATACATGATGAAACATGCTGATACATGAAAATTGTTGAATAATAATATACTAATCTAGCTTCAACAATACATTAGTTAGGTTAAGGCACATAAACAAAACCTTTGTATCTATGATAACTATTCAATCCTCAATGTAATAACACTTCACAACGTGCAACAAATTGTTGAAAACTGTACTTGACAATTCTTGTTAGAAGGTCATAGATAAGGTTTAACAAAGCGTGGAACAAAACAAAATTCACAGATCTGATTTCAACTTCATTTTCCACAACAACTCAACTAAACGAATTTGAAGGGCAAAAACAAAAAAGCTGTGTTCAAAATAATCACTTGTAAGCTAATTATAACCCTAAAAAACGAAGGTGAATAGAAAAGGAACAAGAGAGAGGACGAACCATTCGAACATAGGGGCTGTCACCAAGACATGATTCGCAGATGATGGGGAAGTCGGAACGTTCCCAGCCGTCAGCTTCGTGATCTCTGAGCAAACGGTGTGCCATGGATTTGAGGTTCTTTACGGTTAGGGTTCAACGCAAAACCTCTTCTCTTTTCGCTAGACTGGAAGAAAATCGATAATAGAGATATGGATTTTCTCATATGGGCCTTAGACAGCGCTTTTGATTTTATTTTATTTTTACTTTTTAAGACCTTAGAAAGCGCTTCTAAGGAAAGCGCTGTCTAATATTTTCCTTTAATTTTTTTTTTTAAATTAATAAAACTTTAGAAAGCGCTTTTTACCAAAGCGCTGTCTAAGGTCTTATATTTTTTTAAAATTTATAAGACCTTAGAAAGCGCTTTTAACTAAAGCGCTGTCTAATATTTTTCATTAAATTTTTTTTTAAAATTTATAAGACCTTATAAAGCGCTTTTGACCAAAGCGCTGTCTAAGGTCTTATATTTTTTTGCGCTTTTATTTTTTTAAATGAATAGTTTCCTTGTTTTTAACTTATAGCAGCGCTTTTGTAATAAAGCGATGTCTAAGGTGCGATGTTATAACTTACTTTTGTTGTAGTGATAATAATCATGTTAGATAATATATTTTAGGGTAATGCTAACGGATGTCTTTTGAATGGAAAAAATTATTTTTATTGGATTTATGTAATGAAAAAATATTAAAAAAAAAAGATGTTGAGTTATGTTGATGAAATATCTATTAAGCCTACAAATTAAAAAGATGAAGCAAAATATGCGAAAGAGATAGTGATCCGATGTACACGAACTGGTCCACGCGGGCTGGTCGTTATGGAGGTGCCCGGATGGGTGCTGGTCGTAATCGTTGTCCGGTAAGTGATTGAGGAGAGGTGGTGGTGTACCTGCAAGGCACTCCGACGCTCAAGTAAGAAAGGGTCAGAGAAAAGGGGCAAGTACAAAGTATTAGTTCGTAGGGTGAATATTTGATACCTGACCCTCTCAAGTGAGAGGGTTTATATAGGGCTCTAAGTGCGTGGCTAACGGTCCTATTTTCGGGGCGAAATAACCGTTTTCCCTAAAGAATCGGTCGCTGCCCAAACTAGCCGTTACGACGGGCAGGGTGTCCAAAACTAGCCGTTATGTCGGGCATATGCTTAGTTTCGGGCATCTGCCCATGGCTGTTCGGGGAGCACTGAAGCTGTGTGTGTGTCGGGCAGAATGTCCGGGGAGGAACGTTATGTTCCTTGCCCGGTAGGAGGGGCAGAAAGGTAACTTTTGCCCCTTCTGTGGATTGGATTTAGGCGATTTGGGCCGCTCTGTAGCAGAGGCTTATTGGGCCAATTCTATCCATTGGTCCAGTCCAGAACAGGAGCCCCCCAAGTCATTGCTCCCGAGCATGGGAGTGATGACTTAAGGACTCCTCGTTGTCCCGGGGAACTATCATGAAGTCGTCGTTGGATACGAGGACGACTGCCTCGAGGTGCTCGTGGTTCTCTGTGTCCGCGATATTCGTGGTCGATTCCATATTGCCCGGTATTCGGGGAGGTGACGCGTCAGATTGAATGGGAAACGTTGGGTCGCCACGTGTGCATCGAGACCTATGTAGCAGTTACCTAGGAAATTATGGCTAGTGGGCCGTCATTATTGCCTACGGGCGCGTGTGTGCACGTGCCCCTTGGTATAAAATGGGGGAAACCGTCCCATTTTCCACTTTTCCTTCTTCTGATTCTTCCTCGTCACCAGTGCGTTTGCCCGTCACCTTCTTCAAGCAGCCGACCGCCGTGCCGACCACCGTGACAAGTTTCGAGCAGCCGTTTTCTTTCACTTTCTTCTAGTAAAATCAAGTAAGTATCCTGATTTTTTGCTTGTTTTCCTTCCTTTTGTTGTTAGTGGTAGATTTCATGCGGCTAGGGTTAGTTCTAGATGGCAAAATAGGTAGATTTCCGGCGAGTGTTGGTGGTGGGCGGAGGTTCTGCCTTTTTTCTGTACCAAATGTCTCGCCGGATTAGGTAGCACGTTTGGTGGTCGTGGTGGCCCACGTGGTGGTTGCGAGTCGTGACCATCGCGTCCTATCATCCGTTGGTGGATTTGGCGAGTTTCCCGCTAGGACGTTTCTAGATTCCGGTAGAGTTTCGACGGAATCTGGGTACAGGCGCGGGGAGGTTGCTCGTAGGAAGTGGAAGGGTCTCGGGTATCTCCTCGCGGGGATATTTTGTCCTTCTTTGTTTGATGTTAGGGCTTAGGCCGGGGACGTAGTTCCTAGCCTCTCGCGCGCCCTTTCACTTGTCTTAGCGGTGGAAGGGTGGATTTGATTTCCTGTCGAATTCACTGTCTTTCTCTGCTTTTTCAGGTGATCATAGTGGCGATGGAGCCCGAGAGGGAGGTTATACCCGTTACGTCCGAGGAGGAAACTGTCTCCGAGGGAAGTAGTAGTGCAACAGCCTCGAGCTCCGCGTCCTTGAGTTCGACGGCCTCGAGTTCCGCAAGCGAAGTCGAGGGGGGAGCTGACGGAAGAGCGGGTCTGCTCGGACTTCGGGGACTGCTTTTCCATGTACGAGTATGCGTTCAAGGAATTAAGGCTGAGGTTTCCTTTCACCGACTTCCAGCGGTCGGCGTTCGACCATCTGAAGTTGGCGCCTTCCCAGCTCCACCCTAATTCGCTGGCCTTCATACGGGCTTTTGAGTTGGTGTGTGAGCACCTTGCTTTGGGGACCACCATCCCTTTGTTTTTTGCTGTTTTCCACCTTCAGCGGCAGCTGACGGGGAAGAGGTACGGATGGGTCTCTTTGAAGCAGCCCAAGAAACTGTTCAATCCGTTCTTGGAGTCCATCCGGCACTTCAAGGCGCGGTACTTCATTGTTGAGCCGTTGTCCGAGGCTGCTAAGGACAGCACGTACTGCTGGGAGGTGGAATGTGATGAGAACGGGGATGAGTTGATTAACGAGGAAGGGAAGTACATTGGGGAGAGAGTGTACAAGTTCCCAATCCGCTGGACGCCCGACCATTTCTCAAAGAAGCCCGGCGCCTACGTCTTTGAACCGAACGATTTACGCGGGCAAGATGCCGTGTCTTACGAGGCCCTGGTGAAGTGGGTCAACTCCTTTCAGCTCGCGACCTGTTGGTCGAGCAAGAATGATCCTATCCTCGAGGAGGATGGGAGTCAGAGGGTTGAGAGGAGGTTTATCAACGTGAAGGCACTGCTGGAGTGCAAGACTTCTGCGGACGTAACGAAGTTGCTCGGTAGTCATAGTTGTTTATATCTTGTTTGTGTTATTTCCTTTCCTGATGACTGATGTGTTCGTTTCGTTTGTGCAGGTGAGATGTCTCAGGCCCGTGACCGTGTGGTGAGGAGCGACATGGCGAAGGGCAAAGCTGGGCCGACTCCCTCCAAGACCCGGGCTGCTGCTGGTGCTCGTGCGCCTCCTGCTGTTCAAACCGCCCCGGGGACATCCTGTTCTCCCACTCCCTGTCCACGGGATTCTCCGCTGCCCTTGGTCGGGCGACAGAAGCGCCTCCGGACCACAGATACGGTGGATCTGAGGGGGGCAGTTGAGAAGGGGAAGTTCGAACTTCCTCCGTGCATCAACGATATGAGGTTCTTCGAGGGTAATGCCTTGGTTGTTCCTCGGGCTGAATCTCTTAGCCTGGGGAACATGGATCGCGCGGGCAAAAGGGCGATGGTGGCCAGGGATGCTTCTGCCCTCGTGAGGATGCTCGAGATGGCAGCTGTGTATGCTGAGGGGGACCACGTGCTCGAGGCTGAGCTTACTGCTACTCGGGCCTCCGAAGCGACGCTGAAGGAGGAGGTCCAGTGTTCCCGTGAGGCAAAGAAGAAAGCTGAGGAAGAGGCGACAACGCTGAGGGAGGAAGTCACCAAGCTAAGGTCGGAGAAGAAGGCGTCCGAGGAGTTGAACGCGGAGTTGATGGCGGCCAATGCCCCGGGTGATGACGAACCAGAGGAGATAAGAGTGTTGAAGACTCGGGCAGAGCTGGTCGCTGGCATTCTGCAGGCTGAGGATGATGGTATTGCTGTGGCCGCAGAGTCTTTTGACAGTGCGGTGGCCCAGTTACGAGTGGTGAACCCTGGGCTCGAGATTTCGACCGGGGGTACTCACTACCTAGCTCGTGTGGAGGGTGGCCGCATTGTCCTGCCCGAGGGTCTTGTTCTCGATACTCCCGAGGAACATATCGAGGATCAGCCCGTGGAGGAGCCGAGGCCTGAAGCTGCGTCAACCGAGCGTGTGGAAGACTGAAGAGTTTTTGTTGCTTGGCTGTATCTTGTCCGGCCTGCGTGCCGTTGAACTCGTTGTAATCTTATTTTTGTTCTGGGGGCGTGGCCCCCTTTTTAATGTAACAAGCACAATCTTTGGCCCTTGTGGCCTTTTAATTTAATGCCCGGTTAATTTATACAACTTCTGTTTATACTGTTGTACTTTGTTTTAGTTGTGCATGTGTGACTGCCCGTCGGAGGGTGTGTTTGTCAACAAGGCTTATTTTTGACAGATTGCTCGTTGCGTTATGAATTCGCCAGTGCGGGGAACTGGTCGAACGGCCGGGGAAGATCCTGGCGAGGTTGCGGATCTCAGGTCGCGATTGAGGCCTGAGGTCGCGGCGTGAACGTCCCATCGCGAGCTGGGGTTCTGCCAATCATGGTACTTGGGCGAAGGCGGTGCTCGATCGAGGACCGCCGACGAGCGGAGCTCCAGCTCATTTATTTGAGCGGGATTCCACTTTGTACGTATGCGTCGTTTGTACCTGAACGAGCATGATGGTCGTTAGACGGCCTTGTGACGCGAGGAAGCTTCTTGTGCCTTTTAGCTGTAGTATTGCTTAAGTTTTTCAGCGTTCCATGGTCGAGGGAGCGTTTCCCCGTTGAGGTTTTCGAGGAAGTATGCGTCGTTCCCCGTTTTGGCGCGGACTCAGTATGGTCCTTCCCAGTTGGCCGCCAGTTTACCTTTGCGGGAGTCCTTGTGGTTTCTTCGCAGGACAAGGCTGCCCGCGTCGAACTCCCGTCGCAAGACTTTGGCGTTGTGCCTGATCGCTATTTTTTGCTTAAGAGATGCCTCGCGGAGGGCTGTTCCCGTTCGGATTTCCTCGACGAGGTCGAGCTCCTCTCTTATCGCTTCGTCGTTCATTTCCTCGTCCAGGGGTGATTCCGTCCTCCTGGACGATACGTGGATTTCAATGGGTATGACTGCCCCGGTGCCATATGCCAAACAGAAAGGTGTTTCCCCGGTGGTGGACTGGGGAGTGGTGCAGTATGCCCACAGGACACTGTGGAGCTCCTCGACCCAGGATTTCTTTGTTTCGTCCAGTCTTCGCTTGAGGCCGCGCAGTATGACACGATTGGCCGCTTCTGCCTGCCCGTTGGTTTGGGGATGCTCTACGGAAGCGAAGTGTTGCCTCGTTCCGAGGTGTGCGACAAAGTCTTGGAATTTTTTGTCTGTGAATTGTGTTCCATTGTCCGTGACAATTGCTTGGGGGATCCCAAACCGGGCAAGGATATTCCACTTGTAGAAGCGTAGAATGTTGAGCGTTGTTATCTTGGCTAAAGCTTCTGCTTCTATCAACTTTGTGAAGTAATCTACGCCCACTATCAGGTATTTGTTTTGGCTGGACCCCGTCACGAAGGGTCCTAGGATGTCCAGGCCCCACCAGGCGAATGGCCACGGGGAGGTCATGCTTTTTAGTTCGTTTGGCGGAGCTAGGTGCATATCCCCGTGCCGTTGGCATTTGTCGCATTTCTTCACATGCTCCTTGGCGTCTTGTTGCATGGTCGACCAATAGTACCCTGCTCGGAGGGCCTTACGGGCAAGGGACTTTCCTCCGAGGTGTTGGGCGTTGATGCCTTCATGGATTTCTCGCAATACGTGGGGGACGACCTCCTCTTCTATGCATTTAAGAAGTGGGATGGAGAAGCCCCGCCGGTAGAGTTTGTTTTCGAGGATAACGTACGAGCAGGCCCATCGTTTGATGGTGCTGGCTTCCTTGGGATCCTCTGGAAGTTCGTCCCTGGTGAGGTAGTTGTAAACGGGCGTCATCCAGCAATCGCTATCCCCGATCGCGTGTACGTGTAGGGTCGAAGATCCCTTAGTGATGCTGGACCGGGGAAGTATCTCTTGGATGACTGACCTGTTTCCGCCTTTCCTCTTGGTGCTTGCCAGTTTTGACAACACGTCTGCTCGTATGTTGTGTTCGCGTGGAACGTGTCTTACTTCCACTGTTCTGAATTTTGACATCTTTTCCCTGACGATGGTGAGGTATTCCGAAAGACTATCGTTTTTGGCTTGATATTCCCCGGATACCTGGTTGGCTACGAGCTGCGAGTCCGTGCAGATGATGACTTCCTCGGCCCCCAGGTCTTCGGCTAGGCGTAGTCCGGCGAGGAAGGCTTCGTACTCGGCCTGGTTATTCGACGTGGGAAAAGACAATGTGAGGGAAGCCTCGATTATGGTTCCTTCGTCGTTTTCCAGAATTACGCCTGCCCCGCTGCCACTAGAGCTGGATGCTCCGTCCACATAGATGGTCCATCTGTTTGCTAGGTGGGGCGAGGGGTTTGAGAAAGTTACCTCTGCTACGAAATCGGCCAGGGCCTGAGCCTTAAGAGCTTTCCTGCTTTCGTACTGGATGTCGAATTCGGACAATTCTAATGACCATCTAAGCATTCGCCCGGCCATGTCTGGTCGTCCCAGTAGCTGCTTGATGGGCTGATTGGTCCTTACTACGATCGTGTGGGCCAAGAAGTAGTGTCTTAGCCGTCTGGCAGCGTTGACGAGGGCCAACGCTACCTTCTCTATCTGCTGATATCTCAATTCCGTGTCCTGCAGTGCCTTGCTCGTGAAATATACCGGCTTTTGCCCGCTAGGATTTTCGCGGATGAGAACGGCGCTAACGGCCTCGGCGGAGACGGCAAGGTACAGGAACAAGACCTCTCCGATATTTGGTCGTGACAACACGGGCGGTTCCGATAGAGCTTGCTTCAAGTGGAGGAGGGACGCCTCGCATTCTTCGGTCCATTCAAACGCTGCTTCTTTCCGCAAGAGCTTGAAGAAAGGAAGGGCGTGCTGGGCGGACTTTGCGACGAAGCGGGATAGCGAGGTCAGTACTCCGTTGAGGGATTGGATGTTCTTTTTAGACGTGGGCGTTGGGAACTCGGAGAATGCCCGGCATTTGTCGGGGTTAGCCTCTATTCCTCGTTCTGTTAGGTAGAAACCGAGGAACTTACCTGCCCGTACCCCGAACGTGCACTTCTCCGGGTTGAAACGCATTTGGTATTTCCTTTCCTGCTCGAAAATTTTGCGGAGGTGGGCGACATGGTCTAGTTCCTCGTGGGATTTGACGATCATGTCGTCCATGTATACCTCGAGCATATCGCCTATCTGTTCGTGGAAGACTTTGTTCATCATTCGTTGGTATGTAGCACCGGCGTTCTTCAGTCCGAAGGGCATCACATTGTAGTAATAGTTGCCCGATTCGGTCATGAAGGCTGTGTAAGTTTTATCGCTCGCGGCCATTGGTATTTGGTTATAGCCCGAGTAGGCGTCGAGGAACGATAAAAGTTTAAAACCGGCCGAATTATCTACGAGTTTGTCTATATTGGGGAGGGGGTAGGCGTCCTTCGGACAGGCCTTATTAACATCAGTATAATCAACGCACATCCTCCATTTGCCATTATTTTTTCGTACAAGTACAACATTAGAGAGCCATGTAGTATATTTGGCCTCGGAAATAAACCTAGCTTCTAGAAGGTCTTTGACAGCTTTCTCCGCGGCTTCTGTCTTCTCCGGGGATTGCTTCCTTCTGCGCTAGGCAACGGCTTTGACGGTCGGGTCGATCGTGAGCTGGTGGCAGGCGACGGAGGGGTCCAATCCGGGCATCTCAGCAGCGCTCCACGCGAACAGGTCTGCGTTTTCGCAGAGGCACGCTTTCAGTTGTCTTCTGGCCAGGTCGGGCAGATCTGCTCCGATCTTCACTCCCCGTTGGGGGTCTTCTCCGAACGGAACGATCTCGAAGTTGCCATCTGGGACAGGTCGTAGGAGATGGCCGCTGTTGTCGGACTTACTGCCCGACGGCGTTAGAACCTTGGCGCGATCTTCTTCGCTGAACCGGCTGTCTAGATCGATTGATTCGACCTGGGGAAGTGGTCTTGGCTGCTCGGAGCTGCTGGGCAGGGGGGACGACCAGATGCTCTTGGCTTCGCCGAGATGGTGTTAAGTCCCTTTGACGCTGCTTCAAAGCAGCGGCGGGCAGCCTCGATGTCGCCGTGGAGGGTGGCGACCATCCCTTCAGAAGTGTAGTACTTCATTTTGAGATGTACGGTGGAAGGTACTGCAATCAACTCTGCCAGGGTTGGCCTTCTGAAGATGCACTGGTATAGTGACGGGCAATCGATTACCAGAAACTGTGCCTTGATTGCTCGGGTTGTCTTTCCTGAACCGAAGGTTACGATGAGCTCTACGTAACCTCGGGGCTTTGTCACCGTTCCGTTGAACCCTTGCAGGTCGGATCCGACGTATGGAGTGAGGTGAGAGTCGTTCAGCTGCAATGTCTCAAACAGGTGGTTGTACATTATGTCAACCGAACTGCCCTGGTCCACGAGTATCCTTCGAACATCAAAATTCACCATCCTTGCCCGGATAAGCAGTGGGATGTTCGAATTCGGTGCCCCGCCGAGGAGTTCTTCCCTGTAGAAGGAAATGGGAGCGGACCCTTTGTGCGTAGTGTCCAGTGTGGCGACCTCGTTGGAGCTTTTGCTGATCAGTTGGTCAAATCTCCTTTTGACCGAGCCAACTGTGACTTTGTTGAATCCACCTCCGGAGATCACCATGGCCGACGGGAAGGCCTCCCATGGGCTGCTGGCAGCGAGGTATGTGGAGGCGAGCAGATCGTCCGGGATGCGAAAGTCTTCTGGTCGGGTCACGGACATAGCGACCTAGACGTTGGCGTCGTCGGAGGGCAGAATTTCCTCTGCGACCTTTTTGCTTTCCTGGGCCTCTTGCCGGGGAGCGTCCTTCTTTTTTGCGAACTGCTTCAGATGGCCGTCGCGAATGAGGATCTCTATGGCATCTCTGAGGTGGATGCACTCTTCCGTTGTATGGCCGTGACTCTTGTGGAAACGGCAGTACTTGGACTTGTCCATCCCTGGCCTGACCGGCAACTGCTTGGGGAAACGGACTCCCGCCTGTTTGAACTCTGAGTTGGCGCACTCGGACAGTATTTTCTCCCTCGAGCAGTGAGGGGGGTATAATCGTGGAATCGCCCGGAGGGTGCTCTCTGCTCGCGTGTATCGCGAGGTTGATCGTCGCGTCTCTTGTTTCCTCGACGGGACGTCGAGGGTTCTTCAACTCTGGACGTCCGGGCACCTTCTTGGTTGCGAGATGTCCGGACCGAGTGGGCAGCGACCTTCTCCTCATACTGTATATGTGACTGGGCCTGGTGGAGAAGTGCATTGAGATTCCTCGGTGGGTCGAGGCCGATGGCTTTCGCGAAATCGAAACCAGGACGTAACCCTTGTTCGACCAAGAATTTCTTCATGGCGTCGGTTGTTGGTACTTGGACAGCCTCCTTGTTGAAGCGCTCGATATAAGTCCAGAGAGGCTCATCTTTGCCTTGTACAACGGCTCCCAGGGACGCCTCGGTCTTGGGGTGGCGTCGTGAAGCAGTGAAGTGACGGGAGAAGATCTTCCCCAGCTGTCTCCATGACGTGATGGATTCCTCGGGCAGCTGCTTGTACCACGTCATTGCTCTTTTACGGAGCGTGGTCGGGAACAGGCGGTACTTGATGGCTCCCCGTACCCCTCTGTAATCCAAGAGAGCGTCGATGTTCTCTATATGCTCGTCCGGGTCGGCGGTTCCATCGTACGTCCCCAGCGACGGAGGCTTCTCCAGCCCCTTAGAAAGGCGGGTTGCTAGGATCTCCCGGGACAACGGGCCGCGAGGTTCGTCGTCGCTATCTGAACTTGGCTCTGAAGTTGACCGTCGTCTGCGCTCGCGGCGACGGTTTCTGCGAGGTGAGGGTGAACAGGTCTGGTCACGAGGTCTGCCCGGCGGGGAGGGCCTATCTTGCCTCGTTCTTTTGCGTCTCGACGGGGATCGATCTCGCTGGGAGATCTGATCGCGCTTGCGAGTGGGTCGTATCTCAGGCTCGTGCCTAACCGCACGGTCTTCTCTGCGCCTAGGTGGCGGGCTTTTGGATCTTCGGGCTTTATTCCGGGGAGGAGAGGATCTTGGGAAAGATGCCTCCTCAAGAGCTCCTATCCTTTCTCCTTGTTGTAGGATGAGGAGGTTGGTGTGGTTAACAGCTTCCAGAAGGGCTGCCACGGCCAAGTCGGCACTGGGCGGACCGGGAACTAGCCGGTCTTCTGATGGGATCTGCACGTCTCCTTGCCCGGTGGGAGGAGGAGTTGGAGATGCAGTAGCCCCGTCCCGACGGAAACGGGGGTCAGAAAGTAACGAAGAATGGCCATCAACGTCCATCTTGTTGACGGGGACGAGAACAGTGGTGTCAGCACCTGTCGCGGAATTCTGGGCAGCCATACGTGGGCGGATCAAAGAGAATATGTTTTGATCTTTCGGTTTCCGAGGATGAATGAAAGAAGGGGAGAACAAGAAGTTCCCACAGACGGCGCCACTGATCCGATGTACACGAACTGGTCCACGCGGGCTGGTCGTTATGGAGGTGTCCGGATGGGTGCTGGTCGTAATCGCTGTCCGGTAAGTGATTGAGGAGAGGTGGTGGTGTACCTGCAAGGCACTCCGACGCTCAAGTAAGAAAGGGTCAGAGAAAAGGGGCAAGTACAAAGTATTAGTTCGTAGGGTGAATATTTGATACCTGACCCTCTCAAGTGAGAGGGTTTATATAGGGCTCTAAGTGCGTGGCTAACGGTCCTATTTTCGGGGCGAAATAACCGTTTTCCCTAAAGAATCGGTCGCTGCCCAAACTAGCCGTTACGACGGGCAGGGTGTCCAAAACTAGCCGTTATGTCGGGCATATGCTTAGTTTCGGGCATCTGCCCATGGCTGTTCGGGGAGCACTGAAGCTGTGTGTGTCGGGCAGAATGTCTGGGGAGGAACGTTATGTTCCTTGCCCGGTAGGAGGGGCAGAAAGGTAACTTTTACCCCTTCCGTGGATTGGATTTAGGCGATTTGGGCCGCTCTGTAGCAGAGGCTTATTGGGCCAATTCTATCCATTGGTCCAGTCCAGAACAGATAGGTACATGAAATGTTAGTAATTCTTACACCTATTCTATCTGTCTTTGTTGCTCATTTTTTAGGGCTTTGTTATCCAATGTTGTTAATGTTACTTCTTCAATTTTACTCCTCTGCCTGTTGGTTTTGGTATTGGTTATGTATATGCATTTGAGACTGATTCACAAGTATCTGATCTTGGTGAGCAGTTTCAAAAGTTTCTTGCAACTCAGCCACGTCTTATGTTTGCCTCGTCTATTTAAGGTTTGGCCCCATCTTATTAGAAAAACGATGATTTAAAATAAAATCATTTGAGAAATCAGAGTTTTAACCCATTTTATAAAAACAGTTGAAAATATGCAGTTGAAATCCAAAGTAAGGAAACATAACTAGTAAAAATAAAAGATATAAGGAAAGAGAAATAACAACAGGAATTATAGAGGTTCGGCCAAAAAGACCTGATTATGTCCCTAAGAATTGTTCTTGAACGTATCCACTATTCTAGAGAGTTTTTAGAATGTTATGCCCATGAACCCCTTTATACAAGGAAATGAATTTTCAACCTAACTTTTAACTAAACGGCGAACACGCCTTCAAGTGGTTAGTCTTCAAACCAAACAGAGAATCAGGCTTGAAGTAGTTAGTCTCCAAACCAAATAGGGATTTTGCACAGGCTGATCTCAAACTAAGACGGAGTTACTAGTTGTCTACCTCCGAACCAAAAATGGGCTTTATACGGGCTTACTACAAGTCGAACCAAGAATTATACCAGGATGATCTTGAAGCTACTGAGTTTTCACGCTGAGTTGAACTCTAAAGATTTTAACTAGGTTGAGCTCAAAAACAGTTTTGGAGATTTTTACTAGCTGATCTTCATGAATCAAAATAGAGATTTTCAATAGCGGAGCTCACAAACCAAATGGAGACTTAAACTAATCCCCTAAATATAAACAAGAGCTTTTTCAATGGTTTTGATTCCAACCATAATGATAACTTTCTAAGAAAGAGTTATTTACGCAAGAAAAATTCCACTATTGGTAAATTTATAGTTTTGCTCTCACCTAGAATAATATTGCTGACTAAACTCAAGAACAGTCTCAAAACACTATGTACTTCTGACCTTCTTTTACCTCTCTAACACATTGTTAGTTACATTCAACATACCCTATTTCACACTTTCCAGTGTTAATTCACACACAAAACTTCGATCTCTAAACCGCTCAATCAAATCCATTTCCTTGACCATTAAGGCATATATATGCAACGACTTCCTACTCAATGTATCTGCTACTACATTAGCTTTACCTGGATGATATTTCAATTAGAAATCATAACCTTTTGAAAATTTTAGTCATCTTCTCTTCCTCATGTTCAATTCCTTTTTATGAAAAAAAATTTAGTCGTTGTACTCAACGGAAACCATTCTGCTTATTTCGAGGCTCGGATAGGTTATCTATCTAAAAGATACTCACAAAAGAGGGAAGGAAAAGAGACAAAGAGAGTGCTCACGGAGGAATGGGGCCCTCGTGCCTACGTATCCTCATAGTGCAATGAGGAATTCAGAGATCCGTAGTTCATGGAACCATGTAAGAAAAGGGGAAGGTTTCAAAACCTACGTATCCTCATAGTGCAATGAGGAATTCAGAGCCTACGTAGTTCGGAGAACTAAGACAGAGAAAAAAGGGAGATGGTGTCAAAACTAAGAGAGAGAAGTAAGAGATACGAATAAAGAGGGGCAAGGAGTAGGAGCAAGGAGCAAGGGTGTCTTAACCGAGACTCAGTGTTTAACTCGCTGGGAAAGGAAAGTAATCACTCTACTGGGGAAAGAAGGAAACGGATCTTAACCCTGGCTGGGGAAAAGAAAAGGAAAGAGAACTCGGTATATTAACTGATAGGCAATGGTTAACCAATAAAGAGAGTTGACTCCACTAGGGAGAAAGAGAGTTAGAATTGGTATCTGCTGAGGAAAAGGAGAATTTGTCTTTTAACTGACAAGAAGTGGTTAACCAAGAAAAAGGGTTGACTCCACCGGGGAATGGGAGAGTAAGAAATTGGTATTTAACTTACGGACGGTGATTAACCAAAGAAATGGGCTTTTGAACCAAGGGAATATGTTAACCCAAAAAGGAGACTTGATGTGTTAACAGACAGGTTGTGGTTAACCGAGGAAAAGGAGAGGTTGGTTTATTAACTAGCAGATAATGATTAACCAAGAGAGAAAAGGGTGTTTTAACCAAGGAGGTGATCAACCCAACAAAGGTTCGGTATTTTAACAGAAGGATTGTAGTTAACCGAAGAAAAAGGGTCTGGTTGGTCTTTTAACTGACAGGCAATGGTTAACCAATGAAAGAAAGGTATTGGATTCAATAAAAGGTTGGCTACTCCGCTGGGGATTCGGTATGTTAATAGACGGACTGTGATTAACCGAAGAAAGAAAATATTGACTTCTCTGGGGAAGAAGAAAATTGGTGTTTTAACCGACTGACGATGATCAACCAAAGGAACGGATGTTGAACCAAGAGAAGGTTGTTAATCCATAGAGGATGATTGGTTATAACAGACGAACTGTGATTAACCAAGAGAACGGGTGTGGAACCAAGAGAAGGTTGTTAACCCATAGAGGAATAAAGATTCGGGGCAGGAAAGAGTAACCAAGGATCGACTCAAGAGATACTACAGTTTGAGGATAGAGGCGACTATTACAAGCACAAGGTCATTCGTCCTCTACAAAAAATAATCAGAATGAGGATAGGAATTCTCCACCCTTATTCCTTCTCTAGCACTCAAAGAATAGTGTGGAGATCGAAACCGACAGTAATTTGTATAGTGCTCCAATTGTTATGCAGACGTCCGACCCAGCGGGGTATCAAGAAAGAGAAGCTCTAAAGAGATCCTAAAGAAGAGAGTGGTCAATAATTAACTAATCGAAACTAGGTTTCGATCAATCAATCAAAGGGAAGAAAAATGCCAATAATCTTTCAAGCAAGTCGAAAGATCATCAAAGCAAGTGTGTGAAATAATGTTAACAAGATTAAATTTGCTAAAAAAGAACAAATCTAATGCATCAAATTGAAATTACAAAGCATTAACAAGAGCAAGCTAGCATGCATTACTAAGCATAATCATGTTAACACATAAACAAGAATGTGAAGAAAAAAAAGTGCTTCAAACATGTGATAAAATTGCAAAATAATCAAAGAAAATCACGCAATTAATCAAGCAAGAGTCATTGCAAGTAAGTACTGGCCTAAAACAGTGGCATTAACATGAATACAAGTAAGTACGGGAAAGCACACGAGAAAACTATGCAAAACGGTCCTAAAAAGCAAGACTTTCTGCAAAAGTATCAGGTGTATTCAGTTAACACCCTGAGGTTAATCGATTATACAGTGTCAAAACTGTGTTCTCAGGCACAGGCAAGGGTGTAATCAATTGGTGTTAATCGATTATCACTTTAAAAACAACAAAAACGGAATTTTGAAAAGAACTTTTAAGAATCACTTATCGCATGCAATTACAGTGGATCATAGTATGGAAGTAGATGCAAATTTCATGTTAATTCAAAGCAATTGAAAGCTAATAGAATCAAACATGCAAGGAAAGTATTCAAGTAGCAAAGCATCAATTAAGAACTACATTGCGAAAACGCGAAATCGATCGAAAACGATAAATTAAGCAAGATTCACCAACCTACAAGGCTGAGATTTGCCTTGGTAATTATTGTAATCAAAATGTGATGAAGAGAAGCTTAGAAAACCATGAAATACAGAGATCTCTAATAATCTGTAGCGAGAAAAATGAAGATAATGCGATAATTGCTTTGGATCCGAATTTGCACCAAAACTCCTTCAATGATCAACTTCCAAAGCTTGAATTGAAGTAAATGTTGTTGTTGCTGCAGAATTCAGAGATGAAATGAAGAAGAATGAAGGTTTAGCTCAAAGAATAGCAAGCTTTAATGCAAAGCTTGCTAAGCTTTAATGGGGGTAGAGCTTTTGTGAGGTTTAGGGAAGAAGCATGTGATGATTGAGAGAGAAAGTTGTAGAAAATTCAGAGAATGAGAGAGTGAAGAGTGAAAAATTCTGAATGAAGGTCAAGGTCCTTGAATTAATGTAAATAGTTTGCTTATATAGAGCATAGGCTTGAAATGAATGGAGGTTTGGAACTTGGTATGAAGTTAGTTAAATGTGGTTTAGCATTTGGTTTGGAGTTAGTTAAACCCGACTCACTGAGTTGGGATCTAACTCAGTTAGTTATTGGTTAACTCGGTTGGAGAATCCCAATGCAACTCAATTGATCAAGTGGTTTAAAACGATTGGAAATGAGGGTGCAAGGTGAGAACTAATGATAGTGAGGTAGTGTAGCAAATGTAGTTGATATTTTCTGGTGTAATTATATGTCTAGAACCTTCCACAAGATGCTAGAATGATGTAGACCAAAGGAATAAAGTGGTAGATGTTGCAGTGCTGTGAAACCGCTTAAAACCTGCAAAACTTGCAGGTGTAATAGAGTAACCATATCATGTTAATCGATTACACAATGAAAATTTTCACTTTTTTGGCCTGAAATGAAATGTCTTGGTCATGGTTCCATGCTTCATCCCCTTGCTTTGATAAATAGGCATAGAAAACCTTCTGTTTAGCCTGTATTGATGTCGTGATGACGTTGTGGGGATATGATCATAACCTTGAGATTCTATGGGGATTTGAATATATACATGCAATGAATTTAAAGATAAAAATGTTGATGTGTATGCGGGGAATGCAAGTGCACATGCTTATGCAAAAAAGGAAAAAATGGAGGTTAAATTTTGGGTTACGACACCAGCGTCGAGCACAACCCAATCTAGGTTTACGTCAAGGACAGCCCAGAGTGCTGGCCCAACTCGTTAAGGCCAGTGGAAAGCATGTTCCCCACGTGCCCCTCACCCGAGGACACATCACCAACTGACTCGCATGCCCCGTGGAACTGTTATGCCCTTTGTAACGGGCAAGTCTGTCCACCAACCGGGGAATGCAGTGCAGTTGACCCAGGACGATGAGTATGAGATGCTCATCCGTGCCTCCACGTAGTAATCCTGGCAGTCATCGGTTGTGGGCTTGAACACTCAGCCCATAACGTAGACCATTGGCCCAGCACTGAAGGCACACTATAAAAACCCTCCTCTAGAGGAGGGTCAGATATTATGTTTTTACCCTTTCTTACTCACCTCTTCACCCGAACTAACTTAAGCATCGGAGTGTCTGCAGGTACACCCCCTTTCTTCGCTGACCGTTCAAGTCCACTGACTTGCTGCCGACCACTTACCTATTCTGATCAACAGGTTAGATCACCTTTCCCTTGCATAACTGAATCTCGAACCCAATTTGGTTGCTATGACCAGCTTATCCTTTTCCCTTAGGGTTTTATCATTATTTTCCATTTCCTTAGGAATTAATAAAATTCGGTGGTGACTCTATTAGTCGTCTGCGAGTGTGCGATGCGCTCATAAGGTCATATTTTTCAAGATGTGACAATAACATCAAATAGAAACAATACACAATCTTACAATATTTCATAGAATCATACATCATTATACAACATACACATGAATGCTTATGCAATGCACTTGTCCTCTACTCCAATTCATGTGGTACCAACACTGAACTCAAAGCTTATTTTCATAAGTTCTAATAGTTTGGGAGAGCGTATGAGTTACATCCTACACTACAATACTCTCCTAGACATCCGTAGACTCTACAATGTATAGGAGGATATAAAAGCTACGCACGCACTCCAACCACAAGACTCTTTGCTAAACTCTACTTCTAGGAGTATATGCGAGCTACGCCCATACTACGACACCCTTCTAGAAGTTCGTAGACATGAA
Source organism: Lathyrus tuberosus (assembly GCA_022829125.1). Taxonomy (NCBI): domain Eukaryota; kingdom Viridiplantae; phylum Streptophyta; class Magnoliopsida; order Fabales; family Fabaceae; genus Lathyrus; species Lathyrus tuberosus. Next base: position 2,132,384 of record JALAZF010000323.1, on the reverse strand, counting down.
ATGTTTAGGAGTACATGCAAGCTACGTCGTACTACACACTATCTCTAGACGATACCTACTTCGATATAGTATGATGCATGATGATTAGACAAACACAAATTCAATTCGAACCTCCAAACCATATTTGAAACACACTAACCTTGATTACTAAATTAGGGTTTCCACAAGTTTTATCACACATTTACTTTGATGGCCAAATTAGGACTCCACATTGGTTCTTATCGAACCTTCAATATAATTGCCACATTAGGGCTTCACATTGGTTCATAATCGCCACATTAGGGCTTCACATTGGTTCTTATTAAAACTTCAACATAATCTCCACATTATGGCTTCACAAGGATTTTATCAAACATTAGACTCATGTCCTAAGATTATTCTCACAATCACTCATCATTCATAGCATAATTCATAACAAGTATTTTATCAAAACATTGGACTCATGCCATATGGTTCACTTCACAATTATTCATTATTAACTATGTGATTCATAAATATAAACATCTTGAAATATATATTGCAATATAGGTATTTTCATTATCTTTCTAACGCATCTAACCGCACCTCAATCGGAGTATCTAAACTCAAGTTATGAATTTTTTTTTAATTCCCAAACATGCAATCGATTGCACTACCATTCTACCTAATTTTGTGCTACAGAAAATGGTGATAACCGATTGTACATATAGTGCAATCGATTGCACTCTGCTAAATTTCATTTTTTTTTTTGCAATAATAATCACTTTTAAACTCCATTCAAGCCCCAGTTTCAATACCATTACAGAATTACAGTGTAAAACACATTCTGACATTAATTTTTTTTATCAATTTGACAGGATTAATACATCATAATGAAGTTGCACTTCCCTAATACATCCGACAGAGAACCCCAATACAATTTTGTTTCTTGTCTTATCGCTTTTGTTTCATTTATTATTATTTATTGAGTCTCCTTCATGATTGCACATTTCTGAATCAAGTTTTGAACCGATTCGTTATTTAGCATGCATAATTCAATTGTTATATTTGAGTTTGATGATGATGATTTTAGTCAATTGATTAAGTTAGTGGAAAAAGAACTATATGTGTTATTGATTCAAATCAGGTTGAAAGAAAAATCTCAAAGTATTTTGAAAAGAAGGAAAATTTGAGATTTTGTGTGTGTTGTACCCCAAATTTTACCCTCAGATCCTCTGATCATTTTTCATATCCAATTTTAAGCCGTTTATTTTAGCATTTGCGTTCAATTGGGCCATTAGTCATTAATCAAACATATTTTTGTCAATCTTGCCATTCCTTATTTTAATTACTATCACTACTTCCCTATTTAGTTAAATATTTATTTTAGATTTATTTAGAATTTATTTAAATCCATTTTAGCCTATCTTTTTATATAGTATATGTTTAAGTTAGTTTTAATTTTGAACTTAATTTAATTTTAATTTTAATTCAACTTTCTCTAGTTTAGTTAATTTAGTGTAATTTTATTTTTAATTATAATTGTAGTTTTATTTTCTATTTCTTTAGTTTAATTCATTTTAATTTAACTTAATTTTCAAAAGTTTCATAAAAAAACAAATACACATTTCAGTCCAATTCATTTACACAAGTTCAATATACACAATTTAATGTCATTAAGTTTCTTCTCTATTCCTTCTTGTTTCTTGCAGAGTCCAGTTCTATGCATTACCATTACAAGAAAATCACAAAAAATCCAAAAGCCCACATAAGTCCATTTACAGAAGAAATAAAAAAAACAACACTCTTTCTCCAGCCGTACTCTCCAAGTCCCCTTTTTCAATACACCAGACATAGACTGTACTACTAAAGCTACCTCTTTCCTGCCATGAGAAGAACAACACGGACCTCTGCTATCACTCCATCAAGCCAACAAAATTCTGGACCATATGACCACCTGCTCAAGCCATGACCTTGCACCAAAATAAGGCCTGTCTACAAAACTCCAAAAAAGACCACAGATCCTGCAACATGAAATTAACAATTCAAAATCTGCTATGAAAGCAACAACATGGGCCATGATGGACAGAAAAAGAGAGAGACGGGAAGAGAAGGAAGAAAAGTTTCATTTTTTTTAAATGATAAAGAGGAGGGAGAAACAGATCCCGGGGAGGCTCACACTCTTTGCCTTTGACACCAATACGATCTTAAAATCACAACCCGACTTCCTCTTCTTGAGATCCTCTTTCAAAAAGAAAAACTCAGCACAACTCTTCCTCGGCATAACCTCAAAAGCAACAACTTTCAACTCCTTCGTATCTCCCTCTTTCCTTCATCCTTCCAACAACTAATCCTTCATCAAACCTCAAATAAAAATGCACTAAAAAAAAACCTTGATCCATCCTTCGTAACTTAACTCGTACCCTTGAACTCACACAAAACCTGAGACTTCCATTTTCCTTCTTTCAGCTCGACTCTCCTTTAATCGCACAATCTTTTTTCTCCTTCAATCAAACCCTTCAACCGAACTCACAAACAACAACACGCCTCCATCCTCTTCAAAAAACCCTTCAACACCCAATCAATACAAACCCTGAAAACCATTAAAATTCCTTAAATCTCATAACCCAAATAGAACCAGAAAGGTAGGAGAGTGGGTAATTGAACCGAAACAAACCAAGAGAACAAACGAGTTAAGTGCGAACCGTGAGCGAACTGGACGACACGGCTTGAGCTTGAAGATGAAATCACAAAGGGTAGAGCGAACCGAAGCCAAATCTGTCGAGGAGAGTCGATTCGAGACGCGAGAGGCTTTGAGGTTTGAAGCAGGCGAAGGCGAGATCGAGGGGGTGTGGTGGAGGTTTTCGAACGAAGATTGTGGATGCTCTGCGCTCCAATGTCCTTTTCTTTTCTTTCGTTTTGTTTTTCTTTTCATTAATCTGTTTATTTAATAAGGCTGAAACACGATGGATGAGTTGACCATGTGCATTGTAGCCTTTGAAGTTGGAAACCGATGATGCTGTAGGTCTACGCTTGACCAAGCTAGGTTGAATCTTATTTTTTGTTTGAAGGATTGTTGGGCCCATGGATCTGCAATAGTTTATTTCAACGTTAACACACTTAAATATTCCTATCTGCTTACTATCCCAGCACCACACCCCTCGTGTTTCTTTTCTTAAATTAATGACTTTCTTATTTGTTCTATTTTATTAAAAAGGTTTTAATTTTTTTTTCTTGTCTTAGATTTGATGAAGTCTTGGTAAATATGTAATCTTTGATTTCCATTTTGAATTTCTATTTTATTTTTTGGGCCAATGATATTAGAAAAATCATGACTTTGTTGATCATGTCAAAATCACTAAAAGTCTTTATAAATATGAGGCCACCTTTTTTATTGGTCGATGAGAGTCAAAAATCTAAGATTATCGACTTATCGATTTACAACCTGGATTAAGATGAGACCAACTTTGATTTTTCACTTCATTTCGCATCTGCTTCTATCTTCATTTTCATTTTTTATCAATGAGGTCTTTCTATTCACGAATGTTGTTTATCAAAGCAATCAACCTTCATTATTTCAAATCTGTAGTGAGTGATCATCGAGATCTCTTTCTATACTTTGGGATCATGATAGGTTACCTTCGACTAATCAACGAAAGTTTGTGATTAAGACGAGATCTCCACCTTTTCTTTTCGTGCGACACGGTTTCTTTGGAGAATGATCCTCAATATCATTTCTCTATCGTGTTTTAGCACAAAGATCAATTGTGTATCCTCCTATAGCATGGTCTTCCTCATAGACCGTGCTACGATGGTTTAGCACTACATTGGACCTGACTCATCCAGTATATTAATCATCAACTACTAACTTTACTTTCCGTCAATATATTCTTGATTTTATTTTCTGTCAAATATTATTTTTGTCATATATATCATATCCATACTTGTTCATCTGACCCTCCCTTCCAAAGGAAAGTTCTTTTATTTTGACTCCTAAGTCAATAAACCACTCACATTTTATCTTTGGCCTCCTAAGAGCCATTTTTCTCATAACTTAGTAATAGGTTAGAGTTATCGTGAACTCTATGTGATTCTCACCATCATGAGAATTCACTTTCCCCTTATAACTTAGACTTAGAGAGTTATCGTGAACTCTAAAATGAGCTTACACTCATTTCCCCTCGGAGCTTTGGCCACAGTCAATGGTTCCTCTATCACCCTTAGTTAGGTGAACTACGGTTGCTCTGATTCTTTAGTCAGATACGTAGGCACAAGATGCGACATCTTGGCGAGCAAACTTAGTGTACATACCCTTAGGTCTTTACCTTAGTACAGATTATCTTAGCAAGCAAACATAGAATAACACAATCTAAATAAGAGGTTCCTGTAGAGTACTATAGATACTTAGGGTGCTAATACCTTCCCTTTGTATAACCAACCCCCGAATCTTAGATCTCCCCCTTTTTAGGTTTTCTTGATCTTGAACCTTTCCTTTGGATAAATCAAAGCCGGTTGTAAAAGAAATATGATGCAAGTTAATTAATAGCTTGTTATCCGATTCTCACCGTAACAGAAATGGCGACTTCACTGGGGATTAATATGAGGGTTAAGCCCACCTTGTTTTGTTTATGTTATTTATGTTTGCCTGCTATACTTGTACATATTTGTATATATCTGTATATCTGTTTGCTTGGGATCCTCTATGTGCAGGGTGCCATTATTGAGTGTTGAGATAAGTCCTAACCCGGACTTGAGAGTACACATTTGATTAGGATCGTGGGCATAGTCAAGGAAACTTCGAGGGAGAAATCCCAAAGGAGTGGACTTGAAGTCCACACTCAATTGAGGCCCTCTTAAAAGTGGTATAAGCTGAACGAGCAATCGTGAAGGCGTTACTACCTTCAACCTTGGTGTCGGGGATACTGATGACCTTTAGTTATCCCTTTACCCCCACGGCTTATTTTGGACGTAGTGCGATGACTATGAGGGAGTAATCCTAAATGGTTAATATGCGATACTACACTCAGACGAGACTCTCTTGAGAATTTTATTGATTACCGAGCAATTGGGAAGTCGATAAAATCTGAAAGATGGGTTGTCGACTCTGGGCACTTTTTAGAACCCTGTTCTGCAGATTGAAAACCCATAGTACACACCTTGTTGGGATGGGTAGACCGTGGCTCCATTCATGAGACCCCTAAACCTAGGGCTTGTGTGTACATATGTCTGTGTTTTTATATGCCCGTGTTTTGTGCATTGCGTACATCTCATCGCATCCATTGATGGTTTCAAGGAACTCATATGTTCTTTTCTTTACAAAGATCAATAGAGACCATGATTTTTAAAGCAAAACTCTTCAGCTTTCAAAAACATGTTTGCGACTTGCCTTTGAGTTCTTGAAACCATTTGGCTTGCATTAGCATTGCATTTACATTTGCATTGCATTTGCATTTCTCAGCCTTGAGTCTCATCCACCCTCTGTATGTAACCCAGTTGACTTCCCGAAGCCAACATTGGACTTGAAATAGCTTTTGAGGGATCGTGAACTCAGGAGAGTAAAGCTAGTTTGTAATAAGAGCAAATTTTGAATCATTGAAAGATCAATTGGACCATATTGTGGAAGCTATGATAGCTCTGGCAAAGAGAGCCGACGCCCATTGTGACTACCATGCTGGGGCACAGGGGTACTCAACTGAAGACTGCAAGGTACTTAGGAGCAAGGTTCAGACTCTGCTTGACTCCAATATGTTCTCATTCATGCCTCAAGGCATTCAAATCAACAATCCTTCACATAATCAAGCGGGTTCATCAGACTCTAAGATGGAAGAAATTGCTGAGCGGGTATGTGAAGATGATTCTCAGACGGATCTCGACAATCAACTCTGAAGATGACTATATCAGTTTGGCAAATCAAGAAGGAAATTCCAATTCCCCGAAGCTGGCAACTTTTGGCTGTTTCAGCATTTTTGTTGTATTTTCTTGGCATGTTTAAATCTGTATTTGCTTATAAGCTGTTGTTTTTCAAAATTGGCAAGATTAATGAAGTGTTTATGCATCTTTTGATTAAGTTCATTCGTATTCACTCATTCTTTTTTTTTACCGTCACAAAAAAAAAAACAGACAAATTTTTCAAACTATTGTTCAAGCGAAGATTGGGGAGGATGATGAAAATATTATCCATAATTGTTGTGATATGCTTTCGAATAAACCTTGCCGAGGATATAAGGCATTGTTTCAATCCCCAAACACTGGAGAAATAAGGAAGATAATCCCTCGCTAACCCCTTCGAGCCTAGAAGTAGGAGTTTTTCTTTCCTTATGCAAAAAACCCTTAAATCTCAACCTTGGGGCAGGGTAGTTCTCAGTTTAACTTGGTTATGCAATCGAACGCAAGCGCTTCATGCAAGGCACCAGTCGGCTCTCTCAAATCAAATGAGTTAGCGTTGTACAAGTTGTTCCTCCAAACAGCAAGTAAGGAAGGATCGTCGAGAAATCCTTAATCGAAGAACAAGCCGAGTCCCTTTCAAGGCAAAAGCCAAGAAAGATGGGAAGCCCAAAACTTCGCCTTATACAAGAAGGTTCGTACAACCATCAAGACAAAGCAGAATCTCATAATATCAATCAAGCAAAAAAGAGGTCTCATAACCTCAAAAGACAAGAAGAGGTCTCAAAACCTCAGTGAAGACCAAGACAAGGTCTCAAGACCTCAGCAACAAAGAATGACCAAATTCTGCAAGGAAGTAATGACTATCCAAGATGTCCGAATCATCATCAACTATCATCAGTTCGGTCCTAGTCTGTGAGAACCTGAATGTATAACTTGAGTTAACTGAGTGTAGGATCGGAGTTCATCACGAAGATTGGGTGGGGACAAATAAACTTTGAGCCTTTATCTTTTGTTTCATAAACTGTGAACCAAGCCACGTTACAACCCTTAAAAGACCTAATTGAGGTAAGGTTGTTTTGAAAGCATACTACAACAAGGTTGATTAACATGACTCCTAATGATCTTTGCTAATTGCGTGTGTGGATCACTTTATTTGTCATTCTGTAAATGACTATACCCACCTTTGTTTTGATTATTTAATCATTCCACTGTGTGCGTTTTCATCAATAAAGTTTGTTTTTCAAAAGCTTGCATGAATTTTGCATTGAAATTGCCAATTTTAAATGAACAATACTTGTTTGCAAAACAATTCAATATCAAAAGAATCCTAGCAAATGCAGCCAGCTAGGGAATCTGACTTGATAAAGGAAGTTCAGTCAGGGTCAACCAAGCGAAAGGTTCTGCCAATCCACCATCCCAATAGCCAAGAATCAGGGGCAGAACTCTTCAAAGTTCAGAATATTGGGGCAAACCTTCTTGAGGTCATCTTATGACAAGTTTGGACTCCAATGACCCATCAATAGTGGCAAACTCATTCTCCAGTTGTTTCTACCGCAGTCTGATTACTTTGTATTGCAAATACATTTGAACTGAGGCAGTTACATCAAGTTTCCTGAATCTTTTCAAGAGTTTGAAGATATTGAAGCATCTTGTATGCCAATTCTTCTGTAAAATCCTTTTGATGACTTATCTGTTAATCAGAAGCAGTCAGGTCGAGATTTGACATCTCTCTCAAAGGCCAACTAGTCTGGGGCATCTCCTTCACAGATCAACCAAGCTGACAGGGGCAAGTTTGTTCCCAAATCATCAACAACCAGTCTAAAGCACAAGTTCAAGGACCTTGTTGTGTAGATCTGGGGCAGTTATACCGAAATTCATGAATCTCTCCAAGAGTTTGAAGATATTGAAACACCTTGTATGCCAATTCTTCTGTAAAATCCTCTTACTACTTTCTTCTGATAGACCATGTTAATCTGGGGCAGATGAGTTATACAGAACTACTCAGTTTTTATGGTATCTTTTGCTAGCTCCCCAGTAAGCTGTCTCTTCAGCTAATCTTGGCAATTATCCATGGATTTCCTCTTCCAATAAAGGAATCAAGCTCATGATGGAAATCCTAATGAAGTCATGGTGCTATACCAAGTGGAGTACTCTTTTCCCTAGAGAAGATCATAACCTTAAAGTAGAGCTGCTGATCCTACTTATTCACCCCCAGTAATGGTCCAACCTGTTGAGTTTGGCTGGGTGTCCTCGTCGAGATGTTTATTTCGTCTCCCGTTTCGCTTCTTGTCTGTTTTGTTAGCGTAAGCATAAGTATGGCATATAAGCACCTTATGCATAGCATCTTAGCATTTCTGCTACCTTTTTTTGGTGTTTACATGTGTCGTTCACTTTGGCGTTTATCTCCCCAAGTGAATGGGTTTGTCTATTCTCTCCAATAGAGTTGTCAGCCCTAGGCATAAAGTGTCCATCCATTCTTGAAATCCCCAAAGAGTTTTATCCACGTGGATGATGGTTGTTTCAGTTATCTTTTCCACATTTGGATAAGATAAATCCCCATATGAGTTCATTCCTCAATTGGAGTCTTGTTTGACTGTTTCTTTCTGGTTTGTTCCTAGATGAAATTTTGGTCCCTAGTGAGTGTGGTTTTCGAACCCACTTTCGGAATGCATTTATTTTGCACCGTGTCTCGCAGGAATAGTCTTTTACAAATCTTTGAAGACAAAATTATTTTCTCCAACAGTGTTGTAATATCAACATCTCTTTGGAATTTATACCCAATAACAAGTGGCAATCTCCTTGAGAAGCTTGTTTTTCTATCATTACCTTTACAACGATAAGTGGCCATCTCTCTCACGAGAAGCTTATCCGTCCTTGGTTTTATTCATACTTCTACAGTTACCAATGGTGTTATCTTCAATCATTCACTTTCCATCAACTCGTTTGATGTGAGCCCTATTTGAGTTATTCCTTGCCGTCAATCTGTTTGATGAGGTGTTCCGAATTCAGGTTTCGTACCTTCGGATACGTATCATTTTCATTGCCGTCAAACTTCTTGATGATGTGATTCCTGTTTCGGCTTCCCTGTCATCAACCATCAATTCAAAAGTCCATCTCATACTGGTATCCAAAATCCAGCTCATATTGATACGCAGAGTTTGCCTCTGTCTTCTCTGTTTTTTCTTGAAGATCCCGTTTGAACTCTTCATTATAAGAAAATCCCAGGAAATCTTTTGTTGGATGCTTATCCTTTTGTTTCACACTGATCCCCAGTGGAGATCATATCTTCTTTATGGTTTCATGCCCAGTAAGAATGTGTCTTTATTTCCCCAGTGAAGTGAAGACGTTCCTGGTTTATCTCCAAAATCTTTGTCTAAGCTAGGCTTACGTCCGGTCTTCACCCTCATGCATCAGATTCCAACTCTTTGTGCAGTATTCCCTAGGAAGTCTAACCCGCAACCCTGGTACTGACCTATTCGATACTTAATCACCTTATTTGGATACCTAAAGTCCAGTAACTATTGGCATTGCCTAAACTTCGAGTTATCGTGAACTCGTTGTTTAATTCCTGGTTATCATGAACCCTCTGTTTGCTTCAGATTATCGTGAGTCTATTGTTTAAACCGTTCTTGTTTGAATCGAGTCAAACATGAACCTAAACTTCGAGTTATCGTGAGCTCATTGTTTAATTCTTGGTTATCGTGAACCGTTTTTGTCTAAACTTCAGATTATCGTGAGTCTGTTGTTTAAAACCTTTCTTGTTTGAATCGAGTCAAACATGAACCTAAACTTCGAGTTATCGTGAGCTCGTTGTTTAATTCCTGGTTATTGTGAACCGTTTTTGTCTAAACTTCAGATTATCGTGAGTCTGTTGTTTAAAGTCGTTCTTGTTTGAATCGAGTCAAACATGAACCTAAACTTCGAGTTATCGTGAGCTCGTTGTTTAATTCCTGGTTATCGTGAACCGTTTTTGTCTAAACTTCAGATTATCGTGAGTCTGTTGTTTAAAACCGTTCTTGTTTGAATCGAGTCAAACATGAACCTAAATTTCGAGTTATCGTGAGCTCGTTGTTTAATTCCTGATTATCGTGAACCCTCTGTTTGCTTCAGATTATCGTGAGTCTGTTGTTTAAACCGTTCTTGTTTGAATCGAGTCAAACATGAACCTAAACTTCGAGTTATCGTGAGCTCGTTGTTTAATTCCTGGTTATCTTGAACCCTCTGTTTGCTTCAGATTATCGTGAGTCTGTTGTTTAAAACTGTTCTTGTTTGAATCGAGTCAAACATGAACCTAAACTTCGAGTTATCGTGAGCTCGTTGTTTAATTCCTGATTATCGTGAACCCTCTGTTTGCTTCAGATTATAGTGAGTCTGTTGTTTAAACCGTTCTTGTTTGAATCGAGTCAAACATGAACCTAAACTTCGAGTTATCGTGAGCTCGTTGTTTAATTCCTGGTTATCGTGGACCGTTTTTGTCTAAACTTCAGATTATCGTGAGTCTGTTGTTTAAAACCGTTCTTGTTTGAATCGAGTCAAACATGAACCTAAACTCGTTGTTTAATTCCTGGTTATCGTAAACCGTTTTTGTCTAAACTTCAGATTATCGTGAGTCTGTTGTTTAAAACCGTTCTTGTTTGAATCGAGTCAAACATGAACCTAAACTTCGAGTTATCGTGAGCTCGTTGTTTAATTCCTGATTATCGTGAACCCTCTGTTTGCTTCAGATTATAGTGAGTCTGTTGTTTAAACCGTTCTTGTTTGAATCGAGTCAAACATGAACCTAAACTTCGAGTTATCGTGAGCTCGTTGTTTAATTCCTGGTTATCGTGAACCCTCTGTTTGCTTCAGATTATCGTGAGTCTATTGTTTAAAACCATTCTTGTTTAAATCGAGTCAAACATGAACCTAAACTTCGAGTTATCGTGAGCTCGTTGTTTAATTCCTGGTTATCGTGAACCCTCTGTTTGCTTCAGATTATCGTGAGTCTATTGTTTAAACCGTTCTTGTTTGAATCGAGTCAAACATGAACCTAAACTTCGAGTTATCGTGAGCTCGTTGTTTAATTCCTGGTTATCGTGAACCCTCTGTTTGCTTTAGATTATCGTGAGTCTGTTGTTTAAAACCGTCTTTGTTTGAATCGAGTTAAACATGAACCTAAACTTCTGGTTATCGTGAACCTGTTATTTAAAACCAGGCCAGATGTGAACTTAAACTTCAGGTTATCGTGAACCGTTGTTTGAACCCTGGACCAATATGAACAAAACAAAAACAAAACAAAATCCAGCTCATACTGGTATTCTTCATAAACCAAATCATATTGTTATCTCAACCATCTTTGGTACCCATTGGTTCATTAACCTTATCCTCAGCTAAAGGTCCAGTCACCTTTCATCATCTGATGCGCAGAGTTTATCTCTGTCTTTTCTGGCTTTTCTTGAAGATCCCGTTTGAACTCTTCAGTGTAAGAAACCCCCAGAAAATCTTTTGTGGATGTCCATCCTTTTATTTCAAGCTGATCCCCAGTGGAGATCAGGTCTTTTTCTGGTTTCATGCCCAGTAAGAATATGTTCCTTTTCCCCAGTGTCGTCCGGTCACGCATGAACTTGTCGTCCATCTCCCTAGATCTTTCCCCAGTGGAGAACACCTCTCTGGCTCCTATCTCCAATGAGGACCTGTAGGGTTTTCCCTTCAGCTTTTCTATCCCCAGTTTCCTCAGAGTCTCCCCAATGAGTCTCTTTTGTTGGTTAGCCTGTATCCCTAGTGAGTTTTCCTCATGGATACTAACCTTCATCCTTCCCCAGTGAAGCTCACATATGGTTGTTTACTTTTTATCCTTTGGTGTCTTGTTTGTCTACATCGCTGCATTATCATCTCATTATTATCATCATGCTAGTAATTCATGGCATGTCAGCATACTAGATTAGTTTTGGCCATAACATTGCATATCATTGCATCTAAGGGCAAAATTTTCGGTTATCTATATTTAAATATCTTCCACCATGATTTCATGAGGATTTTCATCTCTCATGTCATCCGGTGAAGATATATAAATAGGGGTAACTGTTGTACCCCAAATTTTACCCTCAGATCCTCTGATCATTATTCATATCCAATTTTAAGTCGTTTATTTTAGCATTTGCGTTCAATTGGGCCGTTAGTCATTAATCAAACATATTTTTGTCAATCTTGCCATTCCTTATTTTAATTACTATCACTACTTCCCTATTTAGTTAAATATTTATTTTAGATTTATTTAGAATTTATTTAAATCCATTTTAGCCTATCTTTTTATATAGTATATGTTTAAGTTAGTTTTAATTTTGAACTTAATTTAATTTTAATTTTAATTCAGCTTTCTCTAGTTTAGTTAATTTAGTGTAATTTTATTTTTAATTATAATTGTAGTTTTATTTTCTATTTCTTTAGTTTAATTCATTTTAATTTAACTTAATTTTCAAAAGTTTCATAAAAAAACAAATACACATTTCAGTCCAATTCATTTACACAAGTTCAATATACACAATTTAATGTCATTAAGTTTCTTCTCTATTCCTTCTTGTTTCTTGCAGAGTCCAGTTCTATGCATTACCATTACAAGAAAATCACAAAAAATCCAAAATCCCACATAAGTCCATTTACAAAAGAAATAAAAAAAACAACACTCTTTCTCCAGCCGTACTCTCCAAGTCCCCTTTTTCAATACACCAGACATAGACTGTCTACTAAAGCTACCTTTTTCCTGCCATGAGAAGAACAACACGGACCTCTGTTATCACTCCATCAAGCCAACAAAATTCTGGACCATATGACCACCTGCTCAAGCCATGACCTTGCACCAAAATAAGGCCTGTCTACAAAACTCCAAAAAAGACCACAGATCCTGCAACATGAAATTAACAATTCAAAATCTGTTGTGAAAGCAACAACATGGGCCATGATGGACAGAAAAAGAGAGAGACGGGAAGAGAAGGAAGAAAAGTTTCATTTTTTTAAAACGATAAAGAGGAGGGAGAAACAGATCCCAGTGAGGCTCACACTTTATGCCTTTGACACCAATACGATCTTAAAACCACAACCCGACTTCCTCTTCTTGAGATCCTCTTTCAAAAAGAAAAACTCAGCACAACTCTTCCTCAGCATAACCTCAAAAGCAACAACTTTCCACTCCTTCGTATCTCCCTCTTTCCTTCAACCTTCCAACAACTAATCCTTCATCAAACCTCAAATAAAAACTCACTCAAAAAAAACCTTGATCCATCCTTCGTAACTTAACTCGTACCCTTGAACTCACACAAAACCTGAGACTTCCATTTTTCTTCTTTCTGCTCGACTCTCCTTTAACCACACAAACCACTTTCTCCTTCAATCAAACCCTTCAACCGAACTCACAAACAACAACACGCCTCCATCCTCTTCAAAAAACCCCTCAACACCCAATCAATACAAACCCTGAAAACCATTAAAATTCCTCAAATCTCATAACCCAAATAGAACCAAAAAGGTAGAAGAGTGAGTGATTGAACCGAAACAAACCAAGAGAACAAACGAGTTAAGTGCGAACCATGAACGAACCTGGACGACACGGCTTGAGCTTGAATACGAAATCATAAAGGGTAGAGCGAACCGAAGCCAAATGTGTCGAGGAGAGTCGATTCGAGACGCGAGAGGCTTTGAGGTTTGAAGCAGGCGAAGGTGAGATCGAGAGGGTGTGGTGGAGGTTTTCGAACGAAGATTGTGGATGCTCTGCGCTCCAATGTCCTTTTCTTTTCTTTCGTTTTGTTTTTCTTTTCATTAATCTGTTTATTTAATAAGGCTGAAACACGATGGATGAGTTGACCATGTGCATTGTAGCCTTTGAAGTTGGAAACCGATGATGCTGTAGGTCTACGCTTGACCAAGCTAGGTTGAATCTTATTTTTTGTTTGAAGGATTATTGGGCCCATGGATCTGCAATAGTTTATTTCAACGTTAACACACTTAAATATTCCTATCTGCTTACTATCCCAGCGCCACACCCCTCGTGTTTCTTTTCTTAAATTAATGACTTTCTTATTTGTTCTATTTTATTAAAAAGGTTTTAATTTTTTTTCTTGTCTTAGATTTGATGAAGTCTTGGTAAATATGTAATCTTTGATTTCCATTTTGAATTTCTATTTTAATTTTTAGACCAGTGATATTAGAAAAATCATGACTTTGTTGATCATGTCAAAATCACTAAAAGTCTTGATAAATATGAGGCCACCTTTTTTATTGGTCGATGAGAGTCAAAAATCTAAGATTATCGATTTATCGATTTACAACCTAGATTAAGACAAGACCAACTTTGATTTTTCACTTCATTTCGCATCTGCTTCTATCTTCATTTTCATTTTTGATCAATGAGGTCTTTCTATTCACGAATGTTGTTTATCGAAGCAATCAACCTTCATTATTTCAAATCTGTAGTGAGTGATCATCGAGATCTCTTTCTATACTTTGGGATCATGATAGGTTACCTTCGACTAATCAACGAAAGTTTGTGATTAATACGAGATCTCCACCTTTTCTTTTCGTGCGGCACGATTTCTTTGGAGAATGGTCCTCAATATCATTTATCTATCATGTTTTAGCACAAAGATCAATTGGGTATCCTTCTATAGCATGGTCTTCCTCATAAATCGTGCTACGATGGTTTAGCACTACATTGGACCCGACTCATCCAATATATTAATCATCAACTACTAACTTTACTTTCAGTCAATATATTCTTGATTTTATTTTCTGTCAAATATTATTTTTGTCATATATATCATATTCATACTTGTTCATCTGACCCTCCCTTCTAAAGGAAAGTTCTTTTTTTTTACTCCTAAGTCAATAAACCACTCACATTTTATCTTTGGCCTCCTAAGAGCCATTTTTCTCATAACTTAGTAATAGGTTAGAGTTATCGTGAACTCTATGTGATTCTCACCATCATGAGAATTCACTTTCCCCTTATAACTTAGACTTAGAGAGTTATCGTCAACTCTAAAATGAGCTTACACTCATTTCCCCTCGGACCTTTGGCCACAGTCAATGGTTCCTCTATCACCCTTAGTTAGGTGAACTACGGTTGCTCTGATTCTTTAGTCAGATACGTAGGCACAAGATGCGACGTCTTGGTGAGCAAACTTAGTGTAGATACCCTTAGGTCTTTACCTTAATACAGATTATCTTAGCAAGCAAACATAGAATAACACAATCTAAACAAGAGGTTCCTGTAAAGTACTACAGATACTTAGGGTGCTAATACCTTCCCTTTGTATAACTAACCCCCGAACCTTAGATCTCTCCCTTTTTAGGTTTTCTCGATCTTGAACCTTTCCTTTGGATAAATCAAAGTCGGTTGTAAAAGAAATATGATGCAAGTTAATTAATAGCTTGTTATCCGATTCTCACCGCAACAGTGTGCATGACTCGAATCATGGACATATCCTGACTCGAATAAAATTGAACAGAGCCAAACCAAAATTTTTCAAATTCTCTTACTCGAATCACTATTTTAACTTGATTTGAATAAGGAGGCTCTATTACTCAAATCACAAGTTGCACTTTATTCGAATAAGAAAAATATAGGTCACCTCTGCTTCATTTGATTTGAATCAGATTTGTACTTGACTCGAATAAGACATTTTTTTTAACATTTCTCTGTTTGGATTTATCCAAATTGACTCGAATCAGACTTTGTACTTGATTTGAACCATGCGCCTCCCTGACTCAAATCAGAGTAATAATGTGATTCAAATCACACGAGAAATGGGTCAAATTCTTCATGTTTTCTTATTTCACTTCACTTGCCAATTTGACTCAAATCATGAAATATTCCTGACTCGAATCTAACTAAATTTTTCCATCCATTTTTTTGCTTAATCTCAAGCATATATAAATTCATTTTGTTATCTCATTTAAAATACAAATTTACAACTCAAAAAACAATTTCATAATCTACATTGTGATTTTGTGAAATCAACACCTTTTTTTTTGGAAAACTAAAAAAACTCTTGCAATAGAAATTCTTTCATCTTCAACCTCTAGTTTTTATTTTAGATCTTGATAACGATTTGATTGAGGAATATGTTTTCTTGAAACTAATTTTTCTTGAAGGTTTGGTAATATTTTCAGAAAGCTTTCAAGACTGAGGTTGTTGTCATTGGTGCTGACGAATTCTAGTGAAAAGAAGAAGGTTATTCTTTTCAGGTGACCTTGGTAGTGACTATGTGTAAGGCTACAGAAAAGATGGAGTTCTTCTCAAATATTCAAGAAGTTCATCACTTAAGAAATCAGTGGGATCAAGGGGTGATTGCCACACACAAAGATTGTGAGCAAATTGGTAAAGCTGGAATATTCAAGAAGCAAAAATCGAGTAAAGATTTTGTAGAAGAGTTTAGCATTAAGTTGTATACAAGTCAAGATCCAGATTGGAGATTTATTTTTCTCAGCATTTTTGTGGATTATTGATTGTATGAACTCTTGCAATATTTGTCAAAATAAAAAGGAACAAAACATGTTCTAATGGAAAACCCTTAAAGAGTGGACCAAGCAAAGTGAGGACGAACGGCAAACCATTATACATCTCGTTGTACTCTCTCTCTCTCTCTCTCTCTCTCTCTCTCTCTCTCTCTCTCTCTCTCTCTCTCTCTCTCTCTCATTCTTTCATTTTAATTTTTGTAGAATAATTGCATTCTTAGATTTTCAATTCTTAGCGTAGTTTATCGTTCATTTCAATTGGTAGCAATTTATTACGTAAGGTTAGTTTTTTTTAGAATTGGTACCTAATTGAGCTTTAGTGCTGATTAAACTCTAAAAAACTAATGTTGTTAGAATCCGATATTAACTGAATCAATTGTACATGGAACATTTTGCGTAATCTCCAATTACACAATTAAATCATTTTATTTGAGCAGTCTCTGAATTTTTTGAATTGTGTATTTGTCAACATGGTTAAATTCTAATACAAGCATAAGATCTCTATTTTCGCTTTAATACTCCTGCCCACATTTTGAAGAACCTATGATATTCTATTTCTGGAAAATCAATCATTTTTTAATAAGGGTTTATTCACCCCCCCCCCCCCTCCCTCTAGACCATTTATCTACTCCATATTCTCACCCAACAATTGGTATCAGCGCCTGGTTTTTTTATTAAGTCCAATCAATCAAAAAGTTTGAGAATATGGCCGACGATGACGATCCGAAGGAAGCGTATTATGGAGCAAATTGTTGTAAAGGCAAGAATTATGCTTGTTCAAAAGATAACATCTATATACATTTACTATCAGTTGACAAAAATCTATAGTTAGTCGTTAATGATTGTCCTTTTATTCCTAATGGCAAAGGTGATATTGTTAAACACCCAAAGGATTGTATAAATAATGAAACCAAGCAGGCTTCATATGATTTGAAATCGAGGAACATACTTATCTCAACTTTAAGCGTCAAAGTATTTAACTCAATTTCACATCATAAGAGTGCTAAAGGTATGTGGGACGCTCTCCAAATCCTTTATGAGGGAACAGATGACATCAAGGATTCTAATATCTACATGTTTATAGAGGAGTTTGAATTTTCCGTATGGAACCGAAGAGTGCGTGGATTCTATGTAGACTAGATTCCTCTACTTAATCAACAAACTAAGCAACTTGGAGAAAAACATTTTCTAACAAAGATTGTGCTAACAAAATATTAAGGTCTATATGCAGGGAGTTTCAACCAAAAGTTACTGCTATAAAATAATCTAACGATCTTAGTACTTTGGATATCACAAATTTATTTGGGAAACTAACCGAGCATGAAAATGAACCAAAAAGACTCGCGGATAGTGAAGTAAAGTCGAAAAAGAAAGAGAAAGGGAAAGAAGAGAAAAAGGATCTTTTTTGAAAGCTTCGCCATCTAAAGGAAAAAAGTCAAAGGAAGAAAGTGATAACTCTGACGAAGATGCTCCTAAAGAAGAGGACATGTGTTTATTCACTAGACGCTACAATAGATACTTGAAAGAAACAAGCTCAAGCATTCCGACAAAGGTTTGGTAAATTTCAAAAATACTCACTCGCCTAAATGAGAACACAAGAAAAAGGATAATGTTGTTACGTGTTATGAATGCGGAAAATCGGGGCATTGTAGAACTACGTGTCCAAGTCTCACCAAACATTATAAAAATAAAGATAAGGAAGTCTACAGGATGAAAAACAAAATCGCCAAATATCATAGAGCATATATCAAGTGGTAAGAAGAGGATGAGAGCTTCTCCTTAGATTCTTTCTCAAGTTCAGATGATGAATGTGTCAACCTATGTTTAATGGCACGTAAGAAAGGTTAAAGATAACTGGTATCCACTTCTAATCCTGTTAATGATTATTCAGAAATGATTTTAAAACTTGAAAAGGAGATAAATGATCTTAACAACGCTTTAGATTCCCTTAAGGAAACACATACATCTCTAGCTGAAAACCGTTTTAATGTTTCTGATACTTTAGTCGAAAATATAGAAAAAAATATAGTATGTTACTTGTCCAACTCTAAAAATTAAAATTGAAAACCTCAAAGGGAAATTATACATTTTATTTCACTATCTTCTACTAATTCTAGTTCTTCATGTGATAGAGGCATCAGCTTTAAGAAAAACCCTCATATCCCTAAGAAAAATAGGAAAAACCTTCGTGTCACTAGTGTCAGATATCAACTTGATGACACTATCCTTGATAAAAAAAATTGGGAGAAGAGGCAAAACCTACCTAGATGATTACCCATATGTTATAATAAAGGATTTGTTAATAAAAGTTAATGATTTCATGTTTCCAACTGATTTTGTAAGAATTTTTTTTAAAATAACGTATTTTTTCAATTTAATTTCCAAAATAACATGTTTTTCAAAATAATTACCAAAGTAGCGTAGTTTCAGAAAAAAAATAACATGCATTCGCCATTTCATTTGAAGCACATTTAGAAAATAAAGTTAATGCGCCATTTGATTTGGATTATACACATAGATGTAGCCAAATCAAATGGCGCCTACACCTATTTTGCATGCCCTAATTTAGTGCTTGGAGTGCATGAGCCATATGGGATGGTGCATCCTCCCTAAAATATTTTTTTTATATTTTTTTTGTATTAGGAAATATTATTTAAATAAATAAAAAATAACAAATAAAAATATTATATAAATTCATTAAAGTTTACAACAATTAAAAAAAATCAATGACCGGACCAATCAAAACGTCCCCCGGTTCCACATCCCGACGCATTAGCGTGCCTCCGAGGTCTACCACAATTTTGTTGAGGTGTTTGTGGTCTTTGCGTGTTTCCCTGCTGAAAAGGTATTTGTTGAGAGGGTCCCGACGTATTTGACAAATTTTGAATCAACCCATGTTTTTGAAGTTTGGGCGGGGGGTTGGGTTGTGTGCGGACGATATGGTTGGCCGAATTGGTACATTGAATCGTTTTGGAAACGATGAAATGGTTGTTGTGGGGTTAGGTAGTCAAATAGCGGTTGGGTGTTTTGGTGGTAGGACGATTGTGTGTTCATTTATGGGGGGGCTATGGTGGGCTGGGATGGAGTCGAAAGAGTCATTAGGGCTATAGGCAGATCTGGTGTCGGTGTGTGGATATTGGTGTTAAGGGTAAGACTCTTGTTGTTGTGATTGGGTGGGTGGCATGAATAGGTTGCAGGTCTAGAAGATTGATTGGGTGGGTAGATATGGTTGTTGGGTATGGTGGGGTGTTTGTTGTTGGGTAGGTGTTTGTTGTTGTGTGTATAAGGAAGAAGCACGTTGGCGCGGATCTATCAAATATGTCAGCTCAGACACAAATTTTTGTGTTGTTGTAAATGATCTAAACCAAATCATATATTAATGACTTGGTCTAGCCCCTTCCACAACAGGCTCGTTTAAGATGTGGTGACGTCGATTATTCCAATGTCGACACATCTCTTTTGCAAAGTCTTTCCAGTCATCTAGACCCCATTGTGCATCCACTCTTAATTGATGCATGTCGAACTGTAGTTTCACCCGATCACTTTGGTGCATCTCCACTGTAGCGAACTGAATGATTGATGTTTTTGCTGTCCACATTGTAGCATCATCGGCGTTGGGCCGATGGTCGAGACCCTCATACGGCCTCCAGACAAATTGCATGAACAAAATATTTAATGAGAAAACTTACTGTGTGCTAATTTAATAGCCAAATTTATGGTTGTGTAAGAATAATTTACATCGTCTGGCCCAGTGTGTTCTAAAAGATTGCGGTACATGATTATTGAGTTTCTAGGACATCATTGGTAAGTCATTCCCAGAACTAACCACCTAAAAAAAAGTGACATAAATAAATTAGTTACAAATAAACGTTTCATCAAAGTATACATGTTTGATATTTTAAAATAAACTTACTTGTTTGCGTATGGGAATGTGTATGGATGTGGGTTGACCGGAGCTAGTGTCAGCATTCTAGACCAACCCCATCCTTAAAGTAGAAAGGCACAGCCATAAAACGTACAAGTATTTTTTTTTCCACAAGGAACTATATAGATGGGCCAGAACAGCTGAACCCCAACTATAAGTGCATACTTTATTAATGTTGCGTAACAACGACAAATACATAATATTTACAGTATTTTCAGTACTATCTAGAAATAAAAAATGTCCAAATAAGATCATAATATAACACCGAGTTTTAATTATCTTGTCATACTCAGTGGATTCCTCATTTAATATGATAGTTTTATAATATTCTCTTAGGTATTTTAAATTAATACCTTGACCCCTTGGTTGACCTGCACGTTGTGGCTGAGGTGTTTCGACACAAAGAGGGGCACCCAATTTTTTTTTGCAAATTTGGTTATTAACACCTACTTTGCCATTAACGGCCTTACCATCGATGTGTAGGCCCAGTAACATATAGACATCTCCCAGTGTGACGGTGCATTCACCGAAAGGAATGTGAAATGTGTGGGTCTCTGGTCTCTAACGTTCTAGCAAAGTTAGAATAAATTTAGGGTCAATTGAGTATGAAGCGATTTTTATAAAATCACCGAAGCCACAAGATTCAAGGTATCCTTGTACGAATGAGTCGTGGGGAGAAATTAAATTGGCATTTCTCTTGGTGATATATGGAACCTGATAGATATATGAGGATGGCGAAGAGGAAGAACAGGGAGAAGAGGAAGTCATTTTAACTAAAACATAAGGAAATATGAAGAGAATGGAGTGCAGAGAAAATTGAGAAGTTGTTGCAGATACATACATAGACAAGTGGTCATATATATATATATATATATATATATATATATATATATATATATATATATATATA
Organism: Lathyrus tuberosus; assembly: GCA_022829125.1. Classification (NCBI taxonomy): domain Eukaryota; kingdom Viridiplantae; phylum Streptophyta; class Magnoliopsida; order Fabales; family Fabaceae; genus Lathyrus; species Lathyrus tuberosus. Next base: position 2,111,217 of record JALAZF010000323.1, on the reverse strand, counting down.
TATATATATATATATATATATATATATATATAGGAGAGGGTAGTATGATTAGTTAATAAAAAAATTGAAAAAATAAATAAATAAAAGAAGGAGATGCCATATGATATGGTGCATGCATGATATTGAGGCGCCATATGATATGGCTTGTAGTACTTGTATAAGCCATATGATATGGCGCATATGTACAAACCCAAATACATTCGTCATATCATATGGCGAATCCTTGTTAATCTGTATAAAAACTACGTCATTTTGGTAAAAATAAAATAAAATGTAATTATTTTAGAATTTTGTTGAATGTATAGGTTATTTAAAAAAATCGATTTTGTAATTCTTATATAAATTAATATGCCAAAGTTCCTCTTATTCTTATCAGACCTGCATTAACAACCGCAAGATAAAATATTTATGCGGAATCAAGTGAGCATGTGTGGAGATTTCTAAACCACGAGGTAATCTGCAATGTTTTTGACAACACGCGTCAAGATGATGAAAATATAGAAGAGAGTTTCTTAATACACCACCCAAGTTTCTTAGGCACCACGTGAAATTTCTTTTTTGCCCCCTGATTTCGGATGTGCACATCCGGATGCACCAATTTTTTAATATACGTTGATGTGTTCTGGATATGCATATCCGAAAAAAAAATTGGATCTGCAGATCCGGAACAATTTCTTATTAATTCGCGCCAGACCTTCTTCCTCCCCCTCATTCTTCACATTTCCCTTCATTTTCCAAACACCAAACTCTCTCAAACTCTCAAATTCTCAATCCCACAAATCTCGACTTTTTTCACTTGAGTTCGGCGCAGAGCAACTTCTACAATGATCAAGACACTCCAAATCCTCCGTATCTCAATTTAATTGGTAAGTTTTTGAACTTTAGAGTTTCGGAGTTATTTTTGAGTCACTACTACAAAACGGCCAAACAACAACGTCAGGTTTACAACGACATCCTATACACCGTTCTTATAGTGCGTACTGGATGTGCGCGCATTATTTAATTAGAAATCTCAAGGGTATAATAACGGTTTTTATGAAAACCGTGGTGATACAATCTAGCTATCATGGGTTCGAACCTCGTCGCCCTCGAATAGTTTATCCCTTTGATGTAAATGCTCCCTTTTTAAGTTTTATTAATATTTAACTAAAAAATAATAAGGATATCACGACGGATATTTCTCAAAACCGTTGTTACAAATTGAAGCTTCTTTTTATGTATTTTAAACACCAAGTATATATATCAATTTATCCATTGAAACAACCCTAACACCAACACCGTCACCATTATCGGGAAGAAGACAACAACAACAACAAAGTGTTCTACTTTAAGGTGTTGCAATGTCACATTTAAAGACAAAATCATCCAAAGGTGTTTCTACTTCTTGTTTCAGTGTAAAATCTCGATCTGGAAATTTTTGTGGTTGTGATGGTCGTATGGTTTCGTATCAATGCAAGAAGGGACAAAATAAAGGAAGGCTTTTTTGGAGATGTCCATTTTGGAGGAGTGATGAAACATGTAATTTGTTCATATGGGATGAAGACGTGGGAGAAAGAGATGAAAATGACGAGAGAGCATTATGAAGTCAGAGTTGGAAGCTGTGGGCTATCTGAAGGTTATGTATGAGGATTTAAAGAAAAATAACAAGAATTTGAAGAACAAACTGAAATCAGAGATATTTTATGGAAATATCAAGATGTTATGTTTTTTTGTCTCCTTTATGTTTAATATTTACTTTGTTATGAAATGTAATAGTTGAATTAGGGTTCGAATTACATTGTTGATGTTTAAACTGCAGATGCATTGTGAATTACATTGTTGATGTTTAAACTGCATATGCATTAAGTTAGAAGTTAAGGTGCACCTTTTCTTTTTTATTTATTTTAAAATTCATAAATAAAAGGGTTATCACTACGGTTATTCTGGTTTACCGTAGTGATATATTTATAATAAATAAATACCTATGTATACGGTTTTTATTTATTTTAAAATTCACAGATAAAAGGGTTATCACTACGGTTATTCTGGTAAACCGTAGTGATATATTTATAATAAATAAATACATATATATACGGTTGTTATTGTTAACCGTTGTGAAATAGTTTACCCATATATAAGCGAAATAACTTTCACTTAATTGACAGTAACCCCGTTGCCTTCAAAGTGAAACCCTAGAACCCATTTTTTCTCTTTGTTTTCACCATTAGCCGTGAATCTTGTGCTTCATACATTAAGGTATTCTTCTTCTTCCATCTATTGTTAGATATTTCCCATTATCTCGTTTGTTGCATGTTATTTTTGTTGATTGTTCTCATTTTTTCAGATTCGTTTTCACTACCTTAACAAAGACCATACTTTGGAAACTTCATAATGTTTCTGTTGCTATGGAAAAATGTATAAGAAGCATGAAGCTATGATGGAAACTTCATCCACCTTGTACTTTTTTTTCATAGCATCACGAACAAGATGTTAGTAAATGAAGAAACAACAGTGTAAGCAAACTTTATCTAGTTTTAGAAGCAATGAAAAGAAATATAAGAAGTATGAAGCTTTTGTGTAAGCTTCTTCCTCCTTATATTTCTTTTTCATGGCTTCCCAAACTAGTTCAACATCATAATTGATTCTTGTTCTGCGATTAGTTTCATTAAAAGGTGCGTTATTCATGTTCCTCTCTTTACTCATCGCTGAATTATGGTTTTAGGGTTTGTTTTCAATTGAGGATGCTCATTTTTGAAGTTTGCTTTATTTCCTTTCAGGTTAAGGGGATGATACAGGGTGATGATGCTGGTGGAAGCAAGCGTATTATATCAGTTTATAATTTCTGGATCTGGTATAGAATGTTGTTTGAGTTTATCATATTCTATTTACATTGTTTGTTTAACTAACCCTCACTTAAAGTTTGCTGGTGGTAGCAAGCGTATTATATGAGTTTATAATATCTGGATCTGGTATAGAATTTTGTTTGAGTTTATTATATTCTATGTAGATTGTTTGTTTCACTAACCCTCACTTAAAATACATTCAGTTAATTTGACATAGATACTTATAATCTGCAAATTAAGTTGTATTTGAAAACTAACTTAAACAAACCAATGTTGTTTTCTGATTGCCTGCCTCTCATCATTTATCTCACGTTCTTTTATATATAGATTATGGTATAATGATCTGGCTCCTTAGATGCATCGCCATCTTCCAATATAGTTAAATCAAAGATGAGGCAAATTATCCAATGTCTTGTTATGGAAATTTAACTATAATCGAAGATAGCGATATATCGAAGGAGTCAGATCAATAAACCACAATATATGTAAAAGAGCGTGAAATGCACGATGAGACGAATGCAATCAAAAAACAACATTGGTTTGTTTAAGTTGGTTTTCAAGAACTGTTTAATTTGCAGATTATAGACATCTTCATCAAATTTAATCCATGTATATTTATTTAGTGAGGTGTTTGGAAAACAAGCAATCTATATTTAATATAATAAACTTAGGGTACTTACAACAACGGTTATATATTGTAACCGATATCATAAGTAATTTATGTTTTATATAAATTCGCTACTGATGGGTTTCGAACCCAAAACCTAAGTGTATGTATCGCAACGGTTTATTATCATAACCGTTGTGATATATGGCGTGCGTCCTGCCTTTCAACAACGGTTTCCAGACCGTTGTAGAAACAGTGAACTTACAACGACAATCTACATAACAACGCCTTCGCCCGCGTCATTATATGTCATTCCCAACCGTTGTTAAATGGGTTTTTCGTAGTAGTGAGTAATCGATTTAGAGTAGAATTTTAGATGTAGAAATTGTTAGGTAGTATGAATAACATAGGTTAGAGACAATGTAGGTATTGTTTGTTGTCAAACGGACGATCAGGGCATTGAAATGCCCTTTTCCATGGTACAGTAGCCATGGCTGCTATTTTTGAACTTGAAAATACGTATCGGATGTGCAGATCCGGAAAGATTTTAACGTTAAATATTCTGAGTGCTTCCGGATGTGCACATCCGGAAACCCCCCACGTTAAATATTCTGTGTACTTCCGGATGTGCAAATCCGGAAGACACTTGGTTTTTTTTGTGGTTTGTTTGTTTTTTTAAATTATTTTTAAAAAATTCTAATTTATTTATTATGCTTTGCAGATTACATGGATGATGGAGACGATCGTATCATACATGGACGGACAGCTCAGCACGCATCTGTCCGACGTGAGCGGACGCAGTCTACAGCCGAGGCTTCCGGCGCAGAGGGAGTTGGGGTAGCCCATACAGCTGAGGGACATCCTACACCACATCCTACACCACAGCCTTCCACATCATAGGTTCAGGCCACTCCCCCGTCAGCCGTCGATTCTACATCTCGGAGGCGTCGGGCTTCTACTGCTGGTTTATCAGGTTCCCAGCCCCCACGCAGGCGTCGTCGGGAGACTCCAGTTCCATCAGCTGCTCATATTCTTGTTCCTGTTCCTAAGGGTGATCGGCCAGCACATGAGGGTGGTGACGGCGATGAGGATTTCGATGAGCTGGACGGTTACCCCGGGGGACCGTCTGATATTTCCCTACTCGTGGGGTACTCTGAGCATACTGCCAGATATGTCTGGCTAGGACAGGTAACCTTTCTCGGTTTATTTATAGAATTGTTTTCGTTGAAAATATATTCATTTGTAACATTGTTTTATTTAGAAATTTTTAGGAGAATGATTCACAAAAGTTCTATAACCATGGGGGCAAGGTTATGGACATGCTTGTGGCGCTGCCAGGGGATGAGTGGTTCACGTCTGCACTTGCTACCTCTGGTCTTAGAGGCCTGTCTAGGATTGGGTATCCCCATATCATGTACGGGTATGCTGATGGCCTTTGTTGAGAGATGGCACCCTGAGACATCCTCATTCCATCTACCGTACGGCGAGATCACGATCACACTCGACGACATCTCGTGCCTTTTACATCTACCGATCATGGGTACCCTTCTCCGTCACGGTAGGATGTCGAAGGGGGACGCGATGGAGATGCTGATTGAGGAGCTTGGGGCTACCCCAGAGGAGGCACTTACAGAGGTGACCCAATTGAGATGCGCACACGTCCGCTTCTCCTTTTTGACACGCAGATTTGGTGAGGAGCTTGAAGAGGCACAACGGGCAGCAGGGGATGCAGCTGAGGTGGAGATCCACAGGCAGCGTGCCCTGAGATGCCACTACCTATTTTTGCTTGGCACGCAACTGTTTGTGGACACCAGCGCCTATAATGTTGATGTCGTTTACCTCAGGTACCTTTTGGATCCCACAGAGATCCATGGGTACAACTGGGGGGCAGCTACGTTGGCATACACCTATGCTAGGCTCTCAGATGGTTGCCTCTGGACAGCCAAGACTGTGGCAGGCAGCTGTACGTTATACGTGGTAACAATCTAATATTCTAAGTCATTTTTTCATTTCTTTTCTTTCTATATTCATTATAATGTTTGACACCGATGTTATGTTTTCCATTTCAGGCGTGGATATTACAGCACTTTCCCAAGATTACTGGTTGGGGGAGTGTCGACGGGTACACTTAGGATATGCCACGTGCTGCTGCATTTCTCCTGCTCAGAGGGAACCAGGCGCCCGACCCCTACAGAGTGTATCTTGATCGGATGGCTGCTGAGGACGTTTTTTATGACGCCTATGCCGATCACCGTGTGACGCGCCCGTTCGATGAGGTTTCGCTGTTCTCAGGATGGTTGGCATGCAGTTCGACCATTACTGCTCGATACTTGCCGGAGCGCGTCTTGCGCCAGTTCGGTAACACGCAGACGATCCCCAGGATGCCTCATGAGTCTGCTCCTCTAGGCTTGACCCGCGTGCAGATAAATGAGATATATGTTGACTTCCAGTCCCACTTGATACCGGAAGAGGCTCGGGCGACCAGAGCGCCGAGAGATTGGAGCGTTGCTGCCGGGTACATCATGTGGTTCTACACCGTCTCACACCCATGCATGGTGCCCACTGCTGAGGGATCGCCACCCAGACCTGCTCATCAGGAGATATTAGAGGAGTGGCAGTCTCAGCTGGACCATACTCAGGATGTCCTACCTCGCTGTCGTGATATTGAGCAGATAGCGCGGGCGGCCATTGCAGACGGTCACCTCCCTGAGGGCTCTGGTGCCAGACTTGCCGTGGATAGGATTATTGAGATTGCTCAGGGAGTACTTCAGTACCGCAGACATCGAGCCAGGACGGCGGGTCGGGGCAGAGGAGCAGGGGAGCCAGGAGAGATCCTTCGCCATACGCAGTAGTTTTTTTATGTATTCTATTTTTATTACATGTATGTACTGTATTTTGACAGAGGTTTATTATGTGTGTGTATATATATATATATATATATATATATATATATATATATATATCATTTTATTTTATATATGGATGTTGTCGAATGTATATTAAGTTGCGACGATATATTAACATATGCGACCAACCAACAAAATTGATTTTTTTTTAAAAATTAAAGTTCTGTTTTTTTTCGGATCTGCAGATCCGGAATTTTTCCGAATGTGCATATCCGGAACACATCAACGTTTTTTAAAAAATTGGTACGTCCGAATATACACATCCGGAATCAGGAAATAAAAACAGAAATTCAAGTAGTGCCTAAGAAACATGGATGGTGTATTAAAAAATCTCAATATAAAATGCTACAAAATTGATATGTCCCATAAAGCAAGTAGTTAGTCAAGATGATGAAAATATAGAATCCTACACATTTAATATGCCCGGTAAAGAAAATAGCCAGCAAGGATCGCCAACTTCTCCAACTCCACCAAACAAAATGTTCATAGCAAACCATACTAATGATCTTAAAACAATAAAGAAAAAGAACGAGCGGTAAGTGACAAATCATAGTTCAAGAAAATCAAGAAACAACTAAGGAAAACACATCAAATCATATCATCATAATTCAAATATATCTCATTGTTAAAAAGCATAAAGAAACAGAGGAAGACGTGTCTAAAATCATTAAAGAAAAAGTAATCTTTATTTCAAATAAAGAAGAGCAGTGTTGATTCAAATGTAAGATACTCTAATGTGCGATTAAGGCGTCAAACTAGTAACGTTAAAAAACATTGTATTGTGTGAGAGATAATCCACAAATTAATAAGATGTCTTATTTCATTTAATTAGTAACCTTTTTTTCATCCTTTAATTTTTTTGAAGTTTTTATGTTTTATTTTGTTTCTAATTGTATTTTACTTTGTATTTTATAATTCATTAGTGAATGAGATTTGTTTTGTTTGTTGCACTTAAAAAATAACTTTAATTTATATTGCATATTTTTCTAGAATGTCATATGTATTAAAGTTCGATATTTGATTTTCATATATTATTGATTCTATAGGTTAGATCAACTAACAGCAGTCTACGGTCTAGTCTATATAAATGTAAGTTAGATCAGACTTTTTTTTCAATTAAAAAAGCTTTAGACTTTTTTATAACTCTATTTAGTTCAAAAGCTAAGTCAAAGTCTATAAAAAAAATATTTTAAATTTATTAGACCGGTCTATTTAAATAAATATGAATAATTTTTTTTTGGAAATAATAAATTTATTTATCACCAAACTATGTACAACAAATACAATTATAAGTCTACTATTAGGTGAGTCACATACTCCCAAAGTTTATGCATCATCCATGTCCTATGTATAACAACATCAACTATACTTTGACTTATATTCTTCCTAAAATATGAATAATTTTATTATTATTATTATTATTATTATTATTATTATTATTATATTGTATTTGTATTTTGAATTAAAATTAAGAAAAAATAAAGTTTAATTATTTTGAAAAAGTTATACAAATAAGTTTTAAAAAAAATCTTATGAAAAATGTCATAAATTGATTTGTTCTCGCAAACAGTTTCACACAAAACTGATAAACTTGAATAAGTCAATGTAAATAAAAATTTACTCTCATTGATCTTTTAATTTGTTAATTTATTTAAATATTAATATAATAGCTTATTTACAAATGTTTAAATACAATAGAATTTTATGTAGATTAATAGATCAAACAAACATTTGAAAAGATCAAACTCACACCTAAATATAAATTTACTATAGACTATAGGTCAAACTTAAAATTTAAAATTTATAAAAGATCAGACTTAGGCTTAAATAGCTTAGAAAAATTTAGCTCGACCCACTATTGATTCTTCTATAGTTGTCTCATAAGAACAAGACACTTTTCTCCCCTATGACTGTCTCTGGTTTGTGATGTAGTTTTCTTTCGTCTGGTGTTATGAGTTCTCATTACTCACACGTCTCTACATGAGGATTTTAGTGCAACGTTGTTTTTCATCCTACGAAAATAGGTTAAATATAATTTTGGTCCCTATAAAATTATTAAATTATATTTTTGGTTCCTATAAAAAAAATGGCGTATTTTAGTCCTACAAAATAATTATACACGTCATTTTAGTCTCTAGTGTTAAACTAATGCGTATTTTTAAATTATTGTTTTATAGATATATTTAAAACGTTTTAAAAAGTTCTTCGAAAAAAAGAACTCAAAATTTGATTTATAAGTCAAAATTTTCAAAATTTTTATTATTTTATTTTTAAATATACAAAATTCATATTTAATTCTTTTCATTTAAAAAAATTATATAATTTGGTAAAGAAACATTTTATAGTAATCTGAACACGTATAAAAAAATCATTCAAAAATCTAAAAGTTTAGAGGTTATAAAATAGTGTTCAAAATTTTAAAAAATAATAAGAATTAAATCTGCATGCATTAAATTTTTATAAAGATCAAAATATATTCTTTTTTTATAAAAACTAAAAATGAAATTTGAGATATTTATAGAAACCAAAAATCTATTTAACCCTAGAAAATAACATTGTTTTTACTGTTGATTTTGTCTTTTTGTTGCTCTATGTTTTGAAAAAATGTGTATATTTCTTTTAATTTGTTATACCTTGTTCTCTTAACTACCTTTCTTGGAACAAAAGTACTGAAGCAGACTTCTTTGCATTTTGCATTTTGCATTTTGCATTATTCAAGTAAGTAGTGAAAAGATAGATAAACAATAGAAACCAAAACAGAAGAAAGACGTTAAAACATGATCCTCATAGTACACAAACTAAATTACACATTTCAATGTAATTGTAACCCACAACTTTATTTAACATTGAAGCAGAACACACAAAGGTCTAAACTCAAATGATCCAAAAATATTTTGTCTCGCATACAGCTGTCTGAGTGGTGGTTTTCATGGCAGGAGCAATATCTTTCCAATATGCTGACTACTTTCCATGAGCCGGTGAGCCTCCGCAGCTTCAGAAAGAGGGAAAGTTTTGTAGATCACAGGCTTAACCTTTCCTTCTGCTATTGCTGGCCAAACATTCTTCTCTACCTCAGTAATGATCGCAGCTTTATTTTCAGGACTTCTACTTCGCAAACCAGCCCCTGCACATAATCAACCATATGACATTCATGAATTATGGATACATATATACCGTTACCACTTAAAAAATATGGTTGTCTAATGTTTCCTCGCACAAGATTCATTTTCAAGAAGAACCTAAAAAGTAGATGACTAGAAAGAATGTGTCTACGTGAGGGATAAAGTAGTTTAGTGTTTGATTGGTTTCGCGATATTTATGCAAAAGTGAATTGAGCAATAAGAAGGGTATCTATTAGTATAGAGCATGAATCAGAATCTGTAATACCTTGTACAGTGAGACGCTTGCTAAGTATAGGACTTAGATTGACCTGTGAATTAACACCCCCTTGAAAGCCGATAATAAAAAGCCTTCCATCTAATTTTAAGCTATCAAGATTTCTTTGAAAGTAGGATCCTCCCACACAATCAAGAATAACATCGACGCCTGCCACCACACCACATCAAAGATAGTATTAGCAGATGCATCTGGATGCAAGTGGTACAATACACGTAATGTTGAGGAATGCTTGGAATTTAACGGTCACGCTTCCTAGAGGTAAAATACCTTGACCACCAGTTTCTTCCTTCACCCTTGCAACAAAGTCCTCAGTTTTGTAATTGATACCGACATCAGCTCCAATACTCTTGCAAAAAGCTAGCTTCTCTTCACTACCTGCTAAGCAATTTCTAGATTAAAATTTCTGCAAACATCGCTTGGAATTTCAATATGACAATATACGCGATGGGATGAAAACTACTTGAAATAGTGACAATGAGGTAGACAACTAATCTCAATGCTTAAAAATACGAAAAAGTGACTAAAAGTTTAATAACATGAAAATTTTTATCGAACCCGCAGTAACAAATACTTTCGCTCCTATGTACTTAGCTATCTGAATTGCAAATGTGCCGATTCCACTTGAACCTCCATGAATCTGAGAATGAATAAAGTTAACAGTTTAACTATTGGGCAACACCAATTAGCAAATAATCAAATAGCCATGGAAGATAAATGTATATTAAGATCAAAAGGAAGGCAAGAATCAGTGGGAAAAATACTCGATAACCATGCTTGGAGTAGAGCGCATATTACTGTATTTTCCTGAAAAGTTACAACTTGTTTACATCAACATGACTTACCAACAAGGTTTCCCCTTTAGATAGATGGCTCATCATAAAAATAGTTGACCACACAGTACACGCAACCTCGGGAAAACTAGTTGCATCCTTGAGAGAAATTCCCGACGGAACCGGAAGAACTTGTCCTTCAGGAGCAGCTACTTTCTCAGCATACCCACCACCAGATAAAAGAGCACATACCTGCGAAGTGAAGCCACTTCATAATATCCATTCATAATCACATGACAACACACTCACGCAGGACTGTTTGGATTGAATAATTTAAATTTATTTACCAACATAAGCACTTGTGAGACAAGAAAGAGCTTATGAAAGCTAAGATACTTCTATAAGCTATTTTTAGCTTATTTTCATAAGCATAAGCTCTTCAGGATATCTAGCTTATTTGAAAAAACAAATTGATTCTATTTTATAAGTGTTGAACTAAGTTGTATCCAAACAAGACCTAATAATTCTGATAATAAAGATTGTAAATTTCCTAATCTTTGATAACCAAGCTTAAAACTTTTTACAGACCCAGAATTCAATTTTGAATATAATGAAAAACCCATCTCGAAAAACTAGTTTATTTTGAATTAGAATTATGACAAAGGTAAATACCTGATCACCAATTTTCCACTTGGAAACGTTCTTGCCAACGGATTCAATGATTCCAGAACATTCAAGACCTGGGTAAGGGCTTGCACCTTGAGGGGGAGGGTAGCCACCTTTCCTCTGAATGGTATCAGCTCTGTTAAGGGCAGTAGCATGGACTTTGATGAGGACTTCATCGTCTTTGATTTGAGGGTCTTCAACCTCTTGGAGTTGAAGAACTTCAGGGCCACCTGGTGAGGTTATTACAATAGCCTTCATTTTTGTAGTTGCTTATTTTCTAGATTTTTCCACACAAGTTTTCTTCTTCTCTTCTCTGATCTCTATCTGAACCACCTCTTGATAGTGTTGTGAAAGGAGAGGAGTTATTATAAGTGTACTTTTTTTTACGATTTTTCTTATAATGTTTTTAATTTAAAAAAAAATATTTTTTGTGTTTTTTTAACAGGTGTCTTTAATTACAAGTGAGCAAGATTCAATAACAATACCTGTATAAAAAAAATAGGCAAATTATTATCCACACACCTACCAATATTCAAATGTTTGGTACGTATAGGGTGGGAATAGGCGGGGTCAAGCTAGGCGTTGTCAAGCTTAAGTCAGTCTTGTTAAAAAATTTAAAGTCTAAATCTGACATGTAGTTTATCATAGGTTTATTTTTAGGCTTAAGCTTTGCCTTTTTGAAGGCCTGATTAACCTACTAGACTATTTAAAAGTCTACTTCATTTGAACATCTGTAAATAAGAAATTCAACTAATGTTAAATAGACTAACAAGTTAAAAGATCAATGAGATTAAATATTTGTTTTCATTGTCTCGTTCAAATTTTCTTATTAGCATAAGTTTGGTGATACTATTTGTTCAAGATAACTTATGAGAAAAACATATGACAACAACTTATGACATTGTTTATAATGTTTTTTCAACTTATTTTCATAAGTTCTTCAAGATAACAAAGTTTTATTTTCGTATTTTAATTCAAAGTACAAAATAGAATATAATAATAATAAATTTATTAATTTTTTCTTAAATATATCAGCCTGATAGACTTAAAAGGTTTTTCTTACGGTCTGTGGCCTAGCCTCTTTAGTTAAATAGGCTTATAAAAATACTTAGGCATTTTTTATTTAAGAAAAAGTCTAGTCTGACCTGAACTTATGTAGGCTAAACCGTAAAATCCTATTAATTAGTCTGACATATTCTCACCCCAGGTACGTACCATTGTCCAATTTGATTGTAAATCCATGCGTCCACTTTATTTATTTATTGAATCATTATATTCATTATTAATAAAGAAATAAATATATTCAATTTATTTGAGATATTAAATGTATAAAAGTGATTTCAAAATCGTAATATTATACAAAAATGAATTTTAAAAGATGAATTATAATCATTAAAATATTTTACAAAAATGATAAATATTATAAATTACATTTTATCACTTGTAATTTTGTTTGTTTGACTTTTCTCTTGTAAATATATGTATTTTTTTTTATCATTGTTTTTTTAATTTTAATATACGTAAAATTAGTTTAAATTATAGTTTTTAAATACGTAAAATTAGTTTAAATTATAGCTTTTTCATGCAACATATAAATATTTACTTTTAGTCTGTTAATTGCATTAGAGAGACTAATTCTAATATTATATACATATCACAAAAGTCAATTATAATATAAATTAATTTTGGAGAGACTAAAATAAATGAGCTAGAAACAAAAATAAAATAATTTATATTTGTTAGAATCAAAATCAAATAAACAAAATTACAAAAATTAAAATCAAAATAATATTTATATATATTTTAAAATAATATAATTATTTTAAAATATATTTAAATAAAATAATATATTTATCAACTAAGATTAAAGGATGTCAATCTTAACTCTATTTTACCCTTCATTCATTTCAAAAATACACATTGATTTGTATATAGTTGTAATTAACATATTAACCATGGTACTTATACCATGGAAAAAACTTAGGTAGACACAAACCTAACATTTGATTTTAGAAACAACCAATCATATTTTTTTAATTAATTAAAAAATAAAAAAATAATATTTTCTCTCCTCCATAATTACAACCACCCATGAATCCAAATTTAAAATAAATTAAATTTTAAAAAAATTTAATATTTTCTCTCATTCTTATTGGCTGTTTGTAACACTCAGGATTTAAGTTCGTTTCTACGCAAGTTTTTCTCCTTATACCAATTCTTGCCCCAATTCGTGCCACTTGTCATGCTACTATTTGTCTTTTCCTTTTCTTTATTTTAAAATAATTCCTATTTTTCCTTTTTCCCTTATCTAACATAAATCTTTTTCACATCATTTTTCTCCCTCCATATTTTTGTTTCACTCACTTTCCTCTCTCTTATTTCATCACACAATTTCTTCCCACTTTCACCTTTCATCATTTCATTTCTTCCCTACAAGCTTTAATCCTTCTTCAAAAGATTTATGTAATTGCATTGCAAACCTTTAAACCTTCAACGTTTCTTCTTTAAATCACATTTCTACAGCCTTTAATCATGTTTCTTGTTTAAATGTTGTTGTTGGGTTTAATAGTTTTCAGTTCTTCCTTATTTCGTGAGTGGGTGAACTTTATTTTGATTTTGCTTTTATATCAAACTTCAAGCAAATATATCAATTTCATGGCTTTTTTGTCTTTGCTTACATTTTTTAGCGTCAAATTTGTTGTAAGGTTTAACGGCCAACCACTACATTTCTTTCTCATCTCCATGTTTTTACCAAAAGCCACTAAGTTTTCTGCACATTTTGATTTGATGGCTTCATTAGACATTTGTTCATGTAAGCTTTAAAGTTTCATACCTCTGTGGTCAAATGTAATGGATTTTCGTTGTTCATTTAATGGCTTTTCGTACCTTTGTGAATGTTTCGTTATTCATTAGACCTTCCTTGAAGTTATGGCTTTCTACATTAGATTGCACTTTACATCAGTTAATATCATATTTTATACACTACAAAAAAAACTGGTATTTGCCACATGAAAATCACTTCACAACATGCAAAATCACTTCACAAACTGGTATTAGCGACGTGGCTATTCACGTCGCAGGAGCACGTGTGGCAACTATGTTGCCACGTGAAAATCACTTCACAACTTTGCCACGTGATTTTCACGTCGCAACAAATAAAACAGAGTTGCATTTATCGCAGGTGTAGCAGAGAAAGTGGCAGGCGTGTGTAAGAAGTTTGCCACGTGAAATTCATGTGGCAAGTTGTGAAGTGAATTTCATGTGGCAAGTTGTGAAGTGAACTTCACGTGACAAGTTGCGAAGTGGAATTCACGTCGCAAGTTGCGAAGTGAATATCACGTGGCTACATGATTTTTTTTTTTTTAAAAAAAACTGATTAATTATGTGGTACGTTTTGTATTTTTATTTATAATTTAAAATTATAATTTAAATTTTTAATTATAGTTTGTTTTTTTAATTATTTTACAAAACAAAATGAATATTAAATTTTTTTTAATAATAATTTAATTTGAAAATTTAATAAATTTAAATAACAAAAATTAATAATTATAAATAAATACCAAAATTTAGAATAAAATTTTTAAATAAAAAGTGTACAATATGCCAAAATGTAATAAATATTTTACAAAAATAAAAATTTAAAATTACAATAAATGCTTCGGATTAATCCGGATCGGGATAGGATTCAATGTTAATATCATCGTCATCCGAGCCAATATCATCGTTATCCATCTGTTGTTGACCACCAACTTCTTCATTTCCAACAACTGGATTACCGCCACCTTGCGATTGCATAAATTGGCGCATCATCGCCTCCATTTCAGCTTGTCTATTCTTCATTGCCTCTATCTGACTTTGTTGCGCCTCCAATTGGGCCTGTAATGTCGCCTCACGTTGCGCCGTTTCGCGTCTCGCTTCAGTTAGCGCCAGTTGTCTTACCGTTTCTATCATCTCGGGGGTCAATTATGGCGGATTTGACGTTCCCTCACCATCTCTAACTCTTTGAAATAGAGTTCTGTCCCCTTTTCTCATACCACCGGCCAAAGCTCCAGCACCAAATAAACATCCATTCGGTCCTTTTCCGCCGGTTACTAAATCCCAAATATAAAAATCCACACGTGGATTAAGCGGCTCAGAACCTCTTGGAGTATACTGAGGATACAACCAGGATACAACCTATCGTACATCCAACTACGATAATACCGATAATATTCCATACTGCACATTTTTACAAACAGTCTTTTTAATTAGCTACAAATATTAACTAATAAACATATTAAACATATTATATATGTTTTGTTTTAACTATTAAACATATTATATATACTACTACTAAACATACTATTCTTGAACAAACTACTAATAAAATATAAGATTAAACATATATATACTACTAAACATACTATTCTTAAAGAAACTACTAAACATATTGTTTTTGTTTTTACAACATTAAACATTACTAAAAATTTATTTATTCTATTTCTGTTTACTAAACATATACCAAATTTTTTTATTTATTCTATTTTTATTTTATAATATTAAACATATACTAAAAATTTTGTTTTTATAATATTAAACATATACTAAAAAATTCTGTTTTTATAATAGTAAACATATACTAATAATATTATAATTATATTTAAAAAATACTAAAAATATATTAAAATATTTTTTTTTTATAATATTAAACATAATACTAAACATATACTAAAAAAAATTCTGTTTTTACAACATTAAACATATACTAAAATTTTATTTATTCTAATTTTATTTACTAAACATATACTAAATTTTTTTTATTTATTCTATTTTTATTTTATAATATTAAACATATACTAGAAATTCTGTTTTTATAATATTAAATATATACTAACAAATTCTGTTTTTAAAATATTAAACATATATAATAATATTATACATATATTAAACATATACTAAAAATATGTTAAAATATTTATTTTTTTATAATATTAAACATATAATTATATATTAATAAAATTCTGTTTTAAAAAAAAATAGTCTAGGTAATATCATACTAAATTATAATCTTATAAGTTTTCTTACAAAAATTTTCCACCAAAATATATAATAAATAATAAATTAATAAAATAATAAATTACAAAAATTACTAATTAATAAATAATTAAGTAATTAATTAATAAAAATCATCACTCAACCACATAAATACAAACATTACTAATTAATAAATAAAAAACTCCACTCACCCACTCTTTAAGACTTTTTAAAAAAACAGTAAAAATTATTCTATTTGAATAAAAAGTAAATCTTATTAAATAATGAATAATATATAAATTAAATAATATCAAATTAACAAAAAGCTCGCAATTCATTTTATTAATTTAACAAATAAATTTACATTAATAACTTTCCATTAAAAATGGCTAAAAAATAGCCACAATACTATAATAAATAATGAATTAATTAACTAAGAAAAATAAACATCATTAATTAACAAATATTTATGAATATTTATTAATATTTATGAATGAATTGGATATTATATCGTTAGATTAATAAATCGAGACGAATAAAAGGTATGACATATCAATTTCGGATTAAACTTTTAAAATGATTAAAGTTTAAATTAAAAAGAAATTGTTATTTGTATTTATTTGGTAATTATTTCAAATTCTAATTTTACAAAATCATCATAAAAAATAAGTTATGAGTTTATTTTGTCTACCCATTACATACCAGCATGTTACTTTTCACACTTTACAAATTAAAGTTTTTATTTTTATTTTTTTCCTATGTTGGAAATGTATATTTTTTTCATTATAGATAAACTATTAAATTACTCATAATTATTAATAAAAAATACACTTAATAAAATATAAATACTCATATAAATATATTTTATATATTTTTAAAAATAATACTCATTAATAACAATTCAATAAAATTTGCCTGTGAGATGCACGGGTAGATGTCTAGTTATATCCAATTTTTATTAAGTTTTATTTTCTTTTTTTATATTCTGTTTTAAAAAATACATATAAATAAAATTAATGATTAAAAATTAAAATTTAATAAATATTTATATATTTACAAATATAATCTGTTTTGAATATAAAAAATAACAAAATAAATATTTTCGTTTTAATATATTTCAGTTTTAATAAAAAATATTATATAATCTATTTTATAAAATAAATATAGTCTGTTTTAATAAATAAATATTTAATAAATAAATGTAATATGTCTTAAATAAATATATAACATAATCAGTTTTAGATATGATTTTTTATTATAATCTGATTTTAAAAATAAAATCAGTTTTATTTAATAAATAAATATAATCTGTTTTAAATAAAGATATTATATTTAATAAATAAATATATTCTGTTTTAAATAAATATATTATATAATCTATTTTATTTAATAAAATAATCTGTTTTAATAAATAAATATAATTCTTTTCTAATAAAAAAATATATATTTTTCGTGTTAAATAAATATATTAAAAAAATTTAAATAATACATTTTCATTTTACATATATATTACAATACAAATATTTAACCAAAAAACCATAATATTTAAAAAAACAACAACTAAATAATAAATTCAGAAGAAAAAAAATTAATGACAAAATTACCTCTTCTTCAATCTCCTTCACTCTTCTTGTTCCAAAATTATTTCTTCAATTTGTTCTTCAAATATCTCTTTCAATCTTCTAAACTTTAATATTTTGACATAAAAAAAATAAAAAATAAGGTACATCAGAATATATTATGTTTAAATCGAAATAATTAAAAAATAGTAGAAGAAATAAAATTCTAAAACTTACCTGAACATTGAAGATGAAGAAGAATGAAAACTTAAAAATGGTGAGAAGATAGAAAATGAGAAGAAGGAAAAGGTTGGAGAAGGAGATGAAATATTAATGAAAAGAGATTTAAATGGGTAAGGATAGGAAAGGATAAGGTTAGAGAGGATAGAAAATCTGAATCGTGGGAAACAACTGGCTGAGAAACACAATTGCGTGTTGCTTTAAATTCCCCAGCTAGTGACGTGAATTTCACGTCGCAACCTTGCGAAGTGTGATTCACGTCGCAACACCCAACGACTATTTTTCAAATTCCAATTTGCGAAGTGATTATCACGTCGCTAATTTGCGAAGTGAAAAATACTTCACTAAATTTCAACGGTCAAATCTTTTGCAGGTCCCAACCTGCACATTCTGTAACCTATCAATTAAGTGTCATAAATTTTCCCCCCCAAAATCTTGCGACGTGAATAATACTTCACAAGTCAAAATTTGAATTTTTCAACTTTCCCCCTTGTTTACGCCATTGCCCTTTTAATTTTTTTTTATTTAATTATAAATGTTGTGAAGTGAATTTCACGTCACAACATTTAAAAAAAAAAATAGAAATTCCATAACCCACATGCTATCATTATACATCTTATTATAATAGTAAATATGTTAGTGACGTGATTATCACTTCGCAAACTCTTTTTTTTTGCCACGTGATTTTCACTTCACTAAATCATGTGGTTGGATACAATATTTCTTGTAGTGATATTATATCAGTTAATATATGTTTAATCCAATTTTCATGGCTTCATTGTATCTTCAATATGTTTATCCATCTTTAGCTGAAGAGCGTTTTAATGTTTCTGACACTTTAGCTTAAAATATAGAAAAACTATAGTGTGTCACTTGTCCAACTCTAAAACTTGAAATTGAAAACCTTAAAGGACAATTAACATATGTTATTTCAATGTCTTTTACTAGTTCTAGTTTTTCAAGTGATAGGGGCACCGGTTTTAGGAAAAACCCTCATGTCACCAGGAGAAATAGAAAAAGTATTTCATCTAAAGCTATTTGTCATTATTGTGGTGATAATGGTCACGTTAGACCTCTTTAACATATTAGGAACTAAGTTCTAGTGGTATAATGATATGGATTCCTAAGTGTTCCTCAACTAATCCTAAAGGACCCACTAGTTGGATACCTAAACTGCCTATTTGATTGTCTACAGGAAAGTCTTGTCTCCGTGAAAAGTTTATTATTTCAAGATAGCGGATGTTCAAGACACATCACGGGAGATGCACTATGCCAAGGAAGGGAAAAGACAGCGCATTTTTTGGCCTTTAACAGCGCTTAAAAGCGTTGTCTAAGGTGGCGCTGCTATAGGTAAAGACAGTGTTTTTGTTTTATACAAAAGCGCTGCTTTATGTATAATTTAGGCAGCGCTTTACCTTGAAAAGCGTTTTCTAAAGTAGGCCTTTTAGCAGCGTTTTTTCTGGAAAAGCGCTTTCTAAAGTGGGCCTTTAGCAACGCTTTTTCTGGCCTTTTATGCTTTCTATTGGCATCTTTAGGCAGCGCTTTTTCAGGAAAAAGTGTTTTCTATTGTCTCCCTTTAGACAGCGCTTTTTAAAGCGCTGTATAATGTATTTTTTATTTCATTTTAAGACAGCGCTTTTAATGGAAAGCGCTTTCTATTGTGTACTATAGGCAGCGCTTTTTCTGAAAAGCGCTTTCTTTTCTTCACGTAAATTGTGCTTTTTAAAAATCAAAATTTAGGAAGCGTTTTTTATTTAAATGCGCTGCCTATTCTTTCTTTTTTAGAAAACATATTTTTGGAAATAATACCATAAACCTATATAATTCAAGCCTTTATTTCAAACACATAGGCATTATATGACATTCAACAAGCCTTTATTTTAACACATAGGCCTTATATTTCAACCATTGAGCCTTTATTTCAACAAACAAGTCTTTATTTAAACATAGGCATTATATACCAATATAATCCAAAATATATACACCATTATAATTCAACACATAAACCATTTGATATAAATCAACACAAACATGCATCATATATACACCAATCCATAATTCTAATAATAATTTGTCCACTTAGAAATCCTTTAACTTCTAAAGATTCCTAATATACAACAACTTCCAAAACTATACAACATTCCATAACTACACAACAACTCTCATACCTTATATGATTCTTTTCTCAATAAAGTATTCACACAATTCCTCCTTGATTTCTTCCAATTTATCTTTCAAGTAATGAGCACACTTGTATTCATCAAAGTACTACATAATAAAACATAATATGCATAATTTAGTTAAAAGTAATAAATTATATGAAATATTCGATAAATATAAAATAAATCCTAAGTTATAAATTCATACCATGATTGGAATATGAAATATTCCCTTGTAGGATTAATAGCAACCAACAAATCAGTGACCACTGTAAAATAAAACAAAAGTTTAGATGGAAATTTTCTACGCAAAAGATACAAATATTAGAATGAAATTAGAATGAAAATCTAACCTGTTTCCAGTATTATACGGGCGGAAGACACGAAATAGAATCTGTTTGACAATTGATTCCCCCGCATCAATTTGTCATACAAGAACCTTAAATAAAAACATAATAAACATTAGACTATTTTCATTGAAATGTGTAAATAAATTGTTCAATCTGCAATCTCTTCGACTCGATCACAATCGTATGTATTTGTGCCATTGTCGTTTGAAGCATAGGTCGTATTATCCCCCGGATCAACATTCCCGTTACTTTTCTCACCATGCAAATTCCAACATGTATAACTTCGATCAATTCCATGCCTCTTTAAATACGATGCCAACTGAACCGCGTCAACCCGACTCCCATAACAGCAATCCAAGCAAGGACATGTCATTCGACTGGGGTCTTTGGCATGCGTAACAGCAAACTTAACGAATTCTGATACCTCATTCTCGTACTCTTTCGACAATCGACTTGAAGACATCCATTTCTTATCCATGGTTTTACTTATTAAGCTAAACAAAAACAAAATAAAAACTATTTACCTGTAGGGAAGTCAACAGCTTCTGGACCCACACAGTGTAAGATTCTTGGAAACAATCAGACTTTCACTCTTCACAAGTAACCCCTATAGCTAATTCACTAAGTTAGAATTGATGGTGTATACCATATATAACAGGACAAATTTAGTATATAATAGGACAAACAAGATATATCGTAGAAACAAGTCAAAGTCTCAAGAATCAATTAATTTCAACAATTTCATTTTCATTTTCATCACTAACATACCAAATATAACAATTAACTTCATTATAATTTTCAATCAACAATTAGATTAAAATAAAGTAATCACTAAAAATTATCCATCAACAATGTCATTATCATCATTTAATTTCAACAAATCATCACTAACATTCAACATCAACTTACAAAATTAACACCAATTCCCAACATAAATCCACCACAAATATCACTATTTATCATCTTCAACTTTACTACAACAACAATTTCAAAATCAAATTCAAACAACAACCACATCAACACTAATTCACCAAATCGACAACAACCACATCAACACTAATTCATCAAAATCAAATTCACACACTAATTTCAAAATTAAATTCAAACAACAACCACATCAACACTAATTCGCCAATTCGATCTTTAAATTTGAAAATAAAAAACATATACTTTTATCTATTATGTAAAACTTCTTACTTACTCACACTTTGATACTCTAACAACACTCATTTTTCTATAACACTCATTTTTCTAACAATACTCATTTTTGCAATGGATATAATTTCCTATAATATAACAACTCTCATTCAAACTACATTCAAACTAAACATGCTCAGAATTTTAATAAAAGATGCTCAAGAACAAACTCAAGAACAAACAAAAGAAACTATATAGCAAGCTCAAGAACATTAAATAATCACTGAAACTCAAGAACAAACAAAAGAAACAGTGACAAATGCTCGGTCGGAGAAGATGGACAGTGAAACTCACGGAAGAATGTCGTCGATGGAGAGACGAACAGAGGAACAGTGCCGGTCAGAGAAGACGGACAGAGGAACGCCGGACGGAGAGACGAACAATGGGAGTACACGGCGGAGGGAGAAGTCGCGAGAGAGGGGGAGACACGGCAGAGGGAGAAGTTGCGAGAGAGATGGAGAAACAAAACAAATGATTAGGGCGTTCTGAAATAATGAAAAGTTTTTTAATATTTATGAAATAATAACATAAGGCAGCGCTTTCTTATGTATTAGCTTTAGCAACGCTTTTTCTCTAAAAGCGCTTTCTTTTTAATTTCCTATAGCAGCGCTTTCAGAAAGCGCTTTCTAATGTGTGACCTACGTAAGACCTTTAGCAGCGCTTTTTAAAAGTGCTTTCTAAAGTGTGCCTTTAGCAGCGCTTTCCTAAAAGCGCTTTCTAAGATGTCATATTTGTATGGCTTTTAGCAGCGCTTTTAGGAAGCGCTATCTAAAGTAGGCCTTTAGGCAGCGCTTTTTTTCAGCGTGTTTTTTTTAAAACATATAGCAGCGCTTTTGATAAAAAGCGCTGTCTATGTAGTGCTGCCAAAAAGCAATTTTGGCGTAGTGATGCTTCCATGTTCATCATGTTCCATGAGAAAGAAATTGGTCACGTCATGTATGGGGACAACATAATAGGTAAAATTTTATCTGAAGGTAATGTGGAAAATCCCCCCACAACCACCATTGAAAATGTGCTTTTAGTTAAAGGACTTAAACACAACATACTTAACATTAGTCAATTATGCGACAAAGGGTACTCTGTGGTTTTTGATACTCTAAGTTGTTTAATTAAGCATAAGGCAAGTAAGAACCTTGTATTTAAGGGTTCTATAATTTATAATATCTATATGCTTGATCTAAATGATGTGTCAATGCATGAAACTAAGTGCTTAGTCGCCAAGGGTGAAGATCCTTGGTTATGGCATAGGCGTTTAAGTCATGTGCATTTCGACTTAATCATTAGAATAACATCCAAGAATCAATTAATTGGTCTTCCTAAGATTAAATTTTCAAAAGACAAATTGTGTGATGCTTGCCAAATGGGAAAGCAAACGAGATTGTCGTTTAAATCGAAGAAGTTTGTGTCGACATCAAATGATCAGAATTTTCATCACATTTAGTTACATTGAAAGTGTAAGTTTTTGTAATAAAATTTTCAGTTCTACTTAGTTCCGCAAAAAAAAAATCACTTATAGGGCCTTAAGACCTTACAAATATATAGAGGCCTTGACTTTAATTCTGCCAGGTTAACCTCATTTTCTTCGACATATTTGAAAACTACATCGAGTTCTTAGTTATTATCGTCAGCTTCTACATAAGCAACTTTATCTTTCCTAGGGTACCGATTCATTCTAGATTTTTCTATTTCAGTTTTTTCTTCCTTTAGGTGTTCTGCTTGTCTAACCCTATCTTCTAACCGGTCTATATCCCTTAGGTATTAGGTATCCAACTTCTTCCTAATGAAATAATCTAAGCCACCTGCAGCCATTTCGACTAACTCATGTTCAGACACTTGAGTAAAACACCTTGACTTCATCTGTCTAAACCTATTAAGATAATCATCTATAGGCTCAGATGATTTTTGTTTCACAATAGCTAATTCTTTCAGGCTAATTTTTACTGACCTGTGTAAAATTGCTCATGGAACACTCTCTTTAGTTGATTCCAAATATGTATAGAGCTTGGAGTAAGAGTGGTAAACCATGTAAAAGAATTCTTAGTTAAAGAGTTGGGAAAGTATTTCATCTTTAGGTTTTCGTTATTAGCCATATCACTGCCTTCTTTCTGGTATCTAGTGATGTGTTAGACAGTAAATTCACTAGTGTCGCCTGAAAATTTAGTAAACTTGAAAATTTTTCAACCCCCAGAAAGTTCAGTTTGCAAGACATATTCAGATAATGGAGACACGAAATTTGGTATATTAAGACCTATATTGAGACCATTTTGGGTTAGGATTTGTTCAACCATGTTGGTTATGTTATCCCCCCCCCCCAAATTATTTTGTTGGACTCTCCCAACTACGTTATTTGCATTTTCGTTCCTATGTACCAACACCACATCTTCGACTATCCTGGGTATAGGTTGTTCGACTAGTTGAGGTGTGACTTATTTTTGCACTTGATTATTAGGAGTTGGCTGTATTCATTGAAGGAGCACCAAAGAAGTAAACAATTCAACTCATTCGGTGTGCTAACTGCTGGTAACTATGATTGGTATTTTGGATCAAAGAATTGAACATCGTACCAATTTATTGGGTAAGCATATTAACCATGTCGTGGTTACTATCATCCATTTATTTCCTTAAAGCTAAAAGAGAATTATTTATCAGAGGTGGCATAGCCTGAGGGGCATATCCCAATCCTCAATGACACTACTACAAAACGCTAAAACAACAACGGCAGGCTTACAATGCATCCTTTTATGCCGTTGTAATAGGTTAAAAATTTTGCGCCCATTTAAAAGCTGAGTCATTTAATGACGGTTGAATGAAACCACCGTAGTAATAAATAAAATGTATCAAGCTTCGATTCCCTGCAACTACATTTTTTCCATTTTTTAGAGTACATTTAACGTGTGTCAATTAAGTCCATTATTTATAAAATAAATTGTAAATTATTTTACAACGGTTAAGATGAGCAACCGTAGTAATAAATGAAATGTATCAAGCTTTGATTCTCTGCAACTATATTTTTTCCATTTTTTAGAGTACATTTAGCGTGTGTCAATTAAGTCCATTATTTATAAAATAAATTGTAAATTATTTTACAACGGTTAAGATGAGCAACCGTAGTAATAAATGAAATGTAACAAGCTTTGATTCCCTGCAACTACATTTTTTCCATTTTGTAGAGTACAGTTAGCGTGTGTCACTTAAGTCCATTATTTAAAAAATAAATTGTAAATTATTTTACAACGGTTAAGATGAACAACTGTAGCAATAAATGAAATGTAACAGGCTTCGATTCCCTGCAACATATTTTTACCTTTTTTTAGGATACATTTCACTTAAGATTCCACTACGGTTTGTTTCTCCACCGAGATTAAAAGGTTTACTGATAAATTAAAACAAAACTTATTATGTATTTCTTTCATAAGACGCCCTAATCGAACAAGTGAGCCAGCGACGCCCTAACCTTTACACTCTTCAACATCTTCATTCCTTTTTTCTTGGTTTATGCTCAAATATTGACCGTCTTCATTCATTTGCTTCTTCAGCTTCGAAGTAAGGTAC
The DNA here is from genome assembly GCA_022829125.1 of Lathyrus tuberosus. Taxonomy (NCBI): domain Eukaryota; kingdom Viridiplantae; phylum Streptophyta; class Magnoliopsida; order Fabales; family Fabaceae; genus Lathyrus; species Lathyrus tuberosus. The sequence goes on along the minus strand of JALAZF010000323.1, from coordinate 2,085,977 downwards.
TCTTCAACATCTTCATTCCTTTTTTCTTGGTTTATGCTCAAATATTGACCGTCTTCATTCATTTGCTTCTTCAGCTTCGAAGTAAGGTTCTCTTCAACATCTTCATTCTTTTTTTCTTGGTTTATGCTCAAATATTGACCGTCTTTATCATTCATTTGCTTCTTCAGCTTCGAAGTAAGGTTCTCTTCAACATCTTCATTCCTTCTTTCTTTATTCATATTGTATATGCTCAAGTCAGAATGAGATGTTTCATATGCTTTACGTTTAGTATTAGAGTACATCTTCATTGATTTTTTCTTTGTTCATATTGTATATGCATATGCTTGAGTTTTTGGATTAGATTTTGGTGTGTCATTCATATTATTATACATGTATAAATTTCAGAAGTTGTAATGGATCGTAGTTGGATGAAAGCCAATAGATTAGATCCGGTTTATGAGAACGGAGTTTGTGAATTCCTTGAATACGCTGATAGACATCTTCCCGGCAATGATGGTATCTTTTATTGTCCTTGTGTTGTTTGCGCTAATATCAAAAAGGGTACAAAGAAAGAAATACATAATCACCTTTGTTGTGATGGTATATGTCAAAATTATATAATATGGACGTGGCATGGTGAGGTGGATAATAAGGAAGGTCGGGCGTCACAAAGTCAAAGAGTGGAGGAAGATGAATATATGGAAGATCACCTAGAGGATATGTTCCGTGATATTGGGGAATCTTCTTTTATGAATGCTCATATTTATGATAATTTATGTAGTGATAAAGACACACCCCTTTATATAAGGGATGCACAGAGTTCACACGATTGTCGGCGGTGTTAAAATTGTTAAATTTGAAGGCAAAAAATGGATAGTCGGATAAAAGTTTCACGGAATTACTTGAATTGCTACAGCAAATGTTACCATAAGATAACAAATTGTCGGATCGTTGCTATGAGGCCAAGAAGATATTGTGTCCACTGGTCTGGAGTATATCAAGATACATGTTTGCCCTAATGATTGCATATTATTCCGGAAAGAGTATGAAGACTTGTTTCAATGTCCGAAATGTGGTGTGTCGCGTTACAAGCAGAAGGCTAGCAATGGTGATGACAATGATCACTATGACAATGTTAGTAGGAAGCATCCTCCTGCTAAAGTGTTATGGTATTTGCCAATACTTTCACGATTAAAGAAACTTTTTGCTAATTCGAATGACGCAAAGAATCTTAGATGGCATGCAGATGAAAGGATTCGTGATGGAAACATTCGCCATGTAGCTGATTCTTTGCAATGGAAGAAAATTGATTCATTGTTTCCGGATTTTAGAGTCGAGCCAAGAAATCTTAGGCTTGGGCTTGCCACCGATGGAATGAACCCCTTTGGTAATATGAGCACTAATCATACTTCGTGGCCTATTCTTCTCACTATTTACAACTTATCTCCTTGGTTGTGCATGAAGCGCAAGTATATACTGTTAAGTATAATGATTTCTGGACCACGACAACCTGGTAACGACATAGATGTTTATCTTAGTCCATTAATTGATGATTTACGACTCTTGTGGGATGAAGGCGTTGAAGTTGATGATGCATATTCTAGGGAAAAGTTTAATATGCGTGCAATGTTATTTTGCACAATTAACGACTTTCCGGCTTACGGTAACTTGGCGGGATACAGTGTCAAAGGACATAAAGCGTGTCCTATATGTGAAGATGATACTTGTTATCACCAACTTGAGTTTGGAAAAAAGACCGTTTACCTTGGGCATCGAAAATTTCTAAAACCGGGTCATCCTTATCGTAGATTGCAAAAGGCTTTTAATGGAGAGCAAGAGTTTGGTGAGGCTCCTAAACCTTTAACTGGTGATGAAGTTTATCAACGGCAGGAATACATTAATGTTGTCCTTGGGAAGAGAGAAAATGAAAAAGGTGGGAAGAGAGAAAAAGAAAAAGGTGGGAAGAGAGGAAAAGAAAAAGGGGCAGTTGCGAAAAATATATGGAAAAAGAGGTCCATCTTCTTTGATCTTCCATATTGGTCAAGTCTTGATGTTAGACATTGTCTTGATGTGATGCACGTGGAGAAAAATGTGTGTGATAGTTTGATTGGCACACTTCTAAATATTCCGGACAAGACTAAAGATAGTAAGACTTCCCGTCTTGATATGGAGAAGATGGGTATACGAAAATAGTTGGCTCCAATAGAGAAAGGAAAAAGAACTTATCTACCTCCAGCATGTCACACTCTATCTAAAAAGGAAAAGAAGATGTTCTGCGAGTGTTTGCAAGGTATTAAAGTTCCGCAAGGTTACTCATCAAACATCAAGAAACTTGTATCAATGAAAGATCTCAAGTTAATTGGTTTAAAATCTCATGATTGTCATGTATTGATGCAACAACTTCTACCAGTGGCTATCCGTGCGATCCTTCCAAAAAATGTGAGAGTAACTATAACGAGACTGTTTTTATTCTTCAATGCCATATGTAATAAAGTTCTTGATTTCAAAAAATTGAATGAATTAGAAGATGAGGCTGCCATAATCTTATGTCAATTGGAGATGTATTTTCCGCCATCATTTTTTGACATTATGGTTCACTTACTTGTTCATCTCGTAAGAGAAATCAGAATTTGTGGCCCAGTTTATTTAAGGTGGATGTATCCAATAGAGCGATATATGAAGATCTTTAAAGGATATACGAAGAATCATCACCGACCGGAAGCTTCGATTGTTAAAAGGTACATTACAGAAGAAGCTGTTGAGTTTTGTACAAACTATTTGTCGGATGCAGATTCTATAGGAATTCCAAAGTCTCGTCATGCTGACACAGACAGAAGAGGTATTCAAGGTCTAAATGTTAGGTCAATGGCTCGGGATGTTGTTATTCAATCAAATTTCTATATTTTGAATAATATAGATGAGGTTCAACCTTTCATAGATACTCACAAAAGACTTATGAAGAAAAAATATCCCCGAATGAATGACAAGTTGTTGTTGATAGAGTATAACAATAGATTCATGGATTAGTTTAATAAAAGTGTATCTAATGATCCTAGTGCATCCGAGATACTTAGATAGTTGTCGTACGGGCCAAAATTTTGTGTCATTACCTGGAGTGCATACGACATTGGTCATTATACCTTTTATACAAAATCAAAAGATGATCATAGTACAATGCAAAATAGTGGAGTTATGGTTGAAGTCGAATCGATGTATTTCTCTAGTTCGAAAGATAAGAATCCGGTATTGGCAACTACCGCGTTTTATGGTGTCATTGATGAGATTTGGGAGATTGATTATGTTATTTTCAAAGTGGCTTTATTTAAATGCAAGTGGGTTCCCAATAATAGTAATGGTGTAGACATTGATGACTTAGGATTCACCCAGGTCGACCTTGGCAAGGCATGTTTTAATACAGAACCATTCATCATGGCTTCTCAAGCAAAACAAGTTTTCTATGTTTCCGATCCATCGAACAAATCGGGGAAATGGTCAATCGTTCTCCAAGGAAAATACATTCCTCTTAGTGATGAAAGTCTTGATATTCCATCCACACCTTCTTACACAACACAAGTTCCTACCTCATATGATGAAGTTGATGGAGATGCCGTGCATGCTATACGACTCGATCATGAAGAAGGCATATGGGAAAATTAACAAGTACGCAATTTATTATTTATTCATAATATATTAATTGTATGTTATAGTTTAGAAGTATTTTTACTAACAAGTATAATTATTTGAAATCATAGGTATTTTAAGTCCAGACACCAGGCCAGGAGACAAGACACCAAGAGACAAGATACCAATACACCAAGTTACAATTATGTGAAGTTATGTAATGTGTGTAAACTGTAATATGGTATATGTGATATTTTATTTATGTAGGTTGTTTGTTCTGATAAACTGTAATCTGGTATATGCGATATTATGAATATGACACGATTAATATTATTATGAAAACTGTATCACAAAATGTGAATTGTATTTTTCTGCTGTGCTGAGATATGAAGAACAATAATACAGGTAAAAAAATAGGATTAATTATAAAAGCAGGATGATATTTGTTAATTTTGCTGAAACTTTAGCGACGGTTATATTTCCTAACCGTTATAATATCTGGCGCGCTGTCCAGCAAAAAATAAATATCAAAACTGTGCTGCTGGGAATCGAACTGAGGACAATTATATTTATTACAACGGTGTAATGTAAAACCATTGTGATAGTTAGCGCGCTTTCCTCATTATTACAATGCAACACAAGGTCGTCGTTGTAAGTATCATATATACAACAACAATCTACATAACAACGCCCTCTCCCACGTCATTATATGTCATTCCCAACCGTTGTTAAATGGGTTTTTTGTAGTAGTGTGAGATTAACCCATTCCACTAGAACTATTTATAGTAGGCCCTAATACCATGTACGGGTGAAAAGGAGATGCAACTGCCATTGCATTATCTGCGTACATTGACACATTAGTTTGTAAGTCTGCCATCATTGCAGTTGGTATGCCATATGGGTACTCCTTAATAGGGACGGCAATAGGTACCCATGGGCATGAGTACTAGTCCCCCGCTACCCGTCCCATTTAGTAAATATGATACACGTACACACCCCATACCCGTGAGGGTATCGATGGATTTTGAGATACCCACAGATATTTGCGGATATACACGGATACCCTTTTTTTTAAATTTTAATTTACTATTTTTTTCTCATACGATGTAAATAGAAAATTATGTGTATAACTTTTGAAGAAGACGCAAAGCAAGAAGAAGACACGGAAAAAATTTTACGCAACTAGAGTTTTAAGTGAAAAGGAGATTGCCGAGTTAAATTAAGTGGAAGGAATTTATCAAGTATAATAATTTGATAGGATATTTAAGTAATTTTTTAAATTATTAATTGATATGGATACCCGCGAGTACGGGTACCATCAAAATTGTATCTGTACCTGTAAAGAAACGGGTAATTAAATATCTGTTTATTTTATCTGTGGATGCCCATTAAACTATCCAATGCATTCCCGTGACGAGTTTTACCCACGGGTACCCACATATACAGGTTTTTTTCCATCCTTACTCCCTCCAGCATTCGACACGTAAACTATTATGTGGGCTTTTGTCCTCTGCTTTGCTTCCACGTGTCTCTGATTCTTAAACTGCCTTAGCCCGCTACCATTCGTTGAAAATTGTCTTCAAATCCTCTAACTTCCTCTATCAAAGAGTCCTCATGTCGAATCTTATTGTTTGGTGTAAAAAATGTTCCTAAGTCATCCAATATTTGGATTCAAGAATATGCTAAGTCCTAAAACATCTGATAGGCAAGTTGAATTCATTGCCCCTGATAGGCGGGTCGAATTCATCACCCATGTCGAAACAATTAATATGTTGAAAATATATCCTGGTCACCTTACACGCGGTATATTCGTACCTTTATATCACACCTCCATGTGAAAATGCTAGGCTCAAATTTTCATATTAGAAATAGGTACTACTCATGAATACTCTCCACATGAAAGCTGCAATGATGTTGGGTTGCAAGTAAGGATTTTTAAGAGTTCAAAGAAAAGTTAAAATTAAGCATGAAGGTGAAGTTGAAAAAGTAGTCAAGAAAATTAAAGAAAACATGGAATAAATAGCAAAAAGCTCCCTATTATTACAAGTTTTCATACCACCACTTGAGAAAAAATGGGAAATTTAAGAAATTCATAAAGATATTTAGTTTTTTATAAGTCAGTGTTTTTGGTGACGCATTGCAACATATGCATGTTTATGCAAATTTTATGAGAGATACTAACTAAGAAAATATGACTTCCAGTTGATGAAACAATTGCATTAACTGAAGAATGTAGTGCTATAATTTAAAGAAAACTCTCACCCAAATTGAAAATTTTGAATAAATTTGGGTCAAATATCAACGTTATGACACTATCCTTAACAGAAATTGTAGGAGAAGAGGCAAAACTAACCTAGATGATATTGACATTAGCTGATAGATCATTTACATACCCATATGTTATAATAAAAAATGTGTTAGTAAAAATTAAAGATTTCAACTTCCCAACTAATATAATTCTTGATATAGATTAATATGCCAAAGTTCTTCTTATTCTTATTAGACCTTTCTTAACAACCGCGAGATAAAATATTTATTGGGAATCAAGTGAGCCTGTATGGAGATTTCTAGAGCACAAGGTAATCTTCAATGTTTTTGACAACACCCATCAAGATGATGAAAATATAGAATGCTACACAATTGATATGCCCTGTAAAGAAAGTAGCCAACAAGGATTGCCAACTTCACCAACCAAAATGTTTATAGCAAACCATACTCATGATTTTAAAACAATAAAGAAAAAGAACAAGCAGTAGGTGACAAATCATAGTTCAAGAAAATCAAGAAACAACTAAGGAAAGCACATCATATCATATCATCTTGATTCAAATTTCTGATGGTTGCTAATCCGCAAGTGCACAGAGACAATCGTAGTTTTAAAAGATATCGAACCAACAGGGACCAGTAATCAATCTTATTGTTATCTATTGGTGCTGATCTTACCTGATCAGAAGGAATCCAGTGGCCAGCAGCGTCGTGAGATCAGCAACTCCGATGGTGATGAAACGGCCGGGGGGTGTACCTGCAAGGTACTCTGATGCCAAAGTTAGGAAAAAGGAGTAAGCAAGTATGGAAAAGCAAAGGGTGAGTTAGAGAATATTGAATAACCTGGCCCTCTCAAGTGAGAGGGTATTTATAGGCTGCCCCCAGCGCGGGGCCAACGGTCACTTGCACTGGGCTGGATTGCAAGGCCCAATACAAGTGATTGCCAGGGCTTACGTGGCATAAGGAAGACCAGCACGTAGTCTTCGCCCTGGGGTAACGGTCCCGAGATCTCCGAAAGGTGGGCAGACCGATCCTTTTGGAGGTGGTAGATTACAGGATGATGTGTCCTCGCGAGGAAGAGCGCGTGGAGGTCGAGGAGAGACATGTTCCCCAACACTCAAAACCTCTGCTCGACAATGCATGGCCAACACGTGCCCGACGAGGTGGAGGTCTGAACGTGCTCGACACTGGATAAATGTAGGCCTTGTTGGCCCACCTCAAATCATTGGGTTGGGCATGCCCGACCAATGGGCATGCGTTGGCCCAATCCAGAACAGGAGCCCCCCAAGTTGTTGCTCCAAAGTGTCGGAGTAATGACTTAAGGGTCAGCCCCCATGTCAAGGACACAATAGGCGTGCTCGAAGGACCGAGTTGAAAGTGGTTGTCTGATACCAGCAGGTAATCCTTTGTCGAGGAGACTCGTTAAACGGGGCAGTATCCCCGCTATAACGGGTTTGTAGTAATGGAAGGGCCACGAGCAAGGGATGCTAGACGGGCAGGAATTTTGAAGTCTGCTTGAACTTTGTATGTCGCTATGGGGCGACGTTGCGGGGAGACGAGAAGTTGTGGACTCTAGCATCAAAGAAAACGAAGGGACATACGCGGGAATCTGTGTGCCACGCGTCACTCGTCATTATTACCTAGGGCGGCTAGGCTAGGGCTAGGGTACTAGAGTGCCTAAGGGCACCTTGAGTCCCGTGAGGGCTTTATAAATAGGAGCCAGCTTGTGCCATTTGCACGTTTCACTCTCTCTTGCTCAGAGTTTCCCTCCCTTTCTCTCTAGGTTTCTCTCACCTTCTCTTAGCTTCTGCCGCCGTCTCACCACCACACACCGCCGCACCGAACTCTTCCAACCGCTGTTTTCAAGTAAGTTTCTGATCTTTTTCTTTCCGTTTGTGTTTTTTACGGTGGTTCTCCGGTGAACTGATGAAGTTCTCAGGGAGGTCACGGAGTTTCTGGCGAAAACGGCGGAACTTCTTTATGTTTTTTATGAATCTCGCGAGGGAGATGGGATGAATGTCCCGGGGACCTAAGGAAGGTCCCGAGGATGTGGGATGAATACCCCGGGGACATAGGACGAAGGAACCAGGGACCTGAGGACGGTCCCGGGGACGCTCGCCTGATGTCTCGAGGACGTTGGGTGAACGGGATAGATGCGCGTCCCCGACGCTCCTGGGTGGAGGGCGTCGCCCGCGCAGTTCCCTGTTTCCTTTCTTTGCCCCTTTCACTTGATCAGCGGTTGAGGGGTGAATTTGATCTGGATTATCGAATTCACCAGTTCCTTCTGCTTTTCAGGTAAATGGAGGTCGTGGTCGTGGGATCGATAGATATTAACGACCAGCCTGACTCCCCGATGGCGCCGATCACTAGTGTCGAGGGACGGCCGCCCGAGGATTGGGATAGTGAGGAGCCACTGAGCATCGAATCCCAGTTTATCACAGGTGACCAGGATGATACCTTTGCCACTGTCGAGCATCGTCTTGAGGGCTCCTCAAAGACCTGGATGGTGTATAGACCTCTGCAGCACCACCGCATCTGCTCGACGTACAGGGGGATGAGATTTCCCTTGTATGAGTTCATGTTCGACGAGGTGGGATGGCGTCTGCCCTTCAGCGATTTTCAGCGAGAGGTGTTCATTTGGCTGCGCCTGGCACCGTTGCAACTCCACCCCAATGCCCTCGCCTTTATTCGCGCCTTCGAGCTCGTCTGTCAGCACCTCCGCATCAGGGCGACCCTACCTCTGTTCTTCCGTATATTCCACTTGCAGAGGCAGACAATTTATGGAAGACATGGTCGGGTGTCTTTCAAGCAGGTGAGCAGGCTGTTCCAGACTTACATGGACTCTATTTGCCACTTCAAGTCCCAGTACTACATCGTGAAGCCTGTCTCGTTCGAGGCCGTGGAGTCGGTGTACAGACGGGTGCACCGAGAGATAGACAGGCAGCAGAAAGAGGTCCTCGAAGTGAAGTTTCCCCTATTCTGGACGGAGGAGCACTTCAAGAGGGGCACGGATAGTTATATATTCAGTCCTGGTAGACTGTACGAAGGGGATCGTCTGGCTCACGAGGAAATAGTCAAATTTGTCGTCGGTTTCTCCCCTGCACAGCTCGTGACACCGAACAGGAATCCTATCCGCAGCGATGACGGGAGGCCCTTGGAGCAAACCCGATTTATTAATATGAGGGCCCTCCTCGAGAAGTTTTCCGAAGAGGATGCCCTTAAGTTGTTAGGTGGTGGATGCCTCTTTGATTAGGTCCTCCAGTGCATTTTTCTCTTCGACTTAATGACGTATTTCTATTTTCTTTTGCAAGCACCATGTCGAGCACGGAGAAGCGTATCAAGAAGTTGGTAGCTACTCGAGTTTCGAAGAAGGGTGGAAAAAGGCGAGTTGAGCAAATCCGGTCACAGCGCTCAGGCCTCACCCCAGCAACCGGGGACTCTTCCAGCACTCCCCAGGGTAGCCAATCTCCTGTTACGCAAGGATCTCCAAAAAGACAACGACTCAACGAGCATGTGGATGTCAATCTTACCGAGACTGAGAGCTCCCCCGTTGTGAAGTTCGTGCTCCCGCCTTGTCACTCGAGGCCGAATTTCTTTTCGGGGACCAATTCCCTATGTGTTGGTGCACCTGAGGCTAAGACCATCTTAGGCGTTGAGCGGGCTTCTCAAAGAAAGGCTTTGGTGGAAGACGTGTCCGCGGTGATGCGGGTTTGTGTTGCCGCCCTGGTCCTGAACGACGAGACCTACCCGGCAGTTGAGCTGGCCAAGCTGCCGAAGAGCTTCACGTCAGTCGCAGTCGAGATGGAGAAGGTGGGCAAGGACCTGTCAGAGTGCAAAAAACAGAACGAAACCCAGGTCGAGCTTCAGAGGCAGTTGGAGGAGAAGCTGAAGAAGGCCGATGCTGAGAGGAACGATATCTTGGCGAGAATCGTCGAGTTGGAGCAAGGTTCATCCTGCTGAAGAGGAAACTGAGGACGACAGGCTATTGACCTCTCGGGTAGAACTGATCGTGAAGCTCAGGCAGATCGAGTAAGATGTCCTCGTGGCTGTCGAGGTGGGATTTAATAATGTCGTGAAGCAGCTCAGGATTATGAACCCAAACCTCGTCATTAAAGGGATTGATCCGTACTATGAGGTGGTCGAGGGTCAGATTGTTCGGCCAGCGTCTGAGGAGGATGATGACGGCCAGGCCACGGGAGACGAGCAGCCTGAGGAAAATGCAGCCGTCTAGTTTTTCATTTGTTTACTTTGCTTGGGCCTGTGAGCCATTTTTTGTAGTGACTTTGCCTGGCCTGCGTGCCAGCGGCCTTTTGACATTTTTGTACTATTCGCACAATGGGATTCTGCCCGATTTAATGCTTTGTTTTTGCTTATCTGTGTGTGTGTGATATTTGCATGTTTAATATATTTGTTTAATATATTTGCATGTTTAAGTAATTTGTCTAATTAATTTGGGGGTTTGCACGACTTTGTTGGTCCTTGACTGTGTGGGGAACTGGTCGAGTGGCCGGAGATGTATTCCGACCTTTAACGAGGCTAGGAATTCAGTCGAGGTCTTAGTCTCTTGGTGTGAACTTCCCATCGCGAGCTGGGTGTCCTTCCTAACTGGTACGGCGACGACGAAGCTCGGTCGAGGTATCCTCGTCGGATCAAGGGTCCTCGCGCACACTCAACGCGGCCCTTAATCTTCTTGTTTCGCGGAGGGGAGCCGCGCTTATACCTTAGTGCGTCCCCGTAATCGCGACGCGGCTGTGTCACAGGCAGTGTTTAACTGTAGTATTGTTTAAGCTTCTCAGCATTCCATGATCGAGCAAGTTCCTCCCCGTGTAGATTTTTAAGGTAGTAAGCTCCTGTCCCCGTTTTCGCGCGGACGCGGTAGGGGCCTTCCCAGTTCGCGGCGAGCTTGCCTTCTTGCGAATCTTTCTGGTTCCTTCGTAGGACGAGGGTGAGTTATTTTCTATTTAAGTGAGGCTTCTCGGAGGGATGCGCTATACCTTATCTCCTCGACAAAGTCGAGCTCCTCCCTTAGGGCCTCATCGTTTGCCTCCCTGTCGAGGGGAGATTCCGTTCTCCTCGAGGGTTCCCTTATTTCCACGGGGATCACCGCTTCTGTTCCGTAAGTTAAGCGGAAAGGGGTCTCCCCGGTCATGGAATGTGGGGTTGTCTGGTAGGCCCAGAGGACGTTGTGCAGCTCCTCGACCCACCTTAGCTTGGCGTCGCCTAGTCGGCATTTCAGTCCTCGCAGGATCACTCTATTCGCCACTTCAGCTTGCCCGTTCGTTTGAGGGTGCTCGACCGACGTGAAGTGCTGCTTCGTGCCCAGCTTGGTGACGAAGTCTTGGAAGTTCTTGTCGGTGAACTGTGTCCCGTTGTCGGTGACAATCGCCTGGGGCACGCCGAACTGGGCGAGTATGTTCCTTTTGTAGAAACGTAGTATGTTGTGAGCCGTGATTTTGGCCAGGGCTTCCGCTTCGATCCACTTCGTGAAATATTCCACGCCGACGATCAGGTACTTGTTTTGGTATGACCCCACGACGAAGGGCCCGAGGATATCCATTCCCTACCACACGAACGGCCATGGAGACGATAGTGTTTTGAGCTCGCTGGACGGGGCCAGGTGCATGTCCCCGTGTCGTTGGCATCTGTCGCACTTCTTGACATGCTCCTTGGCGTCCTGTTGCATGGTGGGCCAGTAGTATCCTGCTCGCAACGCCTTGCGAGCTAAGGACCGTCCGCCGAGGTGTTGTGCATTGATCCCCTCGTGGATTTCCTGGAGTATACCGGGGACCTTGGTCTCTTCGATGCACCTGAGGAGGGGGATCGAAAAGCCACGTCGGTATAGTTTGTCTTCGATAATTGTGTATGAACATGCTTGTCGCTTAACCACCCTGGTCTCCTTGGGATCGTCGGGCAGCTTACTAGTGGTGAGATACTCGTATACCGGGGTCATCCAGGAGTTGCTGTCCCCGATGGCGTTCACGTCAGTCGCAGGGATGGGTTTATCGATGCTTGGGCGCGAAAGCACTTCTTGTATAACAGATTTTTCCCGCCCTTCTTTTTCGTGCTCGCCAGCTTGGACAAGACATCTGCTCGAGTGTTGTGCTCGCGCGGGATATGGGTTACTTCTGCTGAGGTGAATTTATTCATATTTTCCTTCACCAGGGTCAAGTACTCGATGAGGCTGTCGTTCTTGGCTTGGTACTCTCCTCGGACCTGGGAAGGCACGAGCTGGGAGTCGATGAAAATTTTGACTTCTTTGGCACCGAGGTCCTCAGCCAACCGTAGCCCGGCGATGAAAGCCTCGTATTCAGCCTGGTTCTTCAACGTCGAGAAAGACAATGTAAGGGAAACTTCGATCAGGATGCCTACCCTTCGAGTTGGATGCCTCGACGACGTAGATCGTCCATCTTTGGGATCCGCTGATCGAATCTTTCGGGAGGGTCATTTCCGCCACGAAGTCGGCCAGCACCTGACTCTTTAGGGCCTTTCTTCCCTCGTATTGGATGTCGAACTCGGCAAGTTCGAGCGACCATCTGAGCATCCTCCCCGCCATGTCTGGTCGACCGAGGAGTTATCTTATGGGCTGCTCGGTCCTTACCACGACCGTGAGTGCCAAGAAGTAGTGTTGTAGCCTTCTGGCCGCGGTGACGAGGGCCAGGGCGACTTTCTCGATCTGTTGATACCTGAGCTCGGGGCCTTGGAGAGCCTTGCTGGTGAAGTAAATTGGCTTCTGCCCGTCGAGGGTTTCCTGGATAAGGACAGCACTGACGGCTTCGCTTGTGATGGCGAGGTACAGGAACATCGTCTCCCTGTTCTCTGGTCGGGAGAGAACTGGGGGTTGTGAAAGGACTTGTTTGAGGTGGAGGAGCGCTTACTCACATTCCTCAGTCCATTCGAACGTGGCTTTCTGTTATAGGAGCTTGAAAAATGGGAGTGCGTACTGTGCAGATTTGGCGACGAAGTGGGAAAGCGCGGTCAACATCCTATTTAGAGATTGTATCGAATTCTTCGAGTTTGGGGTCGGAATCTCGGAGAAAGCCCTACACTTGTCAGGGTTTGCCTCGATTCCCCACTCAATGAGGTAGAAACCGAGGAACTTGCTCGCCCGAACGCCGAAGGTGCATTTGTCGGGGTTGAACCTCATCCTGCATCTCCTCGCCGTGCCGAAGACTTTCTTGAGATGGGCGGAGTGGTCGACTTCTTTCGCGAATTTGACGATCATGTCGTCTATGTAGACCTCGAGCATGTCGCCGATCTCTCCCCGAAAGACTTTGTTCATCATCCGTTGGTAGGTCGCGCAGGCGTTCTTTAGGCCGAAGGGCATTACGTTATAGTAGTAATTGCCCGATTCGGTCATGAAGGTAGTGTGCTACTTGTCGGTCTTAGCCATAGGGATTTGGTTGTACCCCAAGTAGGCGTCCATGAAGGATAATAATTTGAAACCTGCAGAATTATCGACCAGCTGGTCGATGTTAGGCAAAGGATAAGAATCTTTCGGGCATGCCCGGTTAAGGTCAGTATAGTCAACACACATCCTCCATTTTCCATTATTCTTTTTGACAAGTACAACGTTGGATAGCCAGGTTGTGTACCTGGCCTCCAAAATGAAATTTGCCTCTAAGAGGTCTTTTACAGCTTTTTCAGTAGCTTCTGCTTTTTCGGGAGACTGCCTGCGCTTACGTTTTACTATGGCCCTAGCGGCCGAATCTACGGTGAGCTGATGGCAGGCCACCTCTGGGTCGAGGTCAGGCATCTCAGATGCGCTCCATGTGAACAGATCAGCGTTTTCCCTGAGACATGCCTTGAGCTGCTTCTTCGCCAGGTCGAGGAGTCCGGTGCCAATCTTTACGCTCTGGTCTGGATCGTCTCCGAGGACGACGAGCTCGAGGTCTCTGTCTGGGATGGGGCGCGTTGGGTGGAGAGGCTGCCCGTTGCCTTCAGCTGGGAGGTCATGGTCAGCTGCTCCGCCTTCTTCCTGCTCGTCGGGGAACCTGCTGTCGAGGTCGACCGCATTGACGCGCGGGAGCGGCTTCTGCACTGCGTCCGGGGATGGCTTCGCTCCGACCTTGGGTTTGGTGTTGATGGAACTCAGGCCCTTGGTTGCAGCGTCGAAGCACCTCCTGGCCACTTCAATGTCCCCGTGCATAGTGACCACCCGGCCTCTGGCCGTGTAGTACTTTATCTTCAGATGGACTGTAGATGGTACTGCCGTGAGTTCGGCCAGAGTGGTCCTCCCCAGGATGCAATTGTAGAGGGACGGGCATTCGATCACCAGGAAGTGGGTCTTGACTTGTCTGGCAGTGTCCTCGCTCCCGAAAGTGACCATCAGTTCAACATAGCCACACGGTCTGGTGGTGGTGCCATTGAATCCTTGTAGATCTGAGCCCACGTAAGGGGTCAGATGCTTCTCGTCGAGCTGGAGGGTCTCTAAGAGGTGGGCGTACATTATGTCCACCGAGCTCCCTTGGTCGACCAAGATCCTGCAGAAGTCAAAATTTGCCATCTGCGCCCGAATTAAGAGGGGGATGGTGGCGTTGGCCACTCCGCCTGGCAGCTCCTTGAGGTAGAAGGTGATGGGGTTTGATCTCCCTTGCAGCTTCTCGAAAGTAGTGGTCTTCGCCCGAGGTCGCGGATTTCAGCTCGTCAAATTTCCACTTGATCGACCCGACGGAGACCTTCTCGAAGCCTCCGCCGGATATAACCATCGCCGTGGGGAAGTTCTTCCACGTGCTGCGGGCAGTGACGGGGTCTTCAGGGGGAAGCTCGCCCACATGCTGCGAACTGCCTCGGGGTCCTTGATTCCCTCAGGGACGTAAAAGTCTTCGGGTCGGGTGATGCTGAGGGTGACTTGCATTCGGTTCTCCCCGGAGGGAGGTGTTGTCTCCTCGACGCTTTGAGTGTCTCGGGCATCTGACCGAGGAGCGTCGTTCTTCTTGGCGTACTGCTTTAGATGCCCTTCCTTGATTAGGATCTCTATTGCATCCTTGAAGTGGATGCCATCTTCTGTGACATGTCCATGGCTCCGGTGGAACCTGTGTAACACCCTAAATTTCCCCGCGCTATTTAATTAAAATAATCAGAGTAAAACAATAAGAAACAGAAATAAAGGATGCTACTTCCAACTTATCATTTGCTCATAAATAGACATGTAACATATAAATGACATTTTCGGAAATCACACAACTTTAATCCAACAAAATAACCTTTATTATGCAGCGGAAAATTATTCATTTCAATCAACAAATTATAACAATTTCAATTAACTAAATAAACTAGTTTTCATATTAGAAAAACAACTAATAATTCTTCAACAAATAAAATCATATAAAAGCGTTCCTGACTCCCAATGTTACATATCAGAGATGACGCCAAACTAAAAGAATAAACGGAAGACTTCAACTTCCACACACACCTGAGCTCCTACAGCGGAAAATCTGCATGTTACCCACGTAGAGGCAACATTCAAACAGAAGGGATGAGATTTCACATTCAATAATGCAAGGCAATAACTCGTATAAAGGAATTAGCAACACATAACATCATATAACTGCGTAACTCATCATTATCAATACTTCGCATAAGTCCAACAACAAATCATCACATAACTTCGCTCAACAATACAACAACACGACTCAACGGATGCAATGCAGTGCAATCATGCAAGTGGTACCAACAGAGCTACAGCTCCCTTCGCTAATGTTGTGATTCGGCTTTGACAGGCTACAGCCCCCTTCGGTTAACAAATTGCCCATTCAGGCCATCGTGGTGCCAATCCAGGCCATCGTAGTTAAAATGAAATGATTATGCAACGATACAATTAAAGTGCAACAACAACAACATCAAATTCGAAAATCAACATAGGCACTCGGCCTCTTCGCTATACGACTACAACCTCGCATCACAACCTCACAATTAATCAACATTATTCTTCGTAAATAAACAATAATTTCATTCACACATTTATAATTACAAAACTCAAGCATGTATACTTTAATCGAAAACGCTTCAAAAGCAGCTCAAAGACATGACGAAATAATTATTAAAATACACCTAAATTCATCATTAAATATAAGGAATCACGTTCTGAATTCATTTCACAATCTGGAAAATTTTCAATTTCGAAATCGCGCTAAACCTCAAACTTTCACTTCGCCAAAAATTAGAATTTTAACACTATAATTCCATTTCAGTTATTCCACACAAGATAAGTCACCCCTGGGCTAGAAAATATTATTATAAGATAGCTCGTCTCGTTATCTTTCCAACGCTTCGAGCGGCGTACGAATTGGACTTCCGGAACTCAAGTTACGAATTTTCGAAGTTTCCAAAATTCTGCACTAACATAGCTACGGGTTTGATCACTTTTTGCCCAAAAACCCATCCAAAACTTCGATTTAATTCGCGAGACTCTTATTTTAACTTAGTTATACTTATTAGAACTCATTGGTAGCATAAAAACTATTTTCCGCGACGATGAATTACGCACCAAAATTTCTAGTTTTCACTATTCCTAACCCAAAACAGAATTTCTTCACATTATTCTCATAGAAACACTACATCATAACGATAACATTATAATTCAATCATTGCAAACTCCTAACATCAAATTGGGTTCAAATTCCTAATATCAAGATACTCAATTAACACGTATCAATCAATTTCATTCATCTCTAAAAACAACCACTATCAACCAATATCTAACTCAATCCCTTTCATGATTATTGAACCCGTATTAGAGAAAGTTAGTTTCACCTTTACCTTAGATTGGATGACCTTTTTGAATCTCTAAACTCTAGTCTCTTGTCTTCTCACGATCGTTCTTCTCTTCTTTCTTCTCACTTCTACGGTTTCCTCAAAAGTTGTATTCACATTCTATTGTGTAACTTCCTCAAACTCCTTATAACATATTCCCCTTATTCCAACTTAGCTCCTAAAACCCGTAAGTTCTCTCTTTTTGCCAGTTTTGCCCTTACTACCTCATTATTCCATTTTAATTTTATTCCATTAAATAAATATTTAATGTCACGCTAGTTAAACAATTATTTAACTAATATTCTAATAATCAAACAATACCACTAATTTTAATTATTTATTTCCTCACTAATAATATTATAATAAGTGTTGCGGTGAGAATCGGATAACAAGCTATTAATTAACTTGCATCACATTTCTTTGAATTCACAACCGACTTTGATTTATCCAAAGGAAAGGTTCAAGATCGAGAAAAACCTAAAGGGGGGAGATCTAAGGTTCGGGGGTTGGTTATACTAAGGGAATGTATTAGCACCCTAAGTATCTGTAGTACTCTACAGGAACCTCTTGTTAAGTTTGTGTTATGTTATGTTATGTTTGCTTGCTAAGAAAACTGTACTAAGGTAAGAACCTAGGGGTATGTACACTAAGTTTTGCTCGCCAAGACGTCGCATCTTGTGCCTACGTATCTGACTAAAGAATCAGAGCAACCGTAGTTCACCTAACTAAGGGTGAAAGAGGAACCATTGACTATGGCCAAAGTTCCAAGGAGAAATGAGTATGAGCTCATTTTAGAGTTTTAAGAAACTCTCTAAATCTAAGTTATGATGGGAAAAGTGAGTGCTCATGATGATGAGAATCACATAGAGTTTAAGAACTCTATCCTATTACTAAGTTATGATTCAATGGCTCTTACGAGGCCAGGAAAGGGGAAGGCTCTTATGAGGCCCTAGGTGGGAAACGGCTCTTATGAGGCCAAGGTGGGGTGATTTGTTTATTGACTTATGAGTCAACTGAGGGGAACTTTCCTTTGGAATAGGGATGTGTCAAATGAAACAGGCAACCACAAACATAACAGGAAGTATGTACAGGTCTCACCAAGGAGAGAAATGAAGAGTAATATTCAAAGAAATTGAAAATAGGAATAAAATAGAAATAGTCTCGTCTTAATCATGATTTAATCGAGAAATTGATAATCAATGATTCTTGACTTTCATCGACTAAAAAGTGAATGAAGCTGAAATAAAAATAAAGTGGTCTCATATTGATCAAGGTTTTGTCGCTTTAATGAGATCAATCAAACCATGAAGTTTATTATATCATCGACCGAAATAAAGAAAATGGAATCGACATGGAAAATAAAGTCGGTCTCGTCTAAATCAAGATTTAATCGAGAAATCGATAATCTTATATTTTTTACTTTCATTGACCAACAAAAATAAATAAAAAGGGGCCTCATATTTATCAAGACTTTTAGGTGATTTAGAATAATCAACAAAGTCAAGATTTGTGTAATGTCATCGGCCAAAATAATGAAAGATGGAATCGAAGTGAAAATAAAGATGGTCTCGTCTAAATCAAGATTTAATCGAGAAATCGATAATCTTAGATTTTTAACTTTCATTGACCAATAAAAATAAGCAAGTGGCCTCATATAAATCAAGATATTTAGTGATTTGAAATAAACCACCAAATCAATATTTTTTCTATATCATTGGCCCAAAATAAAGAAATAAAGTTGAAAAAACCTAAAAAAAAAAAACAGTTAAGCTCAAACACACCAAGGACTAAAACTCAACAAAAAGAAAATTTATATAAAAAAATGTTAGAAAGAAATTTAATACAATTCAAATAAAACATGTAAAGAAGAGGGGAGGGGCGCAGGCCTCTATGGGTGTACAGACATTAAAAGGTGAGAATCATAATCTGAAGCCCATCATCTCATAAAAATAACATAAATTAATAAAAACCATGGGCTCTAAGGCCCAAACAGCTCCCATAATACTTCTCTTCCAAACTTAAAACAAAACATTAGGAGACAAATAAACGAAAATGACGGTGGGAAACACAACATTTCATCGAATCTAGACAATGATGACGAAGTCGCAGCAGAAAGCAACACGTTCAACATCATCTGATCATTTCAAAACAACATAAAGAAGAAAATGGAACAAGAAAGTCAACACGGTCAACATCCCCAACCTTCCTCACTTGCGCAACAAAATCCTCTCCTCGCTCTCTCCTTCGGTTCGTTTTTCGTTGCAAATGGCTTTGATCCGATTCGCTCCAGGTTTGTATATATGGGTTCGGGTTGTATCAAAACATCCTTATCTTCTCAAATCTCTCTGTTTTGTGGCCGAATGGGTATGGTTTATGTTGCGCTCGGAGTATGGTGGCGGAGGGAGATTTAGGGAGTTTGGTGGTTGTAGAAGGTGGATTTGGAGAAGAAAGTGTTGGTGAGGTATTGAAAAAAAGTTGAAGGTTCTGGTTTGAGAAAAAGAGGTTATGTTTGTGATTTAAGGTGAAGGTTTGAAAGGTTGTTGGAGGTGAATGATGAAGATGATGCGATTGGAAGGAGACGGTTTTGAAATTGTGAAACAAGGATGGTTTCGTTGTTCTAAGTACACCGAAGGGAAGGAGATCGGGTTGTAGGTTCAGAACAAGGTTTAAACGTGTGGTTTTGTTGATGAGTGAGGGAGGTTGAAGGTCACTTGAAGGTTTTTTTCTAGTTTTTGAGGATTGAAGCAAATGATTCAAGAGGTGTGTTATTCTGTTAATCTCCCATTCTCTTTTTTCTTCTCCTATTTATTTTCAAGATTCCTGGTTCTATCTTTTTGCTGAAAACAGAGTCCCCTTTTTATCATTCTACTCTTTTCTCTAAAAAATGAGACTCCTCCAATTTGTCATGTACTATCGATCAATTGCTTTCAATGACTCTTTGGTCGTTGTGTGATATGTGTTGTGTCTTTAACATTGCAGGTTTGATGTAGCGCTGTGGTTTTTGAAGCAAGGTGTAGGTTCTGCAGCACTGTGGTTTTTGAAGCATGATGCAGGTTTTGGTTTGTTCAAGATTTTCATGTTTTGGTGTAAATGCAACAGCTGGCTAGGAGGTTTGACTTGTTACTAGAGTGAGCTAGCAGGTTTTGCGTTTTGGACCAAGTTTATAGCATGGTCTGTGGTATGGGTTGCTTTTGGATGTGGCAGGGCTTGTGTTTTTGTATAAATGGTATTATAAAGGATATCAAATAGAAATTGAAAAATTAATAAATAAAATAAAATGGATATGGTTTTAGAAACTGAAGGTAATTTATGGAACATGAATTTTTTGATGGAAATTGGAAAATTAGAATTAGTAAATGAAATAAATGGAAATGGATGAAATGGATTAATAATAAAGTGGATGGATATATATAAAAAAATGGATAAAATGGTCACCCGGAATGGATATGAAAAAAAAAGGTAATGATCATGGGTACGGATGAATGGATAACTGATTGAAACTGGTTACGGGAACGGGTACGGGTTTTGTAACGCACCTCCACAACACTTAAAACCTTAACAGCAGAACTTGAATGCCACTAATATTGAACTCGTCACAACCTTGAATCCATCTTAACATGATCTTGATTAAACAATAAATTTGACGAATCCTAGATCAATAACAAAGAACCTGAACCACACAATCAGTACTTGCACGTAACTTGAAATACACCAACTGCTTTAACCTTTGGTGGCTTTACAACCTCAATTGAACTGAAACAGTACTGCACACACCATGAACTAGCTAGCCTTAGGAGACTCAACTGAACAATTTTTGTCGATCATAAACTCCAAGGGTAAGAAACCCCAATCCTCGTGCCTCGAGTGCGCACTTATGAAACAGATGACTTGATGAGGAACAAAACTCAATTCAAAATCTCTGCCACGGCCTGATAACCTGACACTGATCCTTGAGGAAGGACTTGTGATGAAAGCAAATCACATTGGATTATTGAGGAAAGGAGGTCTCTTAGGAGTATGAGAACTTGATTGGTTGGTGATCTACTCAAAATCTTGATTGATCAACCCTTGAGGCCTCTTGAAATAAAAACCTGATTCACAAATGAAACAAAACGAACAAAAACTGATAAAATGGTTAGTTATGCAATGTGATTGACCTATATGATATGCAAGATGTTATGACATCTAAGGGGTAAAATTTGGGGTACAACAGTTACCCCTATTTAAATAGCTTTACCGGATGGTACGAGGAATGGAAATCCTCGAGACATCAAGGTGAAAGGTATTTAAATATAGCAAACCGAAAATTTTGCCCTTAGATGGAATGCAGATGCTAAGGACAAACGATGGACATGCAGATGCTGACATGCCATGAACTTCTAGTATGATTATATGATGTCATGATAGTGCAAAGATGTTGACAAACAAGACACCAAAGAATAAAGAGCTACCAAACACAGGTGAGCTTCATTGGGGAAGGAATGAAGGTTAATATCCATAAGGAAGATCCACTGGGGATACAGGCTGACCAACAAAAGAGACTCACTGGGGAGACTCTGAGGCAACACTGGGGATGGAAAAATAAAGTGTGGGGAAAACCCTGCAGAACCTCACTGGAAATAGAAGCCAGAGAGGTATTCTCCACTGGGGAAGGATCCAGGGAGATGGGCGACAGGTTCATATGTGACCGGACGACACTGGGGAAAAAGACACATTCTTACTGGCTATGAAACCAGAAAGAAGATATGATCTCCACTGGGGGCTCAGCTTGAAATAAAAGGATAGACATCCTACAAATATTTTTTGGGGATCTCTTATATTGAAGAGTTCAAACGAGATCTTCAAGAAAAACTAGAAAAGACAGAGACAAACTTTGCGTGCGCCAAATGATGATCAATCACAAGGACTTGCAAAGAGATAATGATAATGACTGAACTTCTGCTGGGAACCAGATTAAAGTGCCAACAAGGATTGGACTCAGAAGTGATATGTCAGTATACACCAATATGAGTTGGATAAGATACCAATTTGAGTTGGGTTGCCAGCAAGGACTGGACTTTGGACACCAATATGAGTTGGGATTTTGAATACCAGTATGAGCTGGATTTTGAGGTCTAGGTTCAAATTTGACCTGAGTTTAAGCAATACAGGTTCACGATAACCTGATACAAATAAACGGTTCACGATAACCGGGAATACAGGTTCACGATAACCTGATACAAACAAAAGGTTCACGATAACCAGAAATACAGGTTCACGATAACCTGATTTCAAACAGCAGACTCACGATAGTCTGAAGTTTAGGTTTCAAATGATGGATTCAAACAACGGGTTCATGATAACCTGAGGTTTAGGTTCACATCTGACCTGGTTTCAAACAACGGGTTCACGATAACTCGAAGTTTAGGTTCACGATAACCCGATTTCAAACAACAAATTCACGATAATCTGAAGTTTAGGTTCACGATAACCTGATACAAACAACTGGATCATGATAACCAGAGGTTTAGGTTCACGATAACCCGAGTTCAAACAACAGATTCACGATAATCTGAGGTTTAGGTTCATATTTGACCTGTTTAAACAATGCCAGTGATTACTGGACTTTAGGTATCCAAATGAGGAGATTAAGTATCAGATAGATTGGTACCGGGGTTGTATCAATGAAGATTGGACTTCCTGGGGAATACCCATTATGGTTGCAAAGAGGTTGAATAAAACCAGAGATAGATAAGTTTCTCATAAGAGACTGCCACTTATCGCTATGGAAAAACAAGCTTCTCCAAGAGAATGCCACTGAAGGTATATTTTGAATTGAGGTTCACAACTGACCAAAGTTCACATCGTCAAAAAGGGCTGACGGCAAGGAACAATACCTATAACGTCATCTACGTCAAAGGATTGACGAAATGAAGAAATTGACTTCATCGAAGAGACACCTCGTCAAAGGATTGACGAAAAGAAACGGATCACCAAACATCATCCACATCGAAGGATTGACGGAATGAAAACTAACCGACATTGTCAAAAGGGGTTAACAGAAATATACAACTGAATTGAAGAGTTACATCACCAAAGGATTGATGGAAAGAAAACTGACATTGTCAAAGGATTGACAGAGCAACGATTGGTTCACTAAAGAGTGACATCATTAAAGGGTTGATGAGAATGAAGAAATTGACCTCATCGAAGAGACACCTCGTCAAAGAATTGACGGAAAGAAACAGACCCAAACATCAACATTGTCAAAGGATTGACAGAATGAAACCAAACACCCAAATATCATCCACGTCAAAGGATTGACAGAATGAAACCAATCACTAAAAAGTGGCATCATCAGAGGATAGATGGTAAAGACACTGAAATAAATGGTCACATCATCAAAGGATTAATGGAAAGAAAGCTGTCATCGTCCAAGGGATTGACGGAAAACAATTGGCTCACTAAAGAGTGACATCATCCAAGGGTAGATGAAGAGGAAACTTTTCACTAAAGAGTGATATCATCAACGGGTTGACGGGGAAGATACCGACATAAATGATGACATCGTCAAAGAGTTGACAGAAATGAGAAGACCTCAAATAAGAAACTCATCAAGGGATTGATGGAAATGTCTGATCGAGGCTAACACCATTGGTAACTGTAGAAGGGTGAATAAAACCAAGGACAGATAAGCTTCTCGGGAAAGAGATTGCCACTTATCGTTGTAGAGGTAATGATAGTAAAACAAGCTTCTCAAGGAGATTGCCACTTGTTGTTGGGTATAAATTCCAAAGAGATGTTGATATTACAATACTGCTAGGGGAATAATTTTGTCTTCAATGAGGATCTGTAAAATATTCTCCCTGCGTGACATGGTGCAAAATAAATGCACATTCAAAAATAGGTTTGGAAACCACACCTGCCAGGGACCAAAGTTCAATCTAGGAACAAGCTAGAAAGAAACGGTCAAACAAGACTCCGACCATTGAGGAATAAACTCAAATGGGGATTTACCTTATCCAACTGTGGAAAAGATAACTGAACCAACCATCATCCACGAGAATCAAATTCTGTGGAGAACTCAGAAAAGATGGGCATTTTATGCCTAGGGCTGACTTTCTATGGGAGTGAATAGACAAACCCAGTCACTTGGGGAGATAAACACCAAATTGAATCAAAGACAGGTAAACACCAGGAAGATAGCAAAATGCTAAGATGCTATGCATATGAATGCTTATGTCATGCTTATGCTTATGCTGACAAAACAGACAAAAGGAAGCGAGACTGGAGATGAAATAAACATCTCGACAAGGATACCCAGCCAAACTCATCAGATTGGACCATTACTGGGGATGAATAAGTAGGATCAACAAGTTCACTGGTGAAAAGGAGTATTCCACTTGAGGTATAGCATCATGACTTCACTAGGATTGCCATCACGAGCTTGATTTCCTTACTGGAGGAAGAAAATCCATGGAGAATGGCCAAGCGTGACCGAAGTAACAATTTAATGGGAAGCTGGCAAGGATATCACGAGAATAGGGCAATTCTGCATCCTTACTTGTATGATGATCACCATAATAAACAACAGCTCTTGCAACAGGTAATCTTCAAATCTTCTTTGCCCTAGATTACATGGTATGTTGGGAGAAAATATCAAGAGGATTTTGCAGAAGAACAGGCATACGAAATGCCTCAATATCTTCAAACTCTTGGAGAGACTCATGAATCTTGGCGTAATTGCCCCAGATTAACGACGTTTTCACGACAAAGGCTTTGAACTTGTTCTTCAGACTGGCTGATCTGTGAAGGATTTGCCCCAGACTGATTGACCTTTTAGAGATTTACCGAATCTCGACCTGATTGCCCCTGATTAACGGTATTTGTGATATAAAGTCCTCTAGACTGTGGTAGAAACAACTGGGGAACAAACTTGCCCCTGCTGATGGGTTACTGGAGTCCACACTTGTCATAAGATGTCCTCAAGAAGACTTGCCCCAATATTCTGAACTTGAAGAGTTCTGCCCCTGATTTAGTAGCTCTTGGAATGGTGGATTGGCAGATCCTTTCACTTGGTTGCCCCTGACTGAGCGTCCTTTATCAAGTCGAATTCCCTAGCTTGGCTGCGTTTGTTGGGATTTCTTTGATATTGAATTATTTTGCAAACAAGTATTGTTCATTAAAAATTGGCAATGTTAATGCAAAATTCATGCAAGCTTTTGAAATCAAAGTTTTATTGATGAAACACACACGGTGGAGTGATTAAATCAAAAACAAAATGGATCTAGTCATTTACGGAATGACAGATGAAGTAATCAACACACGCAGATAGCAAAGATCATTAGGAGTCAGGTTAATCAACCTTGTTGTAGTATGCTTTCAAAACAACCTTACCTCAATTAGGTATTTTAAGGGTTGTAGTGTGGTCTGGTTCACGGTTTATAAAACAAAGGATAAAGGCTTAAAGTTTATTTGTCCCCACCCAATCTTCGTGATGAACTCCAATCCTACACTCAGTTAACTCAAGCTATACATTCAGGTTCCTCTGGGTTAGGAATGAATTGTTGATAGTTGATGATGATTCAGACACCTGGGATAATCATTACTCCCTTACAACATTTGATTATCCTTTATTTGCTGAGGTTTTGAGACCTTTTCTTGTCTTCACTGAGGTTTTGATACCTTTTCATTTTCTTTATGATACCTCCTCTTGCTTGATTGAGGTCATGAGATTCTGCTTTGTCTTGATTGTTGTACGAACCTTCTTGTATAAGGCGAAGTTTTGGGCTTCCCATCTTTCTTGGCTTTTGCCTTGAAAGGGACTCGGCTTATTCTTCGATTAAGGATTTCTCGACGATCCTTCCTTATTTGTCGCTTGGAGAAACAACTTGTATAATGCTTATTCACTTGATTTGAGAGTACTGACTGGTGTCTTGGATGAAGCGCTCGCATTCGAATGCATAACCAAGTTAAACTGAGAACTACCCACCCCCAGGTTGAGATTTAAGGGTTTTTTGTGTAGGGAAAGAAAACTCCTACTTCTAGGCCCGAGGGGTTAACGAGGGATTATCTTCCTTATTTCTCCAGTGTTTAGGGATTGAAACAATGCCTTACATCCTCGACAAGGTTTAATCGAAAGCATACCACAACTATTAGGGATGTAATGTTTTCGTCATCCTCCCCAATCTTTGCTTAAACAAACAGTTTGATGGGAAGAAACAAGATAAAGATATATTTTTTGTTTTTTCACGAACGTAAAAGTAAATCAGTGAAACAAATGGACTTAATCAAAAAGTGCACAAACATTTAATTAATCTTGCCAATTTGAAAAAAAACAACAGCTTATAAGCAAATACAATTTCCAACATGCAAAGAAAATACAACAAAATGCTAAACAGCCAAAAGATTGCCAGCTTCGGGGAACTGGAATTTCCTTTTTGATTCGCCATGGAACTAGCCATCTTTAGAGTTGTTTGTCGAGATCAGTCTGAGAATCATCTTCACATCCACTCTCGGAAATTTCTTCCATCTTAGAGCCTAATGAATCCGCTTGATTAGGTGCAGGATTGTTGATTTGAATACCTTGAGGCGTGAACGAGAACATATTGGAGTCAAGTAGAGTCTGAACCTTGCTCCTAAGCACCTTGCAGTCTTCATTTGAATGCACATGTGCCCCAGCATGGTAGTCACATTGGGCGTCGGCGTCAAAGACTGGTGGATATGGAGGAATCACAGGATCTATCTCCTTCGGTACTATCAATCCACCTCTGATCAAATCGGGCAAGAACTGATTGTATGACATTGGCAACTGAGTGAAAATCCTCTCTGGCTTCCTTGGCCTCTATCGTGCATGCTGTCGCGCCTGATGGAGGTAGGACTGTTGATAATGATGAGGTCTTTGATTTGGAGAAGAATATTGTCTCTGAGGAGAGAATGGTGTTTGACGCTGAGACCCAAAAGATTGCTGACTCTGAACACTTGAGTTGCATGAGCGCTGAGGTTGAGGTATTGGAGATTCCCAAGTGGAATTACTTTCTTTCTCCCATTCTTCTTGAGAACTGACAACTGACTCACTCTCACTAGCTGGGATGTTTCTGGTGCCCTGGATTTTTTTGCTCTTGAGACCGCTCTCAATGCGCTCTCCATCCTTTACCAAATCAGTGAAGTTTGATGTCACCATGCTAAACAGCTTTTCTCGGTATGGGCCTTGCAAGGTATCCATGAACCAATCAACCAATTCCTTATCTAAGAGTGGTGGTTAAACGCGAGCAGCTACTTCTCTCCACCTCTGAGCATATCCTCTGAAGGATTCATTGCCTTCTTGAGATAAGTCTAGCAAATGCAGGCGGCTGGGAGCCAAGTCAAGATTGTAGTTGTATTGCTTAACAAAGGCATTGGATAAGTCTGACCATGATTGGATGTGATTGCTTTCTAGCTGTATGTACTAACTCAGTGATGCCCCACTCAGACTGTCTTGGAAACAGTGAATCATGAACTTGTCGTTACGGACATGTGAAGTCATTTTTCTGCAAAACATCACCAAATGTTGTTTCGGACAACTATCCCTTTGTACTTCTCAAACTTCGGCGTCTTGAACTCAGGAGGTATCACAAGGTCGGGTACCAAACACATGTTCAGAGCATTCAGATCAGCAGAGTCACGATCCTTAAGTGCATCAAGCTTTTTTTCCAAGGCACGACATTTTTCCCTTAACTCAACGT
The DNA here is from genome assembly GCA_022829125.1 of Lathyrus tuberosus. Classification (NCBI taxonomy): domain Eukaryota; kingdom Viridiplantae; phylum Streptophyta; class Magnoliopsida; order Fabales; family Fabaceae; genus Lathyrus; species Lathyrus tuberosus. Next base: position 2,058,657 of record JALAZF010000323.1, on the reverse strand, counting down.
CTCGTGGATCCTTGATTTTCATCACAGGGACTACCTCTTGGGAATCTAGCTCAGAGAATGCGAAACTACGATATTCCACAGCATCAACAGAAGAGGAATGCCCGTCTCGGACAATGGCATGTTCTTGTATAACCTGATTCTCAACAGGAATCTGCACAGGTTGAGCGATAAAAGTCCCCTGAGTGTTGTCATCTTTCTTTGCCAAGGCTATCATAATCTGATCCAACTGGTTTCTCAACAAGTCGAAATCTGCTCTGGTCACAAACTGGTTATGCTCTTCTGAGTTCATGATCCTTCAAAAGCTACTTCAAGTCCAATGATGGCTACAGGAAGTCAACTGGGTTACAGACAAAGGACGGATGAGACTCAAGGCTGAGAAATGCAAATGCAATGCAAATGCGCATGCAATCTAATGCAAGCCAAATGGTTTCAAGGAACTCAAAGGCAAGTTGCAAAAAAAAAATTGTGGAAAAACGGAGGTGTTTTGTTCCAAAATCCATGATCTCTTTTGGTTTTTACAAAGGAAAGAGCGTATGAGTTCCTTGAAACCGAAAGGCTGTCATGAATGGACGAATGTATGCACAAACACACATATACAGATATTCACATATTCACACATATGTACAGGGAAACAAATGAGGGCCTAGGTATGAAGATCACGAGCATGGAGCCATGGTCTACACATCCCAAAAGGTGTGTACTATGGGTTTTCATCTATAGAACAGGGTTCTAAAAAGTTCCCAGAGTCGACAACCCATCTTTCGGATTTTAAGGATTTCCCATATGACTTGGTAATCAATAAAATTCTCAAGAGGATCTCGTCTGAGTGTAGTATCGCGTGACAACTAATTCAGAAATAGACTCCATCATGGTCACCGCACTACATCCTAAAAGGCTTAGTGGGGTTTGGTAACTACGGTTCTCAATATCATGGGCTCCTAGGTTGAGAGTAGCACGTTTTCACGAACGGGTTCGTTCAACATAACTAGACTCTCAAGAGGGCCTCAACTGAGTGATGGTGTTCTCAATTCAACTTTTCAGGATTCGACTCCCTTAAAGCCTCCTTGAATACCATCGTCCTATCCTAAGTACACTCAAGTCCGGGTTAGGACTTATCTCACCACTCAAGAACCAAGCCAACAAAAGAAACTCAAGCACAACAGGTATACAGATATATACAGATATGTACATGTATAGCAAACAAACATAAATAACATAAACAAAACAAGGTGGGCTTAACCCTAAAAAATAAGCTTTTCCCCAGTGAAGTCGCCATTTCTGTTGCGGTGAGAATCAGATAACAAGCTATTAATTAACTTGCATCACATTTCTTTGAATTCACAACCGACTTTGATTTATCCAATGGAAAGGTTCAAGATCGAGAAAAACCTAAAGGGGGGAGATCTAAGGTTCGGAGGTTGGTTATACTAAGGGAAGGTAATAACACCCTAAGTATCTGTAGTACTCTACAGGAACCTCTTGTTAAGTTTGTGTTATATTATGTTTGCTTGCTAAGAAAACTGTACTAAGGTAAGAACCTAGGGGTATGTACACTAAGTTTTGCTCGCCAAGACGTCGCATCTTGTGCCTACGTATCTGACTAAAGAATCAGAGCAACCGTAGTTCACCTAACTACGGGTGAAAGAGGAACCATTGACTATGGCCAAAGTTCCAAGGGGAAATGAGTATGAGCTCATTTTAGAGTTTTAAGAAACTCTCTAAATCTAAGTTATGATGGAAAAAGTGAGTTCTCATGATGATGAGAATCACATAGAGTTTAAGAACTCTATCCTATTACTAAGTTATGATTCAATGGCTCTTATGAGGCCAGGAAAGGGGAAGGCTCTTATGAGGCCCTAGGTGAGAAATGGCTCTTATGAGGCCAAGGTGGGGTGATTTGTTTATTAACTTATGAGTCAACTGAGGGGAACTTTCCTTTGGAATAGGGATGTGTCAAATGAAACAGGCAACCACAAACATAACAGGAAATATGTACAGGTCTCACCAAGGAGAGAAATGAAGAGTAATATTCAAAGAAATTGAAAATAGGAATAAAATAGAAATAGTCTCGTCTTAATCATGATTTAATCGAGAAATCGATAATCAATGATTCTTGACTTTCATCGACTAAAAAGTGAATGAAGCTGAAATAAAAATAAAGTGGTCTCATATTGATCAAGGTTTTGTCGCTTTAATGAGATCAATCAAACCATGAAGTTTGTTATATCATCGACCGAAATAAAGAAAATGGAACCGACATGGAAAATAAAGTCGGTCTCGTCTAAATCAAGATTTAATCGAGAAATCGATACTCTTATATTTTTGACTTTCATTGACCAACAAAAATAAATAAAAAGGGGCCTCATATTTATCAAGACTTTTAGGTGATTTAGAATAATCAACAAAGCCAAGATTTGTGTAATGTCATCGGCCAAAATAATGAAAGATGGAATCGAAGTGAAAATAAAGGTGGTCTCGTCTAAATCAAGATTTAATCGAGAAATCGATAATCTTAGATTTTTAACTTTCATTGACCAATAAAAATAAGCAAGTGGCCTCATATAAATCAAGATATTTAGTGATTTGAAATAAACCACCAAATCAAGATTTTTTCTATATCATTGGCCCAAAATAAAGAAATAAAGTTGAAAAAACCTAAAAAAAAACAGTTAAGCTCAAACACACCAAGGACTAAAACTCAACAAAAAGAAAATTTATATAAAAAAATGTTACAAAGAAATTTAATACAATTCAAATAAAACATGTAAAGAAGAGGGGAGGGGCGCAGGCCTCTATGAGTGTACAGACATTAAAAGGTGAGAATCATAATCTGAAGCCCATCATCTCATAAAAATAACATAAATTAATAAAAAACCATGGGCTCTAAGGCCCAAACAGCTCCCATAATACTTCTCTTCCAAACTTAAAACAAAACATTAGGAGACAAATAAACGAAAATGACGGTGGGAAACACAACATTTCATCGAATCTAGACAATGAAGACGAAGTCGCAGCAGAAAGCAACACGTTCAACATCATCTGATCATTTCAAAACAACATAAAGAAGAAAATGGAACAAGAAAGTCAACACGGTCAACATCCCCAACCTTCCTCGCTTGCGCAACAAAATCCTCTCCTCGCTCTCTCCTTCGGTTCATTTTTCGTTGCAAATGGCTTTGATCCGATTCGCTCCAGGTTTGTATATATGGGTTCGGTTTGTCTCAAAACATTCTCCTCTTCTCAAATCTCTCTGTTTTGTGGCCGAATGGGTATGGTTTGTGTTGCGCTCGGAGTATGGTGGCGGAGGGAGATTTAGGGAGTTTGGTGGTTGTAGAAGGTGGATTTGGAGAAGAAAGTGTTGGTGAGGTATTGAAAAAAAGTTGAAGGTTCTGGTTTGAGAAAAAGAGGTTATGTTTGTGATTTAAGGTGAAGGTTTGAAAGGTTGTTGAAGGTGAATGATGAAGATGATGCGATTGGAAGGAGACGGTTTTGAAAGGGTGAAACAAGGATGGTTTCGTTGTTCTAAGTGCACCGAAGGGAAGGAGATCGGGTTGTAGGTTCAGAACAAGGTTTAAACGTGTGGTTTTGTTGATGAGTGAGGGAGGTTGAAGGTCACTTGAAGATTTTTTTCTAGTTTTTGAGGATTGAAGCAAATGATTCAAGAGGTGTGTTATTCTGTTAATCTCCCATTCTCTTTTTTTTTCTCCTATTTATTTTCAAGATTCCTGGTTCTATCTTTTTGCTGAAAACAGAGTCCCCTTTTTATCATTCTACTCTTTTCTCTAAAAAATGAGACTCCTCCAATTTGTCATGTATTATCGATCAATTGCTTTCAATGACTCTTTGGTCATTGTGTGATATGTGTTGTGTCTTTAACATTGCAGGTTTGATGTAGCGCTGTGGTTTTTAAAGCAAGGTGTAGGTTCTGCAGCACTGTGGTTTTTGAAGCATGATGCAGGTTTTGGTTTGTTCAAGATTTTCATGTTTTGGTGTAAATGCAACAGCTGGCTAGGAGGTTTGACTTGTTACTAGAGTGAGCTAGCAGGTTTTGCGTTTTGGACCAAGTTTATAGCAGGGTCTGTGGCATGGGTTACTTTTGGATGTGGTAAGGCTTGTGTTTTTGTATAAATGGTATTATAAAGGATATTAAATAGAAATTGAAAAATTAATAAATAAAATAAAATGGATATGGTTTTAGAAACTGAAGGTAATTTATAGAACATGAATTTTTTGATGGAAATTGGAAAATTAGAATTAGTAAATGAAATAAATGGAAATGGATGAAATGGATTAATAATAAAGTGGATGGATATATGTAAAAAAAATGGATAAAATGGTCACCCGGAATGGATATGAAAAAAAAAGGTAATGATCATGGGTACGGATGAATGGATAACTGATTGAAACTGGTTACGGGAACGGGTACGGGTTTTGTAACGCACCTCCACAACACTTAAAACCTTGACAGCAGAACTTGAATTCACTAATATTGAACTCATCACAACCTTGAATCCATCTTAACATGATCTTGATTAAACAATAAATTTGACGAATCCTAGATCAATAACAAAGAACCTGAACCACACAATCAGTACTTGCACGCAACTTGAAATACACCAATTGCTTTAACCTTTGGTGGCTTTACAACCTCAATTGAACTGAAACAGTACTGCACACACCATGAACTAGCTAGCCTTAGGAGACTCAACTGAACAATGTTTGTCGATCATAAACTCCAAGGGTGAGAAACCCCAATCCTCGTGCCTCGAGTGCGCACTTATGAAACAGATGACTTGATGAGGAACAAAACTCAATTCAAAATCTCTGCCACGGCCTGATAACCTGACACTGATCCTTGAGGAAGGACTTGTGATGAAAGCAAATCACATTGGATTATTGAGGAAAAGATGTCTCTTAGGAGTATGAGAACTTGATTGGTTGGTGATCTACTCAAAATCTTGATTGATCAACCCTTGAGGCCTCTTGAAATAAAAACCCGATTCACAAATGAAACAAAACGAACAAAAACAGATAAAATGGTTAGTTATGCTATGTGATTGACCTATATGATATGCAAGATGTTATGACATCTAAGGGGTAAAATTTGGGGTACAACAATAAGCTAATAATATTATTCACTAACACCCATAAACACATCACAAAACATCATACATCATAAATATTCATGTAAATCACTCAAAATTATCGCTAAACTCGGTAAAATAATTAAATAATAAATCAGGGCGTTACAACTCTCCCCCACTTAGAATGTTTTCGTCCTCGAAAATGTACCTTATTCAAATAACTCTGGATACGACTCCCGCATCTTACTTTCCACTCCCACGTCATATTTTCACCAGCCGCTCCTCCCCAAACGACTTTCACAAGAGGTATTTCTTTGCCTCTCAGCTTCTTCACTTCATGACCTTCAATCCTCACTGGTAAGATCTCGATCTTAAGATTGTCTCTCACTTGCACATCATCTCTCGGAATCACATGAGATGGATCAGAAATATACTTCCGAAGTTGCGACACATGAAACACATCATGGAAGTTCAAAATATGCGGTGGTAAACCCATTCTATACGCAACCGCTCCAACTCTTTCTGAAATCTGATACGGACCAATAAACCTCGGAGTCAGTTTTTTTTATTTTAGCGCCCGTCCAACACCGATCACAGGAGTGACTCTCAAAAACACATAGTCTCCTTCTTGAAACTTAAGATCCTTCCTACGCTTATCATGATAACTCTTTTGTCTACTCTGCGACGCTTTCATCTTTTCTCTAATCAACTTAACCTTCTCAGTAGTCTATTGAACAATGTCCGGTCCAAGTACCACACTCTCACCAGACTCATACCAACATAACGGAGTTCTGCATCTTCGACCATACAACGCTTCGAACGGTGCCATTCCAATGCTAGAATGGTAACTATTATTATAAGTGAACTCAATCAATGAAAGATAACTATCCCAAGTTCCCCCTTGCTCAAGTACACAAGCTCTCAACAAGTCCTCTAATGACTGAATCGCCCTCTCTGTCTGTCCATCCGTCTGCGGATGGTACGCCGAACTCAAACTCAACTTAGAACCCAACGCCTCCTGCAAACTCTTCCAAAATCTAGAAGTAAATCTTGGATCTCTATCTGATACAATACTCGATGGAACACCACACAGCTTCATAATCACACGGATATAAATCTCTACTAACTGAGATACAGGAAAACCGATGTTAATCGGAATAAAATGAGCCGACTTCGTCAGTCTATCCACAATTACCCAAATTGCATCATATCCATTTAGAGTGTTCGGCAAACCTGTCACAAAATCCATGAATATACTATCCCACTTCCACTCTGGAACATCTAAACGTGTCAACAACCTAGCAGGTTTCTGATGTTCAACTTTTGACTTTTGACAAGTTAAACACGCATACACAAAATGCGCCACATCTTGCTTCAACCCGGACCACCAAAACAACTTCTTTAAATCATGATACATTTTTGTAGCTCCCGGATGAATACTCAAACTACTTCTATGACCTTCTTCTAGAATCATCTTTTTCATTTCTGCGTCATCAGGAATACAAATTCTATCCCGAAACCACAAAACACCTTAATCATCAACTTTAAAATCACTATTTGCGGTATGATTATTTCAAACCATCACATCTACCAACTTCACATCCATCTTCTGAGCCTTTTTGATACTATCCAAAAATTTGTTGTTGATCTTCAACATTCCCAATTTGACACTCTGTGGCGACACTTCACAAACTAGACTCAAGTCTCTGAACTGTTCAAGCAACTCTAACTCTCTAACCATCATAGCAGACATATGTAAAGTTTTCCTACTTAAAGCATCTGCAACAACATTAGCCTTACCCGGATGGTAATTCAACCCGAAATCATAATCCTTTAGCAATTCAAGCCACCTTCGCTGTCTCATATTTAATTCTTTTTGATCAAATAAATACTTTAAGCTTTTATGATCGCTGAATACTTCAAATCTAGAACCATATAGATAATGTCTCCAAATTTTAAGTACAAAAACCACTGCAGCTAACTCAAGATCATGAGTAGGATAATTACGTTCATGAATCCTCAACTGCCTCGATGCATAAGCTACTACCTTATCATTCTGCATAAGCACACCACCTAAACCCAACTTAGACGCATCATAGTATACAACAAATGGTTCGTCAGATTTTGGTAGTATTAAAATTGGAGTCATCGTCAAACGTTGCTTTAACTCATTAAAACTTTCTTCACACTGAACATCCCACACAAAAACTCTACCGTTACAGGTCAACTGAGTTAACGGAAGTGCTAACTTGGAAAATCCTTCAATAAACCTTCGGTAATAACCTGCCAAACCCAAAAAGCTTCTAACTTCGGTAACCGACTTCGGAGTCTCCCATTGCGATACTGCATCAACCTTAGATGGATCCACAGCAATACCACTACCAGAAATAACATGACCGAGAAAACTCACCTCGTGCAACCAGAATTCGTACTTTGATAACTTGGCATATAATTTCTTCTCTTTCAGCACTTGCAACACAATTCTCAAATACTCTACACGTTCTTATTCTGATTTTATAATAGATCAGAACATCCATAACGAACACCACTTTGAACTTATCCAAATAAGTATGGAAGATACGATCCATACTCTCTACATACACTTTAAGGCATACTAGCCACTACCATCCTCTACCCGGCATCCTTGGTCAAATCACTAGTCAGCACATTGTTCTCTACTCCTGATAAGTAACTATCAACAACATCTGATCGACATACAAAAGCCTCAAATCCGCCTCATCTTCAGATATAGGAATCTGCATCGACTAATCAAAACAATCCGTAAACACTTGGATTAACTCCAAACAATTCACTGTACATACCATCCCATCTGGAAAGACACGTCTATTCCACCCAACATGATCCCGTCTACTATCAACAAGAGATTAAGAGTGATCAGTTCCTCAATTTGTCAATAGGTAGCCGGCAACCACATCGGTAGCATAAATCATCCTTACCTAACTACAATAACGTCCTTACTTTGTGCCCAAAGTCCATTACATACTCTCCTATACCCACTCGTAGCACAACACAATTTTTAAATATTCTCCCAATACCTGAAATGCTACTACACCAAGTACAATTCAAATCGGTCCGCTCCAAATGAAACATTTATCCAAGTATAGAACTTTAACAACACTAATCAATCCTTCATCTTTCCTTTAATTTCATCATCTCGATGATCCATATAGTTGCACATTTAGGTCTCATTCTAATCACAATCTCAATAGTACCATCTCACCATCTGGGTGGGTGATAGAAACTGTCCAAAATCTTCCCGACACATGTCGACATCATGTCATCAATGACACACAATCCACTTTACTTTTTAACCTTCTCCCTTCCTCAAGAATCTCTCCACTCTAATCATTCTCAATTGGCATACGCCGCACCTCCATGTGCTTCTCCGATACCCTCACCTCCGTCCTATTACTAAACATTTTATACCTGACCTCATCTTACCCATTTTCAGCAAGACTCGCTCAACTTCAAACACGATTATCTCCTTCAATACAGACCTTCTTGATACAAAATTATATGCCAAAGTAAAGGGAATTTCCTATAGATTCCAGAAATTCAAGAATCTCTTAAATCCGAGTTACGAGTAAAACGTTATCACCCGTGTAATGGAGGCTGGTCAAGAAATCCCGTATACCTGCCTTCTCCAAAATCAGCTTCAGACCCAAATCTTCAAATGCGTTTTTTAATTTCGTCAAAAACATGTAGAAAAGTCCAGAATCGCTCCCATCGGAGTTACCAGCGAAAAGTTATCACTTGTTTAGTAAAGAATGTTCCATAAGTGCGAAAATGAAGATTGGAAATGGTGAGCATGAGTTCCACCCTTTTCTCTTACTTCTAAGATTCCCCAACTATCCTCACTCTTCACCCAAATCTGAAGGTAATCCAACCTCAATTCAATTATCCTGAAGACACACTAGCATAACATTTGGTCCATCAAATCATCAATCCCGTTGAAGTGGATATTTATTCTCAATCATTACCTTAGACAAATGTAACTAATCCACACACAATCTCGTACTACCTTCTTTCTTCTTAACTCATAACACCGGAACTACACTTGTCTCAACAACACACTACACCACTCATCTAATGGATTGGTAAACACAAGGTTTAACTCCACCAATTTGTCCCAACAATAACATCGTCTTGTTCCGACTAAAGACAACCTGTGCCCATCCTTAGGAAACACGTCAGGATACTCCACACATCACCGACCCATCTCTAGCCACAACATCGCCTTCCCCCTCACAAGGAAGCGAACAACGAGAACACCTGACCGTCTTTCCTCAAGGATCACACCATTCTCAAACAGTTGGACAATCTAACACTGCACTCCCTCATGTAGCAATATGATATCCAATTCCTCAACAACTGGAATATCTAAGAAAAGCAGACACTTCTCCCCCACTTGTTTCATTCCTAACCTGCAAATGGAAAACAAAACAAGCACCGACAGTGTTTTCACACACATGTCGCATACTAGGGAACAACATAATTAGACAACCTGGCCGGACGGACCGACCTGCTCTGATACGACTATGTAACACCCTAACTTTCCCCGCGCTATTTAATTAAAATAATCAGAATAAAACAATAAGAAACAGAAATAAAGGATGCTACTTCCAACTTATCATTTGCTCATAAATAGACATGTAACATGTAAATGGCATTTTCGGAAATCACACAACTTTAATCCAACAAAATAACCTTTATTACGCAGCAGAAAATTATTCATTTCAATCAACAAATTATAACGATTTCAATTAACTAAAGAAACTAGTTTTCATATTAGAAAAACAACTAATAATTCTTCAACAAATAAAATCATATAAAAGCGTTCCTGACTCCCAATGTTACATATCAGAGATGACGCCAAACTAAAATAATAAACGAAAAACTTCAACTTCCACCCACACCTGAGCTCCTACAGCGGAAAATTTGCACGTTACCCACGTAGAGGCAACATTCAAACAGAAGGGGTGAGATTTCACATTCAATAATACAAGGCAATAACTCGTATAAAGGAATTAGCAGCACATAACATCATATAATTGCGTAACTCATCATTATCAATACTTCGCATAAGTCCAACAATAAATCATCACATAACTTCGCTCAACAATACAACAACATGACTCAACGGATGCAATGTAGTGCAATCATGCATGTGGTACCAACAGAGCTACAGCTCCCTTCGCTAATGCCGTGATTCGGCTTTGACAGGCTACAACCCCCTTCGCTTAACAAATTGCCCATTCAGGCCATCGTGGTGTCAATCCAGGCCATCGTAGTTAAAATGAAATGATTATGCAACGATACAATTAAAGTGCAACAAAAACAACATCAACTTCGCAAATCAACATAGGCACTCGGCCTCTCCGCTATACGACTACAACTTCGCATCACAACCTCACAATTAATCAACATTATTCTTCGTAAATAAACAATAATTCCATTCACACACTTATAATTACAAAACTCAAGCATGTATACTTTAATCGAAAACGCTTCAAAAGCAGCTCAAAAACATGACGAAATAATTATTAAAATACACCTAAATTCATCATTAAATACAAGGAATCACGTTCTGAATTCATTTCACAATCTGGAAAATTTTCAATTTCGAAATCGCGCTAAAACTCAAACTTTCACTTCACCAAAAATCAGAATTTTAACACTATAATTCCATTTCTGTTATTCAACAGAAGATAACTCGCCCCTGGGCCAGAAACTATTATTATAAGATAGCTCGTCTCGTTATCTTTCCAACGCTTCGAGCGGCATACGAATCGGACTTCCGGAACTCAAGTTATGAATTTTCGAAGTTTCCAAAATTCTGCACTAACATAGCTACGGGTTAGATCAATTTTTGCCCAAAAACCCATCCGAAACTTCGATTTAATTTGCGCGACTCTTATTTTAACTTAGTTATACCTATTAGAACTCATTGGTAGCATAAAAACTAATTTTCGCAACGATGAATTTCGCACCAAAATTTCTAGTTTTCACTATTCCTAACCCAAAACATAATTTCTTCACATTATTATCATAGAAACACTACATCATAACGATAACATTATAATTCAATCATTGCAAACGCCTAACATCAAATTGGGTTTAAATTCCTAATATCAAGATACTCAATTAACACGTATCAATCAATTTCATTCATCTCTAACAACAACCACTATCAACCAATATCTAACTCAATCCCTTTCATGATTATTGAACCCGTATTAGAGAAAGTTAGTCACACCCTTACCTTAGATTGGATGACCTTTTTTAATCTCTAAACTCTAGTCTCTTGCCTTCTCACGATCGTTTTTCTTTTCTTTCTTCTCACTTCTACGGTTTCCTCAAAAGTTGTATTCACGTTCTATTGTGTAACTTCCTCAAACTCCTTATAACATATTCCCCTTATTCCAAATTAGCCCCTAGAACCCCTAAGTTCCCACTTTTTACCATTTTTGCCCTCACTACCTCATTATTCCATTTTAATTTTATTCCATTAAATAAATATTTAATGTCACGCTAGTTAAACAGTTATTTAACTAATATTCTAATAATCAAACAATACCACTAATTTTCGTTATTTATTTCCCCACTAATAATATTATAATAAGCTAATAATATTATTCACCAACACCCATCAACACATCACAAAACATCATACATCACAAATATTCATGTAAATCACTCAAAATTATCGCTAAACTCGGTGAAATAATTAAATAATAAATCAGGGCGTTACAACCTACAGTACTTGGACTTGTCTGTGTTTGATTTGGGGGGTGTCGGGTTTGGAAAGCGGACACCCCCTTTTTGAAACTCCGAGTTGGCGCACTCGGAGAGGATTCGCTCGCGGGGAACGTTGAGCGGCGTGTATTCCGTAAACCGGCCAGCTGGCACCCGTGATTCGCGGGAGTCCCTGGGACGACCATCGCGTCTTTTCTCCCCCCCCCCCTCCCCCACGTCGGGGGGCAGGAGAGTCTTCATCTCTTTGGCCACGGGGGCCATCCCGACGTCGTGAGTCGAGGGCGATTTGGGCGGCCTCCGACTCCTCGAACTCGATGTACGATTGAGCTCGGTGGAGGAGGTCTTCCAAGTTGCGGGGTCTGTGGATACCCACAGACTTGGCGAACTCGGTCCCGAGATGTAGTCCCCGCACGATCAGGAACTTCTTCATGTCGTCGGTTGCGTGGACCTCGACAGCTTTTCGGTTGAATCTCTCAATGTAGTCTCTGAGGGACTCGTTCCTCCCTTGGAAGATGACTTCCAACGAGGCCAGCGTCTTCGGATGGCGGCGAGACACAGTGAAATATTTGGAGAAACGTCCCTTCAGTTGCTTCCAGGACATGATGGATTCTGGTGCAAGGCTTTTGTACCAAGCCATGACACCTTTCTTGAGGATGGTCGGGAAGAGCCTGGACTTAATAGCCCCCTGGACATTCCTATAGTCGAGCATGGCCTCGAAGCTCTCGACATGGTTGTCGGGGTCGGCGGTGCCGTCGTAGGTCCCCAGGGGTGGAGGCTTTTCCATCCCTACAGGGATAGGGGTGTCCATAATCTCCCTGGACAGAGGGGTCCTCTGGTCGTCCTCATCACTTCTGACTGGTGACCGCGATGGGTAGTGATGGCCTCAACTAGGTCCATGTCGTCGAGGAGAGTTCCTGGAACGGCTCTTCGGCTTTTCGCCGTTAGCTTTGCTCCTCTTCTTGGTCGGGGAGCGTCGCGGCTCGTTCTGTGGAGGGGAGCAAGTGCGATTTTGGGCAACCACAGGCTGGGTTCGTTCCAGGCGCGGTCGTCAGCCCGCAGGTTGCGGGGAAGGGCTGCGAGAGTCCGCCGGGGGTGTCCTTCGCGGGGAAGGGGACTGGCGGGGAGAAGGTGGGTGACGATGTCTTCGCGGGGAAGAGCCTCGTGGTCGCCCCCTCTCGAGGGCTTCGATCCTCACATTCTACTGGGTGATCAATTGGTTGGTCTGGTTGATTAAATTGAATAGGGCCACCGTGCCCGGATCAGCGTCTGGTGGCGCGGTGATCGGCTGGTAGACAACCGGAGGGTTGTCCTGTTGGGCGGCGTCGTACGCCGTGTCGTCAGAGAAAGGGGAGGCAATCTGCTCGTCCCTTACGTCGCCTTCTTTGATGTGGACGGCCGCGTTGTCGTCGCGGTGGTCTCTGTTGTCGTACTGCACAAAGACGGTGTCCGGAGTCTTGCTCCCAGGCTGGTTACTGGCCATGGTTGTCAGAAAAAGTAGAGGTTGCTTTGGTTTTATGATGTGGAAAATGGGGAAGCAAGCGTTCCTATAGACGGCGCCACTGATCTTACCTGATCAGAAGGAATTCAGTGGCCAGCAGTATCGTGAGATAAGCAACTCCGGTGGTGATGACACGGCAGGGGGGGCGGGGGGTGTACATGCAAGGTACTCCGATGCCAAAGTCAGGAAAAAGGAGTAAGCAAGTACGGAAAAGCAAAGGGTGAGTTAGAGAATATTGCGTAACCTGACCCTCTCAAGTGAGAGGGTATTTATAGGCTGCCCCCAGCGCGGGGCCAACGGTCACTTGCACTGGCCTGGATTGTAAGGCCCAATATAGGTGACTGTCAGGGCTTACGTGGCGTAAGGAAGACCAGCGCGTGGTCTTCGCCTTGGGGTAACGGTCCCGAGATCTCCGGAAGGTGGGCAGACCGATCCTTTTGGAGGTTGTAGGTTATAGGATGACGTGTCCTCGCGGGGAAGAGCACGTGGAGGTCGAGGAGAGACGTGTTCCCCAACACTCGAAACCTCTGCTCGACAATGCATGGCCAACGCGTGCCCGACGAGGTGGAGGTCTGAACGTGCTCGACACTGGATAAACGTAGGCCTTGTTGGGCCACCTCAGATCATTGGGTTGGGCTAGCCTGACCAATGGGCAGGCGTTGTCCCAGTCCAGAACAGGTGCTATGTAAATCTAATGCTATGAATCTTTTGAATAGGAGGAAATTAAAACTAAAATTAAAACAAGAATAAAACTTAGAGAATATATCAAACAGGAGAGACCAGAATGTGGTTTCTAGTGTACCTCAAGGACTCAATAAATCATTAGCGTATGTTATATTTTAAATTACTTTTCAGCAGAAAATACTAGTTTAAAAATCTTAATCTCACATTGTCGTGCTATTGACTCATGTTATATCTCGAGACCATAAATTTTTTGTTGTCGGTCACCTATTTAAGTCACAAAATACTTTTTGAAAACCAACAAATCCTAATTAATCCTAAAGTGCTATCGCGGTGTTTAGGAGTTAATGCCCAATTTTTACTATCTAGCACGAGCCACACACTGTCGCGCTATTGGCTCGAAGCCTTAATGTTTTCACTGTCGTGCAAAATGTTTTAGATCTTAAAATTATAAACTAGAACCAGAAAAAAAAATTTATGAAAAGTTACGCCAAATCAATACCGAGTCATGTCGGAGCAACGGTCCTCACATACCAGACTCATGGGATTTAGCCAGACATAGCATGCGTATAACTCGTGTTAAGATTATTAGGCATGCAACTCATAAACATGGTAAGGATAATAAATATGCAAATTAAATTGAGACATGACAACACAAGCATACAATTGCTAATAATAATGAAAGCGTATAAAACTTACGCATATAGAAGCAATACATAAAATAAAGTGCGGGAAGATTTGATTAAAGGGAAAATTTCTTAAATTGACTATGCCGACAAGATTAACTTTACGATCCAAGCAGTACAAAATGATTCAGTATTCAAAGTAGTGCACTAATCCCTCGATGTGAACGATTAGTGCGTTTTACAATGGAATATATGCCTAAACAATAACTAGGGATCTTGGATGCCAAAATTCATATAACCTAAGCCTTATATAGTGAAATGCATAAAAAAAACATTGGAACTCATGGGCTGGCAGTTGAGAAGGTCATGGGGTTAAGTTGGAGGAAATTTCTCTAGGGCAGTTGCTGGATTCTGGGTGCGCACTATGTGGTGAACGCCACAGGTCATAGTGAACGCCAGCTCCTTGAAAATAGGAGGACTTGGTCTTCAGCACCCATGGAGAACGCCATTAGGCCATGGCGAACGCCATGAGTCCAGGTTGCGTCTCCAATGGGCCTTGCCTTGTGTTTCTTGGGCTTTTCCTCCATATTTGCTCTTTTTTGCCCTTTTTTCTCTTATATCATCATCAACTTAGCACATACCTGCAACATACGAATAATACCAGCATAACACCATATAAAAGCATAAAATAAACATGAAACAAACAAAATATGCATGTGAATCGAGCCAAAAACAATGTGAATTTCAGTGTTATTAAACTCCCCTACACTTGAACCATTGCTTGTCCTCAAGCAAAATAGCTAGCATATAATCAATGAAATGCAACAGCTCGATAACAAAGACATAAGTGATAACAAGGAATATAAACTACTCACATGTGGCTGATGAGAATCAGTTTGGCTAGGATCGACTCAATAGGTACTAATTCAACACTAAGGGCATTGCAACAACACAAACCACTCTCATGGACACAAGCCTCACTCCTATGCAAACTAGTTCTAATCATACCATTGAATAAAAGTCTAATTCCCCAACTTGTTTTTCAAATCTATTTCATTCATGACAGTCACATTAAAGCCCTTTATCTCTCATACAACATGGTAGGTGGTCTGTTAGTGATTATGATCCGGAACATCTTTATATTTTAACAACTTTCTTTTCTTTTGCGAAGATTTATTTTCTCTCTTTCTTTTAAAGGAATCAACCATATTTCTTTGGATTAAGTGATCGGGTGAGGGTCACCAAACTTAGTAAAGTGCGGCTTTTCCATTTTTAATGAAAAAAGTAAATACCTGATCACCAATTTTCCATTTAGAAACGTTCTTATCAATGGATTCAATGATTGATGCGTGTTATCCGCAAGTGTACGGATTACGTCAGAGTAATATAAAAGATTTATCATTCCCACAGAGACCAATGTCAATCTATCGATTACTATTGTTACGTTGTTTATCTAAGGCTAATGAATCTCGGGGTAAAAGCTTTCTACTGAACGAAAATAGAAATAAATCAGATAAATACTATACTGGAATGTAATTCACATCAATCAAACAATACTCCTATCATCTAATTAGTAACACTTACGGGGCAATGTTTTCTTCTTCGAAAAAAATTAATTAAAAAGGATCCGCCGCGTTAGCGTGATCGGAACCAGACCTAACCTTTAATCTATACCAGCCGCTCACGTTGCACCGGTCGCTCCTTGCGTTAAAGTGATAAATTCCTTTTTTATGTAATTACCTCTAAGACTTAGTTAAAAAGTGCTTTCGATTGAAAATATTTTATACCAAAGGGTTTCCGGCATATGCTCGGCCAACCGGATCTTAAATCTATAAACGCGCCCGAAAATAGTCTAAAACCTCTTTCTAATAATATAAAACTTTCCTAGTTAATCAATAAAGTGCTTCCGCTGTATTTATTGATTAAAAACTAACAAACTCTTTTCTAAAATGTCGGACGGCTTTCGATCTTACCCGATCTAGTCACAGTCATTACGTGAACAAAAGCACGGTCTCATTTACGTAATGACCGATCAATTGAAGTTCAGAAGAGTTTAATTAAAATAAAAACCAGCCCCTAAAGTATTTCTAAAGAGATGACATATGGAGTACCGTCAGAACGACGATCCTCACATCCCAGCACAAGGGATTTAGCTAGACATAGTAATTGAAAACATAATGATAAATTGAATTGCAAAGTAAAACATTTTTTAAGATAAAAATGTGCGAAGTGTGAGAGTGTATTTTGAGAGAGTGAACACAAGTGTCACGCTTAAGTTCAGTTCCAAAGGACACAAATCACACAGATAAATAAAATAATATGGTAATGGCAGAGACAGAAAATAAATGAATATAAAGCAGTGCAGGAAAGTAAATTTATATAAAGGTGATGCGGAATATAATAAAATGCGATTTATAAAAGAAACCTGCTCCAAAGCGGAGACTGAATCTGGTACAAAGCTGGAAAGTAAATTGCGGGAAAGTAAATAACTTCTAACTAAGATTGCTCCAATCTAACTAACAACTATAGCGCAATAACCCCTCGATGTGACGGATTATTGCTTTATAGAATGAACTTTATGCTTAAGGTTGCAAACTAAGATTGGATGATTGAAAAGTGAAAATGCAAGGCCTATTTATTGGAAACTCGAAACTGCAACTGCCCCTAATCATTATGAAAAACGTTTTAGAAACTAATTTCTTTAGGTGTAACTGCCTTGAACGTTTCAGACTGTTTCCTCTTTATAACTGTCGGCGCCCGCCGACCCCTGCTCCGCGTCCGCCGAGTGTACTTTGGAAGGTGAAACATCTTTTTTGACCATTGGCGTGTGAGTGAAGTCATTATGCAAACAGTTTCCTCCTTGGCGTCCGCTGAGTGAAACGGCTAGTGTACAGTTTACACAAGAAATCTTCATTTTAGCTCTGTTTTGCTTTGTTTTCTTACTGTAAGCTCGAATCAGGCAATATATCTGAAAGTAAAACAAAATACCATAATAGCAAAGGAAAATAACAAATAAACAACTAAAATCATGTAAAATCGGAGCCAAATATACAGTGTATTTTAGTGTTATCAAATTCTCCCACACTTAAACCTTTGCTTGTCCTCAAGCAAACTCTCATAAACTGAAAAAGAAAAATAGCAAACAAACAAGTATCTAATCCGGGCTAAGAACTTAAGTTTGATCAATGATACATTAGTAGGTACTAACTCATGAACCAAGGGTATCGTAATGACACTTTTCGCGATTTGCAGGCATAAGTTTCTCTCCTATACAAACCAATCCAAACTATGATATTATACTTAGGCCTATCTTACTCATTCATTTCTTACCCTTTTTCATTCCGGCGCAGTCACATTAAGCCCGTTACCCTTTTTCTTCCCTTTTTTTTTATATACTTTTCTTGCAAAAAAAATTCTGAAGATACTTAAACATCTTCTTGAATTTTTATCTTCTTCTCTTCTTTTTCTTTTGCAGGATCTTACCTATTTGCATCGGTTTGTCACTTAGCGGTGGTTAAGATGGTGCTGACTGCTAAAATGAACTACTTAAGGATAAGTGATGAAGGGTGAGATTTTAAGGCCACCGTATAATAAAAATCTAGATAAGCTCCTATAATTGAGAAACTTACGGTGTAAAAACGATATCAATTTTTCAAATAGTTTTCCCAAGCCTTTGCAATTGATATTTACTTGTCCTAATAGCCCAAATTATCAAAATTAACGCTGTTTCTTTTATAAAATTTTTGTTAAGGCTCAAGAATTGGAAGAATAGATAACTACACAAAATGACTCGTAAAGCACATTTTTAAAACAAACTAAACTATACTAGAAAACAGTAAATAAAAACAACTAAAAACAGTAAATATCTCCTCCCACACTTAAACCGAACATTGTCCTCAATGCTTCGATAAAAGTGAGAAAGGGATAGGTGAAACCTTGTACTCAATCATGTCGGCCACTGGGGCCATCTCCACCATGCTCTGGACGTCAGGGACGACGGCTCCTACTGCGGTGTCGGGTAGTAGGTGACAGCTCCATGCTCAATCCTCTCTAATAGAGGCGCATTTTGATCTCTAAGTGCTTGGAAACTCTCAAGAGTGCATTTCTGTGACTCCCGCATAAAATCCATCATCTCCTGCTGTTGTTGGTACATGGCATAGAATAGGTTATCACGCTCTTCTTCTCTGGCTTGCTGTGCTCGCCACATTTCTTCGGTGATACAAAATTCGGAGGAAGTACCTGTAGGACGGTTAGTAACAGGTGGGGTGTGTGCAGGTGATACAGGAATGGGGGAATCCTCCATATGGTCAAACTCATCATCCGTCTCGTTTCCTTCGTCCTCGGGGACGTTTGGTAATAATGTACCTAAAATAGGCTCAGCTCTCAAATCATACAGCCAGTTTTCTCTTTTGCGCACATCAGTGCATCTTGAGCAAGGTAAAGCGACACTCGGGATGGCAGCATTGTGAACCATGAGGATATATCCTCCTTCCGGCCTCGTTTTGCATAAACGCATATCTCTTAGAAACTTTAAATCAATGGTGCGCGGAGGAAGTGGTTCCAATGTGGTCAACTCAGTGTCCAGGTGGAGGGCTCGTGCAATGAAGGTAATCAAGCCTCCAAATGATACGGTGTTTCCCTTTTTCTCAATTGCTCGCATATGTGAGATCATAAATGGTACAGGATTTAATTTTTTTCTAAGTAAAGCAGCCTGCAAAAATATCAATTCCTTGGAGTTCAACTTGTTAGAATTTTCACGAGCAAAAATAGTGTCAGCTAATAGAAGGCGGAATACCCGTATGGCTGGGTTGTGAATGTCGGAAACCAAATTTCCGTCAAAGGAGTAGGTGGTCAGACCTGAGATGTCTCTCCACAGTTGGAAAGCCTCAATCGACCAATTTGTGTCTATGGGTGCCTCACAAACTGCATCATTCCTGAAATGGAATCCTAATAACTCAGCAAGTGCATCAGTGGTGTAAATGTATTCAACGTTGAACATCCTAAACCTTACTGTGCCTACAGTGCTAGCAGTGTTTTCTCTGACAGAGTATTCCAAAGAACTCAGAAATTTGTGGGTTAGCCTTTCATAGGCAGGCTCCTTGCGAATAAAAATACTCTCTAATTTCAAATTTCCTAACAGATAAAATACGCTAAATCTTATACCAAGGTTATACAGACAAGTATCATTAATATACCTCGTTGCAAGAATGTTGCGTGTCCGCAATCTCTCCCATTTTTCCCATTGCTTGACTCCGTCATCTCCATCTCAAAAAATGATGTTTTCTTGGTTCTCCATTGCCATTGTTGAAGTGAAATGAAGGTTTGGTGATGGAAAATGGGTAAGTTGGGTTTTTGTAGATTTGGGTGAAATCTATGGTTTTTATAGGGATAGTGTGTGATGGAAGGTGTAATGGTAAGGGGGAAGTTATGAAATAAGGGATTTTAATGGTTTAATGGGGTTTTATGGTGATTAAATTCGGAATTTTTGGAGCTAGAAGATGAAGAGAGTGGAAAAAATGGTGGTTTTCTTATTCTGGCTCGTTTAAATCCCAGGACGCCTCCGCGTCCGCCGAGCCTGGGTCCGCGTCCGCGGACTGTGAAAATTGGGCTTTGGTTGGTTGATGAATTTCTCCTTGGGGTGTCTATAGCATATTGGTACATGTAAGAAACATAGAGAATATTTTGTTCATTTATTTTTTATTTTTTATTTTTTATTTTTTTTTTATAATAAAAATGAAAAAATTAAATATAACCAATAGATTGTAATGATGTAGATATTTATTATAACTTGAAATAATATAACACTTGCAAAAAACATAGGCTAGTACTAATGACGATGGAAAATAAAATCTACTAATAGTCTGATAATAACGATAATAAAAACAAAGATAAGATTTCGGTAAAGGTAAAGATAAACGATCATAACAAGCATGTGGTATGTATCTCCTACACAAAGTGTGAGCTATGCCCCAGAGCTCCTGAATATCTTCTAGGAAGACTGACGGCGGACACCCTGAGTCATGTGAGGACAAGGTGCCCGTGCCTCTGCAAGCTGGCGTCTGAGATCGCAAATCTCCTGCTCCAAAAGATCATATGATGAAGTGTTTGTTGTGTTTGAGATCTGTATCTGTAAGGTAAGCTCGGCGCATTCTTCGCGAAGAGAAATGATCTCCTTGCGCATAGCGTCAAACTCTGAATATATGTCCCTGCGTTGCAGATTAACATTAGAGGAATAAATAGTAGTCCTTTCAAGATAGGGTGTAGGGTGGTACTCAGGCACAGGGTGGTTCCTAGGTCGGATGGGTGTCTCGTCTTGGCCTTCCAAAGCGTATGACCAGTTAGCTCTATCATGGACACTTGTTCGGGTATGGTTTGGCAAACCAAAGTAGTGAATGACTTCGTTGTATATTAGGAGCTTAAAGTTATCTGCACTAAAGAATGCTCTCCTGATAAGACCACGGTTAAGGCAATGATGAATGTCAATTAAGGTGTAGCCACAATGGGAGATAAGATGAGTTAGCTTGTTGGCTAGACCTAGGGCATAAGCTATGTGTGTAATAGTACCGCCTACATGGATGGGTCCTCTGGAAGACACAGCATTCAAATATAGGTTATACATCAGAAAATTACCACTGGCTAATGTTCGTGACTCAGCAGGACAAAAGAGCATCAGAATCTCTTCTTCGGTAACCTGGTTCTCGGTTTCACTTCTACCAAAGAAAGTCACGGCCAGGATCATTTGGAAATAACGGAAAGCTGGATTATGGATTTTGTTTGCTAATTGGGTGGAAGGATCAGGTCCTCCTCCACCGGTGATTTTTTTCCAGAATCCATCAAGCTCATCTTGCATAACGTTGGTTTCATGTATAAAATGGATTGCATCCGTGCCATACTGAAAACCAAGTAATCTAGCAAAATCTCTATGGTTCAGTGCATACTCATTCCCAAATAGTCTGAATCTTATGCTTCCACTGTTGCAACCTCTTCCACTGTAAGGGTCATGAATGAGTGAACTGAGGAACTCTAAGGTTAGATGCTTATAGGTTACATTCATAGCTTCAGAATACTCATCCCACTGGAGCTGGTGACAAAGGTACCTCACACTAGCCTCAATACCTAAAGATGTTAGACAGTTTGGGTCAGGGTACCTAGTGGGTAGGATTGGTCTCTCATAAAGGACTACGTATTTCTTCCTCTGTTCGTCATCTCTGAACACAATGTGCATGTCATCATAGCTCTGCATCCTGCAAAGAAAGTTAGTGTGGAATTTCTGAGATGATGTGATCTGTAACCTGTAAACATAGACATTTCATAAGTCAGTCCAGTTAGTCAAATAATAAATCTGTTTCTTATTCTCCTGAAATAAATTATATGCATAAAAAAAAATAATGAAAAGAAAACTGTGGGTTGCCTCCCACGCAGCGCTTGTTTAACGTCGTTAGCTTGACGACTGAAGAACTTACGTTGTGGATGTTGCTATAGGTGGGTCTATCAGAGTGTGACCAGAGTAGTAAGTAGGGATGTCACCTCCATAGTAGGGTTTCAATCTTTTTCCATTCACTAGAAAGGGACTACATGAATGATTTGCAATTTCAAATGCTCCAGATTTCAGGACTTTGGTGACCTCATAGGGTCCAGTCCATCTTGAGCGTAACTTACCTGGAAACAATCGTAACCTAGAATTGAAAAGAAGTACAGGATCGCCTACGTTGAACTCTTTTTTGGCAATCCTTTTGTCGTGCCATGCTTTGGTTCTTTCTTTATATATTACAACATTTTCATAAGCGTTTCAGCGTAAGTCTTCTAATTTGTGAATATCTAGAATGCATTTATATCCGGCTAATAAGTAATCCATATTAAGAGCTTTTATGGCCAAGTGGGCCTTATGTTCAAGCTCAAAGGGTAAATGGCAATATTTTCCGTAGACTAATTGATATGGGGTTGTTCCTATAGGGGTTTTAAAAGCGGTTCTATAAGCCCACAAGGCGTCTGGTAGTCTTAAAGACTAATCTTTTCTAGAAATTGATACTGTTTTTTCTAAGATTTGTTTTATTTCCCTATTTGATACTTCTACTTATCCACTAGTCTGCGAGTGATAAGGTGTGGCTACCCGGTTTTTAACTCCGTATTTCTTTTAAAGGTTCTCAAATATCCTAGATATGAAGTGTGATCCCCCATCGCTTATTACTAATCGAGGTACTCCAAACCTAGGGAATATATAGTTTTTAAACATTTTAATGACTACACGAGTATCGTTGGTGGGTGAAGCTAAAGCTTCAATCCATTTGGATACATAATCAACAGCTACTAGGATATACTTGTTTCCCATCGAAGATGGAAAAGGTCCCATAAAATCTATACCCCAGACATCAAAGAGTTTTACCTCCTGAATATTTCTCAGAGGCATTTCATCTCTTCTTGAGACGTTCCCAGTGCGTTGGCATTTGTCACATCTTACAATGTGGGCATGAACATCGCGCCATAAAGTTGGCCAGAAAAGACCTGCTTGAAGTATTTTAGCGCATGTTTTGGATGAACCTAAATGCCCACCGTATGGTGAAGAGTGACAATGTTTAATTACAGTTTCTACTTCTTCTTCAGGGATACAGCGACGGAAAATACCATCTGCGCCTCTCTTGAATAGAAGGGGTTCGTCCCAATAGAAGTGTTTCACGTCATGAAAGAACTTCTTCTTCTGTTGGTAATTTAGATCAGGGGGTATGATATCAGCTGCTAGATAATTAACAAAGTCCGCGTACCAAGGTACGGTTGTTACGGTGAGAGTTTTTTCAATGGAACCAGGGTTGGGATCATTATCATGGACTGTTCAAACTGCTCCTACTAATTTATCATATGCGAAATCATCATTGATAGGAACAAGATCTGGTTTTAGATATTCAAGCCTCGAAAGGTGGTCAGCGACCATATTTTCGGTGCCTTTCTTATCTCGGATCTCCAAATCAATTCTTGAAGTAAAAGGATCCAGCGTAGTAATCTAGGCTTAGCATCCTTTTTACTTATGAGATATCGTATCGCAGCATGATCAGTGTAAACTATGATTTTTGCTCCTACTAAATAAGATCGGAATTTGTCGATTGCAAAGACTACTGCCAGGAGTTCCTTCTCGGTTATTGTATAATTAAGCTGAGCCGCATCTAAAGTTCTACTGGCGTAGTAAATTACATGGAGTTTCTTATCCTTCTTTTATCCTAAAACAACACCAATAGCGTAATCGCTAGCATCGCACATAATTTCAAAAGGTTGGTTCCAATTCAGAGGTTGAATTATGGGTGCAGAAATCAGTGCTTGTTTTAAGTATTTAAAGGCTTCAAGACATTTATCATCAAATTTGAATTCGGCATCTTTCATAAGTAAATTGGTTAATGGTTTAGTTATTTTGGAGAAGTCTTTAATGAAGTGTCGGTAGAAACCGGCGTGTCCAAGAAAACTTCGGATTTCTCTAATGGTTTTGGGCGGTTGAAGGTTTTCTATTACTTCTATTTTAGCTTTATCAACCTCAATGCCTCTTTCGGATACTCTGTGTCCTAGTACTATGCCTTCAGTAACCATAAAATGGCATTTTTCCCAGTTTAGAACAAGGTTGACTTCTACGCACCTTTCCAGGATTTTCTCAAGGTTTGTTAAACAGTTTTTAAAACTGGATCCACATACCAAGAAATCGTCCATAAATACTTCCATGATCTCATCAAGGAAATCTGCGAAGATTGACATCATACAGCGTCGGAAGGTAGCTGGGGCATTGCATAGTCCAAATGGCATTCGTCTGTAAGCAAATGTTCCATAAGGACATGTAAAGGTTGTTTTCTCCTGATCATCAGGATGAATGGGTATTTGGAAAAATCCAGAGTACCCATCTAAATAGCAAAAGTAAGAATGCCTAGCTAAACGTTCGAGCATTTGGTCAATGAATGGAAGTGGGAAGTGATCTTTCCTAGTAGCCTTATTAAGCTTTCTGTAATCAATACACATCCGCCAACCATTTTCTATACGTTTTGCTATTTGTTCTCCTTTTTCGTTTGGTACAACGGTGACACCTTCTTTCTTGGGTGCCACATGTACTGGGCTTACCCATTTACTATCTGAAATTTGGTATATTATTCCAACCTCTAACAACTTTAACACTTCCTTTTTTACTACGTCACTCATTATAGGATTTATCCTTCGTTGATGTTCTCTAGAGGGTTTTGCATCTTCCTCCAGCATAATTCGGTGCATACACACGGAAGGACTTATTCCTTTGAGATCGGAAATTTTATAACCTAGAGCTGAGGGATATTTTCTTAAAACATCTAAGAGTTGATTGGTCTCAGGACCATCTAACGTGGCACTGACTATGACTGGGCAGTTTAATTCTTCGTCCAAGAACTCATATCTTAAATTCTTAGGTAGCTCCTTAAGCTCTATTGATGGTTTTTTCAGACATGGCATATGATATGGGGTAAGTGCCAAGCATTCGTAAAGACTGTTATCAATGTAGGGTTCAGATAATCGTTCAAATCCGTCGTCCTCCATAATGGGGATCGAAGGTAGTTTGATGATTTCCATTGGATCTTCTTTATCTAATTCTCTTATGCATTCATCAATTATATCAATGACATAACATGAGTCATCTATGGCTGGTGCATTTAAAAATTAGGATAGTATAAATTCTACTTTTTCATTACCTACTTCGAATGTCATTTTTCCTTTCTTGACATCTATTATAGCTCCAGTTGTTGATAAGAAGGGTCTACCTAAAAGGATTGGGATCTCATCGTCTTCTTTAATGTCCATTACGACGAAATCTGTTGGAATATAAAGTTGACCAAGTCTAACTGGGACGTCCTCCAAAATGCCAATTGGATACTTAACTGATCTGTCGGCTAATTGGGGAGACATTCTAGTTGGTTGCATTTCTCCTAGGTTTAACCTTTTACAAACGGCTAAAGGCATTAAACTTACACTTGCTCCTAAGTCTAGAAGTACTTTATCAATAACTTGGTTTCCCAAAACATAAGGTATAGAAAAACTTCCTGGGTCTTTCTCTTTCTTGGTCAGCTTATTCTCAGCAATTGAATTACATTCTATAGGTTTAGGATCATCTAATCTTCGTTTATTTCTTAGAATGTCTTTAAGGAATTTGGCATAAGATGGTATTTGGGTAATAGTTTCTGTGAACGGAATCTCTACGTGGAGTTTCTCAATCACTTTTATGAATTTCTTATATTGATTATCCAATTTGGTTTGTTTAAGTCTTTGTGGGTATGGAATCGGAGGTTTGTAAGGAGGAGGTGGTACATAAACTTTTTCATTCTCTTCTTTTTCCTTCTCCTTAACTTCCGTATCCTTAGATTTTTCAGGTTCCAGCGATTCCTCAATTTCTTTCTCAGGGGTGGTCGCAACTTCTTTCCTAGGAGGTTCTGGATCGTTCAACCTAGGGTTTATAGGTCCATCGTAAGTGGTCTCACTCCTTAGAGTGATAGCATTTTCATGCCCTTTAGGGTTAGGTTGAGGTTGTCCAGGGAATTGTCCTCCTGGTGTGGCATGAGTAGATTGTTGTTGTGCTACTTGAGAGATTTAGGTTTCAAGCATTTTGTTATGGGTGATTACAAAATGAGTTTAGTACCCAACTGAGTAATTAGTCCATTCATATGAATGTTTTGGTTCATGAAATCTTTGTTCTGCTGTAATTGAGCTGAGATGAATTCGTCCATCTTTTTCTCAAGATTTGACTTCTGAGGAGCATATGGTGTAGATTGTTTGGGTCTTTGAGTTTGGAAACCGGGTGGTCTTTGAGGTGTTGAATTTTGAGTAGGGTTATTGTTCTTATAGGAAAAATTTGGGTGATTCCTCCATCCAGGGTTGTATGTGTTTGAATAAGGGTTTCCTTGGGCGTAATTAACCTGATCTATGGTACTCTCAGCTAAAAGGTTGCATTCAGCTACAGTATGTCCTGAGGTTCCACAGATTTCACATCCGGGTTGTATAGCTGCTATGGTTGTTGTGGGGTTGATAGTCAGGTTTTCTACCTTTTGGGCTATAGCGTCCATCTTTGCGTTCATATGGTCAAAACAACTCACTTCATACACACCTCCTTTGGCCTCTTTCTTCTCCACCGGTGCTCGTTCGGTTCCCCATTGGTAATGGTTTTGTGCCATATCCTCAATGAGAGCGCTAGCCTCGGGGTAGGGTTTGTTCATTAGAGTGCCACCAGCGGCAGCGTCTATGGTCATCTTTGTGTTGTACATGAGTCCATTATAAAAGGTATGGATTATAAGCCATTGTTCTAAGCCATGATGTGGACATGCTCTTAATAGTTCTTTGTATCTTTCCCAAGCGTCGAAAAGTGACTCTCCCTCGCTTTGGGTAAATCTGGTTATTTGGTTTCGTAAGACAGCAGTTTTACTCGGTGGAAAGTATCTAGCAAGGAATACTTTCTTTAGGTCATTCCAAGTGGTTATAGAGTTGGCTGGGAGGGAATCTAACCAAGATTGGGCTCTATCTCTGAGGGAAAATGGGAATAGTCTTAGACGTATTGCCTCAGGAGGTGCTCTGTTCGCTTTTAAGGTATCGGCTAGCTAAATAAAGACTTTAAGGTGTTGGTTCGGGTTTTCCGTAGGAAGGCCTGCGAATTGGTTATGTTGTACTAATTGTAACAGAGATGGTTTCAATTTGAAGTTATTGGCTGGTATAGCTGGGCTAACTATACTAGAAGGAGGTTCTTCGTTAGAGGGTAGGGCGAAATCCTTAAGAGGTTTAGCATTTTCTTTGTCTGCCATTGCTCTTTTGAGTTTTCGAAGTAAAAGACGAGCTCGGGAGTAACGTTCAGGTTCTTCTAATGGGTCAACTAAGTTTCCGGTACTGCGAGTTCTTCGCATTTACTGGCTAAGGGATGCCTTAGTCTAGACGGTGTAACAACAGGGTACGAAATTTTGACGTAATTGGTCCCCGGCAACGGCGCCAAAAACTTGATGCGTGTTATCCGCAAGTGTACGGATTACGTCAGAGTAATATAAAAGATTTATCGTTCCCACAGAGACTAATGTCAATCTATCGATTACTATTGTTACGTTGTTTATCTAAGGCTAATGAATCTCGGGGTAAAAGCTTTCTACTAAACGAAAATAGAAATAAATCAGATAAATACTATACTGGAATGTAATTCACATCAATCAAACAATACTCATATCATCTAATTAGTAACACTTACGGGGCAATGTTTTCTTCTTTGAAAAAAAGTTAATTAAAAAGGATCTGCCGCGTTAGCGTGATCGGAACCAGACCTAACCTTTAATCTATACCAGCCGCTCACACTGCACCAGTCGCTCCTTGCGTTAAAGTGATAAAGTCCTTTTTTATGTAATTACCTCTAATACTTAGTTAAAAAGTGCTTTCGATTGAAAATATTTTATACCAAAGGGTTTCCGGCATATGCTCGGCCAACCGGATCCTAAATCTATAAACGCGTCCGAAAATAGTTTAAAACCTCTTTCTAATAATATAAAACTTTCCTAGTTAATCAATAAAGTGCTTCCGCTGTATTTATTGATTAAAAACTAACAAACTCTTTTCTCAAATGCCGGACGGCTTTCGATCTTACCCGATCTAGTCACAGTCATTACGTGAACAAAAGCACGGTCTCATTTACGTAATAACCGATCAATTGAAGTTTAGAAGAGTTTAATTAAAATCAAAAACAGCCCCTAAAGTATTTCTAAAGAGATGACATATGGAGTACCATCAGAACGACGATCCTCACATCCCAGCACAAGGGATTTAGCTAGACATAGTAATTGAAAACATAACGATAAATTGAATTGCAAAGTAAAACATTTTTTAAGATAAAAACGTGTGAAGTGTGAGAGTGTATTTTGAGAGAGTGAACACAAGTGTCACGCTTAAGTTCAGTTCCAAAGGACACAAATCACACAGATAAATAAAATAATAAGGTAATGGCAGAGGCAGAAAATAAACGAATATAAAGCAGTGCAGGAAAGTAAATTTATATAAAGGTGATGCGGAATATAATAAAATGCGATTTATAAAAGAAACCTGCTCCAAAGCAGAGACTGAATCTGGTACAAAGCTGGAAAGTAAATTGCGGGAAAGTAAATAACTTCTAACTAAGATTGCTCCAATCTAACTAACTACTATAGCGCAATAACCCCTCGATGTGACGGATTATTGCTTTATAGAATGAACTTTATGCCTAAGGTTGCAAACTAAGATTGGATGATTGAAAAGTGAAATTGCAAGGCCTATTTATAAGAAACTCGAAACTGCAACTGCCCCTAATCATTATGAAAAACGTTTTAGAAACTAATTTCTTCATGTGTAACTTCCTTGAACGTTTCAGACTGTTTCCTCTTTATAACTATCGGCGCCCGCCGACCCCTGCTCCGCGTCCGCCGAGTGTACTTTGGAAGGTGAAACGTCTTTTGTGACCGTTGGCGTGTGAGTGAAGTCATTATGCAAACGGTGTCCTCCTTGGCGTCCGCTGAGTGAAACGGCTAGTGTACAGTTTACACAAGAAATCTTCATTTTAGCTCTGTTTTGCTTCGTTTTCTTACTGTAAGCTCGAATCAGGCAATATATCTGAAAGTAAAACAAAATACCATAATAGCAAAGGAAAATAACAAATAAACAACTAAAATCATGTAAAATCGGAGCCAAATATACAGTGTATTTTAGTGTTATCAATGATTCCAGAACATTCAAGACCTAGTTAAGAATTCAATTGATGCAGCAAATGGTTATTTAAATTGGTGGTTCCATTTTTGTGTGAATCGGCAGTATACAATTTCGTACACCAATTACACTTAGCTTGAGTACCCAAAGTATCTCTTGTAAAATGATCTCAAACTCAAGATTTAGGCCTATAAGGTTTTTGTTTACCTGAATCTCCATCATTAGAATCATTAGCATTCGAATCACTAACTTCTCAAACTTTCCTTTTCTTTTTCTTTTGAACATTACCATCTTCATGTTTGTCCAAATCAATAGTTTGAGATGGATTTGTTGTAGGTATCGGTGGACTATTTTCAGACTGAAAATACATATACATATAATATTTGTTAATTCATTGCACAATATTTAAACTACACATAATTTTTATACTAAAATTTATTAGTTAATTTAGTTTAAATAATTGTTACTGCATAATATTTAAACTACAAATTTGTGATATATTGTAGCAACACAATGTTTTAACTTTATGTATACATATACAATAATTATAATAACCAATTGAATTTCACCTTATCCAATAATTCAAAAAAAATTTAATAAGCATATAGTTCAATCTGTAACACCAATATCATTAAACTATTTACACTCACCTTCATGTTTCATTCTTTGTTTTGTCATAACTATTTTATATGGTGTGTATTGGTAAGATATAAGATCTTGGGTAAAATGAAAAAAGTATTACAAATATATAATACATAACAAAAATTACACGGTACTGCATCATAACTAACTATAATAAAAGTGTCAAATGTTACACAGTACCACAACATATTTTTTAACAATCTATCTATATATAAGTTAAATTGAAACAAAGAGGATATTAATGATTCCAATTAGTATATTCTCAAAACCAACCCAATCAACTGTGAGGCAATGTCTTTGACTTACCGGTATCACAGTATCGCCTAACTCTCCAATTCACCTTAAAGTTTTGATTTTTTTTTACAGTTTCTTGATATTTATGTGTGTATTCAACTTTCCTTAGTGTTGTTCATTAGATTTAGCACCATATTTGTTCAGTTGTATATGTATTTAAATAGTTTATTTTCAACTAAGCCACTTCTCAAAACAAACATAATTAAAAACGAATCCAATACACATGTTCAGTATAATCTCAATTAACCTTTTCACCAAACAATAATGAATACCCAAGTACAGAGAATAATTTATATATTATACCTGATTTTCGACAACAAAACTAATTCCTTTTCAATAGTTATATCTAAGAAAGAGAGAAGAAGGGATATTAGAGAAGAGGAGATGAAAACGAAATTGAAGCATGAGGAACCAAGAGATTTACCTTGCGATTGTGAAGAAGATAAATATGAGAAACCCTAGATGATAAACTGATTTGTCTTTGCCTTCTTCTGCGTTCGATTTTTTCTTTGCTTTCTCATGCGTTCCTAAGTTTTCACGCTTCTATTGTTAACCCTAAGTTTTCATGTTTCTTTCTTTAGTAATGGGCTTGGGCTTGGTGTAAAATAAATGGGTTTTAAATAACGCGGTTTAATTTGGTTTGGTTTGGTTTCAAAATATAAACCACAAACCGAACCGAACCGCACGGTTCTGCCATAAAATGGCTCAAACACATCCAAACCAAATGCGGTTTTTGGAGTTTTCGATTTGGATAGGTTCAGTTTGCGGTTTTTTATTGGGTCGATTTGGTTTTGAACACCCCTAGCCGTAACAGTGTTGTAAAGTAACAATAAAATAGTTTTGTTATATGTTGAAATCTTTCAAGGGTTTTGATAACAGATTATTCTAAATGCTACATTTACACTTGTTCATTAAATAATATTTTTTGTTTACTTATTTAATGTTTAATTATATCAATTTTTTATTTTATGGATCCAACTTAATTATTTAATTGTTAGAAATTTTAAATTCTAATTTTATTTTATTAAGAAATTTTTATATACTCTTTCGAGTACAATCGATTTATTATACTGTTATGTACATGACATAAACACAATTATTAAGCAATCAGGTAAACATACAATTTTGACATTATATTTGTAGGTAATATTTATGTGAATTTTAAAAGACCTTCCCATTTAATTTAATAAATTAAAATTGTCTAGTAACTTTTATTGGATTAGTTGAAATAACAAGTTACAAAAGTAACCTCTGTTATTTAAATTTGATTCAATTAGAATTTCAAAAGATGTAGTGTGTATTTTTTCATGCGAACTGTTATGGTCGGCCAAAAGGAAGACACAGTTTGACCGAAAATTTGCATACCTATGATGGTAAATATGTAGTAATTATTAAGTTTATCCATGTGGCTAATGATTGATGTCAAAGGCGTCTATTATCTGACAGGACTTATTACTAATGTTTGATCATTACGTGAGAGTACCACTTACAGTTAATTCTTGCAATCAAAGATTGAGAATTGATGATGTTTTTTGGTATCTTGTCTAGGTCTTATTTAATTTGGAATGCCTACTAATGTTATTTGTAGGTTTGTTGTTCTTTTCAAAGGATCCACTAATGTTCTTTTCTAATGAATTTTAAGTCTTGGAAAGAATATGTGGAGATCGTTCTTGAATGCATGGATTTAGACTTATCTTTGAGGAAGGAGCGTCCCACCACCATTGCTGAGAACCTAAAATAAACTAAAATAGAAAAATGAGATCGATCTAATTGGATATGCCTCATGATGATCAAAAGATCAGTACCTGAAATGATTAGGGGCTCAATTGCTGAGAGTGAAAGCGTCAAGAAGTTCCTCGAAATTGTGGAGCAATTCTTTGCTAAAAATGATAAGGCTAAGACAAGTATTACCTTGTCCAAAATCATTTTAATGGTTTATAAAGGTAAAGGGAACATAAGGAAGTATATCATAGAGATGTCTAATCTCGCATCGAAACTCAAGGCATTGAAGTTAGAACTTCCTGAAGATTTGATTGTGCACTTCGTTTTGATCTCTCTCCCGGCACACTTTGGACAATTCAAAGTGAGTTATAATACTCAGAAGGACAAATGGTCTCTCAATGAGCTCATATCTCACTGTGTGCAGGAGGAAGAGAGGCTAAAGAGAGAGAAGACTGAAAGTGCTCACTTGGCTACCAGTTCTCAAAATAAAAGGAAGAGACCTACGGGAATTTTTTCTAAAAAAAAGGCAAAGGAACAACCTAAGGAGACCACTTACTTATTTGTCAAAATGGCTGGACACGTGAAGAAGAAGTGTTCCAAGTATACCGCATGGCGTGAAAAGAAGGGTAATTTTCTCACATTTGTTTGTTCTGAAATTAATTTAGTTTCTGTACCTAAGGATACTTGGTGCGTAGATTTTGGTGCTACTAATCACATTAGTATGTCCATGCAGGTTTGCTTATGGAGTCGTCTGCCAAGTGATGCTAAAAGTTTCATCTATGTGGGCGATGGCAATAAAGTTGCAGTAGAGGCTATAAGGACTTTTAGATTATTATTATTAAAGACCAGTTTTCATTTGGATTTGGTTGAGACTTTTGTTGCACCTTGTATTAGACGGAATTTAATTTTTATTTCTATTTTGGACAAATCAGGTTATACTTGTTCATTTAGAAATAATAAATTTAGCCTCTCATATGATTCAAATGTTGTTGGTTACGATTCTTTGAATGATAATCTTTATATGCTTGATATTGAATGTCTTTATAACAAAATAAGGCAAATAGAGTCACATGGTACAAAGCAAAAATTAAATGAGAATTCTGCAACTTTATGGCATAAGCAATTAGGACATATATCTAAACAAAGAATCTGGAGGCTTATATCGGACAATATTCTTAGATCCCTTTATTTATCGGACTGTCAAGTCTGCATTCAATGTATCAAGGGTAAGTAGACAAACAAGAGAAATTTCCATGCTGAAAGAGCGAAGGATGTATTAGAACTAGTTCATACCGATATATGTGGTCCTTTCCCTACAGGTTCTTGGAATGGACAACAGTATTTTATTACATTCATAGATGATTACTTGAGGTATGGCTACCTGTATTTGATTGATGAGAAATCTCAATTTTTGGACGTGTTCAAGTCATTCAAAGCTGAAGTTGAACTTCAACTTGGAAAGAAAATAAAATCTGTCAAATCCGACCGTGGTGGTGAATACTATGGTCGGTATGATGGATCAGGGGAACAACGTTCAGGTCCCTTTATGCTTTTCCTTGATGAGTGTGGAATTGTTCCGCAATACATAATGTCGGGAAAACCCAGTATGAATGGATTTGCAGAACGACAAAACCAGAATCTTAAGGACATGATAAGGAGTATGATTAGTAATTCTTCTCTTATATAGTCATTTTGGGGAGAAGGATTAAAGACCCTAGTTTATATCCTTACTAGAGTACCTAGTAAAGTAGTAGCTAAGACCCCTTATGAGCTCTGCACTGGGAAAAGCCCAGCATTAGACACCTGCACATTTGGGGATTCCTAGCTGAAGCAAGGCCTTATAGGCCTCATGAAGGTAAGTTGGATGCAAATATAGTTAGTTGTTATTTTATTGGATACGCTCAACGCTCTTACGGGTACAAGTTTTACAATCCCATTACTATAAAAAAAATTGAAACGGGAAATGCAAGATTCCTTGAGGATGTGGAGTTTGGAGGGAAAGGAAGCATAATGAGTGTTTCCTTTGATGAAGAAACTGTTTCTCACAATGGTCAAGTCTTTGTACCTATCTTTGTTCCAAAAAGAGATCCTGAAATAAGCAATGATGTTATTCCTAACATCCCTCAAGAATAAGACAATAGTGAGTTTCTTCCTAAAGCACCACCTATAATTCAAACTCAACAACCTCAATAGCCACCATTAAGAAGATCCACTAAAGAGAGCAAGAGTGCAATTTCATATGATTATGTTGTATTTCTTCAGGAACGTGAGGATGGCATAGGTTTGACTGAGGAAGATCCTGTCAACTTTATTCAAGCTATGTGGAGTCCAAACACTCTTAAGTAGGTTGATGAAATAAAGGATAAGATGAAGTCGATGGCTAACAATGATGTTTTGGATCTCTTTAAATTACCTGAAGGAAAGAAACCCATTGGTTGTGAATGGATATTTAAAACCAAAAGGGATTCAAAAGGTAACATTGATAGATATAAAGATCGTTTTATTGCAAAAGGTTTTACTCAAAAGAAAGGAATTGATTATAAAGAGACCTTATCTTCAGTTTCTTCGAAAGACTCTCTTAAGATCATGATGGCATTGGTAGCTCATTTTGATTTAGAGTTGCATCGGATGGATGTAAAGACTGTGTTTCTAAATGGAAACATTGAAGAGACAATATATATGGTGCAACCAAAAAACTTTGTGTCAGGAGACCCATAGTTTATGGTTTGCAAATTTAAGAAATCTATCTATGGACTTAAACTGGCTTTCCGTCAATGGTATTACAAATTTCATAAGTAATATCCTCATTTGGTTTTGAGACTAACCCAGTTGATAATTGTGTATACCAAAAGTTCAGTGGGAGTAAATTTGTTTTCTTGGTACTATATGTAGATGATATCCTTTTGGAAAGTAACAATATAGGCTCATTGCACGAAACCAAGAGATTTCTCACAAATATATTTGAGATGAAAAATCTTAGGGACGCCTCCTTTATCTTCGGAATTCAAATACTTAGAGATCGTTCTCGAGGTATTTTAGGATTGTGACCAAGGAGCTATATTGATACAGTTCTAGATAGATTCTCCGTGAAAGATAGTAAACCAGGAGACACACTTGTTGCTAAAGGATACAAATTTGGTCTTAAATAGTGCCCTACTAGGGATCTTGAAAAGGAAGTGATGCATAAGGTTCCATATGCTTTAGCTTTGGGAAGTCTTATGTATGCTCAAGTTTGCACATGTCCTGACTTAGCATTCATTGTGGGAGTTCTTGGTAGATATCTAAGCAACCCTGGTAAGCAACATTAGATAGCAGTAAAGTGAGTAACGCGCTACCTGAAGAGAATAAGAGACTTCGTGCTCACTTATCAAAATTTAGATAACTTGGAGATCATTAGGTATTCTGACTCCGATTTTGCAGGATACCCGGATAGCATACCTTCCACATCTAGTTACATATTTCTCTTAGATGGAGGAGTCGTCTCCTGGAAGTCTTCCAAATAGACTTTAGTGGCTCCCTCCACCATGGAAGCAGAGTTTGTGGCTTGCTTTGAGGCATTAAATCATGCAATTTGGATGCGGAAATTTGTCACAAGCCTACACATCGTTGGGAGCATTGAAAGGCCCTTGAAGGTTTATTGTGACAATATTGCAGTTGTACTATACTCCACCAACAATATCAGTTTTACAGAATAAAAATTTATTGATATTTATACAAGCGATTTTTTTACCGAAGGTCGCCCTACATGTGAACTTTTAATTTATCCCAAAGGTAGGGAAGAGGGAAAATCTAAATAAACTCGTGGGTGTGTGCAATGCAAGACAATTCACTTGAGAGATCGGGAATCGGGATTGGTTATACAAAGGGAAGGTGTTAGCACCCTAAGTATCTATAGTATCCTATAGGAACCTCTTGTGTATATTTGTGTTACTATTGATTGAGTCATTTGCTGTGTTATTTGGAATTTGTTGACTGTTTAGAGTGAGTAATAAGAGTGGGAAATATTTTTGTTGTAGTGTAAGTTGGAATAATACTAAGATAAAGGTGAATGAACCTAAAGGTTTTATTTATTCTTGTGCTCGCTAAGATCTTGCAATCTTATGCCTACGTATTCTCAAAAGGAAGTTGAGAAATCAGAGTGTTCGCAGTTCCACCTACTATTGGGTGGAATTAGGTTTGTTCGGTTTGAGAAGAGACAAATTGTTATCTTAAGGGAGATATCTCACCTATTCACCACAAACATTTTGAGAAAGAAGATAATAAGGGAAGAAGCTTTAAACTTGGATGTAGAAAATCCAGAGTAATGCCACATCTTCCTTTAAATGAGTCTTTGCATATTAAGAGAAGGACCTTGACTTGGATATAGAATCAACAAGTGTGGCACGTATATCACTTATATGAAAGAAGTGTTTTTGTACCATAATAAGAGAAAGACTTCAGCTTGGATTTTGAATCAACAAGTGTGCCACTTACATCACTTAAATGGAAAAAAGAGTTTGAAATGTTTGATTTATGTTGTGGGGAATAGAAGAGACATATCTTCTACAGAGATAACTCATGTCTCATCTCTTGGGGAAAAGTTTTGAATTTGAAGCCAAAGGTTGGTTGGGGTTTGACTTGAGTTTTGAGGTTTTAAGCCACAAAGGGGAATCCTAAGGTTTTATTGAGTGATAGTTTGAAGAGGATCCAAAAGTTTAAACTAAGTCTAAACTAAGGATGAGTATTGAAATGCAACAGTTGTATGAATACAAGTGTTATAAACATAAATGTCAAGAGAAACTTAATAAGACAAATTTTATTTAAGCTTTTAAACAAATGTAGTCATCGAGGATGACATGAACATGGTATGATTAAGCATGATATATCAACATCGACATGTGAATGTGCATCAGACAAGTAGATATGTTCATCATGGTAAGAGTTTATGAAGTAAATACTTAAATATGTGAGCAAAGATTTAATCAACAAGAGCAATCACAAAGAAATTCAAGTAAGCCATATATTCAAGATGAATCGAGGATCAGATGAATAAGGCAAAGGGTAAACAAAACCCTAATGGAAATTCATGAATATGAAAAAATGAACAAGACATTCAAATATGGTTGAATAAAGGGCTTTGGGGAATCCAAACTTAAGTGGAAGCCCTAGTCATGTATCAAGATGTTTTCAAAAGATTAGTTGAACAAAACCATAAGGTTTCAACTAAACAAAAGATTTAATCGAGGTATTCTTCAAAAGACATAACACCTAATCATGGTATCTATAAGCCAATACTACATGTTATGTATATCAACAAGACTTTTAACAATGTGTATCATGACCATAAAAACACATAGGTGTAATTAGGCCAAGAAAAGAATCAAAAGAAATCAAGAAAAGGTATGAAAAATACTTTAAAAGTACTAGTTTTCAACCTAATAAAAATGTCAAAAATAAATATTATTTTTGGGATTTTTTTATGGATTCTAAAAATATGGAAGATAGATGAGAAGTGTGCAAAAAATTGGCTCAAAAAGATTATTTTTGCTTAGTGAAATAATTAGGTGAAGTTGTGAAGAAAAATGAAGAAAAATAGTGTTAAAAAAATAGGAATGGCCCCCATGGGTGTTGAACTTGCGCCCTTGGGTGATGGGTTTAAAATGATACCATCTGAGTCACGCACTATAGGTTGACAATGAATAGATGGTGTAAATAATATATGAAGCTTCCCTTTGAAAAATGTTTAAAAAAATAAAATCAAAAGGTCTGGGGCGAGGGGGATTCGAACCCCGGACCTCTCACACTCAAACCCTTGAAAATGCACACTTTAACCATTGGGGTGGTGATACATCCGTTTATTAAAATGGAATGAAATAATAATATAGCAAAAACACAATTTATTTTGAAAAAAAAAGCGCAATGGTCGTCTTCTTCCTCCACGAGCTTCATCATCATCTTCCTTATTTTCAAATTCTGTACTTTCTTAATATGCAATGAAACAACATGATGTAAACATGAAAGTTGCTAGAAATTTAACAAGGAATTAAATGGCATTATCCAATTTCATTTATATTAAGTATATCAAATAAAATTAATTTGAATACCATATGAACCCTAACTGAACATTTTAATATGAAATCATATATGTTAATGATACATAACAATTGATTGAGGGAAAATGATCCTCATATTGCCATAAACAAGTTGATAACTC
Organism: Lathyrus tuberosus; assembly: GCA_022829125.1. Taxonomy (NCBI): domain Eukaryota; kingdom Viridiplantae; phylum Streptophyta; class Magnoliopsida; order Fabales; family Fabaceae; genus Lathyrus; species Lathyrus tuberosus. The sequence continues at coordinate 2,020,452 of JALAZF010000323.1, read as the reverse complement.
AATTGATCATTTATGATGCATGAATTATGGAGTTCAGTTTAGAGCAACTTACCTTGCTCAAGTGGAAATTGAATTCTTGCTTGGAGGTGTTACAGAAGTAATTTGTTGATTCTAACAGCTTCCTTGACCTTCAAGGAATGTGTTGCAATGGTTAGAATGATTTAAAACCTTCTGGAACTCTTTAGCCAAATCAATCTGCAGCCTTGGAGCAAATGGTATGTGACTTGATGATTATGGTGTTTCAGTTGGGAGATGAATGTTTGAATCACTTACGCATGATGTATGTGAAGTGTTTTTATCACTGGTTTGGTTGGAAATGGCTTGGAGACGAAGTTTCAATTTCTCACTTCTTTGGACTTTGAATTTTGGAGAAGAGAAAGGTTTCTTAGAAAACAAGCTTCTTGCAATGTTTTGGTGTGATTTGAATGTTCAGAATGAATCCTATTTATAGGGAAATACATCAGATATTTTGAACAAAGTTTGGATGAGGAGCAACCTATTATCCAATAGGTGATGTCATGCACCTATTTCTTGAATGTCAAGGCACACATGGGCTATTCTTCACATGGCTCAAGTTCTGATCTTTTGACCTTAGTTTCACCAGGTTGCATCTCATCCCTTGGTGTTCTGATCATCTTTGGGCAGATTGGAGTTTTTTTTTGCAAAATCACTATAACACTTTAATGCTAGAGGACAAAACCTCACTTCATGGTTTTTGAAATTATTTTTTCTCACATGCCAAGGCTAGAATCTTGAAAATTCTGTTATGTTTTTGCAGAGCAAATGGTTCATGATCATTTTGGTGTTGATCTTGTGAAGATATTAGGTTTACAAAGTTATCCAAATCGTGTACCATCAATTCTGCCTTTGGAAAATCAGTTGCAACAAGGCATGTTTTGAAATTGATAACTCCTTGTCCAAATAAGATGAATGGACGTTCTTGGCCATTTTGGAAAGTTGGGATAACATACTTCAACTTTGATGTACAAAGTTTGTCTTGAATCAATGTGGATCATGGAGAAAAATGGCCCTAGAGTTGGCTCCAACACAAGACAGATTTTGTCTAAAATTTTTCTAAGTGTCTAGGTTCAAAAGCATAAAACTTCCAACTTCATGGCTCCATATCTCTTAATCTATGCATTTTTTTATATTTAACCCTCAAGTACAAAGTTGTAGTGTGTAACAAGTTCTTCAATTTGATCTTTGGATCAAAGAAAATTGTTAATTGGTTTGGAAGTTATGGCCTTGGAAAGTAGGGCAAAAATCATTGAATTTTATAACTTAGAAAAAAATTCAACTTCTCCAATGTTGCCCTTTTTACAAGTAACCTCATATTTCTTTATTTTTCTTTATCAATCATGATCCAAATCACATAATAACCTCATTCTTGACTTGAAGAAACCATGTTTGACCAAAAATCTCAAAAGTCAAACTTGATTTTGGCCATTGTTGACTTTTGTATCAGATGAACTTTGAATTTTGTGATATTTTATGAAATCAAACCCTTGGGCTAATTAAACACTATGAATGGACTCCAAAGGTGTTTTTGAGTGTCTTGAATCAAGTCCCAAGGTTTGAGATCATGTACTGGTCAAAAGTCAAAGGTCCAGTTGACTTTTTATCAGAAACTCTAGTTTGTGGACTAGATGAATTTGAACTCTTGTATTATTTATGAATCAAGTTCCTTGGATCAATGTAAAGAAGAGTTCTTCTTTTCCTTGGTTATAGTTTTGATAAAGACAAACACATCAACAAAAATAAGAGTCAATGTTTGAAGACTAGAGCAATCAAGTTCAAAATATAAAAAAGCTTTGGAAAATTAATGGAAGAATCAAGATGGTTGAATATGCATTACAATTCAAGTATATATATATATATATATCTTAATTGCTCATAAAAACCATGCATATTCATCTTAAACCTTTCATACATCTTTTAAAATGATTTTTAAATTAACTATTCTATTTTTGGTAAATTGTGGCATTTCAAACTGCCGTAATAGCACTTTAAAACCGCCACAATTTACACAATTTTCTCAAAAAGTAAAAATACTATAATTTTTGAAATTGTATCAGGTGTAATCGGTTACACCATATAGAGTAACCTATTACCACTGAACCAGTGGCACTTTTCATGAAAGTTTGGGTGTAAACGAATTTTTGAAAGCATTTTTGAACCATGGCATCTTTTCATGCATTGGTACACTTTTAGAAAGGTATTAAGACACTATATAAACCATGCATATAAGATTTTGAAAAAATCTCTCTTTCATAGCAATTCAAAACTTATATTCTCTCATTTTCAAAATCAAGTGTTCTTGACATAACTTTTTGTTTAAACTTTTGCACATCAATTTCATTACATTTTCAAATAGTTTCAACTACATAAATCATTAAGCAGTTGTACTACATATTAATAACTGCCTACTTGATAGAGAAGATCAATTCTAGGAATTGATATACATTGTTATACAACTTCAAACACATGTAAAAATTTAGATTGTTGTGATTTTCTTGATGTCTAGGATTGTTGGAAGCAAGAGAGTAAATAAGGGAGGATTGTTCTCTTGTTGCACTTTGTAAAGATCATAAGGGGATTGTCCTTATTGATTGTGTTTCTTATATTAGAAGATTGTATGATAGGTCTTGGTGGAAGACTTGTACAAAGATCTGACATAGTGGAAAATCTCTCACGGAGAGTGAGGAGACTGTAGTACTCTCGAATTGTGAGGGGAATCAGAATATATTGTTGTGTCCTTTACTTTCTACATTTATTTTTCAGCATATTTACTTTCATATCATTTCTGAAAAATAACAAAACCAGTGCTAACACTTCAAATTGAGAAAAGTCCAATAAATCTAATTCACCCCCTCTTAGAGACCGCGCATATACTTACAATTAGTATCAGGGCAAGTTCAAGTAATTTTCTCTTGTGATCCAGAATGGCTTTTGTAAACCCGGTATTCAAAGATGGTGGAAGCAATAACAAGCCTCCATTGTTCTGTGGTGAATACTTTGATTTTTGGAAAATTTGTATGAAGGCACATCTAGAAGCACAAGGAGAAGATATTCGGGATGCTGTACAAAATGGTCCATTTGTTCCTACTAGTTTTGTCGATGGCGTTGAGACAAAAAAGATTAAAAATTCATGAAATGAAGATGATAAGAAGAAGGTACTCTATGACAAGAAAGCAATCAACATACTTCAAAGTGCACTTAGCATGGATGAATTATTTTGTATTTCTCAATGCACAACGATGAAGGAAATATGGGATACTTTAGTAGTAACTCATGAAGGAACCGCTGAAGTAAAAAGATCAAGATTGAATACATTATGTCAAGAGTATGAATTATTCAGAATGCAACCCAGAGAATCAATCATTGCTCTACAAAAGAGATTTGTTCACTTAACTAATCACCTGATTGCTCTCGGTAAGACTTTTACTAACGATGAATTAAATCTTAAAGTTATTAGTTCTTTAACTAGGGAATGGCAACCAAAGGTGACGGCGATATCAGAAAAGAAGAGTCTTTCTACCATGACGTCTGCTTCCTTGTTCGGAAAACTTCAAGAACATGAAATTGAACTTGAAAGATTAGAGCAGCATGAAATACAAGTAAAAGATTCAAAAGATGTTGTATTAAAGACAAGAGCCAAATTTCATGATAGCAATCAAGAGGAGGAATCCACTGATGACGATGATAATCTTATTAAAAAGTTTGAAAAGTTCCAGAGAAAATACAGGAAAAAGGATATCATTCACAAAGAAGCACCAACAACGAGAGTTACATGTTTTGAATGTGGAAAAAGGGGACATGTCAAGAGAGAATGTCCTACACTTGAAAAGAAAGAAAAATTCAAAAGCAAGAATCACAAAAAGGAAAAGAAATCGTATGTAGCATGGGATGACAATGAAATAAGTTCATCTTCAGATAAAGATCATGCATGCAAGGCATTGATGGTCTCACATCATTCAAGTGATGAATAAAATGAGGTACTTGAAGGTCATATGCTAGCACTATCAAATCAAGATTGATCTTTAAAGACACAAAACCATATAATATGGTAGTTCTAAAAGTTTCATTGATTAGAAAAATGATTTGAAGAAGCATCAATATTGATGTCAATCTTGACCTCAAATTCTTATGAAGGAGATAAGTGTCTATTTTTGTGCTATTAATTTTCAATTATAAATATATCCTTCCTATGTTATCACCTTGCTTTGTACTTTATTCTACTTTGTCTTCTTTTTTATGATGTCAAAAGGGGGAGAAATAGTAGGTATTGTATTTGTTCTTGTTCATAATTCTTTCAGGGGAGAAATCCTTGAATTGCAAAAGCAATGGGGAGATTCTAGTTGCTACTCAACATTTCAGAAAGTCACATATTGAAGCAGCCCATTGATGAACATGTAAAATTTCAAAGGATGTTTTGTCATCATCAAAAAGGGGGAGAATGTGAAGAAGAGTTCTTCTTGTCCTTGGTTATAGTTTTGATGAATACAAACACATCAACAAAAATAAGAGTCAAAGTTTGAAGACTAGAGAAATCAAGTTCAAATTATCAAAAAGATTTGGAAAATTAATAGAAGAATCAAGATGGTTGAATAACCATTACAATTCAAGTATATATATCTTAATTGCTCATTAAAAACCATTCATATTCATCTTAAACATTTCATACATCTTTTAAAATGATTTTTAAATAAACTATTCTGTTTTTGGTAAATTGTGGCATTTCAAACCGCCGTAGTAGAACTTTAAAACCGCCACAATTTGCATAATTTTCTCAAAAAGTAAAAATACTTTAAGTTTTGAAATTATATCAGGTGTAATCGGTTACACCATATAAGGTAACCGACTACCACTAAACCAGTGGCACTTTTCATGAAAATTTGGATGTAAACGAATTTTTGAAAGCATTTTTGAACCATGGCATCTTTTCATGCATTGGTACACTTTTAGAAAGGTGTTAAGACACTGTATAAACCATGCATATAAGATTTTAAAAGCATCTCTCTTTCATAGCAATTCAAAACTTATATTCTCTCATTTTCAAAATCAAGTGTTCTTGACATAACTTTTTGTTGAAACTTTTGCACGTCAATTTCATTACATTTTCAAATAGTTTCAACTACATAAATCATTAAGCACTTGTACTACATATTAAGAATTTCCTACTTGATAGAGAAGATCAATTCTAGGAATTGATATACATTGTTATACAACTTCAAACACTTGTAAAAATTTAGATTGTTGTGATTTCCTTGTTGTCCAGGATTGTTGGAAGCAAGAGAGTGAATAAGGGAGGAAATTTCTCTTGTTGCACTTTGTAAAGATCATAAGGGGACTATCCTTATTGATTGTGTTGCTTATGTTAGAAGATTATAGGATAGGTCTTGGTGGAAGACTTGTACAAAGATCTGACATAGTGGAAAATCTCTCACGGGGAGTGATGGGACTAGAGTACTCTTGAATTGTGAGGGGAACCAGGATATATTGTTGTGTCCTTTACTTTCTGCATTTATTTTTCTGCATATTTACTTTCATATCATTTCTGAAAAATAAAAAAACCAGTGCTATCACTTCAAATTAAGAAAATTCCAATAAATCTAATTTACCCCCTCTTAGAGACCGCACATATACTTACACAATCCAATCATATGAATGGACTAATATCAGGCATTGGAGGTCCTTGAAACATATCTTGAGGTGTTGGATCATGTCTTGCTTCAAAAGTCAAACTAGGGACTGAATTAGGTCAAAACCCTAATTTGGGTGTATCTGAGGATTTGAGCCTTGATGAGCTTGTCATGATGCAATTTTGCACTTGATTTTTGATGTATGAAAAATCTTGATCATCATGGATGAATAAGGGACTTCAGATGTTGAATATGATGCCCATCCTTTGATAATTCATCTGCTTGAGCCCTTGGGGGACCACCTAACCTGTAAAGCTACCAAGCATACACATCTTGCATTTGTAATGGGTTAGTGATGCATAAAGACATACACATGAATGTTATGCAAATGATGCAAATGAGGTGACATCTTAGGGGTAAAAAATTAGGGTATGACAATATCAAGTATCTTGTTGTGAAAGAAGGCGTTCAGGAGGAGCAAATTTTGATAGAACGTATAGGGACATACTTAATGCTAGCCGACCTACTAATCAAAGGTTTGATACCTAAAACATTTCATGGGCATGTTGGTCACATGGGTCTTGGTTTTGAGATTGCCTTAGATTAGTGGGAGTTTATTCCTTAATTTTCTATGTTCTATGTTTTGGTTTTGTTTTGGCACTATTATTATAACAATGTTAAGTTTTTTTTTTTGTTGCAAATGTTGTAATTTTGAATTGCACCTAAGGAACTTCAGTTTGATCTCACTAAAGACTCCAGTAGGACCAGTTGAAAATATACATGATTTAGAGATCACATTGCATGAAATTTCCATGTCACTCATCCATATGGATCTATGTCATCAAGTACATTGATGTGGTGGTCATCAGGGTGATGTCACGTTATAAATTAGTGAGGAAAGTCGTGGTGGTCCATTATTGATGTATCAGGTGGACCAGATTGTAAAGTTGGAATCTAAGTATAAATAGCATTCGAATGTGCACCTAAAGAACTGTGATATAATTATTAACATATATCGCCCAAGTGGAAGATTGTTGGAATTTTTTTTAATTTTAATATTCCAATGATTATTATGCGGGTATATCTACATTTTAATTATATTAGGAATTTTATCAAATAAAGTGCCTTAAATAATTAAGTGATCAAATAATATTAAAAGACTATTTAGATTTCATTTAGATTTTAATTAATTAATTAATTGGGTATGCGCTCAAATATGAGTGGATATCAGGATGACCAATTAAGGAATAATCGGAACCCTAATTAGGCATCATATTATATATATGCTATGGTCCCCAATATACCGTACATAAGCAAATTATCTCTTCTCCTCATCTGAAGAGAATTCGAGGCATAAGGAGTACCGGTTAAGGAAGAACCATAAAAGCCATCAACTTTTGTGTTTTAGGATTACCGTCAAAGGGATTTTTCTCAATGGATTCAGGTATTCCAAAATTATTTTATTGATCCTTTAATTTTATACATGCTTGATTTTCGCACCTAAATTATATATTATAATTTCTTGAGAATGTATGTTTTTATTAATCGTTATTAATCTAATTCCAACATTTACAACTTACTTCAAGCTTGTAGCTTCTACATTTACTTATACAAAAGTGGATTTCAAATGTTAACAGCTAACAAAAGTTTACCCAACTATGTTAACATCTAAAACACTTCATTTTGCAACTATACAGACATCAAATGTTTACAGCTAACAAAAGTTTAACCTGGTTACATACTTCATGTTGCTCCATTACAACACTTAAAAGGCTGCATTAACATACTTCATTTGCTATGCTACACCATTATATATGCCATTAATACTAATAACATACATCTCACATATTATTCTCAATTATTTTCTACACACTATATATGCGAATAAGGATCACCCCAAAATCTACCTGACTAACCAAAATAATCTTTTAGACAAAGACTTTGCTTTTCGAATCAAGTACCAACCCGTATATAAACAGGCATCTGTTGTGAAGCTTACTCAAGATAAAGAAGTTATCATAATAAATGATTAAATTGTTCTCAAAGATATCAAAACGTTGACCACATATTTAATATTATAAATGATCAAAAATAATTAATTATGCACATAATGAAATAAACGGGGCGGGTTCGGGGTGGGTACTAATGTCCCCATTACCTGACCCGTCCCCATATTTTTATAATCGAGGAAAACCCAAACTCAAACCCAAACCCATTCAAAGCGGGTTTTCTCCGTCAACTTTGGGCGAGTTCAGGTCGGTACCCGAGGGTACGAGTTATGTTGTCATGCCTATATGTGCCCTATTTATCACCATGGGCTACTAGCCATGGTAAAAATACAGTAGCGTGTAATATACCACTACGGTTGTATAAAACAACCGTAGTAAATGGTTAGGTCTAGGGGTTTGAAACCTAACGCCTAAATTTTTGCATATTTTAAAATTATGGCACGTAGATACCAGATGTCGAGACAAATGTCACAACACTGGGATCAAAACACAGTTTGAACACACACAACCAAAACCTGTAAACTAGAGAAAGTAAATAACACCAAAGTTGTTAACCCAGTTCGGTGCAACTCACCTACATCTGGGGGCTACCAAGCCAGGAAGGAAGTCCACTATTAGCAGTATTAATTTGAAGCTAAACAATCTCAGTTTACAACTTCTCACTTAATCCCTACCCAGTGCAACTTCTACCTAGAAATCACCATCTAGATATGAGAATCCGCTCTCACTTCCTAAATCACCTCAGTGATATCAAATAGTCTCAATCCCAGTGACTGTATACAAAATAAACAATAGAAGATCACACTTCCAAGACAATACTCGATTTTGTTTAAAAGCTTCAACAAAAAAACAATACACTCTTTGCTTAAAATCATAGAGTGAACAATGAAAACCCAGTCAAACTCAATGCATCAGAAGATACATGAGTGACACACAATGAACAAACAATATGCTCTCTTATTCTAGAATAGGGTTTTCTTCTCTTTAAATAGCCTTTAGACCTACTGGACTTGGGCTTCTTGAGGTGCACAAATAAAAGCAATCAGTATAAACTGGCTGCAAATCAACATGCATCAAAATGGAAAGAAAATATAAACTTTCCTAAAAAGGCTCAAGGATCCTTTAAAAAAAACAGTAACAAAATCTGTAATAACAGAAATTCCCACAATATTCTCCCATAAAAGTCGCCCACGTGCGCATAAGAACACACTCAAAATTCACACTAAAATTACCAAAATAGTCATGCCATAATTATATGGTATAACATGTCCTGGAACATGTCCCAACATCATGTAGAACATGATGTCTGACTGACATGGCAGAACATCTGGTTCAACATCTTGCTTAACAGCATGTTGTTTTACCAAAATGCAGCAAATCAAAAACCACAGGACTTACAATCTCCCCCTTTGGAAAATTTTGGCTAAAACAACCTTAGCACACACCAAAGGTACACAGCGGAAACAAGAACGGAAACACAGAAACCCAAGAATCACAATGATGTCCCACCAGAAACAACATCTGACAGCATAATAACAAGGCATTAGGTATGACATTACAAAACAACACAAGCTACATGAGAACATGTAAGCTCTGTACAAACTTCAATCTTGCATCAGCAAACCAGACAGGTACACCACTCCCTCTGTCACACATAATTAGTTCTCCCCCTGAAAGAGAAAACCAAAAAAACTTGAACAATTCAAGTTCCACAAAAATGCAGCAACAGCCACAGCAGCCTCAACCTCACTCCCCGTAAAGACTGCAACCTACTGCAGAGAATAATAACTTCTCCCAGACACACCAGAGAATTCCATAAACATAGCCCCCCCTAAATAGTTGCACAAGATCAGCAACAAAAACACAACTACTCTATCTAAGCAGTAGTACACACATGACATAAAGTCATCACATCTGATCTAACATCGAAACAAAACAACACTTTACTCCCCCTTTTTAGCCAAAAATTGACAAAAATAGAGTAAATGTAAACATACACATGATGGAAGCACAAACATGGAAGCACAAAGTAACAAAATGCATACAACACAAGTTCATACGGAAACAAAAAAAATCCAGAAAGAACCAAAAACATATCACTTTCAGATGATCCTCCAACTCTTGCCCCGATCAAAGATCCTTATGCACTCCTTGTTTCTGTCACTTGTATTAGGAGTTTTGATCCTAAAATCCCTTACCACAGCCTTCTTATCTTCCATAGTAGCTTGCCTAGTCCTACCAAGCATCAGATTATAGAGGAAAGATGCAGTATCTACCGCATTCCTCCATATCTGTAATTGCTACAATTCTTCAACTATGCAAATTCCTTCCTCATAACCCATGTCCTCAGCATGATCTTCATATAAGGCTTTAGTAGACATACCAGCCAGTTGTTCCTTAGTAACTCCTTTTCCTTCAGCAAAATTCACAACTAGATAATGATCCTTGTAAGGGTTCTTATCCCAGCCATTCAGATACTCATAATATAATGTTATAACATATGTCATTACATTACGATTTTTCACCATATGCTTTATCCATACTGAGCGAAGGCAATTTTCTTCGGTTGCATCAGTACACCAAGAAGCATATACTCGCTTCTTATTGATCCAAACACCATCCCTTGTTCTAAGGACACAATTCAAGGTTTTCTTTTCTTGAATACTAGAACTCATAACTGGTCCAAGCTTGGAGCCAAGATGTGTGCTACCTATTCTCTTTGTAACTTCAGTGATGTCTCTTTCAATTGAGTGTCTTGCAATGAGAGCCTTTGATTATCATGTGTCTCCCTTCACAGAGAGATATGAACTCACTTGAGAGTGATCTGGAACAATGGTAGTGGCACTGCAGCTTTCCTCTCTTTCAGTCTCAACAGTCTGACAAGATGATGTCCCAACATTGTTTTCAACATCTGTCACATGTTCAGTAATTGAATCATCAATTACAACATTTATAGATTCCATTGTCATTCCAGTCATGGAGTTGAAGACTCGATAAGCTCTGTTTCTTGAAGAGTATCTCGGAAATATTCCTTCATCACCTTCACGATGCATTCTACCATTTTGCTCTTTGCTAGCTGAGATATAACATGTACTTCCAAATATCTGAAAGTATTTAACTGTGGGTCTCATGCCCTTCCATAACTTATAGAGAGTGGTTGTAGCGTCAGCCCTCAATGCAACCCTATTATGAACATAGCACACATTATTCATAGCTTCAGTCCAAAAGAGATATGGCAAATTCTTAGCCTGAAGCATTACTTTTGCAGATTCTGATATAATCCTCATCTTTTGCTTTACAATTTCATCATGTTGCGAAGAGATAGAAGAGAAAAAACTCATAATGTATGCCTCTAAAAGCACAAAACTCTGAAACTCTTGCACTCTCAAACTCTTTATCACGATAGCTCTTGATCTTGACAATCCTCCTATTTTGTTCCCTTTGAACATCCTGACATATATCTTTAAAGGTTTCAAAGATATCTGACTTTTCTCTAATGAAACTTACCCAAGTAAACTCAGAGAAATCATCTATACACATAAGGACATACTTCTTTCCTTCCATGCTTTCTTCTTGCATTGGCCTCATCAAGGCTATGTGAAGAAGTTCCAGAACTTTGGAAGCAGTCCGATGTTGCAGCATTGATGGAAACATCATGGGTTGGACATCAACCTTACATTCATAAAAGTCTTCCCGTTTTATGACCTTGAGTTCTGGTATCCCTGTAATGGCTCTTACTGTAATGATCTCGTACATCCTTTTGAGAGAAATATGTCCAAGTCTCTGGTGCCATAACTTCACTTCCTCCTCTTTATAGATATAGCAGGGTGTACAGTAAGTTGTTGTTTGGGGTTCCCAAAGATAGCAGTTGTCTTTGGACCTCACACCTTTCATTTGAACAATATTCCATCCATCCTTGACTAGGCATTCTGACATAGAGAAATTTACTAACAGACCTTGATCACACAGCTGACTAATGCTGATGAGATTTACAGTTAGACCTTTCACAAAGAGCACATCATCTAGCCTAGGAGACCCAACATATTCAAGTTTTCCAATACCTTTTATTTCTCCTTTCACACCACCACAAAATCTTACAGAACCTGGGGACTGAGATTTTATATCTACCAGCAACTCCTGAGCCCCTGTCATATGTCTAGAACAACCACTATCAAAGTACCAGTCATCTCTAGTTGAAGCTCTCAAAGAAGTGTGAGCTACAGAATTCACCTCCCTGTCTTTGAAGCTCCTCTTTTTGCTTACTTGATGAACAACATGTTTTTTATTTCCTTACAATTTATAACAAAAAGATTTTATATGCCCAAACTCACCACAGTGATGACATCTCCAAGAATATTGGTAATTACTTTGATGTTCAACATGTCTATCAGAATGTTGTAACCTGTGGTTAGACATTGTGACCATCTTCTTTCTTTCTTGGGAAAAGAGCTTCCCTACAGACACTTTTCTTTTATTGTTAACAAATTGATAATGCACTTTTGTGTCTTCACCCTTCTTCATCCTTCTCACAGAGTCTGTTGCACTACTGAGCTTGGAATTCAAGAGAGTTATCTCATTTTGAAGATGAGAAATAACACTTTGGAGTTCCTTCTTCTCACTTTCCAGTTCAGCTATGACCTTTTTATGATTTTCATTTGTCTTCTGATATTCCTCACACTGAATTGCAAGCTTCTTTGTAGTCAACCTCCAGGTCTTCATAGAAATCATTTTCATCACATGCTTCCACTTCATCAGCCCATCTTCCAGAGAGAGCAGTACCAGGTTCAACAGATTCTGAGTTGGATTCATCTTCAGACTCATCATCAGACCAAGAAATAACCAATCCTTTTTTTTTGCTTCTTGAGACAGTTGGGACACTCTGGCCTTTTGTGACCAAATCCTTCACATTCATAACATTGAATCCCTTTACTTTGCTCTGACTTCTCTTCAGTTTTGGAATTATCTTGAAGATCAGACTTATTTCTGATGTCATAGGTGATGTCCTTAACCCGGGTCTTCCTCTTTTATCTATTCTCTTTCGAATTCTATTGAACTGCTTCCCAAGTAGAACAATAATATTTGACAGTCCCTCCTCAGTGTCCAGATTAGCCTGTTCCTCTTTGTCTTCAGCATTGGATACAAAAGCAATGCTTTTGTTCTTCTTTTCAATCCTATCATTCAAGGTCAATTCAAATGTTTGAAGTGAGCCAACTAACTCATCAACCCTCATATTGCTAATGTTTTGGGCTTCCTCAATGGCAGTGACATTCATATCAAACTTCTTAGGAAGAGACCTAAGAATTTTCCTTACCAACTTCTCATCTGATATCTTCTCACCCAAGGCACTAAAGGCATTTGCTATTTCAAGTATATTCATGTTAAAGTCATGAATACTCTCATCCTCCCTCATCTTCAAGTTCTCAAATTTAGTAGTGAGAAGCTGAAGTCTTGACATCTTAACCTTGGAAATTCCTTCATGAGTTGTCTTGAGAATTTTCCAAGCATTCTTAGCCACAGTACAAGTGTTGATCAGCCTAAACATATTTTTGTCAACTCCATTGAACAAAGCATTCAAGGCTTTGGAGTTTCCAAGAGTTGTCTCATCTTCCTCCTTGGTCTAATCCTCCTCTGGCTTCAAGGTTTCTTTTTCATCCTTATCCTTTACCACTGGGTGTTCCCAACCTTTGATAATAGCCTTCCATGTTTTGCTGTCCATAGACTTTAAGAAAGCAACCATACGCGTCTTCCAATATTTATAATTAGTGCCATCTAAGACTTGAGGCATATTAACATTTCCTTATCCTTCCTTGTCCATAGTATCAGAATACAAACTCCCTGGAGCTCACCCAAAAACAGAATAGGGTGACCCGCTCTAATGCCAATTGAAATTTTGGCACGCAGATGCCAGATGTCGAGACAAATGTCACAACACTGGAATCAAAACACAGTTTGAACACACACAACCAAAAACTGTAAATTACATAAAGTAAATAACACCAAAGTTATTAACCCAGTTCGGGGCAACTCACCTACATCTGGGGGCTACCAAGCCAGGAAGGAAGTCCATTATTAGCAGTATTAATTCGAAGCTAAACAATCTCAGTTTACAACTTCTCACTTAATCCCTACCCCCATGCAACTTCTACCTAGAAATCACCATCTTGATATGAGAATCCTCTCTCACTTCCTAAATCACCTCAGTGATATCAAACAGTCCTAATCCCAGTGACTGTATACAAAACAAACAATAGAAGATCACACTTCCAAGACAATAATCGGTTTTGCTTAAAAGCTTCAACCAAGAACAATACACTATTTGCTTAAAAGCATAAAGTGAACAATGAACAATCAGTCAAACTCAATGTATCAGAAGATACATGAGTGACACACAATGAACAAACGAAAACCATAAGGACCAACCAAAACAACGGCTAATCCTTATTCTCTAAATTCTCACGATATGTTCTCTTATTCTACAATGGGGTTTTTCTTCTCTTTAAATAGCTTTTAGACCTACTAGACTTGGGCATCTTGAGGCACACAAATAGCAGCAATCAGTATAAACTGGCTGCAAATAAACCTGCATCAAAATGGAAGGAAAATACAAACTTTCCTAAAAAGGCTCAAGGACCCTTTTTACGAAAAGTAACAGAATCTGTAATAACAGAAATTCTCACAATATTCTCCTATAACAGTCGCCCACGTGTGCATTAGAACACACTTAAAATTCACGCTAAAATTACCAAAATAGTCATGCCCTAACTATTTAGTATAACATGATTTAGTATAACATGTCCTGGAACATGTCCCAACATCATGTAAAACATGATGTCTGACTGACATGGCAGAACATCTGGTTCAACATCTTGCTTAACAGCATGTTGTTTCACCAAAATGCAGTCAATCCAAAAACCACAGGACTTACAATCTCCCCTTTTGGCAAATTTTGGCTAAAACAACCTTAGCACACACCAGAGGTACACAGCGGAAACAAGATACGAATAATAGACTGCAAAAAGCTCGTAAAACATTTATTAGTATAAATTGTTTTTTAATATAAATTAACAAATCATATATAATTTTCTAATTCAATTAGAAGGTTATATTCATTTAATAAGGGTTTGGAAAAACACTCAAACCACGTACGATATAATAAACTCATCTTCTATAACATGTTTACTGAACGTAGTGAAAGATGCAATGTACAACAAAATCATCAACAACATATAACTTTTATCATCAACAACATAACTTAAACAACATATAACTTTTATCAACAAAAATAAAAGCATCAATAACATACAATTTTTATCAACAAAAGCTTACCTGAAACAACATACAACTTTTATCAACAAAAACAAAATCATCAAAAACATATAACTTTTATCAACAACATACAACTTTGCTCAACAAAAACAAAATTCATCAACAACATACAACTTTTATCATCAACAACGTATCCTAAACAACATGGAACTTTTACCAACAACAACATACCTTAAACAACATAAACCATTGCTCAACAAAAACAAAATCATTAACAACATGCAACTTTTATCATCAATAACATACCCTAAACATCATAGAACTTTTATCAACAACAACATACCTTAAAAACATACAACTTTGCTCAATAAAAACAAAATCATCAACAACATAAAATTTTTATCATCAACAACATACCTTAAACAACATAGAACTTTTATAAATAAAAACAAAATCACCAACAACATATCAATAACAACATACCATAAACAAAATACAGCATAGCTCAACAAAAACAAAATCATCAACAACATACAACTTTTATCATCAACAACATACTCTAAACAATATATAACTTTTATTATCAACAACATACCTTAAACAACATACAACTTTTATCCCTTGTGTGGGTCAGTCCATACGGAGCTTTGCTCCGACTTTAAATGGGGCCCCCGCTAGTGGACGGTGGGATTGGTCCCTCTTGGATTAGTCGGTCGCAATGCCGGATAGCAAGATTTCCAAAAAAAAAAAAACATACAACTTTTATCAACAAAAATGTGAAGAGGGAGTGAAAGGTGAAAACGTCTACGTACCTAAAATGTGAAGAGGAAGTGATAGAAATGAGTTTTGTGTAATACCTTTCATTGATCCATAAGAGTTGAAGAAGATATGTTGGAGTTTTGTGAATAAGTGGTATGCAACCGTTCATGGATTAAAGATAAGATGTGAGATAGTTTTAGGGTTTTATTTTATGAGAGAGATGTATGTTCTGTCGTGAAATAGCGAACTTTCGCTTAAATATAAGTTATACTTTTCACCACGGTTGATAAAAATGATCATGATCAAAAGTAGGTACATTTCACAAATATTGTTATTTTAAACCGTGTTAAAAGATATTTTAATTTTAATATAAGTATTAAGATTATAAGTGACATGCCCATTTTGTAACTAAAAAAGGGGAAAATGTCGGCGCTAGGATTCGAAGCATGTAAGCTTTAACATATCACTACGATTATTAATATGGACCGAAGTGAAATGTCTTTTAATAAATAAAAATACAGACGCCTAAATAAAATATATTACTTCGGTTAGCATAATAGTTGGGATAATAGCATGTTAGGTGTATTTTATAATAGTGCCTAGAGTTTGTCCCGATATTATGAACCACTCTTTTTTAGAAACAACACCATTACATTCTAATTAAACTTCAGTTTATGCTATATAGATCCCCATATTAAGCTCATTGATTTTTTCAAATGCAAAACACAACTATAATAGTGCATGTTTCCCTACTTTAAAAACTAATTGTTGAACATTTAACTAAATGGAAAACACATCATTGAATAGTTGTGGCAAAAAGAGAGGTGTGACACATTTACACTTTAATTGATCCATAAATGTTTCCCTACTTTAAAAAAATTATTATGATAGTATAGTTATAATATATGGTCTATTTCATCAGTGTTTATAAAAAAAAATGTCAAAAATTATTAACTATAGGGTGAATACGAAAATTTATATCTATTTTTTTGCTACGGAGATGCATCTCTAAACAAAATTATGTCAAGATTGTCTAAGTCAGAGATGGATGAGGTACATATAGAATGAATATATAAGTGCATCTCCAAACTAATTTCTGACAAATAGAGAGGTGTAACTCATTTAGACTTGGATCTGGTGTGAAATAGATGCGTTCGAAAAGATAATTCCAAAGAGAAGTGCTAGGAACATTCTCTTTTTAATACTTTCTCAAACACTCACATTCTTATTAGGTGAAATACATATGGGTCATGGCTTTGAAAATGGATTCCACATAAAGTGGTAGGACTCATTCAATAAAAGAGTGAGTATAAGATAGAATGTTGAAAAGAGAGTATTCATAGCATTTTTCTACTTCCAATGCCGTAGGGACGTTTTTGGTTTTTCATAAGGTACTTCTCCGCGGTGAAAATGTAACACCCAAATTTAAAATGTTTATTGTTTGTAAAGTTACATCAATAACATACGTAATAATTAACAAACTTAAAATATGCATGGTAAACTTTTGTGAAATAGAAATTTTAAAAGACCAAAAGATTGAAAAAATAAAACATTTGCTTTGTGGTTAGAACTGAATTCAAATTCACGATCTTTGATTAAGTTGGAAGAAACTCTTTTCATCTCATCCAAATGCTCTTGGGTTGAAAAAACTTTTTAAAACGATAGATATAAATTCTTATATTTAGAATTATTAACTTATTTAACTTTAAAAAAAATTACATTGCTACCATTTTTAAATTTTGAAGCTTATATTCTTAAAAAAATAGAATCTCAGAAAAAAAAAACACATACCCATTTTAATGTATAAAGTTATACATTATTTATAAATATAAATTCATTAGAATGTTGAATATAAATGCATTAATCTCATGCTGGTTATTTTTAGATATTAATGTCAGAATTTGGAATGAAGAAAATTATTTGGAATACTGAAAATAAATAACATTAATACTTTTTTAAATCTTTTTATAACACTTTTTCCTCAGACAAATCTATAATAATCGTCTTCTTTTTATATACAAACTTTGCAATATATTCTTTCCATAATATTTTTACGTGTATATATTTTTATGCAATTAAAAATATGAATATATTAAATTTGTAATTGTTAACAATTTTTAAAAATAATCTAACTTTTTTTGGTTTAGTAATTTAATGATCGAAATTTCACTTCACCGTGAATAATTAAAAATGTCGCGAATTCAAACACTTTTACTTACAATAAAATGTCTCTATAACTACTATCTGATGAACTAATTTAATAAAAATATTTAGATTCAATTAATTATAAATTATTCTAATTTTTATGCAATCAAAATATGGTATTTTTAAATTTACATTTTTTTTCTCACACCTAGTCCCAATATAAAACTTTAATTATTTACCAAATCATATTTCATAAATTTTAAAATAATAAGCCTCTTAATAAAATTAAAACTTTATATAAGTGGAATACCTAGCTATATAACTTTTTTTCCTATGAAATTTCATGGCGGAATCCTTGTTCAAAAGTACAAGTGACTCTTGTTAAATTAAAACTTTTTAGACGCATCTGTGTTTATGCAGAATCTTAAATATGTAAGATGTTATTTATGAAAAACTTTTTTAAATTAAAATGGTAGAATGTTGATACATTTCAAAATTCCAATATAAGAAAGAATTAGAAAAAATTTCATAAGTCACACAAAACTTTGTGTGTTTGTGTATTACTCCCTCAATCCCATAATAAATGATCCATTTGACTATTTCATATAGATTAAATAAATAAATAAATTATTTTTACTAAAATACACCTTTTCAAATAAAGATTAGAATTAAAAAAAATGCATTAAAAATTAAATTAAATTACTCATTTAAAGACATTTTTTTATTCTCAGTGAATCAATTAATGTGGAACAGAAGAAATAATTAAAAATAACTATATGTTTTACAATGTTAACTAACACTTCACAATATTTTCTAATTTCAAACATTACACAAGAAAAAGATTAATTCTTAATCTCACATTGCTTAGATTACATTCATTGGATTACAAGAAAAAAATAAATTATAAATCTCACATGTTTCATTAACACATTAAAAACTATGCTTAATACCCTTTTTGATCCTCTAACTATAGGTTTAGGTCCAATTTGGTCCTCTTTCTTTTAAAAGTTTCAAATTGGTTCCTTACGTTATTAAATAGGTACAGAGTGATCCTTTCCGTTAAATAAAGGCAAGCGGTGTTAAATTTGATGATGTGTAATCTGAGGTGGATGGTTGATTTGCACAGTCAGCATCTCCTTCTTCCTTTAATCTAATAGTGTTATAAATCCACCCCCAATTGCGAACCCTAGGTTACAAATCCCTCAAAATAAACCAAATTGAAACGAAAATTGTATTCCAATCATGAGTTCTGGGCGCGGATCGTCTTCATCTTCAACACATTCCTTCCAATTGCGTACAACTTCACTCTTCTGAATGCACTGCATTTTGGTTCAAGGACACACGAATGTTGGGCGTGGTTATTTTGAATGGTTCTATGATGCTTCTAGAGATAACATGGAGGAAAGCTTGAGGAAACTGCAGTGGAAGATTGAAATGCAATTTAAAGAGATGGAAGAAGCCAAAAAAGAGGTGGCAGAGGCAAATAAAATGGTGGAAGTTTTGATGCTCAACAATTTGCAGCTAGATGAAGCTTTGAAGAACACATGGAAATGGAAGATGATCTGGAAGTGCTTGTGCTATATTGTGTTATTTGTTTTAGTAGTTAAGTTGGTGTGAACCTCTGTTCCACATTATTTTCTTGGTTTGTTGTAGTTTCTACTTTATTGTAAAAGTTGTTGACACAAACATGTCTTTGTCAGTACTAATGTTCCAAGTTTATTATTAATGCAAAAGTTTGGTGTTATTGCCATATTTTAGTGTTATTTCAAAAGTTTACATTTAGTGCAAACAGAAAGTTAGGTGTTACTGCTAACAGAAAATTTTGTAACAACTTTTGTATACAGTTGATAACAGTTTATACCAGATTTGGTAACAAATTTTGTATACACTTAACAGAAACAGATTATACCAGATTTGATAACAAATTTTGTATACACTTGATAACAGTTTGGTAATTTGATAACAGATTGGTAATTTGGTAATTTTGTATACCAGATTTGTACACCAAATTTTGTATACCAGATTTGTACACCAAATTGAAGTTCAATATTTGCACTAATTGCTTATACAATCTTTTTTTTTTGTCGATGGCTGTCACGGTTGTCAACCTATCACTGTCTTTAGCATAGTCGCAGTCACGGATCTCTAGCTTTTCCTGTCATTAGTGGTCAATAGCATTGCTGAATATATTTATATGGAGTAGATAACATATGCAGTGGAAGTCATCTGAATGATTGAATGTTATCCTTATGCAAATTGTACTTTTTGGATCATCTATAGTGGGTTGGAAATGAAATGAAGTGGCTGTGTTCTATGTTCTTCAGTGAGGCTTAACAGTGTTTAATTAAACTTGTTGGATTTAGATTTGAGTTTTATAATCTTGATCTTGGTTTTGGAGGAGAATGATAAACTTAGTAAAATATTGTATCTCATAGCAGTTTAACTACGGATTTTTCATGATCCTTAATATTGTAAAACCATTTACTAGTCTGTTAGCATAGTAGCATACCCTACTATGCTGAGTGAAAACTGCATTTTATCATGTACTATCAACTTTTGGAACCATGATATGCCATTCAGGGTGTTATTTAATAATGAAGAACTTTCACTTGATTATGGCTTCCCTGTCTTTTGCTGTCAAAATTGATAGTGTTCCATACCATTTCTTACATTTATCTTTTCATGTACAGGACTCAACTCAGAATGGAAATGAATCTGCACAAGCCTACCCATCTGGCCTACGGCTGGAACAATTTTGAGAGTTGCTGACAAATGCTAGAAAAGTGTGGTGTGTCGGTCGTTTTTATTTTTCCGATTTACTGCTTAACTTTATTCCTGCACTTCATCGTTGGTGCTTAGTCCAGGCGCAATTTGAATCTGGGGGCTATCTATTGTGTACTTATAGAAATGATTCAGAAAAAAAAAACTGTTTTCTAAGCTTGTAACTTGTAAGGGACGTATATAACTTGTGCATTTGTCTTTGGTTTGTTCCTTTGAGTTTTGATTTAGATGGTCATTTGTGCCTTGGTGAAGAAAAGGTTTAAAGGTTAATTTGAGCCGGTTGGTTTGTGTTATGCTAGGTGAAAAATAGATTGAAATTTGACGGTTTAATACATTGCCTGTGTAAAGCATTTTGATACTATTAAAGTTTACCTTGAAGTAGTTGTTACTTGCTATGAAACGCTTTTTCTTTGGCACATTTTTTCAGAGACATGGAACATGCAACAAAAATAATTGAGACATGTAATGTCTAAAATTTCCTGACTTCTGTTAACATTTTTTCAGAAAAACATGTTTGAGTTAGAAGGATATCTCAAATCTCAGCTGCTGATTTAACTCAGTACACGTTTGTGCATGATATCATTTGGCTGAAATTTTGTTATACTTATGAAAGATCTACAAATGTTACATAATCTCCTAAGATTTGTTGTTATACAAGTCTCCTGTAAACTAAAACCTACAATAATACTATTCTGTTGGAGATTACTGGTCCATTGGTTGAGAATCCTCTTGGATGTAAGGGCAAGGCATTTCTGGTTGCTCCTTTGTCCATAAAATCTTGAGTTCTCCTCTCTTCTTTTCCAATGACAAAAAGGTTCCTGCATATACAGAAAAGAATGTTCAAAAAATTGTGTGTACTAGTTTTGATGCATATACAGAAAAGAATGTTCAAAAAATTGTATGTACTAGTTTTGATGCGCTTTCGACAGCGAAATGGAGCATATTCAAATATTTTTTATGCACAATAACCCGTGTTTGTTCAATATACAACAAAGCTAGTTGACCATGTCCATCCATCAAATTCAAAGATATGTATGCGACGAGAAGACCAGTAGATCAAAATTCATGTTTCATAAAACATGATATAAACTGTGACCCAAGCATAATCAATGAAAACTAAACCTAGATCAAACACAGCATACCAAAACCATAAGCACTCATCGCCCACAAGAAGTATCTTGATCGAAGGTTCCTCTTTGCTAACCAAACATATTTATAAATTTTCAACAAAATAATCAAGTTCACGAATCATTAATAAGACACATAAGAGATTTATGTGAGACTTTCAATTCAAGATAATGATTTGTCTGCATCTTCGTCTGCAATCGTTTGGTCTTCGTCTCCTACCTCAATCGTCTGCTTCGTCTTCTCTTCTAGGGTTCAATGTCAAATGGAAATGACTTAGAAAATTTTCCAGCTGCTAAGCAATGAAAATTATAAATCATGCCACATCCTCATTCACTAACATACAC
Organism: Lathyrus tuberosus; assembly: GCA_022829125.1. Classification (NCBI taxonomy): domain Eukaryota; kingdom Viridiplantae; phylum Streptophyta; class Magnoliopsida; order Fabales; family Fabaceae; genus Lathyrus; species Lathyrus tuberosus. The sequence goes on along the minus strand of JALAZF010000323.1, from coordinate 1,998,378 downwards.
ATAAGCTAAACCAATCCACATCATCAACCTTTTAAGGGAAATTCTAACTTTTCTAACGGTGAGAACAAACATGTACCTATTTAATAACGTAATGGACCAATTCAAAACTTTTAAAAGAAAGAGAACCAAAATAGACCCGAACATCTATTTAGAGGACCAAAAAGAGTATTAAGCTTAAAAACTACTTTACAATTTTCCTTCTTCATTTCATTCTCTTTACTCTAAATTATCTAATTGTTGAAGCATTAATTTCTTCCCTTTTCTTTATACTCTTTAAATTTTTTGTATGAATTTCTCTTTAGATAATTATATTTGACAAATAATTTAAATTCTTCTTCATTTGAAAAAATATTAAGTCATTATACCATGAAGGGTGTATTCTAAACTAAATATTTGTATTACCAATACTAATTATACAACAAAATAACCGATTATTTTACTCTAAAAGAGTCTTAAAAATAGTTTATAAGCCACAATTGAATTAGATAACTTATCTTCATTAATAAAACTATTAAATGTTGTATTTGTACAATAGGTGTATTACTAAATCGATTAACTGCATTAGAATAATAATCTTTCAATATAAAACTAAATTATTTTAACCTAAAAGCATTGTAATAATCATTTGTAAAACTAAATTATCACGGTCGATAGTGATTCTGGTAAAATCTTGAACACTGATGCGAATCATCTTAAAAACTAGTTGTTCCACGACTCAACTAATTTCTTCAACGTCATATGAGAACATGTAAATATAGTTCAAACAATAACTGAAATATCTTTCTTTATCAAACATAGTGATCAAAATCACACAAGTTCAAATAAATTAGAACCTGGGAGTGTCATGTACACAGATTTAGTAAGTGCATATATTTAGTTTATCAGACAGGGATAACTGTAAAATTGTCAATCTCATCATCCATTGCATAACAGAAATATATAGTATGAAACAAAACAAAAAAGAAAGACAACTTAAACAATCATTTGCAAGTGTAAAATGCGCCTTGTCAAAATTTCAGAAAACAGACACTCTGCAACAAGTACAATGCAGCTTAGACAAAACCCCAGTTATACTTTCTAACATTAAAATACAGCATTACTGATATATGTAGCAGTCAAAGTACACCACAAATTGGATAGTAAAATTGCATGTCAGAGCATAAACAATTTCAGCATCAGGTTTATCAGACAGGGATAACTGTAAAATTGTTAATCTCATCATCCAATGCAAAGCACTTAGCTGAAAAGAAAAAAACCTAGGAGTAAAAATTGGAAAGTTGCACCCAAGAAATATTTAATATGAAACATAAAAATGTGGGAAAACAACTAACAGTACACCACAAATTGTAAAATCAAACTTAGAACTCAAATTAAATCATCTAGCAAAACCAAGAGATGACAATGGAGCGAACGGTTGCTTAAAAATTAAACACGAACAATACTAACCATACAAAACAGAACAAAACAAATTTAATCAAATGCAACTTCATAAAATCAGAATAAGCCTACTAGAAATATGTCAGATTACAAATTATCAGCACCTGAAACATCAGCCAGGGATAACTGTTAAATTGATAATCCCATCATCCATAGTTCTAAGTAGACAGAATCAGACAATATCATAAACCAAGAACCTAATGGATCTAGAACCATAACCTAACGAATATAAAGATTAACAAATCCAAATTATACCAGCAATTATTTAACCATGTACAAAATAAACACAATTAATTCAAACACAACAATTAAACAGTGGATTAATAAAAAGCTAATAGATATATCAAAAAGTTTGATTAACATGACAAATTTAAACCAGAACAGAACAACTGTCAACAAGATCAACCTCTCAAAGTTTGATATAATAATTTTCTAATACCAAAATCAAAAAACACAAATACTCAAAAAAGAGAGAAAGACTAATCAATATTCTGCATAATATCCTCAGGAGCAAACTTGGTACCCTTCTCCTTATCAGCGGCAGCACGTCCCTTGGCCTTCCTATCGAGAAGCGATTTCCTATCCTTATCAAGTCTCAGCTTCGTGATAACAACCTTCGAAGGGTTCACTCCAACATTCACGGTGGATCCATTCACCTTCTCCCTTGTGATGCGTTCGATGTGAATCACCCACTTACGCCTGTAAACCTGCGTAACCTTACCTTCACGGCCTTTGAAGGTACCACGAACGACCTGAACTTCGTCGTCTTTCCTCACCGGCATGGAACGGACGTTGTATTTGGCGCGGAGGTCGGCGGAGAGAGGCGCGCTCATGAGAACACGGCGGAGGCTGGATGGTGCCGTGAAATGAGCCTTGCGGCTCTTGCGGCGGCTGCTCGACACTCGTGGATTGAACTTCATTTTTTATTTCTCTGAAGGTGCCGCTGATGCTAGGTTCGCTAGGGTTTCTCTACTGGTTTCTGGCTTCAATATATTGTGTTAAGGTTACACTATCTAGGGTTTTGATTTTTGTGGGCTTATTGGGCTATTATTGGGCCAAAATTATGAAGGCCCGTGAGAGTGAGGTATTATTCAAAACTTATTGAATTCAATATTTAATGTTTGTTTGGTTTTATTGTAAAACAATTTATTTTTTATATAGATTTAATATGTAAAAATAAGTTTGCAAATCCTAAGTCAAAAGAAAAAAAATCAATAATGTTAGTTTAAACGTCATCATTAAAATCTAAACGATAATAGGAGTACTTAATGTTTAATGTGCAACTTTTTAATGACTATTGTTACCTGGTCTACCGATTAAAAAAATATATATAATTAAGTTAAATATAAAATGATAATTTTTGTTCAAATATATTTATATAAAAAATTTAAATATAAAAAATAATTCCTAAATCAACCACTCTAATATCTAACTTAGTTTTGCTAGAGAATAACTAAATATGTCAACTCAATTATAAATTTCAGAAATCAATTTTGCTCCTAAAACCAAACATCTTCAGAAATCAATTTCATATGAGTTTTATCGCTCAATAATTAAGAAATTAAATATTTAAAAAAAGATTTATATTGAGTGTTATTGATACTGATTTTCAATTTTATCCTAAAAATATCTTTTAAATACAAAAATTTGTTCCTTTTTGTCTTTAAAGGACATTGCATTGTTTTTTATAGTTCTAAAACTAACACAAACTAAATTCTTATATAGAAACAAGCATAACACATAGTTATGCATATAATCAATCACAATTTTTCTATTAATTAAAAAATAAAAATAAAATGTTATTTCTCCTTCATATCACAATCACCTCATTATTCAAATTAAAAATAAAATAAATTTAAAAATTTATTTATTCTTATTAGATATTTCTAAGAATATAAATTTATTATTTATATGAATTTTCATGCAATTATTTCTCCATAATTTATATAGCATAATAAATTGCTTTAATAAAATTATTAAACAGTTAATTGATAAAATGGTTTTAATACAGTTTAAAATCAATTTGGAATTTGTTTGTATTTATAAATTGATTTATATTTTAATATTTTTGGGTTTCAAAATAAATAAATAAATTGGTTTTTTCAGATAAAAGTATATTTTTAGTTTCTGAAAAAGAAATATTTTTTAAGATTTTTGTTTTTTTATTTCAAAATGAAAACATTTTTATTTTAAATTAGAAAAAAACTTTTTTTAAATATTTTTGTCAACAAAAGTTTTTTGTGCAAAAATATTTCAAAACAATTATTTTAACCGTTTACACTAATTTTTAATTTTAATTAATTTAATTTAATTGTTTATATATGTGATTTAGTCCATAGAAAAATTCTTAGCTAAACATATACATAACAAATAGTTTTATATACAACCAATCACAATTTTTTTGTTAATTAGAAAATAAAAATAATTTCTTTCTCTCTCTTTTATAATCACAACCACCATATAAATTCAATTAAAAAACAAATTATATTTAAAATAAATTTAAATTTTTCTTTCTTCTTATTAGATGTGTCTAAAAATGTTGATTTTATGTACGTTTTCATACAAGAATTTTTCAATTATTTAAATTATTTAAATTTTTTTCTTAAATATAATTCGGTTTGGAAATATATTTCAAGTAATTATATATTTGCACGCCATGGAATCGAATAATAATCTCATTGAATTATGAAAAATTCTTGTATAGAATTAGAGACCACATTTCAATTTAAAATTTTAAGTTACTACTACACGTATGAATCATAAATTATTCAATATTCATTTTTTTAAAAATGTGAGAATATTCCCTTACATTTAACTAGAGCTGTCAAAATAGACTACCCGACCCTAAATGGACCGGTCTTGATAGGCTTGGGTTTTTTAGGGCTGGACCAAAAAAATTCATTTCTAATATGGGCTAGAAAATTACTATCCGAGTCCGACCCTAGATGGCCTTCGAACTACCCGGCCCTAAATGGACTTTTTTTTAATTAAAAAATAAAAATAAAAATGTCATAATATTTATTATAAAGAAAATTAAAAATTATATTATTTTAAACATAATTCATTTTTAACTACTATATTATCTTTTATCAATAATATAATGTGTGTTTAGATACAATACATATCTAAATTGTATAAAATAATACACGGATATTTAACATAAGGGAAATTAATAGAATACGAGAAAAGAGTGTTGATTATATTAATGTATAATATTTAAAAGAGAAATATTGAATATAATATATATAAAATTTAGTGAAATGAGAAAAATCAATGTGTTATTTTGGAGTAAGATAATATAAGTATTAGTATAATTTTTTAAATTTTATAGTGATATAGGTCTAATGGACTATTTACGGCTCATATGGGCTAGTCCTAATGGGTAGCAGGTTTTTTAGGGCTGGACTAAAAAGACCCTGAAAAATATAAACTCTAATTTTAAAGCCCAAGCCCTATAATTTTTCGGACCTGATAGACCGACCCATGTAGACTAACCCATTTTGACGGCTCTACATTTAACACAACTCAATATTTGTAGTTGTGTTTTTTCATAATATGAGTCATCTTTAAATGTGTGTAAGAAAGACTATAATATAATATGTCACACTTTTCACAATTAATATAATATGTCACACTTTTCACAATTTAACTATAAAAAAAAAAGAAAAAATTTAGATAGGACCAAACATAACACTTTGACTTTACAAACAACCAATCATAATTTTTTTATTAATTAAAAAAAAAAAAGTTTCTCTCCTCTATTATCACAATCACTCATGATTAAAATTTTAAAAAAAAATTAAATAAATTTAAAATATTCTTTCTTAAATGTTTCTAAAAATAAAAATTTAGATTCGTTTTCATTCAAGTTTTTTTCATAAAAGAGAAGACCTCTGTATAAATATTTTATAGTTAATTTTTTGTTAAATAGGGTTTTTTTTAATATTTTGAGCTTCTTACTTATTTTAAGCAATTGTAATCATAGAAGCCAAAACTAATGCTGCCAAAAATCAGTCTTCGTTCCCACTGTTGAGAATCAAGTGTGAGGATTCCAACACCCACTACAATTGCATCATTGAGTCATGAATATCATGACCACAAACACGTTGCTTGCAATTGCATGTAGGTAGGTAACAGTGTACCGTAAGCAAAGAACTCCAATTTCTCAAAACACAAATTATGTTTCCTTTTACTCAACACCCAATTCACAACACTATTTCACATGTCTCAATTATTTACATATTATATAATGTCCCTGCTACCTTGTATATACCAGAATATGCCATTTCAATGGTACTTAAGGTCAACTTGAAACTTAACTTAAACACATAGGTGTTTCAATCTTGTACTCAATAACATCCCTTAACGTGTCCTTTGAAGCTAATTTTCCTATAAATGCAACTATATAATGCATGTAATGTATCCCTCATAAGGAAAAGAAATTAAAACATATAAGGTCATTGGAAAATATTAGATATGGCTAGATTGAAAGGCTTGATAGTGTCTCTTCCATTTGGATTTATGTTGTTGTTATGTTCTTCTTTTATTATACTACCTGGTGTCATTGGATGGAGCAAAGAGGGTCATGAAATGACATGTCTAATTGCACAGGTAACAAACTTATTAAAAATCGATTGAATGTTAACGTAAAGTAATTTATGTTTAAATACGATTTTATTTTATTTTATGATTTTATAGGCACTTTTAAAACCTGAAGCATCAGAAGCAATTCATCATTTGTTACCTCCCTCTGTGAATGGTAATTTATCAGCATTATGTGTATGGCCTGACCAAATTAGACACTGGTACAAATATAAATGGACTAGTCCACTTCATTTCATCGACACGCCCGATAAAAAATGTGGTTTTCAGTATTCAAGTAAGCATTATTTATATCTAGTTATTTTGATATCTAACATGTTCATGTTCTTATTAAATTTCAAAAATGTTTATTATTAATGCAAGAATTTGTTGATGTTAACAAACATAGGGGACTGTCATGAAGATATGTGTGTGGCCGGAGCTGTAAAAAATTTCACTTCTCAACTTTCACATTACAAAGAGGGAACATCTGATCGACGATGTAAGGGTTTCGTGTTGATGATTATTTTCTCTTTCAAAATTTTTTATACTAATTAGTTTTACTTAATATTGATTATTTGAGTGATTGCAGATAATATGACTGAGGCGTTATTGTTCTTGTCACACTTCATGGGAGATATTCATCAGGTTTGTCTCACGACGATTTTTAATTTCGTTCATTTTATATTTATCATAATAGTGAATACACTCGATAAGACTAATTTGGTAAAATTATTATTCTCTTTCAGCCAATGCACGTTGGATTCACCTCGGACAAAGGTGGAAACACGATAGATCTCCGCTGGTATAGGCACAAATCTAATCTGCATCATGTAAGTGAAAAATATGTTACTAATAGTCTTGTTTACTAAACAGTTTCGCTTAGCGAGTGCAAGATTCTTCGAGGCGAAGGAAACTGACTTTTTGTTTTTATGCTGTCTATGATTATAAGGTGTGGGACAGAGAAATTATTCTCACTGCATTAGCAGATTATTATGACAAAGATGTGACACTCCTCCTCCAAGACATTGAGAAAAACTATACCAATGTAAGAATAATCAAACTTTGTCTGTCGCGCGTGGATTCTTTGATTGATTCGAAATAAAATCAACGAGTTATTATTTCTTGTATGCAGGGAATCTGGTCAGAAGATGTTGCTTCTTGGGAGCATTGTAATGATTTATCTCTTTGTGTGAATAAGTGAGAACTTTTTCTCTTTCATTTTGAATTCAATCAGTCTATTTGGCTCTTTGTTGTTAATGTTTAGATTTCTTACATGTTTTGGACTAATCATGTAGTTGGGCTAAAGAGAGCATACAAATAGCTTGCAAATGGGGTTATGAAGGTGTTAAATCCGGAACGACTCTTGCAGGTAATTCAAATTTAATCACTTCTTCTCTTTAGACCTCTGAATCATGATTCAATTGGTTCGGTTAGTTCAACTATGGTTAGCACGAGTTTAGCAGATTCATTATATGTTAATGGATTTTGTTGCGTGTGTGGTTTTTGCAGAAGAGTACTTCGACTCGAGGATGCCATTTGTGATGAAACGAATTGCTCAAGGTGGAATTCGATTAGCCAAGATTCTGAACCAAGTGTTTGGAGATTCTCATGAAGGATTTGTAGCTGCTACTTAAGCAGATTGATCAACCTAGTGACCAGAACATTAGTTGTTTGAATTTGTTAATGACAATTGATCAATAGGGTTAAGTTAACTCCATCAAATGCAACAAATTGTTACTTTCTCACATTATTGAGCTTGGAAGCACATGCAAAAAGCCAAATCAACATTATGTATAAATATGTTATTATCAGTTACATTTATGATTATATATGGCCAGCTTTTGGTTTTAAGTAATTACAGCATTGCAGACCGATGATGCATGAAATCAATAGTAATTCATTGCAAGCGATGAAGTAAAAGTTTAATCAAATAAAGTGTTGCATACGCATAAATTATGAAATTAAAATTAAAATTAGTTGTTCCAACACCTAACCCTTAACCACCCTTAAAGTGCTTATTTCAATGTGAAAACAGAGATATATTGGTAAATTTATGAATTAACCAATATTTCCTTGATTTGATCAAAGACATTTGGTTGATGAACTCCTCATGCCATCTCGTATGTGTCTTTTGATCTAACTCGTGGTGAAAATTTCTTCATCCCCCAGGTGGATATTAACCTCTTCATAAAGGTAATCTTTTCCAAGAGACCTTACAATTTTTCTTGGTGCATGGTGGTCTCTCGCTTCTAAGATTGCCTTAGTTTTTCTTGAAATGGCATTCATAATCCATAAATTTAATCTTTTTCAAGATACCTGTGAGACTATTGGGTTGAACTCATGTTGTGTCGAGGGAAAGTTTTCATATGTTTCGACAGGAGGCAAGCATGAAGTCGAAGCTGGTTCACATGCTGGTGTCTGATTGTTACATATTGTAGTCGAAGTTTGTTCTTATATGTATTGTCGAAATATTATGTCGAATTGGGCCTTGTGTTAAGGATCCAATTATTTAGGTAGTTTGGGCTGCAAGTTATCTAATTAGTCTATAAATAGGCTAGTACACTCAGTTTATTGAGTGTGGCAAATTGTGATATTCATTTGTAATCATTTGTAACCCTAAATGAGAAAGTAAATAGTAAATAGAAAATATTTGCCCTAATCCTTGTTTCTCCTCTTGTTTCTCCGTTAACCCTAACCCTTGTGTGTTTCTTGATCATAAAAAAACTGTTTATACTTTGTGCTAAGGCATCGTTTTTCACAACAAATTGGTGCGGTGAGCATGGAGAAGATGTCTTCAACAAAGTATGAGATTGAAAAGTTCACCGGAGTGAACGATTTCGGTCTGTGGCGCTTGAAGATGAAAGCCCTACTGGTTCAGCAGGGTTGTTTGGAAGCGTTAAAGGGAATGACAGCCATGGACGCTGCGTTAACGGAAAACGAAAAGACCACCATGATAGAGAAAACACACAGCGCGACATTGTTGAGCCTTAGTGATAAGGTTCTGCGACAGGCGTCAAAGGAGACGACGACAGCGGAGTTATAGGTGAAGCTTGAAAGCTTGTACATGACCAAATCGTTGGTAAATCGTTTGTACTTGAAGCAGACTTTGTATTCATTCAAGATGAATGAAGATAAAGCATTGACGGAGCAACTGGATACGTTCAGCAAGCTGATTCTTGATCTTGAAAATATTAATGTTTCCATCAATGATGAAGATCAAGCGATGTTATTGTTGTGTTCTTTACCTAAGTCGCATGCTCACTTCAAAGAAATCCTCTTGTATGGAAGAGAGTCCCTGACCTTTGAAGAAGTTTAAGCAGCCTTGTATTCAAAGAATTTGAACGAAAGAAAGGAGCAGAAACCATCATCAGTTGGCGAAGGGTTGTCCGTAAAGGGGAGATCGTCAAAGAAAGATGGTAGGTTTGACAAGAAGAAAGGTAAGGCTCAGTAGAAGTCTTATTGTGGTGATATGTCTGGTATCAAGTGTTATCATTGTAAAAAGGAGGGTCACACAAGAAAGGTGTGCCCTGAGTGCCTGAATAATCATGGAGGTAAGGACAATGGCAATGCAGCTATTGTGCAAGATGGTTATGAATCATCTGATGTCCTTGTAGTTTCGAGCAGTAACTCTTGCGAATAGTGGATTATGGATTCTGGATGTACTTGGCATATGACTCCAAATAAGAATGTGTTTGAGGAATTATGTGATCAAGATGGTGGATCAGTGCTGTTGGGGAACAATAAAGCTTGGGGAACAATAAAGCTTGCAAGATTGCAGGTATTGGATCTGTTAGATTTAAGCTCTATGATGAGTCAATAAGGCTATTGACTGGGGTTAGGTATGTATCTGACCTTAAGAGGAATTTAATTTCTCTTGGTGAATTCGGCAGGAAGGGATATGTTTTCCAAGGAGAGCAAGGTATCCTGAAAGTCATGAAGGGGTCGAAGGAAGTCTTGAGAGGCGTGAAGAAACAAGGCTTGTATACCCTTGAGGCTGAGGTTGTAAGTGGTTCGACAAATGTTGTGTCCACGAAACTTGTGTCGAAGACAGAATTATAGCACATGAGATTGGGCCATGTCAGCGAAAGAGGCATGGTCGAATTGGGGAAGCAGACCCTGCTAGGTGGTGACAAAGTCGAAAAGCTGGAGTTTTGTGAATCTTGTGTATTTGGTAAATCCTGTAGGGCGAAGTTTAACAAAGGCAAGGAAATAACACATGAATCCCTGGATTATATTCATGCTGATCTTTAGGGGCTTGCAAGGAATCCTTCACACTCAGGTGTAAGGTATTTTCTATCCATCGTTGATGACTATTCCAGGAAGTTATGGGTATTCATTCAGAAGACGGAGGATGAAACTTTTGAGAATTTCAAAAGTTGGAAGGTTCTGGTCGAAACTCAAACTAGCAGAAAGGTTAAGAGGTTGAGAACCGACAATGGCCTTGAGTTCTGCAACAAAGCGTTTGACAGTTACTGTGTTGAGTCTGGGATGGCAAGGTATAAGACTGTAGCAGGTACTCCTCAACAAAATGGCTTAGCTGAGAGATTCAATCGAACAATCCTTAAAAGGGTTAGATGCATGTTGGTTAGTGCTGGATTGAAGAAGGTGTTTTGGGCAGAGGCTGTTTCGACAGCAGCTTATCTGATAAATAGATGTCCCTCGACTGCCCTGGGAATGAAGACACCTGAAGAAGTTTGGTCGGGTCATCCACCAGATCTCGACAAACTGAGAGTATTTGGTTGTTTAGCCTATGCTCACATTAGGCAAGACAATGTCGAACCTAGAGCTCTAAGATGCATGTTCCTTGGATATCCTGAGGGAGTCAAGGGTTATAGGCTGTGGTGCCTAGAACCAGGTCACAGAAGATGTATCACAAGTCGTAATGTAGTTTTCAATGAGGTCGAGATGGCATTCAAGAAAACTGGTGATGTTGGTCGAAGTTTAGAAATCTCTGAAGAGGAGCTGGAACAGGTAGAGATGCCAGTTGAGGTGGAACATATTGATGCTGAAGTGCATAACCCATATGAAGTTGAAGAAGAAGAGCAAGATGCTGAAGAGACTGAGGAAACTGTCTATGACTAGCTACTGGCAAGAGATAGGTTGAGAAGAGTCATCAAGCCACCTTAGAGACTTGGTTATGCAGATCTTATAGCTTTTGCCTTAATCTCTGCAAGTAAGGTACTTGACGAAGAACCTAGAGATTACAAGGAAGCTATAAGGAGTCGAAACAAGACTGAATGGCGAAAAGCCATGGATGACGAGATGAAATCTCTTCATGATAACAACACTTGGGAGCTGATTGAGAAACCTGCAGGAGCAAGGTTAGTCAATTGTAAGTGGATTTTCAAGGTCAAGGAAGGAATCGAAGGAGTGATATCGAAGCGCTTTAAGGCGAGGCTGGTTGCTAGGGGGTTCACTCAGAAAGAAGGTGTCGACTTCAATGATGTGTTCTCACCTGTTGTAAAGCATAGATCCATTCGAATGTTGTTGGCCATGGTGGCAAAGTTCGACTTGGAACTTGAGCAAATGGATGTGAAGACAGCATTTATGTATGGTGACCTAGATGAAACGATCCTAATGCGTCAACCTGAAGGGTATGCAGAAAAGGGTAAAGAAGATTATGTGTGCAAGCTAAATAGGTCTTTGTATGGCCTGAAACAATCTCCTCGATAGTGGAACAGGAGATTCGACAAGTTCATGGCACACATTGGTTTCACTAGGAGTCAGTTCGATCACTGTGTTTACTTCAGATTTCGACCTGGAAACTCACTTGTTATTTTGTTGCTTTATGTGGATGATATCCTCATAGCTAGCAACAGTGTTGAGGATGTAATGGAGGTGAAGGTTGAATTCAGTAAGGAGTTCGAAATGAAGGATCTGGGAGCTACCACCAGGATTCTTGGGATTGACATCCGGAGAGATAGAAAGCAGTCGAAGTTATGCTTATCTCAAGAGACATACTTACGCAAGCTTCTCGACAAGTTTGGTATGTCGAATTCAAAGCCTGTTGTGACTGCAACAAATCCTCAGTTTAAGCTTAGTACTACTCAAAGTCCGAGTACTGAAGCTGAAAGAATATATATGAGTAGCATTCCATATGCTAGTATAGTGGGTTCTTTGATGTATGTTATGGTATGTACGACGCCAGACATAGCGTATGGAGTGAGCCTTATAAGCAGGTATATGGCCAATCCTGGAAAGGCGCATTGACAAGCTTTAAAGTGGATTCTCAGGTATATAAATGGGTCTCTGAGTCGAGTCCTGATTTATGGTGAAGCCTGTGGTGGTGATAGCATAGTCGAAATCGAAGGATTTGTCGACTCTGATTATGCAGGTTGTATGGATTCTGGAAAGTCTATTTCTGGATATGTGTTCACAATGTTTGGCACAACAATCAGTTGGAAAGCAATGCTTCAGAAGGTTGTTGCCTTTTCAACTACTGAATCTCACTGAAGCTGTGAAAGAAGCACTGTGGCTTGAAGGTTTTGCAAAGGAGCTGAAACTTCAAGGTCGAAATATCATTGTTAAATGTGATAGTCAAAGTGCAATACACCTGTCGAAGAATTCAGCCTATCATGAGCGAACTAAGTACATCGATGTGAGGCTGCACTTCGTCAGAGAGATAATCGAGCATGGTGAAGTCCAGGTGCTGAAGGTTTTGACTGAAGACAATGCTGCTGATATGATCACCAAGATGTTGCCGAGTTGCAAGTTTTTCCACTGTATGCAGTTGATAAAGCTGCATGATGAAAGTAAGTTGATTCCCTGGTTGTTGGGTTAGATCCAAGGTGGATATTTGTGAGACTATTGGGTTGAACTCATGTTGTGTCGAGGGAAAGCTTTCATGTGTTTCGACAGGAGGCAAGCATGAAGTCGAAGTTGGTTCACATGTTGGTGCCTAATTGTTACATATTGTAGTCGAAGTTTGTTCTTATATGTATTGTCGAAATATTCTGTCGAATTGGGCCTTGTGTTAAGGATCCAATTGTTTAGGTAGCTTGGGCTGCAAGTTATCTAGTTAGTTTATAAATAGGCTAGTACACTCAGTTTGTTGAGTGTGGCAAATTGTGATATTCATTTGTAATCATTTGTAACCCTAAATGAGAAAGTGAATAGTAAACAGAAAATATTTGCCCCAATCCTTGTTTCTCCTTCTTGTTTCTCCGTTAACCCTAACCCTTGTGTGTTTCTTGATCATAAAAAAACTGTTTATACTTTGTGCTAAGGCATCGTTTTTCACAACAATACCCTATAACTCGTTCATGGTGTGGGTGGCCTCGCTTCTAAAATATGTAGACCACGTGACTCCAAATATCAAGGGGGCATGAGTTGTCTTGGTTGAAAAATGATGTCCAATAAAAATTTGGTTTATAAAATCGTTTAAGTTAATTTGTTAAAACAAGCAGAGAATAAGCAACGAAGTATATGAAATAAAGAAATAAAGTGATAGAAAATAAAGAGATCATGGAAAGAAAACATGCACCTGAGATTTATACAGGTTCGGTCTAATCATTTGGTTTACTCTTATTCCTAAGAGTTTCCTCTTGAGAATTTCTCTAAAAGAGATGAGACTTTTTCACAAGTTAAGCTCACGAACCTTCTTACAATCAAACAAAAATTTTAACTCGTTAATCTCATGAACCAAATAAAGTTTTTACAAGGCTAAGCTTAGGAACTAAATAGATTTGTTCACATGCTAAACTCAATAACCAAACAGATATTTTACCTGACTAATCTCAAGAACCAAATAAAGACTTTAACAAACTAATCTCAAGAACCAAACAGAGAGCATTTGATTGGATAATCTCAAGAACAAAACAAAAACTTATTATAAAGATATAAATCAAGAGAAAGCACCCTCTTGAGTAAAATACAAACTTAACACAACACTAGTACAACTGAACTCTCATAAGTGTTTTCATTATTTTGACATTAAGGAAACTTTAGTGAAGAATTAGAAAATAGAGAAGAAGATGGTATAAAATGAGATAGAAGAGTTTCCAATTTAAAATCTGGTGTAGAATAAAGAGAGGAGAGGATAAACCCTCTATATATAGGAGAAAAAATGGCTTGAAAAGGAAACAATGCAAAAGAATTTTTAATGTCTTGATCAATTAACCCTAATTGTTAATCGATTAGACATCCCCAATAGGAAAAGTTTTTGAATTACGCGTCATTAATCTGATTAAATGTTTCTCAAATTGATTAGCCGCATTACAAATTTGTTAATCAATTAACTTTAATCTGTTAATCAGTTAACCAATGTAAAAAGTCCCGATAATTGATTAAACAAGTTAATAATTAACAAAAGACACGTATAAAAATATTATTAGGTATTTTATCAAATAAGAGAAGCTTTGAAACATATTTGAGTGTGTGTGTGTGTGTGTGTGTGTGTGAGAGAGAGAGAGAGAGAGAGAGAGAGAGAGAGAGAGAGAGAGAGAAAGAGAGAGAGAGAGAGAGAGAGAGAGAGAGAGAGAGAGAGAGACTAAGCGCAAGACCAAGCGATCTTTCACACTTCCCCTCTTTCACAATTTTGGAGCTTCAAGTTCCCTTACTTGATTCATTATTGATTTAGAACTTTATTTGGAACTTGACTATTCTTTTTTTTTTCTTTCAAAAAGCGATGATTCCATTAAAAGGCACAAAGGGTGCACAAACCCAACAATACAGAAATACAGAAACAAGTTACAATCTCTTGATACACTATAAGGGAATGATGTACCAGTCGAGAAACAGACACGAATGTTTAAGCTTTCCTATAAACAACCATCTTTAAGTAAAGAATTTAATAGAATTGACAACATCATCTACAGACTTACGAGAGTTTTTAAATGAAATAGCATTCCTATTCTCCCATAAAAATTATACCGTCACTGCCCAAATGATTGTTCCCGCAGAATTCCCCAAAGCTCCTTTAGAGGAACGAACAAACTCAGTGAAGGATTTAAGACAACTCCCATCTCTGATAACCTAAACACCATACCACTTTAAAATCCCAATCCAGACCTTTGTTGTGAATCCATAATTCAACAAAAGATGCTTACAATTTTCTTCACCAGACAAGTAGACTTGACAGATCAAGTCTCCCTCTCCAACCGAAACGTTTCTCTTACCCAATTGATCCTTAGTAGCAATACGATTTTTGAATACCCGCCAAACGAAAAACTTGACTTTGGAAGGGACATCGGTTTCCCAAATCAACTTAGAACCTGCTATAATGTCTTATGCAGGGATTAAAACAAACCTTTCCTGAACCAAATTGTTGTAACAGGAAGCAACAGAAAACTCCTCAGACACTGATGACGACAAGCGCAGTTCCCACAGAAAAATGTCGACAGCTTCACGCTTCGGCTTCACGTTTTCTAAAAGGACCAGCAATTCCTGCTTCTCCCTGAATATAACAAAATCAACCAGAAACTCGAGAAAATGCAATTTCCAAACCCACTCCTCCTCCCTCCATTCCCCCGCCTCTGATACAGTCTCGACAGGAGAAGCTGTAAATTGAAACAAGTTCGGAAACACCACCTTAAACGAAGCGTCGATCCGCCATTTTCAGTTCCATAAAGCCACCTGCTTACCACTGCCCAAATCACACCTCAGATTCTCAACAAAGAAATAAGTACCAGAATTTTTATCGAAACACAGGTTCTTCAAGTCTCGCCACCATATCGATTGAGACGACTTTCCAACTTTACCATCATTCCTAGAAACTACCAGACCAATACCTTTCGGACCATATCTATGGTCAATGACCCCCTTCCACACCATCCCATTTGAATTCAAAAACCTAAATTTCGATTTTAAAAGAAGAGAACAATTAAATAAAGATAAGTCTTTTATACCTAATCCACCTTTCGATTTGGGTAAACAAATTGTTTTTCAATCGATCCAGTGGATTCTTCTCTTACTCTCACCACCACCCAAAGGAAGTTGCTCTGAATACGTTGAAGGGTTTTAATAACTCCTACTAGGGCTTTATAGAAGGAGAGAGTAAACAAAGGCATATCATTGAGCACTGAGTTTATCAAGACCAGTCTCCCTCTACACGACATACACTTGCCTTTACACTCTTCTAGGCGCTTCTTCATTTTGTCAATAACAGCCGACCAAATAGTTGTCTTTCTAGGGTTGTCCCTAATGGTCACTCCAAGGAATAAGCATGGCAATTTTAGAATGTCACGGTGGAGAAAGTCTGAGGCAGCAACCATGAATTCAGGAATTAAGTTAACTCCACCATTTATACTCTTATAAAAATTCACTTTTAGGTCTGACAGTAGTTCGAATCCAGGAAAAACCGCTTTGATACACCAAAGATTACTCCAAGAAGCCTCCCCAATTAGTAATGTATCGTCAGAAAACTAAATCACCTCATAAGAAAGATCAGAGTTGACCTTGAAACTTTTGTATAAATCGCGAGACACCGCTTTCTTCAGAAGCTGATTAAGAACTTCCATGACCAGGATGAATAGGAACGGAGATAAATGATCTCCTTGGCGGAGACCTTTCGATGCTATAAAATCTTTGGTCGCACTACCGTTGACCAGGATTGACATGGACCCACAGAAAGCCAGAGATTCCATTCACTTCAGCCACCTTCCTCTAAAGTTTGTCTTCACAAGCACAACTCTCAAAAACTCCCAAGACACACAATCGTAAGCTCTCTCAAAGTCGATTTTCAACACCATACAATCCCTTTTACACCTCTTTGCCAAGTCAACTACTTTATTAACTAATAAAACACCATCAAGGATGCATCTGTCGGGGATAAACGTCGTTTGTTCTATTGACACTAAACTTCCCACCACCTTCTTAAGGCGACTAGCCAGAATCTTAGAAATAATTTTTTGGAAACAATTCACCAAGCAAATCGGTTTGTAGTTAAGCAGAGATTGAGGGTTCTAACATTTAGCCACCAAAGTAATAAAAGATGCAGAGCTGACCTCTGTGAGAATATGATTACATAAGAAATCCTTTATGAACCTAATCACATCAAGTTTAACAATCTCTCAACAGCTTTGGAAAAAAGCAAAAGTGAAACCATCTGGACCTGGGCTCTTTCCTCCATTACACCCCCACACTCCTTCTCTTATTTCCTCATCTGTCACCTCCTCATCCAAAAAGCTCTTATCTTCTGTTGATAGGGAACGCAAATTCAGATCATCAAAAGTAGGCCAATCATGGCAATCCTCCCTAAAATTCTTCTCAAAAAAATTCCTCACTTCGACTTTAATACCCTCCACATTCTTTATTCTCCCACTAGAAGTATTCACGAAGCAAATATTGTTCCTTCCTCTCCTATTATTCATCACCCTATAGAAATAGCTAGAATTACTGTCTCCTTCTCTCAACCAAGTTCTCTAGCCTTCATTCTCAACATACCTTCTTTATGATTTAAAAGCTTCCAAACTTCACTGGCCGCTTTAGCTCTATTAGTCACCATCTCTTCAAAATTATTAAAACCCAATCTGCTAACTTCAACATCTAGATCATTAAGGTTATTGACAACTTCTTCAATTTTCAGGTCGACCCACCCAAAAACTTCAGTATTCCGCTTCTTCAGACAACCTTTATGATGACTCAATTTTTCTTTCAGCACGTAGTCCCATCTACCCTTGACTTTAATAACATTCCACTGAGAACCAACGAATTTAATAAATTCAAGATCACAATTCAAATTACACGACTTTAGCTAGATCGGACAATAATCTGACACCTCCCTCTTCCCAATAAACTGACCCACAATATCCCACGTTTCAACCAAATGCTCCGACAAAAGAAACTTGTATAGTCTACTCATCGCACTCCCAGAGCTATTGAACCAAGTGTATTTCCCTCCAACACAAGGGACGTCCACACAGTCCAAAAACCCTATAAAACTTCTATATTCTTCCATCTCTTTTCTTCTCCTACTAACAGATTTACCTTTCATCTCCCCTTCATAAGCTACTGCATTAAAATCACCTCCTATGAACCAATCTCCCCTTCCAAACCACTTCTTGACCTCAACCAGATCTAACCACATTTTTCTCTTCTGATTAATATAATAGGGAGAGTAGACATTAACAAAAAACATATCCATGCCTTTCCAAACCGCGTTGAGTCCAACAAACCCATCTCTTCTGAAACTGCAAATCAATTCTAAAGACTCTTTTTTCCATAGGATCACCATTCCTCCTGCTAATATCCTCGCGCCCATATTTGTTTAATCTACTTCCGAATCACCCCATAAAGAAGAAGCCAAAGCTGAGTCAAACCCTGCCACCTTAGTTTCTTGAATAAAACAGATATCCACTTTACCATAACGAATCAAATTAGCCACTTTTTTCCTCTTAATCACACTACCACACCCTCTTAAATTAATGGAGAAAATATTCATTATACCTCCTTGTTTGTAGACACCCTCTTTGATTTTCCTTCCACATCTCTGAACTCCAAAGCTCTAACTTCATCTGCTAAGTCTCTGTTGAACCGTCCCTTCTTAACTCCAATTGACTCCATGATTTCCATTACTTTCTTTGAAACTCTACTTTCCATCTCCTGCCACAATCTTTTATTGCCTTGAATTACCTCTGAGTCTGTGACAGAATGACATCTCGTTGATAACCCAACCTCTGAACTTTCCTTCATCAACGCGTTGAAAAACTAAAAGAACGAAAACCTGAATTGACTCCACCTATCGATTCCCCACAAGATCTCCCCATACAAGATACATACGCAGTCTTTAAGGGTTTGTCTGATTTTGAAACATCATGCAAGTAAAGGGAGGGTTTGAGAAAAGATCCATTCACAATCCCTAAAGACTCCTTCCTCTTTTTAGACTCCAAAGAGGGACTTGTACTGCTTAGGTCGGAATTGTAAACTAAACCCACTCTACGGCCCGAACCTGCTTCGCCAAGTTGGGCCTTGGACTCTAAATGGGTCCTAAGGTGACCATCAAAAGAGACGAGATTATTCATAACTCCCTTTGGCCCACATAATAGCTTTTTCTTAACACTCTTCAGACCAAGAGACTTGTCCTTATCAATACACAAATCCATATTTTCCTCCGCGTCTGACACATATTACTTTTCATATGCCTTCATAACATTCTAAAAACCTTTGACCTCGTACTCTCCTCCTTTCACACAAAATGCTAAATCAGAAACAACTTTCCTTTTGTCCATAGAGACAAAAGACTCCTTTTTGTACCCTTCTGATTTAGTAGACCTGCACCCTAGGGGACCTCGATAACCGTTCTTACCTACTTTAACTTTATCTTCTCCGATTGACTCTTCACTGGAGGACCACCACTCTTCAGTAACTTTGACCACAGAAACGTCTGAATCTGATTTCGTTTCCACATTCGATCCTTTAACGATATTTTTATATAAAGGACCAAATGGTTTCTCCACAATCCTGATCCTAAAAACTTCTCTATTTATAGAGACCTGTTGCACCCCAAAATTTGCTCTCCTTCCTTTAGTACTAACTGGCTTATGTTTCATTTCACTTTTTACATTATCATGTATGCATATCATTAGCATGGGTTCAAGGTGCGTGAGGCAGTTCAAGAAGGTCCTATCTGGTCTATCCCATCATCAAGAGTTCACAAGTGGTAAGGGATCTCAAGGGATCACTCTCTCCTAACCAGTGCATGAATTAGGGTTTTGAAATTCTTGGGTTTATTGCTTCAATGGGCAAGCTCCTTGGGTTTTTATCATCATCAAATGGCATATCTTATCTTTGTTGGAGAGGATACACATCATACTCAGAGGAATTTAGATTTGGAGACTGTGCTATTTCCTCCTAGACTGAGGGTACCACAACTAGGGTTTGCTATAAAGTCAGTTCATTTCTGATTTTTTGGGCAAGACTTGATTTCATGGTATTCCTTGGGTCCCTATATACCTAGGGATAGGAGGTTGTCCATCAGTTTGGTTTAGGAGAAGTTCAATTGATCAGAAGAGTGAGAATCAGGTGAATGGGGTAAAAGTCAACAGTAAGAGGAAAAGTCAACTGTGGAATTTTGAGGTTCTCTCCAAGGTTTTCAAGGTCTCACATCCTCATATGGTCATCAAGAGTCAAGTTTCACACTATTTATCAAGAATCAGGAGTTTGTACAGAAGTTTCTAAATTTGGAACGTGACCTATAATAAAAGTTTCCTTTTTGGGCAAGTTCCTGCACTGCATTCAACTTGACTTTTCATCATCAAGAAAGCTTCAAATTAACTTTTCTCCAACATGAAAGTTGAAGATATTTTTCTCCTCTTTCCAACAAGTACTAGTGGGATTCCATATCATTTGTGAAACTCCATTTATGATCAAAAGAAGGCAAAGAGGTTTTTAGGGTTTCTCATGATCCCATTTTCACAACTTTGGGCATAATGACCTATAATCAATTCCATTGCTTCATGCCACATTCCAATATTAAAAGACATTCCTTGAGGATTATTTTGGGCCCAAGAATGAAGTAATTCCATGGTTTATTCTTCATTTATTCTCCATTGTTCAAAAATGCCAAATTATTCAAAAGTCATGAATCAAAAAAGTTTCAAGGCCCAATTTAAATGTGGTGTGATTAGCAACTCAAATGCAAGTGATCCATCATGAAACTTTCAAATATTCATGCATGGAGGAGGTGTACTTAACATAATGTGATTTTTCAAAATAATTCAAAAACTCATTAAACAATTAATCACCCAAGCCCAAGTCATATTCAGCAGAAAACCCTAGGTATTTAAGTCAATTCATGCTAGGGTTGAAGGGGTGACACGTGATATTTGGAGGAGAATAACAACTTATACCCTAATTCTTGAAATCAACAAATCTCACAATCTACAAGGATTTTCTTCAAAGTTCTTCCACAAACCTTCTCTTGGTGATCTACAGAGTGCAAATCAACCACCATTCGCAGCCAAAAGCAAGTGTACGTGTGGAGCCATCTCAGGTTGGTAGGTTTTTTACCATCATAAAAATCTCCTTTTAAGCATGAATATTGACGTGTGATGAATGGTGATTGTCCTGATCTATTTATTTTTAATTTTGGATGTGTGGTTTGCTTGTAATATGGATTTAAAGTTTTGTGCCCTAATGGTTTTTCATTCGTTTTTTATTTTACACTAAGCATTTGGGGTTTTTTATGCCATATTTGGATTCCTGACGAAATTCTGGGTCGGATAGTGTACCCCATTGCATTTTCTGGGCAGTTTGGTGGTTGCAGGTGGTGGCCGGAGGTAGGGTTCCGGCGGCTGGCGGTGGTCCGGCGAAGGGAGGGGTTCCAAAGTTGAAGACGAAATCCTGGCCCTTCATTCTCTTCATCCAACGGATGTCCATGTGCCACGTGTTCTGTTTTTTATGTTTTTATTTTAATGATTGTATGCGTGCCATCCATATGTGTTACCGTGTGCTGCAGGTCCTAGTCATTGGTTTTGATTATTTATTTGATTTGTTGACTTAACGTAGTCCATTTGATGCATCGTGTGGATCTCATCTTGCCAACAATTAAATGAAGCACATGCGTGGCACATGGCACGCCCACGTATACACCCTCCTTTTTTTTTTTTTTTTTTCTGATTTGTAATATGGGCGTGCCTTGCTATTGCCACCACCCCCCTTGCCAGCCCAATGCATTTCCAAGGTATTTTTCTACTTAACGCAACCCCAGCCCATTTTATTTCTCTTTTATTTTATTTTAATTTAGCATTTTCATTATTTAATTTTTAAAAATACATAAATGTATTTAAAAATCATCATAAAATTCATGCATACTTTTCATCATTTTATAAAATTTTCACAAATTTTATTTTTTATTTTTATTTTATTTTTATCATTTAAATTAATTATTTAGTCTATTTTCTTTTAGAATTATCCATATAATGCATACCTAAATTATTTATTTTATTTCTCTACAACCGTAAAATATTTTTGATCCATTCTTTTTGTATCTATTAGATAACATCCTAAAATGCATTAAAACATTTTTCTTTCATTTTTAAAATTATTGCATATTGCATTTTGGTCCTTCCCTTTGGCACATTGAACCCCCACTCCTCACCTGAACTTTTCCCAATTGTTTGAATGACTAACACTTTGAATTTTTGCAGGAATTTTTGATATTTGGTTTGTCTCTGGTTGAGGAACCTTGACATTTAATTTGGGAATTTTAGGAGTTATTTCTCCAATTGTTTGATTTATTTTCACTTGAGATCTGGTTATATGTGTGTTTCTGATCATGCTTAGGTCCTTGTTTGAAAGACACTTGTGCCATTTGCTTTGGGGTTGCTTCTTTGATCTTTGAGTTCATGTTTGGATTATTATCACTATTGTTTGCCATTGTTTGATTTTCATTTGCTTTGATATTATTTATGTCTGTTTCTCACTAACCTTTTATGTAGGGACTAAGGTAAGTTCTTTAAGGGTGTGGATAAGTATCCATATTCACCTTCACCCTTACTCTCTCCTTCCCTCATCTTTTTCCTTTAGGGTTTAGGTTGTCGTCAAACCTCACTAACCGTAGGTCACCCATGCATGATGACTTTAGGATTCATAGTCCCCCTTAGAGTTACCCTTGTGTCCTCTCTCTTCTCGTCTCAAATTTCTTTAAAACACTTAATAAGAGTAAGGTGTATTGCACACGAGCCTTAAGCGTGGGGAATGAGAAATGAGGGACTTCCTCTCATCTTTCTAGAGTGCTTAGCGAGCATCCTGTCTTGAGACGATGCGTTAAGTATTCGCCCCTGTGCCCTAGACTTTGGTGCAATGCAGCTTAGGAACTAACTTAAGCCACTTCTGTCCTAAAAATCACAAACCAACTTCAAACCTTTTTGTCCTTCGGGATTTCTAAACTTAAAGGCTATTTTCAAAAAGGGCACGTTACTTTCCGTCTGAGTCGCAAACAGGCATCGACCCTAACTGTCGGACGCGAACTTAACGTCGCTCATAAAAAACACAAAAAGAACTTGGGTCGAACTACGTTGACTCTGAATTCCCCATTGCACAAGGGGGGTACGTAGGCCTAGGACGTCGACGTCCTACCGAGTTGGTCTGTGTCTTTCCCTCTCCGTTTTAGTACAGCCCTAGATGATAGTATAACTTACCCTTAGAATAGACAACAAGCGTGGATCTCATCGAGTACGATGGACGCGTGGGGTGCTAGCACCTTCCCCTCGCATAACCGACTCCCGAACCCAGGTTATGGTTGCGATGACCATTCCTTTCCCTCTTCCTCAGGTTTATGCGGTGTTCCCTTTCCCTCTCTTGGGATAAATTTACACGGCTGGCGACTCTGTTTTTTCCGCGCCACTCTCGCGTTTATACCTGGATGAAAATCCTGGGAGCGACAGCTGGCGACTCTGCTGGGGACTCTGGTTGACCTATGCTGGTCCATCCCTAAGCGAGTCAGTCCTAGCGCTTGCTTGTCTTTGTTCTATTTGGGTGTTTTGTGTTTGTTTTGCTTTATTTGTTGTATTTTATTTTTATCGCATTTTCTGCATTGCATTTCATTTTTATTACTGTCATACTGCTGTGTTGTGCTGGCTGTTGTTGTTTTGCAGGTTGGGTGGGTCCGAGAGATAAGCCCAATACCCAGGCTTGAGTATACCCTAGGACTAGAGTGGAAAGTAGTGGGACCTACGTGCCCGCTTGGTACGTTTGTGTGTTCACGAAATTCACAACCAGACGAGGCTATCTTGGGACGCATTCTAACGTGTGTGTCTTGCGCATGTTGGGGTGTTGATCTAGAGAGCTGTCGACTCTGGTGACCGATCATCGAGGACCCTAGTGGAAACATCCCTCTTTAGTGGTGACAGTGGCAGACCACATCCTGTGGCAAACCCATTCGCACCCGAGGGCCCACTTTGGAACTCGCATAGGATGGCCCCTATCTTTTGAAGAGAATCAGTGGAGGCACTCCTCGATTGACGATAGTACTGTACCCCGAGGGATGAATGTACTATTATTTCTCGACCTCAGTGCCAAAGTTGAGGACCTTCCGGTTTGGAGAATCGGTTGAGGCCTCCTCGATTGATGATGATGCCAAACCAGAAATGGTGAACGTATCATCATTTCTCGACCTGAGAGCCCGGGATACTGAACATCCTAGTACCCACATGTGAGAGGGGATGGGTGTTTGCAGGTTTACAGGTAACCGAAACTTTCAACCTACCCAGTTTTTCTGGATTTCTCATCAGTGTTTGATTATCTGGGTTCCTGGTTATCTCAATGGTTCGGTATTTTGGAATTCTGGTTTTCTGGGTTGTGGTTCTCGTTCAGTTAACAGCACAACACATCCAACAATGTTACCTTGATCCCATGTGTGCATTTGCATCATCATTTTGCATTCTAACATGTTTATCCATCTCAGGGTTGCATCCCAACTTTGATTCCGGTTTCCGAAGACTATCAAGGATGAGTACTGAGAAGAAAAAGAATATCATAGGATACAGGTTCCCGTCACTTATTCCGGATCCTGTTCACAAGATTGTTTCTATGGCAGAACCTGGGGAATCAGCACTTGTGGACTGTGATGACATGCCGTAGTTCTCTTTCTCTCTATTGTATTTAGACCACCACCAGCCGTGTTGGTTGGGATCTACGATTATTGTGTTCAGACTTATTATCGTGAGTTGTGATTGTTGACATTTGGTTTCCTCTGGGTTTCTTAATATATGAGCAGAAGTCCCGTTATATCTTATTGTTAAACTGGAATCAAGGGATGGATCGCCTTGCGATTTTTTAAACATGTTTGTTTGCATTTGCATATTCATAATCATTTTCCATTGCATTTGCATCTTGCATCATTTTTGCATATCTGTCTCTGGCCGGATCAGAGAGCTCATCAATCCTTTGTCTAAACCGCAGTTGATTTCTAGACTTTCTCATCGGACTTGAATCAGCTTTAGGGGAGATCATCATGAATTCAGGGGAACAAAATCAGTTTGTAACTAGGGCCGATGTTGAATTGATGAAGAGTCAGTTGGATCAGCTTGTGGAAGCTATGACAACCATGAATAGGGGAGAGGCCAATGATCAGTGGACTTCAGTTATTGGGAATGGCATTCCACCTCCAGTGAACAATGTTACTCAAGCTCAGCCTGTGCAAGTCCCTGTTGAGAATCATATTATACACGAGCATACCATCGTCTGAGATGGACATTCTTCTTCTCTTGACGCCACAGACTATCAGTGCTTTGCCTTCTCTGTGCCAAATTTCCAAGGGGTAATTCCAAAGGTGAAGCCTAAGGACCCACGGGCTGTTCAGTTTAATGAAAGATGTCGTGTGCTGGAGGAGAAGCTGGATGCCCTAGTGAAGCGTGATACTCTTGATCTGAATGCTGCAAGCATGTGTTTGGTGCCCGACCTTGTGTTACCTCTGAAATTTAAGATGCCGAATTTTGAGAAATACAAAGGGGATAGCTGTCTGAAGCTACATTTGGTGATGTTTAGCCGAAGAATGACCTCACATGTCTATAATTGTTTCCAGGACAGTCTGAGTGGGGCATCATTGAATTGGTATATGCAGTTGGAAAGTGGTAGCATCCGATCATGGTCAGATCTAGCCAATGCCTTTGTAAAGCAGTACAGTTATAATCTTGACATGGCTCCCAGCCGCCTGCAGTTGCAAGGTCTATCTAAAGCGGATAACGAATCATTCAGAGAGTATGCTCAGAGATGGAGAGAGTTAGCTGCTCGCGTTCAACCACCACTTTTGGAAAGAGAATTGGTTAATATGTTCAAGGATACTTTGCAAGGACCGTACTTTGATAAGTTGATTACTGTATTAAAATTCTCTGACTTGGTGATACTTGGAGAACACGTTGAGTTCGATATCAAGAGGGGAAAAATCCAAAGCGCCTCGAACTTCCCGGCTAGTGAAAGTGGATCAGTTGTCAGTTCTCAAGAAGAATGGGTGGAAGAAGGTAATTTCGTCCAAGAATATCCCCCACCTCATCCTCAGTATTCAGGTGTTTCAACGGTGCAGAGTCAACAATCTTCTGGGTTTTTGTATCAGGGATCCCCTAAGAATCAACGGTCATACCGCCGTCAGCCGCGACAGCACGCCCGACAGAGACCTAGGAAGCCAGAGAGGCATTTCACTCAGTTGCCAATGTCGTTTAGTCAGATGTTTCCAGATTTAATCAGAAGTGGACTTATAGTGCCGAAGGAACTGAAGCCAGTGCCTTTTCCGTACCCACCAGGTTTTGATGTCAACGCCCATTGTGATTACCATGCTGGGGCACAGGGGCATTCAACTGAAGACTGTAAGGTGCTTAGGAGCAAGATTCAGACTCTGCTTGACTCTAATATGTTCTCATTCACGCCTCAGGGTATTCAGATCAACAATTCTCCTTCATCCAGTCATGTGGGTTCATCAGTTCAGGTTATGGAAGAAGACACCGAGAGCAGTGGTGCAAGTTTTTATCAGACTGACTTCGATGAGCAATTCTGAAGATGGCTAGTTCAGCAGCAAGTCAAGCTTGGAAAGCCCAGTTCCCCAGAGCTGACAATCTTTTAGATCATGTCATTGCATTCGTAGTTTCTTTTCTGTTAAAGGGCAAACTCATTTGTAAAACTCGTCTGTTTTTAGTTGATAACGATAATGAAATGAATATGCATTTTTTGATTAAATCCATCTGTGTTCACTCATATTTTCTTTATTGATACCTAACCCTTGTTTAAGCAGGATCTGAGGGAGGATGATGAAATTCAAAGACGCAGAACTTCTGATGGTATGCTTTTGGGACAAAACCTTGCTGATGATGTACATGCATTGTTTCAAATCCCTAAACACCGGAGATATAAGGAAGATAATCCCTTGTCAACCCCTTTGAGCCTCGAAGTAGGAGTTTCTTTCTGAAAACGAAAAACCCTCAATCTTAACCTGGGGCAGGGTAAGTGTCAATTAAATTGACCGAGCGTTCAATTCGAGGATCAAGTCTATGGTTATCCCTCACCAACCGAAGAGTGAGGCAGTCACATCCCTTTCAAACGAGTCAGACAAGCCAGTGTCACCCGATTTGTTAAAAAAAAAAGAGAAAAAGAGTCGAAAGAAAAATAAAGCCCGCTAAGTCGAAACTTGAAGACAAGTGACTTAGGCAAAAGTTAGGGAATCCCGCTGGACTTCGAAATCGAAAAATTCAATAGAGTTAGTCCGGGCAAAATCAGGGAAAAGTGAAAAGCGAAAAAGAAAAATCCTCAAATAAAGAACAAGTCGTGTGTTTACAGACACCAAAGGCAAAAGGGGTGGCTGTCACTCCGAAAACCGTGTGGGTTGTTTCTATCCTCATACTATTCACCTTGTTGAAAGGTGAGTGCTTATGTCGAGTTAGCTGAACGTAGGACTGGAGAATATCAAGGAGAATGGGTGGGTTAAAACAAAACTTTGAGCCTTATATCCTTTTTTTCTCAAACCGTGAACCAAGCCACGTTACAACCTCTAAAAGACCTAATTGAAGCAAGGTTGTTTCGAAAGCATACTTCGGTAAAGATCGCGTCGAACCTGACTCCTAAAAGGATCTTCTTACTATTCATGTTGGTATCAGCGACACTTTGATTAATGATTCATTCAATATATGCCACAACTTTTTGTTTCTTTTCAGTGAACAGACTTGGATTTCAAAACTGTTATATGCATTGCATTAAAATTGTCACTTTCAAAACGCATTCTTTTACTTGCGAGTAAGTGCTTGATCAGGGAAGTTTCTGCAATGAAAAGATTGATCAATATAAGTGCAGAGTGCCTAAGTACTCCGTTGAGCAGGGGCAAGCCATCAGATAGTCATATCAAATGGGCGATTCATTCCAAGATTCAGCCAATCTGGGGCAATCAGGTCGAGATTCGACAAATCTCTCGAAGGTCAGTCAGTCTGAGGTACTCCTTCACAGATCAGCCAGTCGAGGGCAAAATTGCTTCAAGGCTGGGGCAGGTCACCCCAAAAGCAAAAAGGGTTTTTCTCAGGAGAACGGTTAATCAAGATCATGGGGCAAGGTATATAAGATCTTCATGAGACCTCTCGAAGACAGGTTCCTTTATAGGCTATGCTGAATCAGGGCATCTTTTGGTCATATCACACCTGCAGGGTTCATGTTGATGGTCAACACGTGACGTCCCCAGTAGAGTTTCTCTCCCCAACGGAGTAAGGGTAGAAAGTAAGTCTCCAGTAGAGGAGTACGCTCGATGTTGTCCCCTAGCAGAGTGGATATCATCAACCGTCATTCCCCGAGCAGAGTTGTTGGTGATGGCTGGTATTCCCCAGCAGGTTAAGGGTGTTTCCCCGACTACAGGCTAAGTTCAATGATATTCTCTAGCAAGTTCGCTGTTATTTCATTCTCCAAGCAGGTGATAGTCATCTCAACGGTTTGATCAATAGTGGTTGACATCCCCGACAGATTCTAAGTCTAATGGTTATTGGCGCCTTTTCTGTAGCAGTTCTCTTCGGGCTCATCGTCAGCAGTAGTTATATCAGGAAGGCCGTTCAGTGTGACTTCCTCAGCAGGGTTTGTAACAGTTCAGTTTGTCATCCCCAGCGGAGTTGGCCTCATTTCTTCAGCATTTATTTTGTTGGAGGGGTCCTTTTGCATATAATAAGCATATTTGCATTGCATCCTCAAACGCGTAGCATTTCCATTTCGCATGGAGCATTACGCCATAGAAAAAAATTCAAACATATGCATGCGAAGCATAAGCCGGATTTGGTACCTTGCGCGAAAGCCCGAATCAACTTCCAATCAGGACGGTGACATATCCCCAACAAACATTACAATTACCCCTCTTTTTACCTTTCTTTTGGGTCGTAGGTCATACGTCGATCTTACCCTCAACCAGTCTTTGTCCATCAACCCCTTGATGACGACATTTTGGTCAGGTTTTCTTTCCGTCAAACCCTTTTGACGACGTGTTCCTTTTTCAATTTTCTTTCCGTCAAACCCCTTTGACGACGTGTTTCCTTCGGTCAGGTTTTCTTTCCGTCAAACCCCTTTGACGATGTGTTCCTTCGGTTAGATTTTCTTTCTGTCATCCCCATGACAATGTGCTTTCTTCGGTCGAGTCTCCTTTCTGTCATCCCCATGACAATGTGTTTCCTTCGTGCAGGTTTCCTTTCTGTCATCCCCATGACAATGTGCTTTCTACGGTAGTATTTTCTTTCTGTCATCCCTATGACCATGTGTTATCTTCGTTCAAATTTTCTTTCTGTCATCCCTATGACAATGTGTCTCATTCGTTCAGGTCTTCTTTCTATCATCCCTATGACGATGTGTTCCTTGGGGTTCATCTTCTTTTTGTCATCCCTATGACAATGTGTTATCTTCGTTCAGATTTTCTTTCCGTCAATTCTTTGACGATGTGGCCCTTTGGTCGGGTGTTCGGGATGTCTTTCCGTCAATTCTTTGATGATGTGGCCCGTTAGGTATCTTTTCTTCCTGTCAACCCTTTGACGAGGTGTTTCATGGGTTTCATGTTTTCTCTCTGACGATGTGGTTCTGGGGTTCACTTTTCTTTCTTGGGTATGTTGTTTTTCCGTCAAATCTTTTTGACGAGGTGTGGCTGGGCTCCAATCATCTTTTCTCCCCACAGTTTGCCAATTTCGTGGTTCTTTTTGTATTCAATCACCTTCTACCGTGAATGTCTGAAAGCCGCTGCTATCATCCTTTCAGGTCCAAGAAGATTGAATAGGGGCAGCTGTTGCACCCCAAAATTTGCTCTCCTTACTTTAGTACTAACTGGCTTATGTTTCATTTCATTTTTTGCATTATCATGTATGCATATCATTAGCACGGGGTCAAGGTGCGTGAGGCAGTTCAAGAAGGTCCTATCTGGTCTATCCCATCATCAAGAGTTCACAAGTGGCAAGGGATCTCAAGGGATCACTCTCTCCTAACCAGTGCATGAATTAGGGTTTTGAAATTCTTGGGTTTATTGCTTCAATGGGCAAGCTCCTTGGGTTTTTATCATCATCAAATGGCATATCTTATCTTTGTTGGAGAGGATACACATCATACTCAGAGGAATTTGGATTTGGAGACTGTGTTATTTCCTCCTAGACTGAGGGTACCACAACTAGGGTTTGCTATAAAGTCAGTTCATTTCTGATTTTTTGGGCAAGACTTGATTCCATGGTATTCCTTGGGTCCCTATGTACCTAGGGATAGGAGGTTGTCCATCAGTTTGGTTCAGGAGAAGTTCAATTGATCAGAAGAGTAAGAATCAGGTGAATGGGGTACAAGTCAACAGTAAGAGGAAAAGTCAACTGTGGAATTTTGAGGTTCTCTCTAAGGTTTTCAAGGTCTCACATCCTCATATGGTCATCAAGAGTCAAGTTTCACACTATTTATCAAGAATCAGGAGTTTGTACAGAAGTTTCTAAATTTGGAAAGTGACCTATAATAAAAGTTTCCTTGTTGGGCAAGTTCCTGCACTGCATTCAACTTGACTTTTAATCATCAAGAAAGCTTCAAATGAATTTTTCTCCAACATGAAAGTTGAAGATATTTTTCTCCTCTTTCCAACAAGTACTAGTGAGTCTCCATATCATTTGTGAAACTCCATTTATGATCAAAAGAAGGTAAAGTGGTTTTTAGGGTTTCTCATGATCCCATTTTCACAACTTTAGGCATAATGACCTATAATCAATTCCATTGCTTCATGCCACATTCCAATATTAAAAGACATTCCTTGAGGATTATTTTGGGCCCAAGAATGAAGTAATTCCATGGTTTATTCTTCATTTATTCTCCATTGTTCAAAAATGCCAAATTATTCAAAAGTCGTGAATCAAAAAAGTTTCAAGGCCCAATTTAAATGTGGTGTGATTAGCAACTCAAATGCAAGTGATCCATCATGAAACTTTCAAATATTCGTGCATGGAGGAGGTGTACTTAACATAATGTGATTTTTCAAAATAATTCAAAAACTCATTATACAATTAATCACCCAAGCCCAAGTCATATTCAGCAGAAAACCCTAAGTATTTAAGTCAATTCATGCTAGGGTTGAAGGGGTGACACGTGATATTTGGAGGAGAACAACAACTTGTACCCTAATTCTTAAAATCAACAAATCTCATAATCTACAAGGATTTTCTTCAAAGTTCTTCCACAAACCTTCTCTTGGTGATCTACAGAGTGCAAATCAACCACCATTCGCAGCCAAAAGCAAGTGTACGTGTGGAGCCATCTCAGGTTGGTAGGTTTTTGACCATCATAAAAATCTCCTTTTAAGCATGAATATTGACGTGTGATGAATGGTGATTGTCCTGATCTATTTATTTTTAATTTTGGACGTGTGGTTTGCTTGTAATATGGATTTAAAGTTTTGTGCCCTAATGGTTTTTCATTCATTTTTTATTATACACTAACCATTTTAGGTTTTTGATGCCATATTTGGATTCCTGACTAAATTCTGGGTCGGATAGTGTACCCCATTGCATTTTCTGGGCAGTTTGGTGGTTGCAAGTGGTGGCCGGAGGTAGGGTTCCGGCGGCTGGCGGTGGTCCGGCGAAGGGAGGGGTTCCAAGGTTGAAGACGAAATCCTGGCCCTTCATTCTCTTCATCCAACGGATGTCCATGTGCCACGTGTTCAGTTTTTTATGTTTTTATTTTAATGATTGTATGCGTGCCATCCATATGTGTTACCGTGTGCTGCAGGTCCTAGTCATTGGTTTTGATTATTTATTTGATTTGTTGACTTAACGTAGTCCGTTTGATGCATCGTGTGGATCTCATATTGCCAACAATTAAATGAAGCACATGCGTGGCACATGGCACGCCCACGCATACACCCTCCTTTTTTTATTTTTTTCTGATTTGTAATATGGGCGGGCCTTGCTATTGGCACCACCCCCCTTGCCAGCCCAATGCATTTCCAAGGTATTTTTCTACTTAACGCACCCCCAGCCCATTTTATTTCTCTTTTATTTTATTTTAATTTAGCATTTTCATTATTTAATTTTTAAAAATACATAAATGCATTTAAAAATCATCATAAAATTCATGTATACTTTTCATCATTTTATAAAATTTTCACAAATTTTATTTTTTATTTTTATTTTATTTTTATCATTTAAATTAATTATTTAGTCTATTTTCTTTTAGAATTATCCATATAATGCATACCTAAATTATTTATTTTATTTCTCTACAACCATAAAATATTTTTGATCCATTCTTTTTGCATCTATTAGATAACATCCTAAAATGCATTGAAACATTTTTCTTTCATTTTTAAAATTATTGCATATTGCATTTTGGTCCTTCCCTTTGGCACACTGAACCCCCACTCCTCACCTGAACTTGCCCAATTGTTTGAATGACTAACACTTTGAATTTTTGCAGGAATTTTTGATATTTGGTTTGTCTCTGGTTGAGGAACCTTGACATTTAATTTGGGAATTTTAGGAGTTATTTCTCCAATTGTTTGATTTATTTTCACTTGAGATCTGCTTATATGTGTGTTTCTGATCATGCCTAGGTCCTTGTTTGAAAGGCACTTGTGCCATTTGCTTTGGGGTTGCTTCTTTGATCTTTGAGTTCATGTTTGGATTATTATCACTATTGTTTGCCATTGTTTGATTTTCATTTGCTTTGATATTATTTATGTTTGTTTCTCACTAACCTTTTATGCAGGGACTAAGGTAAGTTCTTTAAGGGTGTGGATAAGTATCCATATTCACCTTCACCTTTACTCTCTCCTTCCCTCATCTTTTTCCTTTAGGGTTTAGGTTGTCGTCAAACCTCACTAACCGTATGTCACCCATGCATGATGACTTTAGGATTCATAGTCCCCCTTAGAGTTACCCTTGTGTCCTCTCTCTTCTTGTCTCAAATTTCTTTAAAACACTTAATAAGAGTAAGGTGTATTGCACACGAGCCTTAAGCGTGGGGAATGAGAAATGAGGGGCTTCCTCTCATCTTTCTAGAGTGCTTAGCGAGCGTTCTGTCTTGGGACGATGCGTTAAGTATTTGCCCCTGTGCCCTAGACTTTTGTGCAATGCAGCTTAGGAACTAACTTAAGTCACTTCTGTCCTAAAAAACACAAACCAACTTCAAACCTTTTTGTCCTTCGGGATTTCTAAACTTAAAGGCTATTTTCAAAAAGGGCACGTTACTTTCCGTCTGAGTCGCAAACAGGCATCGACCCTAACTGCCGGACGTGAACTTAACGTCGCTCATAAAAAACACAAAAAGAACTTGGGCCGAACTATGTTGACTCTGAATTCCCCATTGCACAAGGGGGGTACGTAGGCCTAGGACGTCGACGTCCTACCGAGTCGGTCTGTGTCTTTCCCTCTCTGTTTTAGTACATCCCTAGATGATAGTATAACTTACCCTTAGAATAGACAACAAGCGTGGATCCCATCGAGTACGATGGACGCGTGGGGTGCTAGCACCTTCCCCTCGCGTTACCGACTCCCGAACCCAGGTTATGGTTGTGATGACCATTCCTTTCCCTCTTCCTCAGGTTTATGCGGTGTTCCCTTTCCCTCTCTTGGGATAAATTTACACGGCTGACGACTCTGTTTTTTCCGCGCCACTCTCGCGTTTGTACCTGGATGAAAATCCTGGGAGCGACAAGACCTTAAACACTTCATCAATGAGCGATCCACATGAAGTTCTGATCATGATACTCACAACATTAATTTTGGAAAAGTCCAAAGAGTTCTCCTCACAGCTAACATATTTACCTACCTTCGAGGCCAGGAACTCAAAAAAAGGCACCGTCCATGCATAACATGGAATGCCGAACATTCGTAACCTCTGGATCAATGGATCCCGGAGTTCATCTCTTATCTTCTTCAAACCATTGATCGATCCAGTCTTTAGCATTCCGAAGCAGATCTTCAATGTCACTATCTTCACACTCTTCCAGTAAGCACAAGTTTGCTCCCAAAGGAATGACTTCCGTTGCAAAATATCCTTCCATATTGAAGTATTTATGCAAATTGTATGTCATCCCTGGAGACAACACCTTGCCAACATAAGTTCGATTAAACCTGCGGAGTTCCTCTTCTCCTACTTCAAACCTCAGAAGATATTCTTCCCTCTTCTCCCTTCCTCGAGTCACCTCTGCATAGGAAGGTTTATTCCCGTTGAAGCCTTTGTTCAAGCCATGACAATATTGTCTCCCACCTCCTTTATCGCCTTGATTGAAATCCTTTATGACCTTTTCTGTAGGATCCCTACCGTCACACAAGGAAGCTTTTGATTTCTTATCAAACCTGGGAACGTTAGCATACAGTTTCCTCCCTTCGATGAAAATATTATCAAGCTTCAGAGTCAAACTCTGAGCGTCCTCCACCCCGAAAAATTGAACAAATCCGTACGTCTTTCCGCGTTTATCGCACTTCTGAGGAATAAAGACTTCATCTACGTCTTCATACTCTTTAAAAACCGAATATAAGTCCTTTGCCCTCATTTTCTTCGAAAACTCAGTGATGAAAAAAGTAGTTGATTCAGTCACTTTCTTCCCCCTAAATCTTCCTTCTTCATCCCACTTTTTGGTTGACTTCCTCTTATACTCCACCTTACTCCATCCATTATTCATGCCGACTTATTATTGATTTGATTTGAAGTTATGGTAGAAACATCATTGATTGGAAATATAACGACATTCATATGTGATTTTAAAGTAAAATCACATATGAATGTCATCATTGATTTGACTATTCTTAATTGATGAAGCTTAAGATAACTTATTTGATCAAATGCCATCATCATAGGTTGTTGGACATTATCACCAAAGACTTTACCAAATGTTATTTGACCTTAGGTGTTGTCATCTTTAAGGTGGCTTGAAATTTGATCTTAAAAGGAGATTTTTTATTATTGATAGATAAGGACTTAACTAAATGTCGTTAAACATAAGGTATTATCATCATCAAAACCAATATGATCATCTGACGGTTGCAGACCATTGTATCTTCAAGCACATAGATCCACCAGATTGTCTTAGTCTTTCTTTTGACCATCAACATACCTTTGTAATGTGCTAATGAACCTAAAACGATCCTAGTTGAGACCCTAAGCATACACTTAGCTGGATGCATCTTCAAATCATGTCACCTTGTTCGTTTCAAGATTTGTTCCAATTTCAAAATGATTTTGAAAGTTGTTTGAGGTCATAAAATATGAAATTAATTTCTCTCTAATAAGTGTCATATGTATTTTTATTGATAAAGAAATCGATTATACTCTGTTTTCGTGACAACGTTTTCGCAACAACTTTTAACTACATAAGGTTTCTCATCTCTATCAAAAATTTGAGTGATACATGTAAATTGTAAGGGAATAGTAGAAATTTCGCGTTCCTTATCACTCACTCCCAAATCAAATCAACCAAACTTTTTCCTTCACCGTTGAAGAATTTTGTATTCCTCCACCCCTAAATCAAATCAACTAAACTTTTTCATCCAAACCACTTCCTCTATAGTCGATGAATTTCTTGATCCTCATTATTACCCGAACCCAAATCAAATAAACATTTTACTTCCCAGTTGAAGAATGCAAAATTTTACGTTCCTTTTCAGCCCACCCTAAAATCAAATCAACCAAACCCCTACCTTCACAGTTGAATAATTTGAATTTGAAGCCAAACCCAATCAAAGAATATGAACACTACAAATAAGAAAATGATGGTGATAAATATTATTGAAGTCGATAAGAAAGAGGAGAATAAAGTGGATGAGAAAGTAACGAGGGATTGAGGAAGAAGAAGTTCATGAATATGAAATAGATGCGCAAAAATCTCTTTCAATTTCTCTCGACATGGAAGAGTGCTTTTGGAAGGAAAAATCCAGGACCATTTAGCATTTGGAGGGTGATCGGAATACAACTTACTTCCACCGCATTTCTAAAATTAAATCCAAGCTTAAGCCCATCTCCATGCTTAAGCATGATGATGCAGTTCTGACAGATTCTAAGGCTATTGCAGATTGCACTGCGACTTACTTCAAAAACCTGTTTTCTACTAACACTTCTGTTTTACAGGATATGAGTATGGTTGATGACACGATTCCCCGTCTTGTTGACGACAAGATGAATGCTGTTCTCACGTAATTACCGTCTTTGGAAGAGATTTTTGCGGCTGTGTTTGCGCTTAATAAAGATAGTGCTCCGGGTCCCGATGGTTTTGGAGCTAACTTTTTTCAGTCTTATTGGGATATCGTTAAAGTGGACGTCTCAAATGCTGTTACTAATATTTTTTTCAATGGTTGGATTCTGCCTGGTTTTAATTCCAACTCTATTGTTTTAATTCCTAAGGTTAAGGGTGCTGATGCTTTAGACTTGTTTCGTTCCATCGCCTTATCGAATTTCAAGTTCAAGCTGATAACTAAAATTATTGCTGACTGGTTGGCGACTTTAATGCCTTTTCTAGTTTCGCAGGAACAACGTGGTTTCATTCAGGGTAGACATATCCATGACTGTATTGGGCTTGCTTCGGAGGCGATTAATCTTTTGAACTCTAAAGCTTGGTGTGGTAATGTTGCTCTCAAGGTCAACATTAAAAAAGCCTTTGACACTATTAATTAGAATTTCTTGATGAAAGTTCTTAGAAATTTTGGTTTAACGATAAATTATGTTCGTGGATTAGCTCGATTCTTCATTCTGCTTTCATGTCTGTCAACGTCAACGGGGTTCTGCATGGGTATTTCTCTTGTTCTCGTGGAGTTCGACAGTGTGATCCGCTTTCGCCGCTTCTCTTCTGTCTCGCTGAAGATGTCTTCAGCAGGTGTCGCTCCCAGGATTTTCATCCAGGTACAAACGCGAGGGTGACGCGGAATAAACAGAGTCATCAGCCGTGTAAATTTATCCCAAGAGAGGGAAAGGGAACACCGCATAAACCTGAGGAAGAGGGAAAGGAATGGTCATCGCAACCATAGCTTGGGTTCGGGAGTCGGTTACGCGAGGGGAAGGTGCTAGCACCCCACGCGTCCATCGTACTCGATGGGATCCACGCTTGTTGTCTAATCTAAGGGTGAGTTATCCTATCATCTAGGGCTGTACTAAGATGGGGAAGGGGAGACAAGGACAGACTCGGTAGGACGTCAACGTCCTAGGCCTACGTACCCCCTTTGTGCAATGGGGAATTCAGAGTCAACGTAGTTCGGACCAAGTTCTTTTTGTGTTTTTTATGAGCGACGTTAAGTTCGCGTCCGACAGTTAGGGTCGATGCCTGTTTGCGACTCAGACCGAAGGTAACGTGCCCTTTTTGAAAATAGCCTTTAGGTTGACGATCCCGAAGGACATTGAAGTTGGTTTGTATTTTTTAGGACAGAAGTGGCTTAAGTTAGTTCATAAATTTCATTGCACCAACGTCTAGGGCACAGGGCCGAATACTTAACGCATCGTCCCAAGATAGGACGCTCGCTAAGCACTCTAGAAAGATGAGAGGAAGCCCCTAATTTCTCATTCCCCACGCTTAAGGCTCGTGCGCAATACACTTTATACTTATTACGTGTTTTCAAGAAGTTTGAGATGAGAAGAGAGAAGACACAAGGGATACTCTAAAGAGGGACTAAGAGTCCTAATGTTATCATGCATGGGTGACCTACGGTTAGTGCGGTTTGACGACAACCCAAACCTAAAGGAAAAGATGAGAGAAGGAAAGAGTAAGGGTGACCACAGGTACTTATCCATACCCTCAAATAACTTACCTTAGTCCCTGCATAAACGGTTAGTACGAAACGGACATAAATGAGGTAGATGAAGATCAAACAATGGCATACAATAGTGATAACAATCCAAACATGAATTAAGAAGTCCAATGAACAACCCCAAGACAATGGCACCAGTGCCTTTTCAAACAGATAATCAAACAGGATCAAGGATACGCATACAAGAAAATCTCACACAAAAAACCATTAAACAAATAGTAAAACAATTTCTAAAATCACCAAATTAAATACCAAAGTTGCTCAACCAGAGACAAACAAAAATACCAAAAACTCCTGCAAAAATTCAAAGTGTTAGTCATTCAAACAATCATACAAAGTTCAGATGAGGAATATGACTTAATATGCAAAAAAAGGAGGACCAAAATGCAATATGAAATAATTTTAAAAATGATAGAAAAATATTTTAATGCACTTCAACATATTATTGAATGAATGGAAAAGAAATGGGTTTAAAATGTTTTATGGATGCAGAGCAATAAAATAAACAAATTTAGACATGCATGATATGAGTAATGCAAAAAGAAAATAAACTGAATAATTAATTTAGATGATAAAAAATAACATAAAATAATAAAATAAAATTTGGAAAATTTTATAAGATGATAAAAAGTATGCATGAATTTTCTTGGAATTTTTTTAATGCAAGAATGTATTTTTAAAAATTGAAAATGAAATGTAATGAATTAAATAAAATAAAAATAAATTGAAAATAAGTGGGGGTGCGTTTAGCAAGGAAAGCACGTTGAAATTGGGAAGTGGGCTGAAACGTGGGGTGCAATTAGCGAGCCCAGTCTTAAATCCAGTCAAAAAAATAAAATAAAATAAAAAATAGTCCACGTGTGGACTTTAGTCATCCGGTTGACTGGCTGCTCACCATTTGATGCGTCCAAAGTTCATGACTGGTCAACCAAAATGAAAATTAAACCTGATGAAGGGACTAGATTAAATACACACCATAACAACGGTGCACGCCCCTGCATGCAATTGGTCAGAAATAAAATAAAAAAAAGCGTGCATAATATGCACCTCATTAATGCGTTGGCATGCTTTCAACCACACGATCCATCACACGGTCAGAGTTAAGTCAACAAAAACAAAAGTAATTGAAATCAAATAACCTAATTGGATGAACACGATAACTACCGTGAGGTAATAAACACCAGATCATAAAACAAAAATCAGAAAAAAAATAAAAAGGAAAATAACGTGGCAAGCTGCTGGCCATTGGATCGTTACCATGGACGGTCACAATTTCGTCTTCTTCGTTGGACTCCCTCACCGGCCGGCCACCACACCAGTCGCCGGAACTAGGGTTCCGGTCGACTCCTCCACCACCTGCCATTCAAAACTCGTCCAAAAAATGCATGCGAATACACCATTTGAACCATAAAATCACAAGGAATTCAAATATGTCATCCAAAATTTCAAATAACCAATGTATAATAAAAAACGAAAAGAAAAAGGTTAGGGCTCAGAAATTCAAACTCACGATACAAGCAATACACACGTCCAAACACAACAAAAACTATATTAGGATATTCGACAGACATAACACGTCAATATGCATACTTAAAAGGAGAGTTTTACGATGATAAAAAAACCTACCAACCTGAGATGGTGCAACCTGAATCCTTGCTGTTGGCTTCAAAGGGTGATTGATTCGTGCTCTAGAGATCACAAGGGTTCTGTTGGTGAAAGAATTTCTTGAAAACTCCTTGTAGATTGAGAGATATGAATATGAGATGCTTTAGGGTTCAAGTTCTTGTTCTCCTCCAAAAGCACGTGAATGAATCCTAACCAGTGCATGAGTGAGTTTAAATAGACTAGGGTTTCTCACTGATAATGGTTTGGGCTTGGGCAATTCCTTGTTTAGTGAGTTTTGGACAAATTTGGAATTTTGCATTATGTGAGATACACCTCCTCCCATGCATAGATATCCAACTATTTCATGATGGATCACTTATATCTGAATTACTAATCACACCCAAATTGGAATTGGGCCTTGAGATGTATTGGTTAATGAGTTTTCAACATTTTGGCAATTTTGAATAATGGAAAATAAGTGAAGAATAAACCATGGAATTTCTTAATTCTTGGGCCCAAAATAATCCTCAAGGAATGTTCTTTGATATTAGAATGTGGCATGAAGCAATGGAATTTATTATAGGTCATTATGCCCAAAGTTGTGAAAATGGGATCATGAGAAACCCTAAAAACCACTTTGCCTTCTTTTGATCATAAGTTGAGTTTCATAAATGATATGGAGACCCACTAGTACTTGTTGGAAAGAGGAGAAGAAGATATTCAACTTTCATGTTGGGGAAAAATTCATTTGAAGCTTTCTTGATGATTAAAAGTTAAGTTGAATGCAGTGCAGGAACTTGCCCAAAAAGGAAACTTTCAAATTATAGGTCATTTCCAAATTTAGTAACTTTTGCACCAACTCCTGATTCTTGATAAATGGCATGAAACTTGACTTTTGAGGACCATATGAGGATGTGAGACCTTGAAAACCTTGGAGAGAACCTCAAAATTCCACAGTTGACTTCTCCTCTCACTGTTGACTTTTACTCCATTCACCTGATTTCCAATCCATTGGCCAATTGAACTCCTCCTGAACCAAACTGATGGACAATCTTCCATCCCTAGACACTCAGGGACCCAAGGAATTCCATGGAATCAAGTCTTGCCCAAAAAATCAGAAATAAACTGACTTTATAGCAAACCCTAATCTGGGTACCCTCAGTCTAGGAGGAAATAACACAGTCTCCAAATCCAAATTCCTCTGAATATGATGTGTATCCTCTCCAACAAAGATAAGATATACCATTTGGTGATGATAAAAACCCAAGGAGCTTGCCCATTGGAGCAATAAACCCAAGAATCTCAAAACCCTAATTCCTGCACTGGTTAGGAGAGAGTGATCCACTTGAGATCCCTTGCCACTTGTGAACTCTTGATGATGTGATAAACCAGATAGGACCTTCTTGAACTGCCTCAAGCACCTTGACCCCATGCTAATGATATGCATACATGATAATGCAAAAAACGAAATGAAACATAAGCCAGTTAGTACTAAAGTAAGGAGGGCAAATTTTGGGGTGCTACAGCAGGAAACTGCAGCAGTTAATTTCCTCCAATATTCTTGTTCTGATTTCTGGCCCGAATCACATAAAGATTCTTTCACATATTCTGTACGCAGATGACGTGTTTATTTTCTGCAAAGGCAAAATTTCCAACATCAATATTTTTATTAATACTTTCCAAGATTATGTGGCAGTGTCGGGGCAGGAGGTTAATTGCAGGAAATCTTTCATTTAAGGCGGTTCAATGTCAATTTCCAGGCTAAATATTCTTACTGATCTTACAGGTTTTCAAAAAGGCTCATTTCCTTTTGTGTATCTTGGTGTTCCGCTTTTCATTGGAAGGCCAAAAAAAGTTCACTTACAACCTATTGCGGACAGAATCATTAGCAAATTGGCGTCGTGGAAAGGTTCACTGCTTTCTTATGCCGGTAGGGTGGAGATGGTCAAATCCACCATTCTTGGGATGATTAATCATAGTATGTTTATTTATAATTGGCCATTGTCGCTGCTTCGGGATTTGGAAAAGGCGATTTGTATATTTATTTGGTGTGGCGACATTGTGAATAACAAGCTTGTTGTAGTGGCTTGGTCTACAATCTGCCATCCGTGTTCTGAAGGTGGGTTGGTATTCATTCTTTATGCAGGCTGAACGACGCTTTCAATTTGAAACTTGCTTGGGACTTGCTTCACTCAAAGATCAGCTGGGCTAGTCTTCTTCGCAGTCGAGTCATGCGTAAGAACAGTTTTATTAAACATCATGTTTTTTCTTCTATTTGGTCCAGTGCAAAACATGAATTGGCTACTGTTTTGGAGAATTCTTCTTGGTGTATCGGCAATGGCAAGTCTATTAGTTTATGGTACGATTCTTGGTGCGCTACACCACTGTTTCTGGACGACGCTGCTCCGCTTTTGGTGGATGATAAAAAAGTTGATGAAATCATTGTTAATGGTCTGTGGGATTGTTCTCGGGCTTCCGTTAACATTCCGACGTCTATCCAGAGACGCATTACTAATTACCATCTCCTTTTCGAAAGTCAACCAGATACGAGATATTGGAATCATTCTTCAAATGAAGATTTCTCCCTCAAGCTAGCTTACGAGTTCAAGAGAAGTAGAGGGATTTCTAAAGATTATTGGAAGTGGATTTGGAGCAAATCTATTCCTCCGTCTAAGTCTTTCACGGTGTGGCGGTTTCTTCATAACCGGTTGCCTACGGACGCCCAAATGAAAAAAACGCTCTTTCTCGTTTCCGTCTAGATGTGACCTTTGCTGCTCGGATGAGGAATCAGAAACTCATCTTTTTTTTATTGCTTTTTTTCCTCCAAGATTTGGGTTTGGCTTTCTAGGATGCTTAACATCTCTTTCGGGGTTCTTGGTTGGTCGAATATTTGGCGTATAATCGGCTCGGCGAGCAATGATCATAGTAGGATGGTTTGCTCGGTTGCCATAATCTTTACCTTTAACTCGATTTGGAGGGCCCGTAACTTGGTGAGATTTAATGATACCTCTACTTCTTTTTCATCTGTTTGCTCTTTTATTACGACTGTCGTTTCTATTGCGGCAAATGCTACTGCTGTTGGTCCTCATCTTTCTATGAATGATTTTGAGATTCTTAAAAGATTTAAAGTTACAATTCGGCCGCCACGTGCTCCGAACATTTTGGAGGTTTTGTGGAAACCCCCTTATGGAATTTTGTTAAGTTGAATTGTGACGGTGCATCCATATATTCGTTGGGTATTTCTGCTTGTGGTGCCATTCCTAGAGATAACAATGGCTCTTTTTTGGGTGCTTTTGCGTCCCATCTAGGTGTTGCAGATTCTCTCATTGCCGAACTCTCGGGTGCTATGTTAGCAATTGAGTTCGCTAATGAGAGAAATTGGAATAATATTTAGTTGAAATCAGACTCGACAGCGGTAGTCAGAGCTTTCAGTCCCCCTTTTTGTGTTCCTTAGGTGATTAAGAATGGATGGCTAAATTGTATAAATTTAGTTTCTAATTGGAATTTTGTTGTTTCGCATATTTATAGAGAAGAGAATAGTTGTGCAGATGCCCTTGCTAACTTAGGTCTCACCTTGTCCGATACTATTTTCTTTTCGTTTATATCTCGGTGTATTATGACTGATTTTGTAAAGAATATACTTGGTTTGCCTTTCTTTAGATTTTCTTAACCTTTAAGGGTTTTGGTATAGTCCCCCCTCTTTTTTTTTTACTCCATCTTTTCTTTATTTATTATAATCTCATAAAAAAAATGAATATGAAATATTTTTCCTATTTTATTGACTTTGTTATTTTGTATATTTTTTAATTTATTAATTTTTAAAATAAATAAATTCATTAAATATAAAAAATAAATAAATTCATTAAATATAAAAATTATATAAATAGCATATAAAATAGAATGACATATTTGATAATGTCTACGCTAGTCTAAGTGTGTCACATATTAGAATTAATAGACACAACATCACTTTTTTTTCATTAAAAATGAAAAAAGAGACTAAAATTATTTAAAAATAAAATGAGAGGATTTATTTTATGAATGAACATTATAATTTAATTTTTATTTAAATATACATG
This sequence comes from Lathyrus tuberosus, assembly GCA_022829125.1. Taxonomy (NCBI): domain Eukaryota; kingdom Viridiplantae; phylum Streptophyta; class Magnoliopsida; order Fabales; family Fabaceae; genus Lathyrus; species Lathyrus tuberosus. The sequence continues at coordinate 1,955,045 of JALAZF010000323.1, read as the reverse complement.
ATAATAATTTTCAATATTTTAAAATGAATTTAATTGGTATACACTGACCGTGTAAAAATATTTTACACTGTCAACCAATCACTCCATGCATCCCACCACATCAAACTGTAAAATTTAAATTAATTATATAACGTGGCAGATTAATATATTTCTATTAGTTGACAGTGTAAAATTATTTTACACTGTCAGTGCATACCAATTAAACTCTTTTAAAATACCATTAATTACTCTTAAAAATTATAACTCCAAAAATATAATTTCAAGCACGAGTTAAAAAAGTTAGTATGATAGAGTAGTTAAATGCAGAACAGCATGATAATATTTGTTTCATGCTTAACAAAAGATCATGCTTGCATGGTCAAATGGTCAACGGGAATCACATGTGAGGCGCAGCAAAGGCAGGAAGACACGTGGTGGTGGGGTTGTCTGTAATTTCTGACAGAATTGTTATTTTTTCTCCATGTTTTTACGCTCCTACTTTCACATCTATTACAAGGTTTTTATTTTTGGTCACACTTTTCTAAAGTTAACAATTCCCTACGTTGTTCTACATAAATAAATCCATTCAAACAAAATTTACTATGTTAGTATTTCCTATTATTACAAATGAATTGTTAAAATTGTCAAATAAATTTTGGGACTAAAATGAAGTGAAGATGTGAAAATTAGAGGTGATAAAATTTGGGATTAAAAATGTGAAAATTAAATAAAAAAAACTTTTGTGAGAGTCACATCATATATTTATCAAAAATTTTAAGATGATAGATATATAAATTCTTTCACTTATAAATACTCAATATAAAATTATTATCTAGTCACACTTACTCATACTCATTAATACTAGTTAACAATATCTTTGACTCACTTTCTATAATGTCCTTTTGCCACTCTAGTGCAAATAGTGCTCTATGTCAAAATGATTATGATGGACCCAAGCAATTTTGGAACATCTTGATTAAACATTCCATTTTGATGTATCATGACAGGTCTCATCATTGATTTAATTGAGCACACTACTCATTGTCCAGTCACTCTCTCTCTCTCTCTCTCTCTCTCAACTTTCAATCACAACTCAATCACCATCATTCATTCTATCATCACATGCCCCACCACACCATTCATCAACGGTCACAAACCATCTTCCTCCTTTCGGCCACTTTCATTACCATAGAGATTAGAGACTCACCAACACACTCACTCAACATGTCTCCGCCTGCAACCCTCAAAGCAATGAACTGAGTGAAACAGAATCACACTCACACAACACAACTATACACTCTTTTCTAACTTTTCCTTTTTCTCCTCCAACAAAGTAAACAAAGTCACATATGTCATTATGGTTTCTCGTACCCACAAATCATTTTATATTCCCACACTTATAGACCAAAAAATCGAAAACAACACCAAAAAAACCAAATTCCAACGTTAAATACCATTAAACAAATGTTCTAACCTCATTTCACAACCTTTCTACTCTAAAGTAGTGCTACTAGTATTCATTTTCTTCCATTTTCTTTCACTTCTGTGATGGAGGAGAGACCAGAAACAGAACTGATATCAATACCTGCGACACCAAGAGTGTCCACACCTGAGATACTGACACCATCAGGACAAAGGTCACCAAGACAAGGCTCAAAGGAAGCTAAATCATCAAATGCATGGACACCAACATCTTTTATTTCGCCGAGGTTTTTGAGTCCTATAGGGACACCAATGAAAAGGGTTCTTATAAATATGAAGGGTTATTTGGAGGAAGTTGGTCATTTGACAAAGCTTAACCCTCAAGATGCTTGGCTTCCAATCACTGAGTCTCGTAATGGAAATGCTCATTACTCTACTTTTCATAACCTCAATGCTGGTGTTGGTTTTCAGGCCCTTGTTTTGCCTGTTGCTTTTGCTTATCTTGGCTGGTAATAATTTTCTTGCATTTTCTATTTCCTATGCTATGCCCTTTTATATGATTCATGTGTTTTAAGTCTTTGGACATTTAGAATTGATTCTAGATTGGTAGAATTGATTTTGACATGTTTGGTTGTACTCGAGCATTAATCCGAATCAATTCTCTTAGAATCAAATTTTTTTTTCATAGCAGAAACTTTACTTTCATTTTCTAGGATAAAAAAAGAGGTTCACTATCTCCAATATGTTGTCCTTTTTCTAGACATAAAAAGAAGGGATTTTGAAATGTGGGGCAAGTCTTTCACAAGCATGCCTCAATGGAAAGGGATAGGGGAGAAGGCTTGTTAATTTGTCCCTTTATCTTTTGAGTTTCTTAAAGCTAATTTTGCTCCTTGCTTTAAGCAACTTTTTGAATTATGTCCATATCCTCTCTTTTTGATATTGGTTGAGGGACCATTGTGTTGGCCATGAAATTGCTTAATGGTTACTAGTTTATCTTTTGCTCATAATTTCTATTAGTGTTTTGGTAGCATCTTTTATGCAAGTTCTTTTTGACTATTTGTATGTTTTTATTGATTTATTTTAACTTATCTACCGACATAAGCACCTGTGAGACTATTTGATTTTTAGAGTTTATGGAAACAACTTATTTTCACAAGCTCTCCAGAATAGCTTATAAAAATAGATTCTAGCTTATTTTGAAACAATTTGATTTGATTTTATCTTTTGTTATATAAGTAGTTTTCACATAAGCACTTATACAAAAGAATGTAGAATTTGTTGAATTGAGCTGATAAAAAAAGTTACTATGGAGTGATGTGGTGTTAGAAAAACATTTCAGTCTCATCATCACACTAAGAAATGTTGTGTCCAAATAATTTGCAGGAGTTGGGGAATTATTTCCCTAACCGTGGCGTATTGTTGGCAACTTTACACCTTATGGATATTGGTTCAGTTGCATGAAGCAGTTCCAGGTAAAAGGTACAACAGATATGTGGAGCTAGCACAAGCAGCATTTGGTAAGTTTGTTTGTGTTTTTTGTATTCATTTACTTTTGAACCAGAGTTGTTATTCGAATACGTTCTTATCTTTGCGGTGTCGTAATGTTCAGTTTATAAATTTTCTACCTTGTATTGCAGGAGAAAGATTAGGAGTATGGCTTGCACTTTTTCCGACTGTTTATTTATCAGCAGGAACTGCAACTGCATTGATTCTTGTTGGAGGGGAAACCATGAAACTGTTTTTCCAAATAGTTTGTGGTCCAACATGCACCTCCAATCCTTTAACCACAGTAGAGTGGTACCTTGTTTTCACTTCTCTATCTATCGTTCTCTCTCAGCTTCCGAACCTCAATTCAATCGCAGGACTTTCACTGATAGGGGCTGTTACAGCCATTACTTACTCCACCATGGTTTGGGTTCTTTCCGTGAGCCAACAAAGGCCACCCTCTATCTCTTACGAACCTTTATCACTGGCTTCGCCTTCGTCTTCATTATTTCTAGCATTGAATGCACTTGGAATCGTAGCATTTTCTTTCAGAGGACACAATTTGGTCCTAGAAATTCAGGTAAATATGAATTTGCTATAAACTTGTATAGTTTTTACTTCAAATTTATAATTAGTATTTGACGATATGCATTTTGTTTTTGTTTAGGCCACAATGCCTTCGACGTTTAAACACCCGGCTCGTGTGCCTATGTGGAAAGGAGCCAAGGTTGCTTATTTCTTCATTGCAATGTGCCTATTCCCTATGGCCATTGGAGGCTTTTGGGCCTATGGGAACCAAGTAAGTAAACTCTTATCATATAAATGCTTATGTATAAGCAGTTTGAGGTTTATTCGAGCTGCAGCAATCTTAATTTCGGTATCATGATTTTGTAACAGATGCCTAATGGAGGGATTCTGACAGCTCTATATGCGTTCCACAGTCATGACATTTCAAGAGGAATTCTAGCCTTAACTTTCCTTCTTGTAGTGTTCAGCTGTTTGAGCAGTTTTCAGATATACTCAATGCCTGCTTTTGACAGTTTTGAAGCCGGATACACCAGTCGAACGAACCGTCCTTGCTCGATATGGGTTCGGTCAGGTTTTAGAGTTTTCTTCGGGTTTGTGTCCTTTTTCATAGGAGTGGCACTTCCTTTCCTCTCGAGTCTTGCAGGTTTGTTAGGAGGACTCACTCTTCCGGTCACTTTTGCATATCCTTGCTTCATGTGGGTTCTTATTAAGCAGCCGACGAAATATAGCTTCAGTTGGTATTTCAATTGGATTCTTGGTTGGTTAGGAGTGGCTTTTAGCTTGGCCTTTTCTATTGGAGGCATTTGGAGCATGGTTAATGATGGACTCAAATTGAAGTTCTTCAAGCCTAATTAAGTGTATGCTTGAAATTAGCAGTGAGATTGTCAGAATCACGGCGCACCGCGGTGATTATTTCGAACTTGGTTCCTATCCAAACATTCATTAAGTTTTGATTATGTCATGCAAATGTATCAGATGATGGCTAGGTGCACTATGTTATGCTCAGAATGAATGGTCTGAAAGTTAGAGTATGGCTTTATTTTTCAGTGATCTAGCTTTGAAGCTTGTTATGTTTATGTTTAGAATGTAAAATAATGATTGTGTATTCATATTTGTTGAGACCTTTAAAAGAAAAACACTGGTCTAATGTTTCAATTTGTAAGCTCTGTGAGTTTCATAATGTGAATCAATTGCAAGAAGTGAGAATCCTATTACTTTGCTTACTTTTAGCTTAAATATTGTCTGAAATTTCTCGGTGGAAGGGAAATATGCATTGAGAAGATAACTGTAAGCTTAATTGGTAACATTAATACTTTTCCAGGTACTTGCTCAAAAGAAATCATAGGTTCGACTAAGAAAATATTCTGCCTGAATCAAATTCTTCAAGGCAAGCCTAGAGTCATAGTTTTGGATACTTCTAATTAGGGGTGTGCATAGTTCTAAAACCAAATCAAATTGAACCACATATATGGATAAGTTTGGTTTTTAAAACTACTTTGATAAAACTGGTTTATTTTTTTAAAACCGGTTTATATTTGGATCAGTTTGGTTATAACCGATTTGCACCAAAAAACCAGTTTTTGTTTGGACCACTTTTAAAATCAAACTTCCCTTAATCTTGTTTTGACTAATTAAATGAAATTAATTGACAGTAAGTTGATTAATGTTATTTATTATTATTTAATAAATAAGTTGAATGATACTTTAATTTATCAAATATTTAAAACTTAAATTTAAATTATTTGAAGTGGGAACTAATATCATCTACGTGCTTTAGGATAATAATAATTTGACTTTTTATAAATAAGTTGCAAAAAATTACAAGATTACCATTAATGAAAAGAGCCACTTTTTCGTGTGTTTTCGTTCTGAATTATAGTTCAAAATTGAAAAGTAGAAGACAAAAACATGTATTATCAGTTCTACTTTTTGGATTTTAAAAACAATGATTCTAAAACCGGTTTTTAGAAAGAGTTTTGTAAAATAGTAGATCCAAACAAGTTTTCTATTTTTTAAAATTTAAAAACTAAAATACAGTTTTTGAAATCTAATTCAAACAGACCCTAACTGCATCATTATGAGACTATGCGAACACAAAATTCATTATATATATATATATATATATATATATATATATATATATATATATATATATATATATATATATATATATATATATATATTACCTTAATTGTCATTTATGACTATGAAACAAAAACAAGACAAAGAGTAAATTATGTTTAAAAAGTGGACTAATCATTCATGTATTGGTTTTAAAAAGTGGACATTGGTTTTTTATGGTTTTAGTAAAATGAATTTGGACTAGTTTTTAAACCAAATAATATAGATTTTTGAAATTGATGCACCATATTTTTAAATTGGGTTAATACCCCTTTTGGACCCTGCCATATAGGCCAAATCCCAAAAACAACCCTGTAAAAAAAAAAACACAGATTCCATCCCTGCCATTTGTAGATTCCCTCGTTTTGCCCCCTGAGTGGATTTGGTCAACCATATTGATGACATGGCGCTGCTTAGTTGGAATTTTATTTATTTTTTATTTATTTAATTACACACGTGGCATTTTTATTAATATTTTAATATTTAATATATATTTTTTTTTTTTTTTTTTTTTATTTTTTTTTTTTTTTTTTTTTATTTTTTTTAATTTTTTAAATTTTATTTTATTTATTTTTATTTTGTTTTATTTTTTTAATTTGTTTTTATTATAATTTTTTTAATTTTATTCTTTTTTTTTATTTTTTTTCGTTTTTATTTATATATTATATATATATATATATATATATATATATATTTTTTTTTTTTTCGTTTTTGGACCTAATTTTTATTTTTAATTCTATTTTAAACAAATTGTTCTTTTAAAAATTAGTTTCATTATACTAATCCATTTATTTCAATTTATTACCATACTAATCCATTTATTCTCATACTAATTTCAATTCAACAATACTTATGAGTGATTTATTACCATTATAACTTCACTCATCAACCATCTTTATAACCTCTCTCCACTTCTTTTTTTTTTCGTTACAATATTGTTTCATTTCTTCTCCATTGTTTTCAATACTCATCAACCATCCAAAACTCAATACAAAGCATACTCACAACACAACAATACCACACACCCTAATAAACAAGAATCTCAAGCTCTCATCACTCTCCACATCCTCATGAAAATGGTAACTTGCTACTGCCATGTTCACACCATAAGTTGGTAACTTACTATATCATTATCCTTACAGACAAACATTTGAATGTGAAAACGTCATTTATTGATGATAAAGTAAGCAAACAAAAACATCAAAGCCCTACAGACAAACATCACTACGTCTTGGGCAGAACGTAGGATTTTACACAAACAGAAAACAAAGGCAATTACTCTTGATGGGTCACTTGGATGACTTTCTCAGACGACCAATTGCATAGACTTTTACCGGGAGTGCAGGGGCGGATCCACTCATCCATGTCGCAATCACTATCCCCCTCATCATCAATGGCATTAACCCGATTAAAGAAGACACCAGCACTTGTGAACTGGACTAGACCATAAAACTTAAGAGGCTCTTGAGCTCGTCGGGGTGGCTTATATCCCAGTCCATAAGTATTTTGCTTCACCTGAACATTAATGACTTGGCCCCACTTCTGGGAATCACCAACTTCAACTACAGCGCGTGCATCTTTGAAAGAAGACATTGAAACTTCTGGCTGATTTACCACCTCGGGTTGATTAACCACCTCAGGCTGACTGATCACTCTTGGAGTGGACGTCACTGCCCCAGCACCATGGATCCACAGACTATCCAATAAACAACTATAGGCAGGTTGAATGTCCATGATATAGAAAGTGGCTTCAAAAATTTCAGGACCAACTTTGATCGGCAATACAATTTCTCCAAAAACGGACCTCTTAGAACCATCGAACGCGCGCATCACCAGGTCACTTCCCAATTAGGGTTGCTATTACCGACGCGATAATAGGGCACACACACAGCCTGCTATTACCGACGAGATAATAGGGCACACACACACAGTCTGCTATTACCTTACATTACATTCATATGTACTTATATATGTTACTTGTCAATCATATAACTGTTTTGAGATACAACATCCTTATCCTCCCCTTACATGCACATTCATATGTTCTTTGTACAAAAAATTGTTCATACCAAAGGATAATGATATAGTAAGTTACCAACTTATGGTGTGAACATGGCAGTAGCAAGTTACCATTTTCATGAGGATGTGGAGAGTGATGAGAGCTTGAGATTCTTGTTTATTAGGGTGTGTGGTATTGTTGTGTTGTGAGTATGCTTTGTATTGAGTTTTGGATGGTTGATGAGTATTGAAAACAATGGAGAAGAAATGAAACAATATTGTAACGAAAAAAAAAAAAAGTGGAGAGAGGTTATAAAGATGGTTGATGAGTGAAGTTATAATGGTAATAAATCACTCATAAGTATTGTTGAATTGAAATTAGTATGAGAATAAATGGATTAGTATGGTAATAAATTGAAATAAATGGATTAGTATAATGAAACTAATTTTTAAAAGAACAATTTGTTTAAAATAGAATTAAAAATAAAAATTAGGTCCAAAAACGAAAAAAAAAAAAAAAAAAAAAAAAAAAAAAATATATATATATATATATATATATATATATATATATATATATATATATATATATATATATATATATATAATATAAATAAAAACGAAAAAAAAAAAAAAAAAAAGAATAAAATTAAAAAAATTATAATAAAAACAAATTAAAAAAATAAAACAAAAAAAAAAAAAAAAAAAAAATTTAAAAAATTAAAAAAAAAATTAAAAAAAAAATTAAAAAAAAAAAAAATTAAAAAAAAATTAAAAAAAAAATTTAAAAAAAATAAAATAAAAAATAAAATAAAAAATAAAATAAAAAAATATTAAATATTAAAATATTAATAAAAATGCCACGTGTGTAATTAAATAAATAAAAAATAAATAAAATTCCAACTAAGCAGCGCCATGTCATCAATATGGTTGACCAAATCCATTCAGGGGACAAAACGAGGGAATCTACAAATGGCAGGGATGGAATCTGTGTTTTTTTTTTTACAGGGTTGTTTTTGGGATTTGGCCTATATGGCAGGGTCCAAAAGGGGTATTAACCCTTTTAAATTTGATTCTTGTGAACCAATTTTTTTTCACACCTCTGCCTCTAATATTTCAGAAGATGTTAGAGCGGCAACGGAAATTTGGCTTTGGCTTCTAATAATAATATAAAACACAATTCTCTCAAGTTGAAAAAGAAAATAATATAGCCTAAACAAGAGATCGAATAAATGTTTAAAGAGGAAAGATTAAACTTATGAAATCAAATATATTCTGTTACACTTTGTATTACTTTGTTGTTGATATTATGAAAAAACCATGCTTAATTATATAATATTCTATATACTATAATTATAAGAATAAAATTTCACTTAAACATAATCCACCAACTTTGTTACTACTTTCTTATCCTTGGATAAATTGACATTTCTATTTTATTTATTTCTATATTTAATTTTGTTAAATATTTTCATAATTCTCCACCTCGTTTATAATTTGAAATATTCAAATTTTGGACGAATACAAAATAATACTTAACCAATTTAAATAGTGTTAGTATTGTGATTGTATTTCTACGTGTCGAATATGATCACACATACTGTATATTTATATACGAAATAGGTATACACAATAGGTAATAACATAATTTACACTTATGACTAAGTGAATATAAATCAATACTAATTGATTTGTAACTGATTCTCAACACTCTCCCTCAAGCTGGATCGTATATATTGTATGATCCGAACTTATTACAAATATAATTCACTCAAGAAATCTTAAGAGACTTGGTAAACATATCAGCCAATTGATCTTCAGATTTGACGAACTTTGTGGTTATTTCTCTTGACAATACTTTTTCTCTTACACAGTGACAATCTATTTCTTTGTGCTTGATCCGTTCATGAAATACCATGTTGGATGCAATGTGAAGTGCCGCTTGATTGTCACATATGAGTCTTGTGTCCTTAAGGTCTCCTAACCTAATTTCTGAGATGTGATTTTAGCATCACCCTTATCTTCATATAATAGGCCTCTTCCTAGTGCATTCTTTATATATCTGAGAATCTGAATAACTGCATTTTAATGAGTATCACAAGGTGTTCAGATTCTGTTTTAATTCATTAGCAGCGGATAAAACAGAAGTAAACAAATAACAACAGAAGACGTAAAAGATTTATCCTAGTTTCTCCCTTAATTGAGAGTACCCCAGGCCCCTTGCCTCACAAGAGATTCTCATTATAACTACTTCATGATTACGTCGCTTATGCTTCTGCATAAGTCTTTTACACTTGCTCAGACTTACTGTTTGAGGCTTTCTTGCTTAGAGCACATGTCTAAGACTTCCTTATGCTCAATCAGCTCTTGGCCGAGACTTATCTTGCTTAGACCACCTGTCTAAGACTTTACCTTGCTTAGAGCTCATGTCTAAGACTTCTGCTCACATCCTTTGACTGAGCCACCTGCTCTTCTGGCCATCCAGACTGAGACTTCCTTGCTCACATTCTCTGACCGAGCCACCTGCTCTTCTGGTCATCCAAACTGAGACTTCCTTGCTCAAGCAGCACTTGAGACTTCCTTCTCACGCCACTCAGACGTAGATTTTTCCTTTGCTCAATCAGCCTAGCTGAATAAGACTTTCACAACTCAAGCACTTAAACAATGTGACTTATGTGGCTTAAGCATCTGGGCTCAAGAATTCTGCTAAATCAGCCTTGCTGATTAAGACTCTTACAGCTCAAGCTCATAGTAGGAGACTTATGTAGCTCAAGCATCTTGGCTTAAGACTTGTGGCTTGAATCCCAATGAGACAAGACTTTGCTTAAGCACATAGCAAGAGACTTTGATCTAAACTGATGAACAGGCCCAACAGGATAGAGAACAAGGTGTACATGATACAAGTATCAGAGGTACGAGAGATCACCATAACAAAGACCTAAAGCACTTAAGATTTCTAAGATATATAATGTTCAAGAAATCTTAAGGCTTTTACAATTACAACCTACAAACAGAAAATTTACATATTACAATAGAGTTGATAATTGCTTGGTCTTGATACTCTTTCATTTGGAGAATCCTTGTTCTTGTTTTCAGTAAGAGCCTTCAGCCATATTTATAGCTTTTGCAGAAAACTAGTCGTTGAGGAAGTAACTTAATCAAATGTCTTTGTCTTTGTCCCCATAGTACAAGAGACATTGAAGATGAATGCACAGTGAAGATGAATGCACAGTAGGTTCTGAATCCAGTGTGTAACACGTTTAACCTTTAAGTCTTCAAGCGGTTCTCGTACTGATAAAGCCGTTAGAAGTAGTCATCCATAAAGCATGTTAGCTTTTCTTGAGCCTTGCAATCTGTAGACTCTGACTGACAATTGATAAGATAGTACAATTTTTTGCAGTACGGACGACTTCCAGCCTTATCACCAACTCTGATTGGTACCAGATTTTGATATACAATTGCCAAGTGTAGTGACTCGTCTAAATACTGGACCTTCAGCACCATGAGTCTGCGCCAAGCCACACCAGTAAACGTTCTTTAGATTCTGCCACCAGAAGTTAGCAATGAAGCAACTCCCAAGTGTGTCTAAGTAAAATATATTCTGATTATTTATGTACAAGAACAAGAACTAGCTTAAATAAAACACACATCAAATAAACCATTGTTCTTTCAATACTTTTGTTATCATCAAAACTAAAAGAGAATATGTCATGAACAAATCTTGTTCTAACATATGTTTGCCTAATTGACATGAATGACACTCAAAATATGAAAGCTTAGAAAAATTAGGAACTAAAAGACGCATTTTATTAAGACTAGAGTGACCCAAACGTTGGTGTGTAAGGTCTTGAGAAGCAATCGAACCACATGCCACTGGTGGAGATAGATGATATAATCCTCCAGATTCACTCCCTGCTCGAATCGTCCGTCCTATACGTCGATCCTGGACATAAATAGAATTATCACTAAAAATGAATGAACAATAAAAAGTACAAGTAAGCTTGTGAACAAATATCATATTAAAAGGACAACCATAAATGTAAAGAACAAGCTCTAAAGACAGGTTTGGAAGTGGGTGTGCCTGACCAAGGCCTTGCACTTTGATTTTAGAACCATCAGCCACAGTGACATAAGGTAAAGAATAATAATAAGAAAAATGAGATAAAAGTATTACCAGTCATATGATTAGAGGCACCAGAGTCAAGGACCCAAGGACCAAGCGATGATGTAGATAGAAAGGCTACATGAATACCCGAATGAGCAACAACGAGAGATAATGGTTGATGGGCTGCTTTGAATAAGAGGAAATCATTGTAATCAGCGGTGGGAATAGTAATGTCTTTAGTGTTGTCCGGTTGTCGTTGCTATTCTCTTGCCTTTGTACGACAATCAACTTTAATGTGGCTATAACGATTGCAATAGTTACAACGAATACCATGACGTTGCCCACCCTGTCCTTCGGTCCGTCCATCACGACCATGATAGTGGGAAGCAAGAGCAGATGATTCAGTGGGAGATGGAATTGATATCGGTCCAAATGTGTAAGGTGTAGCAAAATGCAACATTTGTTCACTAACTGCTTCATAGTTAGGAACATTGGATCCTGATAAAATCTAGTTCTGGACGGAATTAAGCTCTGATGATAGTCCAACAAGTGCTACGATCATGAAATACTTACTTTGTTGTTCATTATAAGTTATTGGATCTTTGGTAAATGGCATTATGATTGTGAAATTTTCCTTTAACACGTCAAGCTTACTCAAATAGGCTTGCATATCCATATTCTCCAATTTCAAAGAGTTGAGTTTGGTGATGACACTGTAAAGATTGTAGACATCATTGGAGAACACTTTCATAGCCTTTGCCCAAACCTCATAGCAAGTGGTAAAGGCTTGATATTGTGCATGGATATTAGTTGTTATGGAAAACCATAACACAGTGCATAGAGAAGCATTTGTTTGTTTCCACTTATCGCGTTTGGCGGCGAGAATATTTTCTGATTTTGTAGTTAAGTGATCTTCATGACATTGATCGTATAATATAGTTGGATGTTCCGGTGAGTTTCTCACACAGGATAAGTGAAACCTTCGTAAAAGTGGAAGAATCGGTATCTTCTATCATTTTTGGTTGCTTGGATGGAAAAAACGAGAGCAGGTCTAGAAAGAGCACAAGAAGACGGTGCCGACGACGAAAACGACGGTGGCAGAGGCGACGGGACGCGCAGTCACGCACGGAGGGAAGAGCGCTGCATGAGATCCACGCGCAAGTGGCAGAAGAGCGCATGAAGGCGAGTCGTAAGGCGGATCACGGAGAAGATTTTGGGTACTAGCCGATCGGAAGGAGATTATGCCGACAGTATGGTTACTTCGCCGGTAAATTCGTCGGGAGCGGTGGTGCGCTCGTGCAGTGCCGTGAATGGCCGAATATTTTTCGAAAACTAATGTTTTTCTTCTGGAAGACAGTGGGTCAACCAGCTCTAGATACCATGTTGTGATTGTATTTCTGTGTGTCGAATATGATCACACATGCTGTATATTTATATGTAAAATAGGTATACACAATAGATAAAAACATAATATACACTTATGACTAAAATCAATACTAATTGATTTATAACCAATTCTCAACAGTTGGAACTTGCTACTTGACACAACCTTTGTCAACATGTCTGCAGAATTCTCAATACCTTCGTAAGAGAAATCTAACCTTCCTCTACGACATCCAATACAAAAATGATATCTTACATCGATATGTTTGGCGCGAGCATGATAAACCTGATTCTTAGCCAAATGAGTCGCATTTTTCCTATCACTACTCAGATCCACATATTCTTGCTTAATCCCTAAATTTTCTAGAAGATCCCATAACCACAATGTTTCCTTAACTCCTTCTATTAAAGTCATCTACTCGACCTTTGTAGTAAATAACACCATTGTAGCTTGTAACATCGATCTCCAACTAACCGGAGCACCATATATTTTAAATACATAACTAGTAGTAGATTTTTGTCTATCTAGATCATCAACATAATTAGAATCAACAAAGTAGTTTAACTGAAATGTATCTCCACCAAAGCACAAACACGTGTCAACGATACCCTTTAAGTACCTTACAATCCATCTCACTACTTCCCAATGTTCCTTTCCAGGATTTACCATTAATCTCCTAACAACACTAACCGCTTGTGAAATATCTAGACATGTACACACCATGGCGAGGAGATTGCTTCAACACTAGTGTAAGAAACACATTTCATGTATGCCTTATCTTCCGCTGTAATGACATATTGTTTACTAGAGAGCTTAAAACGTGGAGCAAATGGAGTCACCACTGACTTAGAACCTTTCATTCCAAATCTTTCAATAATCCGTTCAATGTATCCTTTTTGACTCAAGAACATTTTTCGGTTTGACCTCTCTCTTCTAATCTCTATACCTAGTATTTTCTTTGCAAATCCCAAGTCTTCTGTCTCAAACTTTTCACCAAGTTGTGTTTTTAACCTATCTATCTCCACCTTGCTCTTCGAAGCAACGAACATGTCATCCACATACAATAGAAGATAAATATAATCACCTTCATGAAGCTTACAAATGTATACACAACAATCATAACCACTTCTAGAGAAATATTGATTTAACATAAATGAGTCAAATCGCTTGTACCATTGGCGAGAAGATTGCTTCAATCCTTAAAGTGATTTCCTCAAGCAACATACCTAACTCTCTTTACCCTCAACCTTTTATCCCTCAGGTTGATACATATAAATTTCTTCATCTAAATCATCGTGTTAGAAGGTTGTCTTCACATTAAATTGTTCTGACTCAAGATCACCATGGCAACAAAACTTAATAGCACTCGAATAGAAGTATGTTTTACTACTGGAGAAAATATCTCGTTGTAATCAACCATTTTTATTTGTGAAAATCACTTGACCACTAGCCTAGCCTTATACCTTATACTTTCAAACTTGTTAGGATCCTCCTTTCTTTTATACACCCACTTACAACCAATAACAGTCTTTTCCACGGGTAACGAGACCACCTCCCTTGTTTTGTTCTTATGAAGAGAATGCACCTCTTTCTCCATATAAACCAACCAACTCTATATCTTTATCTTTGATAACTTTCTTGAAAGTGACCGATTCATTATTTTCAACCGAGAGTGTATATTCTACTAAGTTTACCTGCCTATAATGACTTGGAGGTTTGTCTAACCCAAACTTCTGAACTGATTTATAATTTCTCTTTGATCTAGTGGTATCCAAAGATTCTATATGATTCTTGTTTTTTGTTAGCAGACCCAATAGGATTAAAAACAAGCCCAAGTGGATGATAGACTACAATTTATAATAATAGGAATATCCTTAATTTTAGTATTATTATTATGTTGTCTTGTCTAATTGGGCCTGCTTTGTATTCAGCCCATTAGAACTTATGTTTTGTATTTAAGCTAGTGACTTGTTGGATGGAGTAAGAATTAAGTTGAAACTTATAATTTTCTCTCCTTCTTTTATGTTTTGTGTGTATTTTGGAAGAAACCCTAGATCTAAGAAAATAGTTGTGTGTCTACCTTATCAATTTGGTGCTTTCATCACTTGTATTCATGGCTCCTCCCCCCAAACCACCCAACCATAGAGATATTATAGATGAGGCTGTTCAAACTGCTCATGTGCATCTAGACAATGCAATGACTCAAGCTCAGCAGCAAATGGATGAGAGGTTTGATAAAACCACTGCAGATTTGGAGCTCATTCAAACCCGTATGGACAATGAAAAACAAATCTCAGATTCAAGGTATGAAAACATCATGGGTATGCTAAACAAACTTGCTCTTCAAAGGGAGCAGCAGCCAGCTACCACCGTTGCAGCAGCAGCCACAACCGCTACTGTTCATCCGGCCGCAACCACTGTTCATGCCGCAGCAGCAGCAACATCCCCTTCAAGTGTAAGTCATATTTCCCAATTTATACCTAATTCTGCTACCATTCACAGCCCCATTGTAACTTCTGCATCCACCTCCTTACATTCCCCTCATTTCACCCAGCCCTACACACCGTTGCATTCCACTACTATCCCTCACAGCCTACTTCAACCCCATTTTACCACTGCCCCAATCAGACCTATCCCTACCCATATACCTAGATTTTTTTCTTCACCCTACATCACTCAAACCAACAACGTTCCAACCACACAAAATTATCATATCCCAATGTTCCAACAGCATATACCCTACCCAAATATTCTACCCAACAACCCTTTACCACCATTTCGAACACCCAAATTAGAACTTCCCATGTTTGATGGCTCAAACCCATTAGAATGGCTATTTCAAGCAGACCAATTTTTTTATTTTTATCAATTGCCACCTGATAATAGACTTGCTATGATGTCATTCTACATGAAAGGTGAGGCTTTGAGATGGTACAAATGGATGTATCAAAGCCAATTGTAAAGTGATTGGCCTTCTTTTACTAAGGCATTGGAACTGCGTTTTGGTCCATCAACATATGCCAATCATCAGGCAGAATTATTTAAATTAAAGCAAGTTGGTTATGTGGTGGAATATCAAGCAGCTTTTGAAAAATTGGGTACTCAAGTAGTTGGATTATCACAAGAAGCCATCCTTAATTATTTTATTTCTGGTTTAGCTTCGGAAATTTAGAATGAAATTGCTATCCACAAACCCACTTCTATATCCCAAGCCATTGGATTAGCAAAATTAATTGAGTCTAAGCTAAAGGACGCAAAACCTAAATACCCAAAATTCCTTTCCAACACTCCTCACAAATCAATTACTGCAACACAAACAGCACAACAACCAAACCAAACCCCAAAAACCGCTGCAACTAACCAACCCGCCAAACTTCCAATTCGAAAGCTTTCTAATGCTCAACTTCAGGAGCGTCGTGCACAAGGTCTTTGTTTCAATTGTGACGAAAAATTTATCCCAGGCCACCGTTGCTCAACCGGCAAATTTCTTTTACTCGTTGAAGACGAGGAACCTCATATTGGGCTTGAATCCTCAAACACATTGGAGGACACGGTGGAAATCAATAACACTTCTACTGAAGTGGATGACACTTACTTTCAACTCTCACCACAAGCTGCTATTGGTCAATTTTCTCCCAAGACTCTCAAATTCACCGGCATGTTAAATGGCCTAACCGTCACTGTCTTAATTGACACCGGCAGCACCCATAATATTCTACAGCCCCGCATCGCCCAACACCTCAAAATCCCAACCAAACCTATTCCTAATTTTTCTGTAATGGTGGGTAACAGATCCAAATTATCTTGCTCTGGACTTTGCCCTCAAGTCCCGATCACATTACAAAACAACCTGTTCCACATACCCTTCCATTTGTTACCAATTGAAGGGGCTGATGTTGTGATAGGCATGGAGTGGTTGAGAACCCTTGGCCCTATAATGGCTGATTTTTCCATCCCAAAATTATCTTTCACGTATAAAAACAATGCCATTACAATCACAGGCGACCAAAAGTCCTTACCCACCCAATCCTCATACAACCAACTTTGCCACCTTATGCAAACAGATTCCATTACTTCAATTCACCTCTTGTTATACCAGCCTTCCGATGACATCGAAATCAACCAGCCAATTACCAACCAAAACCCTCTTGACTCACTTCCATCATCACTTCCCACACAAGTCAAAGAAATTCTGCAGTCCCACTCAGCTATCTTTCAACTACCCCACGGCCTACCCCCCTCTCGTTTTCATGACCATCACATACCTATCATACCCAACACAGCCCCAATTAATGTCAAACCGTACCGTTACCCACACTCTCAAAAAGAGGCCATGACCACCATCATCCATGACATGTTAAAGGAAGGAATCATTAAACCAAGCAATAGTCCATATTCCTCACCGGTGCTCTTAGTACGAAAAAAAGATGGCTCTTGGAGATTTTGTGTTGACTACAGAGCGTTAAACGCAGTGACGGTCTGTGACCGTTTCCCTATCCCTACAATTGATGAACTCTTTGATGAGTTAGGATCCACAACTATTTTCTCTAAGATTGACCTACGATCTGGTTACCACCAAATCCGGGTAGCTTCCGAAGACACACACAAAACAGCTTTCAGAACGTTTGATGGGCACTACGAGTTTTTAGTTATGCCATTTGGCCTTACTAATGCTCCTAGTTTGTTTCAAGCGGCGATGAATGATTTATTGAGGCCATACCTACGTCGGTTTGTACTTGTTTTCTTTGATGATATTCTCATTTATAGTTCTTGCATTGCTGACCATACACATCATTTAAAGTTGATTTTAGAGTTGCTGTTATCTAACCAGTTTTAAGCAAAATTGTCCAAATGTGTCTTTGCTGTTCCTTCTATTGATTACCTAGGTCATGTTATCTCTACTGAAGGTGAACCCCAGATCCAGCGAAAATTCAAGCAATCAATGATTGGCCGAGGCCACGTTCACTCACGCAACTCCAGGGTTTTTTAGGTCTGACCGGCTTTTATCGTCGTTTTGTACGACATTACGCCTCTCTCGCCGCTCCCCTCACCGATTTATTGCGTTGCAGTAAATTACATTGGAGTACATCAGCAGACATTGCATTCACAACATTAAAGAAAAAGATGACGGAAACTCCGGTCTTGTGCCTTCCGGACTTCTCCCAAACTTTTGTGTTGGAGACCGACGCTTCAGCTGTTGCTATTGGTGGAGTCCTATCTCAGCAAGGCCATCCACTGGCATTCTTCAGCAAGAAAATGTGCAACCGCCTTCAAGCTTCTTCGGTGTATGTTCGCGAGATGTACGCCATTACAGAATCTGTAAAAAAATGGCGTCAATATTTAATTGGGAGGCATTTTCACATATATACTGATCAAAAGAGCTTAAAAAGTTTGCTGGTGCAAAATATTCAAACCCCTGAACAACAGAAATGGGCTGCTAAGTTGCAAGGGTTCAACTTCGAAATTTTTTACAAACCTGGTAAATCGAACCAAGTTGCTGATGCTTTGAGCCGAATGCATTCGGAAGAAGCTACAATTCTCCTCTCCATCTCTTCACCAGTTCCTTTTTTGCTAGACCAGCTCAGACAGTACTATGAAAAGGACACAAAGGGTCAGAAACTTAGAGGCAAAGTTTTGGAAGAGCCTTCAGCCCAGCCATGTTTTCAGTTTAAGGACGGACTTCTATTCTACAAAAATAAAATCTACATACCACAGGTGGACGAGTTAAGACACAATCTCCTGAAGGAATTTCACTCTACTCCCACAGCCGGTCACTCTGGTTTCCACCCAACTCTTGCACGTATCTCTTCTTCCTTCCTCTGGCCAGGGATCTACAAAGATACAAAACAGTTTTGTCAACAATGCTTAGTCTGTCAACAAAACAAGAACCTTACAACACGTAAACAGGGATTGCTACAACCATTACCGATTCCAACAAAGGTTTGGGATGACTTAAGCATGGATTTCATAACCCACTTACCAAGTTCCTTTGGTCACACAGCGATCTGGGTAATCTGTGACAGACTCACAAAATTCTGCCATTTTATAGGCCTCCCAACAAAATATTCAGCAAAGGACTTGGCTCTACCCTTCTCCGTCGAGATTTGTCGGTTACACGACATCCCAAACTCGATAGTCTCAGATAGATACCCACTGTTCCTCAGCTCCTTCTGGAAAGAGTTGTTTCGCTCTCAAGGCACCACCTTGAAATACAGCACCACCTACCATCCTGAAACAGACGGGCAAACAGAAGTCACTAACCGTTGTTTAGAGACGTATCTACGGTGTTTTACTAGTGAACAACCCAAACAGTGGTTTAAATACTTACACTTAGCGAAATATTGGCACAACACCACTTTCCATAGTGCAATCAAGATGACTCCTTTTGAAGCCCTCTACGGTAGATCTCCCCCGTCCTTTCCGCATTACACTTCTGGATCTGTGGCACTTGAGGCACTTGATATGTCCTTACAACAAAGAGAGGAACTGTTAAACCAGTTGAAACAGAATCTGGAGAAGAGCAGAAAAACCATGGAGGATCAAAGTAATAAAAAACGTTTGGACGTTACCTTTAGAGTTGGAGACCTGGTGTTACTTAAACTGCAACCATACAGACAGACATCCGTTCAACGCCGTGTTTCGAACAAGCTTGCCAAAAGGTACTTTGGTCCCTTCAAAATACTGAGTCGCATAGGAAAGGTTGCGTACAAGTTGGAACTCCCTCCTTCATCAAAGATCCATCCCGTCTTCCATGTTTCTCAGCTGAGAACCTTCCATGCAAGGCCAGATTCGCCAACTTTCGGTCCGATCCCTCCTGAGTTCGACGCCGGATACTCGGATCCGCTACATGCAAGTGCAAGAACTGAGTCTCTTGAAAAACAATCAACAAGAAGATTAGACCTTCACAAAGCTAATCAAATGGTACAAGTGGTAAACAAAGAAGACTCACCAAAGCTCAACTCTGAGAAACAAAACGAAACTCCAACACCAAAAGTCGCCGTCGCGGAAGAAAGGCGTTTGCTTCATCAAGATAGTTCTAAGGGTGTGACTCAGAATATGGAGAAGCGTTGGGGTTTGAAGAAAAATAAGAACAAAAATGAAAGGGAGAGAGACGAAAAGGAAAGGAAGCAAATGACTGAGAGAGAGGATTCTCATCGACTTAAGAATACTTCTCAAGATTTGGCTGTACTTGAGGATCCAACCCATGTGAAGTTTCAGTCCTTGGGAAACCGTGCTTCGTATGCGTCTGACCTTGGAACTCTACTTTCACCTAATCCAACACTTATACCTTCAATTCCACCGCCCATATCTTCAAAAAATCCACTTCCCCACCCAATGCATGATAGCTCACTTATCCAACCTGTTCCCACTACTCCCTCACGTGTTTCCAATACATCTAACCCCAATATTACCGTTCCAATTTCCCTTCCCCATACTATTCAGTCTTCAGCGCCCCTTCAGCTGTCAAGTGGTGGGCCTACGCATTGGGCTTCTGCCTTCAAACAGTCCAAGCAATCTCCAACACCCATCCTTGAGGACAAGGATGTCCTTGGGCCGGACAGTACTGTTAGCAGGCCCAATAGGATTAAAAACAAGCCCAAGTGGATGATAGACTACAATTTATAATAATAGGAATTTCCTTAATTTTAGTATTATTATTATGTTGTCTTGTCTAATTGGGCCTGCTTTGTATTCAACCCATTAGAACTTATGTTTTGTATTTAAGCTAGTGACTTGTTGGATGGAGTAAGAATTAAGTTGAAACTTATAATTTTTTCTCCTTCTTTTATGTTTTGTGTGTATTTTGGAAGAAACCCTAGATCTAAGAAAATAGTTGTGTGTCTACCTTATCATTTTTCGTTTGTTTATTTAATAATAGCCTCTTATTTGGACAATATGCTTTAATGTGCCCAAACTCACCACAATGAAAGCATGGTTTTTCTGTAGGAGTTCTAGATTTTGATCTAGACTTCCTTCCTCTGCCATGTCCTCTTTTATTAGTCCTCCCTCTAGAAGAAAACAAACCTTGAGCTTGTTCTTTGTATTCTCTTCTAATATTAGACATTCCACTTGTATCAATCTTTTGAAGAACAGCTAAAAGTGATGTTCTAGACATCCCACATGGGCATAAGATGTTTACAATAGTGGGATTTTATTTGTATATTTTGACATTTTTGTATTATAGTTTGTATTAGGATTGATTATTATATTTTGTTTATGACATTTTAGCATTCATATATAAGTCATAGTTCTTCTATTTTAATCTAAATATATATGATTTATTGTGGGATTGATTTATAAATGAGTTATAATGTAAGTTTATTAAAAAAATGTCAAATTTCTTCTAACTTCCAATCAAATTGTATAAAATATTGTCATGTGATTAATACTATGAAGATTGGAATCATGAATTGTGATTTTAAGGAAAATGTCATTTTGGAGTTTTTATATGATGTGATTAGTGTATGGGTTATGGTGAACAACAACAACAAAATGACTGAATTAGAGAAACCGATTTCTAAATCAATTTATGAAACGATAACAAGTTTATTGGTTTTGGACTTAATTGTATCCATTTGGTTATTATTATTTTAAATGGACTGTTCTTTAAAAAATGGTATAGTGGTTCTGAGTGGATAAAAGAAAATCAGTTTTCTTAGAACACCCCTGATATTGTCCTTCATTATTTTAGCTCTTTTGAATTACACTTGAATTAGTTGATTTTTGTCTGAATTTGAAGTTAAATTTCAAAAGATTTGCATGACATTTGAGAGAGAGAAAACGGCACACAGTTGATTAATCATTGAAGAAGTCCTCCAGTGATACAAGCGCAAACAAGCCATGAGTCAAAATAACTTTTAGTATCTCAAAATGAAAGGATCAACACGGTTAATTTCTTAAATATAAAACTGCGTTTCAAGAGTTTCTCAAACATTGAAAAGGTATATATACAACATTTTAGAACACCATAGGTTCTATTCAAGTGTACAGATTAAAGTAAAAGCTGAACTGGAGTAGGTGCAGTCATACATGATGGTGTCAACATGAAAATAACTGAGTTGGCAAATCCCGACACAATTCCAAGCTTTACCTGACCTCTCTTTGGAATCGGACGGTCACAGATGATTCTTCCTCCACCGTTGATATTCATTTCAGTTAAAGCTGTTGTGCCACCCTCACCCTGCATCTTATCTTTTCTCCGCTCTGTTTTCTTCTTCTCGGCTATGCTGAACAGAAAGAAAGATGGCCGCCGAATTTGTTAATGTGTGAGCTTGTTTGTTTCCTGCTTCTAGTCTCTGTATATTATAGACTCCACGTTTAGATATTTTGAGTATTTTGGAACGTGTTGTTACTAAACTACCCTGCTGCGATGCCACTTGTTTTGAGTTTGGACTCTTGTTTGATATTTATCAAAATTAATTAAGTCGTTTTTGTGCTGCCACGTGGAGTACTATCAAATAGATTAGACACGTGGACATAGCAAGGAGATGCATAAATTGTGTCCACATACTGAAAATTGTCTGCGTAGTGGGCGCTAGCTTTCTCTGTGTGGTTGCAACACTAGGCTTTCTCTAGACTGTTACTCCATATTCATTAATATGCACAAACAACTTTTTCATTCTTTTGGGTTTCAAATGTTCTGTCTATTCATAAATTTTATCAAAATAAGTCGGTACATGTTTAGGAGATGATAATATTAAATAATTAAGATATTTTTTGAATTAAAAGAATCTTGTATTAATGCGACTCTTTGTTGTACATGTTCAGTTAGAAGTTAGTTAACTATTAGTTAACTAACTCTTAGCTGTTAAACTTCAACATTCTATAATGTATAAATAGAAGTTGTATTTGTAAGTTTGTTGGAAATTGAAAAAAAAAAACTATTATGCGGAAAATGAAAGAGTTTTATTTCTAATATAATTTTTCGACAAGCAATTTAAATGTAAAGAGAGTATTAGGGATATATTCAAGGACAAAAATTTAATATAAATTAAGATACAATAAATGAGCCTTGCTCCAATCATAAAAATTAGAACACCCTCTAGATTTTAAGTAAATAATGTGCCGCAACCAAACGATAATTGTAGAATTATGAACCACTTTTTCCATGTTCGCAACGTCATCTCTAAAGAGAATGTTAATTCTTAAAGACCAAATACTCCAGCAGGTAACAAATCAAAAAACTAGTATATTATTAGCAGATAATTTGCTCTTGAATAGTATAAAAAACAACTTTGCATGAGAATGTCTTTCCAAGGGAAAATTAACCTCCACCTTTAATCACCCCAAAAAAGTTTTCCAAACTTTCTTTAAGAAAGGGTAAACAAACAACAAATGATTGAGATCTTCCTCCTCCTAAAAGCAAAGGACACAAGATCTACTATGAGCATCAAGCATTAACCCCCTCACCATCAATTGGTCTTTAATAGGAAACTTATTTAAGATCAACATCCACCCAAACACTTGGATTCTAGGAGGGATTTTGGTCAACCACAACATATGGCACACCCAACTCCTGAATTTGTCCAGAAATGATTCATCTTACATAACTTTCAATACTTTTTTTTTTTTGATAAAAAGACAATTCATTAAGCAAGAGAGCCAGAAGGTAAAGGTACAGAATCCAGGCTTGGAATATGGCCAATCCACGTTCTAGAACCTAAGGATCTGCCAACTCCAACCATCAAATGAGCATCTACATTACATTTTCTGCTAATGAACATAACAACAACATTAGAACAATCTACCATAATTTGTCTACAATCTAACACAATAAGATCTAGAGCAATACTACTATTAATACCATTTAAATAGTCAACTACAAACAGAGCATCAGACTGGATCACAAAGCTATTGATTCCCAAATTCTTCGCTATTTGCATAGCCCAGCGGGTTGCCATAAGTTCGGCACTGGTAGGGCCAGTCACACTTATCAGCTTTTTGGAAGCCGCCAGGAAAATGTTTGATGTTGGGTCTCTAATGATACACCCCATCGCAACTGAACCATCGTCAAAACACCCAGCATCGGTCTGAATGATCCAACCTTTATAATTATCCAGCTGCCACCCATTCCGCCTCACGATTGTCTCTTTCTCGTTCTCGCTTCCACCAAACTCGTTGAAAGAATCCCAGATTTCCGCTGCAACCAAACAAGGATCTGGTTTTGCCTTCTTGAACACCACATTGTTGCGAACCTGCCAGAGCTTCCAAAGATATATAGCGATGATCTTTCCAAACCTGTTATCACCCTCCTCCAACGTAATAGCCAACCAATCATTGATATCTCCCGAGTCGGGAATACGGATCCCCAAGGGGGAAGAAAAAAGAGTTTTCTTGGCAAAGACGCATCTCATGAAAAGATGGGAAGATGATTCAGGTTCAGCATTGCAAAGAGGGCAAAGGAGGTCAGAAGGAATACCTTTCTTTTGCAGATTGAGTTTAGTTGGAAGGATGTCCTTTGATAATCGCCAAACCAGATTTTTGACCCTGGGGTTAACATTCAACTTCCAAAACCTTTTCCAGAAATTTTGTGAGTCATTGTTGGAGGACCCTGGTTGCCTGCTCTTTCGTTGATCGCCCAGCCAGTGATATGTCGTTTTGACAGAGAAGAGGCCACTCCTATCATGAACCCAAATCAGTTTATCTTCAGGGAGATTTTCTGAAAGAGGTATGCTCCTGATGTGCATGGCGTCGTGAGCTTCAAAGTTGTCCATAAGAATGCCAATATTCCAGCAGGCCAAATCAAAATCAATGAGTTGGGCCACTTTCAATACTTTATAATTGTATTTGACAGAGTAAATCCCAATAATGTTATGGAGCCACATGAACATGTCCTCCTAGCCCTGTATCAGCAAAATTTCACGAAGAATGCACAATAGCGTATCTACATGCATTTTAGCATCAGGCATAATAACTTAAAAATGATGATGAAACTTGATCATTAAGTAACATTTACGAGAAAAATTGATGGAATCAGAAGAATAATGAGAAAAATCTAAGTTAAAGTGTGA
Source organism: Lathyrus tuberosus (assembly GCA_022829125.1). Classification (NCBI taxonomy): domain Eukaryota; kingdom Viridiplantae; phylum Streptophyta; class Magnoliopsida; order Fabales; family Fabaceae; genus Lathyrus; species Lathyrus tuberosus. The sequence continues at coordinate 1,930,015 of JALAZF010000323.1, read as the reverse complement.
AAGAAATAAGTAAAAATTACCAAGAGGAAGAAAATTGGGACTTAGAGAAATTTTGAAGAAAAAAGAAGAAAATAAAGATATATTGCTTCTGGAATTCACGCAGCCGCGATGCTGACATCGTGGGCGTGATGATGTCACATCGCTGTCGCAATGTTGCGCGGGTCTGACACAGTAATTGCTATAAATATGGCTTTTTGGCTACTTTTTTAGGAGTTATGAATTTTGATAGAGAAAGTGAAGGCTTGGAGTTTTAAAGCAAGAAATTTGATGGTTTTGGAAGCCATTGAAGACCTTTATCTTCATTGAATTTCATGTAGTCTTCATCTAAACTCATGGTAATTGTTACATGCACTATGAGTAGCTAGATTCTTTAAATTAGGTCTTTTGAGACAAACCTTCTTGTACCTTATTGGATCATATGATTGTTTGAGATTAATTGAGTTCTTTTATGTTATTGTTATTATTTAATTGTTCTTGATTTTAATATTTTTTCTGTATTGACGAATGCACAAATCGATATCAGATTAGTAGTTATTATTGAGCGTAAGTCTACCAATCTGATCTAGGGAAATTATTCAACTTTGTAATTAAATAAGGATAGAAAATTAGAAGTTATGGATTTTGAATTAACGCACTTATAATGCCTAGTTTAACTCTGAATTGACTTAAGGAATTAGAAAGTTATTGTGTAAATTAGTGAGTTATACACCAAGGAATTGAGTGCAATGGCCTTGTTAATTCGTCATAGTACTTTAAGATATTAGTAATTCAATTAATATACCATTCATCAATATGTATAAGTAGGGGAGTCGAAATAAATATCTAATCACCTTTAATTTTTAATTTTTATTTCCTTAATTTTCTCATTCTTATTCATACCAAATCAATCATAAACCCATTCCCTTTGTTATTTACTTTAATTCGCATTATCATTACCTTGTTAAAATTCGCAATCATTGTGGAGACGAATTTAATTTATTACTTCGATGAGACTAGTACATTTGCTAGAATTTTCCATCAAGTTTTTGGCGCCGTTGTTGGGAATTTTTGATAATTTTAACAAGGAAATTTAGTGTGACCTTTTGAATTTAATTTTTGTTTTGTTTTATTTTGTCAAGTTTCAATTTTTATTTTAAAGTTTTCATTCTTATTCTACTTTTGTTCCGTTTGGTTTGGTGCAGTGCTACTAAGGTATTATTTGTTTTATTTGTGCAAGGTTTGGATCCGACGCCGATATCATTAGATTTAGAAATTGAAAGAACCACACAAGCTAAAGAGGAAAGAGAAAAGATGTTTACTCCGCAACGACAAACGACAGGGGATTATTGCAGAAAGACTAGTGCTTGACATGTATCCTTAGGTTTTCAACCTGCTAACCCTATTACTTTGATATAAAAAATTTCGTGCTTTTAGGTTTAAGAGACAAACAGTTCGATGGAAAAGCTATCAGAGATCTTTGGGAGCCTTTGGCTAGATTTTATGAAACCTGTTTGATGTGCAACCTGAATGATGTGACCGAATATCAGGTGAAATTACGGTTATTTTGTTTCTCTTTATGAGGCAGAGCAAAAGACTCGTTGCAATGTTTACCAAATGGTACCATTCATACTAGGAAGGAGTTGAAAGACAAGTTTCTATAGAGGTTTTTCACACACACTCAGTTTATAGAAAGAAGAGCAGAAATATCAAATTTTGATTAAGGTGATTTTGAGTCATTGTCTGATGCATGAGAGTGATCTAAGTTGTTACTCCGAAGATGCTTGAATCACAATATGAGTAGTATGGAACAAATGCAATATTTTACCAGAGATCTCGTAGCTCAAACGAGAATATTTTTGGATGCCTCGGCTAAAGTTACCATAATGACTAAGAATGAAGGCGAAGTAAAAGATTTAATCGAAAGAATGTGTAAGAATGAGTATCACTCAATAAGTGACCAAATAGTCAAACCAAAGGGCGTACTTGCATTAGATTCGAATGCAACAATTATAGCACAACTTGAGGTTATTTCAAAACAATTAGTTGCAGCTGCCATTGTTCAGGTCAATTTCAGTCAAGTTCAGACACTATGATGTGATTTTTGTGGGCAGGGGCATGCTAATGGCTATTGTGTTCCAGAGGGATATAGAGAAGAGGTGTATTATTCTAATATTTATAATGCAGGTTGACATGATCACTCGAACGTCGAGTTGAGTCACAACCAAGGAACTCCTCAAGAACCTAAAATTCCTTGAACACAACAACAAGGAAAACTATGTCAACTTGAAGAGGCTCTAGCTTATTTCATGAAAGCCACTCAAATCAGTTTTGAACAGGTTGGGAAGACGCAAAAGGAAATGTATAAAACTCAAAGGGAGATGGCAGAGAGTCAAGATACCATGAGAAAAAAATACCAAAGCTTCAATAAAGAATCTAGAAATGAAAATCGAACAATCATCTCGGCAAGTGGTAGAATAAGCTAGTTCAAGTGGGGGATTTAGCAATAACACTATGTATAACCCGAAAAATGAAAGTTGCAAGGCCATTGAGTTGAGAAATAGAGTGGTACCTTCAAACCCAAAGATTAGTGATGAGAGAAAAGAGACAAGTGAGGGTGAAAAAAATATTGGAAAATAGGTAATAGTCTAAAAAGAGATTGATAAAAAATCGTAGGGATAAAAAGTGAGGAAAATAGTGAAGATGAAGTTAGGGGGCTTACCCTTGAAAAATTCATTTATAAAAACTCACCTTGGAGAAGGAATAAGAAACAAATCATGAATGAACCTAACCCATAGATAACTGACTACATCAAACCACCTTACCCGATATTAAAAAAGAAACCGAAGAAGGAGATGGAAGTGGATCAATTTAAAAAGTTGATGGAGATGCTGACAAAAATACAGCTTAACATTCCATTCTATGAAGCTCTCAAACATATGTCGTTTTATGCTAAATTCATGAAAGATACCTTATCGGGAAAGTGTAAGTTGAAGTGTGAGGAGAACATCCCTTTGGTGGAAGAGTGCAGCGGAATCATGTAACGGAAGCTTCCACCCAACCTCACAGATCCAGGTAAGTTTAATATTTCTTCTTCTATTGGTTCACTAACTATTGGTCATGCTTTGTATGATTTAGGAGCGAGCATTAATCTGATTCCACCGACCATGATGAGAAAGTCAATTTTTGGTGATCCAAATTCGACTCGGATGACATTGACACTAATTGATTGTTCCATCACATATCCATATGGAGTTCTTGAATATGTACAGGTTAGAGTGGATGGTTTGTTGTTCCCAGCAATTTTTTTTATTCTTGACACTCCAGAAGACGTTGAAACACCATTACTTCTCGGAAGACCGTTCTTAGCAACATGTAAATCTCTCATTGATATGGAGATGGGAGAATTGATTTTGATATTCAACAAAGAGCAGGTTGCGTTTAAGGTTTTTGAAGCCATGAAACAACAAAAAGAGAACCATCAATGCTATAAAGTTGATTTGGTTGGAGTTAGAGTTGAGGAAATGTCTCCAAGTAAGTCGACTTTGTTACCTATTGAACATATTATGATAAACTCTATTGACACGATTAAGGAAGGACAAAATAAATAAGTTAAGGAGTATGTGCATGTCATATCAAAAGTGATGCCTAAAGTAATAATGAACCACGGGTCTTAGTGGCAACAAAAGATCAAAATTTCAAGATCCTTAAAGTGAAAGAGATTCATCCACAATCATAGCTTACTCTCTTAATAAAACAACCAAAACCACCTGATCGAGTTGGGAGTCACTTATCTAGTTTGAAAAAATAGAAATCTAGAAGATTAGTGAAGAAGTATATGGGAACACGTGGTTGGAACAAATGTGGTATTGGGGAGAGAAATCATACTAATTGCATTCACAAGAACAAGTTTGATTTCAAACCAATTAGATACACTGATACAAGTCTAAAGGAAGAACCTGATTAGAGAAATAAACTTCCAAGCTAAGGACCTTAAATAAATGCTTTATCTAGTGCCGAATAAACAAGAAAAGAGTGATATGAAATGAATCATATAACATCATAAAAACTAGATACCTGACATCAAAGTCTTCAGCCTACTATCCTAAATTATCCTACCCTGACATAAGCAATGTTACAACCTTGAAAAGACCTCAAAAGTGTGTGTTTAAATATAACTTTGATTGACTTTGATAGAAACTTTACAAACACATTGCTTAATACTTTTGTGCATTGATTTTGTGATTACCCTATCAAATCTAGTGAATATAAGTAAGATGAGAGACAAGTTGAGCACTTGTATGTTTGAAAGAACTTTTCCTAGTTAATTGAATTGAAGCAGGGAATAGAAGTGTTGATCAACTAAAGAAAGGTGACGACCATTAGTAAGAGTAATCATTTTAATTCTGATGAAATATTCTGTGTGCAGATAGGTTACTTGAGGACAAGTAATAAAGTAATTTTTGGGTTGTGATGACACTCAGTCATTATGTAATATTTAAGAGAAAAATTGATCGAATCAGAAGAATAATGAGCAAAAGCCAAGCTAAAGTATAGAAGAAGTAAGCAAAAATTTACTCACAAACAGGGTGTCACATTTTCTCAGCAAAAACATCTTTCTCAATTATCATATAATAGCAACGAAAATGAATAACAACAACTCAACTTTAATTATCTCATGAAATAAAACCTGACTTCATTTCAAATCATTAAGGAAATAGTTCAATAACTCTAAGAAAACACAAAATAGAAAGGTAACCCATCCTAGTGTCACAACATCAGAGAGACACACGAAAACTAAAATAAAATTCAAAATCGATAAACCATAAATAAAACCACTACACCATCCTTCAACTCAACAACAACTAAGGCTCATCTACTTAAGTATTTGTACCATAGAGGTAAAGAACAACACTAAAACAAACAGGGGGTGAAAATACATTTATAAATGTTAATGGTGCATAAAACAACAAGGATACCTCAATAATATCAGTCATCAGTCACATATATAATTCATAATGATGCTAAATCACAAATACAGTTATGTATACAATGTATGCATCTCTTCTACTCCAATGCATGTGGTACAAAATTTGGGATATCATAGTTAAGTTACTAATTAATCTACTCATCATTGGTTTCTCTCTGAACCAAAACTCATCTCAAGTCCCTTCTGTGAACCTGAAACTCGTTATCGGACAAAGTCTTAGACTCGGTATTGATCCTCTCTCAAAACCAGAAACTCGTCACTGGACTGAAGTCCGTACACCTATATCCGATATGCATGATGCATGAATGCAACAAACAATACACATACAATACTCATCCCATCCTCCAACACCCACGTCCGTCTCAGGTTCCTATATGAACATAAAACATAGCCAATACAAGGCAATAACAATGGTTTATCTCTGAACCAAAAACTCAATATAAACATTGCCAATATAAGGCCAGAATAATGCTTCCTCTTTGAACCACACATCTCAACATAACTCAACTATTTTAATATAACTCAACATAATAGTTAAACATATAATTTCTCAACAATGCTTATCAACAGGGTAAAAACAACATCAACAACCATCAATACTCAATAAGGTTTACTCAGAACTCAATAGAGCTCACAATTAACTCGACCACTTTTTTATTCAAAAATAATAGTCACATGGCATACTCTAACCTTCACTCATTTACTCTTCGACTCAACTTTGACTATGTCAGATGACTCAAAACTCAACTCTTTTGATTCAGCTTGATCACTCACACGATTAAAACTCTTTTAACATTAATAACTACAAGACAACATTAAACAATTCAAAATTGTATCCTCATTATTATTCCTTTGTAAACACCACGAATAAAGCATTATATCTGCATCTTCAAGTGCACATTTAATCTCTTAAGACAATATCATAAGGTGGCCCTACACGTCAGCTTTCCAATGCTTCAAACCACGCCTCAAACATTGTTATGGAACTCAATTTATGGCAAAAATAGGGGAACCAATAGATTGTAGCAGGGGACCAATTATTGTCACATGGAATTTTCTTAAAATCTCACTCTTAAACTCATATTTTTTAACCTTTAACCATCCCAAAACCATATTCAATCATATTCTAACATGCCCAAGAATTTCACACCATGAATTCAACATCACACGTCGATTATATAACAATTAACACAACAAATTCATACAAATTACATATTTAGATCATTAGTCATCCATCAAATCATCATTATGTTCATCAAAACCCCAAACATATATTCATCATTATCAAATCATAATTTTGCATATCAATCCATACGAAATTAAGTAATTAACACATCACAAAAACAATATCACCACACAACGATCCCAGGAGGTTTGCACAACCATCTTAAGATCCAAAACCTCATAAATGGAGGAAAAATAAAAAGGAACAAGGAAGAGGGTAAGGATCCCTCTCTATCCTTCATGCGTAATACACGCATAAGATGAATAGTTTCCCCCCTCCCTTACCTCGAATTTGCATCAAAAACCTTGAATCTACAACTATGGAAGCTCTACTTTTTCTCTGATAGGGTTTCCCAACTCTGCTGACAACTTTTCACGTACTGTCAAAAGCTCTCCCTATTTTTTATTTGAAATAACCTCTAATTTTATTTTTCATTAAATCCAATTATTCCCCCTCAACTCTTGATAATTCTCAACTCAGTGCACTAATTATATCAAAATCCTATTTTCCTCCCCAAAGTCTCAATTCCCTCTATTTCTCTATTAATTTAATTGTCATAAAAACTATAGTAATTCTACTAAAATCCAATAATTCCCAAAAATACTAATTATATCAAATAAAGCACTCTAACACTCAAATAAAATAATATAAGCATTTTAAACTTAATTAACATAAAATAAACGAAAACCAGGGTGTTACATGATAGTTGTACAAAAATTTAAACAATATTGGAAAATCCTCTAAGGGAATAGAGGGACTAGATGTATTCTTTAGTTGGTAAAGGGAACTAGTATAAATTTTCGTGTGTTATTTATCTTGTGCATTTCAAATTTCTGCATTTTATCTTCGTACGTATCATAACTATTATCGTTTACGACATTTTTAAAAAGTTAAGAAACTTAGTGCAAAAATTAGAAAAATTCAGCAAACCTAACTCACCCCCTCTTGGATTGCATCAAAAACTTACAATTGGTATCAGAGCAAGAGTTGGATAAATTGCTCATAGATCTGGGAAATATGGGTGTCATACCCCAAATTTTGACCACTCATTGTTAAAATTTTGTTTATCCGACTGTGTTTTCACTTCGTGTCATCTGCATATCATATCATCTATTTTTGTAATGCATATTGTTTTAATTTTTAGTCAGAATATAAGCGTTGAAATCTCAGTCATTTTTGGTAAATTATGCGAAAAATCAATGAATAAACATTTTTTCAATTGAACTTGCAAATGTCCATTATTCATCTATCTTTCGCACAATTTAATCGATCTCTCATTTTTGTTTTATTTTACATATAAAATAAAAATTAAAAAAAAAATCAAATAATATATATATATATATATATATATATATATATATATATATATATATAAAATATATATATAATATATATATATATATATATATATATATATATATATTATTTGATTTTTTTTTAATTTTTATTTTATATGTAAAATAAAACAAAAATGAGAGATCGATTAAATTGTGCGAAAGATAGATGAATAATGGACATTTGCAAGTTCAATTGAAAAAATGTTTATTCATTGATTTTTCGCATAATTTACCAAAAATGACTGAGATTTCAACGCTTATATTCTGACTAAAAATTAAAACAATATGCATTACAAAAATAGATGATATGATATGCAGATGACACGAAGTGAAAACACAGTCGGATAAACAAAATTTTAACAATGAGTGGTCAAAATTTGGGGTATGACACTCATATTTCCCAGATCTATGAGCAATTTATCCAACTCTTGCTCTGATACCAATTGTAAGTTTTTGATGCAATCCAAGAGGGGGTGAGTTAGGTTTGCTGAATTTTTCTAATTTTTGCACTAAGTTTCTTAACTTTTTAAAAATGTCGTAAACGATAATAGTTATGATACGTACGAAGAAGATAAAATGCAGAAATTTGAAATGCACAAGATAAATAACACACGAAAATTTATACTAGTTCCCTTTACCAACTAAAGAATACATCTAGTCCCTCTATTCCCTTAGAGGATTTTCCAATATTGTTTAAATTTTTGTACAACTATCATGTAACACCCTGGTTTCTCTGCTCTTAAGCTTGTTTCTCTGCTCTCACTCTCTTGAATGCTTCTCATGTAACTTAGGAAAAGGAAGGAAAAAAAAATACACACACAAGGGGGTGGTGCCCTACGCCCCCCCCCCCCCCCCCCCCCCCCCCCCCCCCCCCCCCTTCTAACAATATTTTTTTCTCATTTTTTTTCTTCATATTTTGTCACACATGTTTATTTAATATTAGTTTTGATAAATAATTGTTAATAAATTAATTACTTATTTAGTTTTACTAATATTAATTAGTAGTTTTTACTAAATATATTTCAATTATTTAATTTGTGTGAATGATCATTTAATTGTTTAATTGATTATTATTCGATTATTTGTAAATAAGTGTTCACATCACTTATGATTTCAATTAAATTCTAACCATTTAATGAGACCAAAGGCATTTCTATGTGATCTCTGGTTTTCTCTGTTTGTTTGTGCTTTTTCATCTGATGCAGGAATTCTTAATCAATATCTTAACGATCATTGGATGCTTAAAAGCTTTGTCGGGTATCTTGGGCTCGTCTGACGCTCCTCTGCTTGCATGAAAATTCACCGGTGTCCGGTATACTCTATATTTAATCTTTGCTTATGCATCATGTTTATGATTAAATAAATATTTTTTAAAAAAATAAACTTTGGGCCTCTAATAGAGTATAAGTCCCATCCCTTGTAAATAAAAACCTTTTTGGGTCTCAGTCATTGTATAAGTCCCAGTACGTAAAAAAATCTAGGCGCAATCGCCGTTTTCAAAACAAAATCATCTGGGCCTTCCCTTGTGTTGCAAGTCCCATTTTTCTTCTTTTTTAAACACTTTTGGGCCTCTAATAGAGTGTAAGTCCCATCCCTTTTTACAGAAAACCTTTTTGGCCAAAGTCATTGTATAAGTCCCTATGCGATTCTTAAAAACGACGGTGCGATCACTGTCTTTCTGGGCCTCTCCTTGAGTTGTAAGTCCCATCTCTTGTACAAAAATAAACTTTGGGCCTCTAATAGAGTGTAAGACCCCACCTCTTTGTAAATATAATAATTTGGCCTCAGTCATTGTATAAGTCCCGATACAATTTTCAGATCAATGGTACGATTACTGTTTTTCATCCGGGCCTCTCCTTGAGTATAAGCCCCGGTCTTCCCTTTTAAACAACTTTCCCTTTTGATTTAGATTCAAATTCACAGTTGTTATCAAAACTTTCTTCAATTTCTGATTAACTAACCCTACAGCTGTTACAATGGAAGCTTGCTCGCCTGTAAGTTTTATCAGCTTTCTTTTACATACTTGTGTGTGTGTGTGTGTATATATATATATATATATATATATATAATACTATATATATATATATATATATATATATATTTGTTTGTAATGTTGGAAGCTTGCTCACCTGTAAGTCCTCCTACCCTCTTTTACATACTTGTCTATATATTTCATCTGTATATATACGCCAGTATATTATCTGCTTAGAGTTTTCCCCGACAATTATGTCTAGAATAGATCAAACTAGTGGTCACTCTTTCAACACAGTCAAAACTAGTTCCCCATAGGAATTTCCAGATACAGTCTTGCCTCCTCTTGGGCTTATACAATATGGAACAGAGAAAGGCATTATTCCCGGTAAAACTTTTCTCAAGACTGTCACTACTAGAATTTGTCTAAGAAATTCATTTCCCCCAGAGAGGATTAATTCCCAGTGAAACCTCTCTTGAATTTCTTCAAACCCTAGAACTGTTCACTAAGAAAGGATTATTCCCGGTGAAACCTTTCTTGAACTTTTCTTAGGTTTGGACCCACAGGCTTCCTAAAAGCATCCCCAGCCTCCTCTTGGGCTTTGTACAAGGACCCTCAAGCTTCTTAAAAGTTCTCATGTCTTCTCTTGGGCTTAGTACAAGGACCCAAAGACCTCCTACAGGTATAGGACAAAACCTAGTCATCCTTTGGTATAGCAGTCTTCCAAAGAGTCAAAACATCAGACCAATTTAGGGTTGATTCTCATCCCTTAAAACACATGCCTCCTCTTGGGCATCATACAAAGATAAACCATTTCATACCAGTAGACTTGGACAGTTTCATTTCCACAAAGAAAAGGAAAAACCCTAGTCATTTCATCAATCACCAACAGAGTTTAAACTCTTCATTCCTAAATTTCCCCATCTAGGGTCAAAATGCTATCAATAAACCCATTATCAGAACCTCAAGGCATCTGATATTTCAACTCTTCTTCATTCCCCAGCAAGAGTTGATTCCCCAATTTGGACCTGTCTCTGGATCTCAATAATCCTCAGCAGAAGTTAGCCTCCTCTTAGGCTTTATATAAGAAATTCCCCAACCAGCCTCCTCTTAGGCTTTGTATAATGAATATCCCTCAGCCTTTTTAGCCTCAATCTTGGGCTTTGTACAAGACACCTATAAATATCCTCAGCTGAGTCGGTAAAATCCTTTTTTAGCCTCAATCTTGGGCTTTGTACAAGACAGATAAAAATCACTCTCTTGTTGAGTTAGTCTCTTTTTAGCCTCAATCTTGGGCTTTATACAAGACACATATAAAATCTCCCTAAGCAGAGTCAATCCTCTTTTCAGCCTCAATCTTGGGCTTTGTACAAGACAAATCATACTCTCCAGCAGAGTCAATTTTCTTCTAGCCTCAATCTTAGGCTTTGTACAAGACAGATAAAACCTCTCACAAGTAGAGCCAGTTTCCCATTTTAGCCTCAATCTTGGGCTTTGTACAAGACACATACAAATATTCCCCAGTGGAATCAAAAAAGCCTTTTTAGCCTCAATCTTGGGCTTTGTACAAGACAGACAAAATATTTCCCCGAAAAAGTCAACTTTTAGCCTCCTCTTAGGCTTTGTATAATGATCTCCCCAAAAAAGAGTCAGTTTATTTTCAGCCTCAATCTTGGGTTTTGTATAAGACAGATATAAAATTCCCTAGTAGAGTCAACCGTTTAGCTTCAACCTTGGGCTTTGATCAAGCCACGCAAAAATCAACATCCCCTCAGAGGAAATAAATAAAAACTCTCTGTAGGAAGGCATTTCTCTGTATAATCACACATCAAAATAGACAATCAAAACAGACCTTAATCCTAGATAACTGTTGTAAGTGGAACACTTGTTGATTCAAATATCCAAGTTGTAATCCATCTCTTATCCTGGTAAATCCCCTTCTTTCATCTAATTGTTGTAAGTGGCAAGCCTCTAGATTATTTACATCCAAACCAATGTCCCTCTCTTAGCATGAAAGATCCCTAAGGAAAAATGGCATTGCTCAACATTGGGTTAAAGTTTCTTCCTTCAGGACAAATCCCCTATAAAGGAAATTATGGCATTGCTGGATTCTTATATCCCAGTTAAAGTAATTCTCCTTTATAACCAAATACCCCAACAATTGTGATAAACAGATGAGATATCTCTCTTTAGAGATAAGTCAAACCTTTTAGCTTCAATCTTGGGCTTTGAACAAGACACAAATAACCCTTTAGCTTCAATCTTGGGCTTTGAACAAGACACCCAAACATCTTTTTCCTCCCATAGAATAGGGGGAACTACGATTGCTCTGATTTCCCTGTTTTCTTTAACGGGAATACGTAGGCATAAGATTACGAAATCTTAGCGAACACACCAATCAAAAACCTTAGGTCCAGTACCATATCAAAAACATCAAAAAACCCAAAATCAACAAAACTCTCTCTCTCTCTCTCTCTCTCAAACATTCCCAAAGGAGAAACTTTTCCCAATCAACAGACAAACACCAGTAAATAGAAAATAGTAAAATTGATAACAATCTATGGATAACCATATATAGGATGGGTAATTGACAACTCCCCATTGTATAACCTGACCCCGAACTCCCCAATCTCTTAAGCATTTGTTAAAGAAAACATTTGCGTACAAGGTTAGTTTTAGATAGCTTCCCTTTCCTTTCCAGCTCAATAGGATAAATAAGAAATCAGAAAGTAGCACCCAATTCCAACCATGGCGATAAGGTGGTCGCGTCACCGACAAAAATCGCACGCTACAGAAAAATGGCGACTCTGCTGGGGAGCCAAACTAGGATTATAATTCCTAAGAGGTCTAGGTTGTTAGCAATCATACTATATATATATATTTACTCATTTTCCTACTTGATATCCGTGTTTATTTTTCTGTCAATGGGAATGCGATTGATACGTATGTGGAAAGTTTGAGAGAACCCTAAGATTAGGGGTGGCATAGACGGGTGGACTTATAGGGAGTGAATCCCGAATAAGCGATCCTGGTAGACCACTAAATCAGGTGAGGGCCTATGTGGATTCTGACTGTTGAACGACCCATGGTCGTGAAAGCAGTGTTTTCCCAGTGCGGCACCCCGTGACCCTGAGGATTTAGTAGACATTAACCCTATGACCATTTGGTAGTGCGGTGACTATCGGGAATAGTTGATCGCGATACTACACTCAAATGAGATTACCCTAGGATGTTACAGCTCGCTCGGGTGAACTAGCTTGCTGTTGATATCCCTAGGGGGGTCAATGATTTTGGGAACCTTGGGATTCATTCTACAGGTACAAAAATTGACCAGAATACAACCTTTGGGGATGGGTAGAGCCATGACTCCATGCTCGTGACATTGAACCCTTGAACCCATGTTTTTTCAATGTTTTTGTGTGCTGCATTCATGCATTCATTTAAAAAATTCTTAAACAAAGAAAAATCTTCTCTTTTTTTTTTAAAATAAACTAAAACAATAATTGCAAATATCAGAAAGATTGCGTTATGGATTTCGGTAGAAGAAAGACGTACAAGTACACTTTCAAGGCTCTGAAGCTAGAGAATTTAAGGAGGTTGGCAATGATGATCACCAACCCTGATGCTTTCAGAGCTAAGCATAGAGGACTACTGTCTCTGTTAAGGGTCCACGTAGTTGAAGGAATCCTTTCTACGTTAATTCAGTTTTACGATCCGGTTTATCACTGCTTCACATTCCCGGATTATCAACTGACACCAACGTTAGAAGAGTACTCTCATCTGGAAGAAATTGCAAAGGATCAGGCCATTGCAAGAGCAATCTCTTTGGACGAGTCAGAAGTTAGGACTCACATGACCACTAAAGGAGGAATCCAGGGTTTACCAGCTAAATTCCTGATAAAGAAAGCTCTGTACTTTGTTAGTATAGGAAATGTAACTGCTTTTGAAGATATCTTTGTCCTACTCACATACGGGTTATTCCTCTTTCCCAACATCGACAACTTCGCCGATACCAAAGCTGTTAAGATATTTCTGATTGGAAACCCTGTACCAACCTTGCTCGCAGATGCTTATCATTCTATACACTTAAGGAATTTGTACAACAGAGGAATGATCACATGCCGTGTACCCTTACTTTACAAATGGTTCATTTCCCATTTACCCAAGTTTGCTATATTTTGGGATCACAAGAGTACTCTACGTTGGTCACAAAGGATTATGTCTCTTACTAACTCTGACATAGATTGGTATAATAGGATTTATGAGGGGATAGAGATCATCGACAGTTGTGGAAATTTCCATAACGTACCCCTCATAGGAACTAAAGGAGGAATCAACTACCATCCAATTTTAGCTCGCCGTCAACTCGGATACCCGATGAAGAATATCCCGCATAATGTTCATCTGGAAGGTCTTTTCTTCAAGGAAGGGGAAAATGACAGGGAACTAAAAATGGAAATAGTACATGCCTGGCAACATATTCACAAGAAAGGAAGAGAGTCTCTAGGAAGACCAAATTGTATCTACATGGAGCCTTATCTCCACTGGGTGCATACTAGAGCCCTCAAGCTGAGGATGCCTTACCCCCGCCAAAAAGTTTTTCCGTTAAAGGAATTTGTCCTTTATATCATGTCTGACAAGGAAAAACTCCAGGTAGCTCTCAACAAAGTTCAACGTGAGAAGAGCTCTTGAAAAAATAAGTATCGAATCCTCAACGTGGAGTGTACCAAGATTCAGGAACTGTTAAAAGGAAAGGGTGCTCTGATTAAGATAGTAGAGCGGCATATTGTAGAAAGTCAGGAGTACCGAAGAAATCTGCTCGATCCTTTCACTTGGCAAAGGACTAACAACTCGAAAACCACTAAAAAGCCCCGGTCAAAGAAAAGGAAAATACCAGAACCAGCATCTGAGCTCTCTTCAGAAAGGACTCATGATCCATAAGCTTAGCCATTTTCCTTATAGCACTTTGTAAAATACTGTACTTTTCCCTTTCTACAATCTTTTAAATTCAATAAAACAGGGTCTCCACCCTCCACTGTATGATATTTGCAATCTATTTGTTGAAGTTCTTTTTTATTAAAACTAAAAATATATATCATTGCATATCATTCATCATTCTCACAAAACTCGTTCTTCTTATCTTCGAGTCTCATGTGTGTGTCACGATTCTAGAGTCAAACTGTCTCACTCATACAATACTCGGGCCAATCGATAAAAGAAAATGGACGATCTCGAGGAAGAGAACAGAGAGCTGAGAGAAGAAGTCGACGCTCTAAAGGAAAGTTTGGAAAAACTTCACAATGACATGCAATCCCTGGCAGCAGCTTATAGGCAACAACAAAGGACTGCGATCTCAGATATCACATCTACGCCCATAGTAGAGACATATGATCCTCGGTACAACATGCCTAAGGGACGCCCCTGGGGTATGCCTCTCAACTTTGTCCCTGAAGGATATATCCCGCCGGTCAGTAAAGACCCAGAAACTGCAGTTGGAACCATTGGGCTTAAAGGTTACAAACTTCGGGAAAATGAAGATGCAAGGTTTATGACAGCAACACCTGAAGGTTACAAACTTCAGGATACTGAAGCTCCAAGAATCACCGCTGTAATGCCTATACCACAACCAGTGGTACATACTGTCCCGGAAGGACATATTCCACAAGTAATTTCTGGTGGAAACGAAGACATGTACGAAAGAATAAATGAGTTCCAAGAACAATTCTTGGAAATGCAGAAGGAACTGCATGCCATTCGCGGTCAAGACTTATTCAGAAAAGATGCCGCCGACCTCTGT
This sequence comes from Lathyrus tuberosus, assembly GCA_022829125.1. Taxonomy (NCBI): domain Eukaryota; kingdom Viridiplantae; phylum Streptophyta; class Magnoliopsida; order Fabales; family Fabaceae; genus Lathyrus; species Lathyrus tuberosus. Next base: position 1,914,718 of record JALAZF010000323.1, on the reverse strand, counting down.
TTAGTCCCTAATGTAAAAATCCCGCACAAATTTAAGGTGCCTGACTTTGAAAAATACAAAGGCAACTCTTGCCCTCAAAGTCATTTGGTGATGTACGCTCGAAAGATGTCAACCCAGACAGAAAATCAACAGCTACTGATCCATTACTTCCAAGACAGTTTAACAGTTGCCGCACTAAAATGGTACATGGGTTTAAACTGCACCAAGATCAATACTTTCAGAGATCTCGACGCTGCTTTCATTCAGCAGTATAAATATAATCTGGACATGGCACCGGATAGGGATTAGCTTAGAGCAATGTCGCAGAAGGACAAAGAAACTTTCAAAGAATATGCTCAGAGATGGCGTGAAATTACCGCCCAGATCTGTCCCCCTCTTGAGAAAAAAGAGATGACCAAGATCTTTTTGAAAACCTTGAGCTCATTCTATTATGACCGAATGATTGTCAGTGTGCCCAGTGATTTCACTGAAATGGTGAGCATGGGAGTACGCCTTGAAGAAGCAGTCCGAGAAGGACGATTGGTCAAAGATGCAGAGCCATCAAGCAGTACCAAAAAATACGGTAGTGCTTTCCCAAAGAAAAAAGAGCAAGATATTGGTAATATCTCTCTCGGAAAGCAAAGGAGAAGGTATCAATCAGTAGCGGTGATAACTCCCGCTATCAACCCTGCGCCGGCTCCGACGTATCAACCTCAGGTTGCTCAGAGCCAACCAAATCAACAAAGGACACAACAACCTCTTCAGCAGGCTCGTCCATAGTACAACAACAATAATCGTACGACACGACCATCAGGGTTCGACCCTATACCAATGTTGTACGTAAAACTATTTCCACTTCTACTGGCCAAGGGGTACGTCCAAACCAGGTCTCCTCTTACAGTACCAGAAAATCCACCTTTTTGGTTCAAAGCAGATCAAACTTGTCCTTACCATCAAGGAGGATCGGGGCATAACATTGAGAACTGTTTCAGTTTCAAGTCTGATGTACAGATGCTTGTCAGGAACGGGATCCTATCTTTCAAAGATACTAATCCAAATGTTCAGACGAACTCGTTTCCACAACATGAGAAGACTGCAGTAAATTTGATAGAGGAAGAATTTAGCCGCAATTATCAAATTCACGATGTACTCCTATTAGGAACCAATCTGGTCAGGATGCATTGTATACATAGCTGGTACGGTCATGTACCATCTCACAATTATCACCAGTGTGATATCTGCTCAAAGAACAACCAAGGGTGTTACTTCGTACGAGAGGCTCTTCAAAATCAGTTGGACCAAAAAGAGATTCGACCATGTTCAAATTCTGGGTCGATCAACGTGATGCCAGACTACTCCCTGATCAAAGCAAAGATGTTGTCATAATCTCTGATCATGGGAGGACTAAAAACGTTTGTGCCATAATCCCTCTGCTCAACGAGTCAAAAGTCTCTCTTGACAGTAGAAGAATCCTTAACCTGGAACCAATTGAGGATTCCTATAATGGTCAGGGAAATTAGAAAGATCTCGTGGTTATCTACTTGCCAGGTCCAATACCGTACAAATCAGATAAGGCTATCCCTTACAAGTACGGTGCAATAACCATCGAAAATGGAAAGGAAACTATATTACCCTCCGTCATAAACATTGCCGACATCAGTCGGGTATCACGGAGCGGCCGGATCTTCAACAGAGGAGTTAGAGAACCCACCAAAGAAACAGAACCTCAAACATAAGTTCCTAATCAACTAGTCGATCAATCTAGTAATCTAGAACTGGTAAAAAAACAACGATGAGATGCTGAAGCTCATCCAGAAAAGCGAGTACAACATTGTAGACCAACTGTTGCAAACTCCTTCGAGAATCTCTGTGTTATCTCTCTTGTTCAGTTCCGAAGCTCACAGGGAAGCTCTGCAGAAAGTCTTGGAGCAAGCTTTCTTAGAACAAGATGTGACGATAAGACAGTTTGACAACATCATCTCCAATATCACTTCCTGCAACAACTTAGGATTCAGTGATGAAGAACTGCCGGAAGAAGGCAAAAATCATAATATGGTGCTTAACATTACAGTCAACTGCCATGACGATGCTCTAGCCAGCGTACTGGTAGACACGGGATCAGCTTTGAATGTTATGCCAAAATTAACTCTGATACGACTATCATTTTAAGGAGCCCCGATGAGAGGAAGCGAGGTCATCGTCAAAGCCTTTGACGGATCTAGAAAAATAGTTATCGGTGAAGTTGATCTTCCCATAACCATCGGTCCTCACACTTTCCAAGTCACTTTCCAGTTCATGGACATCCGGGCAGCATACAGCTGTTTATTAGGAAGACCTTGGATACACGAAGCTGAGGCAATCACTTCGACACTTCACCAGAAGCTGAAGTTCGTCAAAAATGACAAGTTAGTCACAGTATGCGGAGAGCAGGCCTTAATAGTGAGCAACTTATCCTCATTTTCCTGTGTAGAACCCGAGGTGGTCGTTGGAACCCAATTCCAAGCACTCTCAGTGAGCAATGAGAATCGATTAGAGAAAGGGACATCGATTTCCTCATACAAAGATACTCTCAAAGCAATCGAGAGTAATAACATAAAAGTATGGGGACAGCTCGTAATTCCTACTAATAACAAGACAAAGAAATGTCTTGGTTTTTCTTCAGCCTGTACCCAGACTACTAAAGACGAAAGTTTTCGTCCTCTTTAGGACTTCTTCCACAGTGGAGGTTTCCTCCACCCAGTGTCTCAAGAAGTACACACCATCAATAAGAGTGACTCCTCCGATACGGACGAGGAATGGAAATCTTATCTTAACAACAACGGTTATATGTCTCAGGAAGAAACGCACATGCCATTCTATTTTCCCAAGCAGGGCCCGAGATATATACCAAGATCAGACGTCCGAATGATCTATGGAGATTTTGATCCTGAGGGATGTCGTGCTCCACCTAACTCGTTAGAAGATGATCTAATGAAGGACAACTTCGATCAGGACTATTATGATCCCCGGGATGACTTGCCTATCTGGAAGCCGTACAAAAAAAAACTTGGGGCAAAAGAGTCAGTCGAACGATGCTTATCAGTTGAGTAATATTGAAAGGAATACCCACGTCTCCACTGAGTCATGGGATCATTACTTAGAACATTCTGAAGATATCCAGCACAACGATGAATCTGCAAAGATTGCAGGACAAGAGTTCATCAACTATGCTTTTCTTGAGGTCAACGTCATCGAGAAGGATGACTCCTCTATTCCCATGGAAGTATGGGACACCTTAGGACAGCCGAGTGGTAAATAAGACTTCTTGGTCAAGTACACCACTCCTAAAAGCTCTCGCATCAAATACGAGGATATCCAGCTAACTGGATGGGGAGATCCTCTTGAGAGTGAAAACACTAAGGAAGCTACATCAAAAGAGTTCGTTTATGACAACTCTGCTTGGGAGGAAGACTCCAACGATCCCGCTCCGCCAGAAATCAACATCATTTCTGAGGGCAAACCAAGAAAGAAGGTACCAGACTTTGTGATTCACCAAGGAGTTCGTCACCAATGGGTTGTTGTCGATGCCCCGAAAGTCATCCATAAGTCTAAGTAATTGCCATCTTTGTTTTAACCTTTCACCCTGCCCAGGTGAAAGGGATGTTTTTTTATAGGGCTCACCTTTCTGTAAATGTCCCTCTTCGCTTTTCCCAAAGCGACAGAGTTTTGTTTTATAGGGCTGTATTTCAAGAATCGACAAAATCATAAATAAATAACGTCGTTCTGTCATTCCCGCATTTATTGTTGTTTTCACTTTTCTTTTTTTCATAGAATGGTAATCCTAAAACAGCCCAAAAATAAATAAAAACAAGCATTTTTCAGAAAATACACTGCACACGGTCTTGCATTTTCTCTATCTCTTCTAAAATAACGAACCATCACGTCATGCAGATTGCTTGTTTTAAACCCCGTTGAAACATACGATCCAATGCCTTCTCCCAACTTTGAATTTCCGGTATTTGAGGCTGAAGAAGAAGAGGACGCAGAAATTCTAGAAGAGATCTCCCGATTACTCAGACAAGAGAAAAGGTCCATTGATTCTCACAAAGAGCCGTTGAAAACGGTCAATTTGGGATCAGAGGAAGGAAATAATGAAGTTAAGATTGGAGCACTGCTCAGTCCGACTGTCAAAGAAAGCTTGATAAAACTTCTCAAAGAGTTTCCCGATGTATTTGCTTGATCCTATCAGGACATGCCAGGATTAGATACCAGCATCGTGGAACACCATCTACCGTTGAAGTCAGAATGTCCACCGGTAAAACAAAGGTTGAGACGGACTCATCCAGATATGGCTATCAAAATCAAGGAGGAAGTGCAAAAACAGATCGACGTAGGTTTCCTTGCCACCTCAGAATATCCTCAATGGGTAGCCAACATAGTGCCAGTTCCGAAAAAGGACGAAAAAGTCAGAATGTGTGTAGATTACAGGGATCTGAACAAAGCCAGTCCAAAGGATAACTTTCCCTTACCGCACATAGACATTCTGGTAGACAGTACAACAAAGTTCAAAGTATTCTCCTTCGTGGATGGATTCTCGGGCTATAATCAAATCCAAATGGCGACGAAAGATATGGAGAAAACTTCATTCATCACCCCATGGGGCACCTTTTGTTACAAGGTAATTCTGTTCGGTTTGAAGAACGTCGGGGCAACCTATCAAAGGGCCATGACAACTCTGTTTCACGATATGATGCACAAAGAAATCGAAGTGTATGTCGATGATATGATTGCCAAATCTAAAACAGAAGAAGAGCATGTGACACACCTGTCGAAACTATTTGAGCGTCTGAGAAAGTACAAACTTCGCTTGAATCCTAATAAATGCACGTTCGGTGTCCGCTCGGGGAAACTTTTAGGGTTCATCGTCAGCCAGAAAGGAATTGAGGTTGATCCTGACAAGGTCAAGGCCATTCAAGAAATGCCTTAACCAAAGACTGAAAAACAGGTCAGAGAATTTTTGGGACATCTGAATTACATCTCAAGTTTCATATCCCTCATAACCGCGACATGCGCGCCGATCTTTAAACTACTCAGAAAGAATCAAAACTGCGTATGGACAGAAGACTGCCAAAAAGCCTTCGACAGTATCAAAGAATATCTGTTGAATCCACCAATCTTGTCTCCTCCAGTAGAGGGAAGATCGCTGATTATCTACATAATAGTCTTGGAAGACTCTATGGGTTGTGTACTTGGCCAACAAGACGAAACCAAAAGAAAAGAGTCAGCCATCTACTATTTGAGCAAGAAATTTATCGACTGTGAAACTCGGTACACTATGCTTGAGAAAACTTGTTGCTCTGGCTTGGGCAGCCAAACGTTTTCGCTAGTATATAATTCATCACACTACTTGGTTAATCTCCGAAATGGATCCGATCAAGTATGTCTTTGAAAAGCCTGCTCTCACGGGAAGGATCGCCCGTTGGTAGATGTTGTTATCAGAATACGACATCGAGTACCATGCTCAGAAAGCCGTCAAAGGAAGTATTTTAGCCGATCATTTGGCTCATCAACCGATTGATGATCATGAATTAGTCGGATTTGACTTCCCAGACGAATATGTCATGTATTTGAAAATGAAAGATTGCGATGAACCGCTACCCAGTGAAGGGCCAGAACTAGGTTCCCAATGGGGACTCATCTTTGACAAAGCTGTCAACAATTATGGAAACGGAATTGGGACAATCATAATAACACCTCAGGGTACCCACATTCCTTTCACTGCCAGACTAACTTTCAAATGCACAAACAACGAGGCCGAATACGAAGCTTGCATCATGGGTCTCGAAGAAGCAATTGACTTAAGGATAAAGAATTTGGATGTGTATAGATACTCAGCCCTGGTTATCAATCAGTTCAAAGAAGAATGGAACACATACCAATCAGGACTGATTCCTTACAAAGATTATGCAAGAAGGTTGTTACCATTCTTCAACAGAATCGAGTTTCACCATATCCCTCATGAAGAGAATCACATGGCTGATGCACTAGACACTCTATCTTCTATGATTAGTGTAGGTCAATGGAACGATGTACCTAAGATTGACATAATGTGCCTAGAACGGCTCGCTTACATCTTCACAATTGAAGTAGTTATAGACTACAAACCTTGGTATCACGATATCAAATGCTTCCTTCAGAAACAAGAGTACCCGCCTAGGGCATCAAGAAAAGACATGAAGACCCTCAGAAGGCTGGCAGGTAACTTCTTCCTGAGCGGTGATACACTCTATAAGAGAAACTTCGACATGGTCTTGCTCTGATGCGTAGACAGACCAGAAGCAAACATGTTGATGAAATAAATTCACGAAGGATCCTTTGGAACTCATGCCAACGGACACACAATGGCCAGAAAAATTCTGAGAGCAGGGTACTATTGGCTGACAATGGAATCCGATTATTACAAGTACATGAGGAAGTGTCATAAGTGTCAGATATACGCTGACAAAATCCATGTACCGCCAACGTATCTCAAAGTTCTTTCTTCTCCATGGCCTTTTTCCATATGGGGAATCGACATGATTGGCATGATCGAACCCAAGGCTTCAAACGGACAACGGTTCATCCTGGTAGCCATTGACTATTTCACCAAGTGGGATGAAGCAGTGTCATACACCAATGTGACCAGACAAGTGGTGGTCCGATTTATCTAGAACAATCTCATCTACCATTATGGTATTTCAAGCCAGATCATTACTGATAATGGATCTAACTTGAATAGCAAGATAATGAAAGAGTTGTATGCTAAGCTTAAGATCGAACACCATAACTCATCTCCCTACCGGCCTAAGATGAACAGAGCAGTAGAAGCGGCTAACAAGAACATCAAGAAGATTGTCCAGAAGATGGTTTTAACCTACAAAGACTAGCACGAGATGCTACCCTTTGCTCTTCACGGTTATCGCACATCTGTCCTCACTTCAACAGGGGCAACCCCTTTCTCTCTAGTATATGGCATGGAAGCAGTGCTTCCCATAGAAGTAGAGATACCATCAATCAGGGTATTGATGGAAGCTAAGCTAACAGAAGCTGAATGGTGTCAAAGTCGACATGATGAATTGAATCTGATCAAAGAAAAGAGAATGACAGCCTTATGCCATGGTCAGTTGTATCAGCAAAGAATGAAGAAGGTGTTCGACAAAAAGGTCCGACCTCGCGTCTTCAGAAAAGGAGACCTTGTGCTCAAGAAGATACAATTATTCCTCACTGATTCTAGGGGCAAATGGACTCTAAATTATGACGGCCCCTATGTGGTCAAGAAAGCTTTCTCAGGCGGCGCCTTGAGACTCGCAACCATGGATGGAGAAGAGTTTGCCTACCCCACAAATGTTGATATAGTCAAGAAATACTTCGCCTAAAAAAAACGTCTCGGTGGATTGAAAACCCAAAAGGGCGGTCCCGGCAAAAATTAGAGACATAAGCAAAAATCATCCCGATGGATTGGAAACCTCAAAAGACAATCCAGGCAAAAGTTAGGGATTAATGGCAAGTAACTACGTCCAACAAGGTTAAATCCCCAGCGGTAGCACCATCCGTCGGAAAACTTCAAGTCAAGGTCATCTTCGACAGAAGCTCAGGATGTCCAGAATTCAAAGTTGGTAGAAGGATAACGGTTGTTATGTTTCAACGTAGCCCCTTTTCCCTTTAAATTACCATTTTCTAAACTTTGTAATGCTCTATGGAATCACGCGCTTGGCTGATTTCCATTCTATCAATAAAATTTGAGCCCTAGTGCTTTTGTTTGCAATTCTTATTTGTTTTAGCTTTACAGAATGACATTTTTAACATGATCAACGATTCTTGAAATAAAACAAAAATGAATTTAATTGTCAATTTTTTTTTTCTACCTTTAAAATAAAGATGACAATTCCTTTTGACTGATGAACATTGAAAGAACATCGATAGTTTCTTCGAAGGTGATTGAACCTCAAAGTGCAGAATCAAAGTACTCCTTCTAAAGCAGCACACTTGAATGAAGGATCAACTGTGCCAGATATGAATGTCCATTCTGATACCCCCGACAGAGTTTTTACCTCTTAAGACCGACTAAACGATTCTTTCACCCCCACAGGGTCTACCTCTCCTAAGTAAGGCATGATTGGTATCATGAACCAATTATACTTTTCATCCCCCGCAGTGGCCGAGTATCCAGTTATGTTCATCCACTAGTCTGTATGTCGTGTCAGTTTTGTCAGCATAAACATACATACATCATGCATAATTGATTCACTTTCATAATCATATTGCATTACTATCGCTCTGGTCATACTTATTTCCCAAGTGATAAAACCCCTTTTGTCAATCAAGTTGTCAGTTGTCCTTTTCGTGTCGGATAAAACAAAATCTTGGTTTAAGTTCTTTCCTCGTCAGGAAATGTATCGTTTAAAACAATCTCTCTCCCCAATTTATTTCTGGATTGGAGACGGTCCTCGACCACTTTGATAACTTGAACCTTTGAAAGGCAAGAAGACATTCGACAAACGTCACTCTTCACCATTGAAGATGATATTTTCGCTTTCCCAGAATAAGGAAAATCCCCAGAGAAAGCCTCTCAACCGAAGACTCTCAGCAGTACATTGGTTTTTCTCCAAAGAAAGTCAACGTTAATGAAGTCATCAGCACCTCAAAATTGGATCACATCACATGGCATTTCTCTGAAAAGATCTCGAAGAAAAGTATGATGTAATATCCCCAAGCGAAAAGCAATCTCTCAAGAGACTCGTTTTCCCCAGTAGAGTCAATAAATGACATCTCCAACAGAGAAGTTTGCACACCTCTACAGCTCAGACGAATGGGTGTCCCCAGCAAGTCTGACCTCAAATATTTTCCATAAAATGGTGTCTTCCTAAGTAGAAAACTCGGTGAGAAGTTTGATGAAAACCGCTACACATAGTTCCCCTTGTCAAGGAAGAAACTCGACAAGAAGAAACTGAGACCAGTTCCGTGGCTGAAGACCAGGATCGAGACGAAGTTTATTTCAGAAACTGAGACCAGTTCCTTGGCTGAAGACCAGGATCGAGGGGAAGTTTATTTCAGAAACTGAGACCAGTTCCTTGGCTGAATACCAGGATCGAGGGGAAGTTTATTTCAGAAACTGAGACTAGTTCCTTGGCTGAAAACCAGGATCGAGGGGATGTTTTTCTAAGTATCATTGCTTAGCAAAAGAAGATGGATGAGCAAACTGCCATTCATAACCACCGTCAAAATTTCGGGTATTCCGATATTTAATCCTCTTGCACCTTGAATATCCGAATATCTTCGCCATTCACACCTTAAGGTCCAAGAAGATTAAATAGGGGCATCTGTCATACCCCAAACTTTGACCACTCATTGTTAAAATTTTGTTTATCCGACTGTGTTTTCACTTTGTGTCATCTGCATATCATATCATCTATTTTTGTCATGCATATTGTTTTAATTTTCAGTCAGAATATACGCGTTGAAATCTCAGTCATTTTTGGTAAATTATGCGAAAAATCGATGAACAAACATTTTTTCAATTGAGCTTGCAAATGTCCATTATTTATCTATCTTTCGCACAATTTAATCAATCTCTCATTTTTGTTTTATTTTACATATATATATATATATATACTCTCATATTTTTATTTTTAGAAAAAAATATAAATTCATATATTTGTTTTTTTAATAAAATACAATTTTTATTTTTTATGTATTTTGTTTTAAATGACTTTTTGTTTTTAATACAATTTTGTTTTTCTTCTAATTTGTTTCTTATGCCAAATTCATCTTTGTTTATTTAACATAAGTTTCTTTTGTTTTATATACATGAATTCCTAACAAATTTTAACTTGAATTCTTAACAAAAACCATCATTTATTTTGAATCTTGGAAGTTAAGAAATGAAGACTTGGAAGATCAAACTTTGAATTGATTATTCTATCTTTTTATTTCTTCATCAACAAGTCATATTTTTCTATAAATACCACATGACTTCTCACTTCAAAATCACACCAAACCTTTTTGGGCCTCAGTCATTGTATAAGTCCCAGTACGTAAAAAAATCTAGGCGCAATCACCGTTTTCAAAACAAAATCATCTGGGCCTTCCCTTGTGTTGTAAGTCCCATTTTTCTTCTTTTTCAAACACTTTTGGGCCTCTAATAGAGTGTAAGTCCCATCCCTTTGTACATAAAACCTTTTTGGGCCTCAGTCATTGTATAAGTCCCTCTGCGATTCTTAAAAACAACGGTGCGATCACTGTCTTTCTGGGCCTCTCCTTGAGTTGTAAGTCCCATCTCTTGTACAAAAATAAACTCTGGGAGCTTGTACTACTGCATCAAGATGTGTGGAACACCATGGTTCAAAAAAGGAAATTTGCAATGAAAACTATGTATGAGGCACTGATGGAGAACAACAACACAGTGAGTTGGAGATTCGTGTTTAAAGGCAACTGTGCTAGACCTCGCGCATTGCACACGTGCTGGCTGGTTTGGCATGGGAAACTTGGAACTAAAGATAGACTTGCTAGATTTGGTATAATAGAGGATGTGAAGTGCAGCCTGTGTAATGGAGCAGATGAGAACCTTGACCACTTGTTTTTTGGTTGTAGCATCACACAGAATATCTGGCAGCACATACTAAATTGGTGTGGTATACAACATGTTCCTAGTCAGTGGTCATTGGAACGAAATTGGATACTGAGTAGAATTGCAAAAAAGGGGTGGAAAGTGAGCCTACTGAAGCTTGCCATTGCTGAAACCATGTACGGCATATGGCGATATAGGAATTGGAAAATTTTTGGAGGAGAAAATCACCTAACACACACTATTATTTGTAGAGAGATAACTGATAGTATTATTTATAGGGGTTGGGGATCAAATAGGCTTAGGCAACATATAACATCTTTGATGATATAGTTTTTTTGGATGGTTGGATCAATTGATCACCTTGTAATTATTTGCTTTTTGAGTTAATATATATCCTTTTAATTCAAAAAAAAAAAAAAAAACTTTGGGCCTCTAATAGAGTGTAGGACCCAATCTCTTTGTAAATACAATAATTTGGGCCTCAGTCATTGTATAAGTCCCGATACAATTTTCAGATCAACGGTACGATTACTGTTTTTCATCCGGGCCTCTTCTTGAGTATAAGCCCCAATCTCCCCTTTTAAACAACTTTCCCTTTTGATTTAGATTCAAATTCATAGTTGTTATCAAAACTTTCTTCAATTTCTTGAATAACTAACCCTACAACTTTTACAATGGAAGCTTGCTCGCCTGTAAGTTTTATCAGCTTTCTTTTACATACTTGTATATATATATATATATATATATATATATATATATATATATATATATATTTGTTTGTAATGCTGGAAGCTTGCTCACCTGTAAGTCCTCCTACCCTCTTTTACATACTTGTCTATATATTTCATCTGTATATATATGCCTGTATATTATCTGCTTAGAGTTTTCCCCGACAATTAGGTCTAGGAATAGATCAAACCAGTGGTCACTCTTTCAACATAGTCAAAACTAGTTCCCCATAGGAATTTCCATATACAGTCTTGCCTCCTCCTGGGCTTATACAATATGGAACAGAGAAAGGCATTATTCTCGGTGAAACTTTTCTCAAGACTGTCACTACTAGAAATTTGTCTAAGAAATTCATTTCCCCCAGAGAGGATTAATTCCCGGTGAAACCTCTCTTGAATTTCTTCAAACCCTAGAACTGTTCACTAAAGAAATGATTATTCCCGGTGAAACCTTTCTTGAACTTTTCTTTGGTTTGGACCCACAGGCTTCCTAAAAGCATCCCCAGCCCCCTCTTGGGCTTTGTACAAGGACCCTCAAGCTTCTTAAAAGTTCTCATGCCTTCTCTTGGGCTTAGTACAAGGACCCAAAAACCTCCTACAGGTATAGGACAAAACCTAGTCATCCTTTGTTAGAGCAGTCTTCCAAAGAGTCAAAACATCAGACTAATTTAGGGTTGATTCTCATCCCTCAAAAAACCTGCCTCCTCTTGGGCATCATACAAAAATAAACCCTTTCATACCAGTAGACTTGGACAGTCTCATCTCCTCAAGGAAAAGGAAAAACCCTAGTCATTTCATCAATCTCCAACAGAGTTTAAACTCTTCATTCCTAAATTTCCCCATCTAGGGTCAAAATGCTATCAATAAACCCATTATCAGAACCTCAAGGCATCTGATATTTCAACTCTTCTTCATTCCCCAGCAAGAGTTGATTCCCCAATTTGGACCTGTCTCTGGATCTCAATAATCCTCAGCAGAAGTTAGCCTCCTCTTAGGCTTTATATAAGAAACTGCCCAACTAGTCTCCTCTTAGGCTTTGTATAATGATTTTCCTTCAGCCTTTTTAGCCTCAATCTTGGGCTTTGTTCAAGACACCTATAAATATCCTCAGCTGAGTCAGTAAAATCCTTTTTCAGCCTCAATCTTGGGCTTTGTACAAGACAGATAAAAACCACTCTCTTGTTGAGTCAATCTCTTTTTAGCCCCAATCCTGGGCTTTATACAAGACACATATAAAATCTCTCTAAGCAGAGTCAATCCTATTTTCAGCCTCAATCTTGGGCTTTGTACAAGACAAATCATACTCTCCAGCAGAGTTAATTTTCTTCTAGCCTCAATCTTGGGCTTTGTACAAGACAAATAAAACCTCTCACCAGTAGAGTCAGTTTCCCATTTTAGCCTCAATCTTGGGCTTTGTACAAGACACATATAAATATTCCCCAGTGGAGTCAAAAAACTCTTTTTAGCCTCAATCTTGGGCTTTGTACAAGACAGACAAAATATTTCCCCGAAAAAGTCAACTTTTAGCCTCCTCTTAGGCTTTGTATAATGATCTCCCCAAAAGAGTCAGTCTCTTTTCAGCCTCAATCTTGGGCTTTGTACAAGACAGATATAAAATTCCCTAGTAGAGTCAACCGTTTAGCTTCAACCTTGGGCTTTGATCAAGCCACACAAAAATCAACATCCCCTCAGAGGAAATAAAAAAAACTCTCTATAGGAAGACATTTCTCTGTATAATCACACATCAAAATAGACAATCAAAACAGACCTTAATCTCAGATAACTGCTGTAAGTGGCACACTTGTTGATTCAAATATCCAAGTTGTAGTCCATCTCTTATCCTGGTAAATCCCCTTCTTTCATCTAATTGCTGTAAGTGGCAAGCCTCTAGATTATTTACATCCAAACCAATGTCCCTCTCTTAGCATGAAAGATCCTTAAGGAAAAATGGCATTGCTCAACATTGGGTTAAAGTTTCTTCCTTCAGGACAAATCCCCTATAAAGGAAATTATGGCATTGCTGGATTCTTATATCCCAGTTAAAGTAATTCTCCTTTATAACCAAATACCCCAACAATTGTGATAAACAGATGAGATATCTCTCTTTAGAGATGACAAATTCTCTCTCAGTCAAACCTTTTAGCTTCAATCTTGGACTTTGAACAAGACACAAATAACCCTTTAGCTTCAATCTTGGGCTTTGAACAAGACACCCAAACATCTTTTTCCTCCCATAGAATAGGAGGAACTACGATTGCTCTGATTTCCCTGTTTTCTTTAACGGGAATACGTAGGCATAAGATTGCGAAATCTTAGCGAGCACACCAATCAAAAACCTTAGGTCCAGTACCTTATCAAAAACATCGAATAACCCGAAATCAACAAAACTCTCTCTCTCTCTCTCAAACATTCCCAAAGGAGAAACTTTTCCCAATCAACAGACAAACACCAGTAAATAGAAAACAGTAGAATTGCTAACAATCTATGGATAACCATATATAGGATGGGTAATTGACAACTCCCCTTTGTATAACTTGACCCCGAACTCCCCAATCTCTTAAGCATTTGTTAAAGAAAACATTTGCGTGCAAGGTTAGTTTTAGATAGCTTCCCTTTCCTTTCCAGCTTCATAGGATAAATAAGAAATCAGAAAGTAACACCCAATTCCAACCATGGCGATAAGGTGGTCGCGTCACCGACAAAAATCGCACGCTACAATGGGTTCCACTAAAAATTTCTTAGGAGAAGGATTTAGTATACATAGACCACCATGCCTTCTTTATAAGCAAAATTATTCCAAAATGTTTGGCCATAAATATAAGCAAATATCAACAAATATAGGTGCATTTAATGTCTTTATTCCAAAACTATCTCTGCATTAATTACTTCATATTGTTATTGGATGAAAACTTAATTAAGGGTAAATTAGTAATTGTGTTATTTTTTTACATGAAATCGGGGGAATTAAATACACTTAACTATCCTTCATAATAAGCGTGAAAGTTGTCTTTTTTGCTTATAAATCAGGCCGAAGTAGTACGATTTTTGGAAAATAAGAATGTGAATGTTTCTTGAATCTCATGGTGTAGAAGTATGGAATATCGTTGAAGAAGGACCATTTGTACCCACTCATAGCATTGAAGGTGTAGAACAACCCAAGCCAATGGAATGAAGATGATAAAAAGAAAATCCTATATGATAAAAAGGCCAAAAACATTCTAGTATCGGCGTTAGGAACAGATGAATTGTCTAGAGTTTTGAATTGTAAAATGACTAAAGAAATATGGGATACATTAAGAACAACACATGAAGGTACGAAGGAAGTAAAAAGATCTATATTGAACACCCTCTCCTAAGAATATGAAATGTTTAGAATGTTACTGTGAGAAAAGATTATAGATAAACAAAAGAGGTTCACCCATTTGATAAACCATCTAGCCGTTATTGGAAAATCTTTTTCAAATAATGAATTAAACTTATAGGTTCTAAGATCTTTGACAAGAGCATGGTAACCAAAGGTGACAACCATTTTTGAAAAGAAAATCTTATCAAAGATGACATCGACATCACTTTTTAGAAAGTTACACGAACATGAACTAGAACTTGGTCGATTAGAACAACATGAATAAACAGAAAAGAGGCATAAATCTATCTCCTTGAAAGTTGACTCAAATATAAATCAACAAGAATATAGTTTGGAAGAAGATGATAACACAACTTTTATGGTAAATAAATTTGGAAAATTCCTAAAGAAATACAAGACAATAAAATTTAGTCAAGGCAAGAAATTTGTGAAGAGGAAATAAAAACTATAATCAAATCAAAACTTCACTTGTTTTGAATATGGCAAACAAGGGTACATAAAGGTGGATTGTCCATATCTCCAAAAGAAGAACAACTTTAAGGGAAAGAAGGACTCAAGGCAAAATACAACCTACATTGTCTTGGAAGATAATGAAGTAAGTTCATCTTCGGATTCCGATAATGATGAACAAGCATATATCTCATTGATAGAATCACGTCACTCTGATAATGAAAAAGAGGTAAGTAATGATAATCCTTCATATAATGAATTACAGAATGCATTTAATAAATTACATGATGAATGTCAAAATCTCTCTATAATGTAAAAAGTAAATCATTTCATCTTCAAAAATTAAAATAAGTACTTTGAAAAATGATATATAAAATTAAAATAAAAGTAGGCATTCATGCTAGTTCTTCAACATGCAAGAAATATGCTTCTCTTGAAACCAAAATGGACGAACTAAATAAAATCATTGTTAAATATGAAAAGTAAAACATGGTTTGGATTGTGTTTTAAGTTATAAAAGGTATCTAAATGATATAAGTGGACTAGGATACTCTAACTTTGATAAACCTAGTCAAATAAAAAAAACTATCTTTGTTAAATCTAGCAATGTGCATAAAAATGTTCAAACTAGAAAAGCTGAAAATAATTTTCATATGAATTATGTTAAAATTCTAACTATGAACCTAAGAAGAATAGGTCTACTTGTTCTTGTTGTAATTGTAAAGTATGTACGCATAATACATGCTACATGAGAAAATATGGTGTACCAGGTGGTGAGTACGTATGGGTAGAAAAAGATACTAACTATTAAGGACCCAAATCACATTGGGTACCTAACAAATTTTAATTTATTTTGTAGGAATGCTTTAAATCCACAACCAATATGTGGTATCTTGATAGTGGATGTTCCAAACATATGACGAGATACAAATCAACATTTTCATCCTTGATTATAAAGTCTAAAGGATTTGGAAAAGAGAAATAACAAAGGAAAAATATATGGAATTGGAAAAGTAGGTACACCGCCCTTTGCCACTATTGATGATGTGTTATATTTTGAAGGTTTAAAGCATAATCTACTTAGTATTAGTCAATATTGTGATAAAGGTTTTAAAATTAACTTTAATAAGGATTAATGCATCATAGAATATGAGATAATTCATGAAATTAAACTTGCTGAAAAAAGGATTAACCATACTTCCATGATATCTCTTGATGCCTTGTATTTAAAATTTAAATGGCTTATGGTTAATAACAATGATTCATGAATTTGACATAGAAGAATTGCACATATTCATATGGATCATTTGAATAAGTTAGTGAATCATGATCTTGTTGTTGGTTTACCTAAGATTAAGTATGTTAAAGATAAGTTATGTGATGCATCTCAATAAGGCAAGCAAACAAAAGTTTCTTTTAAACCCAAAAATATTGTTTCAAATTATAGTCCACTTCAATTATTACATAGGATGAACCTTAATTGAAGGGTCCTTGCACCCTATGAGGTAATAATACACTGGACCTTCACTAAAGGATCATTTTCGCTCTACGGGGTAATTATACGTTGGACCTTCACTAAAAGATCCTTGTCTTCCTACAGGGTAATTATATGTTATTTGAAGATTGAAAAGAACTCATACCCTATCCGTAGACTTACACAAAGTACTACATACGCTAACCTGGAGAGAAGAACCTTCATTGGAACTGTCATAACTAGTCACAACCACACACTCTTGCAAGTCTATAAAATCTTAAACAAATCTTTAAAGAAGCATTAAATACACAACGAATCTCCTAAATCAATCACGAATCTTTCAAGATAAGATTAAAATCCATGAAACAATGGAAAAAGAATGAGATAGAAGATGAAAGAAATCGTTTGCAAGTGTTCAAGAAAGATTCAAAACTCTAAAGTGTTCCTTGATGGACTCACCCCTATTTGAGTTTGGGGACTAACCCTTAATTTAGCTTTAGGGACTCATCTCGATCATCTTCTAAGATACTCGCAAGGTCTTTAACACAACAGTATGCTCAAGTTAAGTCACTTTGCCTTTTCCAAGGTCTCATTCTTGAGAGACTGTGGGCTGAGATAAATTACAAGGAATAAAGAGGAATGCTCTGTAATGGAAATAAGAGTGGCGAGCTTCCTAATTAAGCTTGGTTTCCCAAGGGGGTCTTGCGTATAACAAGTTGGCCAAAACATACAATGCAATATGACCATCTAAAAAACATTTCAGGTTGCCCAATTAGGCTTCAATACAAACCTAACAACCCTTCTTACATTATATATGTGGTATCTAAGGTATCTTAGGAGAAACGACCAAGGACCGTGAATAAAGGGGAAAATCGTTCCTCTTATGATAGAGGGATGATCTTGTCTCTTTCACTCCATTTTTCTTTGGGGAAATGGGGAAACCATCTCACGGTTTTCAAAGACTAAACCTAGATGATCTCCTATAAATCTATCAATCCCAAAATTTAGAAGGGGGAGAAGGAATTTTCAACATACATACACAAAGAGAATCTCTCATGTTTTCTGCATGGGTGGGCTTTCATAACTTCCACGCATTCCGGGAACACTAGATTCTATCAAGGGCGAGGTTGTTACCCTTATTGCACTTTAGAAAGCATAAAGATCATTCATCGTTCACAGACGTCACACAAGCAGAGCTTCTTACACCTTACATGAGCAGGCTATCCCACTTTGTTGTGCCTTAGCAAGTATAAAGTGGATCATGTATACATTGATGAAAACTTAGCAAATCCTTTACCAGAAGGACTAGCTAGAGAGAAAATCCAAAATACATCCAATAGGATGTGACTTATGCCTATAGATAAGTGAGTTGCTTATGATGGCAATCGAACCTAAAAGGCCGGAGATCGCAATAATTAGGTTCAATGGATAAAACAAGTTGTGAGCAATACGAGAAAAATGAGATCTATACTTTGTATGATTGAAGTACCAATCTACATGAGTACTATTAATGGACTCACCAATGTGATTGTCGAACTTAGGCAAGTTCCTATGGAATTTCGAGGCCGAATTCCTAGTGTCTTCACTAAACTGAGATACAAGTGAAGGGCCATTGAAAAACATACTTATAAAACACACATAAGAAAAGTTTGTGTGAGGTGTTAATACTAGTACAAAATGACGAATATAATTTTAAATTTTACACCCATTATACGAAAAAACGGGTGTAAATAAGAAACCAGATTACAAACTTGTAAATAAAATGTCATTTTAATTATTAACACGTGACAATAGACACCTTATTTAAAAAATGTGTAAATTAAAAATATTATTATAATAAATTAAAATCATTATTATAGTCAAAATTTAGATTGGTAAAACGAGTGTCAAATATCTATTACTACCGTTAAAGGTAAAACGAGTGTAAATTTAGATTGGCTGAAAAAAATTGTTTAGTTTAATAAATCTAAATATTAATCTTAAACACATTAATAAACCACAATATATTTTATTAAGTGTTAATTGGATAAGTAAGTGAATTAATGAATGTGATCAAAACCCTTTTTAAAACTCAATTTCTTTAAACGTATTCTCTCTGAAACCCTAGAACTCCATCTTCTTCATCGCACATCAGAATGCAGATTTCTATCGATGGAAAATCAAAAGTCGAGTATATTTAATTATTTCAAACAATTCACAATCAATCTCAAACCCTAGAAATTCAATCTCTATAATTTCCCCCAAATTTCAATAATAATCTAAAACCGTGTTTTGATATGAACCCTGAAATTAGGGTATTCTAATACAGCTATTCCACAGACCCATATTTCTTTTTCTGAATCATCCTTTACTTTTCATATTTATCCCTTTTCTTTATTTCTGATCCATTACTTCTGATTCTTCCACTTCCAACAACAACAACAATAGTAATCGTTGTGCTTTCACGCTTATCCTTTTTCGATTCCACGGAGAAAGAAACTAAAACGATTCCAACATCGTTTCATCTCACTTTGTTCTTCTATCCTATTGAAGGGTATTGATTTGAAGGCCGGGGGTAAGTCCAAGAAGACAAAACGAACCGCACCAAAATCCAACGATATCTATCTCAATCTTCTCGTCAAGGTACTTTCCATCTCTACCACTATAACACTTGTTACTGTGATTGCGAATAATGGATCTGTGTTTGAAGCGATTTCCTTGTTTGTTTGAAATTTTTAGCTTTACCATTTCCTTGTTCGGAGGCTCCCGGTAATTTCAATGCGGTTATCCTTAAGCATCTTTTCATGAGCAAAGTCAACAGGCCACCGCCATCTCTCTCTAGGTTGATTCGTTCATGAAGGGAAAAGTATATTGATTCATACACTCTGTTTGGATAAATTGTCAAGTCTAGTGAACTTATCATATTGATGTTTATGTATAAGCTGATTTCAATTTTTTTCTTATAAGCTGATTTCTTAAATTATCAAACATGTTTACAAGTTTTTATGTCATTAAATTAGTTGGAAGAAAGTAATCCAAACATGCCGTTATTTTTTAGAAAAGAAAATTTGTTACTTGATATAATTTTAAATTTATACATAATGCTTAATTTGGGTTTTCTGTTGCTGTTTCATTATGAGGGTTAAGATTGTTGTAGTTGTGGGGGCTGTGACTGATGATATTCGTGTTTATGACGTACCTGCAATGAAGGTAACTGCCTTAAGGTTCACAGAAACTGCCAGAGCTAGAATTGTGAAGGTTGGTGAGGAGTGCCTTACCTTTGATCAGGTGGCTATTGAAGCTCTTCTAGGCATGAACACGGTGTGTAATTTATTTTATTATATTTTCATTAGTATTTATGGAGTTTTGCTTATCTTTTATGTCAAAATTATTAAGAGAGGTTGCTTTTGCTAGTTAATGGACTTATGTCTATCTAATGTTGAGCATGTTTTAAGAGAGTGTCTCACATTTGCAATACTGCATTAGTATTTAAACAATATTTGAAATGTTCACCATATGAATTCCATTTTCACTTTTTTAATCCACGGAACCATGCACTAATATATTTTTTTGAGAATGGAGTTGGAATGAATGTTATATTGCTTATTTTATTTGCTTTTATTTAAATAATGTTTAAACATGATATCAGGATACTGGTGTTTGTTAAGTATAGGATATGATTAATTATTCTAAATATCATATGCACCTTGTAGATACATACATGCACCTTAATTAAAATGAATACCCTATGCTCAAATTTATTTAGTGTGACCAACATGCAGATTCATTGGCAAGTCATACAATACTATCAATTTTGTTTCATTGTTGTAAAATTAGCTTTGAAAAGTGTAATGGTTTAGGATATGAGTATGCCCCTAATTTTCATCTTAATTTTGGAATAACCAAGACAAGTTTAGCTAGTGCAAGTCCAATTGTGATTTTTGAATCTGATTCAATCTTAGCAGTTTCAGTCTCAATCGTCCAATAACCGCTCCTCTCTCAGAAATAAGGGAGTTATTCTTACTCAGATCGGTTATTCTCTTTGACCCTTTCTCCCAGTCAGTTATGATGAGGCACACCATTTCCCACGTTCACTGGGTACGTGGGTAAATGGGAGTGAGTTTAGGTGAGTTAAAACCAACAACGGCCTGCTACTAAGATCCAGGTGAACTCATGGCCCATTTCGGGCGCCCTATAGCTTCATAGGGAAACTCGCCCTTGCTAGCGTGTTTTGCCTTCCTTACCTGGGTTGGTTCCTTCTTGAGGCCCAATACAATTATTATGGTACTTAGAATAGTTGAATTATACCATACCTAAAGGTCTTTCCAGTTTGATGTCAAGTTTTGGTTTTTAGTAAAACATTGTTTTCCAGCTTACTTAGATGCCTGTTTTGCTATATAGGCTTTTCAGACAACCTTGACTTTTTTATTTAAAAAGATTCGTTATGACCTAGGCTTTATGTAGGTTAGGCCATAGGCTCCCATTTTGTTAGTCTATATTAGTCATGTTGTGTAATTTAATGCATAAACTTGTTTTGGAGGGGCTAATGTGATTAAGAATTTTCAAATTTAAGATGTTAATTTCAATGAGTAATATCATTACAATTTTAGCATTTAAATTAATTATTTATGCCACATATTTAGAATGAGTTTGTTATTTTTGTTTGTTTGTTAGAGTGGTCCATCATAGTATTGCAGTAGAACGACGTTTGAAGACGCGACTCCTGAAATGGTTAGGGATTTTTTTTTGGGATGATGACTATCGGCTGAGGTGGGATGATATGCTTATACATGCTTCAACTATTTAAGAGTGTGATGTCACTGGAACAATGATTGTGTAGTGGGTGCGCAAGGTTAGTATGTGACTTCGTCGTGTTATGTGTTGTAGCCTTAGCTATGATTATCAAGTGACTTTCTTGCATTCTCATACTCTATTTTTTTTGCTTGCTACAGTTTCCCTTGTTTTGCAGTGATAGAGAATATATCATAGGTCGTCGAATTTGGAATGCAGAACAAAATTATTATTGTGTCACTAAGGTATGCAATCACATATGCTATTATCTTCTGTCTGTTGGCGTGTGCATGTGAGTGTGAGTGTATTGATCTTCTCATGAAGTCTTTTGTGTATTGGGATTTGGGATTGTGTACATTTATATATTTTCATATTCTCTATGAATAATTAACCAACTAGTTTTTTACTTGCTTTTTCATAAACATTGTTATAATGGGAAGATAAAATGTTAAATTTGTAGAAGTTTGTATTGCTAAGTATGCGACGTGGTGTTTAGCATCATTTGACTCGAGTCGTGAGCAACCTCAAAATAAGAAATTAGAATTTAAAAAGCTATTTCCTATTTCAGACAAAAGCTCTTAGATAATCATTATAGTTTTCTATATTAACTAGCCATATTTCACTTCTTCAAGGAGTACCTTGTTCCTCTATGCCAAGGCAGAGCAAACCTAAACGAGTAGATCTTTATTATTCAAGGTATTGTATTCGTGCAGGTAACACTTGATGATTGCTACTGTCCTAAGCTGTATATGCATGTAATGATATAATTTATTCTTAATTCCAAGCATGAATATTCGAAGAGGAAATTAGTTTAGCATGTGTGTTTTATGGAATTATTTTGTTATTCAGCTTATGTAATGGAGTTTACGTTTGCTATTTGAAGTTAGATATTTTCTTTGTTTATTTTTCTTTAATGTTAGTTTGTGAAAAATGCAGTCAGAATAACACATTTGTCTTTGAGTTACTTGCTTCATGTTGTTACTAAACAACAAAAGTATTCCATTCGTGACTTGGTGAACTTCTTTGGTTAGAAAAGATATAGTCAAACTCAAACTTGGTTATCTCACTTGGTTAATAATAAGGTTTGGTCGGATTGGAGGCAACCTCAGATTGTATTTTAGCCCAAGTTTGTTATGATATGGGTCCTGTTTAATAGAGATCCTTTTTGGGTTAAAAATAAGCTTGGTTAACAAAAGGGGTTCTCAAACTTACTTCGTTAGGAAATTCATAATTTTAGATGCTCAAAATTGCATCTATTAAGTTTGTTTTGTCTGATAAAAACTTCTATGGTAAGGATCAATTTTAAATTATATAAGAAAAGTTATTAAGAAAGATCTCGTGATTAATAATTTGGATAGAAGCATGGTTCTGGATAGAATATTATATAAGGCTTGGTTTTTGTTGTTGTTGTTATTATTATGTTTTGTTTCTATTATTTGATCCTACTTGTGTTAAAATAGTTGTTTTTTCTGATATGTGTATTTAATTGTGATCTTCTTTCTATTTTTCCTCTTCTTTCCCTGTTGTTGAAGTATATGATAAAGATACTCCGTAGTTTAAACAATAATACGAGTGATTTTCTATTTTGTTTCAAAACTAGACTTTTATTGATGATGCTAATGGATAAGTAGATACTAATCTTATCGATCTGCTCAGCGTTGATGCCTGCTTGCACAAATTATTGGAAAATCCGACACTTATTCTTTGCTTCTGTTTTTGTATACAACCGAAAATTGGTAGAGAATAATGTAAAAGGAAACTGTTACTGTCTGATTGATTAGCTTCTTTGATTGCTCAAGAATTACATTATATTTTATCTGTACATGCCAAATATATTTGAAGCCGGGTTGCGTTGTCGGCCAAGATTAAGTATGAACTAGACTACGATACCAAGAAGGGTCAAGCAATACAGAGAGCTAGGTAAGTATCTTTTATAACCCGGACCGGTCACATAACCGACTCCCATCAGCCGAACTCCTACGAAGTCGAATACAGACCCAATCAACCTGGAACTTACACCGGACATGTAATACACTACTACGAAAAACCCATTTAGCAACGGTTGGGAATGACATATAATGACGCGGGCGAAGGCGTTGTTATGTAGATTGTTGTTGTAAGTTCGCTATTTCTACAAAGGTCTGGAAACCGTTGTTGTATTCTGGAAGCGCGCGATATATTGCAACGGTTAGGTATTTCAACCATTATAATATATATTAACTATCACAACGGTTATCAGTATGAACCGTTGTCATATATGTTAACTATCACAACGGTTATTTGTCTCAACCGTTGTGGAATGTATCCTTAGTTTATTAAATACAAATGTATATTGCTCGTTTTACCATCCACCTTATTAAAGAAATACAACCATTAAAATTGGTAAAGAACTATATAATCTGATAATTAAACTGTTCTTGAAAACCAACTTAAACACACCACTGTTTTCCGAATTGCATCCATTTCATTCCGCACATTTTATGTTTCTTAACATAAAATTTATGGTTCGATGGTCGGTTTCCTTCAATCCATCGATATCTTTTGTTATAGTTTACCTCATCATCGCCAAAAATCGCCACGCTTTTATCATCATAACAATGACCATGATCTTAACAACCACGGCGATTAGTGACAATGATGAGGTAAATTATAATAAAAGATATCGATGGATTGAAGGAAATCGACCATCGAACCATAAATTTTATGTTAAGGAACATAAAATGTGCGGAATGAAATGGATGCAATTCGGAAAACATTGACATGATAAAGGTTGGTTTTCAAATACATCCTAATTTTCAGATTATAATGTTCTATAGCAATTTAACTGATTGCATTTTCAATAAAAAGATAGTGAAACAAACGATATACATAGTATATAATAAACTAAATTTCATATACAATATCAGAATGAATTCATATATATGTACCTTATCAGAATGAATTCATATATAGGTACCACCATCATCATCACCATGTGAAACAAATCCTAAGAAGTGGGAAGCAATGATGAAAATTAGTTAGTATTAAATTTAACTATATACAATATACATAGTATATATATAATAAACTAATGTTCTATATCAATTTAACTGATTGCATTTTCAATAAAAGGATAGTAAAACAAACAATGTACATAGTATATAATAAACTAAATTTCATATACAATATAAGAATGAATTCATATATATGTACCTTATCAGAATGAATTCATATATATATGTACCACCATCATCATCACCATGTGAAACAAACCCTAAGAAGTGGGAAGCAATGAAGAAAATTAGTTAGTATTCAAAACAAAACAACCAAAAGTTGAAACAAAACCCTAAGAAGTAGGACTGTACCATTACAATGAAGTTCACCTTGCTTGTGAAGCATTGAAGTCGAATCTGCACAAAATGAGAACAATCAACAAAAACAACATGAAGCAAACGAGATAATGGGAACTATTTAACAAAAAGATTGAAGTAGAAGATTACCTTATTTTCCATAAACAATATGTACATTACGCTTGCTACCGCCAGCATCATCACCATGTTCATCTAGTTTTAGATTCTACAGGAAGAACTACAAGGAGGAAGAAGCTTAAATCAAAAGCTTCATACTTCTTGTATTTCTTCTCGCAGATTCTAAAAAAAGATGAAGTTTGGGTGCTAGGGTTTCGTTGTGAAGGAAACGGCTCGACTGTCAAAAAGGGAAAGTTAATTCCCTTATATAGGTAAATTTTTCACAACGGTTTTCTAAAATAACCGTTATGATAGATTATATATTAATTTAATAATATCACAACTGTTAGTTATAATAACCGTAGCAATACCCCTTATACGTGTTACAAGGTTCGACACCAGGCAACAACATTTTCCTAAAATTACGCCTGGATTATAAGCGATATCGCTACGGTCATTACTTATAACCGTCGTGATATTATTAACCGTTGCACTTCCCAACATATGAACGGTTTACAAGAAAATATAGTTCCAGAATATGAACGGTTTACAAGTTATCATCATTACAAGCATTAAACTATCAGTCTTTTCATCTTCAACCTCATCTATAAATAGACAATTTTACATATCTAAATAATATATTCTTCGTAACAATGAGTTCAACAAATGAGAATCCTAGAAACCTCAATGAGGAACGTCAGGCGCCAATCCAGGAGGTCGTCCAACCAGCAACTGCCAACTTCAGGGATGCCTTAAGGGTAAGGAAGGATAAGAAGAAGAAGAAGAAGAAGAAGCCGAAGAAGAAGAAGATAAAGAAGAAAAGGAGGCCTGTATATTATGATTCCGATGAGGGGAGTGAGGAGAGATGTCTAGATTATGAAGATGCATTTTATGCTATGGGCTTTGACAATGATCTTGATATGTAATATGTTTATCAATGTACTCTCAATGGAATATTAAAATAAAATTATGTCTATATATGTTCATCTCTTACAGTTTTATTTTTAAAGTTATATATATACTCTATTGCACTTAAAAATACTAAAGAATACATTGCTGTGAATCGAAGCGTGATACATGTAGTACAACGGTCTTCTAATACAAGCATATTAAAATGTAAAAATATGGAAAAAAAATATAGAGCTGGGAATCGAAGCTTGTTACACAGCTTGTATTACAACGGTTATGTAATACAACCGTCATTAAATATGGCGTTATAAATTTTTAATCCTGTTACAACGGTGGGATACAAAACCGTGGTAAAGCTGACGTCGTTAAATGGAGTTTTCGTAGTAGTGATACCCTGCATTTTATTTTGCTCTGGATAATATTAGTTTTGATCACCTGAGTTCCGGTGTACTCTGAGGAATTATCTGTAAAGATAATTAGAGCAATCGATGAGCTCAGATCAGATCAAATTAATATTATCTGACTCTGAGGTGTTAACTTTTGGTGCTATAGAGATATTTGGACATTTAGTAGTGTTACTAGCTCATTTAAATATCTCTCTATCATTCCATTTCGCTCACTTGTTCCAAAAATAGAAACAAAGTTGGAAAAAGATAGAGAGAAGGAAGAGCAAAGGAAGAGAAAGAGGAGAAACCTAGAAGAATAGCAAAGAGCTTGGATGATCATCTCTTCTTCATCAAATCATCCCAACATCTTCTCCATCTTCATCATCTTGATCACAGGTGAGTTCTAGTTAGAACCCTAAGTGTAGAAACTTAGGTTAGAACTTTGAACAAAAATGGTGGATTTGGATTAATTATGTTAAATGTTGTTTCTATGGTTGATATATGAAATAGAATGCATAACATGATTGAGTTGTGTGATAAATTGCTGAATAATACTTGTTATGGTGATGGATCATGTTTTGAATGGTTTTGGTTTGAATTTACACCATTAAAAACAGGTTTTTGAGCTTCTGGTTCAGTGGTAACCGGTTATTCATTCTGGGGTAACCGGTTACATGCAGGAAAAATTGATGTCCTGCGTGAAAAATGAACGAAGTAATCGGTTACTTATTTTGAGGTAACCGGTTACCAAAATGTGCCTCTAACTCTCATTTTGATTCTGTTTTGAACAGTGCAGCTTGAGTAACTGATTACTCATTTTGAGGTAACCGGTTACCACTGTTATGATTTTTGAAAAATGTTTAAAAATTGATATTTTTTGGATCGTAATTCCGATCGAGGCATAGTGATAGCCGTTGGAAAGCTATGAAAATATCCTACAAGATAAAAGTGAAAAATATTGCTTTCGATACCCGATTAAATAAATCATAGGGAACCCAAGAGTTATGTTAACTTTATGATTGAATTATTACATGTAATTCTATTACAAAACCGTATTATTCTTTGTCTAATCAATTGTTGTTAACTATGATTGAGAGAGTAATCATGTTTAAAATATGGAATAGGAAGAGTGAGGAAACTTCACCATAAATCTATATTAGAACCTAGTAATGTGGCTAGGAAATTGATAGATAACCTAAATGACGACGCTCGCGCATGCAAGGCCGAGACATGTGTCCAAATGCTGAATGGTATAGAAAAGAATAAGACACTAGTATGGAACATGTGTAAACCATGGTAATTATTGAGAAAAGGCAAAAGAGGCCTAAAGGCAAATGTGGCCTAGAATTGTTGAATTCAATTACGGTTGTATGTGAAATCATGAAATCGTAACCATTATCCTATTATGTGCTTTTTCATGAGTAACGAGCTCCTCTGGAATGAATGCACGATTACTTGGTAGGTTTGATTCCCGATTATAGTATAAATGGAACCTATATGGTAAAAAGACTTGTGACGGTGTACGGACCGTGTGAAGTGACGAATTAAGGTGATAATGTGTCCCTTAGTTCCGAATCCATCTCGTATGCCAAGTAATCTACGAGGGTCCATGACTCGTTCTGACTTCTAGACGTAGAAGAGGGCGGGAGAAAGGGGATGCCTTGATGAGGTTATCGATAAGTGATAATTTTGAGTTAACGGACTCAATAACATATTTCCATATAGTGTGAGATTGTGAACTCAAGGTCATTTCCCTTCCCTTTGACTTGGGTTAGGATGATAGAACCTTGTAAAGCCGAGAGAATCTATAAGATAGGGAATTCACTGAGATTTAATATCTCACCCCATGTTGTTGATTATATTACAGGTACTTCAGGTTCCACGAAGGGTAAGGATAAAGTCGTTTGATTATTATTACGTATCTTGGCTTTTGGAATGGCATAACTTCCGCTGTGGAGATTTGTTTTGAGATCACCTTGTTGATTTAGTTCTTAGTACATTGGAACATCTTGTATATATTATGCCATAGTTTTTTTTTGTATTTTGTATTTTGAGCATGTAATGTATACAATGTGTTAACTAGGAACTTATGGTATTTTAATACAAAAACTTGGATTCATGTATAATATATATGCTTCGATGTATGTTGTTATATGTGGGTGTTACAGTTGGTATCAGAACCGGTCGTATCCTTGACCTAGCCATGAAATAGTATAAGTGTCTCTTTCCATTCATATGCGTTGTGTCGCCATTGGTCTTAAGTGTTATATATATGGCATTGAGCCTGATCAACTTAATCCTATCTGTATGACCTTTAGGAACATGGATGACAGACTCAGAACCCGTGGTAGACCTGAAACTTCTCCTGCTGGGAAAGAATCCGCCAGGCGGCGAGGGATATGTCCCATGGCCCGAATTCTTACAACAGATGCACCAGCAGCAGAACTAATTCTTACAGCAGATGGTACAACAGATGAATGGGAATCTTCATCCTCCAGTAGTTGTTCCAGATGCTGTAGGTGGAAGTTTTCGGGATTTCATCCGCATGAATCCTCTAGAATTTCATGGCGGATTAGATCATGTGAACGCTCATGAATAAGTGGCTGGTATGGAGAGAATCTTTCTGATAGTTCAGTGTAGTGAAGAGAACAAAGTGGTGTTTGCTTCTCACTCCTTGAAAGGTCCTGCTATGAGGTGGTAGGAGAGTGCTTTAGCTTTAATGACTATCCAAGAGGTGCCTAAAGTATGGGAGCAATTTAAGATTACTTTTATGGAGAATTATTTCCTTAGTTCTTTGAGGACCCAAAAAGAGTTCGATTTCCAACAGTTGAGGCAAGGTACTTTGACTGTGGCTGCTTATGTTGAGAGGTTTAAGATCATGGCTGCTTACTCTAGGCAGGCCGTGTATGCCCCGGATGAAAAATGGAAGATTGACCAATTCCTCTTTGGATTGAAAGCTGAGATTTCTCACAGTGTGTCTCAGTGAGAGTTCACTACTTATGCTAAATTGCTAAAGCAATGTTATGTGGCTGAGAACAGTTTGAAGAAAGTTCAAGCAGAGGGGATTTGAGTAGGTCAAATCATAATGATCATGGGAGATCAAACTAATAGGTTAGGCCTAGACATCAAGCTTTCAAAGGGAAACAAGTTCAGAATTCTAGAGCAAGTGCACCTCCTGTGTGTCGTACTTGTGGTAAGATGCATTTTGGTAGATGTCGCTTCGAAGGATTGGAGTTTCATCGATGTCACAAAGTGGGTCATATGGTGAAGGATTGTCCTCAGATTAGGAATCAAATGCAAGAAAGGAGTCCCGGTCGAGTCTATACATTGGATGCAAAGAAGGCAAAGGGTGATAACTCTTTGATTGTTGGTACGTGTTTCGTTAATGGGAATCCTTGTTTTGTATTATTTGATTGTGGAGCAACACACTCTTTTGTGCCAATGCAATGTGTGAAGCGACTTGGGTTGTAAGCTATTCCGTTGTCTCCTCCCATGGTGGTTACTATTGCCATGGATGAGATGGTTGAAACACCTTTAATGTGTGAAAACTGTGTTTTATCGGTGGATGGAAGAGTTTTCCAGATTGATCTTATTTGTTTACCGCTTAAGAAAGTAGATGTTATTTTGGGAATGGATTGGCTTTCTGCTAATTCAATATTTATTGGTTGTGAAGAAAACCTAATCATCATTCCATCTGTTGAAGCTACTCCGAAAGATGTGTTAACTACTATTTTAGAAGGTACGGTTGGAATGATAAATTTCTTGTTTGAGAAGGAAATATCTGTTCTTTTGGTTCTCACTAAGGAGGAGAGTATCGACCTTCAAGTTCTAAATAGTTTTGTAGTCTATGAGTTTCCCGAAGTTTTCCCCGAGGATGTCACTTCTCTTCCTCCGGAGAGGGAAGTGGAATTCTCTATTGACCTGATATAGGGAACGACTCCTATATCCGTTTCTCCGTATCGGATGACTCCGCTTAAGTTAAGAGAATTGAAGGATCAATTGGAAAATTTAATGGATAAACATTTTATTCGACCCGGTGTTTCATCCTGGGGAGCTCCAGTGTTGTTAGTAAAGAAGAAGGATGGTGAAATGTGGTTATATATTGATTACCGGCAATTGAATAAAGTCACCATCAAGAACAAGTACCCACTACCCAGGATAGACGACCTGTTAGATCAATTGAAAGGAGTCTGTGTGTTCTCGAAGATTGATTTACGGTCGGGTTATCATCAGATCCGTGTGAAGAGTTCAGATGTATCAAAGATCGCGTTTAGAACCCGTTATGGCCATTATGAATTCTTAGTAATTCCTTTCGGTGTGACGAATGCTCCTGCAGTTTTTATGGACTATATGAATAGGATATTTCAAGCTTACTTGGATCAATTTGTAGTGAACTTCATTGATGACATTCTTATTTATTCTCGTACTTCTCAAGAGCATGAAGAATATTTAAGAATCGTTTTATCGATCTTACAAGAGAGTCAACTTTTTGCCAAGCTAAGCAAGTGTGAGTTTTGGATGTCGGAGGTTAGTTTTCTTGGTCACGTCATATCTCTGGGAGGTGTGACGGTAGATCCATCAAAAGTTGAAGCAGTTATTAATTGGGAGAGACCAAAGAATGTTTCAGAAGTTAGAAGTTTCTTGGGACTAATAGGTTATTATAGAAGGTTTATCAAAGGCTTTTCTCAATTGGCTTTACCAATGACCAAACTTACTGGAAATGATTGTCCTTATGAGTGGGATTCAGCTTGTGAACAAAGTTTTATGAGTTTGAAGAGAAGATCGATGACTGCTCCTGTTTTGATCATTCCTGATCCTAGCAAGTCGTATGAGGTATTTTTTGATGCATCAAAGATGGGATTAAGAGGTGTTTTAATGCAAGATAGTCAAGTGGTGGCTTATGCTTCTCGACAATTAAAAGTTCACGAGAAGAATTATCCAACACATGATTTGGAATTGGCGGCGGTTGTCTTTACATTGAAAGTGTGGCGTCATTATTTGTATAGAGTACGTTTTGAAATGTTCAGCAACCACAAAAGTTTGAAATACCTTTTTGACTAAAAGGAGTTGAACATGCGTCAGAGAAGATGGATGGAGTATTTAAAAGATTATGACTTAGAACTAAAGTACCATCCGGGTAAAGCGAATAAAGTGGCGGATACATTAATCCGAAAAGTGTTGCATAATGCCGAGTTGATGATGTTAGAGTATGCCTTGTTAGAATAGTTTCGAGATCTTAATCTTCAATTTATTTGGACTCCTAATGGTGTGATTATGGGAAACTTGAATGTTAATTCTACTCTTAGAGAGGAAATTCAACAAGGGCAAGTGTTGGATGGAAAGTTACAAGAAGTGTTAGTTCAACCGGGTTTCGTGTGAGCTACCGACAAATCATTTTGTTTAACCAAAGGATTTGTGTTGCGGATGATGCGGTGTTGAAAAGAAGGATTTTGGAGGAAGCGCATAAAGGTGCTTTTACTATACATCCTGGTTCTTAAAAAATGTATCAAGACTTAAATAGGGACTATTGGTGGTCCGGTATGAAAAGAGATATTGCGGTATATGTATCGGAGTGTGCGGTATACCAACAAGTGAAGATTGAACACCAAAGACCGGGTGGCTTATTACAACCTTTAGAAATTCCGGTATGGAATTGGGATAGCATTTCTATGGACTTTGCAGTTGGATTACCCCGTGCACAAGATGGTTATGATTTTATTTGGGTGATTGTGGATCGGTTGACGAAATCTGCGCATTTCTTAGCCGTGAAAACTACTTACAAGGCAAGTCATCTTGCAAGGTTGTTCATTTTGGAAATTGTGAGGTTACATTGTATTCCCTCTAGTATTGTCTCAGATAGAGATCTAAAGTTTACTTCAAGATTTTGGAGAGCTTTTCAATAAGCTATGGGAACAAAATTGTTTTTGAGTACGTTGAATAATCCATAAACGGATGGTCAGACGAAACAGATGATACAAACAATGGAAGATATGTTAAGGGCTTGTGTACTTGGAAGTGAAGGAAATTGGATAGAACTTTTACCGTTGATTGAGTTTTCATACAATAATAGTTATCATGCGAGTATTGGTATGGCTCCTTATGAGGCATTGTATGGAAGGAAATGTAGGACGTCTTTGTGTTGGGCGGAGGTTGGCGAAGATAGAATTTTGGGATGCGAGATTATTCAAGAGACTACGGAAAATATTAGAATGATTCTTGACAAAGTTAAATAAGCACAAGACCGTCAGAAGAGTTATGCGGATAACCGTAGGAGACCCTTAGAGTTCGAAGAAGGTGATCATGTGTTTTTGAAGGTTACTCTGAGATTGAGGTTGAAAGGACCGTTTAAGTCGCGGAAGTTAAGTCCAAGATACGTGGGACCGTATCAAATTTTAGAAAGGATTGGTGAAGTAGCTTACAGATTAGCCTTACCGCCTTCTCTGTCAGAAATGCATGATGTTTTTCATGTGTCTCAGCTCCGGAAGTTTGTTCCAAATCCTCTTCAGCCATGTCTACCAGATACATTTGAGATAGAAGCAGATTTGACGTTTGAACCTCAACCAAGTCGTATCACTGGAAGAGAAACTAAAGTACTAAGAAATAAAGAGATTCCTCTTGTGAAAGTTCAGTGGGATGCGACGCATCCGGGTGATGCAACTTGGGAACTGGAATCAGAAATGCGGGATGCTTACCCTCATCTTTTCAGGTAATCTTTAAATTCGTAGGAGAATTTCTATTTAAGGAGGGGAGGATGTAATACCCCGTATTTTATTTTGCTCTGGATAATATTAGTTTTGATCAACTGAGTTCCGGTGTACTCTGAGGAATTATCTGCAAAGATAATTAGAGCAACCGATGAGCTCAGATCAGATCAAATTAATATTATCTGACTCTGAGGTGTTAGCTTTTGGTGCTATAAAGATATTTGGACATTTAGTAGTGTTATTAGCTCATTGAAATTTCTCTATATCATTCCATTTCCCTCACTTGTGCCAAAAATAGAAACAAAGTTGGAAAAAGATAGAGAGAAGGAAGAGCAAAGGAAGAGAAAGATGAGAAACCTAGAAGAAGAGAAAAGAGCTTGGATCATCATCTCTTCTTCATCAAATCATCCCAACATCTTCTTCATCTTCATCATCTTGATCATAGGTGAGTTCTAGTTAGAACCCTAAGTGTAGAAACTTAGGTTAGAACTTTGAACAAAAATGGTGGATTTGGATTAATTATGTTAAATGTTGTTTCTATGGTTGATATATGAAATAAAATGCATAACATGATTGGGTTGTGTGATAAATTGCTGAATAATACTTGTTATGGTGATGGATCATGTTTTGAATGGTTTTGGTTTGAATTTACACCATTAAAAACAGGTTTTTGAGCTTCTGGTTCAGTGGTAACCGGTTACTCATTATGGGGTAACCGGTTACATGCAGGAAAAATTGAGGTCCTGCGTGAAAAATTAACGAAGTAACTGGTTACTCATTTTGAGGTAACCGGTTACCAAAATGTCCTCTAACTCTCATTGTGATTCTGTTTTGAACAGTGCAGCTTGAGTAACCGGTTACTCATTTTGAGGTAACCGATTTTCACTGTTATGATTTTTGGAAAATGTTTAAAAATTGATATTTTTTGGATCGTAATTCCGATTGAGGCATAGTGATTGCTGTTGGAAAGCTATGAAAATATCCTACGAGATAAAAGTGAAAAATATTGATTTCGATACCCGATTAAATAAATCGGAGGGAAGCCAAGAGTTATGTAAACTTTATGATTGAATTATTACATGTAATTCTATTACAAAATTGTATTATGCTTTGTATAATCAATTGTTGTTAACTATGATTGGGAGAGTAATCATGTTTAAAATATGGAATAGGAAGAGTGAGGAAACTTCACCATAAATCTATATTAGAACCTAGTAATGTGGCTAGGAAATTGATAGATAACCTAAATGACGACGCTCGCGCATGCAAGGCCGAGGCATGTGTCCAAATGCCGAATGGTATAGAAAAGAATAAGACACTAGTATGGAACATGTGTAAACCATGGTAATTATTGAGAAAAGGCAAAAGAGGCCTAAAGGCAAAAGAGACCTAAAGTCAAATGTGGCCTATAATTGTGGAATACAATTACTGTTGTATGTGAAATCACGGAATCGTAACCATTATCCTATTATGTTCCGTTTCATGAGTAACGAGCTCCTCTGGAATGAATGCACGATTACTTGGTAGGTTTGATTCCCGATTATAGTACGAATGGAACCTATATGGTAAAGAGACTTGTGACGGTGTACGGACCGTGTGAAGTGAGGAATTAAGGTGATAATGTGTCCCTTAGTTCCGAATCCATCTCGTATGCCAAGTAGTCTACGAGGGTGGGAGAAAGGGGATGCCTTGACGGGGTTATCGATAAGTGATAATTTTGAGTTAACGGACTCAATAACATATTTCCATATAGTGTGAGATGGTGAACTCAAGGTCACTTCCCTTCCCTTTGAATTGGGGTAGGATTCTAGAACCTTGTAAAGCCGAGAGAATCTATAAGATAGGGAACTCACTGAGATTTAATATCTCACCCCATGTTGTTGATTATATTACAGGTACTCCAGGTTCCGCGAAGGGTAAGGATAAAGTCGTTTGATTATCCTTACGTATCTTGGCTTTTGGGATGACATAACTTCCGTGGTGGAGATTTATTTTGAGATCACCTTGTTGATCTAGTTCTTAGTACATTGGAACATCTTGTATATACTATGCCATAGTTTTTTTTTGTATTTTGTATTTTGGGCATGTGATGTATACAATGTGTTAACTAGGAACTTATGGTATTTCAATACCAAATCTTGGATTCATGTATAATATATATGCTTTGATGTATGTTGTTATATGTGGGAGTTACAGGACATGAGCTCAACCGGCATACCAACGGTTGTAACAGTGGTGGCACATCAATGCGGACGTTACCAGAGCTTCAAAGCCTACATTCATGAAGGGGAGTTACAGCAATGATGGCCATGTAACGTCAGAAGGCAAAGAAACTTCTCTTAATGGCATATCTTAATGGAAGATTATAAAATGGGCTCCCACATGAGGGTTAAGCAAGACACAATCATCTTGAGACAATACACAACACAAGTATAGCTCTCAATCCCCAAATATCCCTCACAATATAGACAATGTAGCTCTTCTTGTCCAGGACAAGGGGAATTAGCACTTTTGGTGTATCTAACCATTTTTGGATAGAACATTATCAACCAAATAAATTAATAGATGTTACTGATTTCTTGTCAAATTTCTTTCAGAGTTGCATCCCAGGGTATCTAATAAATGTTAACAAGTTGTATCTCTGTTAAAGTTAGCAGTGAGACCATTATGGTATGGCATATAAGATTTCCTTATTATTCTTCTCCTCGACTCTATTCATTGCTTTAAATATCTACTTTATTATTCAAAAGTTGTTTAGAATGCTGAAATTAATGTCAATTTTACACTGTAATAGACTATTTTTTAACAGGGAATAGGAGAGCTTCTGAATAACTATTCTGCTATGGTAGAATATGTGGTATAGCTTTTTCGCTTCGACTGAGTATAATGGTTTCTTTGGGCATTGGTGATATTAAGGAGCTCTAGGGTTTCAGAGAAAATGGTTGAAGATCAAAAGGTTGAAGAGCAAATGCAAATTGCCGAAGAGCATGAGGACCAAGAAGACATACAAATATTGGCAAAACCAAAGCGAAAAAAGGAGAAATTATATATAGATAGTTTTTGTTAATAGATTTTGATGTATGACTTTTTAGTATTAGATAATATGATTTTGACTATATATATATATATATATATATATATATATATATATATGAAGAGCATGAGGACCAAGAAGACATACAAATATTGGCAAAACCAAAGCGAAAAAAGGAGAAATTATATATAGATAGTTTTTGTTAATAGATTTTGATGTATGATTTTTTAGTATTAGATAATATGATTTTGACTATATATATATATATATATATGTTTGTTATGGTTGTGCTTAGATTTTGATGTATGACTTTTTAGTATTAGATAATATGATTTTGACTATATATATATATATATATATATATATGTTTGTTATGGTTGTGCTTTTTGTTTACCAAATGTTTAGCGGTATACAAAAATATTTGATTAAATGCAATAGGTTTAAATCAAATTAAATATAATATGATTATGAAAATAAAACAAACATATTATATTTAAAGAAAATAGGGTGTAAATTTGCCAACATTCATGGTAAAATCTGGTGTAATATATTATATGAGAATAGGGTGTAAATTTGCCAACATCCATGGTAAAATCGGGTGTAATATATCATATTCTTACACCCTATTTAAAAAAAATAGGGTGTAAACTTGCCAATATCTAGAGTAAACATTGCTCATTTTACACCCGATTTTTATCAAATGGGGAGTAAATATGTTTAATTTAAATGCAATTATTTAAAAAATTACGCTAGTTTTCTAAAAAAAAATAGGGTGTAATATTACATATTTATACACCCGTTTTAAACAAAAAATGGTGTAATATACCATCTATAGACGTATACATGTAAACATTTACACCTAATTTTTATAAAATAGGGTGTAATATACCATCTATAAATGTATATATGTAAGTATTTACACCCGATTTCAACAAAAAATTGTGTATTATAACATCTATTTACACCCGTTTTAAAACGGGTGTAAATTCGTCAGACATTTCTCATCCGTTGAATTCACACCCTCTACTAACGGGTGTTAAATGTAAAAAAAATTGGTGTAAATTACTCTTTCTGCACTAGTGTAATGTTTGAGATAGAGTTCAAGATAATAATTCACTATTGTTAAATCAAAATCCTACTTGATATGTGAAGGTTCAAGTCGTAGACATCTTTATGTATGCATAATATTAGAAACTAAAGTTACTTGTGAAACATATTTTTAAATTCAAGAGGGGATTGTTGGAAATGAAAGGTATAGTTTGGAAATGGAGGCAATAGTTGACTTAAAATTGGTAAGAAATAAATATGAGTAAGAGATAGTGTGTGAATATGTGAATTTAAAAAAAAATCCTTAAAGGTTGGCTTGTAGGGTGTGTCCCAAGGGGTATGCAATTTTATGAATGGGAGATAGCACACCATTAGGAGTGTTCAAATTCAAACCAATCCAAATAAAAACCGCAAATCGATCTAAAAAAACCGAAAATCGCAAAAAAAAACGAAAATTATTGGATGTGTTTGGATGTCATTTTATAAAAACCGATCGGTTCGGATCAGATTTCGGATTGATTTTTCAAAACCGATTCAAACCAAACCGAACCGCATGTATATATTTTTATACTTATTGATTTTTTATTAGTATAATACCTTGTGTTAATTTATTATTAGTTGATATTTTCTTTTATAAAATACTATTTATTAGTTTGATTAAATCTATTAATTTTTATTATTTCATTTGTTTCAATCATAACTAATCATTATCATTTTGTAATATTAACTTTTAATAAAGTATATGTTATATATTAGTATTTTTACAATATTAATAAAATTATAATTTGTAATTTGGATATCCAAAAAATCGATCCAAATTAAACCGCAAGAAATTGGATCGGATCGGGTCGGATTTTTTTAACCAATCATCCAAAACCGAACCAAACCGCAAGTAAATATATCTTTGGATCGGATGACATTAATTTTACTATAAAATCGATCTAAACCGAACTGCAAACACCTCTACTCACCATCATAAACCATCACACGCCCGCCCGCCTTTGCTGACGTTCGGGCGCCTAAGTTTGAATCGATCGATCGGGTCGGGTTGGGTGATGAGTGATCCATTATTTTTTTGAACTCGGAATGAAAAAAATTTAACTAATACTAATTTTTTAAATGTATCGTTCTTAACAGTGGCATTAATTGCATTTGTCCAAGCCTTTCCACATTTTCCTTGCTTACCAAGCCGCCTCCAATAATTACTTGGAAGAATTGGTCAGTTCCACTTTGCTTCCCTTTTTTTTCTCTCCATCTGGGTTTAGAATTCCTATATAAATATAGTCATTTGCACCTCATTTTACTCGCTTTAGATTTCTACATTCACCAAAATCTTTCTCCTCTCTCATCTCTGTTTTATCTGTAATTTTTGAATGATTGTTTTGTGCTATATACAACTGGAATTCATACTATATATGATTGGTCTTTGTACCATCAGAGAGTTATTTCAACTGATTATACATTGCGCAACAGTAATTGTACAGTTTAGAACTAATATATTTTATTCTGTAGGCGTCGTGGTTTATTGTCTATCTTACACAGTTTTAGACAGTATCGCGAAACATCTTGAAAAGAAGGACCTAATCTGCAACTCAACCAGATAATTTTTTTTATAACATTTTTTCAAAATCGTTATTATTATTCTTAATGAATTCAAATAGCCTTGTCATTTTGCAATAATAAAACAAAATACATGCACTAAATTTGTGTTAGTAAATTCACACTTTTTTTTCAAAATAAGGAAGTTACTACTCTTATAACATTAGTAACAATGAGTATATGTCCATTTATCCCAACTTAATATGTAAGAGTAAATATGTAGTGAAACAAACATTTCAAGATCAAAGTCCAGAAACAATATGATAGAGAGTATTTATTAATTATTGATTAAATATTTTAATATATTAGTTAGTATTATATTTTAGAAATTTCTTAATCTTTAGGATTGTGCCACATGAATGACTATTTATATTTATAGTTCTATATATTGAGCGTAATGTGTTACCTTGAAAATCAATTAATGAAATTAAATGTCTTTTATTATTTTATTTAGGGTTAAATATGTTTTTGGTCCCTATAAAATTACCAAATTATATTTTTGGTCCCTATAAAAAAAATAGCGTGTTTTGATCTTTACAAAATCATTATGCACGTAGTTTTAATACCTACTGTTAAACCAATGTGTATTTTTGAATGATTATTTTTCAGATATGTTTACAACGTTATAAAAAGTTTCTAAAAAAACAAGGAACTCAAAATCTGATTTAAAAGTCGAAATTTTCATTACTTTTATTATTATCTTTAAAAAATTTAAAAATTCACATTTAATTTTTTTCATTTTAAAAAATTATATAATTTAGTAAAGAAATATTTAATAGTAACCTGAACACGTATGAAAAAAATTATTCAAAAATTTAAAAGTTTAAGGGTAATTAAATAGTTTTCACAATTTTAGGAATTAGACAAGATTAAAACTACATGCATAAATTTTTTGTAGGGACTAAAATATGTTCTTTTTTTAATAAGGACTAAAAATAAATTGTGAGATATTTATAGAGACCAAAAACATATTTAACTCTTTTAGTTAACTAATTTTAATGTTTTTCTTAGTTTAGGGTTCTAGCTCTCCATGCACTGAAATTCTCCTATGAATTATCCTTATCCTATCCATTGTTACATTTTCATTTTCATCTTGTCCCACCTACACTCCTTCATTTTATTCCACCACCATTATTTCAACCACATCACCAAATTTAAGTTTTAACCATAGTTACACACCACCTCCACTCAACCTATATTCTTCATACAACTATCACAAACAACATACAATTTTCTCTCCACATTTGCAACCATACAATAGTTTCACAACATCAACGACACCAATTCTAAATGCAAATCTGCATAAATCATTTTCTGCAATTTTAGAAGATTTAAGAAAATTTGAAAATAATATTAAAAAATCATTTCAAAAAAATTTCTAAATCACATAAGGATTTTAGAGAGAGTTTGAAAGAGCGTGTAATTATTTTAAAAACGTCATTAGAAAAGATTTCTGATTTGCAAAAATTTCCTTCGGCGAATTTTTTTGACTCTGGATGCATTTTCGGTAACGTCTCCGCGTCTTCTCCTTCTACTCCAGCGATATTTTCCGCGTCGCCGCCCTTATAATAGCGGCATCTCAACAACTCACTTCTAGATCTAAACAACTTTTCGGGGAGAAGTCTGACGTCATTTCCATTCACAAGTTCAACACCATTTTCATAAACGTCTCCAACGTGGTCTCCGAAGTTAATACCAAAAGCAAAGAAACAAACATCTTTCATTCGATCACCATTGACAAACACATTTTCGCAGTCGCCGGAGAATCTGCTAAATCTATGTTTAGCCACCATAATTTCATTCCAAAGTTGTCTTCATCGCAAAAACCTCTCAAATAGATTCTTAGCAATACCCCGAGCACCAATGCCACTTAAACTGAAACCACAAAATATGTGCTTAACTGCCGTACTTTTACGACTGCAAAAACTCTCATTCACATCATCACCGACACTAAAACCCCCACCACAACCACCTCCATTTCATACTACTTTCATCATTTTAGTTTTTTCTTCTGCATTGTTTAAAAGAAGAGAGTGAGAGAGAGAGGATATGGTCACATTAATTAGCATCAGACTCTCTCAGTACCATATCCATCCAAAACAAAAATAATATTGTGGTATATTCTAGCCAATCAGCATGAGAAACATGTCCCACTACAATAAACCACCTTCCAAAAAAATAGGAAATAGAACGGAAGGAATAGTATCCTCTCCTGTTTTTTTGGTTCAGTTCCCTCATTTTTCCAATCCAATGGTTGGTTATAACATTACCAAAAAAAATATTAGTACAAAGGAGAGAGAAAATATTAGATCTAATACTCCATCCGTCTCACAATGAATGACTTATTTAAAATAAAATGATGTCTTAAAATGTATGACTCATTTTAATTTCCAATGCAATTTTTCCTATTTTACCCTTTAATTAATATTACTTTCATCATTCACAATACATCATAGAAGTTTCTACAATACAATGACAGGAGATTTAAAATGCCGGTATCAACATGATTATTGTCAGGCAGCAACAGGAAATAACATGTTTTTCATTGTTGTTTTTCAAGCAAGATTGGTCATTGTTTATCATAAATCGACATCAACAATCAATGAATACTAATCTCCAACATGTTTACACATTAATTACATCTATATGCACAATCAGACACAAAGATAAATCATAAATAGGACAACCTTATAACACTTACTTTCTTGGAATTGAAGATTCTCCAACATGTAGTAAGTTTCCGATAGTGCAGGCTTCAGTTGATGTTTTGGACACCTATTAGCATGTGAGTAATTATCATCTTGCTTGCTTATGACGGTACTTGAGAACTTTGACAGAAGATTGGTTCCTATAGAGCAAACATTGGAAAAATTCTTGGTAGGGTGAAAAACATGTTTGCTATGGCTAAGCTCCGTCCCAAGAATGTTCGCAGTAAGCAACCGACCTTCTTCAATAACTTGAGCAACCATTTTTCTATTTTAATGCAAGGGAGTGATATCTGCTAATGGAATTCTATTTGCGACTGTATTTGGCATATGCATTTGGTGAGATATTAAGTGTTGGTGGTTAGGTGCAATCCGATGCCGTTTAGACCGTGACTCTCTTATGATTAGAATCCTTCTGGCCCTCGCTCTCTTTGCTGATGTTACTTTGGTACAATCATCCATATCGACCAAAATAGTGATACTGAAGTTATGACACGCTATAATTTCAATAAAGACATTAGATCAGCAATTGCGATAAATATGTGGCATGATTCGCGCTCTATATGTTAATCTAAGTGCAACAAATTCCCAAAAGTAAATTTGATGGCTAAGCAATAACTATTATAGTTTCTTACATAATCTGTCTGAATTGCAAGTCATGTCATTGATAACAATCCAAAAGACAATGTATCATTAGTCGAAACTCAAACGAATTACTTTGTTCCTTTACATTTTATATGAGAATTGACTAACAAAAGATCCAAAAGGATGTTACTCTTGAATGGTTATGTTTTTGCAGGAAATGACAAAGGAAAACATCAGTTACGAGCAAAAAGAATTTCTGCCGTGAAACTTTCGCGATGCGAACTTTCCTTCGCATAGCGAAAGTTCGCGATGCGACGCGATGCGAAGTTGAAGCGAGCAACAACAGAATGAAACATAATCAAAACAACAGAACTTCGCTTGAAGATTGCTATGTGTCGTATAGCGAAGGTCACGACGCAAGGAAAAGCGAGGACCTAGCAACTCAAAACAGAACCAAAATGGCCAGTCTTCGCTTGAAGGTCGCGCAGCGAGAAGAAGCAAGAATAGTTCGTATAACGAACTTTACTTTGCATAGCGAAGTATGGCGGTTCCTGAGGCGGTTTAAAATTCTTCAAAGTGAAGAAAGCCAGGTTTCGCATAGCGATAGGTTTGAAATTCTTCAAAGTTAAGAAAGCAGGTTTTACATAGCGGTTCCTGCAATCACAATCCCTAGAGCTAAGTTATCTAACTTACTGAATAATGACTACAGAACAATTGATTTTCATAAATGTATGTTACAGCTCATTCTGTCAAAGGTAATAGAATCATAAATGTGAACATGTCCAAACCCATAACATAGTAACAAAGAGTATCATGGTTCATGTAATTGATGTATGTAAAAATCAAACTGATTGTGTCATACAAATGAAAGTAACTCACCTGAAAATTACAGAAATCGTAATGCTTGTAGTCCAGGCGGCCAACCAAATGTTTGTTCTTCTCTAAGTATTATCCATTCACAATGTTCATAGCAATAGGTGGTAAAGCAGTCTGTGTCGAAAAATGTTTTGATTTTCCTATTTTGTCAGAATAATTTCACAATTTATGAGGACCAAATTGTAAAATGTTAGTTTATAATAATAACAATGAAGTCCCTTGAAACAACTTATAATTATTTTCAGCACATTATCTCCAATTACTCATGTAACAATTCTAATGATGTAGTTAGGTCTTGATCATTTGGTTAGCGTGATGTTTGGCTTTCCTAGTAACTGCAGAAGATTGTACAACTAAAGCAAGTCTAGCAGGTTAGCTAGGCATACATAGATTCAAGATTATTTTTGTATTTTATACAAACTATCATTAGAATAACAATTTACATAAGAGCCAGAGCCACAATATGATTACAGAACAACATACTATGTTAAGCCCAACCAAAGTGCTATAGATAGGAAGTTATAGCAGAAAAAGCTGATCAACATTGTCTACAACATTGGATGAAATCGTGGAAGAACATAGAATGGCAAAATATTTGACAGGCTACATTAAATGGTGAGTTGACTATTACAAACAATATGTAGACAGGCTGTACAATAAAGTAAGAATTCATGCACGAAAACCAAGTTATGATTTGCAAAAAAGGTTGTGCATGTAATTGAATTATTATCTTATTAAAAATACTATTATATGAGGTAGAGTGTGAAGGTGGCATTGATAAACCATTTGCATTGGAATAGGTACGTGTCATCATAACTAAAGTAACATTTAACGATAAAGTATTTTGCTTGTAAAGTGAAGGAGGTTTTCAAGAAAATCTTATATGATAAAGCCTTAAAATTAGTTGTCTCAATCAAAAAGCAAAAACCAAACGGTTCATGTTTAAATGAGTTGCCTTTATTTGCCATACCTTGTTTGGCATCATAATATACTGATATTATCTTAAAATTAGTTGTCTACATAAGTCAAAGCCAAAACCGAAGTCATAGCAGGTGAATGTCATAGCAGGTAAACCAAGACAAAGTTACCATACCTTCTAAATACATAATTAAATTCTAAGCCATTAGAAACACTTTTTTTAAAAGCTTGTGCACTGTTAAATTCTCAGCCATTAAATTCTCCACCCAATTAAAAATTAAATTTTACACATCAACATATTACGTTAATCATGTATCCAAGTATAAGGCATAGCTAATATATTGAAAATCAAAATATATTATTTAGGATAAGGCATAGCTAATATGTTAAAAATCAAAATATCCAAAGAACAAACAATGTTTTCATTTTCTTTAGGCTTTGCTATAGGTGCATTCATTTCTGCCATTCTCTTGTTATACTTTGCACGTAGTGGATCATTGTAAGTCTACCTGTATTGCAAAGCAGCATTAATAAAAATGAACCAATCCAAGTATAAAAATGCACCTGCATAGGTGTATTGCACGTAGAGCTAAAAAATGCGTCGCTAATCCAAGTATAAAACTATCCTTGTATCCTAGTTGCATGGCATGTAAAATGAACCAATCCAATACACTCCCTAGTCCAAAATTCTTCGCAACAAATCAGACAAAAGAAAAGTACTCGGCAGCATAAGGACTTCAGAAATTTACTTTAATGACAAGGTTAACTACATGGATCACAGATTAATCTATAATCCATCTTATATGTGAATCTTGATTTCTTTCAAAAATATACACACAGCGCCACAGCAACTCAGAAATGTGACTATAGCAACTCAGAAAATGTAACTATAACAACTCAGAAAATGTAATTAATAACTTGATTTATCAGTACAGTACAACCAATGTTTGCATAAACATTGATTTTCAACATATTGTTTGCATAGTTCAACAAAACATGTTACACTACAACCATTAATTAGAGATAGCAAATGATGTTGTTAACATTACATCCATGTAGTAAACAAAAGATTTGTCAGATTCAAAAAGATCACTCTTTCTTGATGTGCTTAACCTTTGTTGCAGATTGTCTAGGAGTCAAAACTTTATCTTGTAAGATGTCATCTAGATT
Organism: Lathyrus tuberosus; assembly: GCA_022829125.1. Lineage (NCBI taxonomy): Eukaryota > Viridiplantae > Streptophyta > Magnoliopsida > Fabales > Fabaceae > Lathyrus > Lathyrus tuberosus. Next base: position 1,869,989 of record JALAZF010000323.1, on the reverse strand, counting down.
AGTTGGGACAACGACCCTCTTAGCAGGGGTGTTGCTTGAGCATGTCGACGGACTGCAATCACTCCTGGCAGAATTGGTGGGAACGGCACTACCTTGATCGTTTGATTGGCTTGGCTACAAATTCCATTAGCAATTTAAGATGAAATCAAAATTAAATTCAGTATATTCATATAAAGACAAAATGAATATCAAGAGTTTTTCCTTACAAATACATCATTATGGACGTCCCCTCCAAGATTTGTGTCCATTCCCAAAAGTGGGTTTTTTGAAGAATGTTGGTATCATATGCGTAAAGTTATCAGTTTATCCATTGAACTCAATAGTAATGCAGAAATAAAACTATGCACAGGTAAATAGCTCTACCTCATCTGGTTTAAGCAATTCGTCTAACGTTTTGTAAACATCAGGCTCATTAAGTATGGTCACAATTGAGAATTGGCCATATTGTGATTGAAACTTGATTCTAAAAGCTAGATTTTGATTCAAAAGAGCATCTAGGTGTATTGGATAGATCTTCGGGTTATCCTCTCCAGCCTAGGCGAATAATGAGATTAGTCAATGGAATGTGGCTAACTAACAATGAAAATTCCAAAGAAACAATGAATGTTGCATTTGGGAATACCTCTTTCATGACTTGTCTCAACTCCCTAGCAGTCAAATTAACGTAAGGGATACAATCTTTATCCCAAAAAACAAAGCATCCCACGTGGTTATCATATTTAACTTCGATTTCAATCTTGTATTTAACATAAAATTAGCATTGATAGAAATAAATTAGAGAGCTACATATGTACTACAAAAAATAATGAAAATGAAATAGATGCCTTACTTTGAAATAGGTTCAACATCCATACCACCACACACACATTCAAATTGTTTTCCATGCGACTTGTTTGATGACTTGGAATTCGGACATGCCTCAAAGAACCATCCAAATTTGGACGCCTTAAATCGTTTGGTAGTGCCAATGGTTGTGGCAAAACAATCCTAGACAGGTCTCTTTATATGTCAGCAAACAAATGATAATAACAATAACTTAAATCATGTTAAACACTACAACGTACCTTCCTGAGTTCACAAATTTCTCGGATAGTTTTGACCTCACTTGGGTGTGTCCGTTTTTTGTTGCTAGATTATAAAAATGAATCTGTAGTTTGGGTGAGAGAATGAGATGGAGCAGTGGTGAATTTTGTAGATGTTAACCTGTTGCAAAACATAAATATGGTTAAGAATACGAACATAAATATGTATCTGATAAAGTAGAGAAAAAATCCTAGTTTATATGAAAGTATAATACAAAGATTTGAATGCTTGAACTTGTGGATGATCTAAGTTAACATGAAGCTTCGATCCATTCCAAGCGTTTGATAGGCTAGGCAATCCAGATGCTGCTTGTCACATATAGAAATGTAGTTACACATGACAATGCCTAATACTGCATAAACCGGAAGTTATTGTAAAACATAAGGATTAAAGGTCAAACCTTAATTCTACTTACCCAAGCATGTGTTAAAATAAATATTGTTGAACTTGGAGAGTTGTTTGAGACATTATTATTCATAAAGTATTTAGCGTAATCGTCCCATAATGCAACCTCAATGATATTTCCAGCTTTATCACGAAGAGTTATATTGGCACATGATTTCTTTCCACCACCAGCCATTTGCGTCTTCATGACATCTTGGAGAACACCTATGACATCTAAAGTTGCAAAGAATTCATAAGGTTATCATGTGGTTCATTAAGAATGGAAACAACAGAAAACATGGTATAACAAATAATACGCAAAGTTTTAAAAAAGCTAACCATATAACAGATCATTGCTGAAATTTCCATTAAGAAAATCAACTATAGGCTTAAACTAGAATTGGTGTGTCGGTATTTCTGGTAGTGACATTCTAGTAACCGTGGTTCCTCCATTGAATACAAGTTTCAGCTTGTTGGGGCATACTTTGAAAGCGCTGTCATTAAGGATTAGATCTCCATTATAAAGACAGTATGTTTCACGTTCCTCAACTTGTGCAATTCAATCATTAAACTCTCGATTCCGTGTTGTCACATGAATTTGGTCACCCTACAATGTATATGGAAATGTTTTAAAGAAAGACTAAGTGAAAAATTGACAATGTTGGAATGGAAACGATTACCTTGCCATCTTGTATGACCATTTCGAGATGCTGTAGTCCACTTTTCTCTTTAACAACCCAAAGATCAACAATACGAATTAGCATTTTTCACACCTGATTACCTTGCACCAAATCCTTGATTAGAATCGGTGGTCTTGACATGGTTGCTTAAAAACCTGACCAAATGTTGAGAATGTTACATTAGAGACATAATGCAGATGAAAAAGATTTCAGACATAATATAGCACAAGGAATACATGGCAGCGGTCAAGACATGGCATTTTTTAACAACACGAACATTTAACAACACGAACATTTAACAACACATTTCACAAATAACATGAAGATGAAAACATGAAGAAAACGAACACGGCAGCAGATGAAAATGATTACAAAGAAACACTTTACACAAAAAAGAACAACATAAAATCGAACACAAAATGGAAGAAATAAACATGATTTACATTGTTGTGGTTCAAATGATGAAAACGAACATGGCAACAGAGGTACACGATGTTACAACGAAAACCAGAAATCTGTGACTGAAGAAAACGGAAAACACACTAAACAATGTTATTGGTCAAACGGTACAACGTGATGTTCATAGCTTCATTTGTTAACAAACAATACCAGCAACCACACAAGCAGTTAAATGAACTAAAACTCAAATAAAGGCAAAGTTGTTTTTTGTTTAACATTCAAAGACATTCACAGCAAAATGAAGCGAGAATGAGACGGAAGATGGTGATTACGAAAATGAAGCGTGAACGATACCTGTGCGTTGATGGAGCGTCGGAAGATGAAGTGGAAGATGAAAAGAAAATGAAGTAGCTGCAAGTGATGAGAGAGAATGAAAATGAAAATGAAAATGAAGTAGCTGCAGAGACAATTGCAGATGTTTAGCGTGTTTGTTGGTATAAATTGAAATGGGGGGAAATTATTTGTTTGGTGAAAAAGCCTATTGAGATATGACATTTGGCAAGTTAGTAGAGCCTCAGCTTGAATTAATTCTTGGGTTTTGTTAATTACCATATTGTCCAAAATGTAGTGTAAAAGGTTAAGATTAGAAGGGCAATTTAGTCAAGGCATGCAATCAATTTTTGAAGGGTTGATAATTGATAACCATGTTTCCCTATAATATTATCCAATATACCCACAATTCCAACAAAATTTCCAAACTACACACGTTTCAAAAAAAAAAAAATTTCCGTCAAGGGAAGCGCCATTTGGAATGACTCCCCCTTTAAAACCCAAAGGGAGGCGCCATCTGGGGTGAAGTCACCTTTAGAATTTATGAGGGGGCACCAAATGCATTGGAGTCACCTCTTAAATTATAAAGGGAGAGCCAAATGCATTGGAGTCACCTTATTTCGTATAAAATATTTAATTTTTATTAATTCATATATTATATAATATTATAATATTTATTATTATTTTGTTTGAAATATTTCTTGTATAAATAGATGTCATGACTTGTATATTCTTTCACACTTAAATTGTCATTATTTCTTACAATTTTAGCAGATTCAATCATGTATCTTAGAAGACATGGGCATGCCATTTTTTCAAGAACCAAGCCTCCGATAAGGATGCTGTTTTGGAACATCCAAAGTTTAGAGCAACTACGAAGGAATTTGAATCACTGGTTAGAAGGAGACATTCCAGATGGCGAAAGAATTAGAAGTATTAAAAGACTTGTTTCGTACTTCTCGATTACAGATGGCAATATACAGCGGGAGTGACTGTGAATTAAAGATGACAATGACGTTAGGTCTATGATGTTTGAAACTGATGATATTATTTTGATTGTTGTTATATCTTAGTTTATGTTGGATTAATCTCTATATTTTTAATGGTTTGTGTTGTTGCTTTAGAAGTATTTCACTTTGTTTTCTTGTAACCAGAAGTTGTTATAAATATTAAATTCAAAGGTTACAACTTTTCTAATGACAAAAGTAAATCAATTTAGAACTTGTTCCAACATTGGGACAACGTTTCCTTGTATGCCCGAGAAGACGACATATTCCACACAATCTTTCCATTTTCTAAGTTGTATCCATTTCAGTTCTAATTCGCGTGCTTTTGGGGCGACCCTTTTTGTTTCTTCTCATGTTTTCGTTGTGGTAAATTGTGTCCCCATGATAGGTTGGCCAATAGTCCTCACTAGCTACAACTGGAAAGTTGTTATTGTAGATACTGAATAAGTTCACGACCTTGTAAACTTCTGATAGTTGCAAGAATGGATCCTAGCGAACATTGGAACATGTTGCAATGACATGTGAACAAGGCATACAGAAAGTTTGAAACTTTCCGCAGTCGCACCAATTTTTATGAATTTCCACCCTGTAGTATCCCATTGGGCGACCCTCATTGTGATCCTTTGTCTCGTCAACAATGAAGTTGTAATCGTGACGGTCAAATGCTCTAACTCGATGTGAGGCCGCTTTAACAGTTTCCTCCTTCATATATTTCATGCAGGTTTCGCTGAATAATTGCCCTGATTCCAAAACAGTGCTCCATTAAGAATGGGAGAGGAGCATAGAGGAACACCAAACAACATCGCTTGTTATGTAAGTATAATGTTCCATTATGTTGTAGCTCACTATTTTTGTTATAATCACATTGTTGTAACAATTTTTATTTTACAATGTTGGAGCTAACTATTTCTTTTTTCTTAGAATCCTCATAACTTCCGAACTCGTGGGCATAAATATGTCCCTCATGACGAGTTAATTGTACCATATTTGGAGCGCGCAGGATTTGGAGAACTAATAAAAAAATTATTCAATGGATACAAAGTTCATTCTAGCGCTTCAAGAATGGTGGCGACCCGAAGACACTTACATGTTATTGGGTTTACCTATTAATGGTAAAGCGGTAAACGGTCTCGCCAATCTTAACGCTAGTGTGACAGAAGAACTTTAAGGGGTCGCCACGACCCCAAACGATTTGAGGGGTCAAAAATTATTACTATCATGGATCGAAAAATTTTATAGAGCAATAAGGTTAACCGTAGACTCTCCAGAAATATTGAAAATAAGAAAAACTAGAATTTATATCATGCTACTAATAGGTTTATTTTTATGTTCGGATGCAAGTGGTAACGTTGTTCATCCTATGTATTTACCTTTATTAGAGGACATAGATAAAATAAAAACATATAGTTGGGGGTCCGCCACACTATCGCACCTATATAGGTCTTTGCGTAACAATGCAACAACAAATTCGTCTAATTTTACTGGATGTGCTGTTCTTCTTCAAGCTTGGGGTTGGTCACGAATGACCAATCTAGCGCCTATCAACCACAATAAATTTGGATTTCCATACGCTACAAGGTAATTTATGCACCAATTCTTTGAAAACAAATTATTCCCTTATTTAATTTATCCTATTATTAACAAATGTTTCCTTTTCGATTTGTAGGTGGTCTGCACTTGGGATGAATTATGACAACTGTCCCCATTACAGCATCACCCAGTACCGAAATCTTCTGGATCATTTGGGTCAAGATGATGTACTGTCACTGACCTACCTATTTAAAATAGAGTCACCTTTAATATTAACATATTATTTACATATATTATATATTATTTTTTTCTCCTACAGTTTATTTGGCGGCCATATCTTGGTCTAGAAGTCATTAATGAAGTTAACGAACACGACTCTGCTGTGTGGAGTGCGAAGATACCGATTATCAACTTCACCACAGTGGAAATGCACAACAATGATCGTGTCAAGCTTCAGTTTGGAATGCTACAAGATATTCCATGTCCACCAAAATGCATCGCCTACAAATATCACACAAGTAAAGTCTCCGACCAATAGGACTACCCCCAATTGACCCACTTTGCAAAACATGAGTGTCGTGAATGGAAGCATCGTCGCCTTTTTGTTTTGTCCAACACTGTGTTGCCATTCGAGAGAAAACCATTTATCCAATACATGAATTGGTATAGGTCGGTTACTATTGGTTTCATTTCTCATCCTAGATATTTGGTTGACCCATGCCAACAAGCCACATCATCACGAACCCAACCGCCGACTCAGCCCCCAACCCAATAACCAACCTAACCCCTACTCATACAACCACAACTCAATGAACATACCCCTTACCAATCCACCCCATTCCAACAGAGTTATTCCCAGTCTCAATACCAGCAAAACCCACCACCATACCAATCATACTCCTATGATACTACAAACTAATTTAACATGGAGTATCAAACACCCAATCAAACCTTACCCACCCAAACATTTACACCAATGTCACCTTATGACCATGTCGGCTATCGTCCTGACATAGCCTCATCGAGCCAACCATCCCAACAAAATTATGAAGGCATGGGCAACCCCTTTATTCTGGATGACTTTACTGAGATCGACTCATCTTCATGGGTCCAAATTATTCAATTTCTTGATAGCGACCCAACACAACCATCAGCGCGGGTTTCCTATCAAACACCCCCTATGGATCCGACGCCACCACAAAGACCACCGAGAAACGTACGTACTCGAGGATGCGGTACCGGCGGACATTTCGCTCGACCTAATCGTAGAAATTAATGTACAATGTTTCGCCTATGTACTCATTTATTATTAAATGAAATTGTTTATTATTTAATCATTATTATTTAATATGTTATTTATTAAATATTATTAAAAAATAATCGTTTAAGGGTGACTCCAACTAAAATGGCGCCCCCTCCTAATGCATAAAGGTGACTCCAACTCAAATGGTGCCCCCTCATTACATTCTAAAGTGGCCGCCAACCTAAATGGCGCCTCCCTTTAACGAAGCTTTTTTTTTTTTGAAACTAGGGTATTTTGAAAAATTGTTTGGAAAATTGGTTACTTTGAAAAATATTAAAGCAAAAGGTGGTTATGTGGGTAAAAATTTCTTATTTTTTTTATATATTTCATTAAAAGATTAAATTAGTATTATAAATCAATTTATACTAAAGGTACCGGTACCCAACTACTTATCATGTGTACCTAAGAATTTGCCTTTATTAATTATTGATGAAATAGTTTAATTATTATTTTAATATATTAATTAATATTATATTCTAAATGTTTTTTAATTCTTAGAATTATACCACTAATATATTTAGAATTCTATATATTGAGGACCCGTTTGTTTTGATTTTTTTAAAAAATGATTTTTAGAGTGTAACATATTTTAGGGTAAAAAAATTTTACAAGGAATTTTTCATAAAAGTTTCAAATGAAAATTTGGTTTGAATAGTTATTCTTAAAATGTTATTTTATGTATTTCATCATTTTATCGAAACTTTTGTTGGATATCAAAATTTTAAAAAATCAATTAATTTTGAAGCTATTTCAAATAGCTTTTCATGAAAATTATTTTTGAAATACAACTATTTGAATAATCTATGATTTTAACTATGTTTTAATCTTCAATAATGTATATTTATGTTATAGTATGTCAAAATTAGTCTTTTAATTTATTAAAAACAAATTTAGAAAAATTTGTAATATTTTGAAAAATATTTTTGTATAATTCATTTTCAAAAATTCAAAGAAAAAATATATTTTTTTCAAGCTAAAACAAACTGGACCTAAATGTAATGTGTTATTTTAAAAATCAATAAATGAAATCAAATATGTTTTATTATTTTATTTAACTAATTTTAATGTTTTTCTTTGTTTAGAATTTTAGCTCTCCACATCACGATACAAAACTGTATATTTATAGAAAAAAAACATTCAAACACTAATCTCTTACTAATAAATGATACTTATTTTTGCGAAAAAAATTACATATTTTTTAGTAATTAGTTCTCATCATTTCATTGGCATTCCATCATGAATTCCAGAAATTATTATCAAAGAAATGCTATAAGTAGTGACTTTTAGTAAAATAAAAATGATGAGTTTTAACCGGTATTAAACTTTAATCCGGACATTTATAATTGATATGATGGTGTGTTCCAAATATTAAAACAAGTTAAAATTTAGCTGAATGTCTAATTCAAATTATATATATATATATATATATATATATATATATATATATATATATATATATATATATTTTGGAACAGCCAAAAACAATTTTATTGATAAATTCAGCACCAGGGGTGCTAGCAGACTAATGTACAATAACTGCTGCAAGAATGCAGTTGCAACACCAAGAAAATCAAATACTTCAAGACCAGCTCTATTGGTTTTGTAATTCAATATTAGTTAGATCAGATGTGTGATGTTAGGTGTGATGTCACAACATCACAATCTTCTGTTTGGTTTTGTATTTCTATGTTAGTTAGAACTAGTTTTAGTTTGTTACATGTCTTGGTGTATATATATAGCTTTATAAGCTGTGTAAACCGACTGATGAATTTTAGTCATTAATGAAAGTATACACTCTCTATTCATTCATCCCTCTTCTCTCAATTTCAAGAAACACAATATCCAATATTTCTTCAATTATTTTCATCATTCACAATTGTTCTATCAAATTGGTATAGCAGAGCTCGGTTCGATCATTGTTGTTGGAGAATTCGTGAAGTATGGCAACTCACAACAATAATATTTCTACACATCTACCAGTGTTCGAAGGAAAGAACTTTGATCAATGGATAGTGAAGATGAATGTTATATTCAGGTTCCAGGATGTTCTTGAAGTTGTGGATGAAAGGGTACCAGCATTAGCAGCGAATGCAACTGAGGTACAACAAGCAGCACATAAAGATTTGAAGAAGAAAGATGGGAAAACCATGTTCTTGATTCATCAGAGTGTAAGCAATGAGATCTTTGAAAAGATCATGCATTATGAAAGTGCAAATGAGACGTGGGATGCGATGGAGAAATTGTATTCTGGGGATGGTAAACTGAAGAAGGTGAGGCTTCAAGCATTAAGAAGACAATATGAAGTGTTGGTGATGGAAGAAGAAGAAACCATAAGTCAGTACTTTGATAAGCTGATTAATCTCACAAATCAGATGACAAGGAATGGTGAAGCTTTCACTAATGTGATCAAGGTGGAGAAAGTTCTCAGAACTTTAACACCAAGATTTGATCACATTGTGGTTGCTTTAGAAGAATCTAAGGACCTAGATTCTATGAAGATAGAAGAACTGCAAGCAAGTCTTGAAGCTCATGAATTGAGGTTTGTAATACCCCAAATTTTGACCACTTAGATTTCCCATCATTGTGAAAATCATCATCACAATATGGACGTACCTTCATGCTTCATCAGTCTCCCCAAAGATGGGTGAGCATTCAATGCAATCAAAATTAGGGTTTTAAGCCCTCTCTGAGTGCTTAGACAAAGGATCGATCAAGAAATGACATGATCTTCAACTTGTCTAATCTCTCAAACATCCACAAAGGATCAAAAGGACTCCTACTTCAAGGATTAAGCACAAGGTTGCTCCCTTCTAGGTGGATCAAGTCTCAAGATCGACAGTGTCACCAAATTAGGGTTTTGGTCGACCAGGGCCTCCAGATGGAAAATTTCATCTGGGCACAAGGCAATGATCCAAAACATAACCTAATATGCTTCATGGAACCTCATGAACCCATGCATCAAGTCAATTTTGCCTCAGGGGATGCATTCATCAAAAATCAGGAATTAGGGTTTCTTGACCTAATTCACCCCTAAGTTGACTTTTGGGACAAACCATGAGCCAAGACCTCAAGAGATGATTTGAGGGTCTCTAATATACCATATTGATCCATTTGGAACAATGGATTGATCCAAGAAGCTTGAGCAACAAGTCTCAATTTCATCTGCACCACAATTAGGATTTAAAGGGAAAAGTCAACTGTAACTTTGACTTTTGACCAGGACATGCTCCCAAACCCTAATACATGATTGAATATACCCTATGACACCCATGGAACATGTCCATCAAGTTTGATTTAGGTCAAGGACATGATTTCCTGAAGAATTGCACAGTTTGGAATTCATCTGATAAAAAGTCAACTGTGCACAAAAGTCAACTTTGGCTTTTTGAGATTTTTCACCAAAATGGATTTTTAACCCTAAAATGATGTTAATGTATGATTTGAATCATCATTCATCAAGAAAAATCAAGAAAAGTGAGATAACTTGTAAAAGGGGTAACCATAAAACTTAGAAATTTTTCTAAGTTAAAAATAAAATGGCAAAGGTACCAACTTTGGAGGACCATAACTCCTAAACCACAAGGCCATTTTTTCTCATCCAAAGATGGATTTGTAGCCCTCATTATCACCTACAAAAACTTCAACTACAAGTCATTCCAATTCATTAAGGATTTTGAGTTATGGAGTGATCAAAGTGGCTAAAAAGTAAAAATGTCACTTTTTCCAACACTTAGTGAAATTTTCACTAAGTCAGATTCTGCCTCACTTTTTGCCAAATGTAGGGGGATTTTTCACTTGGAATCAAAAGGGATCAAAACCAAACTTGTTCAAACAGTTGTTGTATCATGTAAGAGCTTTCCAAAATGGCCAAGAACATTGCCAAATTCAACCTACACCATGAGATACAACATTGCCAAGTTGCCTTGCTGAAATCTGTCAAGGCAAGGCAGAATTTGCAACTTTGGTCGATTTGCCAAAATCAGCCAAATTCAATTGCTCCAATCCACTTGGACACCTCAGAGGATTGAATCCAAAGGGGACAATCACTGACCCAAGCCTCCAAAGTCCATGGAACAAGAAATAGCATGTTGAACCTAGAATGGCCAAAATAGGGACAAGACTTCAAATTTGGAATGAGGCATTCAATGGAACCATCAAGGTGGCATGGACTGAGCCATTCTCATCTGAAATCAGTCAAGACTTATCCAAGACCAAGGGGACCAAAGCTCTGTGCCCTAACCTCTAGTCAATGGCTAGAGGAGACTTGGATTTTCATTTGCCAACATTGGCCAAACCTACTTACCAGCTGCCATGCACTATTCCTTGCAAAACAAACTTGCTCTACTATAAATAGAGCTCAATTGTGGTCAGTTTAAGTACACCAAAGCCATCTAACAGATGTTTTCCTCAAAATCTCTTTCTCTTGGCAAAAATGCCTTTCTTAGCAAGGTAGCTATCGGGTTTTGAGTTTGAGAGCAATTCTGCACAAACCAATCACTCACATACATCACATATGAGCTGATCAAACACTCACATAACTTCTGAAACATCAATTTCATGAAATCATCAGCTGGTTGCTCAAATTTTCAAACAAGGTGCAGCTGAGGTACCACAAAATGATCCAGCCAATTTCAATCAAGTCCAACCATCCAAACACCATCCATAGGGTGTAGGGAAGCTGTTCAGATCATCACCACTCATCTGTAACACCTCCAACCCAGAATTTGATTTGCTCTTGCTGTCACGACTTGGAGGTAAGCACATACTTGGTCATCTCTCAATCTATGCATATTTCCTCGCACAATAATTTGGCCATATGTTCATAATCATGCATGGAATGTTTTCCCTCAATTAATTGCATTGTTTGAATCGTGTATCAAAAATCCTAGCCTCATGCAGAAATTAGGGTTCTTGAGGTTTCTTCGTGATTTCATGTTTTATGTTTAATTTAAATGAAATTAAGTGTTATAGACATGATCGTGAGGTTGAGATGAGCATAATGATATGTGGATTGCATGATATGATTACGTATTCATGGAGATTGGATAGAAAACGCAAATCTGGGCAAACTTAGAAACGCGCGTGTTCTTGGTGTTGTTCTTGGCGCCATTTTTAGAAATTCAAATATTTGAATTTTGTGATTTTGTTTAATTGATTCAAAAATTAATTTCTCTCTGAGTTTTAATGATATTGAGTTGATTCTTTTTTTAATAATTCACAAAAATGTTAAAATATTTTATTTTATCAAAAAAATCCCAAAGATATTATTTATTTCATATAATTGATATTTTTGCAAAGAATTAATATTTTAATTGTTTTTGGCATTTTAAATATTTTTTCTACATTGATTTTGCAACTTTTAATGCTTTCTATTTATTTTGTAGGTCAATACTTAATTTTTGAAGCATTAATCCAATATCACAATTTGTTTTCCATGTGTTAAACAATTTTTGATCATTTTAATTGAATTTTTATTCAATTAAATACATTTTGAAAACAAATTAGGGTTTTGGATTAATTCAACCCTCATAAATCATTTTCAAAACCTTTTTGGGCCTCTTGAGAGAGTGTAAGACCCATCCCCCCTTGTACAAAAACTTTTTGGGCCTCACTCATTGTATAAGTCCCGCTGTACAAGTAAACGGCGCGATCGTCGCCCGTTTAAAAATAAAAATCATCTGGGCCTCTCCTTGAGCTATAAGACCTATTCAAAACACTTTAGGCCTCTATTAGAGTATAAGACCCAATCCCCTTTTAACCAAAACATTTTGGGCCTCACTTATTGTATAAGTCCCTCTGCGTTAAAAGAAAACCTCGGCGCGATCGCCATTTTTAAACGAAAAATCATTTGGGCCTACCCTCGTGTTATAAGCCCCACTCTTTTCTTTAAACCTTTTTGGGCCTCTTAAGAGAGTGTAAGACCCACCCCTTTGTACAGAAAACCTTTTTGGGCCCCAGTCACTTGTATAAGTCCCTCTGTACAAATTCAAACAGTGCGCTCACTGATAAAACCCTGGGCCTCTCCTTGAGCTGTAAGCCCCAAATCTTTCTTTTTCAAAGCACTTTCTCCTTTGATTTTGAATATACTGTTGTTTTCAATCTTTTCTTTGTTGAACAACTAACCCAACAGCATGGAAGCTCTACAACCGAGTAAGTGGTTATCGTTTTCATTTACTGCTTTCATATTATAAACTGTATTGTGGGGCTGCTCACTGTAAGTCTCCTTTCATAAACTCATATCAACTGTGTAATAATAGTATAGATATTTCGAGTTTCCCCGGCTACTACGTCTAGAACTAGGTGACGCCGTTTCATTTATTCGTAGAAATAGACGCCTAGATCACCAATAGGAGCACCAGATACAGTCTTCTCTTCGGCTGTCATCCTTAGGAATCGTCAAGAAGCTCTACTCCCCAAGATGAATGTATTCTCCGTGAATGGCATCTTTGAGTTTCTTCCCAATTCTCGAACTTTCCTGACTTGATCTATTCCTTGTGGATAGCTTGCCTTGAATGTCTCGGGGTTTGGGTACCCACTACGGTCATAATCTTGGACCTTAACTAAGGAACCCTCTTTAAAAGTTAAAAGTCGCTGGATAGTAAACCTCGCACGTTTACCAGTGGTTTTTATCTTTAAAAGAGTTATCTCTCCTAATAGAAAGGAGATGATAAGACCCACGGGCTTCTTAAAAGCATCGACCTCCTCTTGGGCATTATTCAAGGACACTACGGCTTCTTAGAAGTATTCACAGCCTCCTCTTAGGCTTCGTATAATGATCTCTTCCTCCGGGAATGATAGCCTCCTCTTGGGCTTCGTACAAGGACCCGTCGGCTTCTTAAAAGTTTCCAGCCTCCTCTTGGGCTTCGTACAAATTGTCCCGACGACCTCCTAGAGGTATAGGAACAGAACCTAGTCATCTTAATAGAACAGTCCTTTCATAGAGTCTACTACTGTTTCTCACAACATAGTACAAAAGATAAAACTCTAGACATGGACAGTCTAACTTCCTTGAGTCTCAAAGACATTCTCAAGCACCCTTCGTTAAATAGGAAGGAAACCCGCAGACTCGGACAGTCTCAATACCCTTTGGATTTCCTGTTTCCTCAAAGAGAAGGAGATATCCCTGATCCTCAAATCAAACCCCTGAGTACAGTGATGCTCATATAAGAACTGATTTTCTCTTTTAAAATCAGTATATTGGATCTGTCACTCAACTGAAACAGTTACAATAGCCTCCATCTCGGGCTTCGTACGAGATACCAAAGTTCTCCCCAGTGGAGTCAAAATAACCTTTTCGCCTCTCTCTCGGGCTTTGTACGAGATACAAAAACACTCTCTTACTGAGTATAAAAGATTCTCCAACTGAGTCAACTCTTTGATAGCCTCCTCTTAGGCTTTGTATAACGATATACCCCACTGGGTCGAACCCTTTTAGCCTCTTTCTCGGGCTTTGTACGAGACACAAAATAGCCTCCTCTTAGGCTTTGTATAATGATTTTCCTAGCGGAAAGTAGCCTCCTCTTAGGCTTCGTATAAGAAAACCACTGGTTAATCCAATCAACCTTTTAGCATCAAATCTGTGCCTCGTTCACAGTATTCAAACATCAACAACTCCTTCCCCTTCATCTAATCGCTGTAAGCGGCAAGCCTCTGGATCATCTACATCCATGCCACTGTCCCTCTTTTAGCATGAGAAATTCCTAAGGAAAGATGGCATTGCTCTACACTGAGTTAAAGTCTTCTCCTTCCGGTTAAAACCCTTTCTTCAGAAATTATGGCATTGCTCGGATCCACGTATCCCAGTTAAAGTAATTCTCCTTCTCCCCTCTTTAGAGATGACAAATTCTCTCTAAAGCCGAGACCTTTTAGCTTCACGTCTTGGGCTTTGAACAAGACACAAATAAACCTTTCAGCTTCACATCTTGGGCTTTAAACAAGATACAAATCACCTTTCGCTTCACGTCTTGGGCTTTGAACAAGACACCAAAACAACCATTTCCTCCCATAGAATAGGAGGAACTACGAACGCTCTGATTTCTCTGTTTCGGTAAACGGGAATACGTAGGCATAAGATCGAAAGAAAAGATCTTAGCGAGCGCAATCAACAAAAAACCCAAATCCCATATCTCCGTCAATCAAAAGCAGTAATTCAAAACACCAGTCCTAACATCCTAATCCTTGTTCCCCGCCAGAAACCATTTGCCCAAGCCCTAGAAAGAAAGAACCTGTATTGGCGAAATACGAATAACCAGTACAAAGCCCCCCCACATTGATAGCATCCGTAACCTAATAGACCGCTGTTTAAACTTAGTATGCAAGCAGGGTTAATTGGAGACATCTATTTCCCTTCCTTATTCAGCTCACAATAGGATAAAAAATGAATCGACCTGTAGTTTTAAGCTCAAACCGCAGAGAGTGACCAACGCTTAAGAACCGCGTCCAAAATCGCTCGCTACAGAAAAGTGGCGCCCACCGTGGGGCGCTTGTTTTTCTTTCTTTCAGTTTTCCTTGTAAAATGGCAACTCTGCTGGGGAGTCTTTGCCAAGATCTTTCTGCCTTAGGGCATCATCCCCGTTTTCTACGGAAAATGGGAACTCTACCGAAGAGAAAGATTGACCTATGCTGGTCCATCTCTTAGGCAGGGAACCACAGATTGGGGCTTCCGCCAGGGAACCCATTTCTGTCAGGAACTTAAGAATCGTAGCTTTATAAGTCTAGGATGATTAGGACAAATATATATACTGCTTTTCCTAATTGCTATACGTGTTTATTTTTCTGCTAATGGGAATGCGTGTGATGCCGCATGTGGTGAGAATGAGTATACACCTAGAAAAGCCAAACCCTTTCGTAGTGCGGAAGCTATCGGAAATAGCTGTTACGCGATACTACCCTCATTTGAGGCTGGTGATCTATTCTCGGTGAATAGAACTTACTCTAAGATTGCACACAACTCGCTGGCGATCCGCTTGTTGTTTTGCTTTCCTGGGAGGAGCTGATGATAATGAGTACAGGTACAAAAATCACCCTAGTATAAACCTTTGGGGATGGGTAGAGCCTTGACTTCATGACAACGACCCTCTGACCCCATGTTTTTTCTATGTTTTTGTGTGCTGCATTCATGCATTCATTTAATAAAACATTAAAACATTCAAAAAAATTTCTCTTCTAGTCTCTCTGTTTTTCAAATTAAACTAAGACTGTGATTGCAAATATCAGAGAAAAAGATTGCATTAATGGATTTTGGTAGAAGGAGAACTCACCAGTATACCTTCAAGGTTCCAAAACTAGGGGATTTGAGAAAGTTAGCGAGGATGATCGTTAACCCAGAGGCTTTCAGAGCCAAGCACGGTGGTTTGCTACCACTGTTAAGAGTCCATGTGATTAAGGGGATCATGGACGCGCTCATTCAGTTCTACGATCCGGTTTATCATTGTTTCACATTCCCGGATTACCAACTTGCACCAACGCTGGAGGAGTATTCTCATCTGACTGATTTATATATCACTGATCGAACTCCATTTTCTGGACTAGAAGAAATTCCAAAGAATCAGACTATTGCAATAGCAATTCATTTGGACGAGTCCGAGGTCAGGACTCACATGACCACTAAGGGTGGCATCCAAGGTTTGCCAGCCCAGTTCTTGACAAAGAAAGCTCTGTACTTCACTAGTATAGGGAACAGGACTGCTTTTGAAAGCATCTTTGTCTTGCTTACCTACGGGTTATTTTTGTTTCCCAACATCAATAACTTCGTCGATATCAACGCTATTAAGGTTTTTCTCATTGGAAACCCTGTGCCGACTTTGCTCGCAGATGCGTATCATTCTGTACACTTGGGAAATTTGTACAGCGGAAGGGAGATCACATGCTGTGTAGCTTTGCTCTACAAATGGTTTATCTCTCACTTGCCCAAGTCTGCTGCTTTTTGAGATTGCAAGAGTGTCTTACGTTGGTCGCAGAAGATCATGTCTCTCACCAATTCTGATATAGATTGGTGTAATAGGATTTATGAGGGAATCAGAATCATTGACCGTTGTGGAAACTTCCCCAGCGTACCCCTCATAGGAACTAAAGGAGGAATCAACTATCATATGACATTGGTTCTTCGTCAATTTGGATACCCGATGAGACACATCCCACTGGGTGTTCATCTGGAAGGTCTTTTCTTCAAAGAAGGAGAAAATGACAGAGCACTAAAGATGGAAATAGTGCATGCTTGGAAACAGGTTCATAAGAAAGGACGAGAGTCTCTGGGAAAACCGGACTGTGTCTCGGTGGAGCCTTATCTCCATTGGGTACAAACTAGAGCTCTCAAGCTAAAGATGCCTTATCCTCGTTACGGAATTCTTCCGCCGAGGGAAATTGTCATGTACTTCATGACGGAAACTGAAAGGCTTCAGGTTACTCTCAACAAAGTTCAAAAGGAAAGAAGGTATTGGAAGAACAAGTACCGCACCCTCGACATAGAGTGTATCCAAATACAACAATTACTAAAAGAGAAAGATGCTCTGATTGAAATTTTGGAGCAGCATGCTGTGGAGAATCAAGATGACCAAAGGAATTTGCTCACTCCTTTCACCTGGCAAAGGAATGACAACCCGACAACGGCCCAAGTGCCCCGGTCAAAGAAAAGGAAGATACCAGAATCAACACCCGGTTTCTCCTCAGAGAGGACTCTGGGCCCATTAGCTTAGGTTTCTGTTTCCGCACTTTGTAATCTACTGTATTTCCGTTTCTGTAATCCTTTGAATTTCAATAAAAAGGGGTTTCCCCGCTGTTTGATATTTGCAATCTAATTGTCAAAGTTTATTTTGATTAAACCTAAAAACAATTAATATAATCATTGCATTCATCATTCTCACATCGCGTATTCTCCTTACCTACGAATCTCACGTTTGTGTCTCGATTCTAGAGTCAAACTGTCTCATTCGTATAATACTCGGGCCAATCGTCAAAAAAGGATGGATGATCTTGAGGAAGAAAACAGAGAGTTGAAAGAAGAGATCGACGCTCTGAGAGAGGATATGATAAAGCTTCGTAACGACATGCAAGCCAGGGCAGAAGCTCAGCTATAAAGAACTGTGATCTCAGAGATCACCTCAACGCCCATCACAGAAAAGTATGATCCTAGGTATCAGATGCCGAAAGATCGTCCTTGGGGCATGCCTGTTAACTATATCCCGGAAGGATATGTTCCGCCGATCGCTGAAGATCAGGGAATCGCAACAGAAGCCGTTGGGCCTGAAGGTTACAAACTTCGGGAAAGCGAAGATGCCAGGGGCATACTCAAGACTCCTGAAGGTTACAAACTTTGGGAGGCGCCAAGACTTACTGCCGTAGTCACGGTACCACCCCCTGTGGTGCACACTGTCCCGGAAGGACAGATTCCACTAACACCTTCTGGTAAGAAGGAAACTATGTTTGACAGAATGGAGGAATTCCAGGAGCAGTTCTTGGAAATGCAGAAAGAGCTGCAAGCCATTCGCGGTCAGGATCTATTTGGAAAGGACGCCGCAGACCTCTGCTTGGTCCCAAATGTGAAAGTCCCGCATAAGTTCCAAGTGCCCGACTTTGAAAAATACAAGGGTAACTCTTGCCCTCAGAGCCATCTGGTGATGTACGCTCGGCGGATGTCAGCTCAGACGGAGAATCAGGACCTGCTGATTCATTACTTTCAGGATAGTTTAACCGGTGCCGCACTCAAGTGGTATATGGGTTTAAACCATACTACGATCAGTACATTCAGAGATCTTGGTACTGCCTTCGTCCAACAATACAAATACAATTTGGACATGGCACCCGACAGAGGTCAACTCAGATCAATGTCGCAAAAGGACAAGGAAACCTTTAAGGAGTATGCTCAAAGGTGGCGTGAAATTGCCGCTCAAATTTGTCCACCTCTTGAGGAAAAAGAGATGACAAAGATCTTCTTAAAAACCTTAAGCTCATTTTACTATGACCGAATGGTTGCCAGTGCACCCAGTGATTTCACCGAAATGGTCGGCATGGGTGTACGTCTTGAGGAAGCCGTCCGAGAAGGACGTTTGGTAAAAGACACTGGATCAACGAGCGGTACTAAAAAATACGGTAGTGCTCTCCCTAAGAAAAAAGAGCAAGATATTGGGAATATCTCTCTCGGAAAGCAAAGGCGACGTTATCAGCCAGTAGCAGCTGTAACTCCTGCTATCGGCCCCACGCCTGTTCCTATGTATTAACCTCAGGTAGCGCAGAGCCAACCTGACCAACAAAGGACACAACAGCCTCTTCCGCAGGCTCGTCCTCCATATAACAACAACCGTACAACACGGCCACCAGGATTTGATCCTATACCCGTAACGTACGCAGAGCTGTTTCCGTTACTGCTGGCCAAGGGGCACATCCAGACTAAGTCTCCCCTTTCAATTCCGGAAAATCCGCCTTTTTGGTTTAAGGTGGATCAGACATGCCCTTAATCCGATGTGCAAAAACTTGTTAGGAGCGGGCTCTTATCTTTCAAAGATACGAATCCCAATGTTCTCACGAACCCGCTGCCTCAACATGAGAAAGCTGCAGTCAATCTGATTGAGAAAGAGACTAACAATGTCTATCAAATACACGATGTACTCTTATTGGGGACCAATCTGGTCAAGATGCATTGTAGACAGAGTGGATATGGCCATGTGCCACCTCATAATTATCACCAGTGTGATATCTGCTCTAAAGACAACCAAGGATGTTCTGTGGTGCAAGCAGCTCTACAGGAACAAATGGATCTCGGATGGATCCAAGAGCACCGAGTTCGTGGAGTTAACATGGTTTACACGAATTCTAACGTCATTCAAAACCACGACATCCGTGCGATGAATGTCAGCTTGGTGGCAATGCACTCAAGGCAAAGCCAGTATCATAATCTGCCACGGCACGATTACAGTTCCTATCTGATTTGCTCGGTAACCAAACAGGGATGCTCTTTCATACAAGAGGCCCTCCAGCGTCAGATGGATCTTGGATGGATCCAAGACTACCATGATAGGAACTCCTATCAAATCAACATGGTTCAGATCTTTGACATTCGCGTGATGAATACCAACCTGGTAGAATTACATGCTGAGCAGGTCCGACTCGAATTCTTAATATCACACGATTATCAAAACTGTAAAGCAGGTTGTGAAAACGATCGAGGTTGTACCCTTGTCCAGGAGGCACTTCAGCACTTATTAAATCACTGGTGGATGCCAATCTATATGGATGAAGATACTCAGCAGATTAGTATCAGTAATAGAAACCCTACTCGGCGTCAAAGTCAGGATGTCCGATCAGTGGAAGCTAACCTAGTGAGGTTACATTGTATTCAAAGTGGGCGTGGCCAGGTGCCACCACACAACTATGACAGTTGTAGTGTCTGTTCGGAAAGTAACCAAGGGTGTTACCTTGTGAGAGCAGCTCTTCAGGGTCAAGTCGATCATGGAGAAATTCGTCCATATCCAGGTTCTGGACCCGTCATTTGGTCGCCGAACTACCTTGCCGAGCAAGTTGAGGATGTCGTCACGATCTCTGGTCACCACAGGACCAGGGATGTTTTTGCCATCATCCCTCTATTTGACGAATCTAAAGTTCCCAACCCGGAACAGATCAAGGTTACTTATGATGGTCAGAAAAATCAGAAGGTTCCCATAGTCATCTATCTACCGGGGCCACTACCGTATGAATCAGCTAAGGCAATCCCTTACAAATACGGTGCAACAATAATTGAGAATGGAAAGGAAATTCCATTACCCTCCATTGTGAATATTGCAGACATCAGTCGTGTAACACGGAGCGGTCGAATCTTCAACCGAGGGGTTGGAGAATCCAACAAAGAAAAGGAACTTCAGGCAGAAATTCCTGATCCACGAGTCGGTCAATCCAGTAATCCCGACCTTTCAAGAGACAAAGATGAGATGCTAAAGCTCATCCAAAGGAGTGAATATAACATTATTGATCAACTGTTACAGACTCCTTCAAAGATCTCAGTATTATCACTGTTACTCAGTTCAGAAGCACACAGAGAGGCTCTACAAAAAGTCTTGGAGCAGGCCTTTATGGAACAGGATGTAACAATCAGACAGTTCGATAATATTGTCTCTAACATCACTTCCTGCAACAATTTGGGATTTAGTGATGAGGAATTACCTGAAGAGGGTCGCCGTCATAACATGGCGCTTAATATCACAGTTAACTGCCAGGGCGATGCTTTAGCCAGCGTGCTGGTAGACACAGGGTCAGCCCTGAATGTTATGCCGAAGTCCACTTTGATGCAATTATCATTCAAGGGCCCTCCGATGAGAGTCAGCGAGGTCGTCGTCAAAGCATTCGACGGATCCAGCAAAACAGTTATCGGCGAAGTTGATCTTCCCATAACTATTGGTCCTCACACTTTCCAAATCACTTTCCAGGTCATGGACATCCGGGCAACATACAGTTGTTTATTAGGAAGACCTTGGATACATCAGGCTGGAGCGGTTACTTCAACCCTCCACCAAAAGCTAAAGTTCGTCAAGAATGATCAACTTGTCACGGTTTGTGGGGAACAAGCCTTGCTTGTGAGCAACTTATCATCATCTATTTGTGTGGAACCCGAGGAGGTTATTGGAACGCAGTTCCAAGCACTATCGATGAGCAAGGACAATCAGTTCAAAGAAGGAACCTCGATTTCTTCATACAAAGATGCTATCAAAGCGGTCGAGAGTACCGATACTATAGGATGGGGACGGTTTGTCATTCCTATTGGCAATACAACAAAGAAGGGTCTTGGTTTTTCTGCAACCTGTACCCAACAGTTGCCAACGATGAAAGTCTTCATCCCCTTCAAAACTTCTTCCACAGTGGAGGTTTTCTTCACCCAGTGTCTCAGATAGTGCATGCTATCAATGAGGAAGATCCCTCTGACACAGATGAAGAATGGAAGTCCTATCTTAATGAGGACGGTTATATGTCTCAGGAAGAGGTGCCTATGCCTTTTTGCTTTCCTACAGAAAGTCCGAGATTTATACCAAGATCAGATGTCGAAATGATCTACGGAGATTGTGATCTGGAAAGATGCCGTGCTCCGCCAAATTCATTAGAGGAAGACACTCCAATGAAAGACAACTTTGACCACAATTACTATGGCCCGATGGATGGCCTGCCAATGTGGCAGCCTTACCCAGGAGACTTGGGGCAAGAAAGTCAGCCGAACAATGAAACTCAGCTGACCATCATTGAACAGAATACCTGTGTCCCCACCATGTCATGGGATCAACACTCAGGTCATTCGGAAACTACTCAACATGAAGATGAATTCGCAACGTTCGCAGGACTAGAATTCATCAACTATGCTTTTCCCGAGGTCAACGTCATCGAGAGAGATGACTCCTCCAGTTCCAAAGAAGTGTGGGACACCCTGGGACAACCAAGTGGAAAATTCGACTATATGGTCAAGTACACCGCTCCCGAAAGCTCTCGTATCAGGCTCGAAGATATCCAGTCAACTGGATGGGAAGATACAGCTGAGAGCACAAATGCTATGCAAAATGCAACAGAGGAATCCTCCTACGACAATTCTGCCTGGGAGACAGATTCCAATGATCCTGCTCCACCAGAAATCAGCGTCATTTCTGAAGACAAATCAAGGAAGGTGCCAGACTTTGTGATTCACCGAGGAGTTCGCCGCCAATGGGTTGCTGTTGAGGTTCCGAAGGTCGTTCGCCAGTCAAAGTAATTGCCATCTTTAACCTTTCACCCTGCCCAGGTGAAACGAATATTTTGATAGGGCTCGTTTTCTGTAAATTTCCCTCTTCGCTTTTCCCAAAGCGACAGAGTTTTGTTTTATAGGGCTGTAGTTTCGAGAGTCGACTTGTTCATTAATAAAATAACGTCGTTCTGTAATTTCCGCATTAATTGCTGTTTTCTCTTTTTGCTTTTTCAGAAAATGGTAATCCTAAAAAACATTCAATAATAAAAACAAGCAGTAAAATAAATACACTGCACACACTTGCATTTTCTCTATCTCTTCTAAACACGAATCATCACGTCATGCAGATTGTTTGTTTTATACCCCGTTGAAACATACGATCCGATGCCTTCTTCCAACTTTGAGTTCCCGGTATTCGAGGCTGAAGAAGAAAATGACGACCAAATTCCAGAAGAGATCTCCCGACTACTCAGACAAGAGGAAAGGTCCATCGAACCTCACAAAGAGCCGTTGGAAACGGTAAACTTGGGTTCAGAAAAAGAGAGAAAAGATATCAGGATCGGAGCATTGCTCAGTCCAACTCCCAGAGAGGGTTTGATAAAGCTTCTCAAAGAATTCCCCGATGTGTTCGCTTGGTCCTATCAGGATATGCCAGGGTTGGATACCAGCATCGTGGAACATCACTTACCGTTGAGATCAGAATGTCCGCCAGTAAAGCAAAGGTTGAGACGGACTCACCCGGACATGGCCATCAAAATCAAGAAGGAGGTACAGAAACAGATTGACGCGGGTTTCCTTGCTACATCTGAATATCCCCAATGGTTAGCCAACATCGTACCCGTTCCCAAAAAGGACGGAAGGGTCAGAATGTGTGTCGACTACAGAGATTTAAACAAGGCAAGTCCAAAGGACGACTTTCCTTTACCACACATTGACATGCTGGTTGACAGCACAGCAAAGTTCAAAGTATTCTCCTTCATGGATGGATTCTCGGGCTATAACCAAATCAAAATGGCGCTGAAAGATATGGAGAAAACTTCGTTCATTACCCCATGGGGTACCTTTTGTTACAAGGTAATGCCGTTCAGTTTGAAGAACGCCGGGGCAACCTATCAAAGGGCCATGACTACTCTGTTTCATGACATGATACACAAAGAAATCGAAGTATATGTCGATGATTTGATTGCTAAATCAAGAACAGAGGAGGAGCACGTTGAACATCTGTCAAAATTGTTCGAACGTTTAAGAAAATTCAAGCTCCGCTTGAATCCCAACAAATGCACCTTCGGTGTCTGTTCAGGGAAACTACTAGGGTTCATTGTCAGCCAGAAAGGAATTGAGGTTGATCCTGACAAGGTCAAGGCCATTCAAGAAATGCCTTCTCCGAAAACTGAAAAACAAGTCAGAGGATTCCTGGGACGTTTGAACTACATCTCCAGATTCATATTCCTTATGACCGCCACTTGTGCGCCGATTTTCAAATTACTCAAAAAGAACCAGGATTGCGTTTGGTCAGAAGACTGCCAAACTGCCTTCGACAGTATCAAGGAATATCTGTTGAATCCTCCGATCCTATCACCTCCAGTGGAAGGAAGACCACTGATCATTTACCTCACAGTCCTAGAGGACTCAATGGGATGTGTACTTGGCCAACAAGACGAAACTAAAAGGAAAGAGTCTGCCATTTACTATCTAAGCAAGAAATTCACCGACTGCGAAACTCGGTACACAATGCTTGAAAAAACTTGTTGCGCTTTGGCTTGGGTAGCCAAACGTCTTCGCCAGTACATGATTCGTTATACTACTTGGTTAATCTCCGAAATGGATCCAATCAAGTATGTTTTCAAAAAACCTGCTCTCACGGGAAGGATTGCCCGTTGGCAGATGTTACTATCAGAATATGACATAGAGTACCATGCTCAGAAAGCCGTTAAAGGAAGTATTTTAGCCGATCATTTGGCTCATCAACCGATTGACGATCAAGAATCAATCGGGTTTGACTTCCCAGACGAAGATGTCATGTACCTAAAAATGAAAGATTGCGATGAACCGCTACCCAGTGAAGGGCCAGAACCAAGTTCCCAGTGGGGACTTATCTTTGACAGAGCAGTCAATCATTATGGAAATGGAATTGGGGCAATCATTGTTACCCCTCAGGGTTCCCACATTCCTTTCACTGCCAGACTTACGTTCAAATGTACGAACAACGAGGCCGAATACGAAGCATGTATCATGGGTCTCGAAGAAGTGATTGATTTAAGGATCAAAAACTTGGACGTATACGGCGACTCAGCCCTAGTGATCAATCAGATAAAAGGAGATTGGAACACATACCAATCAGGGTTGATTCCTTACAAAGACTATGCAAGGAGGTTGTTACCCTTCTTCAACAGAGTCGACTTTCATCACATCCCTCGTGATGAGAATCACATGGCTGATGCATTAGCCACTCTCTCTTCCATGATTAGTGTAGGTCGATGGAATGACATACCTAAGATCGACATAATGCACCTTGAACGGCCCGCCTACATCTTCTCGATCGAAGCAGTCATAGACGACAGACCTTGGTATCATGATATCAAATGCTTCCTTCAGAAACAAGAGTACCCATCTGGGTCACTCAGAAAAGATAGAAAGACCCTCAGAAGATTGGCTGGAAACTTCTTCCTGAGCGGTGACACTCTTTATAAGAGAAATTTTGACATGGTCTTGCTCCGATGCGTCGACAGACCAGAAGCAGACGTACTCATGAAGGAAATTCATGAGGGATCCTTTGGCACTCATGCCAACGGACACACAATGGCCAGAAAAATTCTCAGGGCCGGGTATTATTGGTTGACCATGGAATCCGACTGCTACAAGTACATGAGGAGGTGTCACAAGTGTCAGATATACTCCGACAAAATTCATGTACCGCCATCACATCTCAAAGTTCTCTTTTCCCCATGGCCTTTATCCATATGGGGAATCGACATGATTGACATGATTGAGCCCAAGGCTTCAAACGGACATCGGTTCATCCTGGTAGCCATTGACTATTTCACCAAGTGGGTTGAAGCAGCGTCATTCGCCAATGTAACCCGACAAGTGGTGGTCCGATTTATCAAAAACAATATCATCTGCCGTTATGGTGTTCCAAGCGAGATCATTACTGATAATGGATCTAACTTGAACAATAAGATGATGAAAGAGTTATGCGCAGAGTTAAAGATCGAACACCATAACTCATCTCCCTACCGACCCAAGATGAACGGAGCGGTAGAAGCGGCTAACAAGAACATCAAGAAGATCGTTCAAAAGATGGTTGTAACCTATAAAGATTGGCACGAAATGCTACCCTTTGCTCTTCACGGTTATCGAACATCTGTCCGCACTTCAACAGGGGCAACCCCTTTCTCTCTAGTATATGGCATGGAGGCAGTTCTCCCCATAGAAGTAGAGATCTCATCAATCCGGGTATTGATGGAAGCGGAGCTCACCGAAGCTGAATGGTGTCAAAGTCAACACGACGAATTGAATCTGATCGAAGAGAAGCGAATCACGGCACTATGCCACGGTCAGTTGTATCAACAGAGAATGAAGAGGGCGTTCGACAAAAAGGTTCGACCTCGTGTCTTCAGGAAAGGAGACCTTGTGCTCAAGAAGATACAATCATTTCTCACTGATTCTCGGGGTAAATGGACCCCAAATTATGATGGCCCCTATGTGGTCACGAAAGCTTTCTCAGGCGGTGCCTTGAGACTTGCAACCATGGACGGAGAGGAATTTGCCTACCCCACGAATGTTGATGTAGTCAAGAAATACTTCGCCTAAAACTATAAAAAAAACGTCTCGGTGGATTGAAAACCCGAAAGGGCGGTCCAGGAAAAAGTTAGAGACATGGAAAAAAAAGAATCATCCCGATGGATTGGAAATCTCAAAGTACAATCCAGGCAAAAGTTAGGGATAATGGCAAGTAACTATGTTCAACAGAGGCAAGTTCCTCAGCAGTAGTTACATCATCTATCGGAGGAAATCTCCAGTCAAAGGTCATCTTCGACGGAAGCTCAGGATGTCCCGAACTCAAAGTTGGTAGAAGGATAGTGGTCGTTATGTTTCAACGTAGCCCTTTTCCCTGTAAATTACCATTTTCTAACTTTGTATATACTCTTTGGAATCACGCGTTTGGCTAATTTCCATCTTATCAATAAAATTTGAGCCCTTGTGCTTGTGTTTGTAATTCTTTACTTGTTTTAGCTTTACAGAACGACGTTGTTTAAACTTAATCAGCGATTCTTGAAATAAAACAAAAATGAATTTACTTGTTAAACTTTTTCTGCTTTTAAACAAAGATGACATTTCTTTTGACTGTTGAACATCAGAAGAACATCGATCGCTTCTCCCGAAGTAAGCGAACTTCAAAGTGCAGAATCAAAGTACTCCTTTTAAGCCAGTATGCCTGAATGAAGGGATCAACTGTGTCAGAGACCTTGTTTCGTCTGACACGCCTCGGCCGAGTTCTCATCTCCTAAGCCCGATCAACATAGCTCCCAACAGGACTATCTCTCCTAAGCAAGGTGGAATTGCTATTTTGAATAAACGGTACTTCTTCGCCCCGCGATGGCCGAGTATCCAATTGTGTTCATCCATTAGTCTGTATGTCGCGTCTGTTTTGTCAGCATATACATACATACATCATGCATTTTTTATTTGCATTCACATTTCATATTGCATCACTATCACTCTAGTCAGTCTTGTCCCCTAGTGATAAACAGTTTTCTCAAATCGAGTTGTCAGTTCTTTCCTCGTCAGGAAACGTTGTGCCTGAACAATCTCGCCACCAGTGTATCTTTAGATCAGAGTCGACACTCAACCACTTTGATAACTTGAACCTCTGAAAAGCCAAAGAAAACTTTCAATAAACATCACTCTTCGCCATTGAAGATGATATCCTTGCTTTCCCGGATTAAGGAAAATCCACAGAGAAAGCCTCGTGATCAGAGATTCGGCAGCACGCCAGTTTTGCTCCGAAAAACCACTGATGAGAAGGTCATTGGCACCTCAAAATTGGACCCCATCATATGGCGTTTCTCCGGGAAGATCCCGAGAAAAGTATGATGAAAGATCCCAAATGAAAACAGTCTCTCAAGAGACACGTTTTCCCCAGATAGAGTCGACAAATGGCGTCTCCAAAACAGAGAAGTTTGTGTACCTCTACAACTCAGACGTTGGGTTCCCCAGCAAGTCTGACATCAGACCTTTTTCCCTCAAATGGCATCTCCCCAGGAAAATTCGGCGAGAAGTTTGAAGGAAAACCGCTACACATAGCGTCCCTTGTCAATAAAGTTTATTGACAAAAGAAACTGAGACCAGTTCTTGGTAGGAAACCAGGAGCGAGGGGAAGTTTATTTCTGAAACTTAGACCAGTTCCTTGGTAGGAAACTAGGAGCGAGGGGAAGTTTATTTCTGAGACTGAGACCAGTTCCTTGGTAGGAAACCAGGATCGAGGGGAAGTTTATTTCAAAAGAAAACTGAGACCAGTTCCTTGGCTGAAGACCAGGATCGAGGGGAAGTTTACCTTTCCTAAGCATCATTGCTTAGCTAAAGAAGATGAATGCGTAAGCTACCATTCATAACCACCATCAAAATTTCGGGTATTCCGATATTTAATCCTCTTGCACCCCGAATGCCCGAATCCCTTCGTCATTCACACCTTCGGGTCCAAGAAGATTAAATAGGGGCATCTGTAATACCCCAAATTTTGACCACTTAGATTTCCCATCATTGTGAAAATCATCATCACAATATGGATGTACCTTCATGCTTCATCAGTCTCCCCAAAGATGGGTGAGCATTCAATGCAATCAAAATTAGGGTTTTAAGCCCTCTCTGAGTGCTTAGACAAAGGATCAATCAAGAAATGACATGATCTTCAAATTGTCTAATCTCTCAAACATCCACAAAGGATCAAAAGGACTTCTACTTCAAGGATTAAGCACAAGGCTGCTCCCTTCTAGGTGGATCAAGTCTCAAGATCGACAGTGTCACCAAATTAGGGTTTTGGTCGACCAGGGCCTCCAGATGGAAATTTTCATCTGGGCACAAGGCAATGATCCAAAACATAACCTAATATGCTTCATGGAACCTCATGAACCCATGCATCAAGTCAATTTTGCCTCAGGGGATGCATTCATCAAAAATCAGGAATTAGGGTTTCTTGACCTAATTCACCCCTAAGTTGACTTTTGGGACAAACCATGAGCCAAGACCTCAAGAGATGATTTGAGGGTCTCTAATATACCATATTGATCCATTTGGAACAATGGATTGATCCAAGAAGCTTGAGCAACAAGTCTCAATTTCATCTGCACCACAATTAGGATTTAAAGGGAAAAGTCAACTGTAACTTTGACTTTTGACCAGGACATGCTCCCAAACCCTAATACATGATTGAATATACCCTATGACACCCATGGAACATGTCCATCAAGTTTGATTTAGGTCAAGGACATGATTTCCTGAAGAATTGCACAGTTTGGAATTCATCTGATAAAAAGTCAACTTTGCAGAAAAGTCAACTTTGACTTTTTGAGATTTTTCACCAAAATGGATTTTTAACCCTAAAATGATGTTAATGTATGATTTGAATCATCATTCATCAAGAAAAATCAAGAAAAGTGAGATAACTTGTAAAAGGGGTAACCATAAAACTTAGAAATTTTTCTAAGTTAAAAATAAAATGGCAAAGGTACCAACTTTGGAGGACCATAACTCCTAAACCACAAGGCCATTTTTTCTCATCCAAAGATGGATTTGTAGCCCTCATTATCACCTACAAA
The DNA here is from genome assembly GCA_022829125.1 of Lathyrus tuberosus. NCBI lineage: Eukaryota > Viridiplantae > Streptophyta > Magnoliopsida > Fabales > Fabaceae > Lathyrus > Lathyrus tuberosus. The sequence goes on along the minus strand of JALAZF010000323.1, from coordinate 1,840,764 downwards.
AACTTCAACTACAAGTCATTCCAATTCATTAAGGATTTTGAGTTATGGAGTGATCAAAGTGGCTAAAAAGTGAAAATGTCACTTTTTCCAACACTTAGTGAAATTTTCACTAAGTCAGATTCTGCCTCACTTTTTGCCAAATGTAGGGGGATTTTTCACTTAGAATCAAAAGGGATCAAAACCAAACTTGTTCAAACAGTTGTTGTATCATGTAAGAGCTTTCCAAAATGGCCAAGAACATTGCCAAATTCAACCTACACCATGAGATACAACATTGCCAAGTTGCCTTGCTGAAATCTGTCAAGGCAAGGCAGAATTTGCAACTTTGGTCGATTTGCCAAAATCAGCCAAATTCAATTGCGCCAATCCACTTAGACACCTCAGAGGATTGAATCCAAAGGGGACAATCACTGAGCAAAGCCTCCAAAGTCCATGGAACAAGAAATAGCATGTTGAACCTAGAATGGCCAAAATAGGGACAAGACTTCAAATTTGGAATGAGGCATTCAATGGAACCATCAAGGTGGCATGGACTGAGCCATTCTCATCTTAAATCAGTCAAGACTTATCCAAGACCAAGGGGACCAAAGCTCTGTGCCCTAACCTCTAGTCAATGGCTAGAGGAGACTTGGATTTTCATTTGCCAACATTGGCCAAACCTACTTACCAGCTGCCATGCACTATTCCTTGCAAAACAAACTTGCTCTACTATAAATAGAGCTCAATTGTGGTCAGTTTAAGTACACCAAAGCCATCTAACAGATGTTTTCCTCAAAATCTCTTTCTCTTGGCAAAAATGCCTTTCTTAGCAAGGTAGCTATCGGGTTTTGAGTTTGAGAGCAATTCTGCACAAACCAATCACTCACATACATCACATATGAGCTGATCAAACACTCACATAACTTCTGAAACATCAATTTCATGAAATCATCAGCTGGTTGCTCAAATTTTCAAACAAGGTGCAGCTGAGGTACCACAAAATGATCCAGCCAATTTCAATCAAGTCCAACCATCCAAACACCATCCATAGGGTGTAGGGAAGCTGTTCAGATCATCACCACTCATCTGTAACACCTCCAACCCAGAATTTGATTTGCTCTTGCTGTCACGACTTGGAGGTAAGCACATACTTGGTCATCTCTCAATCTATGCATATTTCCTCGCACAATAATTTGGCCATATGTTCATAATCATGCATGGAATGTTTTCCCTCAATTAATTGCATTGTTTGAATCGTGTATCAAAAATCCTAGCCTCATGCAGAAATTAGGGTTCTTGAGGTTTCTTCGTGATTTCATGTTTTATGTTTAATTTAAATGAAATTAAGTGTTATAGACATGATCGTGAGGTTGAGATGAGCATAATGATATGTGGATTGCATGATATGATTACGTATTCATGGAGATTGGATAGAAACGCAAATCTGGGCAAACTTAGAAACGCGCGTGTTCTTGGTGTTGTTCTTGGCGCCATTTTTAGAAATTCAAATATTTGAATTTTGTGATTTTGTTTAATTGATTCAAAAATTAATTTCTCTCTGAGTTTTAATGATATTGAGTTGATTCTTTTTTTAATAATTCACAAAAATGTTAAAATATTTTATTTTATCAAAAAAATCCCAAAGATATTATTTATTTCATATAATTGATATTTTTGCAAAGAATTAATATTTTAATTGTTTTTGGCATTTTAAATATTTTTTCTACATTGATTTTGCAACTTTTAATGCTTTCTATTTATTTTGTAGGTCAATACTTAATTTTTGAAGCATTAATCCAAGATCACAATTTGTTTTCCATGTGTTAAACAATTTTTGATCATTTTAATTGAATTTTTATTCAATTAAATACATTTTGAAAACAAATTAGGGTTTTGGATTAATTCAACCCTCATAAATCATTTTCAAAACCTTTTTGGGCCTCTTGAGAGAGTGTAAGACCCATCCCCCCTTGTACAAAAACTTTTTGGGCCTCACTCATTGTATAAGTCCCGCTGTACAAGTAAACGGCGCGATCGTCGCCCGTTTAAAAATAAAAATCATCTGGGTCTCTCCTTGAGCTATAAGACCTATTCAAAACACTTTGGGCCTCTATTAGAGTATAAGACTCAATCCCCTTTTAACCAAAACATTTTGGGCCTCACTTATTGTATAAGTCCCTCTGCGTTAAAAGAAAACCTCGGCGCGATCGCCATTTTTAAACGAAAAATCATTTGGGCCTACCCTCGTGTTATAAGCCCCACTCTTTTCTTTAAACCTTTTTGGGCCTCTTGAGAGAGTGTAAGACCCACCCCTTTGTACATAAAACCTTTTTGGGCCCCAGTCACTTGTATAAGTCCCTCTGTACAAATTCAAACAGTGCGCTCACTGATAAAACCCTGGGCCTCTCCTTGAGCTGTAAGCCCCAAATCTTTCTTTTTCAAAGCACTTTCTCCTTTGATTTTGAATATACTGTTGTTTTCAATCTTTTCTTTGTTGAACAACTAACCCAACAGCATGGAAGCTCTACAACCGAGTAAGTGGTTATCGCTTTCATTTACTGCTTTCATATTATAAACTGTATTGTGGGGCTGCTCACTGTAAGTCTCCTTTCATAAACTCATATCAACTGTGTAATAATAGTATAGATATTTCGAGTTTCCCCGGCTACTACGTCTAGAACTAGGTGACGCCGTTTCATTTATTCGTAGAAATAGACGCCTAGATCCCCAATAGGAGCACCAGATACCGTCTTCTCTTCGGCTGTCCTCCTTAGGAATTGTCAAGAAGCTCTACTCCCCAAGATGAATGTATTCTCCGTGAATGGCATCTTTGAGTTTCTTCCCAATTCTCGAACTTTCCTGACTTGATCTATTCCTTGTGGATAGCTTGCCTTGAATGTCTCGGGGTTTGGGTACCCACTACGGTCATAATCTTGGACCTTAACTAAGGAACCCTCTTTAAAAGCTAAAAGTCGCTGGATAGTAAACCTCGCACGTTTACCAGTGGTTTTTATCTTTAAAAGAGTTATCTCTCCTAATGGAAAGGGGATGATAAGACCCACGGGCTTCTTAAAAGCATCGGCCTCCTCTTGGGCATTATTCAAGGACACTACGGCTTCTTAGAAGTATTCACAGCCTCCTCTTAGGCTTCGTATAATGATCTCTTCCTCCGGGAATGATAGCCTCCTCTTGGGCTTCGTACAAGGATCCGTCGGCTTCTTAAAAGTTTCCAGCCTCCTCTTGGGCTTCGTACAAATTGTCCTGACGACCTCCTAGAGGTATAGGAACAAAACCTAGTCATCTTAATAGAACAGTCCTTTCATAAAGTCTACTACTGTTTCTCACAACATAGTACAAAAGATAAAACTCTAGACATGGACAGTCTAACTTCCTTGAGTCTCAAAGACATTCTCAAGCACCCTTCGTTAAATAGGAAGGAAACCCGCAGACTCGGACAGTCTCAATACCCTTTGGATTTCCTATTTCCTCAAAGAGAAGGAGATATCCCTGATCCTCAAATCAAACCCCTGAGTACAGTGATGCTCATATAAGAACTGATTTTCTCTTTTAAAATCAGTATATTGGATCTGTCACTCAACTGAAACAGTTACAATAGCCTCCATCTCGGGCTTCGTACGAGATACCAAAATTCTCCCCAGTGGAGTCAAAATAACCTTTTCGCCTCTCTCTCGGGCTTTGTACGAGATACAAAAACACTCTCTTACTGAGTATAAAAGATTCTCCAACTGAGTCAACTCTTTGATAGCCTCCTCTTAGGCTTTGTATAACGATATGCCCCACTGGGTCGAACCCTTTTAGCCTCTTTCTCGGGCTTTGTACGAGACACAAAATAGCCTCCTCTTAGGCTTTGTATAATGATTTTCCTAGCGGAAAGTAGCCTCCTCTTAGGCTTCGTATAAGAAAACCACTGGTTAATCCAATCAACCTTTTAGCATCAAATTTGTGCCTCGTTCACAGTACTCAAACATCAACAACTCCTTCCCCTTCCTCTAATCGCTGTAAGCGGCAAGCCTCTGGATCATCTACATCCATGCCACTGTCCCTCCTTTAGCATGAGAAATTCCTAAGGAAAGATGGCATTGCTCTACACTGAGTTAAAGTCTTCTCCTTCAGGTTAAAACCCTTTCTTCGGAAATTATGGCATTGCTCGGATCCGCGTATCCCAGTTAAAGTAATTCTCCTTCTCCCCTCTTTAGAGATGACAAATTCTCTCTAAAGCCGAGACCTTTTAGCTTCACGTCTTGGGCTTTGAACAAGACACAAATAAACCTTTCAGCTTCACATCTTGGGCTTTAAACAAGATACAAATCACCTTTCGCTTCACGTCTTGGGCTTTGAACAAGACACCAAAACAACCATTTCCTCCCATAGAATAGGAGGAACTACGAACGCTCTGATTTCTCTGTTTCGGTAAACGGGAATACGTAGGCATAAGATCGAAAGAAAAGATCTTAGCGAGCGCAATCAACAAAAAACCCAAATCCCATATCTCTGTCAATCAAAAGCAGTAATTCAAAACACCAGTCCTAACATCCTAATCCTTGTTCCCCGCCAGAAACCATTTGCCCAAGCCCTAGAAAGAAAGAACCTGTATTGGCGAAATACGAATAACCAGTACAAAGCCCCCCCCACATTGATAGCATCCGTAACCTAACAGACCGCTGTTTAAACTCAGTATGCAAGCAGGGTTAATTGGAGACATCTATTTCCCTTCCTTATTCAGCTCACAATAGGATAAAAAATAAATCGACCTGTAGTTTTAAGCTCAAACCGCAGAGAGCGACCAGCGCTTAAGAACCGCGTCCAAAATCGCTCGCTACAAGGTTGACTGATAGAATCAAAGAAAGAGGTAAAGATACATCTTCTGGTCAAGCATTGCAGGCCCAGTATGTGAAGAAAGGAAAATCCAAGAAAGATAAGAAGGAAATTCAGTGCTATAATTGTCAGAAGTGGGGACATTATGCATCTGAATGCAGATCGAAGAAGGTTCCAAGAAGCAAAGATGAAGCTCAATTTGCTCAAAATGAGGAGTCAGATTCTGATGAAGTACTCCTGATGGCAACAGATAAGGAGGAAGAAGCAAGAAGTGATGAATGGTATTTGGACACTGGGTGTTCAAATCATATGACAGGCAAGAAATCGTGGTTTTCTGAATTAGATGACTCAATAAACAGAAAGATAAGATTTGCAGACAATAGCATAGTCTGTGCAGCTGGAATTGGGAAAATATTGATTCATAGGAAGGATGGTAAGAAGGCATGCATTACAGATGTATTGTATGTACCAAATATGAAGAGCAATCTCATCAGTATTGGTCAATTATTGCAGAAGGGATATACTATGAAGATGGAAGCACAAGCCATGAAGGTTTTTGATAGTAAGAATAGGTTGATTCTGAAAGCTCCATTATCAAAACAAAGAACTTTCAAAATCAACATCAGTGTGATTGAAGATCAGTGTTTGCTATCAGAAACTAAGAAGGAAGATTGGTTATGGCATCAAAGATATGAGCATATCAACTTTAGAGACTTAAATATGCTTCATGAGAAGAACATGGTACAAGGTTTGCCAAAGATAAAAGTGCCTGATGAAGTGTGTGATATGTGCTGCACTGGAAAGCAAGCCAGGAATTCATACAATGCAGATGTACCATTCAATGCAACTAGGAAACTTGAGGTAATTCACTCAGATGTATGTGGACCTCTGGAAGTAAAGTCAATAGGAGGGAATAACTATTTTGTAACATTCATATATGAATTTACTAGAAAAGTATGGATTTACTTGTTAGCTAAGAAAAGTGAAGTGTTTGGTGTGTTCAAGAAGTTTAGACTGCTAGTTCAAAATGAAAATGGAGAAGTAATTAGCAGATTGAGAACGGATGGAGGAGGTGAGTATACTTCCACTGAATTTAATGATTTCTGCTCATCAAATGGCATAAATCATGAAGTCACTGCACCATACACACCCCAACACAATGGGATCTCAGAGAGAAAGAACAGAACTTTGGTAAATATGATAAGAAGCATGTTGAAGCAAAAGCAGATGCCTCATTACTTGTGGGGAGAAGCAGCTGCTACTGCAGCATATCTCATCAATAGAAGTCCAACAAAGAAGCTGCAAGACAAGACACCAGAAGAGGCCTGGTGTGGAGTAAAACCAAGTGTCCAACATCTGAAGATATTTGGCTCAGTATGTTTCAGACATGTACCTGACCAATTAAGGAAGAAACTGGATGATAAATCTCAGGTAATGATTATGGTTGGTTATCACTCAACTGGTGCTTACAAACTCTATGATCCAAGTAGCAAGAAGATAGTGTTCAGCAAAGATGTAAAGTTTGATGAATCAAAATGCTGGAACTGGAAAGATAAAGCATCAAACAAGTTTGATAGTCAATTTTATCTAGCTGATTCAGAGACAGAAGAAGGTGAGACTGAGGAACAAGAAGAAATTGTTGAGGACACAAATGAAGGAGGTGCAGAAGTGACAAATAGACCAACAAGGAACATTCAACCACCAGTCAGGTTGAGGGATTATGAGAGGTTTCCTGATCAAGCTGTTACAAATGAAGGTGACATAGTGCAACTAGCAATGCTTGCTGAAACTGAACCAGTGTCTTTTGAGGAAGCTCTTAAACAACAACATTGAAAGAAAGCAATGATTGAAGAACTAGACTCTATAGAGAACAATGAAACATGGAGCTTAGTACAACTACCTGCTGATAAGAAGTGTATTGATGTTAAGTGGGTGTTCAAAACAAAACTGAAGCCAAATGGTCAAGTTGCTAAGTATAAGGCTAGATTTGTTGCAAGAGGCTTTCTACAAAAGTATGGACAAGATTACTATGAAGTGTATGCTCCAGTAGCAAGGATGGAAACAGTCAGATTGATTGTTGCTATAGCAGTCAAGAAAAATTGGTCCATGTATCAGCTAGATGTAAAGTCTGCTTTTCTCAATGGTGAGCTAGAAGAAGAGGTGTATGTAAATCAGCCACCAGGATTTGAGATAAAGGGAAAGGAAGAGCATGTCTACAGGCTTAATAAAGCTCTGTATGGTTTGAAGCAAGCCCCAAGGGCTTGGAATAAGAAAATAGACAGTTTTCTTGTTCAACAAGGTTTCATGAAGTGTGTAAATGAACATGGAATCTACTGTAGAAATACCACAAATAAGCTTATTGTATGCTTATATGTGGATGATATGATAGTAACTGGAAGCAATGAAGCTGAGATGGAGGACTTTAAGAGAAACATGATGAAGATGTTTGAGATGTCTGATTTAGGCAATCTCACATATTTCCTTGGAATTGCGTTTGAAATGAATTCAAAAGGAGTGGTGATTCATCAAAGGAAATATGCACAAGATGTTTTGAAAAGGTTTAATATGCTGAATTGTAAACCAATTTCAACTCCAGTTGATACAGGAGTAAAGTTGTCTTTGGTTAATGATTAGAAAGAAGTAAATCCAACCTTATTCAAACAAATTGTGGGCTCCTTGAGGTACTTGTGCCATACAAGACCTGATATTACTTATGGTGTAGGTTTGATCAGCATATACATGGTAAAACTTACCACCTCACACTTAGTTGCAGCCAAGAGAATTTTGAGATATGTGAAGGGTACAAGTAGCTATGGTATTCAATACAGCAAGGACCAAGATGATGATCTAGTAGGCTACTCAGATTCTGATTGGAGTGGTGATAAAGATGACAGGAAAAGCACTGCAGCCTGTGTGTTTATGATTGGAAATGCAGCCTTTTCATGGAGTTCAAGAAAGGAACCAGTTGTTGCATTATCTTCGTGTGAAGCTGAGTATATTGCAGCTTCTATGGCAGCATGTCAAGCTCAATGGATCAACATGTTACTGAGGGAATTGAAGCTGGTGAAGACTGAAAAGATGGAGCTCAGAACTGATAACAAGTCGGCCATAGACTTAGCAAAACATCCAGTTGCACATGGTAGGAGTAAACATATTGAAACCAAGTTCCATTTCTTAAGAGACCAGGTGAACAATGGAAAGTTGGAAATGAAACATTGCAAGACAGATGAGCAGATATCAGATTTGCTCACAAAGCCTTTGAAGTAAAGCAGCTTTGATTACTTGAAGATGAAACTTGGAATGACTGAAGTATCTAACTAAATGAATTAAGGAGGTGTATTGGTTTTGTAATTCAATATGAGTTAGATCAGATGTGTGATGTTAGGTGTGATGTCACAACATCACAATCTTCTGTTTGGTTTTGTATTTCTATGTTAGTTAGAACTAGTTTTAGTTTGTTACATGTGTTGGTGTATATATATAGTTTTATAAGCTGTGTAAACCGACTGATGAATTTTAGTCATTAATGAAAGTATACACTCTCTATTCATTCATCTCTGTTCTCTCAATTTCAAGAAACACAATATCCAATATTTCTTCAATTCTTTTCATCATTCACAATTGTTCTATCAAGCTCAACATATAAAAAGCTCCAATAAGAAGAGCTAAAAACCAGAATGGACAGGGAGACTCCTAGATACTTAAGAAACTCCATTTCAATCACCAAGGCAAAATTAACGCCAACAGTCGGCAATGAATAACATAAGCTAAAACGAACCGCCTACACAGCACTGCACGGCTACTAACAATCACACGCCTTGCCGCGAACTGAACCTGAGACCTGCCCGACGAGCCACCAGAACTTGAACCGACGATGCCTCCGAAAAAACAGAAAATCATCCAGCAAAGCATATAGCAAGACAGAACAACCAAACTAACTATCACCGGGCCAATAGACTACACCTGCTGCTATACTCAAGGCTCAGATCTACCTAATTAACTCTTACCCATCGAAGAAGTCCTCCGGTGATACAAGCGCAAACAAGCCAGATGAATCAAAATTACTTTTAGTATCTCAAAATGAAAGGATCAACACAGTTAATTTCTTATATATAAAACTGCGTTTCAAGAGTTTCTGAAACATTGAAAAGGTATATATACAACATTTTAGAACACCGTAGGTTCTATTTCAAGTTCAGAGATTAAAGTAAAAGTTGAACTGGAGTAGGTGCAGTAATACATGATGGTGTCAACATGAAAACAACCGAGTTGGCAAATCCCAACACAATTCCAAGCTTTACCTGACCTCTCTTTGGAATCGGACGGTCACAGATGATTCTTCCTCCACCGTTGATATTCATTGCAGTTTCTGTTGTACCACCCTCACCCTGCATCTTATCTTTGCTCTGCTCTCTGTTTTTCATTTCTTCTCTGCTATGCTGAACAGAAAGATGCTCTGAATTTGTTAGTGTTTGTGCTTGTTTGTTTTCTACTTCTACTCATTTATATATTATATCTTCCACGTTTAGATATTTTGAGTATTTTGGAATAGTGTTACTAAACTACCCTGCGATGCCATGCCACTTGTTTCACTTTGGACTCTTGTTTGATATTTATCAAAATTTAATTCAGTCGTTTTTGTAGTACTATAAAATACATTACACACGTAGAAATGGCAAGGAGATATAAACTGTGCCCACCACATACTTGTTAATAATTTCTAAATAATAAAATTAAATTACTTTGTGTGGTTGCAGGATTAGACTTTCTCTAGACTGTTATACTCATATTATGCACAAACAATTTTTTTCATTCTTTTGGGTTTCAAATGTTCTGTCTATTCATATATTTAATCAAATAATGTCGGTACATGTTTAGGAGATGAGGATAGGATCCTAGTAATTAAGACATTTTTTAATCAAAAAAATCTTGTATTAATGTCGGTACATTTTTTTTTGAGATAAAAGCTCAAAGTAAATCTTCTTTGTAAAAGCTAACCGATTTTATTATAATATGTTAAATGTTAACATAATTATTTATTTTTTATCAAGCCTAAGCACAAAAGAAGAGAAAAATTACAAATTATTAACGCGAGGATGGTTTGCGCCAACTAAATCAAATAAAAATTGAGAGGCTAATTACGTGGGTAAGTATCATACACCAACAAAAAGTTTTACATCGTTCATTCATCACCATCATCCATTTATCTTATTTTATAAATGATTAAAATAAAAGTCAAATTTTTCTGAACATCCAATGACTATGATTAATTGATAGTTTAAAATTCTTTTATACTGACAGTGTATTTCAATTAAATTCATAAGTTTAATTGATATGCACCGACAATGTAAAATAGTTTTACATTGTCAACCAATAAAAAATCAACAATTTGTCATGTCATTAATTTTTTTTTTAAAATATCAGAGTGATGTGGCGGAATTTATAATCATTATTAGATGACAGTATAAAAATAATTTACACTATTAGTGTATTATCCATTTTCTCATAAGGGTATTACCCACTTTCTCATATTTAATAATGTTTGGCACGTATACTTGCCAAAACACCCACACATCTATTTATTTTGCGATAAATATGATTGATTTAGATCCTACTCAAAGCCTTTTGTTTTATGTCAGTACTGAGATTGGTTAGAAGAGCATAATCATCAACGTGTTCTTTTTTATTCCTCTAGAACCAAGTTGTGTGACACGTTGTAGTCCAAAGAGTTGTCCAATCTTGATTGTCATTGCCAATGTCATGATCCATGTTGAACTGAAATGCTCCTGCAGGTCTGCATTGAAAAAAATAATTCTAGTATTCTTTCTTTACCAAATATCTCCATGTCTGGTTAGCATAGGGAGAATCTATTAGAGCATGAACATAAGTTTCAATAATTCTCGTGCACTCCTTGCAAAATGGTTGTTTAAGGTAAATATGATGTAATCTTTTATTAATTTTCAATCCTTCATGCATTACCATCTAGATAAAAATTCTAAACCTTTATGCAACTTGAACCTTCCATAATTTATTCCAACTGCCTTCAGTCTCAATGTTTTTTGCATTGGTGAGTACTTCAAACGCACTAGAGACTATGAAATTCCTTTTGTTGTACCACTCCAAACACACACATCAGTTTCAATATTTGAGTTTGGTGGTGGTATTACACACATTCTATTCAAAATATCCCGAGGAAGTAAGTCCTCCAGCCAATTCCAATTCCAATGCCCCGAGTTATCCACTAGATCAGAAACTTTGAGATAAATGTGTAACACAGGCAGCTCGTCTGCAACATTGATGAGTTGAATACCAGGTGCAATCCAAAAATATTTCCAAGCATCTATATTTCCTCCATATCCAAATGCTCACATGATGTTATCTTAAAGGATTGCCCATACCCTTACTATATTTTTCCATAAGCTTGAGACACTGGTTTTTGTTTCCACACAATTCTAACTACCGCTTCTAGCACACTTGCCCTTCATAATTTGACACCATAAAGACTTATCATTATTCTTAACTTTCTATCCAAGTTTGAGAAGGTAAGCTTTATTCATGTTCTTTAGGTTTCTCATACTATTAACTTGGAAATTTTGGTTTAGTACTTCGGCATAAAAGTGTGATGTTAAGTTATGAGATTGCTAAGTATAAAATAACATAACTGTAGTCTTGACATGTTGATGACTTCGATTGAATAGGCGAGTTAGATAATCTAGAAACCTACGAAGCCTGATTTGGAGAAATCTCCGAAATAGATCCATAGATTAACATCACTCTCTCTTAAAAACATGGCCAAAATCTCGAAAAGGTTTGCACGAATTAGCAGTTAAACGTGGAGATATACTGCAGAAGTGTCAAGTTCGACACACCCATCAGATGTTAGGGACTTAGAGTGTTTTTTTTAATCCAGATGTCAGCTGAATTAAAGATGCTTCGACAACACTATCCGAGTCGACTGGAGATTCTCGACAGAAAAAATTAGGTGATTTAAAGGCAGTTATTAGCGTGAGTAGTGATTTGCAGCAATTCAAACATTAAAGACACGTGGAAGAAGGTTGAAACCCACGTAAGGGAGTACGTGTCAATTTTTGTGAAGATAACTGTTATCAACGATTAATATTGTAATAGTATATAAGATTAGTTCAGTCATGTAAACGAGGATTGCAAAAAATTCATTAAGCATTCTATATAGAACTTAAGTATCCAAGTCACAATGAAAAAATAGTTTGCGAGAAGATGTATGAATATGCGTTCTTTTCTCTTAATTTTTAAATTTGAAGCATTTACTTGAATGATCTTTTATGTTCTTTCTGTATTTTTTTATTTTGAAAGTAATTATGCATTATTTCAGTTAGATTTTATATTCAAACTTTTGACATTGAAGTATCAATATTCAAAGCACAAATGTATTTCCTCAAATATTTTACACAATATGTCCTAGGATTTTTTCGAGTTTAATCTTGTAAGTGAACGAAAACTTGTGATTTGATATACAAAAGAAAAACTCAGCCTAATTTGATTACACTGATGACAGTTTGTCATTTCATATAATTAGTCGAAGAATCGGGAAAAAACAGGCAAAAGATGAGCCAAAATGATGAAGAAAGATCCAAGAATGATTGAAAAATAGCCAAGTATGGAAGAATGGGACTTAGTGAAAATTCAAGTCCAAAAGGGGTGATTTTCACATAGCTACTAGAATAATCATGTGCACCATCACGCGCCATCGCGTGCGCAATAGAGGCGAATAAGTTGCATTGCGCACGCGATGCTTATATAATGTGCACGATAGGTGATTTTCAGGGATTTTTCTTACGCGTTCTGACCCATTCTGAGTGCTTTTTAAGGGGATTTTCAGATGTTTGATATGGGTTGCGAATTTTGGAGACTATAGCATGAGTTTGGGAGCACAAAAGGATATTTTTAGAGCATTTGAAGCCATTGGAGGGTCTTCAAGGGATTTATCATGTTATTTTTATTTATTGATTGTGGTATTAATTTATGAATAATGTGCAGCTAAATTCTCTTAGGTTAGGTTGTGTTATGATGAATCTATTTTTCTATTGTTGGATTATATGTTAATTTGACATTTGTATGAACCTTTGATCTATAATTTTATTCAGTTGTTACTTAATCTTAATGCTTTTTATTTGAGATACTCTGTTAATCTGATTTTGAACACATGGAGATTACTGACCCTTAGCCTATGTGTTGGACCTAGGGCAACTGTTCTACTTACACTAGTCGAATAGGGATAGGAGACACCGAGTAGTGGCTTAGAGAATTAATGGTATATACATCACCTAACCCTGCTTACGCTAACGGACTAGAGATAGAAAGCTCTGAGTAGTGGTTTGTGAGTTAATTCGTGAGGGATCAGCTTTAACGGTTTTGTTAATTCGCCATGGGATTATAGTGATTAGATAATTCTAAGCATGTTCATAGTTTCATTGTTGAGAAATGATGCATGAATGCATATTTATATGTATGCGTGTATGTAGAAAGAAAACAAGAAAAACATATTTTTAGTCAAAAATGAAAGTTTTGAAAGTTATAACAGAATGTATTGACTCCAATCATGAATGAGTCAATACATTTCCCAAAGGCTTCGATACATCAAGGGCAGAGAGTTATAGTTCAAAAACAATCTTCAGAAAGATTCAACTCAAAACACTAGGGAGTCAACTCCTCCGCCTGATGTATCGACTCATACCATCAATGTTTCGATACGTTGAGGGTAGGGGTGACCTGGTTGAAAACCCCTTCAGATGGAGTCGACTTCAACCATGAAGGAGTCGACTCATTCACAAGATGCATTGACTCATTTTACCTGTGTATCGATACATTATGCGCATAACTATTTCCTTTGAAAAACAACTCAGTATGTATTAATACATACTAAGAGTGTATCGACCCACTGACTACTTTTTCATGAAAATTCATATTTTTTGCATGTGATTTCCTATTTTATCAAATTTTACATGTCCTATTATGATGATTCACATCTAGACATAGACGATAAGATCCAATATACACAAAGTACTAAGCTACCTAGTTTTGACATCATTCAAAACACATCTAAGTGTATAGTTGTTGCACCCCAAAATTTGTCCTTTGTTTTCTAACCTTAACTGGCTTGTGTTTTGCACTCATACACATTTGACATGCATTGCATTGGGCTTCTAAGACAGGGGATCACAACACATTTCTTGCAGTTCAGAGCTTTCTTTATTTCAGAGAGTGTTTCAGTAGCATTCAGAGCTAAATTCATCGTCATCAAACTTTTCGAGCATTTATTTTGCTCATCGGATGGTTTGGTTATTTCAGAATCAAGAACAAAAAGCACAGAGTTCAGATGATTTGGTTTCAGACAGGTTATCTATCGTGTTTCAGAATTTATTCAAGGGTATTATCAGTGGCTACAGTTCAGATGCGAAGCCAGGCTCAGAATAGGTTGCAACAAGGAAATTTTTGCATTTTTACCTTGAGGTAATCGATTAATACATATGTGTTAATCGATTACACCCCTCCAGGAGGCGCCATTATTCAATTTTTTTTAGCATGTAATCGATTAACCCATATGTGTTAATCGATTACATCAAGTCAGTTTTGCCAAAAACAGCAGGTTTTCAGCACTGTAGCAGTTTCAAATTCATTTCAATCACTTAGATTCAATCTTACACCTGTAGAAGGATCTAGATCATTGCAAATTAATTTCATTTTCCCTCCATAATTCAAATAATTTCCACTCCTAATTCCAAACCAAAAATCCAATCCTCATTCAAAACCAATTTCCAAACCTTATTATCATTCCATACCTAGACCATATTTAAACAATTCACTCCATTCCAAGAGGGATTCATTCATTTTTCTGATTTCTCTACACTTCACACTCCAAATCTCTCAAATTCTCTCTCACTTTTCACTCTCCATTTTCATCTTCATCCTTAACCTCACCAAAGCTCTTCCATTAAAGTTAACAAATTCTTTATTGGAATTCGTTAATCCTTGAGCTAAACCTTTATCAATTCCTTTCATCAACATCAAATTCTGCAGTAGAAGTTGATTTGGATCTAGATCTGAATTTTGCAAGAAATTTCTTGAAGTGATTTTGAAGCAATTCTAGCTTATTGCATTGTTTTTCAACTTTTCTTGTGAGGAATTCATTGGATCTCTAGTTATCTTTGCTTGATCTATCAAATTCTGTTTGCAACAATTACCAAAGCAAATCTCAGCTTTGTAGGTTGGTGATTCTTCGATCCAAACTCATTTTAGCTTATTTTGCAACTTTCACCATGTAGATTCTTGTGGTTTTGGTGTAGATTGATCCATTGATTCAGTTGTTTGATGTTGTTGATTGTTTGATTGATTCAATAAGTGTTTATTTGATCATAATTGTTGTGATTTTCATGCACAATTGCATGCTATTACATGTTGAATTTTATCATTGAATTGATGTTGGAAAAGTGTCTTTGAAAACCGATTTTCTGATGTTTCTACAGATATAATCGATTAACACCTGTATGTTAATCTATTACACCCTTTGACAGCCCTGGTTTTTAGGTTTTGAACAACTGTAATTGATTAACATATAAGTGTTAATCAATTACATCTGCTTCAGAAGGTGTTTTTTGCTTGTTTTTAAGCTTATCTTGAATCCTTTCCATATTTAACTTCCATGGCTTGATGTATTTGATATTTGTGGAATTTTCTTGAGCCGTTTAGCCTCCATTTGTAGTGCGTATGCGAATATTTGATGCACGATTTGTTGATTATGTAATCATTTTCATTCTTGAAGCATGTTCATGATGCTCACTTGTTTGTTGATGTTACATATCCATGGTGTTTTATTATATGTTGACACTTGCTTGTTGCTTCCATATTCATGATGCTTGATGTTGATACATGTTCATACGCATTGTCAATTGTTGCACTCCATGTTGCATGTTCATTTGTTCCGTTGTTGATGCATGTTCATGATGATTGATTGATCTTTTGTTACATGTTCATATACTTTGCTTGACCTTGCATAATACATGTTCATGTTGCTTGAATTCTTAATGTGTGTTCATGATACTTGTTTAGCCTTGTGGAATACATGATGCATGTTTATTTTAATATTGCTTTCCATACACTGTTATCCTGAGCTAAATGTGATATTAAATGATGACATTCTGTTACTGATGCATACATGCGTGTCCTGAAAATATGTGTTGTTAAATATTGTTGTGTTGTTGCTGGAAATACACTGATGTTCTGATTGAAGCGCTGTCGTATGCTGCTGTTTGTGCTTTTTTTTAGCTTGTTTTGCTTACTCTTGCATGTTTCCTTAGGGCTTGTTAGTCCAACTTAATTTTTTTATTAAGATTGGAGTAAGATTGACATTAAGTTGTTGATCCAAGCATGACAACATTAGGATATAATCGTCTTTTAATCCTAACCTTAGGACCACTTTGCATGATAACATCTAGGGCCAAGTCTCCCTTAGATCTTGCGTTGCGTCCTTCTTCTCCTCTCTCTTAATCAATTCAAAACACTTAATAAATACGATGTGTATAGTGCGTCACGAGCCTTAAGCACAATGGTAAATGATGAGCGGGAGTCTCTCCTTACCTCATCTAGAGAGCTTTATGCACGAGCCATTTTGGATCGGTCGTATAAAGCGCTCGCTTATATCGTCATAGAATTTAGCACGATATGCATCACAAACCAATTAAATTCACTTCTTTAAAACATTTCAACAAATTCAAATTGTTTTCCTTTGGGATTCTCTCCTCTTTTTTTCAAAAAGGAATGTTATTTCCGTTTTACCGCAAACAGGTAACGCGTAAGACTCTCGAAAACGAGCGGCAAACACCTAATCTGCTGGAACGTGAACGTTAGCATTGTCCATAAAAACACTAAGCAACCCGTGGTCCCACAAACTACGCATGCTCTGATTTCTTCATTCTCGTTCGAATGAAGATACGTAGGCACAAGGGCCTCGATCCTTGGCGAGCAACCTTCCCTTCCACTCGTAGTCCTCCAAACTACGATGACTCTGACTTTCCCATTGCACGAGGGAATACATAGGCATAGGATTGCGAGATCCTATCAAGTCTCCTTTTGTTTTTTCTCCCATTTCATTTTTGCATTCCCTTAGCAAGTGAGCTTTAGATATACACACCATTTGATTAGAATAACAAGATTAGATCCTGTTGAGTACAACGGACACGAGGGGTGCTAACTGTGAGAGCAAGGTGCTTCTCATCTAGTTTCTGTTTTAATGATGTCAACAAATAGGATAACCTTTAGTTTGTAATTTGGACGGTATCACTTCATTGTCGGTCGCATTGCATACAACCATCGATAATCATGTGTCTAAACATATAGGAAGGGTTCTATATAATTTATACATGTGCATAATCATGGTACTAGTGTTTTGTGTGCATGCCTTGTGTCTCAGTTGGTTAAAACATGCAGAAAAATCATTTTCTAAGTTTTTGCAGGTCTTGAGTCGACCTAAACTATGCATGAGTCGACTCATGCTGTCTTGACAGTTTTTTGTGAAACCACCGGGAAGGCGCACACTAACCCTTTCTATGCATGCGGTCGACGCATGCTTTTGGGTTTTGTTATTATGCAATTTCAGCATTCCTGCGTCGACGCATGGTCATGAACGGTCGGCGCATGCTTGGTTATTTTGCGTAGACACTTCACCGGGTAAGCGCTTGCCGACCCTCATCCAGCGAGTGGTCGACTCATCGCTGGTCTGAGGCATTTTTCTGCATTCTGTTATTTCTATTTTGCTGTCATTTTCATTTAGTTGGTTATTTTGCATCATATAAATAATTGGTTCCTTATTTTTTCTACTAATAAGAAACGTGAAAATATATACTGATCTTTCTCTTCATCTTCAACCTTGTGTCCTCTAACAACTACACATAATCATTTTTGTTAGTGTCTTGCATTGTGTGAAGTGATAACGTTCAGACTTAGGTGTGTTGTATCCTTTGTTCTGGGTTGAGAATCAGTAGGTGTTCAGCCGTGTGAAGGTAACTGAAGAACGGAGTGTTTGTTCAGTGTAGTAGCTACAGTCGGAGGATCGTACGAGAAAGATTTGGGTTCAAATTGTGGAAGATCGAAATCGACCGAGTGAAGGTGATTGAAGACCTGCGGGTTCTTGCAATCTAGTAGCGTGAGCCGGTGATTTGTTCAACCAAATTTGAAGCACTTAATTCATCTTGAATCAAGGGGAGAGAAGACTTTGCATCGACATCAAAGACGTTTGAGGGTTTGATTGTTCAGTTTTCTCTTGTACAAAAATTTGCGAAACAACAATATATATATATATATATATATATATATATATATATATATATATATATATATATATATATATATATATATATATATCTCAATTCCATGTTCGGAATTGGGGCAGAGGTACCCTTAGAGATGACGGTAGGGGAACTGCCTAAACAAATCGTGTTTGTTCTCTCTTTCCCTACTCTTTTACGTTTTGATATTAATCGAACTTGTGAAATATCAATTGATAAAAAATTTCTGATATAGTGTAATATAGAGCTGAAAATAAACTTGTAAAAACAATACAATCCCTTGGATTGCATTTGGCATTAGCTCTACATCCACATTAATTAGAAATTCACACTTGGAGTGTCGCACACCCCAAGTGTTGGATAAATTGATTAAGCGCAAGCTCTAATGCACTTTGTGATTAAATTTTGTCATCCTATCTCGTTGGTAATTGGATAAATTTCATGTAAATAAAATTTGGTTGATTGCATTGTGTTTTTGTTGATTTATATATTTTTCTCTTCCTTCGCATCATTCCTAGTGATATTACGCATATCCGATCTTTTCGGTAGTGGTTCTTTGTAAACGAGTGATTCAGTGGTTGCTTCCGTAATAATTTTTTAAAACCAATTTTGGAACACCATTAGCGTGTAAAAACTTGTGGGATCTATTCAACCCCATTTTAGATCATAGCCATCGTCTAACAAGTGGTTTCACGAGCTCCGGTTCATCTTGTGCTTCGGTAAAACTTCTTAGAAAATGGCGAACGAACCTAAAGGGGCTTATAATAGAGCTCAAATTTTTACAGGCGAGAATTATAGCTACTGGAAAGATTGTATGCGCGCACATATAAATTCCATTGATCGGAAGATTTGGAATGTCATTTTAAACGGTCCTATGGAAATAACCATGACCGGTGAAAATGGTGTTGTTGTTCCCAAACCCGAAGCTCAATGGAATGAGGAGGACGAGAAAAAGTACAGCTATGACTGGAAGGGTCGGAATATTTTGATCTCCTCTTTGGGAGTTGACGAATATTATCGAGTCTCTCATTATGAAATGGCCAAAGCCATGTGGGATGCTTTACAAGTAGCCCACGAAGGCACTAATGATGTGAAAATGGCACGAATCAACACATTAACGCAAGAGTTCGATCTTTTTTACATGAAGCAAGGGGAAACCATTGCGGACATGCAAAAATGATTCACTCATATAATTAACAAATTACATGTACTTGGTAAACCGGTTCCCAACGAGGTTACTACTAATAAAATTTTGAGGTGTCTTAACAGGGAATGGCAGCCGAAGGTCACCGCGATCAAGGAGACCAATAATCTAGCTACTATAGACCTCATGACATTATTTGGCAAACTCGATGAACATGAGCAAGTGCTCATCAGCTTGGAAAAACATGAGAAGAGTGTAAAAAAGGAGAAAACAAATGAAACGGAAAAGAAGTCGATTGCTCTTAAGACTTCTTGTTCAAAGTCCACATCTCAAGAGCAAAGTGACAATGAAAGCAACAATGATGAAGATGGTGATTCGAGTGATGACATGGGGCTATTTGTGAAGAGATACAATAGGTACATTCGAAAGAATGAGATTCAACACTCAGATAAAAATCTCGTCAAATTTAGAAGGCAATCTAGAAATGAAGGCAACAAGAGTGGCAAGTTGAAAGGATCTTGTTACAACTGTGGAAACTGGGCACTACAAGCCGGATTGTCCATCACTTAAGAAAGACAAAGACAAGGATAAGTATAAGAGTCGTCAACACAAGAAGTCAAACAAATCTAGACGAGCATACATCGCTTGGGAGAGCGATAGCAAGTCAGAAAAAGATGACAACTCAAGTGACGAAAATGAATCCGTCAATCTATGTCTTATGGCACATCGAAACAAGAAGAAAGAGGTAAAACACTCTAAATACGACCACTCCAATAATATGTCTCATTTAGAATTACAAAAAGCTTTTGATATGTTGCACCATGAGGCTAAGGAAGCTTTTCAACGCTTAGCCTCGAACAAAAAGATTTTCTCATATTTGGAGAAAAAGGTTTCTGATTCCGAAAAGGAATTGGAAGCTCTTAAAAACTCCATGGTGGATACATCAAAAGCTAAGATTGATGAGAACAAGTCTCCATGGTTCAATTGGGGCTGTGATACTTGTCATATTTGGCAAAAAAAGGTGAGAACCCTTAAGGACAAATTAGACAAGGCTATAAAGCCTAAAGTTACATTTGCTATTGATCGATCACATTATTGAGAAAGTATGAATAATCCGTATCAAAAGTATACGTATGTGATTCGAGATAGAGATAGCAAAGGTAAACCTCAAATGAACCGTAATTGCCTATATTGTTGCAAACCTGGTCATACTATTGCTAAATGTCGTTTTAGAAGATTTCTTGTTCCAAAAGGCATTTATCAATGGTTGCCCAAATGTAACCCTGGTTTCATTCACCATAAAGGACCCAATAAGAATTGGGTACCTACTGTTTGCGCAAGAAGTACATCCAGGCCATGCCATTCATTTACACAGACAACATAAGCAGGGACATAAGCATTTAATCAAATTTCATCAACACATGAATTACCAAACAAAAACTAAACAATGCCAACACATACAAACCAATCATCCAAGTAAATTCTTATATTGGCAATGTGAACAAACAGCAAGAACAAGGCAACAGTTCAAGAACATATAGTGTGACAATTTCAAATGCAGCTGTTACAACAATAGGCACATAATACATTCAATTGAAAACCATGAAAAGGTAGATTTGGAAAACAGTAATGGCAAGGAAATTAAACAAGATAGATGTGGAAACATATTGGCAGCAGTATATTACAAGTCAGTCTTGTCATAAGTCAGCAAGCAGTAGCAAGGTAACATAAGCAGACTGGATGAAAACATGTCATGGTAAGGCAGCAAAATGTAATGCATATGATATTCATATGAAACTCAAATAAGGATGCAACAGATTACAGCACGGCATTGTGAAAACAGCAAAGTTAGTGCAAACATCATACATAGAGATTAAGAAAACCAAGGCAAAAACAGGCAGCATGCATAATTCCTACAGAGATAGCATACCAAGACAGTGTAGGACATAACAACAACTCATGCAACTTAAACACACATCAAAGCAAGATTTTTAGAGTAAGCATCCAGTCATGGTTAAGTGATGATTCATGTATCAAGATAGAACAGGGCAGACTGAGTCAAATGTAATGGCAATGCAAATTTACTTAGGTTCATGGTAATGTAAAGCAACAATCCAGATATGACTGTACATACATAGTATCATCAAATTTCAAGTAGCAGTTAGGCATGAACATCAAACATACAAAACAGCTACACATCATGTTGATATAAGGAAAAGTAGTCAGGTTACAATAATAAGTACATGCACCTCATGATGGACAAAAGCTCTTAAAAAAAACCACACACATGTATTCAAGACAGGATATAACATGTTATAGCAATCAAATTCCATCAGATGGTATCATTCGAATCAAGCACATGATATAGTACGAACAGTTTGAACAACAATCATATAAATGCACGTGTAAGACATACATGGATTAGGTTTAATGCATAAGACATAATAGCAATAAGTCTTCTCAAGTATAGGCAGTGGCATAACATCATAGTCCTAACTTGAACAAAACCAAATAGGCACATCATCAAGCATACATGTACACCAATGAAGAACATCATTTACTTTATAAGTTCAAACCATAACAACATATTTAAGCACATATAAGCAAAGATAGGACATTTTCAAGACAGTATGACAAACAAACTCATACAGTCAAACATTATGATATCACAGAGGTAAAACTTAGAAAGCATGTCAAACTTAACAATGCTAGTATACACATCGTGAGCATAGTATAATCAACAAGATATGGCTTGGTTGTTATTAGTTCAAAGAAAAGCTTTAACACATACAATTTGAAATGGCATAGCATGTCAGACTGTTGATCAACTAGGCATGTGATAGAACAACCCAAGACAACACATATCAAGGTTCAATATTCATATATTGCAACAAACTCAATCCAAAAGAATGTGATACAAGTCAGTGACTTGCACAGGCTAACAGGCTAAACAAAACACATGCTCATACAACAACAAATGCAAAGGCAGTGGTGTGTATAGAGCTTATCAATCTTAAAATAGCAAAACAACCATAATGACAAGGCTACAAACATGGCTGAATAGGCAAACATGCTCTTATATTAGTGGTGGCAGAAAAAGACACTCATGCTTTTTAAACAAGAATTATTTGACAACATCAACAATCATTAAATCAACAAAAAAAGATAAATAAGCTCAAGTATTCCTCATCAGAAACTCAAAGAGGGACAAAGGTTCACGAGTTTTTTTTATTTCAAAGGCTCGTACATATAACATCCAGGTAGTTAGAAAAAAAACATCAAACATTAACCTTATCAAGATAAAAACACAATGAAAACTTAGTCATAGCCATTTGATGGACAAAACAGAGGTATTAATACTCAACACCAAAGCATTCATGTGTATCAAATCAAAACATCACTTTACTTTGAGAATTCAAGTCATAAACATGCAAGCAAAATATTCAAGCACATATCAATCAGACACGCATATAAAGAGCAATGAGATACATAATGAAAACATTAAATGAGCATTATTAACAAAGGTGTAAGAATACAATACCAAGTGGAATAATGTCCACTGTCTTCAAGTGTGATGACTGCCTTCTTTTCCAAAGCAGCTCCAAAGCCAACCTCCAACTTGCTTGCTCGAAGCTTTATGGAATTTCAGAGGAATTTAGAGTGTTTTTGAGAGGGTTGTTGATGATGATGAATTGAAACTAAGCCTCTTTATATAGGCAATGCATTGGGCCGGGTCAAAAGATTCCTCCCTTCAAAATTGCTAGGGTTTGAAATTCGTTGCAATGTTGAAATTTGGGGAGACATACGCTCCATATTTTCTGAGTCTTGGCAGATGGCTACAGAGTTGAAACAATCAAAATGGAATTGTTTCTTTGGGGTTCCTTCTGTTGCAAATGAGACAAACGCGGAACGGGAAAGATGAAAGGGACAACATGCTGCGTGTTTACAGATTGTGCAGAAGAGTGATGAGAAAGGAAAACTCATAATCCCCTTTGTTTAAGTGAATTTCTATGGAGCTTGAAGAGGAAATGTTAGGGTAAAATGAAATTGGGATTGTGGCGCCAAACTATTGATGAATGTGAACTTGAAATGAGCTTGCAACGGATTTGAGTGAATTGAAATTGTTTTCCTCTGCAACACAAGAACACGAACGAACAAAGAGGAAGGAATAGTTTCCAAAGCATGTGTCACTTTTCGATTGGTCCTCACCTTCCGTTGAAAAGTCAAACGAAAACGATGGTTTCCTATTGGTCCTTGCTTTAACTCATCCTCCAATCAAAATTCGCAATAAATCTGCAAAGGTTCAATGGGAGCGTGACACACGCGATGCTTTATCTTTTATAAATAAAACTAATGGCACTTAATGAAAGTTAATTAATTTAAACCAAAATTAAAACTATCTTAAATTGAAATTAAAGGATTAATTTAAATACTTTAAATAAAATTAACAATAATATTAATAAGGAGAAGATAATTAATTTAAAATCAACCAACAAAAATTAGGTAATTAAGCTAAAGAAAATGAAATTAAATTAAGCAAATTAACTATATAAAATAAATAAAATAAAATACATTAAAATTGAATTAAGATAAAATAAAATAAGACTATTAAAAATAAATGCTAAATTAAGATAAATGAAATGATAAAAATGGAAATTAAGATAAAAACAGAGAAATAAATCACATAGCATCTAGCGAAAAAAATGAGGGTAAAATTTGGGGTGCAACAGTTGCCCCTATTTAAATATCTTCGCCTGATGACATGAGAGATGAAAATCCTTATGTAATCAACAGTGTGAGATATTTAAATACAGATAACCGAAAATTTTACCCTAGATGCACACATATGCAATGCAGTAAACATGATGCCAAGAAGTTGCAAAAAAATGCAGACACAACGAGACGCCAAGGGGTAAACAGGAAGCAAAAAGACCAGAGAGCTTCACTGGGGAAGGAAACAAGTCAGTATCCATGGGAAACAACTCACTGGGGATACAAGCCAACCAACGAAGGGACCCACCGGGGAGACTTGAAAGACAATCTCCACTGGGAAAGATCCGGGGAGAAAGACTACTGGGAAGACAAACCCACACTTTTTCAGGGCATGAAACCCAGAAAGAAGATCTGATCATTGGTTGAATAAAAGCAAAGACACCTCTAAAAAAACAGCATATGGCAAAAGAAACCAGTTATTCAATAATGGCTTTGAATGAAGGGTAAAGGTCACAATATCTAATAACGGCTTTAGATAAGGTGAACAAAGACTCGGTCTGAAAAAAACATCAGAAAGAGACACATCTGGAAAGACATCAGATGGAAAGGAACCAATCATCCAATAACGACTTTGGATGAGAGATGCAAACCACGATATCTAATAATGGCTTTAGATAAGGTGAATAAAACCACATTCATGAATGACCTTGAATGAGAAGGAACCGATCATCCAATAACAGATTTGAACGAAACGTATAGATCACGATATCTAATAATGGCTTTAGATAAAAGTGAACAAAGACTCGATCTGAAAAAATATCAGAAAGAGAAACACATCTGGAAAGACATCAGATGTTTTAAAAGGAAACCGGACATCCAATAATGGCTTTGAATGAAAGGTACAAATCACGATATCTAATAATGGCTTTAGATAAAAGTGAATAAGACCATATTCAAGAATGGCCTTGAATGTGAAGGAATCGATCATCCAATAATAGCTTTGAATGAAGGGTACAAATCACAATGTCTAATAACGACTTTAGACAAGGAGATGACTCATAATATCATTAGATGAGAATGAGATAAAAGGGTAGTCCAAGAAAGCATTGGACAAAAGGAAAGAACTTTTAGGAATAACACTGAAAGTAAAAGCAAATCACTATACTTAATGTAAAGAGAATATAAAGGTCCAGGAATAGCATTGGAATAAAAGAAGACTGATAAAAGACATCATTCAGGAATGGCACTGAATGAAAAGGACAAGTAAAGTTTGGTAAGGCAAGACGCGGACAACGACGCGACCTCGAGAGAAGTGCAAATGAGGATGAAGCACTCATGACATGCACATATACATATGATCAAATGCAAATGCCGATGCTGACGACACAGCTCGACTCTTGAAAAGACAAGACTGGAAAACTGATTCCTCAACACGGAGATCACTACCATTTTGCCTGGGGACTAGAGATGCTATCGTTGAACACATCACTGCCACACTTGGTAAACTGTATCAAGTTAATGTTCCTTATATGAAGAATGAAAAGCTGCTAAGGGATTCCTCAAGTTAGTTTCCCCAGATTAGCTGATTGTTGTAGATGAACTAATAATTGCTTCAGCTTGAATATTTATGTAAATGACCGTTTCATGGTGCTTTTAGAAAGCTTGCCCCAGATTAGCTGATTGTTGTAGATGAACTAATAATTGCTTCAGCTTGAATATTTCTGTAAATGACCGTTTCATGGTGCTTTTAGAAAGCTTGCCCCAGATTAGCTGATTGTTGTAGATGAACTAATAATTGCTTCAGCTTGAATATTTCTGTAAATGACCGTTTCATGGTGCTTTTAGAAAGCTTACCCCAATCTGAGTCTTGAAAGATGATAGTTTTACTGTACACTGGGGAGGCTTGCCCCAGTATGAGTCTTGAAAGATTTTATGGATAGACCAATTCTGAGAAGTTTCCATTAAACTACAAATCTTGAACTGATTCTCAACAGGATATGGAAGGAACTCGCCCCTGATTGGATCACCAACCAAGTTTCTTAATTGTTTGGAAATTCTTTGAGAGGATAGCTAGTTTGCAAACAAAAGTGTTTGTACAAACATGGTAAATGCAAAGTTCATGCAACTTTTGAAATCAAAATCATTTTTGAAAAATGTAGAACGAATGAATTCACTGGTCTGAACATGGTCGTTCAAGACATTAAAGTGAAAATGATTTGCAAAGATCCTTGGGAGTCAGGTTACACAACCTTGCTGTAGTATGCTTTTCAAAACAACTTCACCTCAATTAGGTCTTTTAGAGGTTGTAACGTGGTTTGCTTCACGGTTTATGAAACACAGGATAAAGGCTCAAATCCTACGCTCAGTTAACTCAAGATATACGTTCAAATCTCCAAAAATAGGAAGTCACCTGATTTGAAAGCTGACTGGCGTCTTATATGAAGCGCTCGTATTCGAATGAGTAATTAAGTTAAACTGAGAACTACCCTGCCCCAAGGTTGAGATCTTAAGGGTATTTTGTGTGATGAAAGAAAAGCTTATACTTCTAGGCTCGAAGTGGTTAACAATGGATTATCATCAATGTTTTAGGGAATGAAAACAATTCCTTACATCCTCGGCAAGGTTTGATTGAAGGCACACTACAACAATTATGGATAATATTTTCATCATCCTCCCTCCAGTATTTGCACTAAAAAGAGATAAAATATTTTGCAAAAGAGAGCATAAAATGTAAGTAGTGGTCATAATAAATGGAGTCAAAAAGTTGCAAATGCTCATTTCATTAATTGTGAAAGTACAAACATAATTGAAAGCAAACAGCTATAAAGAAAAATGCAAACAACAAGAAACAAAGGCCTAGTGACTAATCAGAAACAAAGATGAGCTGTCCTGTCTGAAACACTGGCTTTTAGGAGAATAATCTGCTGGCGTCGACCGAAGCTTCACTTGGCGTGCCCGGGCAGAGGGTTACTCTGAACATTAGGGTTTTCTCTAAAGGAGAGGATTTGCTTCTCACCAACTCTTGTACTCTAGCCTTTAGTGCATAACAATTTTCCAAATCGTGACCTACACCGCCTTGATGGTATTCACAATGGAGATCAGCCCTATAGCCGGCTGGAAGAGGATCTGGAGGAGGAGGCAAAGGTCTTGTGGTAATCAACCCTTTCTTCACCATACCAGGATAAAGTTCGGTGTATGTCATAGGAATATGATCAAATTGACCCCTATTACGGTATTGGTTCTGTCCTGCAGGTGGACGTTGGGTAGCTTGAGCTTGTCGTGGAGCAGTAACCACAGGGGTGACGGCAGCAACAGTAGGGTGAATATTATATCGAGGTTGGGGATGAGGCCTTTTCACTTCAAACATTACAGCGTTGGTTTGATCCTCATTCCTCTTATGAAAGTTCCCATAGGGTTTCTTCACAGCATTGGAAGATTCAGCAGCTTTGGATACCTTTCCTTTCTTAAGACCTTCCTCGAGTCTTTGGCCGATAGTAACCAAGTTAGTGAAGTTGGAGGAGACACTTCCAATCATCTTCTCCCAATAAAATGGGGACAGTGTATCCATGAACATTCCAGTTAATTCTTTCTCGCCCAAAGGAGGTTCAACTTGAGAAGCCAATTCTCTCCAGTGTTGAGCATACTCTTTAAAAGATTCCTTCTCATGTTGAGTCATATTTTGCAGCTGGCGGCGATCAGGAGCCATGTCAAGGTTATACTTATATTGCTTCATGAAGGCATTTATGAGATCTTGGAAGCAGTGAATGGAGTTTTGCTCGAGACCCATATACCATTTGAGTGAGGCTCCACTCAAGCTATCTTGAAAACAGTGGATAAGTAGTTTTTGATTTTTGGCATGACCAGTCATCTTACGAAGATACATGACCACATGAGCTCTTGGGCAAGAGTGACCCTTGTACTTCACAAAGTCTGGAGTTATGAACTTAGCGGGCATAATAAGGTCAGACACTAGGCACATATTGTCTGCATCCATATTAAAGAAGTCATTACCCTCAATGGCTTTGAGTCTTTTGTCCAGGGTTTGGAACCGCTCATGGACGACTTCAGGCTCTTCACCCTGAGCACCGGTAGTATTGTAATCATAGTGGGGATTCTCAAAAGAAGCTCGAACGGGTTATGGAGTGGCGTGGACCACAGGTCTAGGCTCGGTGAAAACAGGAGCTTGAAAGACAGGCACGACATTCTGACCGACCATAGCAGTAGATGCAAGAGGCAGAGAATAGTTGTGTGGCAAGCCAAACTCTGGCCAAGTTGAAGGCGTCATCTGAACAGGTGGAGGATCAGCGCTTGAAACTTCCTGGATGACAGTCCTTTGGGGTTGCTCTCCCCTAGCAATCAAAACTTGGATCATCTCAGTAAGTTTGGTCACGCTTGACTTAAGGTCATCAATTTCCATTCGGACCTCAGCATTGTGTACCTCTTGTTCTGACATCCTTCGTCTGTAGTTAGCTCTAGTCCGGTATCAGTGTCGAGGAATCAGCTTGACGACTCACAAGCAATCTCTGGAAGATAGAGATAACTGGGAATAAAGAACTGGGCAAACAGACACATGCAATGAAACATGCAAAGATGCAAATGATATGCAATGTGATGCAAACAGGATGCAAAACACACATGCAACAGGATCAAGGGTTAGAGATCAAAGCATGGAGTCTGAGTAAAGAACCAACCACAGGGTCTGTACTAGGGTTCTTGTATCCGTAGAACAGGGTTCTAAGAAGTTCCCAGAGTCGACAACCCATCTTTTGGATTTTATCGACTTCCCAATTGCTCGGTAATCAATAAAATTATCAAGAGAGTCTCGTCTGAGTGTAGTATCGCGTAGCAATCATTTAGGATTACTCCCTCATAATCATCGCACTACATCCTAAATAGGCCAGGTGGGGTGAAGGGTTAACTAAAGGTCATCAGTATCTCTGGCTCCTAGGTCGAAAGTAGTAACGCATTCACGATTGCTCGTTCAACATATACCACTTCCAAGAGGGCCTCAACTGAGTGTGGACTTCAAGTTCCCTCCTTTGGGTTTTCTCCCTCGAAGTTCCCTTGACTACGTCCACGGTTCCTAAACATATGTGTTCTCTCAAGTCCGAGTTAGGACTTATCTCATCCATTGATATCATGTCAACCCAAACCAAACAGGATAATATCAAACATAGAACAGATATACAAGCATACAAGCAGATATGACATACAGGCAATCATACGAGTAGATGAGCAAACATGAATAACATAAAACAAGATAAGCTTAACCCTCTTAGGAAAGGACCAGCAATAGGTCTAACAATCCCCAGTGAAGTCGCCATTTCTGTTTGCGCAAGAAGTACATCCAGGCCATGCTATTCATTTACACAGACAACATAAGCAGGTACAGAAGCATTTAATCAAATTCCATCAACACATGAATTACCAAACAAAAACTAAACAATGCCAACACATACAAACCAATCATCCAAGTAAATTCTTATATTGGCAATGTGAACAAACAGCAAGAACAAGGCAACAGTTCAAGAACATATAGTGTGACAATTTCAAATGCAGCTGTTACAACAATAGGCACATAATACATTCAATTGAAAACCATGAAAAGGTAGATTTGGAAAATAGTAATGGCAAGGAAATTAAACAAGACAGATGTGGAAACATATTGGCAGCAGTATATTACAAGTCAGTCTTGTCATAAGTCAGCAAGCAGTAGCAAGGTAACATAAGCAGACTGGATGAAAACATGTCATGGTAAGGCAGCAAAATGTAATGCATATGATATTCATATGAAACTCAAATAAGGATGCAACAGATTACATCACGGCATTGTGAAAACAACAAAGTTAGTGCAAACATCATACATAGAGATTAAGAAAACCAAGGCAAAAACAGGCAGCAGGCATAATTCCCACAGAGATAGCATACCAAGACAGTGTAGGACATAACAATAACTCATGCAACTTAAACACACATCAAAGCAAGATTTTTAGAGTAAGCATCCAGTCATGGTTAAGTGATGATTCATGTATCAAGATAGAACAGGGCAGACTGAGTCAAATGTAATGGCAATGCAAATTTACTTAGGTTCATGGTAATGTAAAGCAACAATCTAGATATGACTGTACATACATAGTATCATCAAATTTCAAGTAGCAGTTAGGCATGAACATCAAACATACAAAACAGCTACACATCATAATGTTGATATAAGGAAAAGTAGTCAGGTTACAATAATAAGTACATGCACCTCATGATGGACAAAAGCTCTTAAAAAAACCACACATATGTGTTCAAGACAGGATATAACATGTTATAGCAATCAAATTCCATTAGATGGTATCATTCGAATCAAGCACATGATATAGTACGAACAGTTTGAACAACAATCATATAAATGCACGTGTAAGACATACATGGATTAGGTTTAATGTATAAGACATAATAGCAATAAGTCTTCTCAAGTATAGGCAGTGGCATAACATCATATTCCTAACTTGAACAAAACCAAATAGGCACATCATCAAGCATACATGTACACCAATGAAGAACATCATTTACTTTATAAGTTCAAACCATAACAACATATTTAAGCACATATAAGCAAAGATAGGACATTTTGAAGACAGTATGACAAACAAACTCATACAGTCAAACATTATGATATCACAGAGGTAAAACTTAGAAAGCATGTCAAACTTAACAATGCTAGTATACACATCGTGAGCATAGTATAATCAACAAGATATGGCTTGGCTATTATTAGTTCAAAGAAAAGCTTTAACACACACAATTTGAAATGGCATAGCATGGCAGACTGTAGATCAACTAGGCATGTGATAGAACAACCCAAGACAACACATATCAAGGTTCAATATTCATATATTGCAACAAACTCAATCCAAAAGAATGTGATACAAGTCAGGGACTTGCACAGGCTAACAGGCTAAACAAAACACATGCTTATACAACAACAAATGCAAAGGCAGTGGTGTGTACAGAGCTTATCAATCTTAAAACAGCAAAACAACCATAATGACAAGGCTACAAACATGGCTGAATAGACAAACACGCTCTTATATTAGTGGTGGCAGAAAAAGACACTCATGCTTTTTAAACAAGAATCATTTGACAACATCAACAATCATTAAATCAACAAAAAAAAGATAGATAAGCTCAAGTATTCCACATTAGAAACTCAAAGAGGGACAAAGGTTCACGAGTTTTTTTTTATTTCAAAGGCTCGTACATATAACATCCATTAGAAAAAAAACATCAAACATTAACCTTATCAAGATAAAAACACAATGAGAACTTAGTCACAGCCATTTGATGGACAAAACAGAGGTATTAATACTCAACACCAAAACATTCATGTGTATCAAATCAAAACATCACTTTACTTTGAGAATTCAAGTCATAGACATGCAAGCAAAATATTCAAGCACATATCAATCAGACACGCATATAAAGAACAATGAGATACATAATGAAAACATTAAATGAGCATTATTAACAAAGGTGTAAGAATACAATACCAAGTGGAATAATGTCCACTGTCTTCAAGTGTGATGACTGCCTTCTTTTCCAAAGCAGCTCCAAAGCCAACCTCCAACTTGCTTGCTCGAAGCTTTATGGAATTTTAGAGGAATTTAGAGTGTTTTTGAGAGGGTTGTTGATGATGATGAACTGAAACTAAGCCTCTTTATATAGGCAATGCATTGGGCCGGGTCAAAAGATTCCTCCCTTCAAAATTGCTAGGGTTTGAAATTCGTTGCAATGTTGAAATTTGGGGAGACATACGCTCCATCTTTTCTGAGTCTTGGCAGATGGCTACAGAGTTGAAACAATCAAAATGGCATTGTTTCTTTGGGGTTCCTTCTGTTGTAAATGAGACAAACGCGGAATGGGAAAGATGAAAGGGACAACATGTTGCGTGTTTACAGATTATGCAGAAGAGTGATGAGAAAGGAAAACTCATAATCCCCTTTGTTTGAGTGAATTTCTATGGAGCTTGAAGAGGAAATGTTAGGGTAAAATGAAATTGGGATTGTGGCGCCAAACTATTGATGAATGTGAACTTGAAATGAGCTTGCAACGGATTTGAGTGAATTGAAATTGTTTTCCTCTGCAACACAAGAACACGAACGAACAAAGAGGAAGGAAGAGTTTCCAAAGCATGTGTCACTTTTCGATTGGTCCTCACCTTCCGTTGAAAAGTCAAACGAAAACGATGGTTTCCTATTGGTCTTTGCTTTAACTCATCCTCCAATCAAAATTCGCAATAAATCCGCAAAGGTTCAATGGGAGTGTGACACACGTGATGCTTTATCTTTTATAAATAAAACTAATGGCACTTAATGAAAGTTAATTAATTTAAACCAAAATTAAAACTATCTTAAATTGAAATTAAAGGATTAATTTAAATACTTTAAATAAAATTAACAATAATATTAATAAGGAGAAGATAATTAATTTAAAATCAACCAACAAAAATTAGGTAATTAAGCTAAAGGAAATGAAATTAAATTAAGCAAATTAACTATATAAAATAAATAAAATAAAATACATTAAAATTGAATTAAGATAAAATAAAATAAGACTATTAAAAATAAATGCTAAATTAAGATAAATGAAATGACAAAAATGGAAATTAAGATAAAAACAGAGAAATAAATCACATAGCATCTAGCGAAAAAAATGAGGGTAAAATTTGGGGTGCAACACCTACTTTCCCTTGATTGACTTTGTAGGTACAAAGTCTTGAGACCACCGAAAGAAGATGGGTTATGTATAGTGGCTGCTCAAGACATATGACAGGAGACATATCTCTTTTCATCGACTTTGTGGCAAAGAAAAAGGGGTTTGTTACCTACGGAGACAACAACAAGGGACAGATTTTCAACAAAGGTAGTGTACGTAACCCCTCATCTACTACTATCTCTGATGTGCTTCTTGTGGAAGGCCTTAAACATAACCTTTTAAGCATTAGTCAACTATGTGACAAGAATTATAAAGTATCTTTTTCAAAGGATTGTTGCATAGTTGAAGATAGTGACAAAAAGGATGTGTTTAAGGGCTTGAGGGTGAATAATGTCTATATGCTAGACTTAAATGAGGTATCGTTGAATGGAGACAAGTGTCTAGTCACTATGAATGAAGATTCATGGTTGTGGCATAGACGGTTGGCTCGTATCAATTTTGATTTGTTTAACAAAATAGTCTCTAAAGACCTAGTCATCGGTTTGCCCAAAATCAAATTCACAAAGGATCATCTTTGTGATGTTTGTCAAATGGGGAAGCAAACAAGGATCTCATTCAAATATAAAAACATCATTTCAACTATGAGACTCCCTGAGCTCCTCCATATGGACCTCTTTGGACCATCTAGGATCAAAAGCCTAGGAAATAACTATTATGGTTTTGTAATAGTTTATGACTTTTCTCGGTTTTGCTGGACTATTTTCTTAGCAAACAAGAGTGATACCTTTTCGGCCTTTGAAAGATTTGCTAAGTTATCTCAAAACAAGTTAAACACGAACATTGTGTCAATTAGAAGTGATCATGGGGGTGAGTTTGAAAATCATTTGTTTGAAGCATTTTGTGAATTCCATGGAATTAATCATAATTTTTCCGCACCACGTACCCCTCAACAAAATGGGGTTGTGGAACGTAAAAATAGAATTTTGGAAGAATTAGGAAGAACTATGATCAATGAAAGTGGACTTCCAAAATACTTTTGGGTCGACGCCATAAGTACGCCCTGTTACGTTTTGAATAGGGTGCTCATCCGGCCTATTCTAAACAAGACACCGTATGAGCTTTTAAAAGGGAGAAAGCCCAATATCTCTCACCTTCACGTTTTTGGTTGCAAGTGTTTCGTGTTGAACAATGGTAAAGAGACACTTGGTAAGTTTTATGCCAAGGCCGATGAGGGTATTTTTCTTGGATACTCTCAGTCAAGTAAAGCTTATAGAATTTATAATAAGAGGTTACATATTGTTGAAGAGTCGGTACACGTTACTTTTGATGAGTCTTATCCGAAAAATGTCGGAGAAGGTAGTTATTTTCATGGTGCAGGTGTATCTTTAGAAGACATACTCAAGGACACTGATAAAGGAACTGATCAGCCTGAAGCAGTGTGTATTAAGGAGGAAAAGGATCACCAACCTATGAAGAGTGAGGAGGATCATCCAACTAATGAAGATGACCTTCCTCCAACATGGAAGTCTTCCAAAGACCATCCCATCGACAACATCATCGGTGACATCTCTAAGGGAGTAACCACCCGCTCTAAACTTAGTAACTTCTGTTATTACTCCGCTTTTGTGTCACAAGTTGAACCCAAAAACGTAAAGGAGGCGTTACTCGATGAGCATTGGTTTTTATCAATGCAAGATGAACTAAATCAATTCAGAAGAAATGAGGTTTGGGACCTTGTCCCCCCTCCGCGAGGTCATCGAGTAATCGGCACCCGATGGGTGTTTAGGAATAAACTTGATGAAAATGGAGTTATAACTCGAAACAAAGCGCGACTTATAGCACAAGGGTATAACCAAGAGGAAGGAATCGACTATGAGGAAACTTATGTGTCGGTTGCCCGACTCGAGGCTATACGCCTTTTACTTGCTTATGCTTGCACTAAAAATTTCAAATTGTTTCAGATGGATGTTAAAAGTGCTTTCCTTAATGGATATATCAATGAAGAGGTTTATGTAGCCTAACCTCCGGGTTTTGAATCCCATGAATATCCCGATCATATCTATAAACTTAAACGTGCTTTGTACGGACTTAAACAAGCCCCTAGGGCTTGGTATGAACGTCTAAGCAAATTTTTAC
Source organism: Lathyrus tuberosus (assembly GCA_022829125.1). NCBI lineage: Eukaryota > Viridiplantae > Streptophyta > Magnoliopsida > Fabales > Fabaceae > Lathyrus > Lathyrus tuberosus. The sequence continues at coordinate 1,805,934 of JALAZF010000323.1, read as the reverse complement.
TTGATCAAGGGTATTCAAGAGGAAAGGTTGACACAACCCTCTTTATTAAACGTCAAGGAAAACACTTAATTTTGGTACAAATTTATGTTGACGATATCATCTTCGGGTCTACTAACATGACCTTGGTCAAGGAGTTTTCTAGTTTGATGCAGCGGGAGTCTGAAATGAGCATGATGGGGGAGCTCAACTATTTCCTCGGATTGCAAATCAAACAACTCGAAAAGGGCACGTGAGTCAAAAAAAATATTGTCTTGAGCTTCTCAAACGTTTTGATATGGTAAACTGCAAGGCAATTGATACTCCGATGCCTACCTGTGCTAATCTTGATCGTGACGAAAATGGTAGGGATGTAGAGGTAAAGAAGTATAGAGGTATGATTGGATCTCTTCTTTATCTTACCGCATCACGACCCGACATTATGTTCAGTGTATGCATGTGTGCGAGGTATCAAGCTGTAGCGAGCGATTTTAGTCGGTGGCGCGACCACCTTATTGCTGGGTTTTCCGCACTGCAATGAGGAGGAGTAGGTGCTACTTTCTAATTTCTTATTTATCCCGTGAAGCTGGAAGGGAAAGGGAAGCTATCTAAAACTAACCTTGCACGCGAATGTTTAACTGAACAAATGCTTAAAAGAGATTGGGGGGTCCGGGGCCAGGTTATACAATGGGGAGTTGTCAATTACCCATCCTATATGTGGTTATCCACAGGATATTAGCTTTAGGTTTCGCTTTGTACTTGATGGTGTTTATCTGTTAATGGGTTGGGAAAGTTTCTTGGGAAATATGAGAGAGTGAGTTTTTATTGATGTTCAGGTTACTCCCGATGTTTTTGGTAAGGTACTGGACCTAAGTTTTGATTGATGTGTGAAGGTACTGGACCTAGGGTTTTTGTTTAGTATGCTCGCTAAGATTTTCGCAATCTTATGCCTACGTATTCCCGTTTAAACGAAACAGGGAAATCTGAGCAATCGTAGTTCCCCCTATTCTAAGGGAGGAAAATGATGTTTTGGTGTCTTATTCAAAGCCCAAGATTGAAGCTAAAAGGGTATTTGTGTCTTGTTCAAAGCCCAAGATTGAAGCTAAAAGGGTATTTGTGTCTTGTTCAAAGCCCAAGATTGAAGCTAAAAGGTCTGATTGAGAGAGAATTTGTCATCTCTAAAGAGGGATTGTTGATTTTTGTGTGCCTTGGTCAAAGCCCAAGGTTGAAGCTAAGAGGTTGATTGACTCCACTAGGGAAGTCCTTATACAAAGCCTAAGAGGAGGCTGAAAATGATCGACTCAACAAGAGAGTGTTTTAACTGTCTTGTACAAAGCCCAAGATTGAGGCTAAAAGAGATTGACTCTTTGGGGATATCATTATACAAAGCCTAAGAGGAGGCTATAAGTTTGACTTTTCTAGGGGAAGTATTCTGTCTGTCTTGTACGACGCCCAAGATTGAGGCTAAAAAAGGATTTTGACTCCGCCGGGGAGGTTTGTATGTGTCTTGTACAAAGCCTAAGATTGAGGCTGAAATGGAAAATTAACTGACTCTGGTGAGGATATTTTTATGTTTCTTGTACAAAGCCCAAGATTGAGGCTGAAATGAGTTTGACTCTGCTTGGGAAATCATTCCTCAAAGCCTAAAAGAAGGCTGGGAGGAAGTGACTTCGCTGGGGAAGATATTTGTCCCCGGCTTAAGAGAAGGTTTTGAAGATTTATGTCTTGTACAAAGCTCAAGATTGAGGCGAAAAAGGTTTTGACTCAATAAGAGAGTGCTTTTATCTGTCCTATACGAAGCCCAGGATTGTGGCTGAACAAGCTGGAGAAATCATCATACCTAAGAGGAATTTGACTTCTGCTCGGGGAAATCCTTATACCAGACCTACGAGGAGGCTGGAAAAGACGGACTCAACAAGAGAGTGTTTTTGATCTGTCCTGTACAAAGCCCAGGATTGAGGGTAAAAGGGTTGAATCAACAAGAGAGTGCTAAAAGGTGATTGACTCAACAAGAGAGTCTGAAAATTTGATCGACTCAACAAGAGAGTCTAAAAAGTGATTGACTCAACAAGAGAGTCTGAAAAGGTTGGCTCTGCTGGGGAGAATCATTTGTACAAAGCCCAAGAGGAGGATAGTTGTGTTGAGGAAAGGTCATTATACAAAGCCTAAGAGGAGGCTAGCTCTCTGCCGAGGATTATTGAGATCCCGAGGCAGGTCCAAATGAGGAATCAACACTTGCTGAGAATTACAGAAGAGTTTAGGTATCAGATGCCTTGAGGTTCTGATTTGTGATTTTTAGGAGAGTGACTGGGTTTTAGCTCTGCTAGAGATTGATCCAGGGTGACCGGGGTTTCTCCTATATTTGTAGGGAACTTGAGAATGTCTTTGAGACTCAAGGGGATTAGACTGTCCAAGTCTATTGGTGTAGAAGAATTTTATCTTTTGTTTGATGCCCAAGAGGAGGCAGGTGTTTTTAAGGGATGAGAATCAACCCTAAATTGGTCTGTGATTTGACACTGGAAAGACTGCTCTAGCAAAGGATGACTAAGTTCTGTCTTATACCTTTAAGAGGTCTTCAGGGTCCTTGTATTAAGCCCAAGAGAAGGCATGAAAACTTCTAAGAAGCCGGAGGGTCCTTGTACAAAGCCCAAGAGGAGGCGGGGATGCTTTTAGGAAGCCCGTGGATCCCAAACCAAGAAAAGTTCAAGAAAGGCTATTCACCAATAATAGATCATTTAGTGAAAGTTCTGAGGTTTGAAGAAACTCAAGAAATGCTATTCACCGAGAATAGATCAACTCCTGGGAGTAGAGTTTCTTTGACGATTTCTAATGGTGACAGCCTGAGAAAAGGTTCACGAAGAATATTGTCTTTCTCTTTGTTCCATATTATTTAATCCCAAGAGAAGGCAAGACTGTATCTGGAAATCCTATGGGGATCTAGTTTTGACTGTATTAAAGAGTGACCAACATGGCTTTACCTAGGTCTAGACCTAGTTGTCGAGGAAAACTCTAAATAGCTATACTAGTATATATACAATTGATATATGACAAGTATCTAAAAGGGTATGAAAGAAGACTTACCGTGCGCAACTTCCCACAATACAGTTATATATATATATATATATATATATATATATATATATATATATATATATATATATATATATATATATATATATATATATATATATATATGAAAGCGAATAAATGAAATCTGTTAAAACTTACAAGTGAGCAAGCTTCCATGCTGTATTGTTAGTTGTTCAAAGAAATTAAAGAAAATTTTGATAACAACATGTATATTTGAATCTAAATCAAAAGGGAAGTTGTTTTTGAAAAGATTATTGGGGCTTATACTCAAGGAGAGGCCCAAGTTTTAACAGTGATCGCACCGTTGTTCTGAATATCGTCTCGGGACTTATACAACGACTGAGGCCCAAAAAGGTTTTTGTACAAAGGGATGGGTATTTTAACTCAAGGATAGGCCCAAATTATTTTAAAAAAGGAAAAGAAAGGGGACTTACAACACGAGGGGAGGACCAGATGAAAATATTTTGAAAACGACGATCGCGCCGAGATTTTGAAAATATACAGAGGGACTTATACAATGTGTGAGGCCCAAGCTATTTTGGTTTCAAAAAGGGATTGGGTCTTACACTCTATTAGAGGCCCAAAGAGTTTGAAAATGGATGAAAGTGGGTCTTATAGCTCAAGGAGAAGCCCAGTTGATTTTGTTACAAAGGCGGCGATCGCGCTGAACTTTTGAAATTATACAGAGGGACTTATACAATGTGTGAGGCCCAAAATTGTTTTATTTACAAAGGGGTGGGACTTACACTCTATCAAGAGGCCCATGAGTGTTTGAAAAAGATTTGTTAGGGTGAAAATCAAAGAAACCCTAATTTCATTTTCTTTTAAAAGTAATCCTTTTAATAAAAATGAAAAAAATACCAAATAAGTCTAAATAAACTACTTGTGATTTTTTATTAAGGTTTGAAAAATGAGGTTTTAATCACAAGATGATTTAGGACTCATTTGATTTTGATTTTTAAGATGAATATTCATTTTTTAAAAGGTTTAAAAACAATAAAATTGAATTTATTTACAAAAATATCAACTATATTAAATAAATAATATAAATTTGATTTTTTGGTGGAATAAAATATTTTAATATTTTTGTGATTTTTTGCAAAAAGAACCAATAAAAAATAATTAAAATTGAGAGAGAAATTAATTTTTCAAATCATTTAAAAATAATATGAAAAATAGTAAAAATGGGAAAAAAAAATAGTAAAAAGAGGGTCTGGGGTGAGGGGGATTCGAACCCCAGACCTCCAAGTTGCAGTGCGCGCCTTCTACCACTGGGGTGGTGATACATCGTGTATCAAAACCACCCCATGACTACATAAGGCATGCCTTGTTTTAGGCCTGGGCAAGGCAAGACAAGGCAGCTTTTGGGCCAAAAACGTAAAGGTTGTAACTTTCTCATTTCTCCATGGATTGGGACAAAATTTAGGTCTATCCTGCCTAAAATTTCACAAGAAATCCAATGGTGCCCTTGGTTTTTTCAGATGAGGTCCCCATTTTAAAACCCGGTGGTGTTTTTGAAATAGGCCTATAATTGCATTTTCTATGCTACCTCATGATACACGCAAGAATTACGTGGCAAATTGGTTCAAACACAACATATACAACATGCATGAGAGGTGTATGATCAGTGGACTTCAAAGCAATGCATAAAAATTTTCTTGTGGCAGAAATAATTTAATGCTTTGGACACTCTCAAATGATCCCTTAGGAGCTTTTAGAATTGTTGGAACCAGCTGCAATCCTCAAGAAAAAGTTTGAGCTCTTTCTTGCAAAGGGGGCAAAAGTGACCAATATGGCAACTCTCTCAAATGGTGTTCCAGATGTGGGGAACCATTTAGGATAATTCAAGGATGATATTTTAAGTGTGTTTGAGGTCTTATCTGGTTTTGAAAGTGACTGAATCAAGACATGGCTTGAAAAATGCAAAAAAAGTCCAATTTTGAGGTTTTGAGAGGGGACTTTGTGATTTTGGTGTTACAGGTCACATATGAGAGTTTGGACAGCTTATATATGACATATTGGATGTGTTTGGATCATGAGTTGTGATGGAATTGCTCTCTAACTCAAAAACTCAGAGATACCTTGCAAAAGAAGGCATTTTGGCCTAAAGAGAGAGATTTTGAGGAAAGCATCAGTTTGGGTGCTTTGGTGTACTCAAACTGATCACAATTAAGGCCTATTTATAGTGTGTCAAGTTTGTTTTGGCATTAATAGTGAATGGAGGCTGCAGCAGGTCTTTGGCTAATGTTATGCAAAAGGAATCTCAAGTCTCCTCTAGCCATTGACTTGAGATTAGAGCACAGACTTTGTAGCTTTGGTTCAGAGATAAACTTGGACTGAATTCAGTTGGAATAGGCTCAGTTCATGCCACCTTGGTGCATCCATTAAATTCTTGGAAACAAAATTGGAGTCTCGGCATCTTTGTAGCTTTTTTAGGTTTGGCATGGCTATTGTAGATTCTTGGACTTTGGAGGCTTGGGGATTAGATCATTCCCTTCTTGTTTTATCCTCAGATGTGTCCAAATTGATGACAAGGCTTGGATTTGTCAGATTTGGACAAATCGAGCAAAAGGCATAAATTCCGCCTTGTAAAAATCAGTTCAGGATGACATGTTCGAAGGGTTGTATCTCCTTGCTCAAATGGAATTTGGAGATGATCTGGTACTTGTTGGAAAGCCCTCATAAGATACTTTAACTTTGATGTCCACCCCTAGACCTGGTTTGACTTGGATCAAGGTGAAAAATGTCCCTACATTTGGGAAAAAGTAAGGCAGATTTTGACTTAGTGAAAATTTCACAAAGTGTTGGAACAATGTCATTTTCATGTTTTCAGCCATTTTGATCACTCCATAACTAAAAATACATGATGAATTGGAATGAGATGTAGTTGACACTTTTGTAGAGTGAAATGATAACTATAAATCCAGCTTTGGACCATCCAAAATGGTTGCTTGGATCTCAAGTTTTGGTCCTTGGAAGTTTGTACCCTAGCCACTTTTTCCTCGATTTTGTGCACAGTTGACTTTTTATCGGATGAAAATCCAAACTGTGCGATCCTTCGTGAAATCAAGTCCTTGACCTAAATCAAACCTAATGGATATATTCCATAGGTGTTGTAGGGTGTATTGAACCATGTCCCAAGTTTTGGGAGCATGTCTTGGACAAAAGTCAAAGGTACAGTTGACTTTTTCCTCGAAACCCTAATTGTGGTCCTGTTGAAATTGGAACTTGTGGATCAAGCTTCTTGGATCAAACCATTGTTGCAAATGGATCAATGTAATGTATTGGAGACCCTCAAATTATGTCTTGAGGTCTTGGCTCATGTTTTGTCCCAAAAGTAAACTTAGGGGTGAATTAGGTCAAGAAACCCTAATTCTTGATTTTTTTTTATGAATGCTTCCCCTAAGGATAAATTGACTTGATGATTGGGTACATGAGGTCCCTTGGAGTATCTTAAGTTGTGCTTTGATGCAATGGCTCATGCCCAGAGGAAAAATTGCATCTGGAAGCCTCAGTCGACCAAACCCTAATTTGGTGACACTGGCGATCTTGAGGCCTAATCCACTTGGAATGTTGCAACTTTGTGCTTGATTCTTGATGTGGGAGTCCTCTTGATCCATTATATGGATGTTTGAGAGGTTAGACAAGTTAAAGATCATGTCATTTCTTGATTGATCCTTTTTCTGAGTTCTCTGAGAGGGCTTGAAACCCTAATCCTTGATTGTGGTGAATGCTCAAACATCTCTGAGGAGATTGATGAGGCATGAAGGTTTATCCATATTGTGATGATGATTTTCACAATGATGGGAACTCTTGGTGGTCAAAATTTGAGGTATGACAGATGCCCCTATTTAATTTTCTTGGACCCGAAGGTGTGAATGGCGAAGGTGTTCAGGCATTCGGGGTGCAAGAGGATTAAATATCGAAATACCCGAAATTTTGATGTTGGTTATGAATGGTAGTTTGCTCATCCATATTCTTTTGCTAAGCTATGATGCTTAGAAAAGGTAAGAACTTCCCCTCGATCCTGGTCTTCAGCCATGGAACTGGTCTCAGTTTTTGAAATAAACTTCGCCTCGATCCTGGTTTCCTACCAAGGAACTAGTCTCAATTTCTGATATAAACTTCCCCTCGATCCTGGTTTCCTACCAAGGAACTGGTCTTAGTTTCTTATATAAACTTCCCCTCGATCCTGGTTTCCTGCCAAGGAACTGGTCTTAGTTTCTTTTGTCAATAAACTCTCTTGACAAGGGACGCTGTTTGCAGCGGTTTTTCATCAAACTTCTCGCCAAATTTTCCTGGGGAGATGCCATTTGATGGGAAAAAGTTTTGGTTTCAGACTTGCTGGGGAACCTATTCGTCTGAGCTGTAGAGGCACACAAACTTCTTTGTTAGAGACGCCATTTGTTGACTCTACTGGGGAAAACGAGTCTCTTGAAAGGTTGTTTTTTACTTGGGGATACTACATCATACTTTTCTTCGAGATCTTCCCGGAGAAATGCCATATGATGTATCCCAATTTTGAGGTGCTGATGACTTCATTATCATTGACTTTCTTGGAGAGAAAAATCAATGGGTTGCTGAGAGTCTTTAGTTGTGAGGCTTTCTCTGGGGATTTTCCTTAATCCGGGAAAGCGGAGATATCATCTTCAATGGCGAAGAGTGATATTTGTCGAATTCCTTCTTGCCTTTTAGAGGTTCAAGTTATCAAAGTGGTCAAGGATCGGCTCCAATCCAGAAATACACTGGAGGAGAGAGAAGGTTCAGACAAAACATTTCCTAACAAGGCAAGAACTGATAACTCGATTGAGAGGACTTTTATCACTAGGGGATAAGACCAACTAGCGTGATAGTGATGCAATATGAATATGAGTACAAAAGAATAATGCATGATGTATGTATGTTTATGCTGACAAAACTGACGCGACATACAGACTAAAGGATGAACACAATTGGATACTCGGCCACTGCTGGGGACAAGGAAATACCATTCGGTCCAAGATAACAATTCTGCCTTTCTTAGGAGACATAGTTCCTGTGGGGAACAACGTTGGTCGGACTTAGGAGGTAAGAACTCTGCCGGGGATATCAGATGGGAAAATCATATTTGATACAGTTAATCCTTCACTCAGGCGTACTGGTTTAGAAGGAGCACTTTGATTCTGCACTTTGAGGTTGTATCGCCTTTGGAGAAGCGATCGATGTTCTTTCGATGTTCAACAGTCAAAAGAATTGCCATCTTTATTTTAAAAGCAGAAAAAGTTTGACAAGTAAATTCATTTTTGTTTTATTTCAAGAATCGTTGATCATATTAAAATGTCATTCTGTAAAGCTAAAACAAATAAGATTTTACAAACAAAAGCATTAAGGCTCAAATTTTATTGATAGGATGGAAATCAGCCAAACGCGTGATCCCATAGAGCATTTACAAAGTTAGAAAATGGTAATTTACGGGAAAAGAGCTACATTGAAACATAACGACCGTTATCCTTCTACCAACTTTGAATTCTGGACATCCTGAGCTTCCGTGACCTTGACTGGAGTTTCTTCTGATGGATGGCATGACTGTCGCTGGGGGATTTGCCCCTTTGTTGGACGTAGTTACTTGCCATGAATCCCTAACTTTTGCCTGGATTGTACTTTGAGATTTCCAATCCATCGGGATGATTTTTGATTATGTCTCTAATTTTTGCCTGGACCACCCTTTCGGGTTTTCAATCCACCGAGACGTTTTTTATTTTTTATTTTTTATTTAGGCGAAGTATTTCTTGACTACGTCAACATTTGTGGGGTAGGCAAATTCCTCTCCATCCATGGTTCCAAGTCTCAAGGCACCACCTAAGAAATCTTTCTTGACCACATAGGGGCCGTCATAATTCGGAGTCCATTTACCCCGGGAATCAGTGAGGAATGATTGTATCTTCTTGAGCACGAGGTCTCCTTTTCTGAAGACGCGAGGTCGAACCTTTTTGGCAAACGCCTTCTTCATCCTTTGCTGATACAACTGACCATGACATAGTGCCGTTATTCGCTTTTCTTCGATCAGATTGAGTTCGTCGTGTCGAATTTGACACCATTCAACCTCTGTTATCTTAGCTTCAATCAATACCCGGATTGACGGGATCTCTACTTCTACGGGAAGCACTGCCTCCATGCCATATAGTAGAGAGAAAGGGGTTGCCCCTGTTGAAGTACAGACAGATGTGCGATAAACGTGAAGAGCAAAAGGTGGCATCCCGTGCCAGTCTTTGTATGTTACAACCATCTTTTGAACAATCTTCTTGATGTTCTTGTTAGCTGCTTCTACCGCTCTGTTCATCTTGGGTCGGTAGGGAGATAAATTATGGTGTTCGATCTTGAACACAGCGCACAACTCTTTCATCATCTTATTGTTCAAGTTAGATCCATTATCAGTAATGATCTGGTTTGGAATGCCATAACGGCAGATGAGATTGTTTTTGATAAATCGGACCACCACTTGTCGGGTTACATTGGTGTATGATGTAACACCCCACTTTCCCATTTTTGAAAATAAACAAAATATAAACAATTACTCAGAGTTTTCACCGCAAAGTGGAATGCCACATTAATCAATCAACTTTAAAACTCCTTTTTATTAATCAAAATAAAACAGCGGAAAATTATTTAATCATCCGATTTACGGCCATCTGCCAATAACACCAACAACTCCACATAATTCATGGTCCACCACAGTATTCATCAAAACAAAAGATACGTAACAAAATAAACAATGTAAAACCAATAGTAAAACTCCCAAATCCCGTGTTACGTATCAGAGCGACTCCCTAACTCAAACAAGCTACACAAGCTCCAAGCACTAACCTGGTACCTGAATATCTGTACTTCCGAAGAAGCACAGACACAACAACAACAGAGGGGTGAGAACTACATTCAATATAAAAAGGTGAATAATGCATATAAGAAGGTAGTATCTCACACCAACAACAACAACATAATCACGACCTACTGTTATATTCAATCACCAATAATCAACATATGATAATGTAATGCAACACGACACCATGCATGCGGTACTGACTCATTGGTTCATTCAATCGAACCCAGGATAGATCACATACACCTCTACTTGGCAATGATCTATCCCCCACCATTCTCCATATAGGAGTACGGATGAATCACATACACTCCTCCTGAGCAATGATTCATCCCACCAATCACCATGAATATGCAAGACTCAACTGTGCACAACAAAACATGTATAAAAGCGTAAATACATGCACACGATCCTCCTGATCACATCATACATATAACACACATGTATATCAAATGATAAACAATTCACGATCCTCCTGATCACAACAAACGTACACATAACACACATATATAACTAATGATAAACAAATTCACGATCCTCCTGATCACAACAAAGATACATATAACACACATGTATAATAATAGACATACATAGTTACGATCCTCCTGATCACACATGAGACACCTAATCGTTCCCACTTGCACCATAATCATTGAACCCTCACAAGTCACCATAATTCACCAAACACTAATTAATTCCTAAAAATTATAAAATTAATTAGTTTCATCACCAACTGTGTATTACTCAGCATCTGACTCCCAATCCCAACCTCTCAAACCAAAAGAAACCGAATCGGACGCGAGAACGGGAAAGAAATCGCGAAACGGTAAAATTATGCAACTTCGCCGGCCATACGCGTATTGCCCCAGGCCATACGCGTATTGCCAGCTCACTCGCCCAACCCATACGCGTATTGACTCCCTTCGTACGCGTATCTCCTCACAATGCCCAAGGCCATACGCGTATTGCCTTATGCCGTATGCGTACAGACAGAGACATTTTCTCACTGAATTTCCCAAATTCCAACACCATACACGTATTGCCTTCATATTACGCGTACTATCTAGCTCTCATACGCATATTGCTGCGTATCATGCCACTCCATACGCGTATCGCCCCACATGATACGCGTATCGCCAGATCTGTTACGCGATTCACCAGCAGCCTCACTATTCTGCATTCTGCTACGATTTTCACTAGTTTTCACTCCAAACCAGTCCTAAAAGTGTTTCTACATCAATTTTAGGGCTTATACTTTCCTCTTACATTTCCACCTATTATTACTACACGAAATAGAGGTCCTAGATTCCAAATCGTTCTCCCAATTTGGGTCAAAAACAAATCTGCAACGGAGATGTTCATACAACAGCAACAACAACAGAAAATCATATTCACACAGATCGATTTAGCAATTCAACTATACGAATTTCAACATGGATTCACATATAGACACCAAAATCATACATCAACATCAAATCAGACAAAATCCTACGGGGTTAAGGACTCCCCACTACCCTCATACGATTTAATCACCAAATATGAACCCGTTCTCCCCCTTACCTCGAATTGTTCAGAAATCTGGAAAAATTGGGAAGAAGTCCTTGCCCTAGCACCCCTTCCTCTTCCTTGTTCTTCTTTCTCTCAAATTCTTGTTTTACGTGAAAACCACCTTAGTCCACTAAACTCCCTTTAATTCTCTTTAATCAGGTTTTATTTATTTAATTAATAACAAAATAATATTGATAATAATAATCCTAATAATAATAATGATAATAACAAGAATAATAATAATAACACTAATATTAACCATATTAATATTATTATTTTCGCATCACTATCCTTATTATTAACTAAAGTCTTAATTCTCATTAATTCACTAAGGCACTACCCTTCACTCACCCTTAACCAGGCCCAACCAACAGAAATAATAACACGACGATTAATAATTTAAATTGGGGGTGTTACAATTCTCCCCCACTTAAATTATTTTCGTCCTCGAAAATATAACGGAAATTAATCACTCCGGGTACAACTCTCTCACAATCGACAACCAATAATCATACTAACAAAAGGTACACCATGAATGATCCAAACTAACAGACGACCTTGCTAACAGCAACTACAACAATGACAAGATGCAATGCCCATACAATGCCCTTGACGACTAATTCACGACCCAAAGAATACTCAAATTACGAACACACAAAGATCGTTACCCTCACCATAGGTAACCCTCTCCTAATTCCCCACCATAGGAATTAGCCACTCGCACTCGAACCATCACCATAGGCAGCGAGGCAACAACAAAAACAAGAACATAAAGTTCCACGACACAACATCGTTTCAACAACCTCTACATAACCATGCTATCAACATCCTTGTCACACAATATTATTACAACAATGCTATGATTCACCCATCAACATAAGACTAAAACATCCATCTACTTAATAGTCCAAGAATAATATTTAACCTTTTCCACCTCCATTCTGAAACATCCAATGGTCTCATCGCTCCTACATATTTCCATTGTTCAACCTATGAACTCGTACCAGTTACGCACACACATACGAAAGGTGCCATATCACGCTTTTGATGCGCACTCTGATTACTCGCAATAATCAAATTTACCAAAGTCATATCCAACTTTTGACTCTCTCTAATCTTCACCAGAAAAATCATAGTTCATTACTAATGTACCCAACCTCACACTCTGCTGTGTTATCTCACACACAAGACGCAAGTCTCTGAACTGCTCAAATAGTTCTAATCCATCTGGTCATCAAAACAGACATGTATAAAAACTTCTGACTTAACTCATCTGGCATGACACTAACTTCTCCAATAGGATGATTCCAGCTAAGGTCATAACTCATCCGAAATCTCAACCGTCCTCGTTGTCTCATACTCTATTATTTCCGACCAAACAGGCACTCAATATTCTTGTGATTACTAAACAATTTGAATTCAAAACCATAAAAATAATATTGCTGGATCCTCAACACAAAATAACCGCAGCCATCTTGAAATCATGAATTCTCAATTGTCGTAAAGCATAAGCGACGAATTTTCCATCCTGCATTCACACACTGACTAAATTCATCATGGATACATCCCAATACTTCACAATGGTTTATTAGGATAACGAAGAAGCAAAACTGGAACCGCAAACAATTTCTACTTTAGCCCTCTCAAACTTCTTCACAATGAACATCCAAAACAAACGACTTACCCCGTGCAAGTCAACTGAAGTAACAAAATTCTAACTTGGAAGAGCCTTCCATAACCTCCGGTAATGACCAACTAAAGTCCAAAAGCTTCTAATCACCTTAACCGACTTCAGAGCCTCTCATTGTAGAACTGCATCTACTTCCGATGAATTCATAACAATACCCTCATCAGAATCAACATATCCAAGAAACTAATCTCTTTTCACCCAAAATTCCCGCTTGACTAATTTAGCATAAAAATTCCCTTCTTTTCAACACTTGCAACTCAATTCTCAAACACCCTACATAGTCTCCTTCTGACTTTATTTTAGATCCGAACATCCCAAATGAACACCACTCCGAACTCATTCCATCTTGTCCAACTCATATACGAGCCTAACCTAGTAAATAACAACCCATTCCGATGATAACAACCATAACCAGTCACATGAAATTGATCAAAGTCTCGACCCACGCCAATTCTTCACTCTTATCAAACGTTCCAAACAATTGTAATTCCAATTAGACTTAACCAAACCATTCCAACTCTCCATTCTTGAAAGTGGACACTTATTCTCAATCGTTCCCTCATTCAACTGTCAGTAATCTATTCCCAATTTCATCCTCTAAACAATCCACATTCTACAATTTCCAACATGTATCAACAATCAACCAAAGAGAATTCTCAATCTCAATATTACATCCACACCTAAGGGTTTTCTCCAAATTTCCCTTAATGCCCTAAAACTCCAAGAATTCCAAAACTCATCCAAACTCTAAGTTTGCTTCCCATAGCCTCATTACCTTATACACATCACGCTTGTTATTCCATCCAGAGCCACATCCGAAATTCATGTACAATTGGCGGCCCTCTATTGTGGCTTTCCTGTCAATTCTAAAACGATACTATCACAAACATAGCAAACATCTTGGTTTCATCGCCTAAGAGTTTTTCCCTCAGAGACATCCCGACCTGACCAACATACAAAAACCTCTAATCCGCCTCATTTTTCGATATAAGAATCTTCAATGATAACCTACTAAGTCCAAGACACCCTTAGTCTCCATCACTGTCTTCAAAAAGTTTTCCACCGAAGCACTGCGCTACCTTCCCAATGGATCTACCACAATACCCTCACAAAATAACTTGTTCCAATAAACTCACCGTTCACAATCAAAACTCCCAATTCGAAACCTGCGAACAATTCATCACACTCCTGTACCTACAAAATAATTCTCATATGCTCTGCATGATCTTCCTCCGATTCGGAATACTCAAATATCATCAACAATCCTGACGGTTCAATTCATATACTCCACAAATACACCCTGCATCTACTTTCCGTACGGAGTCAATAACATCGGACTCGTACCAAGTGTTGGATCAGTAATCACCTCTATCTTCTTAACGTGCCTATGATCCACTTATCTCACCTGAAAATAAATCCAAAAAGAAATTCATAAACAACCAGAAACTCGACACGTGCAACTTCACTACTAACTCGTCACAACGCGAACGTTAATACACTGAGGCCTCTCCTGATAAGTATTCACCCGTTTGCTCAGGACACCATAATACCAGTTCCCTACCATTATCCAATTCAGATCCACACCTCAGAAAGACATCAAGGATTACCCAACACCGACATCTCTCTTGCCATCACCTTATTTTCTACTCCCTGACAAGCAATCACTAACCATACCTGATTGTCCCTCCTCGGAGATATTCTTCAACTTGACCGACAAGTACTTATCTTCTACATCCTCTTTTAGATAATAATGATCTCTACCAACTCAACACAACCATCTTCCACATCATATGCTATCTTAATTGTCAATGCGCATCTATCCATTCATCTTGATTCCGACTACTATCAACAAGAGATTGAGGGTGATCAGTTCCCCAATTTGTTCATAGACAGTCGATCATCCTGATGAAGTATAGACCCTCCCTCACCAACTATGATAGCACTTTATTACTTACCAATCCGTCCTTCCAGAGTGGAAGCATCCTGGAGAAGCACCAGCTTCTCCCCCACTTATCTCAACCTCAACTCCAGCAACCAACCGGTTAGAAAACACATACGTACCGACAGTGTTCTACACACATGTCGCATACCACGACACAACTCATACTAGACAACCTGGCCGGACGGACCGACCTGCTCTGATACCAATTCTAACACCTCACTTTCCCATTTTTGAAAATAAACAAAATATAAACAATTACTCAGAGTTTTCACCACAAAGTGGAATGCCACATTAATCAATCAACTTTAAAACTCCTTTTTATTAATCAAAATAAAACAGCAGAAAATTATTTAATCATCCGATTTACGGCCATCTGCCAATAACACCAACAACTCCACATAATTCATGGTCCACCACAGTATTCATCAAAACAAAAGATACGTAACAAAATAAACAATGTAAAACCAATAGTAAAACTCCCAAATCCCGTGTTACGTATCAGAGCGACTCCCTAACTCAAACAAGCTACACAAGCTCCAAGCACTAACCTGGTACCTGAATATCTGTACTTCCGAAGAAGCACAGACACAACAACAACAGAGGGGTGAGAACTACATTCAATATAAAAAGGTGAATAATGCATATAAGAAGGTAGTATCTCACACCAACAACAACAACATAATCACGACCTACTGTTATATTCAATCACCAATAATCAACATATGATAATGTAATGCAACACGACACCATGCATGCGGTACTGACTCATTGGTTCATTCAATCGAACCCAGGATAGATCACATACACCTCTACTTGGCAATGATCTATCCCCCACCATTCTCCATATAGGAGTACGGATGAATCACATACACTCCTCCTGAGCAATGATTCATCCCACCAATCACCATGAATATGCAAGACTCAACTGTGCACAACAAAACATGTATAAAAGCATAAATACATGCACACGATCCTCCTGATCACATCATACATATAACACACATGTATATCAAATGATAAATAATTCACGATCCTCCTGATCACAACAAATGTACACATAACACACATATATAACTAATGATAAACAAATTCACAATCCTCCTGATCACAACAAAGATACATATAACACACATGTATAATAATAGACATACATAGTTATGATCCTCCTGATCACACATGAGACACCTAATCGTTCCCACTTGCACCATAATCATTGAACCCTCACAAGTCACCATAATTCACCAAACACTAATTAATTCCTAAAAATTATAAAATTAATTAGTTTCATCACCAACTGTGTATTACTCAGCATCTGACTCCCAATCCCAACCTCTCAAACCAAAAGAAACCGAATCGGACGTGAAAACGGGAAAGAAATCGCGAAACGGTAAAATTCTGCAACTTCGCCGGCCATACGCGTATTGCCACAGGCCATACGCGTATTGCCAGCTCACTCGCCCAACCCATACGCGTATTGATCCCTTCGTACGCGTATCTCCTCACAATGCCCAAGGCCATACGCGTATTGCCTTATGCCGTACGCGTACGGACATAGACGTTTTCTCACTGAATTTCCCAAATTCCAACACCATACGCGTACTGCCCTCCTATTACGCGTACTACCTAGCTCCCATACGCGTATTGTTACGTATCATGCCACTCCATACGCGTATCGCCCCACATGATACGCGTATCGCCAGATCTGTTACGCGATTCACCAGCAGCCTCACTATTCTGCATTCTGCTACGATTTTCTCTAGTTTTCACTCCAAACCAGTCCTAAAAGTGTTTCTACATCAATTTTAGGGCTTATACTTTCCTCTTACATTTCCACCTATTATTACTACACGAATTAGAGGTCCTAGATTCCAAATCGTTCTCCCAATTTGGGTCAAAAACAAATCTGCAACGGAGATGTTCATACAACAGCAACAATAACAGAAAATCATATTCACACAGATCGATTTAGCAATTCAACTATACGAATTTCAACATGGATTCACATATAGACACCAAAATCATACAACAACATCAAATCAGACAAAATCCTACGGGGTTAAGGACTCTCCACTACCCTTATACGATTTAATCACCAAATATGAACCCGTTCTCCCCCCTTACCTCGAATTGTTCAGAAATCTGGAAAAATTGGGAAGAAGTCCTTGCCCTAGCACCCCTTCCTCTTCCTTGTTCTTCTTTCTCTCAAATTCTTGTTTTACGTGAAAACCACCTTAGTCCACTAAACTCCCTTTAATTCTCTTTAATCAGGTTTTATTTATTTAATTAATAACAAAATAATATTGATAATAATAATTCTAATAATAATAATGATAATAACAAGAATAATAATAATAACACTAATATTAACCATATTAATATTATTATTTTCGCATCACTATCCTTATTATTAACTAAAGTCTTAATTCTCATTAATTCACTAAGGCACTACGCTTCACTCACCCTTAACCAGGCCTAACCAACAGAAATAATAACACGACGGTTAATAATTTAAATTGGGGTGTTGCATATGACGTCGCTTCGACCCACTTGGTGAAGTAATCAATGGCTACCAGGATGAACCGATGTCCGTTCGAAGCCTTGGGTTCGATCATGCCAATCATGTCAATTCCCCATATGGAAAAAGGCCATGGGGAAGAGAGAACTTTGAGATGTGTTGGTGGTATATGGATATTGTCTGAGTATATCTGACACTTATAACACCTTCTCGTGTACTTGTAGCAGTCGGATTCCATTGTCAACCAATAGTACCCTGCTCTCAGAATTTTTCTCGCCATTGTGTGTTCGTTGGCATTAGTGCCAAAGGATCCTTCATGAATTTCTTTCATCAGCATGTGTACTTCTGGTCTGTCTACGCATCGGAGCAAGACCATGTCGAAGTTTATCTTATAAAGTGTATCACCGTTAAGAAAGAAGCTGCCTGCCAATCTTCTGAGGGTTTTTCTGTCCTTTCTTAATGCTCCAGGTGGGTACTCTTGATTCTGAAGGAAGCATTTGATATTGTGATACCAAGGTTTGTCATCTAGGACTACTTAAATCGTGGAGATGTAAGCGGGCCTTTCAAGCGCATTATGTCGATCTTAGGTATGTCGTTCCATTGACCTACACTAATTATGGAAGAGAGAGTGGCTAGTGCATCAGCCATGTGATTCTATTCACGAGGGATATGGTAAAACTCGATTCTGTTGAAGAAGGGTAACAACCTTCTTGCGTAGTCTTTGTAAGAAACCAGTCCTTATTGGTATGTGTTACATTCTCCTTTGATCTGATTGATAACTAGGGTTGAGTCGCCATATACATCCAAGTTCTTGATCCTTAAGTCGATCACTTCCTCGAGACCCATAATACAAGCTTCGTATTTGGCCTCGTTGTTTGTGCACTTGAACGCCAGTCTGGCAGTGAAAGGAATGTGGGTACCCTGAGGTGTTATGATGATTTCCCAACTCTATTTCCATAATGATTGACAACTCCGTCGAAGATAAGTCCCCATTGGGAACCTGGTTATGGCCCTTCACTGGGTAGCGGTTCATCGCAATCTTACATTTTTAAGTACAAGACATCTTCGTCTGGGAAGTCAAACCCGACTAATTCTTGATCGTCAATCGGTTGATGAGCCAAATGATCAGCTAAAGTACTTCCTTTGACGGCTTTCTGAGCATGGTACTCGATGTCGTATTCTGATAACAACATCTGTCAACGGGCGATCCTTCCCGTGAGAGCAGGCTTTTCAAAGACATACTTGATTGGATCCATTTCGGAGATTAACCAAGTAGTGTGACGAATCATATACTGGCGAAGACGTTTGGCTGCCCAAGCCAAATCACAACAAGTTTTCTCGAGCATAGTATACCGAGTCTCACAGTCGGTGAATTTCTTGCTCAAATAGTAAATGGCCGATTCTTTCCTTTTGGTTTCGTCTTGTTGGCCAAGTACACAACCCATTGAGTCTTTCAAGACTGTTAGGTATATTATCAGTGGTCTTCCTTCCATTGGAGGTGATAGAATCGGTGGGTTCAACAGGTACTCTTTGATACTGTCGAAGGCAGTTTGGCAGTCTTCTGTCCAAATGTATTCCTGATGCTTTTTGAGTAATTTGAAGATTGGCGCACACGTCAGGTCATGAGGAATATAAATCTGGAAATGTAATTCAGACGTCCCAAGAATCCTCTGACTTGCTTTTCAGTCTTTGGAGAAGGAATTTCTTGAATGGCCTTGACCTTGTCAGGATCAACCTCAATTCCTTTCTGGCTGACGATGAACCCTATCAGTTTCCCTGAGCGAACACCAAATGTGCACTTATTGGGATTCAAGCGGAGCTTGTACTTTCTCAGACGCTCGAATATCTTTGACAGGTGGGTCACATGCTCCTCTTATATTTTAGATTTGGCGATCATATCATCGACATACACTTCTATTTCTTTGTGTATCATGTCGTGGAACAGAGTAGTCATGGCCCTTTGATAGATTACCCCGGCGTTCTTCGAACCGAACGACATTACCTTGTAATAAAAGATGCCCCATGGGGTGATGAAGGAAGTCTTCTCCATATCTTTCGGCGCCATTTTGATTTGATTATAGCCCAAGAATCCATCCATGAAGGAGAATATTTTGAACTTTGTTGTACTGTCTACCAGGATGTCAATGTGTGGTAAGGGAAAGTCATCCTTTGGACTTGCTTTGTTCAGATCCCTGTAGTCTACACACATTCTGACCTTTCCGTCCTTTTTCGGAACTGGTACTATGTTGGCCAACCATTGAGGATATTCTGATGTAGCGAGGAAACCCGCGTCAATCTGTGTTTGTACTTCCTCTTTGATTTTGATGGTCATGTCTGGGTGAGTCCATCTTAGTCTCTGTTTTACTGGCGGACATTCGGATCTTAACGGTAGATGATGTTCCACGATGCTGGTATCCAACCTGGCATGTCCTGATAGGACCAAGCGAATACATCGAGAAACCCTTTGAGAAGCTTTATCAAACTTTCTTTGACAGTTGGACTGAGTAGTGCCCCAATCTTGACTTCTTTTCTCTCTTCTTCTGAACCCAAGTTAACCGTTTCCAACGGCTCTTTGTGAGGTTCAATGGACCTTTCCTCTTGTCTGAGTAATCGGGAGATCTCTTCTGGAATTTCTTCGTCATTTTCTTCTTCATCCTCAAATACCGGGAATTCAAAGTTGGGAAAAGACGTTGGATCGTATGTTTCAATGGGGTTTAAAACAAGCAATCTTCATGACGTGATGATTTTGTTTTAGAAGAGATGGAGAGAATGCAAGAGTGTGTGCAGTGTAATTTCTGAAAAATGCTTGTTTTTATTATTTGAGTTGTTTTTAGGATTACCATTTTCTGAAAAAGCAAAAAGTGAAAACGGCAATAAATGCGGAAATTACAGAATGACATTATTTTATTTATGATCTTGTCGATTCTTGAAACTACAACCCTATAAAACAAAACTTTGTCGCTTTGGGCAAAGTGAAGAGATACATTTACAGAAAGTGAGCCCTATCAAAACATCCGTTTCACCTGGGCATGGCGAAAGGTTAAAGTAAAGATGGAAATTACTTAGACTTATGGACGACTTTCGGGACATCGACAGCGACCCATTGACGGTGAACTCCTCGGTGAATCACAAAGTCTGGTACCTTCCTTCTTGATTTATCTTCAGAAATAACGCTGATTTCTGGTGGAGCAGGGTTGTTGGAATCTGTCTCCCAGGCAGAGATGTCATAGGAGGAGTCTTCAGCTGTATCTTGCACAATGTCTGTAGTCTCAGGTGGATCTCCCCATCCAGTTGGATGAATGTCTTCGAGCCTGATGCGAGAACTTTCAAGAGCGGTGTACTTGACCATAAAGTCGTATTTGCCACTCGGTTGTCCCAGGGTGTCCCACACTTCTTTGGAACTGGAGGAGTCATCTCTTTCGGTGACGTTGACCTCGGGAAAGGCATAGTTAAGGAACTCTTGTCCTGCAATCCTTGCAAATTCATCGTCGTACTGGATATTTTATGAATGCCCTGGGTGATGCTCCCATGATTCTGTGGGGACACAAGTATTCTTTTCAATGATGCTGAGCTGATATGCATCGTTTGGCTGACTCTTTTGCCCCAAGTCTCTTGGGTACGGCTGCCAGATAGGCAGGTCATCCATTGGGCCATAATAGTCGTGGTCAAAGTGGTCTTTCATCAGAGTGTCCTCCTCTAATGAGTTTGGTGGAGCACAACATCCTTCCGGATCACAATCTCCGTATATCATTTTGACGTCTGATCTTGGTATATATCTCGAACTTTGCGTGGGATAGCAAAATGGCGTAGGCCACTCTCCCTGAGACATATAACCGTCCTCGTTGAGATAGGACTTCCACTCTTCATCTGTATCGGAGGAATCACCCTCGTTGATGGTATGTACTTCTTGAGATACTGGGTGAAGAAAACCTCCACTGTGGAAGAAGTTCTGAATGGGATGAAGACTTTCATCGTTAGCAGTAGTCTGGGTACAGGTTGAAGAAAAACCAAGACCTTTCTTTGTCTTGTTATCAGTAAGGATGACAAGCTGTCCCCATCCTTTTGCGTTGTTACTTTTGATCACTTCGAGAGCATCTTTGTACGAGGAAATCGACGTTCCCCTTTCTGATTAATTATCATTGCTCACTGAAAGTGCTTGGAACTGGGTTCCTACAACCTCTTCTGGTTCTACACAAGTGGACGATGATAAGTTGCTTATGATTAAGGCTTGCTCTCCGCAGACTGTGACTAGTTGGTTGTTCTTGACGAACTTCAGCTTTTGATGAAGTGATGAAGTGACTGCCCCAGCCTCGTGTATCCAAGGTCTTCCTAACAAACAGCTGTATGCTTCCCGGATGTCCATGACCTGGAAAGTGACTTGGAAAGTGTGAGGACCGATAGTTATGGGAAGATCGACTTCGTCGATAAATGCTTTTCGGGATCCGTCAAATGCTTTGACGATGACCTCACAGCCTCTCATCGAAGATCCTTTAAATGATAGTCGCATTAGGGTGGACTTCGGCATAACATTTAGAGCTGATCCGGTATCTACCAGTACGCTGGCTAAAGCATCGTCCTGGTAGTTAACTGTAATGTTGAGCGCCATATTATGATTCTGGCCCTCTGTCGGCAGTTCCTCATCACTAAACCCCAAGTTGTTGCAGGAAGTGATGTTGGAGATGATGCTGTCGAATTGTCTTATTAACACATCCTATTCCACAAAGGCCTGCTCTAAGACTTTCTGTAGAGCCTTCATGTGAGCTTCGGAACTGAGTAAAAGAGATAGTACAGAGATTTTTTAAGGAGTTTGCAACAGCTGATCAACAATGTTGTACTCACTCTTCTGGATGAGCTTCAGCATCTCATCATTGTTCTTTGAAAGGTCGGGATTACTGAATTGACCGACCGGTTGATCAGGAACTTCTGTTTGGGGTTCCTTTTCTTTGTTAGGTTTTCCAACTCTTCGATTGAAGATTCGACCGCTCTGTGTCACTCGACTGATGTCTGCAATATTCACGACGAAGGGTAATGGAGTTTCCTTTCCATTCTCAATTGTTGTTGCACCTTATTTGTAAGGGATAGCTTTATCGGATTTGTACGGTACTGGTCCCGGCAGATAGATAACTATAGGAGCCTTTTGATTCCTCTGACCATCGTAGCTGGAGTCGATTGGTTCGAGGTTGAGAATCCTTCCACCATCAAGAGGAATTCTTGATTCATGGAGTAAAGGGATTATTGATTAGGACAGTCGTCTGACATTGAACCAGAGCTTGACCATGATTGAACCTCTTTGTGGTCCAACTGACCTTGAAGGGCTGCTCGCACGAGGTAGCATCCTTGATTGTTCTTCGAGCAAACTCTACAGCGCTCGTAGTTGTGTGGTGGCACCCGGCCACGTCCACTTTGTATGCAGTGTAACCTCACTAGATCTGTCTCCATTGATCGAACATCCTGATTCTGATGCCTAGTAGGGTTCCCGTCAATCATACTGACTTGTTGTGTGTCTTCATCTAGACAGATCTGAAGTCACCAGTGGTTTAACAAGTGTTGCAGTGTTCTTAAAACGAGTGCACATCCTTGGTCACTCTCATGACATCCTTTACAGTTCTGATAATCGTGCGAAGTCAGGAAACCGAGCTAGACTTGCTTAGCGTGTAATTCCACCACGTTGGTATTCATTAAGCGAATATCAAAGATTTGAATTATTTTCACTTGATAATGACTTCTGTCGCGGTAATCCTGAATCCATCCAAGATCCATCTGACGCTGGAGGGCCTTTTGTACAAAAGAGCATCCCTGATTATTTACCGAGCAAATCAGACAGGAATCATAATCGTGCCGTGGCAGGTTATGATGTTGGCTTTGCCTTGAGTACATTGCCACCAAGTTGACATTCATCGCATGGATGTCGTGGTTCTGAATGATGTTGGAATTCGTATAAGTCATGTTGACTTCACGAATTCGGTTATCTTGGATCCACCCGAGATCCATCTGTTCCTGTAGAGCTGATTGCACCACAGAACATCCTTGATTGTCTTTAGAGCAGATATCACACTGGTGATAATTGTGAGATAGTATATGCCCGTATCCGCTCTGTTTGCAATGCATCTTGATCAAGTTGATTCCCAATAAGAGTACATCGTGAATTTGATAGCTGTGCTTAGACTTTTCCTCTATCAAATTTACTGCAGCCTTCTCGTGTTGAGGTAGCGGGTTCTTCTGAACATTTGGATTTGTATCCTTGAAGGATAAGACCCCGCTCCTAACAAGCTTCTGCACATTGGATTTGAAACTGAGACAGTTTTCTATGTTATGCCCTGGTCCTCCTTGATGGTAAGGGCGAGTCTGATCCGCTTTGAACCAAAAAGCCATATTTTCTGGTATTGTAAGAGGAGACCTAGTTTGGACGTGCCCCTTGATCAGTAGTAACGGAAACAGTTCTGTGTACAACATTGGTATAAGGTCGAACCCTGGCGGTCGCGTTGTATGATTGTTGTTATATTTAGGATGAACCTGCTGAAGAGGCTGTTGTGTCCTTTGCTGATATTGTTGTTGATTTGGTTGGCTCTGAGAAACCTGAGGTTGATACGTTGGAACAGGCGCAGGGTTGATAGTAGGTGTTACAGCTGCTACTGGTTAGTACCGTCGCCTTTGCTTTCCGAGAGAGATATTACCAATATCTTGCTCTTTTTTCTTAGGGAGAGCACAGCCGTATCTTTTGGTACTGCTTGATGGTCCAGCATCTTTTACTAAACGTCCTTCTCGGACTGCTTCCTCAAGACGAACTCCCATGCCCACCATCTCAGTGAAGTCACTGGGTGCACTGGAGACCATTCTGTCGTAGTAAAATGAGCTCAAGGTTTTCAAGAAGATCTTTGTCATCTCTTTTTCCTCAAGAGGTGGACAAATCTGGGCGGCAATTTCACGCCATCTCTGAGCATACTCCTTAAAGGTTTCCTTATCCTTCTGCGACATGGCTCTGAGTTGATCTCTGTCTGGTGCCATGTCCAGGTTATACTTATACTGCTGAACGAAGGCTGCCCCAAGATCTCTGAAAGTGATGATCTTAGTGCGGTTTAAACCCATGTACCATTTGAGTGCGACACCGGTTAAACTATCTTGGAAATAGTAGATCAGTAGTTGTTGGTTCTCTGTCTGAGTTGACATTCTCCGAGCGTACATCACCAAATGGCTTTGAGGGCAAGAGTTACCCTTGTATTTCTCAAATTCGGGCACCTTGAATTTGTGTGGAACTTTCACATTGGGGATCAAACAAAGGTCTGCGGCGTCCTTTCCGGATAGATCCTAACCGCGAATGCCTTGCAGTTCCTTCTGCATCTCCAAGAACTGTTCCTGGAACTCATTCATTCTGTCGTACATACTTTGTTTCCACCAGAAGGTATCTGTGGAATCTGCCCTTCCGGGACAGTGTGTACCATGGGTGGTGGTTAGTTATTACGGCAGTGACTCTTGGTGCTTCCCTTTCCTGAAGTTTGTAACCTTCAAGAGTTGCTGTCATACCCCTTGCATCTTCGCTTTCCCGAAGTTTGTAACTTTCAGGCCCAGCAGTTCCTGCTGCAGTTTTCGGATCTTCCGAGATCGGCGGAATATATCCTTCCGGGATGTAGTTAAGTGGCATGCCCCAGGGACGATCTTTAGGCATGTTATACTGAGGATTATACTTTTCCACTATGGGCGTAGATGTGATCTTTGAGATCACAGTCCTTTGTTGTTGTATCTGAGCTGCTACCAGAGCTTGCATGTCATTGTGAAGCTTTCTCAGATCTTCTTTCAGAGCGTCGAGTTCTTCTCTCAACTCTCTGTTCTCTTCCTCGAGATTA
This sequence comes from Lathyrus tuberosus, assembly GCA_022829125.1. Taxonomy (NCBI): domain Eukaryota; kingdom Viridiplantae; phylum Streptophyta; class Magnoliopsida; order Fabales; family Fabaceae; genus Lathyrus; species Lathyrus tuberosus. The sequence continues at coordinate 1,780,476 of JALAZF010000323.1, read as the reverse complement.
TCCATTTCCTTTTGTCGACTGGCCCGAGTATTGTACGAATGAGACAGTTTGACTCTAGAATCGAGACACAAATGTGAGATTCGTAGGTAAGAAGAATGCGTTATGCGAGAATGATGAATGATATAAAATGATTATATTAATTATTTTTTTGTTTAATCAAAAGAAACTTCAACAATTGGATTGCAAATATCATACAGTGGGGAAACCCCATTTTATTGAATTCAAAGATTGTGAACATGGAAATACAGTAATTTACAAAGTGCTGAAAAAGGAAATGTCTAAACTTATGGATCCCGAGTCCTCTCTGAGAAGGGCTCAGGTGCTGGTTCTGGTGCTTTCCTTTTCTTTGACCGGGGCTCTTAAGTCGTTGTCGGGTTGTCATTCCTTTGCCAAGTGAAAGGAGCGAGCAAATTCCTTTGGTCATCTTGAATTTCTATAGCGTGTTGCTCTAAAATTTCGATCAGAGCGTCTTTTTCTTTTAACAGTTGTTGTATTTTGTTACACTCCACATTGAGAATGCGATACTTGTTCTTCCAAGACTTCTTCTCCTGTTGAACTTTGTTGAGAGTAACCTAAAGTTTTTCCGTATCTGACATAAAATAAAGGACAAATTCCTTTAACAGAAGAACTTCTTGACGAGGGTAAGGAATCCTCAGTTTGAGAGCTCTAGTTTGTACCCAGTGGAGATAAGGTTCCACAGAGACACAGTCTGGTTTTCCTAGAGACTCTCTTCCTTTCCTGTGAACATGTTTCCAGGCATGCATTATTTCTGTCTTTAGTGCCCTATCACTTTCTCCTTCCTTGAAGAAAAGACCTTCCAGATGAACACTACGCGGGACGTGTCTCATCGGGTATCCAAATTGACGACGAACTAAGACTGGATGATAATTGATTCCTCCTTTAATTCCTATGAGGGGTACATTAGGGAAATTTCCACAACGGTCAATGATTCTTATCCCGTCATAGATTTGATTGTACCAATCAATGTTAGAGTTGGTAAGAGACATGATTCTCTGTGACCAACGTAAAGTACTCTTATGATCCCAAAATGCAGCAGACTTGGGTAAGTGGGAAGTGAACCATTTGTATAGCAGGGGTACACAGCATGTGATCATTCCTCCGCTGTACAAATTCCTTAAGTGTACAGAATGATAAGCATCTACGAGCAAGGTCGGTACAAGGTTTCCAATTAAAAAAATCTTAATGGCATTGATATCAACGAAGTCGTCAATGTTGGGAAACAGATATAACCCGTAGGTGAGCAAAACAAAGACGCTCTCGAAAGCAGTCACGTTCCCTATACTAGCAAAGTACAGAGCCTTCTGTATCAAAAACGTGGCTGATAAACCTTGGATTCCACCCTTAATGGTCATGTGAGTCTTGACTTCTGACTCATCTAAATAGATTGCTCTTGCGATGGTTTGATCCTTTGGAATTTCTTCCAGTCCAGAAAAGGGAGCTTGGTCAGTGATGGGTAAATCAATCAGGTGAGAGTACTCCTTCAGCGTTGGTGCCAGTTGGTAATCCAGGAATCTAAAACAGTGATAGACCGGATCGTATAACTGGATTAGTGTAGCCAGTATTCCTTCAAGTACATGGACCCTTAACAGAGACAGCAGTCCTCCGTACTTAGCTCTGAAAGCATCAGGGTTGGTGATCATCCTTGCCAACCCCCTCAAATCCTCTAGTTTTGGAACCTTGAAGGTGTACTTATGAGTCTTCCTTCTACCGAAATCCATAACACAATCTTTTTTTACTCTGACATTTGTAATCATTGTCTTAGTTTAATTTGAAAAAGAGAGTCTAGAAGAAAAAAAATTTCTTCGTTAAAAGTTTTTTAATGAAATGAATGAATGAATGCAACACACCAAAACATAGAAAAAACATGGGGTCAAAGGTTCGGTGTCATGAAGTCATGGCTCTACCCATCCCCAAAGGTTGTACTGGTGATTTTTTGTACCTGTCCTCACAATCATTGACCCCTCTTGGGATAATAACAGCACGCTGGTTCACCCGAGCGAGCTGCAGTATCTTAGAGTAATCTCAAATGAGGGTAGTATCGCGTGACAACTATTTCTGATAGCTTCCGCACTACAAAATAGTAACATGGTCTTAGCCTAATAAATCCTTAGTTTCATAGAATACCACAATCGAACAATCTGCTTTCAACAACCGAAGTCGTATAGGCATTGAATCCGCAAAGGGTCTCTCCACTGATTCGATGGTCTATCGGGACCTCTTATTCAGGAGTCACTCCCCGTAAGATTACCCGTCTAATGTCATCATTTATCTTAGGTGTCACTCAAACTTTCCAGATGCGGCATCACCCGCAATCCCATTAGCAAAAAAATAAACACGGATATCAATTAGGAAAAGTGATATATATATTTATTCCTAAAACTAACATCCTAGACCTCTTAAGAGCTATAATCCTAGTCTTATACAGACAATGACTCCCCAGCAGAGTCGCCATTTTTCTGTAGCGAGCAATTTTTGTCGGTGACGCGACCACCTTATCGCTGGGTTTTCCTCACCGCAATGAGGAGGAGTGGGTGCTACTTTCTGATTTTTTATTTATCCCGTGAAGCTGGAAGGGAAAAGGAAGCTATCTAAAACTAACCTTGCACGTGAATGTTTAACTGAACAAACGCTTAAAAGAGATTGGGGGGTCCGGGGTCAGGTTATACAATGGGGAGTTGTCAATTACCCATCCTATATGTGGTTATCCACAGGATATTAGCTTTAGGTTTCGCTTTGTACTTGATGGTGTTCATCTGTTAATGGGTTGGGAAAGTTTCTTGGGAAATATGAGAGAGTGAGTTTTTATTGATGTTCGGGTTACTCCCGATGTTTTTGGTAAGATACTGGACCTAACTTTTGATTGAAGTGTGAAGGTACTAGACCTAGGGTTTTTATTTAGTATGCTCGCTAAGATTTTCGCAATCTTATGCCTACGTATTCCCGTTTAAACAAAACAGGGAAATCAGAGCAATCGTAGTTCCCCCTTATTCTAAGGGAGGAAAATGATGTTTTGGTGTCTTGTTCAAAGCCCAAGATTGAAGCTAAAAGGGTATTTGTGTCTTGTTCAAAGCCCAAGATTGAAGCTAAAAGGTCTGATTGAGAGAGAATTTGTCATCTCTAAAGAGGGATTGTTGATTTTTGTGTGCCTTGGTCAAAGCCCAAGGTTGAAGCTAAGAGGTTGATTGACTCCACTAGGGAAGTCCTTATACAAATCCTAAGAGGAGGCTGGAAATGACCGACTCAACAAGAGAGTGTTTTATCTGTCTTGTACAAGCCCAAGATTAAGGCTAAAAGAGATTGACACTTTGGGGATATCATTATACAAAGCCTAAGAGGAGGCTATAAGTTTGACTTTTCCAGGGGAAGTATTCTGTCTGTCTTGTACAACGCCCAAGATTGAGGCTAAAAAAGGATTTTGACTCCGTCGGGGAGGTTTGTATGTGTCTTGTACAAAGCCCAAGATTGAGGCTGAAATGGGAAATTTAACTGACTCTGGTGAGGATATTTTTATGTGTCTTGTACAAAGCCCAAGATTGAGGCTGAAATGAGTATGACTCTGCTTGGGAAATCATTCCTCAAAGCCTAAAAGAAGGCTGGGAGGAAGTGACTTCGCTGGAGAAGATATTTTTCCCCGGCTTAATAAAAGGTTTTGAAGATTTATGTCTTGTACAAAGCCCAAGATTGAGGCGAAAAAGGTTTTGACTCAACAAGAGAGTGCTTTTATCTGTCCTGTACGAAGCCTAGGATTGTGGCTGAAAAAGCTGGAGAAATCATCATACCTAAGAGAAATTTGACTTCTGGTAGGGGAAATCCTTATACCAGGCCTACGAGGAGACTGGAAAAGATGGACTCAACAAGAGAGTGTTTTTTATCTGTCCTGTACAAAGCCCAGGATTGAGGCTAAAAGGGTTGACTCAACAAGAGAGTGCTAAAAGATGATTGACTCAACAAGAGAGTCTGAAAAGTTGATCGACTCAACAAGAGAGTCTGAAAAGTGATTGACTCAACAAGAGAGTCTGAAAAGGTTGGCTCTGTTGGGGAGAATCATTTGTACAAAGCCCAAGAGGAGGCTAGCTGTGTTGAGGAAAGGTCATTATACAAAGCCTAAGAGGAGGCTAGCTCTCTGCCGAGGATTATTGAGATCCCGAGGCAGGTCCAAATGGGGAATCAACTCTTGCTGAAAATTATAGAAGAGTTGAGGTATCAGATGCCTTGAGGTTCTGATTTGGGATTTTTAGGTGAGTGGTTGGGTTTCAGCTCAGCTGGAGATTGATCCAGGGTGACCGGGGTTTCTCCTATGTTTGTAGGGAACTTGATAATGTCTTTGAGACTCAAGGGGATTAGACTGTCCAAGTCTACTGGTGTGGAAAAGTTTTATCTTTTGTATGATGCTGAAGAGGAGACGGGTGTTTTCAAGGGACGAGAATCAACCCTAAATTGGTATTTGATTTGACACTAGAAAGACTGCTCTAGCAAATGATGACTAAGTTCTGTCTTATACCTTTAAGAGGTCTTCAGGGTCCTTGTATTAAGCCCAAGAGAAGGCATGAGAACTTCTAGGAAGCCAGAGGGTCCTTCTACAAAGCCCAAGAGGAGGCGGGGATGCTTTTAGGAAGCCCGTGGGTCCCAAACCAAGAAAAGTTCAAGAAATTCTATTCACCGAGAATAGATCAACTCTGGGGAGTAGAATTTCTTAGACGATTTCTAATGGTGACAGCCTGAGAAAAGGTTCACGAATAATACTTCCTTTTTCTTTGTTCCATATTGTTTAAGCCCAAGAGAAGGTAATACTGTATCTGGAAATCCTATGGGGATCTAGTTTTGACTGTATTAAAGAGTGACCAACATGGCTTTACCTAGTTCTAGACCTAGTTGCCAGGGAAAACTCTAAATAGCTATACTAGTATATATACAGTTGATATATGACAAGTATCTAAAAGGGTATGAAAGAAGACTTACCGTGCGCAGCTTCCCACAATACAGTTATATATATATATGAAAGCGAATAGATGAAAGCTGTTAAAACTTACAGGTGAGCAAGCTTCCATACTGTATTGTTAGTTGTTCAAAGAAATTATAGAAAGTTTTGATAACAACATGTATATTTGAATCTAAATCAAAAGGGAAGTTGTTTTTGAAAATATTGTTGGGGCTTATACTCAAGGAGAGGCCCAAGTTTTAACAGTGATCGCACCGTTGTTCTGAATATCGTCTCGGGACTTATACAACGACTGAGGCCCAAAAAGGTTTTTGTACAAAGGGATGGGTCTTATAACTCAAGGAGAGGCCCAAGTTATTTGAAAAAAGGAAAAGAAATGGGACTTACAACACGAAGGGAGGCCCAGATGAAAATATTTTGAAAACGGCGATCGCGCCGAGATTTTGAAAATATACAGAGGGACTTATACAATGTGTGAGGCCCAAGTTATTTTGGTTTCAAAAAGGGATTGGGTCTTACACTCTATTAGAGGCCCAAAGCGTTTGAAAATGGATGAAGGTGGGTCTTATAGCTCAAGGAGAAGCCCAGTTGATTTTGTTACAAAGGCGGCGATCGCGCCGAACTTTTGAAAATATACAGAGGGACTTATACAATGTGTGAGGCCCAAAATTATTTTATTTACAAAGGGGTGGGACTTACACTCTATCAAGAGGCCTATGAGTGTTTTAAAAAGATTTGTTAGGGTGAAAATCAAAGAAACCCTAATTTCATTTTCTTTTAAAAGTAATCCTTTTAACAAAAATGAATAAAAATGACAAAAATACCAAATAAGTCTAAATAAATTACTTGTGATTTTTAATTAAGGTTTGAAAAATGAGGTTTTAATCACAAGATGATTTAGGACTCATTTGATTTTGATTTTTAAGATGAATATTCATTTTTTAAAAGATTTAAAAACAATAAAAATGAATTTATTTACAAAAATATCAACTATATTAAATAAATAATATAAATTTGATTTTTTGGTGGAATAAAATATTTTAATAATTTTGTGATTTTTTGCAAAAAGAACCAATAAAAAATAATTAAAATTGAGAGAGAAATTAATTTTTCAAATCATTTAAAAATAATATGAAAAATAGTAAAAATGAGAAAAAAAAAATAGTAAAAAGAGGGTCTGGGGCGAGGGGGATTCGAACCCCAGACCTCCAAGTTGCAGTGCGCGCCTTCTACCACTGGGGTGGTGATACACCCGTGTATCAAAACCACCCCATGACTACATAAGGCGTGCCTTGTTTTAGGCCTGGGCAAGGCAAGGCAGCTTTTGGGCCAAAAACGTAAAGGTTGTAACTTTCTCATTTCTCCATGGATTGGGACAAAATTTAGGTCTATCCTGCCTAGAATTTCACAAGGAATCCAATGGTGCCCTTGGTTTTTTCAGATGAGGTCCCCATTTTAAAACCAGATGGTGTTTTTGAAATAGGCCTATAATTGCATTTTCTATGCTACCTCATGATACAGGCAAGAATTACATGGCAAATTGGTTCAAACACAACATATACAACATGCATGAGAGGTGTATGATCAGTGGACTTCAAAACAATGCATATTTCAAAGAGTTCAAGTTGTGATACTTACCTCTTTGGGAGCTTTTTGTGCTATCTACCAAGTTTCTTGTGCCAGAAACAATTTGATTCTTTGGACATTCTCAAATAATCCCTTAGGAGTTTTTAGAATGGTTGGAACCAGCTGGAATCCTCAGGAACAAGTTTGAGCTCTTTCTTGCAAAAGGGGCAAAAGTGACCAATATGGAAACTCTCTCAAATGGTGTTCCAGATGTGGGGAACCATTTGGGACAATTCAAGGATGATATTTTAAGGGTGTTTGAGGTCTTATCTGGTTTTGAAAGTGACTGAATCAAGACATGGCTTGAAAAACACAAAAAAGTCCAATTTTGAGGTTTTGAGAGGGGACTTTGTGATTTTGGTGTTACAGGTCACATATGAGAGTTTGGATAGCTTAGATATGACATATTGGATGTGTTTGGATCATGAGCTGTGATGGAATTGCTCTCTAACTCAAAAACTCAGAGATACCTTGCAAAAGAAGGCATTTTGGCCTAAAGAGAGAGAGATTTTAAGGAAAGCATCAGTTTGGGTGCTTTGGTGTACTCAAACTGATCACAATTGAGGCCTATTTATAGTGTGTCAAGTTTGTTTTGGCATCAATAGTGAATGGAGGTTGCAGCAGGTCTTTGGCCATTGTTATGCAAAAGGAATCTCAAGTCTCCTCTAGCCATTGACTTGAGATTAGAGAAAATGATTTGTAGCTTTGGTTCAGAGATAAACTTGGACTGAATTCAGTTGGAAAAGGCTCGGTTCATGCAACCTTGGTGCATCTATTAAATGCTTGGAAACAAAATTGGAGTCTTGGCATCTTTGTAGCCTTTTTAGGTTTGGCATGGCTATTGTAGATTCTTGGACTTTGGAGGCTTGGGGATCAGATCATTCCCTTCTTGTTTTATCCTCAGATGTGTCCAAATTGATGACAAGGCTTGGATTTGTCAGATTTGGACAAATCGAGCAAAAGGTACAAATTCTGCCTTGTAAAAATCAGTTCAGGATGCCATGTTCCAAGGGTTGTATCTCCTTGCTTAAATGGAATTTGGAGATGATCTGGTACTTGTTGGAAACCCTTCATGACATACTTTAACTTTGATGTCCACCCCTAGACCTGGTTTAACCTGGATCAAGGTGAAAAATGTCCCTACATTTGGGAAAAAGTAAGGCAGATTTTGACTTAGTGAAAATTTCACAAAGTGTTGGAACAATGTCATTTTCATGTTTTCAGCCATTTTGATCACTCCATAACTAAAAATCCATGATGAAATGGAATGAGATGTAGTTGACACTTTTGTAGAGTGTAATGAGAGCTACAAATCCAGCTTTGGACCATCCAAAATGGTTGCTTGGATCTCAAGTTATGGTCCTTGGAAGTTGGTACCCTAGCCACTTTGTTCCCTAACTTAGAAAAATTCTAAGTTTTTTATGGTTACCCCTTTTACAAGTTAACTCACTTTTCTTGATTTTTCTTGATGAATGATGATTCAAATCACATATTAACATTGTTTTAGGGTCAATGAACCATAATTGTGAAAAATTCCAAAATGTCAAACTTGATTTTGTGCACAATTGACTTTTTATCGGATGAAAATCCAAACTGTGCGATCCTTTGTGAAATCAAGTCCTTGACCTAAATCAAACCTAATGGATATATTCCATAGGTGTTGTAGGGTATATTGAACCATGTCCCAAGGTTTGGGAGGATGTCTTGGTCAAAATTCAAAGGTACAGTTGACTTTTTCCTCGAAACCCTAATTGTGGTCTTGATGAAATTGAAACTTGTGGCTCAAGCTTCTTGGATCAATCCATTGTTGCAAATGTATCAATGTAATGTATTGGAGACCCTCAAATCATGTCTTGAGGTCTTGGCTCATGTTTTGTCCCAAAAGTCAACTTAGGGGTGAATTAGGTCAAAAAACCCTAATTCCTGATTTTTTTGATGAATGCTTCCCTGAGGTTAAATTGACTTGATGATTGGGTCTATGAGGTCCCTTGGAGTATCTTAAGTTGTACTTTGAGGCAATGGCTCATGCCTAGAGGAAAAATTCCATCTGGAAGCCTCAGTCGACCAAACCCTAATTTGGTGACACTGGCGATCTTGAGGTCTGATCCACTTGGAATGTTGCAACTTTGTGCTTGATTCTTGATGTGGGAGTCCTCTTGATACCTTATGTGGATGTTTGAGAGGTTAGACAAGTTGAAGATCATGTCATTTCTTGATTGGTCCTTTGTCTGAGTGCTCTAAGAGGGCTTGAAACCCTAATCCTTGATTGTGGTGAATGCTCAAACATCTCTGAGGAGATTGATGAGGCATGAAGGTTCATACATATTGTGATGATGATTTGCACAATGATGGGAAATCTTGGTGGTCAGTATGACACAAGCCCGTCCCAAGGAATCTCACTTAAAAGCTGTTAAGCGCATACTTCGATACCTCTCCGGTACTCCAAAGTATGGGCTTTGGTATTCTAAGGGTAGTGTTTGTTCCTTAGTTGGCTATTCCGATTTCGACTTTGCCGGGTGCAAATCGGATAGGAAAAGCACTAGTGGCTGTGAGAGCAAGAGTTGTCTCTACAAGTCAATATATGTTTTGATGATAACAATACGTATTTGTGAAAGAACTATTTTATGTTCTAACGTGTGTTGTGTGCAGATCATAATCATAGAAGATATCAGATCCAACAAGCACCAGCCAGAAGTGCGTAATTGATAATATGCGAAGTTACTATGTGTGACACAAGTCGCAAGAAGCAAGAACGCTTCTGTATCTGATCGTGATCAGTCAGATCCAAGGATGCTGATATTGTTGTTGCAATGCTCTTGTGGATGCTCTCTGAAAGTGGTCGAGATTCTGAAGATTACGAAGCTTCTGATGAAGGGAACCGAAGTGCTGAAGACTCTCATGACTTGAAGATCTGAAGACTTATGTGTTCTGAAAGTTACGGTTCCAAAAGTCAACTGCTGAAGACTCTGAAGACGGATTCCTAATGGACAAGTTCTGAAGTTTCGGAAGACTTAAAGAAGTAAATGATAATGCTCTTAAAGACAAGTGCTGAAGTTCTGAAGACTGATTCCTAATGGACTTCTTTAAATGACTGAAGACTTGACGTACCAGATATCCTGTTAAAGAAGGCTCTACTCATGCTTCATCAAATCACCATCAGAAGCCTCTGAAGTTTGGAAGTCAAATATTACCGTTGTGAACAACTGTACACAGTGCTCAAGACGATATATCCCGTCACTTCTCCCACAACAAAAAGGAGATGTGTCAGTACAACTAATTATTACACAACGTCTCTTTTCCAATAGCCAACAGTATTTCAAACTGCTATATTTCTACTGGGCTTTTTAAAGGAAAGAGTATTCGCTTATGAAGGCATCGATTCATTCCATCAAAGGTGAATTGATTAAGTCATTGTGTGAAGATAGCAACAACGATGAGTTCTCGTTGTAACACTTAAACATCCAAAGCTATCACCATTTACACATGGCCATTGTTGTTGAAACTCAAAGATCATAAATCAACACAACAACAATTAATTGGTGCAGAAGCTGTTTGAAGAAGAAGACAACATTGAAGATCAGTCAAGTCATCAACCACCTTTTTGTCAGCGGTACATTGAAGATCTGAAGCAAGGAGTTGTTGCTCAAAGCTTGCTCACCCAAGAAGACGAAGAAGAAGAAGATCTAAAAGATGTCAACAATTGTCAAATCATTATACATCTTTGTAGTTTCTTAGGATAGCAAGGAGAAGTTGCTCATATCTTGCTTGAACATTTGTGTGTTCTTTTTACTTAAACTTAAGAGTAATCTGCTTGTTAAGAAGTATTATTGTAATCTCATGTATAACTAATTCTTGGTGAATTTGGATTCCTTGAGTGGTCAGTGTGAACAGAGACTCGAGAAGAAAATGGCGAGATGTCATTGTGGGAAAAGCCTGAAATAGGGTCAGTAGCGTTATATTCATTGCGATGAATCCCTAAACGTCTAGCTGTGAAAGCCTAGCAGTAGATCTTGCGAGATTGGAACCTGCAGGTCAATGTTCGTTATATTCATTAAGTTGAGTCCCTAAACGGTTCATTGCATGTTAGTCACAGTGCGACTATGCAGTTTGTTAGTCACCATCTATGTGCTCGTGCATCTGTAATCGAGATTGATTATAGTGGATTAAGACCTTGTGTTCAAGGCGAAATCACCTGAGGAGGATGGACTGGATTAGCCTTTGTGGTGAACCAGGATATATCGTGTGTTATTTACTCTTATGCTTAACGTCTTGTTTATGTTTCTATATTGAGTATCAGAACCTTACATAAGCAAGTCAGAACCTTGCAACTCTGATAAGCTTTCGCTCTGCAAGTTCTGAATGTTGTACATATTGTTCAGACACTTATTGGTTCTCATGCTCTAAGCATTGCCAAGGTTGAATATAACTTTGTAAGTCAGAGTCTCTCAATGAACTCTGATGTAACATAAGTGTCTTATTGACAAGAAGCGAAAAGTTGTTAAAAGAGTAAATACATAATTCAAACCCCCCTTTCTTGTATCTTTCTCGCACCTTCAATTGGTATCAAGCTCAGGTTCTGTTATTAATGGATATCAAACACTTAACAGTGTCAGAAAAAGATTCAGATGCTGTGCGTAGAAATACTCTGGGTGAGATTGAAATCCACTTACAATTTCTGTAACAGTTCAGAAGATGACTGTGTACAAAATTGTAATCAATCTGAGTACTTGAGCAAATCACTGATTCTGGATGTTTTGCAGTTGTCAAACAACTAAATCTTCCTCACTAAATTTTTAGTGAAGATTGAAGAATCAGTTGATAAGATAGATTCATCAGATAAGAAGTAGTATATGTTGAATGCTTATCTTGGAAGATACGTGTGGATGAACCACGTATTTGCCCAAAGTTGAATCATCAGAAAATAAGAAGTCTTGTTTGCTGAAGATTAATTCTTTATGAGTTTTTGAGATGTTTTCAAGAAACGGATTAGGCCCACCCTTGACTTTCTCGTATAAAAACGCATTCAGAACTTCTTCATGTAAAGAAGAAAGATTGTTGTTCTATGATCTTGAACTTCAGAGTGAAGTCTGTTGAAGTTAGAAAATCTGAAGAATTCAAACTCTTAGAAATGAGTCAACATCTGAATCTTGAATGATCTAGAGGTTAAAAGATTCATGAAGAACTGAATATTGTTTTCTTGGAAGTTATGCAGGAAACAGAAAGAATATTCAGGAAAAAGATTTTCACAGATTCATCAAGTACTTGATCAAGAATGAACACTTAGAGTTTTGACTAAGTCAATATAACTATATTCTGATAACTTGAGATTCTATCTCAGTTAAACCATTTGTGATTGATCACATTCTATCTGATGAGTTTCTCAGAACTTCTTTAGTCTGAAACCAGAAGATGTTCAACTTGATACATTAACTGAAGTCATCTACTTGAAGTCAAAAGGATTTAAGTTGCTGATGTTTTCAAATGATGAAATCAGTTAACATTCTTTTCAGAACTAGATATGTTGTTAATTCTTGATGAACTAACCTTAAACTAGTTAAATCAGCATTGTGAGATCAAGAAATATCATGCAAACTATGTTTCATGTTGTAAACATGTTTGATGATAATTGGTTCTGAACAAGGATATACATCAGTTTGAAGAAACAAGTCAGAGGATATTATGTGATGTCAATATTTCTCAGCACATAACCTCTCCACCGTTCATATTATAGCCTTGAACTTAATGACCTTCTGAAAAGGCATTATGGAAATCTGCCGTTCTGATTATATGAATCAGAGTTCAGAAAATGCTCACATCCTTCAGAAATTAGAATGCAAGTAAATCTTGAAGAATCCAAGAACCCTCAGCAGTTCACTCAGAAAAAAAATACCGGAGTCAAAATGGAAAGCACTCAGATAAGTCTGTAAAGATCTCAGTATCTTTAAGCAACAGATTACAACGTCATACCACTCTGAAGGAAGCAGAAGCGAATAGATGATGATCAGAAGTTCAGGATCAGAATTGAATGTAAAATATGAAAATAAAAGAATTCAGACTATGTAAGGTATGATCTTCTCTATCTTAAATAGTTAAACACTAATGCATGAATGTGGAATTAAACGATCTGAAATATTGTTTACAAGAAAAATCTTTTAACAAAACTTACACTCAAAGTAACATCAACAATAACTGTGAATCTTTGGAAATTATAACATATCTCTGGAAACATAATCTATTCTGAAATCTTATTAAAATCCTTTTGTACTTATCTATGATTTTTTCTAGACTAGGTACAACTCATCCTACCCATTTACGTGTATAAAATCGCGCCTTCCTATCAAACAACCTCATACTCAAAGTTCTCTATTATAAAGCCTTAAGTGTCAAAACTATGTCATTCATCTATCGTCATGCCTCCACTCACTTACCTTGGTAACCAGGATCTTCTTGAAATCATTCCTGAAAAACAACTTGTAATCAATACCCCTCCTCTCTCGAGTTGCATTGCTTGTAGTCTAGCAGATGTGCTTTACACTCAACAATGGACTAGGTACTCCATGATGCTAGAAAAGCCTATCTATGTAAATCTAGTCTAGGATTTCTGTAAACATGCTGATCTTGATCTTGAAAGCAAGTGCATCACCTCCTTTGTTTTTGAAGTCCCAATCATCATCAACCTGTTCTCAGTCACTCTTGCAACTGGGTGTGGGGACGTTGGAATTCCTGTTGATTTTGACAAAAACAAACTCTTTGCTGCTAAAAATTTTGCATCCCTTCATGACCTAACTTTAGGATACATACCCTTCAATCTTGAAAATCTCCTACCCATTCCCAAAGCTTGGTACAAGCTCATGTTGTCCAATTTTCTTCCCAGAGGAGAAAGTCATGACTTACTTAGATTTCATGACCATGAATTCATTTATTTACTAATGAATGAATTTCAAATAAATCTACCACACATTATCTTCAACTGTCTCTGGAAAACCATCTCTGAGTCCAGAAACCTCACAAAGTCCTACATTCCTTATGGAAGAGTTTTGTCTGAGATTTTCTTTAGAGATGGAATTGTGGACATGATCAAAGAGAAAATTAAAGAAGATGGTCCTGAAAGCCTTCCAGATAACTGCTTGTTGAAGACTAAATGTGAAATCTTTAGCAACTAGAAAAACAAATTATTTTATCTCTGTTTAATTTATGTCTGGATTTTATTATGTATTGGTTTAAATCGTATATGGTCTAGGTAGTTGTATTTGCATCAGGTTGTTTCTAAACTATTTAGGGTAAATGAAATGTCTAACCAATATCATCTAAATCAATATCTCTTCTTTGTTATTCTAAGAATATGAGATTCTCTCGCTCATGACTAACCATAAATTGGAATTAAGAAAATCAAGTATCTGACAAAGTATTAATTGATATTATCTATTGAAAGATATTTGGAGGATTTTTTAGTGGCTCAAGAAACCGTCATTATTAATATATCCGCCCCTTGACCACTCACTGCAAAACAGTTGTTAACACATTAATTCTTCCCAAATAAATGAGTAACTGCTCCGTTTTTCTTTTCCCACACAGATACACCCGTTAGTATACCCTAAGTAATCATGCCTTACCTATAAAATAGTAAACCAAATCCTTTGCACTAAATCAGTCATTATTCTCCACTCTTTCCTATAAATAGTCGAGTTTTCCTTTTCCATGATTCATCCTCAAACCTAAACTCTCATTCCTTCAAAACTCTCATTGCATCAAATATGATGAATTCCCAAAGAAATGGTCAAACCTTCCTTGGAAGAAAAGAGAATTTATATGTTATCTCAGAGAAAAGACCTAACATTCCCCGTCTTAGAAACGATGGCCTGGAGATCATAAGAAGCATGCAAGCTCAGTCTTGGCAATGCTATTACTCTCTGCTGAATGAACCCATCTTTACTAACCTCATTAAAGAATTCTGGAATTTTGCTAGGGTCAGCAATGATGGAAACACCATCTGGTCTGAGGTACACTTTCACCCCATTGCTATCTCTGTCGCCTCGATAGAGAAAATAACTGGGTGCGTCTCCGACGGAGTCACGATTGAAAACTTTCAATATGACTTAAGCATGGTGGAGAGATGTAGAATCCTGTTTGATGATTCAGTTCCTTACGAACCGAATAATCCTAAGAAACTCCTTCCTACTCCAAAAACCTGGTTCAAATTTTCATTAACCAACCTTCGTCCTCGCGCGTCTGCGAGAAGCACTTTGACTCATGACGACAAAATCTTCGTCTTCCTTCTAACACATCACATTAGAATAAACCTTCCCAAGACTATTTTTAACCACATGAGACACTCTATCAAAACCTCAAGGAATCAGATGCATGCCTATATTCCATATGGAGGAATAATATCTGAGATAATTCTGAAAGAAAAGGCATGGGGTTTAATAAGCAGGCTTGGACCAGGACCCTCGCCAGAAGAGACCAGATGTGAACGAGTGGATAGAATTGAGGATTTTGATGATTAAGTCTTTGTTGTCTTTTCAGTAGTTTGTCACTTATCGTTTTATGATATTTTGTGTTGATATATCTCCGTTTCATGTATGATCACTAAAGAATCAATGACAGTGCCTTATATGTTGGGTTCTCTAAACTAGTTTTAGTTAAGGTTGTGCTTTTTAATATATATGTTTTGATTAGCTTGAACTCCTTAATATTAAGCTCAACCTATGCTTTGAACTTTAAAACTATTTTGTGGTTCGGTGTTGATACTTCCATCTAATCGTCAATCATGGAAAATGCTATGACTAATCTCTGAAGATGTTGATCACTAGAACTATTCCTTATCATATCATCCTTCATATGATTAATGCTTAAATGATAACATCCCTTGAGTCTATTTATATTCACTATCATATTGATCTACATATGCTTAAATGCTCAGATGCTCTATAACTTTTTGATGATGTCAAAAAGGGGGAGAAAGAATATGATTTTGATTTATGAATATATGAATATTGATTGGAAAGAAAGAAAGAAATCTTAAAGAAAAGAAAATAATGCAACTCAAACAAGTAATCAGTCATATAAAATGCGTTACTACTAACGTTTATTGTTTGATGTTTAACCGAGGAACTTTGAACAAGTTCACTAGGCATTCTAAGACAGGTTAAGAAAGAAGAACAGTGAAGTTCTTATGAACTGTTAGCCATATGATAGAAGTGGTACACTTCATGAACATGTGTTTAGAATCAGATCTACCCAGTACTGTTCAGAAGTTGAGAACTGTCTGAAAGTCAAAGTTTATCTTGATCTCTGTCTCACTTGGTTCATAAGCTGTAAGCTGTCTAAGAATACGAGGTTTAGAATGCAAGAATCAGAAGAAGAAAATTCTGAAAGCAGTCAAGACAAAGTCTACATCTCAAGATGCTTATTCAGAAGAATTGTGCAAATCAGAAGTTAAGAACTGTTTGAAGATTGAAGATCCAAGAAGAAGTAGTTCTGATGTCTACCAAGAACCAATTAAGAAGAAAATGATTTGGTATCAGACTAAATCAACAAATGGTAATCAGACTCAGTATACATAAAGATTGGTATCAGACTCAGTCTGCAGTAATATCAATCAGAACAAAGTTGTGAATTATTGTCAAAGTACCTTTATTGGTATTAATTTCAGCACACTAAGGAAATACCCTTCAAGTAGTATGAAAAGAATTCCTCCAGTTGGAATCAGACACAACAATACTCTGGTATAACTCAATATCAGACTAAGATTAAAACATGTGTACCAGTTTTCAAAATTAAGCGTTGATTGATCACAAAAATTAACCTTCAATTGGTATCTGATCAAAAATCAAGCTTTGATGAACCACTGAGTTGTGACAGTAACAAGGTTCTGAGATGAAGAGTTGTGTTCAGAAGTCAAACTCTGAAAAAGTCATGATCTACATTGGCGATTAAAAACTTACCATTCTGAATTACGATTCTGAAGATCCCAATATCTGACTTATGGAAACTAGGGGGAGATTACCCAGAAGATTCAATTGCAAAATCTAAAATCTTCACAAAGTCTAAAACTCAGGGGGAGTTTCTCAAAAGACAGTGTCTGTCTCTGATGAATAGCGATGATATGTCATTAGATAAGAGTTGTTCTGATTGTGCTAAAATGAATCTGCTGAAAAGTAGAAATGCTTCAAAAGTCTCTGAAGATTACAAGCTCTGATACGACTACAAAGGAACTGAGTTCTAAAGATCTGAAGATGGAAGTTCTGATGAACTAGTCCAGATGCTGAAGACTTTTGTCTCCTTAAAGACAAGATAGAGAAGTAGTATTTTTCTATTCTTTGTTCTGGCAACTCAAGTTGTTACTCTGTATATATTTGGATCATATAAGATTCTAGATGATCACAGATAAAACTTAGAGGTTAACACATTTAGGGGGAGCTATTATTCCAGACTCTGAATATGTTTGTTTTGGTGATTACCTTGTATAAAATGTTCAATCAAAATACTTGGTTTTGTCATCATCAAAAAGGGGGAGATTATGAGAGCAAGAGTTGTCTCTACAAGTCAATCTATGTTTTGATGATAACAATACGTATTTGTGAAAGAACTATTTTATGTTCTAACGTGTGTTGTATGCAGATCAGAATCATAGAAGATATCAGATCCAACAAGCACCAGTCAGATGTGCGTAATTGATAATATGCAAAGTTACTATGTGTGACACAAGTCGCAAGAAGCAAGAAATCTTCTGTATCTGATCGTGATCAGTCAGATCCAAGGATGCTGATATTGCTATTACAATGCTCTTGTGGATGCTCTCTGAAAGTGGTCGAGATTCTGAAGATTGCGAAGCTTCTGATGAAGAAAACCGAAGTGCTGAAGACTCTCATGACTTGAAGATCTGAAGGCGGAAGGCTCTGAAGACCAAGTGCATAAAGACTCTGAAGACTTATGTGTTCTGAAAGTTACGGTTCCAAAAGTCAAGTGCTGAAGACTCTGAAGACGGATTCCTAATGGACAAGTTCTAAAGTTTCGAAAGACTTGAAGAAGTAAAGGATAATGCTCTTAAAGACAAGTGCTAAAGTTCTGAAGACTGATTCCTAATGGACTTCTTCAAATGACTGAAGACTTGACGTACCAGATATCCTGTTAAAGAAGGCTCTACTCATGCTTCATCAAATCACCATCAGAAGCCTCTGAAGTTTGGAAGTTAAATATTACCGTTGTGAACAACTGTACACAGTGCTCAAGACGATATATCCCGTCACTTCTCCCACAACAAAAAGGAGATGTGTCAGTACAACTAATTATTACACAACGTCTCTTTTCCAACAGCCAACGTTATTTCAAACGACTATATTTCTACTGGGCTATTTAAAGGAAAGAGTATTCGCTTCTGAAGGCATCGATTCATTCCATCAAAGGTAAATTGATCAAGTCATTGTGTGAAGATAGAAACAACGATGAGTTCTCGTTGTAACACTTAAACATCCAAAGCTATCACCATTTACACATGGCCATTATTGTTGAAACTCAAAGATCATAAATCAACACAACAACAATCAATTGGTACAGAAGCTGTTGATGAAGAAGACAACGTTGAGGATCAGTCAAGTCATCAACCACCTTCTTATCAGCGCTACATTGAAGATTTGAAGCAAGGAGTTGTTGCTCAAAGCTTGGTCACCCAAGAAGACGAAGAAGAAGAAGATCTACAAGATGTCAACAACTGTCAAATCATTATACATCTTTGTAGTTTCTTAGGATAGCAAGGAGCTGTTGCTCATATCTTGCTTGAACACTCGTGTGTTCTTTGTACTTAAACTTAGGAGTAATCTGCTTGTTAAGAAGCATTATTGTAATCTCCTGTATAACTAATTCTTGGTGAATTAGGATTCCTTGAGTGGTCAGTGTGACCGGAGACTCGAGAAGACAATGGCGAGATGCCATTGTGGGAAAAGCCTGAAATAGGGTCAGTAGCGTTATATTCATTACGATCAATCCCTGAATGTCTTGTTGTGAAAGCCTAGTAGTAGATCTTGCGAGATTGGAACCTGCAGGTCAATGTTCGTTATATTCATTAAGTTGAATCCCTGAACGGTTCATTGCATGTTAGTCACAGTGCGGCTGTGCATTTTGTTAGTCACCAGCTATGTGCTCGTGCATCTGTAATCGAGATTAATTATAGTGGATTAAGACCTTGTGTTCAAGGCGAAATCACCTGAGGAGGGTGGACTGGATTAGCCTTTGTGGTGAACCAGGATATATCGTGTGTTCTTTCCTCTTATGCTTAACGTCTTGTTTATGTTTCTATATTGAGTATCAGAACCTTACATAAGCAAGTCAGAACCTTGCAAATCTGATAAGCTTCCACTCTGCAAGTTATGAATGTTGTACATATTGTTCAGACTCTTATTGGTTCTCACGCTCTAAGCATTGCCAAGTCTGAATATAACTTCGCAAGTCAGAGTCTCTCAACGAACTCTGATGTAACGTAAGTGTCTTATTGACAAGAAGCAAAAAGTTGTTAAAAGAGTAAATACACAATTCAAACCCCCCTTTCTTATGTATTTCTCGCACCTTCAGTGGCACGTGTCACTTTTTTGCAAATTCCTTGGCGAGTTGGCATAGCAAGAAACAGGTTTTCGTTGCCTTGTCAACAGCCGAGGCAGAATACGTTGCCGCCGGCAGTTGTTGTGCTCAAGTCTTATGGCTTAAGCAACAATTGCTCTATTTCAATTTAAAACTTAAGCGTATTCCTATTCTACGCGACAACACTAGTGCTATTAACCTAACTAAGAACCTCGTATTGCATTCACGCACCAAGCATATCGAAATACGTCATCACTTCCTTAGGGATCATGAAGAGAAAGGTGATGTGGTTTTTGAGCATGTTGATACTAAAAATCAACTCGCTGACATCTTTACAAAACCACTAGCCACAGAGCCTTTCTTTCACATCCGTAGGGAACTAGGCGTTCTTGACATCTCGGATCGTGCTTGATAATTCTTCAATATACTAGCTCTTCACACACACACACACACACACACAAATATATATATATATATATATATATATATATATATATATATATATATATATATATATATATATATATATATATATATATATATATATATATATATATGCTTGTTTATGTTTTTGACTAACAATGCAAAGAATTATTGAGCATTATGTGAGGGCTCTCATCGTAAATCATGATTACGGTAATATCGTTCCTCTTCATAAGTTTCTCTTAAATATATGTACCATGTTAAGTGTTAAAAATGATTTTTATTACACATTTAAGAATATCTTATTCATTTGAATGGTTGATTTGTGTGTTGGCATGTTTATTTATCATTTGTTAGTGCATAAGTATATAAAAACTTGAATTTTTCCATTTTATACTTGGTTGAGTCGACCAAAGCGTGTCATGGGTCGACTCAAGAATGGTCCAATTTTTCAAGAAAAGGCGCAGGTCAGCTCACGCCGACCTATGGCCAATGCATCCCTAATTTTTCAAATTTTTTAAACTTTCGTTCAGCGTGCGCCGACGCATGACATGCTTCGGTCGACGCATCGCTGACGAACCTTGATTTTCAATTTCTTGGGAAGGCGCGCTCCGTTTCATCATGTCTTGAAAAGTTTCTACATCAAATTAATACCTCTTATTTTTTCATTTGCATGTCATAAATTCTGATTTTATTGTCTTCTCATCTCCTCTCCTTCAAACTTCCTCCTTAAAATTCCATTATTACCACACTCTTCAAAACCCATAAAATTCCAATCAACAAAGTCATTATAAAGGGTTTCTCACTTCATTTTGTAATCAAGATTATCTATATTCATCATCATCATCTGCGCATTGTTCATCATCACCTCATTGTTCGTCACTGTTCATCTGCTTTCTTCAAATTGCTCAACAATGGCTTCCCAAAGAGTAACTGGAAAAAGGTCTACCAGAGCATCAACATCAAGGGTTGGACCCTCTTCAACACCGGTAACTGCACTATCTTTACTCTCTGATGCATTATCTGAGACCTTCAACGACGACTTCTGAGACCGCTCCGTTATTAGACAATATGTGTATTACCCTCTGAGAGCGCCAAATTATCATCTCACAGAAGTCATTGAAATGTTGAATGTTTAGAAATTTGATGAATTTCTGGAATGTGACGATAAGTATAATGGGGATTTGGTGCGATTGTTCTATACTGGAATTCTGGATAAATTCACAGGTACGGATTTTAAGTATCTTATGGATAATAAGACCTATTCTTTGGATGCTGCTGTATGGAATAGCTTCTTTAAGTTGGAAACTAATGATCTTCCAGAAGTAACTGATACTAAGTTTGTCAACAACTATGAGTTTAAACGTGCATTGAACTCAATGCTGTGTAAACCTTATTCAGACAGCATTGTGAACAGCGATCTGTTTTCCAAAACTGTCACAACAGGTCATCTAAAACCTGTTGATCGTATCTTGAAATGGATTGTCGCTCATATCTTGCGACCTAAGAAAGGAGGATTTTTTAGGGTCAATCGAGCAGAGGTTCATTTAATCTATCTGTTGAAGAACAAAATCCGCATCAACTGGTCATACTACTTTACGTATCGTATGTTTGCACTACGAGATTCTACAAGAGGTACTTCATTGTGTTATGCGTCATGTATTCAGTGCATTTTGAATAAGGCTGGGATAAAGGTTCTGGGTATTCGCTATATCTCTATTTCATCTGATCATGAATTCCAATAAAAGACCCTAACTATGATGGGTTACTTTTGGGATCCTGTCGCCAAGGAGTTCAAATTCAGACCCAGAGGAACTCACCCTCATCATGATGTTCCGGATGACCAGGCGGTCGCGGAAGATAATGTGCAGGACAATCAAGCTGGAAATAACATACCAACTGACATAAATATGATGGATGAAGACAATGTGGAATGGATGGGTTCCTCTCCACAATGTGTTCCTTATGAAAATCAAGGCTAGGGAGAATGGCAACACACTGGTTGGACTTCTCTTGGTGCTGCCTATGTTCCTCCCACCTATGGCTGGCAACAATGAGCTGATGACTACGAATGGCAACATCCTGAGTATTCGACTCCTACAACTCCACAGCCATAACAACAGGACACTGAAGAAATCTTGGCCATGTTGAATCAGATGCAGCTGGAACAAGAGGAATTCATGAACTTACAAGAGGAATGGTATACAGCTCAGGAGGAGAGGTTCACTTCTCTTTAAAATCAGTTGGACAACCACACTCAGAATTTTAACCAGTTTGCTGATGCTATAATAAACAGGTTTACAGCTTTGAATAATGCAATGGAACTTCAGACTCAGAATCTAACCAACAGTTTAGACGTTCTTAATCGGGCTGTGATTGAACTTAATCAGTACTTAGAGGAACAACCACTCCCTCCACCACAAGGACAACACTTCAGAGGAAGTGGTCATCCATTTATGGGGAGGAGACAATGAAACTTAGGATCATATTTTTAGTGCATGTTATATTTTGTGTTTTGATTGTATGACTCGTTCTTTTCTTGCATGATGTTTTGCTTTTGCTTTCATTTTGGACTATGTTACTCTTTCTACTACTATGGAATGTATTCTGTTTGCATCTAGTGTGCCGTATTTATCCATTTTTTTATTCTCGCATTAACTTCATTATATGTGGATGAATGTTAATGTATCTGTTTTGCAAATTATTGAGTGAATCGTTAAATATCATGATGCTTTATCTTTGACCTCCTTCTATTTCTCTTTTTGATGTTGTCAAAGAGGGAGAAGGATACATCTATACTAGCAGCAGAAATTGATCTATACTCACAGCAGAAATTGAATTTTTAAAGACCTCACAAAGATAGGGGGAGTCTTCAAATTACAAATCAAGATAAAGACAGAAAATGTTGCCATCATAAAAAAGGGGGAGTATGTGAGGGCAAGGTGCTTCTCATCTAGTTTCTGTTTTAATGATGTCAACAAATAGGATAGCCTTTAGTTTGTAATTTGGGCGGTATCACTTCATTGTCGATCGCATTGCATACAACCATTGATAATCATGTGTCTAAACATATAGGAAGGGTTCTATATAATTTATACCTGTGCATAATCATGGTACTAGTGTTTGGTGTGCATGCCTTGTGTCTCAGTTGGTTAAAACATACAAAAAAATCATTTTCTAAGTTTTTACAGGTCTTGAGTCGACCTAAACTATGCATGAGTCGACTCATGCTGTCTTGACAGTTTTTTGTGAAACCACCGGGAAGGCGCACACTAACCCTTTCTATGCATGCGGTCGACGCATGCTTCTGGGTTTTGTTATTATGCAGTTTCAGCGTTCCTGCGTCGAAGCATGGTCATGATCGATCGACGCATGCTTGGTTATTTTACGTAGACACTCCACCGGGTAAGCGCCCGCCGACCATCATCCAGCGAGCGGTCGACTCTTCGCTGGTCTGAAGCATTTTTCTGCATTCTGTTATTTCTATTTTGCTGTCATTTTCATTTAGTTGGTTATTTTGCATCATATAAATAATTGGTTCCTTATTTTTTCTACTAACAAGAAACGTGAAAATATATACTGATATTTCTCTTCATCTTCAACCTTGTGTCCTCTAACAACTACACATAATCATTTTTGTTAGTGTCTTGCATTGTGTGAAGTGATAACGTTCAAACTTAGGTGTGTTGTATCCTTTGTTCTAGGTTGAGAATCAGTAGGTGTTCAGCCGTGCGAAGGTAACTGAAGAACGGAGTGTTCGTTCAGTGTAGTAGCTACAGTCGGAGGATCGTACGAGAAAGATTTGGGTTCAAATTGTGGAAGATCGAAATCGACCGAGTGAAGGTGATTGAAGACCTGCGGGTTCTTGCAATCTAGTAGCGTGAGCCGGTGATTTGTTCAACCAAATTCGAAGCACTTGATTCATCTTGAATCAAGGGGAGAAAAGACTTTGCATCGACATCAAAAACGTTTGAGGGTTTGATTGTTCAGTTTTCTCTTGTACAAAAATTTGCGAAACAACAATATATATATATATATATATCTCAATTCCATGTTCGGAATTGGAGGCAGAGGTACCCTTAGAGAGGACGGTAGGGGAACTGCCTAAACAAATCGTGTTTGTTCTCTCTTTCCCTACTCTTTTACGTTTTGATATTAATCGAACTTGTGAAATATCAATTGATCAAAAATTTCTGATATAGTGTAATATAGAGCTGAAAATAAACTTGTAAAAATAATACAATCCCTTGGATTGCATTTGGCATTAGCTCTACATTCACATTAATTAGAAATTCACACTTGGAGTGTCGCACACCCCAAGTGTTCGATAAATTGATTAAGCGCAAGCTCTAACGCACTTTGTGATTAAATTTTGTCATCCTATCTCGTTGGTAATTGGATAAATTTCAAGTAAATAAAATTTGGTTGATTGCATTGTGTTTTTGTTGATTCATATATTTTTCTCCTCCGTCGCATCATTCCTAGCAATATTACGCATATCCGATCTTTTCGGCAGTGGTTCGTTGTAGACGAGTGATTCAGTGGTTGCTTATGTAATAATTTTTTAAAACCAATTTTGGAACACCATTAGCGTGTAAAAACTTGTGGGATCTATTCAACCCCTTCTAGATCCTAGCCATTGTCTAACACTAACACCAACACCTTCCTCTTGCGTAATCGACTCACGAACCCCAAATTTAGTTGCGAGACCATGTTATTTCCCTTTTGAGGTTTTCTCGATGTTTTCCTTTCCCGTTGGGTTAAATAAAGTTCGATGGCGACTCTGTGTCTTCACCTGTGGTTCTTTGTGGTAGCGACAGTTGGCGACTTCACTAGGGAATGTGGTTCCCTATGTGAGTCATTCCTAGCTCTTGGTTGTTTTCTTTTTCTTTGGGTGTTTATCTTTATGATTTACTTGCTTTATTTATTTGCCCATATTGCATTTTGTTTCACTCACCACTATTCTAGATATTGTTGTGTTGTTGGGTGGTTGTTACTGAGAGATTAGGCCACTACCCAGGATTAAGTGTACACACATGCTTAGAGTGGATAGTCGTGTCGACTTGCGTAACATCTTGTTGCATGTAGTTGGCACGAGACCCGCATTCAGATGAGGTTTTCTTGGGAGATGTTTTGGCCTGCGTATCTCATGCAGATGTCAGGGTATTCCCGTAGAGAACTTATGACTTTGGAGACCGTTCATGGGAAATGAGTGTAGGCCTCCTTGAGTGGTAATAATGCCAAACCGGAAATGGTGAACGTATTATTCCTTCTCGACTTGAGAGCCGGAGAAGCCTAGGACTTGTTAGGAGGCTTGTCCAAGAACACAACCCACATGTGAGAGGGAATGGATTTTTACAGGAAACCTTGACATTCATCCTACCTGGTTTTCTGGAGTTCTTGTCAGTGTGAACTTTTGAACTTGGTTTCCTGGTATTCTTGTCAGAGCATACCTTTGAACCTGTTCCATCATCAGCATAACAATTATTCAGAATTCGGGAGCTGTGATCCCATGTCTTTGCATTCATAACATCATATCATTACTGCATTTTAACCCACATGTTTCTTTATTTCCAGGGGTTTATCTTATCAATGATTCTGGTTTCCGAGCTCTTTCATAGATGGACACTGGTAGAAAGAATAATATTACTTACAAGTTTCCCTTGCCTGATTTGAGTTTACTTTTCATCCTGGTTGCTTTGGCCACTCCGAGCGGTTTGGAATACTTTAAAGGATTATGGGAAGATTCTGAATGTTCTTTGCACAGTTACAAAGTATGAGAGAAATGCCATCCACACTTTACTGCAGTTTTATGATCCTCTACTAAGGTGCTTCCTATTCCCAAACTATCTGTTGGCACCAACATTGGAAGAGTATTCACTCATTTTGGGAGTACCGGTCGAGGATCAAGTGTCATTCCATAGTGCCATAGGGATTCCCGAGCCTTAGGATATTGCTACTGCTCTTTATTTGAGCAAGTCGGTGGTGGAAGCCAACCTTAAAGTTAAGGGGGGGCCTATCTGGTTTTCATCTGATCTTCTTGGTAGGTCAGGCCAAGGTATATGCTGGTGCTTGTAGTTGGAATACTTTCAATGCGATTTTTGCCCTCTATGTCTATGGGATAGTCTTGTTTCCCAATGTGGCATATTTCGTGGACATGAATGTCATCCGCATTTTCATATTGAAGAATCCAATGCCTACTCTCTTGGGTGATTTCTATCATTCTTTGCACTTTAAGAATGAGAAGAAAAGAGGTGGGATGGTCATCTGTTGTGCTCCACTGCTCTGTAAATGGTTCGTGAGCCACCTTCCCCACACTGGTGCATTTGTAGATACCAGGGATTCTTTGACTTGGTCCAAGAGATTGATGGGTTTAACCTCCAAGGACATCGTTTGGTTCTATAGAAGATTGCTCGGCACAAAGATGATCTATAGTTGTGGAGAGTTTCCTAATGTTCCTCTCATGGGGGTGAAGGGTGGTATCAATTATAATCCCTATCTCTTTAGAAGACAATTGGGATATGCCTTGAAGTATCCTCCAACAGCTAAAGAAGCAGAAGAATCTTTGTTCTATCAAGTATTCGGTAATCCCGAGCTAATGAGAAGGGTTATGAGAGCTTGTAGTAAGATTCAACGGAAAGGGAAACCATTTATGGGGAAAAGTGATTATGTCGCCTATCCCCTACGTGGAATGGATAAAGAAAATGGTCGAAACTGTGTATTTCCCTTTTTCTGTAGAGGCTCCCTTATATCCTTTGGTGCCTGACCAACCTACTTCCGTGCCGAGGGAGGAATATGACAATCTCAGAGTTGCTAATCAGGACCTGCTTACAGAGAATGAAGAGATGAAGAGACAGATCAGCGCAGTTAAGCGTACAAATGATGAGATGACGTAATAGGTCAAGATGAGAATAGAGTTTCTAGCCAAGAAGGACAAGCTTATCGCGTCAGAGAATTAGAAGAGGGAAAGAATTGGTGCAGAGATGAAGAGTGCTAACAGTATCCCCAAGTAGAAGAAGGAAGATTTAAACAAAGCTTATTCATAGATTTCCAAATTGAACAAGCAATGGGACAATCTTTTGACTTTTCGCAAGAAGATGGAGGATCATTATAAGGCTCAGATCGGAGACCTGAAGAAGCAGCTCGAGGGTAGAGACGGAGAGATCAGAGAAGATCGCAATCAGATTAGTTATCAGTTGGTGGGTTGCCAATTCCGTTTGAACCAAGTCTTGGCCGAGATGGAAGAGCTCAATATTAAAGCAGAAGTCAAGAAGCCTAGAGGTGAAGGTCCTTCTGAGGAATGTGATGATTCTTGGGAGCAGCGTTGTCGGTATTTGGAGGGGATTATTAGCATAAGAGATGTGCTAATTCAAGAGTTAATCCAAAGACCAAAGCATGACTAAACCAAGAAGCTCTTCAATGAGATCCAGGATTGGAGCAAGAAGTACTTCGGATGGGGAGGGCTTGCTCTAGTAGAGATGAAGGATGTGCCTTAGGGCTGTTTTTGTATTTCTATTGATGTGATCACCATCAGACCTGTTGATGCGGATCCGTTTTGTGTATTCTGTTTTTGGTTGTATTCATTGTACTCTTGTTTCTGTTCACTAGATATATGACGAGTTGTTTTTCCAGTGTTCCATGGTGTTCTTTTGCTTTAAAACTAGAATCAAAGTGTGGATTCCCCTGGAAATGATTAAACATGGCATTTGCATACATTCATACATTTACATTTATAGCATGCATAACAGGTGTCAGAGGCTGGCCTTCTTATCTTGATCTGGTTTTCTTCAGAGTTGCAGACTTGAATTTTCATCGGTATCCTACTCGAAGCAATCAAAGGTTGATCATGTAAAAAGTACAAGAAGAGTTTATGGAAGTCCGAAGCTAGATGGGACAGTTTATGGTAGACACGCTGGCTTTGTCCCATGGACATAAATGGCTAAGGGAGAAAGTTCATCAATTGAAAACTCGGGTGAGCTTAGTCATGGAAATCTTGAGGACGGTGTTGAGAAAAGAAGGCAATTCTATACCCGTTGCAGCAATAAAAACTGGTATTCCTCTCTTTCCTTTGGGATCTCTCCCAGATCATGAGCTACCTCGTGGATCTCCTCCAAAACTTCCTGGCCAGTAGCCACTTCTTGTTCCCCAAGAGAATCCTAAGGGCAGAGGATATGAACCAAGGCCAAGGAAGCCTGAGAAGAAGTTTGATCTGATCCCAATGTCGTATGCACAGTTACTTCAACACTTGCTCAAGTTGCGGTTGATTGAGCTCGTTACTTTGGGACCTCCTCCCACAAAGCTTCTATTGAATACCAAACATGCTTTAAGTTGATCCATATTTATTTGCATTTTTCATCTCATTTGTTATAATTTTGTTGGATTTACTCCATGTTTTCATGCTATTCTTCAATATTGTTGAAAATACATTTGGTTGCTTTGATTTGTGTGTTATTATGCATGAATTAGGCATAAAACATCAAAGTGTGAGACACAAGTAAATGGACAAGGAAGCCAAAGGAAAAGAAGAGATTCAGCATGTTCGCTGGGCGAACTACCAACGAGGAGTAGCAACGAATGTTCGTCGGGCGAACTCATGGTGAAGCCCCAACGGACCATCTCAGAATGGTGGCAGTAGGAAAAGGGCACTAAGTTCGCTCGGCGAACTGGTAGCGAATGTTAGCTGGGCGAAGTTGCAGCGAAGAACCAGCGAACCATCTTAAACTGAAGTCAGTAGCTAAAAGGCTATAAGTTCGTTGTGCGAACTTGTAGCGAAGTAGTTCACAGGGCAAAGAATTGCTCGCATAGCGAACTTTGTAAAATCCTCAGGGGCGGTTTAACTGTTCAGAGGCACTTCAGGTGCCATAAAGTGGAGTTCGCTGGGCGAAGAATGATTTCGCTGGGAGAACTTGACATATTCTAAATGTACTATATAAGTACTTTTCACACTTTTTGGGAAAAGAACCCATTTTTCACCTATAAGCTTCATTTCTCAGCATTTCTTCGCCAAAAGGTGATATTTTGCAAATAGAAACTGAATTCGCATCCGAGTTTGATTCTTCGACATGGATGCTCATTCATCTTCTTTCATTACTTATAAAGCAAGCTACCATGGTTATGGGTAGCTAATTTCCTTTGTATCAAAGGTAGAGGTAGTCTACCATTAGCTTTATGTATTTCTTTTGATTGGCCTTGTATGTGAACAAGTGATGATTAATATATGATGAATATTTTTGTTCTTAAAAAAACCCATTTTTCACCTAGAAACTTCATTTCTCAGCATTTCTTCACCAAAAGGTGATATTTTGCAAATAGAAGCTGGATTCGCATCCGAGTTCGATTCTTCGACGTGGATGCTCATTCATCTTCTTTCATTACTTGTAAAGCAAGCTACCATGGTTATGGGTAGCTAATTTCCTTTGTATCAAAGGTAGAGGTAGTCTACCATTAGCTTTATGTATTTCTTTTGATTGACTTTGTATGTGAACAAGTGATGATTAATACATGATGAATATTTTTATTCTTAATGATCTATTCTTGTTTTATAAAACTCTAGACATAGATTTTATGCAACTTGACCTAAAATATTCATCTATCAATTTATAGATTGGAGAGATCGATCTATGGTTTATAGTTGCTTTTGTTAAACTTAAAGCTTACTATATTGGTTGTTATATGGAGAGATCGTGTAACGATAAATACGGTATTTCTCACAACGCCGCTCTAGAGATAGAAGGTGTTGAGAGAATACGCGACGATATTAATCGGATCCGACTTCACATGCAAGATTGAAAGAAAACGTATAAGTTAGGGTAGATGAAAACTACTTTTGATATACTTTGTTAATCAAACACTTTAGAATTTATAAGCTTTGCTACTAAAAACGTGACAATTTATGAACAATACTTTGAAAAACCTTTTTCTTGAAATGATAAACTATTGAACGACAAGCATCAAGATATCAGACAATTCCTCTGGAGACGATAACAAAAGCCCACCTACACTAACAATTCGAACAACTTCCTCCAATCTATAATGTCAATTCTAGGTGTGATTTCCATTCTGGAGCACCTAGTCATAGCTTCGAAGATTGTACAAGGTTCAAGTATAAGGTCCAAGAGCTCATAGATTCAAAGGCAATCGAGTTTGCGCCAAGCGGCACAGACATATAAGGTGATCCCACTCCAGCTGCTGTAAAAGAGATGGATGCTTATTTCCTTTCAACAGGATCCATCTCAGGACAGGGGCATATTCCATAGTCTTGGGTTCCAGAATCTCCATGCTAGCAACCTTTTCTTGTTCCTCAGCCAAATATGAAAAGGAAAGCGCCTGGACAGATTGGGTGCCCAAATCAGTATCAACAACAGAACTGCCCTCAGAAGAAGCGACAAAGGTCGAAGAAGCCTAAAAGACAGCTTAATACTATTCTTATGCTATACGCACCGCTATTACCCGAGCTTTTGAAGCGTAAATTGGTTCAGTTAAGGACTCTCGCACTACCACTAGCAAAGCTGCCACCAGGTTACGATGCAACTGCAAGATGTGAGTTCCATTCGGGGGCATTTGGCCACACAATTGAAGATTGCAGAGCTCTGAAGCACCAGGTGCAAGATCTGGTTGATTCAAAGATCATCACAATCACTGCAAGCAGTCTTCACATTAGTGGAAGTTTCCTTTCCCCCAAGTGAGCACTCAGACTGCAAAGACATCCTTAGAAGCAATAAGTCCAGACGGAGTCAAACCTCCTCAGCAATGGTGTCATACCCCAAATTTTGACCACAAGATTTCCCATCATTGTGAGGATCATTACCACAATATGGATGTACTATCATACCTCCTCAATCTTCTCAAGGATTGTTGAGCATTCACTACAATCAAGAATTAGGGTTTTAAGCCCACTGAGAGCACTTAGACAAAGAATCAGTCAAGAATTGACTTGATCCTCAACTTGTCTAGCTTCTCAAACACCCATAAAGTATCAAGAGGTCTCCCATATCAAGAATCAAGTAGAGGAGTGCAACATCTCAAGCTGATCAAGCCTTAAGATAGATAGTGTCACCAAATTAGGGTTTTGGTCGACCAAGGCCTCCAGATGAAAATTTTCATTTGGGCATGAGCCAATACCTTAAAACATGATCTAAGAAGCTCAAAGGGACCTCATGGATCCAATCATCAAGTCAAAACAACATCAGGGGGAGCATTCATCAAAAATCAAGAATTAGGGTTTCTTGACCTAATTCACCCCTAAGTTGACTATTGAAGCAAGACATGAACCAAGACCTCAAGAAATGATTTGAGGGCCTCAAATACACCATATTGATCCATTTACAACAATGGATTGATCCAAGAAGCTTGATTCACAAGTTTCAATTTCATCTGGACCACAATTAGGGTTTTGAAGAAAAAGTCAACTGTATCTTTGACTTTGGACCAAAACATGCTCCCAAACCTTGGGATATAATTCAAGACACCCTAAAACACATATGGAATCCATCCATTAGGTTTGAATTAGGTTAAGAACTTGATTGCATAAAGGATCACACAGTTTGGAATTCATCTGACAAAAAGTCAACTGTGCCCAAAATCAAGTTTGACTTTTTGGAATTTTTCACAAATATGGCTCCGTTAAGTAAAAAAACAATGTTAATGTATGGTTTTGATATTCATTCATCAAGAAAAATCAAGAAAAGTGAGTTTTCTTGGAAAAGGGGCAACCATAAGAAACTAAAAATTTTCTAAGTTATGGAACAAAATGGATTTGGTACCAACTTTGCAAGGTCATAACTCCCAAACCCTAATGCCTTTTTCTTCCATTCAAAGCTCAAATGAAAGTTCACATGACATAATTCAAAAGTGTCAAATACATCAGATTCCAAATCCTCATGGATTTTGAGTTATGGATTGATCAAAATCACAAAAAATGAAAATGACCACTTTTTCCAACACTTAGTGAAATTTTCAAGTCATAATTTGTTTCATTTTTTACCAACTTTGAGGCCATTTTCACCTTGATCCAAGCTAAACCAAGACCAATCTTGGACATCAAAGTTAAAGTATGTCATGTGGGCTTTCCAAAATGTACAAGAACTCATCCTAACTCCACTTGAGTAGGAAGTTACAAGCTTTGAAACATGGCATGAAAACCTGATTTTTCAAGATAGCATGAGGACCAAACTTGTCCCACACGATTGTTCCTTTCAATTCTTGTCACTTTTCCAACTTTGTCATCTTCCAAAAACACAAAGAATCTGATGACTCACTTGGTTCATGATCAAAGAGGCAAGGAATTCAACTTGGCATGTGAAAATCATCATGGCATGAAACTTGGAATTCAAATTTGGCAAGGTAACGTCAATGCAATGCATTGAGGTGTCATGAACCAGATCACTACACTCCAAATCAGTCAAGCTTGCAGTTCAAAACTCTGAGCATTCAAATTTAGAAGGATTAATGAAGTCAAGATAAGAGAGTTGACTTGGGACTTTTGAATTATCCAAGTCAATGGCTATAAGCTACTGCCATGATCAGCCTCCAAACACTATTGCTTCCAAAATAAACTTTCTCTACTATAAATAGAGTTCATGTGTGACTGATCAAACCACCCCAAAACCTCTGAATTCATGTTTTCCTCCAAATCACCTTTCAAAAACCAAATTTTGCTTCTTCTTGAAGTCACTATCGAATTTTCAAATTGAGAGCAAATCTATCAAAACCAATCATGCCAACTATCGTAACTCGAAATTTGACCTCCCCCTTTTTGCCTTTTGCATAAGCATGTGCATTCGCATCGCTGGCATACACACTCACACTTTTCTCTATATGTTTCTTGTTGCATGATTTTCAAGTTTTTAGGCCCGATTAATCGCATCCTCTCAAGATCGTCCCATCATTAAAACAAGCACAAAACAAAGATTTCTATGCCTATTCATCAAAACAAGAGGTGGAAAATCGAAACCGGGACTTCAACACTTGTTCTTGAGCAATCTAGGCAAATTTTGCCTAGAGTAATCGGTTACTCAATATAGGATAACTGGTTACTCTGCACAAATTTTCAATTTCTGCTGCATTTTTGGGACAACAACTATGCACCCTCTTTGGTCTTTGATTCTGCATTGTTCTAGCAGCATGTGGAATATTCTAGACTCTTCAAATGATTCATTGGCATTTACTACAATGTTTCCTTTCCATGCAAGACTACCATACACCTCATTTTCATAAATTGTGAACCCTTGGATGTGAAGCTTACATTGGGATTGCTACCGAGTTAACTTCCTAACTAACCGAGTTAATCGCTT
Source organism: Lathyrus tuberosus (assembly GCA_022829125.1). Classification (NCBI taxonomy): domain Eukaryota; kingdom Viridiplantae; phylum Streptophyta; class Magnoliopsida; order Fabales; family Fabaceae; genus Lathyrus; species Lathyrus tuberosus. Next base: position 1,747,599 of record JALAZF010000323.1, on the reverse strand, counting down.
GACTCGATGAGTCAAGTGTAACTAACTCCTAGCCTAATTCCAAACCACCCAAAGCTAGCTCCTAGTCTAATTCCAAACCTCTCACACTCAATCAATTTTTTTTATATACGAAAAAAATACTATTGTTATAAACGGGCACAACTTTAATGTTGATTCAAATTTTTTAATATACGAAATAAATATTATTGTTATAAACCGGCACAACTTTACTTTTGATTCAATTTTTTTATATACGAAAACAAATTTACTGTTCATTCAATTATTTTGTATAAATAGTGTCAAAACAAAACTAATATTTATATACGGGAAAAAAATACATTGTTGGTTAAAATATTTTTATATACGGAAACAATTACAATTGTTATAAATGAGAACAACTTTACTACTTGTTCAAATATTGAATAATAGAAATTTATCGACCATTATATTCTCTCTTATAACATAATTGTCTTATTTGTTAAAAAAACCTAAACGATTAATTTATGTCATACAAGTTTCAATAGTTTTTTTAATCATATTATTATTATTTATATTGTTGTTTACCTTTCATCTTCTACATGTATTACTATTTCAACTTAAATTTACTATTATTCTTAAGTTTTTTTTCTATTTTTAACTTTCAATCTAACTTTAGTTTAATTTGTTTTTGGTCTACCTATTAATTAATATTTTTTGTTTAATATTTTCAATCATCATTGCATTATTTGAATTTATATAAATAATTAATTTAATTCCTTCTTTTACCACACACAACAATTTCGTATACTTACCAATACAAATTTTTAATTTCAATCATATCTATTTTTATAATTTTACCATTTTTCTTTTCAATTTGATTAACATTTTACCATAAAATCCTCGAACAGACAGACCCATGCGAACGCACAGGTTAGTTACACATTATTATACTAACACCAATACCCATGGGAACGCACGGGTATTCATACCAGAATTCGTATGAACACACATGTTATTATAATTTTTGTACAATTAAAAAAATTAAAAGTAAATATATTTCAAATAATATATGAATCCAAACACGGACAAAATAAGTTTATTTGTTATTAATAATTATTTTAACAATTAAAATAATATTTATAAATACTATATTATTATTAGTTAATATATATAAAACTAAATAATTTCATAAATATTTTTATAAATAATTTCAAAATAAATTAATATTTATGATCCAAATATACATAAAGGGGGAAACTATATTTATGCTCTAAATATACATATAGGAAAAAACTATATTTATGCTCTACATATAAATAAAAATATATTTTTCTTTTAAAAAAAATAAACTTTCTTGGTTAAATAATATTATTTTTTTGTTTTTTACATTCTTATTACATTTTAAAAAGAAATGTGTGTAACACATCAGTCTTCGTGCGAACGCACGAGTATTCACACCAGTATCCGTGCGAACGCACATGTTATTATATTTTTGTACAATTAAAAAAAATTAACGTAAATATATTTAAAATAATGTATGAATCCAAACACGAGAAAAATTTGCTTTTAAAAATAATAAACTCTTTTGCTAAAAACAGTTTATTTTTATTTTTTACATTCTTATTATATTTTAAAAACAAATTACGCGTAACACATCAGTACCCGTGCGAACGCACGGGTATCCACATTAGAATTTGTGTGAATGCATGGACAATTACATTTTTTTGTATAATTAAAGAAAATAAAGTAAATATATTTAAAACAATGTCTGAATCCAAACACAGACAAAACGTGTTTATTTATGTTACTAATATTTATTTATACAATTAAAACAATATTTACAAATACTATGCTATTAGTTGATTTTTATAAAACTAAATGATTGTATACATATTTTTATAAATAATGGAAAAACAAAATTAATATTTACATAAAATTATATAGTTGATCCAAATATCTTTATATATATGCTATAATTATAAAAAAAAAATATTTTAAAAATAATAAAATTTTTTGGTTAAATAATTTTATCTTTTTATTTATTCATTTTTATTATATTTTTGAAACAAATGCGTGTAACACGCCGGTACCCGTGCGAATGCACGAGTATCCCACTAGTTGGTTTAGAAATGGTTATGGTTTGGTTTTTAAAAATAACCAATCATGCACACCCCTACTCCCACGTAATCGTTTGGCGCAAACAACTTTCATTTAGGTTTTAAATGTTCTGTCTCTTTCATAGATTTAACTAAAATATGTCGATACATGTTTAGGAGATGAAGATACTAAGTAAATAAAGAAATATTTTCATTAGAAAAAATTATGAATAGTGTGACTCTTGATGATACTAAAGTTTTTTTTTTTTAAAATAGAGTGGTGTGTCCTGTTGGGTAAAACCCCAATTACAAGTATAATATGGTGAATATAAGAATAATATGGTGAATAATAAAGAGATAGAAAAAATGAGAGAATTGGAGTGGAAATATGACATTCTAACAATAATGCTTTAATATGGGTATTTAAACTATCATACAAACTAATACAGCTAATCAACTAATAAAAAAAGTAAACTTCTTAGACTTGCAACCAGTTGCGCTAAATTTCGGTTCTAGAAAACACACAAACTGCAAAGATTGCACATTTGAAGCAATCAGTTGCTTCAAATATCTGTTTGGTAATTAACATTGTAGCAACTTGTTGCACATTTCCTGCAACATGTTGCACTAACTTGAAATACATTAATTTCTCAACACACCACCTTAACTCAAGTCCTCCATGTCTTCCATACTCGTGTGTTCTTTCAATATCTTGAACACTTCAATAGTTACTCCTTTAGCTAGCAAATCGATCACTTGATATTCACTTTTGCAATATCCCAACATCAATCTCTTTTACTTACAAGCTCTCTCAAGTAGTGAAGTCTCATATCTATATGCTTGCTTCTCTCATGTGCAATGGGATTCTTAGCAAGGTTTATAGTGAAAACATTGTCTATCATCAAAGTCACAACATCATACTCTTCGCTACACAGCTCCATCATCAAATTCATCAACCATACAACTTGACACACACACACACACACACACACATAGACGCTGCAATGTACTTTTCCTCACAAGAAGAGAGCGCCACAACTGGTTCCTTCTTAGAACACTAAGAGATTAGCATTTCTCCATACATAAAGATGTATCTAACTGTGGATTTTTTGTCATCTTTATCTCCACACCAGTTTGAGTCGGTATATCTGAACTGTTTGTAACTTCTACCTTTATCTGTTGTGGCAATTATAACTCCGCTACCGCACTACTCTCCTTTCTGCGCTGCCAACCACACATGGTTTCCCCAAATGTGTCGCCCTATCTGTCGTGCCTCGTCCATTGCATCGTCCATGTTCCCTCAACCTATGTTGTTCCTCCATGTACGTCATGTCTGATTCCAAAAATAGCGACACCTCCAACAACAACCAGCATACGGCCTCTGTCAACGGCGTTTCTGGCCAGCCCAAGATCACCCCTCCTTCCTCGATCGGTTCTAAAATGGATTTCTATCCCTCTCTTCTTATTTCCAACATTAGGAACCACATTTCCCATATTTTTTTGAGATTAAGAAGGACCAATATGCCACCTGGGCCATGTTTTTCCGCATCCATGCTCGTTTCCATCGAGTTCTGCATCACATTGTTCCTCCTAAAGGAAAGGCACTACCGGCCCCTATTACCAATGTCAAGCATGAACTATTGATCACTCTCAATTCCACTATTATTCAGTCAATTTATTCCACTTAGTTGCTCATCACTATTCTGGAACCCGACTCCATTACAATGGAGGCATGAAATTATTTGACTGGTATTTTCCAAGATAATCAAAATGCTTATGTTGTCACCCTTGAGCAAGAGTTCTACAGCACTTGCATGGAAGAATTTCCCAATTTATGCGCCTACTGTTAGCCTCTTAAGATGCTCTCTGACAAGTTAAGGAATGTCGGCGCCCCTATCAGCGATGACCACCTCGTTCTTCAATTGATATCTAGTCTTATAGAAGCATATCACAATGTTATTATCTTGATTCGTCAAAGCAACCTTCTCCTTATTTTTTGTCAAGAACCCTTAATGCCCACTTTGGAATAAGCATGTATGGATAAAATGACGAGCACTAGCTCCCATGCTGCCATGCACACAGCTCATCCACAATCATTTGATAACACCTCCTAGAATGGAAACCGCTGCAACGATAACCACTCTCGTTCTCATAACAACCAAGGCCGCGACGAGGGACATGGTGATCATGGTGGCTCTCGACCTAGTGGCCCCCAGAGTTCTCCCAACGCCCTCCCTCCTGGTGTTCTCCTCCTTGGAAGTAGCACCAACGGTACTCAGCTTGGCAACCATGGGGCGGGACTCTGCCTCCATGGGTTATACCTCCTTTCCCGTATCCCACTTCTTAGTGGATGCGCCCCACTAGTCCTTCAAAGAAGCTATGCATCCTAGGAAAATGTCCCCAGGCGTATGCATCTACCACATCATCTCTAACACCTAGAAACATTGATACTGCTTTGTACACCATGTCTATCCATACTCATAACAATCAGTGGTACATGGATACTAGCGCGACATCTCACATGGCGGTATCATAAGGTAATCTTTCATCTTATTATATTTTGAGTAATTCAAATAAAAAAGTTATTATTGGAAGTGGTCATGGGATTCCAATTCACAACAGCGGACACACAAAAATACCCACCTCTCACTAACCTCTTCATTAAAACCATGTCCTGCATACCCCGCAAATTATTAAAAATTTAATTTTTGTATGACGACTCACTACTGACAATAATGTCTCTATTTCCTTTTACTCTTTTGGCTTTTCTGTATCAGATTTTCAGACAGGGGTCCTTCTCATGAGATATGACAACCTCAAAGATCTATATCCACTCATCACTCCCTCAAATTTTGTCGATCTTACTTCTAGTCTTTGGCACAGTCGCCTTGGTCATTATGTGTTATATTTTTGTATTTCCATCGCAATAAAAAGTTCATATGTTATGAACCTTTTAATTCTTATATTGTTTGTGAATTTTGTGTTTTGGGAAAACATGTCAAATTATTATTTTTTAATTCTCAAACTATAACATTGATGCCTTTTGATCTTTTACATAGTCATATGTGGACGTCTCCGAATTTAAGTTCTGCTGGTCATAAATATTATGTATTATTTTTGGATGACTTCAAAAATTTCTTGTGGACCTTTTCTATTAGCAAAAAATTTCAAATATTTGAAGCGTTTACGTCACTTATAAACCTTATTCACACAATTTTTTTTGGAAAATGTCAAATGTTTTTAATGTGACAATGGGGTTGAATATAATAATGAGCCATTTCATAAATATTGCAATGATGATGAGATTGTTTATACTTTTTCTTGTTCTCATACATCCTCACAAAATCGGAACGCGGAACAAAAAATAAGAACCATTAATAATATGGTACGTATTATGCAAGCTCATTATTTTGATCCCTCATCCTTCTGGCATTATGATCTTCAAATGACAACTTATCTTTTAAACACTCTTCCCTATAAAACACTTCAAAATCAGTCACAGACACAACTCTTATATCACCGAGATCCCACCTACACACATCTAAGAGTTTTTTCGTTGTCTAGGTTATCCTTTGTTTCCATCCCCTAATATTCACAAGTTACAACATCGCTATACTTTGTGTGTCTTATTGAGTTACCCGCTGAATCATATAGGCAACAAGTGTTTTGATTTATCAAGCAGAAAATTAATAACTTTGTGGCATGTTATCTTTGATAAAACTCAATTTCTCTTTACCAAGATACAATCACCTTCCCATAACTCAAATGACTTCTTAAATGATGACTTACATCCTTACCTTGTACATCAATGGAAAAATAAAATTTTACAACTTGCTAGAGATAACCAAGCAACATTGGAAAACACGACCGACTGGCCACCGTCACCAGTCAACTCACAACTACTCTCTGATCTTTCCCCGACCAGACCACAACCTGCAGCCCCCTCTCTCTCTCTCATAACTATCAGCCTGACCATTTCTACCTCCACCTACACAGACTATCACTACATGTAGCATGAAAGGTATTATCCAACCCAACATGTTATTCACCCTCTTTGTTTCTCTACCTGATCCTGCCATATCTCATATATCTAAAAACCCTAAGCTAGCCTTATCTGACTCAAATTAAAAATACGTAATGCAATCTAATTTTGATGCTCTTATTAGAAATAAGACGTGGGATTTAGTTTCTCGGCCTCGTGAATCTAATCTTATTCGTTGTATGTGGATTTTTCGGCACAAGAAAAATTCTAATGAATATTTTGAGCATTATAAGGCTTGTCTTGTATGTGATGGCAGGTCACTGGTTGCAGGTGTGGATTGTGATAAGACTTTTAGCCCCTTGGTGATGCCTGCTACCATTAAAACAATACTCACATTCGCTTTCTATAAATTTTGGCCCATTCATCAATTGGATGTACAAAATGCCTTCTTACATGGTGGTCTTCATGAGAGTGTCTACATGCATAGCCATTGGGTTTTCGCAACCCTCGTCATCCAAATTATGTATGTCGCTTGAAGAAGTCACTTTATGGTTTCAAGCAAGTGCCTCAGGCATGGTACCAACGCTTTGCTGACTATGTCGCCACCATTGGTTTCTGCCATAACACATCAGACTACTCCCTGTTCATATATCGACAGGGTTTTGACCTGACCTATATCCTTCTATATATGGACGACATCATCTTATTACTTCCACTCAGGACCTTTTAAAACAATCATGTATCTCTTGGCCTCAGAGTTTGCGATGAATGATCTGCCCCCTGGGTTACTTTCTATGTATTGTAGTTTCTTGTCATCCTAATGGCACAATTCTCAATCAAAACACTTATGCCTCTGAGATCATTGAACGTGCTAGCATGACATCCTCAAAATCGTCAGCCACAACTGTTGACACCAAGTAAAATCTTAGCTCTTCCTTCGACACTCCTTATAAGGATCCATCCTTGTATCGGAGTCTTGCAGGGGCTTTATAGTATCTCACATTCACTCGACCTGACATATCATATGCTATTCAACAAGTTTGTCTTCACATGCATGCACTTTGCACATAACACATGCTTGTTTTCAAGCGCATTTTGTGCTATGTTCAGGGCACCATACATTTTGGGTTACACTTATCACCATCTCCCATTACAAAGATTATCTTTTACACTGACGCTGATTGGTGTGGATGTCCTGACACCAGACGTTCTACATCTGGATACTGTGTTTTTCTTGGTGAGATTCTCATCTCTTGGTCTTCCAAAAGGCAACATACTCTCTCTCGTTCCAGTGTTGGGGCTGAATAAAGGGGTGTTGCCAATATTGTCTCTAAATTGTGTTAGATTCACAATGTTCTCCTAGAGCTTCACTTTCCTCTTCCTCGGGCCACTTAGGTGTATTGTGACAATATTAGTGTCATCTATCTATCTATTAATCTTGTGCAGCATCAACGCACCAAACACATTGAGATGCATATTCATTTTGTTAGGGAAAGGTAGCTCGTGGCCAAACACACATTTTTCATGTTCTCTTCTGACACTAGATTGTAGATATCTTCATCAAAGGACTTCCTCACATTTTCTTTGATGATTTTTATATAGTCTAAACATCTGTGAACCTCTCACTTCGATTACAAGAGTGTGATATAATAAAATATTTTGTTATAATTATTTTCCTATAAATATATTGTATCATAGTTAAATAATGGGTTAATGAAGTTTTTGGTTCTTCTAAATATCTCATATTTAACTTTTAGGCCCTCTAAAAATTTCCTTCAAAGAATGTTCCTCATAAAATTTTTAATTTTAATTTTTGGTCCCTCCTGCCAAAATCGTCGCTAAAACCGTCACCATTTCCGTCCCTAAATAAAAAACCGTCGCTAAAACCGGTTAAAACTGTCGCTAATTCTGTCTCTAAGTTGTAAAAACCGTCGCTAATTGACAGAAGGGACCAAAAGTTAAAATAAAAAATTTTACGAGGACCATTCTTTGAAGGAACTTTTTGGGAGGCCTAAAAGTGAAATTGAAATATTTATGAGGACCAAAAACTTCATTAACCCTTAAATAATTGACTTATAATTGATGTATTTATATTCCTTCTACTTAAATGAGAAAGACACACCTTCACTTTATCTTTTTGAAAAAAAGGTAAGTGCAATAATAATTAACTATTTTAATAGGAGCATAGCTTCATTAGACCATAACATCATCATTATTCTCCATTTCTTTTGTGTGAATTCTTTTTTACTTATTGAATGAATTTTTTTTTTGTGTCATATTTAAAAATGAAAAGTAACCCTAAGCCCTCATTGAATGGACCTCAGTGCAATTTTATCAATAAACAAATAAAAGAAAATAAATAAATACTATACGACCTACTAGGGTAAGGTTAGTGATGTCTGAGTAATTATCATTGCTCATCTTCCACTGAGTTTTGTTTCAATATCAATCTTCAACATAAAGAAAATCACTACTAGTGGCATTGAATATTGATACCAAACTCAAAGATTGAAATAGAATTTGATGTGCATGTCGCGTAGTGTGTACACAACATGTCTTTCTCTAGCACAATTATCTCACCACCTATGTTCTTGCCGCAAACAACAAGATACAACAACCATGAATTCACATTCACCCACGTCGTACAACCACAACCACTTGTACGAGGTTCATGTTCCATCTCAAGGAGCCGCATTTGTTTTCTTTCAAAATTCGACCAAACATTTTCTTCGCCTGTCATGGAGGAAGAGGGTCAGAAAAAATTGAATCTTTTCTCAGAATCAGATGATTATTCCAAGGAATTGGATGTTGCTGTTAGAGCAGTGCAAATGGCTTGTTCACTCTGTCAGAGAGTTCAGGACATTTTGATTTCTAAAACCAATTATCAGGTTCAGTCTAAGGATGATAATTCTCCTGTTACTGTTGCTGGTGAGTCTTTTTCCTCAATTGGGTCATTTTGTATTGTTCTTCTTTTCTCTGATTTCATTGTTGTTGATGACGGGGTGAGTTTAGTTCATGATTTTTCTGTTAATGAAATACAAAAAACAATTCTTTTTCAATTTTGGCACATGGGTTCATTTGGATGTGTGCATTGGATTTGGATATTATATTATCTTGCAGAAAATTCAAAGAAATATTAGTAAATTAGTGGTTATGCATTTGAAATTTTTTTGTGACTTTGTCAATGTTTCCATCTATATGCATTAGTGTGATAAAAACAGGACATAATTAAACCAATTATTGGAGAGTGAGATTTAATTTTTGTGAGTAAATGGATTTTCTAATTTTCACATTTCTTATAAAGGGAAATAATAAAGTTTGGTTGCTGGAATTCTATAGCAAAACAGTAATATACTTAATTGTAACAAGTATGTGTGAAACTGGAGAAAATCTTAGTAGTATTATTCTTTAGTTAGTGCGGCGGTTTCGAATTAGGAGAATAGGAGCATGTCATAAGTATGGAAAATCTTGTGGAGTTCATATCTGGCCTCGTCAGCTGGTTCATATGTCACGGTGTTGTCAATTGCAGATAGCAGAAATTAGTGGATTCTGCTACGCGACAGCATTGCTGCGCTGCTGTTTGACAATACTTTGGATTAAATAGCGTATAGCCAAACAACATTGATTTGTTTATATTCTGCTATGCTGTATCGCTTTTGCTGCTTTTGGACAACACTGATCTGCCATAAAATTGTTGCCTTTTTCCATAATATAGACCTTGTTCTGTGTTCTCTCACGGTTGCTCGCTCTTGAATTTTTCTCCGCAACATTGATAAAGTGATTTCGACGAGCTTATCTTGTTTCCTAAGTAAATCAGTCATTGTTAGTTCCAATGTATGATGAGCTATCACTAAACTTTTGTTGCGGTCTTTCAATATATTTCTGTACTACTTTGGTTGTATGATGATTGGAACTTTTCTGAATTTTGTACATAAAACTTCGTTATGATTTTTGAATAGATTGGAGTGTCCAAGCAGTTGTGAGCTGGATATTATCCGAGTGTCTAGGAAGCGAAAACATATCAATTGTAGCTGAAGAAGATGTTCATACTCTCTCCAAATCTAATGCATCTGAATTATTAGAGTCAGTGGTTAACACTGTGAATGAATGCCTAGCTGATGCGCATCGATTTGGTGTTGAGAAGCCAAAGTCGTCACTAACAACTTCAGAAGTTCTCGAAATCATTAGTCGGTGTAACTCAACTGGTGGCCCGTCTGGTAGATTTTGGGTACTGGATCCTGTTGATGGCACACTCGGGTTTGTTCGCGGAGATCAATATGCTGTAGCTCTAGCGCTCATAGAAAACGGAGAAGTGGTGCTTGGTGTTCTTGGTTGTCCTAATTATCCAATGAGGAAAGAATGGTTAGGTTATCAACATCGGTATCATAGGATTGTATCGAAGCTAACTCCTCAGAATTCCGAAAGTTGGAACAAAGGTTGTGTTCTATATGCTAAAAAGGGTAGTGGAAAGGCTTGGATGCAACCACTGATCCATGTGAATAAGATGTTTGTGTGGCCAAACCATGCAAAACAGGTTTTTGTATCTCCCATTGACAATCCAGCATTGGCCACTTTTTGCGAACCAGTCGAGAAAGCCAATTCAAGCCATTCGTTTACGGAAGGATTGGCTCACAGTGTTGGTCTCAGGTGCATTTAATTTTTCCATTCTCTCCGTTTTTCACGTCTTGATCTTCGTTATGTGATTGTTGATGGTATGTGCAGGAAACAACCGTTAAGAGTATACAGCATGGTGAAATATGCAGCAATAGGGCGCGGAGATGCAGAGGTTTTCATGAAATTTGCGAGAGCGGGTTACAAGGAGAAAATATGGGATCATGCTGCTGGTGTTATCATCATACAAGAAGCTGGTGGTGTGGTAACAGATGCTGGAGGATCTCCCCTAGATTTCTCAAAAGGATTATATTTAGAAGGCTTAGATCGCGGTATAATCGCGTGTTCTGGAGCCTTGTTACATGGAAAGATCATTGATGCTGTTGATGCCAGCTGGGGATGTTCTAGCCTTTGAGACTTTTTCTATATGAATGAATTTAAATGTATATATAAATAACAAATAATGCGAATAATTTGTTATGCCTTGACGTATTGCTAACACCATCCCATGAGATTTTGTCAAACTCACCAATTGAAATATTTATGTCTTTGAAACCCTAAGACGAATTGAAGTGACAGGGGCTTGAATATGTGGATCGTAGCAGCAAGGTCACTCTGCCACTTACAATACCCCGTCACGTGTTTAACTCATCTGCGAATGATTTTACCCGCTGCTCAATAATAACTGCACTTCAAAGTGTCCCATAAAGCTCGTCCACCTTATAGAGTATACCAACGTTAGGAGGCCAAGGTCCACAAGTGAACGGCATCGTATGATAATATATGAAACTTGTATAGTGGTGATGAAATGAAAATGTGTTGTCATGTATCCTATAATACAAGTAATTAAATGTAATAGGTTGGGGTGACAGGAAATTTGACTGTCACATTAAGATGTTTGTAAGATAAGCATTGATGGTGCAAGTTCAACCCAATTCTTGACTTGTGAACAAATTGGTTTGGACAGGTCAGAAACTTCATTTATTGCATTCAATATGCTGTTGAATTTTTGGCACCACAATTTTGACTTCTTGACAAGTTAACTAGTGGAAAAGTTTGTAGGTCCTCTTGTACAACTAACAGCATCTCCTTAGAAGAATTTAAGAATATATCTCTAGTGGATTTCACACGGCTTCAACATCTTGAAAAATAGTTCACTTATCTTTTTGTTTCAATAGTTCACTTGTATTGGCAGGTTTATATAAAAAAAATAGTAGTATTAACCATGAAAAGTTCACTTATCTTTTCCACTTATTTGTAGTGATGCTATTCTCTTTAATGAAATGAGTTAAATTTGCTTCTTGTGAAGGAAAAAAACCAGTATAATATAGTTCAGTTAAATTTATTCTACCAAAAGAAGATTAGTTTAATTAATTTTACTATATGTAATAATGTTATTTTAATACACTGGTAAAATATCTCAAAATCGTATAAGCTTATTAAAAGATGACAACTTTTTTACCTAAAGTTTTAGTTGGACATAATATCCGACTATCAATTATTTAAAGCCACATTAATTTTTCATATTTAATCATTTCTTTAATATTTAAATTTTAAATTAGTATGAGAGGAGTAACTCAATTGGTTTGAATTAGATAGTTCATAGTTTAATGGATAACATAACATACACTTGTTTATTAATGTTTTGTGATAGAATCATAAATAGTTCGAAGAATGGCGAAGTACTGTTCGTTGCGGTGGAATTGAGTTTCTGATATATAGAGACACATTTGATTTACAAAGTTAGTATTTTAACATCTAAATCGGTTAAAGAATGAAAAGTATTATGAGAATGAAAATTGATTTAAATGCCTAAGAAATAAAATGTCTTTTCTCTTAAATAGCGAAAAAAAAATTCAATATAAAACATGATATGAGGAGTAGATTACAATCAACTATCAGATTTAGAGATTTTTAATGCACTATTCAAGTTTATTAGGCACCACGTGAAATTATTTTTTTGCCTTCTGATTTCAGATGTGCACATCCGGACGCACCGTATCTTTAGAAAAAAAATGTTGTTCCGGATGTGCATATCCGGTAGGCCTCCGGATCTGTATATCCGGAAGCATGACTGATATATTTGAAGCTGAATGATCACTCCTCCTTCCCATTCTCAACATTTCTTCTACTACACTCACTCTCACCAACTCAAAAAACCCTACTTCATCAATCCCATTTCTCACTCAAAAAGTTCAAATTTTTGGTGCAACAAATCAATGGGAGCAAGAAAAGACTGAATTTCAGGTAAATATTCAACTTCATCCACTACATTGTTCACATTATCAATCTACATTTTTGAAAAAACTAGTTACGCTACTTCCGGATCTGCACATCCGGAACGAATTGAGCATGAACATTTCCGGATGTGCACATCCGAAAAAATGTCTGAACCTAATTAATTTAAATTTTCAGCAAATTTCGAATATATTTTATTTATACATATTAATTGTTCTATTCTTGTTTATAAATAGATATGGTGCACCCTGATAACATGTCAAAAGAATTAGTTGCGCCGATTTCCCCGAAAGAAAAAGGCATGCTCGTAAAGTCGGTTGATGTCGGCGGTGATTTTAACAACAAGCAAGACTTTGATGATCGTGAAAGCATGATCGCATACATTCTTAGGATGGCTATTGAGCTTGGCTCGGTGTAAATATCGGGAGATCGGATAATGGGTCGGATAGAAGAAAAGCTTTTGTAATTTTGGGTTGCGAAAGAAGCGGCAAATATCAAGCACCTCTATGAAAGTTAAAGAAAGACGAGACCGGTACTAGAAGATGTGAGTGCCCTTTTAAGATTGGTGGTCACATGTTAGTTTTCAAGAAATGGAGATTTACCGTTCGTTGTGGTATACATAACCACGAAATGTGCTCAAAGCTTCAAGGTCATCCAAGTGTATGTCGGCTCAAGGCGAAAGAGAAGACATGTATAACCGACATGAACTTGAACCTTGTCCAACCGAAGAATATACTTGCGACGTTGAAACGGAAAGAACCCGAAAATGTTGCAAACATAAAGTAAGTGTATAACATTCGGTATCAAACGAACAAGGCAATTAGGAGAGATAGGAGTGAGATGCAACAACTGTTGAAAGTGTTGGAGGACAACGATTACGTGTCTCGGTACAGATATCGCGATGATGGAATTACGGTCCGAGAAATTTTTTGGACTCATCCGGATTCCATCAAGTTGTTCAACACGTTCTCGACACTGCTCATTCTCGATAACACTTACAAGACAAACAAGTATCGTCTTCCATTGTTTGAGATGGTTGGCGTTACGTCTACGGATAAGACATATGTCGTCGGCTTTGCCTTTTTGGAGTGTGAGAAAGAGGACAATTTCACATGGGTGTTGGAGACGTGTCGGTCACTTTTGAAGAAACATGTTCAAATGCCAAAAGCAATTGTTACGGACTGCGACAACGCCTTGATAATGCGGTTGCAAAGGTCTTTCCTTCTTCTAATGCTCTACTTTGTCGATTTCACATAACAAAGAATGTACGAAGTCGGGTTAAGACCGCGGTGGGTGCGAAACAAGTGGAGTCGGAAGACAGAAAAGTGGTCAAGTCGGGTGTCATTGTAGAGAAAATTATGGATGTATGGATTCATATTCTAAATTCATCCACAACGGAATTATATGCCGATTCGGTCATTAAATTTCGGAAAGTGTGTGAACGGTACCCCGCTTTGTTGAAATATGTTGAATCCACCATTCTTGATCAAGTGAAAGAAAAGATTATTTGTGCGTGGACTGATAACGTACAACATCTTAGAAACACTACCACTAATAGAGTTGAGTCGGCACATGCCACTTTGAAGAATTGGTTGGGGAATAGCAAGGGGGATTTATGTCGGGATTGGGACTCCGTGCATCTAATGATAAAAAACCAACACAATGAGATACAAACCACTTTCGGTCGGAGCATTACGGTTTTGGAACATCGGTTTAAAGGTAACTTCCTCTACTCTCATTTGATCGGCAACATGTCTCGGGTGGGGTTGGGCTATATTTTTCACGAGGCCAACCGGGCCGAAACTGTAGGTTCCGATAGTGCAAAGTGTGGTTGCACTATTGTGAAAACCTACGGTCTTCCTTGTGCTTGTGCCATTGCTAAAAAGTTGAAACTAGGTGAACCAATACAAATTGACGAAGTTTGCCCTCATTGGATGAGACTTAGTTATGATGATGATGGTTGTAAGGAAGGAGATAAACCAGATATCTCTATTTTGGCCGAATTGGAAGCGATTCAAAAGAGATTTTCGAAGGCCGACGACAATATGAAGCTACACATCAAAGAAGAGTTGAGGAAGATTGCCTTCCCCGAAACAACCGCAATGATACCGCCGTCTCAATCGGTTAAGACAAAGGGTGCTCCGAAGAAGTTGAAGCCTACACCAAATGACAACTCAACAACTCGGTCTCCTTCGTATTATGAGCACGTTGACCAAATCTTTCCGGACTCTCCGACTCCTAAATCTCTACAAATTGTCATGAAAGGAGCTCGCATCTCCAAACCGGCTCCGACACCGATTCCACGAGTTCCGACTTCGACTCCAACTACACGTATGATTTCCTTTATTGACGAGATGCCGGTTTTTATGCACAAGCATATCGACGGTATAATCGATGTTGTAGGGGATGGTAATTGCGGTTGCTGAGCCGTGTCGGCACTACTCGGTAAAGGAGAGGAAGGTCATGCACTTGTACGTCATCAACTTATCCTAGAGTTGGAGACGCATAAAGAAGCATACTTCTGTCTCTATGAAAATCAAGAAAATTACAACAAGGTTCACGAGTCACTTGTTCCGTGGTTGAGTGGTCCGGCACCGGTATCGAAATGGATAAGCTTTCCCAAGATGGGTCATCTTATAGCATGCGCCTACGATATGGTGTGTATCGACTTGACGAAATACGGATTTTCGGAAACCTTTTTTCCACTCCACACCGCACCTCTGTCGAATCCAAATGATCACATCATGTGTATCAGATGACTTGCGAAATCAAGACATTTCGTACAAGTTATCTTGAAACCCGGATGCCCGATACCACCTAAATCACCGCAATGGGCGACACATGCAACCGCAATTGCCGAGTCTTGGCCGGATAGTTTTGTCGAAAAGATGCTTGAATTTGAAAGATTGCACGTAATTGAAAAGGCATCAAATGCGGAAAAATTGAAAGTTCTAGCTCCAATAGATTTAGACGGAGAATTTTGTTTTAACTCTTATGTATAATCATACGACACAATGTACATTATTGAAGTGAAATATATTGTATTTTTATCCATATGTATTTTTAATACACTTATGAATTTTATTGCACTGAAAGTATTCCAAGTGGCTGCATAAGTTGTTCAATTCTGTTTTAAAATTGTATCAGCAAAACATTCTGATTTGCACATCCGGACAATTTCCGGATTTGCACATCCGGAACCAATATTTGTAGGGTTTGTCCGGATCTGCACATCCGGAACAAACTTAGGCAGAAATAACTTTACCCTAACTTTTCTATAAATTAGGGGTTTCATTTGATATCATTCACACAAACACTAAATGTCTCAATTGTATGATATCAAGATCCATTGGTATGTCGCAAGTGTCTCATATACCGACGACATAACAATCGACCGCAAGTATAAGTTAACGAGGGACATCTCAATCGGCGAGATCATTGACGACATCGAACATCTCCTACCTTACGGAGACAAACGAAAGGTTGCGAAGCTTCAGTATTGTTCATCTTCCGTTGATAACGAAGGGAACGTCGCTTACAGCCTTGTTGAGCTCAAGAATCAAAAGGATGTTAGAGCGATGTGGCAAATTTTTTTCGGCTACGAAGAACGATTCCCGCTCGAGTTCGAGACGCGCGACCGTCAAAATCCGAAGAACGGTCGATGACATCTTAGAGATGTGCAAGCGTCCACCGGGCTATTGATCTTGTAATATTTAAATTTCTGTCGATGTCATGGCGTTTTTCTCAATGTAATCCCGATTTTATTTTATAAATGTGAGAAACATTGTTGGATTTTTGGTGTTCTGCATCAGGTTTTATTCCGGATTTGCAAATACGAACGTTAACCGGATGTACACATCCAGTAAAAACTGAAAATTTAAAAAAAAACGGTGCGTCCGAATTGGCACATCCGAAACGCAAGAGTATTTTCGTCAGCGCGCTTGATGCCTAAAAAGGTTGGGTGATATGTTAAAAAATTCACCAAATTTATCAAAGTGGTCACTAGAACTCTGATAAACAGAATTATCTATTTTAGCGAAATAGAGATTGCTTTACCACTTTGTTTTACTGTTGGATATTTTTGTCTTAGATGTTATAGACAACAATTAGTAATAGAAATCAGAGGTTGGTAGGAATTTCAATATCTAAATATGATTAAGTAGTATTTAGATATAAATTGAAGTATTCGATGTGTATGGAGAAGTCGGAAGCAACATCAAATTATTTTTTTCCTCAAGCAACAACAAACATAATATTTCATTATAATAAGAAAGAAATTTGTAATTTATATGAATGTGTTTGGATGAATTAATTAGAAATGTTTAAAAAATTTAAAAATTTAAGCATGATTCAATGCAAATTTTAAAGTTTTAGGGCCAAAATAATGTATATTTGTAATTTTTAAAATTTAAAGGGATTAATTTATAAAATTTAAAAATTATTAAAAACTAATTTATAATTTTTTGAAAATTTTGACAATAAATTTTAAAACTTTAAAAATATGGTGATCAATTTACAAAATTGAAATAATAACATTTACTAATTTAACATTCAGTACGAGAGGAATTTGAAATTATTTAATTTTACATATCATTTCAAAATCATAAAATTTAACTTAAACAAATTTTTTTTATAAATTTTCATCATTTTTTATTCAAACAATAAATTTCATTTAAATTATTTAAAATTCTTTCAAAACATTACTTTCATTCATTAAAATATGTTTCATCCAAACTATGTTTAAGAGTTTGGAGACAAGAGGAAATGAGGGCTTCAAAAAAATTTTCTTTTAAAACATAGATAAATTTTTTAATTCTTTTATAGAATGATAAAATAATATTTATCATTAAATATAAATTTTTGAAATACTATAAAAGCATAAATTATATTTAAACAATTTGTCTAAGTCTTTTAAAATTTTCCAACTCTTCCTCTAATACATACTTTTTGGTTCCTCAAATTAAGAAGATTTTAGTAAAAATTTTACCCAAATAATCCATATTTTCAAACAAACATCCAAACTAATCCACTTTTTCACGCCACCTGACCATCATATTAAGAAAATTTTCGACACAAAGAGTTCGTCCCTTACTCGAACCATCGATACTGATATCATTTATAGGTCATCATGAGGGAAAAACATTCACATTGATCAAATATTGATCTAAGGGTCAAAGATTCACCCAAACAAGTGAGAGAGACACCACATATTAACTAAAAATCTTAAGGTGATAGGTGTATGAATCATTTTACTAATAAAGTGTTCAACCTCCACTTTTCTAAACAAAGTGAGACTTAGATTGATGTCTCCTCTTATGTGTTGTACACTATCGCCAATTGGTATATTAAATTTTTTTTTTTTTAAAAATTGATTAATTTAGGAAATACATGAGAAAATGAGTTAATTTGAATATTTAATTTATTAAAAAAAATTGATTATTTGGATTATTTTATCAATTTTAATTTTAGAACAAAAAAAATCTTGCAAAACCCCCACGTGAATTATTCTATTTTTATCATTCAATATTTTATTATTTTGTTTTCAAAGTTGGGTCCTCTATTTTTATCTAAACTCCCAAATAAAGTTTAAGAGAGTTTAACACACATCTAATTTATGCTCCTCCACCAAACAAAATCAGAGTTAGTGTTCCACATGCATCAAATATCTATAGTGGAGCAACATATGAAGTAAAAACCCCACTCTAAACTTTTACAAAACCTAATTCAAATTGATACGTAACAACACACATGATCCTTTAATTTAGCACACTAGCGATGTTGTGCACATAAGTAGAAATTATCCTTGAACCCAAAAAATCATATGATAAAGCATAGCATAATAAATGAAGGTAGCAACCGACTTTAATATCTTAATTAAATCTCCCCACCTGTCCTCCACACCATCTCATAAATGCATCTATACATTCATTCCACTATCACATATGTTTAAATATTTATTCATCTCTCTATATCTATATCTATATCTACCTTTTCTTCATATTTCATATCATATTCTTCTTCAGCCAAACACAAAAAACAAAATGAAACCTATGACCACTTTTCTCTTGTTCACTACTCTTATTCTCATAGCTTCATCTTCTTTTGCAACCCGATCCGTTTCATCTGGATCTTCTCCTTCTACTCAAACCAAAAACCCTAACCCTAAGGACAGCAACAACAACAACCAAGGTGGTGGTATACCAGGTGGTGTTTTTGGGCCTGGAGGAGGGTTTAATATTCCAGGTTTTGGAAACGGGTTTGGTAATGGATTTGGAGGTGGATATGGATCCGGGTATGGAGGTCCGAATGGAGGACACTCTAAGAATGGTATAATAAGACCTTCTGTTACATGCACTGAGAAAGGTCCATGTTATCAGAAAAAGTTGACATGTCCAGCTAAGTGTTTCTCTTCTTACAGCCATTCCGGTAAGGGGTACGGTGGCGGCGGCGGTGGTGGTGGTTGCACCATTGATTGCAAGAAGAAGTGCAGTGCTTATTGTTGAGTAAAGTACTAAAGTGCATTTATTATAAAAGTATCGTAAGAGTTGTTGTTTCTAATTCCAGTACTAGAGTTTAGTACTAGAATATTATTATGTGTATGCAACAACTTATAATATATGGTTTTGATCATATAGTTTTAGATAAAATAAATAGAAAGTAGATAAATTTTCTTGGAGCTTATGTGCTTTTGATTATGTCTACTTCTATGTCCATATTGTGGAGTGTGTTTTTGATTAATATATATAAAGAGAATATTATTATATAGTTTACTATATAAGTTATAAACATGGTGTTGTATTTTAAGATTTTTTGAAAGTGCGCTCTCAATCAATGCAAAATTAGTGGTTTTTCATATGTATGCATTCAATTTTCAAAGTCATATTTAGGGTGGGGTAGTCATAAGTTTCGAGCCTATTCAAGTCACGCGACATTTGTTATTTGCTTTATGGTGGAGCTTACTTACACGCTTCTTTGTTGCTACAAAACCCTACACCTTTGTTAGCTTTTTAATATTTTGGAAGTGTAACAATATTAATTTTAGTATGACTTGAACTTTGATAGGTGCTAGAACACTTGATTGCTAGAACACTTGTTAGAGGTGATTTGGTGATCATGCTTGATCAATTTCATTGTTTTACTTCTTTACTTCATACTTTTGCATCTTACTTAGTGGTTTTGATTCTTAAAGTTAAATCTCTTTCTTATTCGGTTGATTTTAGACCGATTTCTTTATTAGGGTTTTTGTATAAGCCAATGGCTAAAGTTCTTGCTACTAAACTTGCATTCTTTATTAGGGTGTGTGTATAAGCCAATGGCTAAAGTTCTTGCTACTAAACTTGCATTGATTGAGTTGAATGTAGGGGTGGCAAAATCAGTCAGCGGGGCCATTCCGTTTGACCCACTATTGAAGGTGTGAGAAAAACACAAGAAAAAGGGGGGGGGGGGGGGGAGTTGAATTGAGTTTTCAAAATGAAAGCTTTTTGTGAAACTCAAACAAAGATCACAAATAGACAAACAATAGAGAAAGATACACGATATATCCTGGTTCACTTGAAAACTATCAAGTTAATTCAGTCCACCCGCCAAAGTGATTTCGCCTTATACACAAGGACTTAATCCACTATAATCAAATTGATTACAACTGCACTAGCAACTGCTAGTGACTAACATACACAAACTAACTGTCTCTTCTTAAGACTTCTGACCCAACTGGTCCCTTAAGGAATACAAATAACTATTTGATCGAATAAAATGTTTACAATGAAGTGCTTCTACATAAGCTGATATAAACACAATTTCTAGCTCAAACTAACTTTGAGAAAATCTATACAGTAAGAATAATTTTTCTTCTTTGTATTATAGTGCTTTACTGTTCACTCATTGATTTCTCTATTTCATATCAGTGTTTCTTTTGTATATCAATATCACTCATGAATTTCAGCATAGACTTGTATGTATATATGTGCGTCTTTTATTTTTTTTTTGAGTGATCAAGTCCTTATATAGCCAGAAAAAGATCAGCTGAAGGGCTGATCAGGAATATCAGTAAAATTGTTGGCGACTTGAAATAATGTCGTTATGCTGGGATGAAAATCGTACACTGAAGTTGTCCTTTGTACCACCAAATCAGGGTAGTGGAATGATAGTGGAAAAGAATGTGTTTGATCTATACTATGTACTATTTTCCCTTGCAAACGCTTCATCTTCTTCTATTCATTAAAGGCTTCTGAATTGATATGGTTGAAGCATGATCAGAAGAATAAATCATTGGGTCTTCAGAGTCTTGAGTCTTCAGAACTTGTTCAGCAGAACCTTGTCTTCAGAGTCTTCAGCACTTCTTCTTCAGAACCCTTGGTTATCAGAAACATAAGTCTTCAGAGTCTTCAGAACTTGTTCAGCAGAACCTTGTCTTCAGAGTCTTCAGATCTTGGTCTTCAGAAACTTAAGTCTTCAGAGTCTTCAAAGCGTTGTTCATCAGAACCTTATCTTCAGAGTCTTCAGCACTTAGTCTTCAGAAGATAAATATCAGAGTTATATTCAGAGTCAGAATCCAAGAGAACATTATAGCAGCAACATATATTGTCTTCTTAGAGTCTTTCTGAAGCACAGTAGATTAGAAGCAATCTTGCTTCTTTGACGCAGAAGCGACTTTTGATAATTTGAGAGTGACGTTGCACATGATTTCTATCAGAGTCAGAGCTATCTATATCAGAATCAGATTTGTCTTTATCAGAGTCAGAACCTGTTTGTCAACACTTTAGAAAGCAAACGTTAGAGTACCAAAATTGTTCTCACACAAATACAATTTTGTTATTATCAAAACTTAGAGATATCTTGCAAAACCAAATCTTGTTATAACAATCTCACCCTTTTTGATAATGACAAAACAATGTATTTTGATAACACAATTTTGTACGAAGATAATTAATAAGAATTGACTCAGATAAGTTCAAAGTAAACTTCCCTTTATCAAGCTCCCCCTGAATCTAAGACTTAAACAAAAATCTTATCAGATTTGGGATACAGAGCTTGATTGCAAGGATTTGGACAAATCCAAAATATCAGAGCTTGATTATAGTGGTAATGCTTTCTGATGACAGAGCTTGATTAGTTAAATCAGAGCCTGATTGATATCAGAGTCATATTGCCAATATAAATGTTGTTCCTGAAAAGCATTCTAAGAAGATTTCGCAATTAAGTTGTTAGAATGTTAGAGCTATGATTCAGAGACAAGATATTTATCAAAATAATTTATCCATTTAAATACTCCCCTTTTTTGTCGTAATAAAAAAGGGTAATCAACGATTAACTTAGGCATTTTGATTTGAGAGAATTTAGATAAGTTAAATTCAGTACTTCTCCTCCTTTTTTGGCAATCATAATGGAATGCAATAAGATAAGATAAATGCAAACAAGGATGATTATTCATTGATTAAAAACAAAACACCAGAGACGCGATACATGAACAGAACACAAAACAAGGAAAAAAAACAAACAACAAGGACAACAGACATAAAACAACAACGAAGAAAAGAGAGACCAAGCAATCTAGAGACCAACAGAAGCACCCATCAATCAGCTATCTCATTCCCTAATGATGGTTTCATAATAATTCATGGGAAAACACCAATCAGTAACAAGATCCTTAGTCATTCCGATTTGTTTTAAGTAAGCAACAACCCCTTGAAGATCAAGAATGTGACAAGTAACTCTACTGTAGGGAATCTGAAACGATAAACCATCTCTCGATGAAAGTATTTCTCCTTTCAAGAAGTTGAATATGGATTGAGGCAGATTGATCTTTGTCGCGTCCGGCAAAATTATCGAGTCGCCATCATATTTTTTAGACGAAAATAAATGATAAACCTAAGGTCCTAATCCTAAGGGCAGAGATTCCTAAGGTTCGGGAGTCAGTTAAGTGAGGGGAAGGTTTTAGGCACCCCTCACTTTCATTGTACTAAATGGGATCCTCCTTAAGTTCTAGGGTATGTTTGTTTGTTATTTTAATGTTTGACTTTTTATTTTTTAATTACAAAAATCCTAAGTTTTTTATTATTGTACTCGCTAGGGTTTACAACCCTATGCCTACGTACCTTTAATTTTGAAGGATCAGAGTAACCGTAGTTCACCTGCCCTATTTCTACCCCCTAACCCTATCCCAAAACCTAATCCACTATTTATACTCTTGGATAAAGAGTTCTATCCCCAAATCTATTATTTATACTCCTAGATAAGGAGTTCCATCCCTTAATTTCGATCCGTTTATTTATACTCTCGGAGGAAGAGTTTTATTTCAAAATCCTTGTCCATTGCTTATACTCTCGGATGGAGAGTTCTATCCCTAAAATCCTAATCCCTTGGCCTTTATTTATACTCTTGGAACCTAAGAGTTGTATCCCAAAATCCCTTATCCCTTATTTATACTCTCGGATGGAGAGTTTTATCCCTTACAAGTCCCTTATCCATTATTTATACTCTCGGATGAAGAGTTTTATCTCTTAATCCCTTATCACTTTGGCCTATGTTTTAACTCTTGGAACCTAAGAGCTTTATCCCTAAACCCCATCCTTTATTTAGACTCTTGGACCAAGAGTTTTATCCCAAATTTCAAATCCTCAAAAGACATCCTTTTATATCCCTTATAAAAAATAAATTTCTAATTTCCATAAAAAAAGAAATTATAATGTCCTAAGTTCCATCAAGCTAAAAATAGCAAAATTGATCTCCCAAATTATTCCAAATAAAAAATAATTTCTAAATTTAAAATAATCAAAAACTAAAAGTATTTTAATCCCCAAAAATAAATTAAATTTACTATAACCCATATATATCCAATTTACAAAAGACTATTTTTCTTAAAATAAATCCTAAAAACCTAATTTTACCAAAATATCTTAGCCCTAAAATCAAGAATTAAATCCCATACAAAAATTTTCTTGTTCAAAAAAAGACAAAGAAGATTTATTTTAAATAAAAAGAAAATAAATAATGAAAAAAATAAAACAAAACCCAATACTTATCCCTAAAAAAACCTAATTATTCATCCTAATAATGAAAACCTAAAAATCCTATTGTTATAAATCCTAATCAATATTAAAAAACCTATTTTATTAATTAAATTAAGTAATTAACTTAATTAATAAATAAAAACCAGGGGGTGTATAAACCAACCAGGTTAGTAACTGGGCTTATGGGATGAGGGTGTTAACAGTCATCTGGGCGCAAGGCCCACTTATTAAAACTAAATTTGAAGAGGAAGTCCACAATGGAGAGAGTCTGACTTTGACTCTCTCCTGGACGTTGGATTGGTTTGACTGAGGTCTTGATGAATTCTCCCACACGCGTAGGATCAACATACCAAAGTAAATGGACGACCTTGATCTAAAATCTAACGAAGGTGCACCGTGGGTATTTCCACGCTGGATAAGTCAAAGTAAGAGAATCTCATGGTTAAGACAAGGCCACGTGTAGAGCATCCGTGTGCCTGACGAGGGAGTATAAATTCCAATTTTTATACAGAAATGAGGACATTTCCATTTCTCATTCTCTCTCTAATTTTTCTCTCTCTCTCTCTCTCTCTCTCTCTCTCTAAAGGCTCTCACTCCGTCCCCCTCTGTCCTCTGATTTTCTTTGCCGGTTTGGCCTCCGGCCACCGTGCAACACCCCCACAAACCACCGTCAAACCCCAGTTTTCGATTGAGATTCAACCGGAATCTTCAACCTCTATGAACCCTAACCCCACCCAACCCAGATTCCCTATGGTTCGTTAGGGTTTGCAAGGAACCCAAAGAACCTTAACCATCCACACTCATCCCAAACCCATATTTACCTTGAACCCCAAGAACCCTAAGGGTTCAACGATGAACCCTAACCCTAACCCGTATGAACCCTAGGGTTCAACACACGAACCCTAACCCTAACCTAAACCCAGAAATGCCCTAAACCCCAAAATCAAACACCAATCTAATCAAACATCAACAAATACAACATCAAGGAGTAAAAGCTATGTGATTACCTCTTGTAGCGAGCGATTTTGGATGCGGTTCTTAAGCGCTGGTCGCTCTCTGAGGTTTGAGTTTTGACTACAGGTCGATTCATTTTTTATCCTATTGTGAGCTGAATAAGGAAGGGAAATAGATGTCTCCAATTAACCCTGCTTGCATACTGAGTTTAAACAGCGGTCTGTTAGGTTACAGATGCTATCAATGTGGGGGGCCTTTGTACTGGTTATTTGTATTTTCGCCAATACTGTTTTCTTTCTTTTTTTACCTGGGCAGAAGGTTTCTGGCGGGGAACAAGGATTAGGATGTTAGGACTGATGCTTTTGAAATACTGCTTTTGATTGATGGAGATATGGGATTTGGGTTTTTTGTTGATTGCGCTCGCTAAGATCTTTTCTTTCGATCTTATGCCTACGTATTCCCGTTTACCGAAACAGGGAAATCAGAGCGTTCGTAGTTCCTCCTATTCTATGGAAGGAAATTGGTTTTTGGTGTCTTGTTCAAAGCCCAAGACGTGAAGCGAAAGGTGGTTTGTATCTTGTTCAAAGCCCAAGATGTGAAGCTGAAAGGTCTATTTGTGTCTTGTTCAAAGCCCAAGACGTGAAGCCGAAAGACATCGGCTTTAGAGAGAATTTGTCATCTCTAAAGAAGGGAGAAGGAGAATTACTTTAACTGGGATACGCGGATCCGAGCAATGCCATAATTTCCGAAGGAAGGGTTTTAACCTGAAGGAGAAGACTTTAACTCAGTGTAGAGCAATGCCATCTTTCCTTAGGAATTTCTCATGCTAAAAGAGGGACAGTGGCGTGGATATAGATGATCCAGAGGCTTGCCACTTACAGCGATTAGATGAAGGGGAAGGAGTTGTTGATGTTTGTATACTGTGAACGAGGCACAACTTTGATGCTAAAAGGTTGATTGAATCAACCAGGGGTTTTCTTATACAAAGCCTAAGAGGAGGCTAATTTCCGCTAGGAAAATCATTATACAAAGCCTAAGAGGAGGCAATTTTGTGTCCCGTACAAAGCCTGAGAGAGAGGCTAAAAGATTTTGACCCGACGATGGAGTCTTTTGGTATCTCGCATAAAGCCCGAGATGGAGTCGATTGTTTGTTTGGCTTAATGAGAACCTTTTTGTATCTCGTACAAAGCCCGAGATGGAGGCGAAAAGGGGATTGACTCAACGAGGGAGTCTCTTATGTGTCTCGTACAAAGCCCGAGAAAGAGGCTAAACGTTGTTTGACTCCGCTAGGGAGAATCATTTGTACAAAGCCCAAGAGGAGGCTATGGTTACTGTTTCAGTTGAGTGACAGGTCCAGTATACTGATTTTAAAGAGAAAATCAGTTCTTATATGAACAACACTGTACTCGAGGATTTGATTCGAGGGTCAGGGATATTTCCTGTTCTTTAAGGAAGCGGGAAATCCGAAGGGTATTGAGACTATCCGAGTCTATGGATTTCCTTCCAATTTAACGAAAGGGTCACTTGAGAATGTCTTTGAGACTCAAGGAGATTAGACTGTCAAAGTCTAGAGTTTCACCTTTTGTACCATGTTTTGAGAAACAGTAGTAGACTCTATGAAAGGACTGTTCTATGAGGATGACTAGGTTCTGTTCCTATACCTCTAGGAGGTCGTCGGGACAATTTGTACGAAGCCCAAGAGGAGGCTGGAAACTTTTAAGAAGCCGACGGGTCCTTGTACGAAGCCCAAGAGGAGGCTATCATTCCCGGAGGAAGAGATCATTATACGAAGCCTAAGAGGAGGCTGCGAATACTTCTAAGAAGCCGTAATGTCCTTGAATAATGCCCAAGAGGAGGCCGATGCTTTTAAGAAGCCCGTGGGTCTATCATCTCCTTTCCATTAGGAGAGATAACTCTTTTAAAGATAAAAACCACTGGTAAACGTGCGAGGTTTACTATCCAGCGACTTTTAACTTTTAAAGAGGGTTCCTTAGTTAAGGTCCAAGATTATGACCGTAGTGGGTACCCAAACCCCGAGACATTCAAGGCAAGCTATCCACAAGGAATAGATTAAGTCAGGAAAGTTCGAGAATTTGGAAGAAACTCAAAGATGCCATTCACGGAGAATACATTCATCCTGGGGAGTAGAGCTTCTTGACGATTCCTAAGGAGGACAGCCGAAGAGAAGACTGTATCTGGTGCTCCTATTGGGGATCTAGGCGTCTATTTCTACAAATAAATGAAACGGCGTCACCTAGTTCTAGACGTAGTAGCCGGGGAAACTCAAAATATCTATACTATTATTACACAGTAGATATGAGTTTATGAAAAGAGACTTACAGTGAGCAGCCCCACAATACAGTTTATAATATGAAAGCAGTAAACGAAAGCGATAACCACTTACTCGGTTGGAGTGCTTCCATGCTGTTTGGTTAGTTGTTCAACAAAGAAAGATTGAAAACAACAGAATATTCAAAATCAAAGGAGAAAAGTGCTTTGAAAAAGAAAGATTTGGGGCTTACAGCTCAAGGAGAGGCCCAGGGTTTTATCAGTGAATGCACTGTTTGACTTTGTACAGCGGGACTTATACAAGTGACTGGGGCCCAAAAAGGTTTTCTGTACAAAGGGATGGGTCTTACACTCTCTCAAGAGGCCCAAAAAGGTTTAAAGAAAAGAGTGGGGCTTATAACACGAGGGTAGGCCCAAATGATTTTTCGTTTAAAAAATGGCGATCGCGCCGAGGTTTTCTTTTAACGCAGAGGGACTTATACAATAAGTGAGGCCCAAAATGTTTTGGTTAAAAGGGGGATTGGGTCTTACACTCTAATAGAGGCCCAAAGTGTTTTGAATGGGTCTTATAGCTCAAGGAGAGGCCCAGATGATTTTCATTTTTAAACGGGCGACGATCGTGCCGTTTACTTGTACAGAGGGACTTATACAATAAGTGAGGCCCAAAAAAAGTTTTTGTACAAGGGGGGATGGGTCTTACACTCTCTCAAGAGGCCCAAAGAGTTTTGAAAATGATTTATGAGGGTTGAATTAATCCAAAAACCCTAATTTGTTTTCAAAATGTATTTAATTGAATAAAAATTCAATTAAAATGATCAAAAATTGTTTAACACATGGAAAACAAATTGTGATCTTGGATTAATGCTTCAAAAATTAAGTATTGACCTACAAAATAATTAGAAAGCATTAAAAGTTGCAAAATCAATGTAGAAAAAATATTTAAAATGCCAAAAACAATTAAAATATTAATTCTTTACAAAAATATCAATTATATGAAATAAATAATATTTTTGGGATTTTTTGTGAAAATAAAATATTTTAACATTTTTGTGAATTATTAAAAAAAGAATCAACTCAAAATCATTAAAACTCAGAGAGAAATTAATTTTTGAATCAATTAAAGAAAAATCACAAAATTCAAATATTTGAAAATTCAAAAAAGGCGCCAAGAACAGCTGAAGAACACGCGCGTGGTCTGGGTTTGGCTGATTTGCATTTTCTATCCAATCTCCCTGAATACGTAATCATATCATGTAATCCACATATCATTATGCTCGTCTCAACCTCACGATCATGTCTATGTACTTTAATTTCATTTAAATTAAACATACAACAAGAAATCACGAAGAGACCTCAAGAACCCTAATTTCTGCATGAAGGCTAGGATTTTTGATACACGATTCAAACAATGCAATTAATTGAGGGAAAACATTCCATGCATGATTATGAACATATGGCCAAATTATTGTGCGAAGAAATATTCATAGATTGAGAGATGACCAAGTATGTGCTTACCTCTAGGTCGTGACAGCAAGTTCAAAGTGATTTTTGATTTGGAGGTGTTACAGATGAGTTGTGATGATCTGAACAGCTTCCCTACACCCTATGGATTGTGTTTGGATGGTTGGACTTGATTGAAATTGGCTGGATCATTTTGTGGTACCTCAGCTGCACTTTGGTTAAAACCTTGAGCAACCAGCTGGTGATTTTGTGAAATTGATGTTTCAGAAGTAATCTAAGTGTTTGATCAGCTCATATGTGATGTATGTGAGGTGTGTGAGTGATTGGTTTGATTGGAATTGCTCTCAAACTCAAAACCCGATAGTGACTTGCCTTAGAAGGCAAAATTGGAGTGAAAGAAGAGATTTTGAGGAAAGCATCTGTTAGATGGCTTTGGTGTACTCAAACTGACCACAATTGAGCTCTATTTATAGTAGAGCAAGTTTGTTTTGCAAGGAATAGTGCATGGCAGCTGGTAAGTAGGTTTGGCCAATGTTGGCAAATGAAAATCCAAGTCTCCTCTAGCCATTGACTAGAGGTTAGGGCACAGAGCTTTGGTTCCCTTGGTCTTGGATAAGTCTTGACTGATTTCAGATGAGAATGGCTCAGTCCATGCCACCTTGATGGTTCCATTGAATGCCTCATTCCAAATTTGAAGTCTTGTCCCTATTTTGGCCATTCTAGGTTCAACATGTTATTTCTTGTTCCATGGACTTTGGAGGCTTGGCTCAGTGATTGTCCCCTTTAGATTCAATCCTCTGAGGTGTCCAAGTGGATAGGAGAAATTGAATTTGGCTGATTTTGGCAAATCGACCAAAGTTGCAAATTCTGCCTTGCCTTGACAGATTTCAGCAAGGCAACTTGGCAATGTTGTATCTCATGGTGTAGGTTGAATTTGGCAATGTTCTTGGCCATTTTGGAAAGCTCTTACATGATACAACAACTGTTTGAATAAGTTTGGTTTTGATCTCTTTTGATTCCAAGTAAAAAATCCCCCTACATTTGGCAAAAAGTGAGGCAGAATTTGACTTAGTGAAAATTTCACTAAGTGTTGGAAAAAGTGACATTTTCACTTTTCAGCCACTTTGATCACTCCATAACTCAAAATCCTTAATGAATTGGAATGACTTGTAGTTGAAGTTTTTGTAGGTGATAATGAGGGCTACAAATCCATCTTTGGATGAGAAAAAATGGCCTTGTGGTTTAGGAGTTATGGTCCTCCAAAGTTGGTACCTTTGCCACTTTATTTTTAACTTAGAAAAATTTCTAAGTTTTATGGTTACCCCTTTTACAAGTTATCTCACTTTTCTTGATTTTTCTTGATGAATGATGATTCAAATCATACATTAACATCATTTTAGGGTTAAAAATCCATTTTGGTGAAAAATCTCAAAAAGTCAAAGTTGACTTTTGTGCACAATTGACTTTTTATCAGATGAATTCCAAACTGTGCAATTCTTCAGGAAATCATGTCCTTGACCTAAATCAAACTTGATGGACATGTTCCATGGGTGTCAGAGGGTATATTCAATCATGTATTAGGGTTTGGGAGCATGTCCAGGTCAAAAGTCAAAGTTACAGTTGACTTTTCCCTTAAAACCCTAATTGTGGTGCAGATGAAATTGAGACTTGTTGCTCAAACTTCTTGGATTAATCCATTGTCCCAAATGGATCAATATGGTATATTAGAGACCCTCAAATCATCTCTTGAGGTCTTGGCTCATGGTTTGTCCCAAAAGTCAACTTAGGGGTGAATTAGGTTAAGAAACCCTAATTCCTGATTTTTGATGAATGCATCCCCTGAGGCAAAATTGACTTGATGCATGGGTTCATGAGGTTCCATGAAGTATATTAGGTTATGTTTTGGATCATTGCCTTGTGCCCAGATGAAAATTTCCATCTGGAGGCCCTGGTCGACCAAAACCCTAATTTGGTGACACTGTCAATCTTGAGACTTGATCCACCTAGAAGGGAGCAGCCTTGTGCTTAATCCTTGAAGTGGGAGTCCTTTTTGATCCATTGTGGATATTTAAGAGATTTGACAAGTTGAAGATCATGTCATTTCTTGATTGATCCTTTGTCTAAGCACTCAGAGAGGGCTTGAAACCCTAATTTTGATTGTAGTGGATGCTCACCCATCTTTGGGGAGACTAATGAAGCATAAAGGTACATCCATATTGTGATGATGATTTTCACAATGATGGGAAATCTAAGTGGTCAAAATTTGGGGTATTACAGATGCCCCTATTTAATCTTCTTGGACCCGAAGGTGTGAATGACGAAGGGATTCGGGCATTCGGGGTGCAAGAGGATTAAATATCGGAATACCCGAAATTTTGGTGGTGGTTATGAATGGTAGCTTACGCATTCATCTCCTTTAGCTAAGCAATGATGCTTAGAAAAGGTTAACTTCCCCTCGATCCTGGTCTTCAGCCAAGGAACTTGTCTTAGTTTTCTTTTGAAATAAACCTCCCCTGGTTCTTGGTTTCCTACCAAGGAACTGGTCTTAGTTTCTGATTTAAACTTCCCCTCGATCCTGGTTTCTTACCAAGGAACTGGTCTCAGTTTTCTTTTGAAATAAACCTCCCATCGTTCTTAGTTTCCTACCAAGGAACTGGTCTTAGTTTATGATTTAAACTTCCCCTCGATCCTGGTTTCTTACCAAGGAACTGGTCTTAGTTTCTTTTGTCAATAAGCTTTATTGACAAGGGACGCTATTCGTAGCGGTTTTCCTCAAACTTCTCGCCTAATTTTCCTAGGGAGATTCCATTTGAGTGGAAAAAGTTTTGATGTCAGACTTGCTGGGGAACCCATTCGTCTGAATTATAGAGGTACACAAACTTCTCTGTTTTGGAGACGCCATTTGTCGATTCTACTAGGGAAAGCAAGTCTCTTGAGAGACTGTTTTCATTTGGGATCTTTCATCATACTTTTCTCGGGATCTTCCCGGAGAAACGCCATATGATGGGGTCCAATTTTGAGGTGCCAATGACCTTCTCATCAGCGGCTTTTTGGAGAAACACTGATGTACTGCCGAATCTCTGTTTAAGAGGCTTTCTCTGGGGATTTTCCTTAATCCGGGAAAGCGAGGATATCATCTTTAATGGCGAAGAGTGACATCTGTTGAAGGTTCTCTGATCTTTCAGAGGTTCAAGTTATCAAAGTGGCCAAGTGCCGATTCTGATCTAAAGATACACCGGTGGCGAGATTGTGCAGACGCAACACTTCCTGACGAGGAAAGAACTGACAAACTCGATTGAGAAAACTGTTTATCACTAGGGGACAAGACCGGCTAGAGTGATAACGATGCAATATGAAATGTAAATGCAAATCAAAAGTGCATGAAGTACGTATGTATATGCTGACAAAACTGACGCGACATACAGACTAATGGATGAACACAATTGGATACTCGGCCATCGCGGGGCGAAGAAGTACCGTTGTTTCAAAATAGCAATTCCACCTTGCTTAGGAGAAATAGTCCACGCGGGGAGCTATGTTGATCGGGCTTAGGAGATGAGACCTCGGCCGAGGGTATCAGACGGGAAAACCGCATCTGATACAGTTGATCCTTCATTCAGGCGCACTGGCTTAGAAGGAGCACTTTGATTCTGCACTTTGAAGTTCGCTTACTTCGGGAGAAGCGATCGATGTTCTTCTGATGTTCAACAGTAAAAAGAAATGCCATCTTTAATTTAAAAGCAGAAAAAGTTTAACAAGTAAATTTATTTTTGTTTCATTTCAAGAATCGCTGATTAAGTTTAAACAACGTCGTTCTGTAAAGCTAAAACAAGTAAAGATTACAAACAAAAGCACAAGGGCTCAAATTTTATTGATAAGATGGAGAACAACCAAACGCGTGATTCCAAAGAGTATATACAAAGTTAGAAAATGGTAATTTACAGGGAAAAGGGCTATGTTGAAACATAACGACCACTATCCTTCTACCAACTTTGAATTCGGGACATCCTAAGCTTCTGTCGAAGATGACCTTGACTGGAGTTTTCCTGACGGATGATGATGCAACTGCTGCTGAGGGACTTACCTCTGTTGAACATAGTTACTTGCCATTATCCCTAACTTTTGCCTGGATTGTACTATGATGTTTCCAATCCATCGGGATGATTCTTTTCATGTCTCTAACTTTTGCCTGGATTTCCCTTTCGGGTTTTCAATCCACCGAGACGTTTTTTTTTTAGTTTTAGGCGAAGTATTTCTTTACTACATCAACATTCGTGGGGTAGGCAAATTCCTCTCCGTCCATGGTTGCAAGTCTCAAGGCGCCGCCTGAGAAAGCTTTCGTGACCACATAGGGGCCATCATAATTTGGCGTCCATTTGCCCCAAGAATCAGTGAGAAATGATTGTATCTTCTTGAGCACGAGGTCTCCTTTTCTGAAAACACGAGGTCGGACCTTTTTGTCGAACGCCCTTTTCATTCTTTGCTGATACAACTGACCGTGGCATAGTGCCGTGATTCATTTTTCCTCGATCAGATTCAATTCGTCGTGTCGACTTTGACACCATTCAGCTTCGTGAGCTTAGCTTCCATCAATACCCGGATTGATGGGATCTCTACTTCTATGGGGAGAACTGCCTCCATGCCATATACTAGAGAGAAAGGGGCTGCCCCTGTTGAAGTGCGGACTGATGTTCGATAACCGTGAAGAGCAAAGGGTAGCATTTCGTGCCAATCTTTATAGGTTAAAACCATCTTTTGAACGACCTTCTTGATGTTCTTGTTAGCCGCTTCTACCGCCCCGTTCATCTTGGGTCGGTAGGGAGATGAGTTATGGTGTTCGATCCCGAACTCTGCACACAACTCTTTCACCATCTTATTGTTCAAGTTAGATCCATTATCAGTAATGATCTCGTTTGGAACACCATAACGGCAGATGATATTGTTTTTGATAAATCGGACCACCACTTGTCGGGTTACATTGGTGAATGACACTGCTTCGACCCACTTGGTGAAATAGTCAATGGCTACCAGGATGAACCGATGTCCGTTTGAAGCCTTGGGCTCAATCATACCAATCATATCGATTCCCCATATGGAAAATGGCCACGGGGAAGAAAGAACTTTGAGATGTGATGGCGGTACATGAATTTTGTCGGAGTATATCTGACACTTGTGACACCTCCTCATGTACTTGTAGCAGTCAGATTCCATGGTCAACCAATAATACCCGGCCCTGAGAATTTTTCTCGCCATTGTGTGTCCGTTGGCATGAGTGCCAAAGGATCCTTCATGAATTTCTTTCATGAGCATGTCTGCTTCTGGTTTGTCGACGCATCGGAGCAAGACCATGTCAAAATTTCTCTTATAAAGAGTGTCACCGCTCAGGAAGAAGTTTCTAGCCAATCTTCTGAGGGTTTTCCTGTCTTTTCTGAGTGCCCCAGATGGGTACTCTCGTTTCTGAAGGAAGCATTTGATATCGTGATACCAAGGTCTGTCGTCTATGACTGCTTCAATCGCGAAGATGTAAGCGGGCCGTTCAAGGCGCATGATGTCGATCTTAGGTATGTCATTCCATCGACCTACACTAATCATGGAAGAGAGAGTGGCTAATGCATCAGCCATGTGATTCTCATCACGAGGGATGTGATGAAAGTCGACTCTGTTGAAGAAGGGTAACAACCTCCTTGCATAGTCTTTGTAAGGAATCAATCCTGATTGGTATGTGTTCCAATCTCCTTTTATCTGGTTAATAACCAGGGCTGAATCGCCGTATATGTCCAAGTTTTTGATCCTTAAATCAATCGCTTCTTCGAGACCCATGATACATGCTTCGTATTCGGCCTCGTTGTTCGTACATTTGAACGTAAGTCTGGCAGTGAAAGGAATGTGGGAACCCTGAGGGGTAACAATGATTGCTCCAATTTCGTTTCCATAATGATTAACTGCTCCATCAAAGATAAGTCCCCACTGGGAACCTGGTTTTGGCCCTTCAATGGGTAGCGGTTCATCGCAATCTTTCATCTTTAGATACATGACATCTTCGTCTGGGAAGTCAAACCCGATTGATTCTTGATCGTCAATCGGTTGATGAGCCAAATGATCGGCTAAAATACTTCCTTTAACGGCTTTCTGAGCATGGTACTCTATGTCATATTCTGATAGTAACATCTGCCAACGGGCAATCCTTCCCGTGAGAGCAGGTTTTTCGAAAACGTACTTGATTGGATCCATTTTGGAGACCAACCAAGTAGTATGACGAATCATGTACTGGCGAAGACGTTTGGCTGCCCAAGCCAAATCGCAACAAGTTTTCTCAAGCATTGTGTACCGAGTCTCGCAGTCGGTGAATTTCTTGCTTAGATAGTAAATGGCAGACTCTTTCCTTTTAGTTTCGTCTTGTTGGCCAAGTACACATCCCATTGAGTCCTCTAGGATTGTGACGTAAATGATCAGTGGTCTTCCTTCCACTGGAGGTGATAGAATCGGAGGATTCAACAGATATTCCTTAATACTATCGAAGGCAGTTTGGCAATCTTCTGACCAAACGCAATCCTGGTTCTTTTTGAGTAATTTGAAAATCGGCGCACACGTCGCGGTCATAAGGAATATGAATCTGGAGATGTAGTTCAAACGTCCCAGGAATCCTCTGACTTATTTTTTAGTTTTCGGAGAAGGCATTTCTTGAATGGTCTTGACCTTGTCAGGATCAACTTCAATTCCTTTCTGGCTGACGATGAACCCTAGTAATTTCCCCGAACGGACACCGAAGGTGCACTTGTTGGGATTCAAACGGAGCTTGAATTTTCTTAGACGTTCGAACAATTTTGACAGATGTTCAACGTGCTCATCCTCTGTTCTTGATTTTGCAATCAAATCATCAACATATACCTCGATTTCTTTGTGTATCATGTCATGAAACAGAGTAGTCATGGCCCTTTGATAGGTTGCCTCGGCATTCTTCAAACCGAACGGCATTACCTTGTAACAAAAGGTACCCCATGGGGTAATGAACAAAGTTTTCTCCATGTCTTTCGGCGCCATTTTGATCTGGTTATAGCCCGAGAATCCATCCATGAAGGAAAATACTTTGAACTTTGCTGTGCTGTCAACCAACATGTCAATGTGTGGTAAAGGAAAGTCGTCCTTTGGACTTGCCTTGTTCAGATCTCTGTAATCGACACATATTCTAACCTTTCCGTCCTTTTTGGGAACGGGTACGATGTTGGCTAACCATTAAGGATATTCAGATGTAGCGAGGAAACCCGCGTCGATCTGTTTCTGTACCTCCTCCTTGATTTTGATGGCCATGTCCGGGTGAGTCCGTCTTAACCTTTGCTTTACTGGCGGACATTCCGATCTTAATGGTAAGTGATGTTCCACGATGCTGGTATCCAACCCTGGCATATCCTGATAGGACCAAGCGAATACATCGGGAAATTCTTTGAGAAGCTTTATCAAACCCTCTCTGGCAGTTGGACTGAGCAGTGCTCCGATCCTGATTTATTTTCTCTCTTTCTCTGAACCCAAGTTTACCGTTTCCAACGGTTCTTTGTGAGGTTCAATGGACCTTTCCTCTTGTCTGAGTAGTCGGGAGATCTCTTCTGGAATTTCGTTGTCATTTTCTTCTTTAGCCTCGAATACCGGGAACTCAAAGTTGGGAGAAGGCATCGGATCGTATGTTTCAACGGGGTATAAAACAAGCAATCTGCATGACGTGATGATTCGTGTTTAGAAGAGATAGAGAAAATGTAAGTGTGTGCAGTGTTTTGATTTTACTGCTTGTTTTTATTATTGAATGTTTTTTTAGGATTACCATTTTCTGAAAAAGCAAAAAGAGAAAACAGCAATAAATGCGGAAATTACAGAACGACGTTATTTTATTTATGAGCAAGTCGAATCTTGAAACTACAGCCCTATAAAACAAAACTCTGATGCTTCGGGCAAAGCGAAGAGGGAAATTTACAGAAAACGAGCCCTATCAAAATATCCGTTTCACCTGGGCGGGGTGAAAGGTTAAAGATGGCAATTACTTTGACTGACGAACGACCTTCGGAACCTTGACGGTAACCCATTGGTGGCGAACTCCTCGGTGAATCACAAAGTCTGGCACCTTCCTTGATTTGTCTTCAGAAATAACGCTGATTTCTGGTGTAGCAGGATCATTGGAATCTGTCTCCCAAGCAGAATTGTCGTAGGAGGATTCTGTTGTATTTTGCATAGCATTTGTGCTCTCAGCTGTATCCCCCCATCCAGTTG
Organism: Lathyrus tuberosus; assembly: GCA_022829125.1. Lineage (NCBI taxonomy): Eukaryota > Viridiplantae > Streptophyta > Magnoliopsida > Fabales > Fabaceae > Lathyrus > Lathyrus tuberosus. The sequence continues at coordinate 1,710,745 of JALAZF010000323.1, read as the reverse complement.
GCTGGATATCTTCGAGCCTGATACGAGAGCTTTCGGGAGCGGTGTACTTGACCATATAGTTGTATTTTCCACTCGGTTGTCCTAAGGTGTCCCACATTTTTTTGGAACCGGAGGAGTCATCCCTCTCGATGACGTTGACCTCAGGAAAAGCATAGTTGATGAATTCTAGTCCTGCAAACGTTGCGAATTCATCTTCATGTTGAGTAGTTTCTGAATGACCTGAGTGTTGATCCCATGACAGGGTGGGGACACAGGTATTCTGTTCAATGACGCTCAACTGAGTTTCATTGTTCGGCTGACTTTCTTGCCCCAAGTTTCCTGGGTAAGGCTGCCACATTGGCAGGCCATCCATTGGGCCATAGTAATTGTGATCAAAGCTGTCTTTCATCGGAGTGTCTTCCTCTAATGAATTTGGCGGAGCACGGCATCCTTTCGGATCACAATCTCCGTATATCATTTCGACATCTGATCTTGGTATAAATCTCGGACTTTCTGTAGGAAAGCACAAAGGCATAGGCACCTCTTCCTGAGACATATAGCCGTCCTTGTTAAGGTAGGACTTCCATTCTTCATCTGTGTCAGAGGGATCTTCCTCATTGATAGCATGAACTGTCTGAGACACTGGGTGAAGGAAACCTCCATTGTGGAATAAGTTTTGAAGGGGATGAAGACTTTCATCGTTGGCAGCTGTCTGGGCACAGGTTGCAGAAAAACCAAGACCCTTCTTTGTTTTATTGTCAATAGGAATGACAAGCCGTCCCCATTCTGTCGTATCAGTACTCTCGACCGCTTTGATAGCATCGTTGTATGAAGAAATCGAAGTTCCTTCTTTGAACTGATTGTTCTTGCTCACCGAAAGTGCTTGGAACTGAGTTCCAATAACCTCCTCGGGTTCCACACAAGTAGATGATGATAGGTTACTCACAAGCAAGGCTTGTTCCCCACAAACCGTGACAAGTTGATCGTTGTTGACGAACTTTAGCTTTTGGTGGAGGGTTGAAGTAACCGCTCCAGCCTGATGTATCCAAGGTCTTCCTAATAAACAACTGTATGTTTCCCGGATGTCCATGACCTGGAAAGTGATTTGGAAAGTGTGAGGACCAATAGTTATGGGAAGATCAACTTCGCCGATAACTATTTTTTTAGATCCGTCGAACGCTTTGACGACGACCTCGCTGGTTCTCATCGGAGGGCCCTTGAATGATAATTGCATCAAGGTGGACTTCGGCATAACATTCAGGGCTGACCCTGTGTCTACCAGTATGTTGGCTAAAGCATCGTCCTGGCAGTTAACTGTAATATTGAGCGCCATGTTATGACGGCGACCCTCTTCGGGTAATTCCTCATCACTAAATCCCAAATTATTGCAGGAAGTGATGTTAGAGACAATGCTATCGAACTGTATGATTGTTACATCCTATTCCATAAAGGCTTGCTCCAAGACTTTCTGTAGAGCCTCCCTGTGTGCTTATGAACTGAGTAACAGTGATAATACCGAGATCTTTGAAGGAGTCTGCAACAGTTGATCGACAATGTTGTATTCACTCCTTTGGATGAGCTTCAGCATCTCATCATCATTTTTCGAAAGGTCGGGATTACTGGATTGACCGACTGGCGGATCAGGAATTTCTGCCTGAAGTTCCTTTTCTTTGTTGGATTCTCCAACCCCTCGGTTGAAGATTTGACCGCTCCGTGTTACACGACTGATGTCTGCAATATTCACAACGGAGGGTAATGGAATTTCCTTTCCATTCTCGATTATCGTTGCACCGTATTTGTAAGGGATTGCCTTAGTTGATTCATATGGTAGTGGTCCCGGTAGATAGATGACTATGGGAACCTTCTGATTTTTCTGACCATCATAAGTAACCTTGATCCGTTCTCGGTTGGGAACTCTAGATTTGTCAAGTAGAGGGATGATGGCAAAAACATCCCTGGTCCTGTGATGACCAGAGATCGTGACAACATCCTCAACTTGCTCGGCAAGGTAGTTCGGCGACCAAATGATGGGTCCTGAACTTGGATATGGACGAATTTCTCCATGATCGACCCGACCCTGAAGAGCTGCTCTCATAAGGTAACACCCTTGGTTACTTTCCGAACAGACGCCGCAACGTTCATAGTTGTATGGTGGCACCTGGCCACGCCCACTTTGAATACAATGTAACCTCACTAGGTTATCTTCCATTGATCGGACATCCTGACTTTGACGACGAGTAGGATTCCTGTGATTGATACTAATCTGCTGAGTATCTTCGTCCATATAGATTGGCATCCACCAGTGATTTAACAAGTGCTGAAGTGCCTCCTGGACAAGGGTACAACCTCGATCGTTTTCGCAACCTGCTTTACAGTTTTGATAATCATGCGATATTAAGAATCCGAGTCGGACCTGCTCGGCATGTAACTCTACCAGGTTGGTATTCATCATGCTAATGTCAAAGATCTGAACCATGTTGATTTGATAGGAGTTCCTATCATGGTAGTCTTGGATCCATCCAAGGTCCATCTGACGCTGGAGGGCCTCTTGTATGAAAGAGCATCCCTGTTTGTTTACCTAGCAAATTAGACAGGAACTGTAATCGTGCCGCGGCAGATTATGATACTGGCTTTGCCTTGAGTGCATCGCCACCAAGTTGACATTCATCGCACGAATGTCGTGGTTTTGAATGACGTTGGAATTCGTGTAAACCATGTTAATTCCACGAACTCGGTGCTCTTGGATCCATCCAAGATCCATTTGCTCCTGTAGAGCTGCTTGCACCACAGAACATCCCTGGTTGTCTTTAGAGCAGATATCACACTGGTGATAATTATGAGGTGGCACATGGCCATATCCACTCTGTCTACAATGCATCTTGACCAGATTGGTTTTCAACAAGAGTACATCATGAATTTGATAGACATTGTTAGTCTCTTTCTCAATCAGATTGACTGTAGCTTTCTCATGTTGAGGCAGCGGGTTCGTAAGAACATTAGGATTCGTATCTTTGAAAGATAAGAGCCCACTCCTAACAAGCTTTTGCACGTCGAATTTGAAATTGAGACAAGTCTCAATGTTATGCCCTGAACCTCCTTGATGATAAGGGCATGTTTGATCCGCTTTAAACCAAAAAGGCGGATTTTCCGGAACTGAAAGGGGAGACTTAGTCTGAATGTGCCCCTTAGCCAGCAGTAACGGAAACAGCTCTGCGCACGTTACGGGTATAGGATCAAATCCTGGTGGCCGTGTTGTACGGTTGTTGTTATATGGAGGATGAGCCTGCTGAAGAGGTTGTTGTGTCCTTTGTTGGTCAGGTTGGCTCTGCGCAACCTGAGGTTGATACATAGGAACAGGCGCGGGGCCGATAGCAGGAGTTACAGCTGCTACTGGCTGATAACGTCGCCTTTGCTTTCCGAGAGAGATATTCCCAATATCTTGCTCTTTTTTCTTAGGGAGAGCACTACCGTATTTTTTAGTACCGCTCGTCGATCCATCGTCTTTTACCAAACGTCCTTCTCGAACGGCTTCCTCAAGACGTACACCCATGCCGACCATTTCGGTGAAATCACTAGGTGCACTGGCAACCATTCGGTCGTAGTAAAATGAGCTCAAGGTCTTTAAGAAGATCTTTGTCATCTCTTTTTCCTCATGAGGTGGACAAATCTGAGCGGCAATTTCACGCCACCTTTGAGCATACCCCTTAAAGGTTTCTTTGTCCTTTTGCGACATCGATCTGAGTTGATCTCTGTCGGGTGCCATGTCCAAATTGTATTTGTATTGTTGGACGAAGGCAGTACCAAGATCTCTGAAAGTGCTGATCATAATACGGTTTAAACCCATGTACCATTTGAGTGCGGCACCGGTTAAACTATCCTGGAAGTAGTGAATCAGCAGGTCCTGATTCTTCGTCTGAGCTGACATCCGCCGTGCGTACATCACCAGATGGCTCTAAGGGTAAGAGTTACCCTTGTATTTTTCAAAGTCGGGCACTTGGAACTTGTGCGGGACTTTCACATTTGGGACCAAGCAGAGGTCTGCGGCGTCCTTCCCAAATAGATCCTGACCGCGAATGGCTTGCAGCTCTTTCTGCATTTCCAAGAACTGCTCCTGGAATTCATCCATTCTGTCAAACATAGTTTCCTTCTTACTAGAAGGTGTTGGTGGAATCTGTCCTTCCGGGACAGTGTGCACCACAGGGGGTGGTACCGTGACTACGGCAGTAAATCTTGGCGCCTCCCGAAGTTTGTAACCTTCAGGAGTCTTGAGTATGCCCCTGGCATCTTCGCTTTCCTGAAGTTTGTAACGTTCAGGCCCAACGGCTTCTCTTGCGATTCCCTGATCTTCAGTGATCGGCGGAACATATCCTTCCTGGATATAGTTAACAGGCATGCCCCAAGGACGATCTTTCGGCATCTGATACCTAGGATCATACTTTTCTATGATGGGCGTTGAGGTGATCTCTGAGATCACAGTTCTTTGTAGCTGAGCTTCTGCCATGGCTTGCATGTCGTTACGAAGCTTTCTCATATCCTCTCTCAGAGCGTCGATCTCTTCTTTCAACTCTCTATTTTCTTCCTCAAGATCATCCATCTTTTTCTGACGATTGGCCCGAGTATTATACGAATGAGACAGTTTGACTCTAGAATCGAGACACAAACGTGAGATTCGTAGGTAAGGAGAATACGCGATGTGAGAATGATGAATGCAATGATTATATTAATTGTTGTTTTTTTTTCTTTTGTTTAATCAAAATAAACTTCGACAATTAGATTGCAAATATCAAACAGTGGGGAAACCCCTTTTTTATTGAATTCCAAAGGATTACAGAAATGGAAATACAGTAGATTACAAAGTGCAGAAACAGAAACCTAAACTAATGGGTCCCGAGTCCTCTTCTTTGACCGGGGCTCTTGGGCCGTTGTTGGGTTGTCATTCCTTTGCCAGGTGAAAGGAGCGAGCAAATTCCTTTGGTAATCTTGATTCTCTACAGCATGCTGCTCCAAAATTTCAATCAGAGCATCTTTCTCTTTTAGTAGTTGCTGTATTTGGATACACTCTACGTCGAGGGTGCGGTACTTGTTCTTCCAAGATCTTCTTTTCTTTTGAACTTTGTTGAGAGTAACCTGAAGCTTTTCAGTTTCCGTCATGAAGTACATGACAGTTTCCCTCGGTGGAAGAATTCCGTAACGAGGATAAGGCATCTTTAGCTTGAGAGCTCTAGTTTGTACCCAATGGAGATAAGGCTCCACCGAGACACAATCCGGTTTTCCCAGAGACTCTCGTCCTTTCTTATGAACATGTTTCCAAGCTTGCACTATTTCCATCTTTAGTGCTCTGTCACTTTCTCCTTCTTTGAAGAAAAGACCTTCCAGATGAACACCCAGTGGGATGTGTCTCATCGGGTATCCAAATTGACGAAGAACCAATATCGGATGATAGTTGATTCCTCCTTTAGTTCCTATGAGGGGTACGCTGGGGAAGTTTCCACAACGGTCAATGATTCTAATTCCCTCATAAATCCTATTACACCAATCTATATCAGAGTTGGTAAGAGACATGATCTTCTGCGATCAACGTAAGACACTCTTGCAATCCCAAAAAGCAACAGACTTGGGCAAGTGAGAGATAAACCATTTGTAAAACAAAGGTACACAGCATGTGATCTCCCCTCCGCTGTACAAATTTCCCAAGTGTACCGAATGATACGCATCTGCAAGCAAAGTCGGCACATGGTTTCCAATGAGAAAAACCTTAATAGCGTTGATATCGACGAAGTTATTGATGTTGGGAAACAAAAATAACCCGTAGGTGAGCAAGACAAAGATGCTTTCAAAAGCAGTCCCGTTCCCTATACTAACGAAGTATAGAGCCTTTTTTGTCAAGAACTGGGCTGGCAAACCTTGGATGCCACCCTTAGTGGTCATGTGAGTCCTGACCTCAGACTCGTCCAAATGAATTGCTATTGCAATAGTCTAATTCTTTGGAATTTCTTCCAGTCCAGAAAATGGAGCTCGATCAGTGATATGTAAATCAGTCAGATGAGAATACTCCTCCAGCGTTGGTGATAGCTGGTAATCTGGGAATGTGAAACAGTGATAAACCGGATCGTAGAATTGAATGAGCGCGTCCATGATCCCCTTAATCACATGGACTCTTAACAGTGGTAGCAAACCACCGTGCTTGGCTCTGAAAGCCTATGGGTTAACGATCATCCTTGCTAACCTTCTCAAATCCCCTAGTTTTGGAACCTTGAAGGTATACTGGTGAGTTCTCCTTCTACCGAAATCCATTAGCGTAATCCTCTTCTCTGATATTTGCAATCACAGTCTTAGTTTAATTTGAAAAACAGAGAGACTAGAAGAGAAAGTTTTTTGAGTGTTTTAATGTTTTATTAAATGAATGCATGAATGCAGCACACAAAAACATAGAAAAAACATGGGGTCAAAGGGTCGTTGTCATGAAGTCAAGGCTCTACCCATCCCCAAAGGTTTATACTAGGGTATTTTTGTACATGTACTCATTATCATCAGCTCCTCCCAGGAAAGCAAAACAACAAGCGGATCGCCCGCGAGTTGTAGAGCAATCTTAGAGTAAGTGCCATTCACCGAGAATAGATCACCAGCCTCAAATGAGGGTAGTATCGCGTAACAACTATTTCCGATAGTTTCTGCACTACGAAAGGGTTTGGCTCCTCAGCTTCTCAGACTTAACAACCGGCCCATTGGCTAGAAGAATGAATGGGTTGCGTTGGTCAGCCTCCACTGAGGTTGATGGTCGACCCCGTCGCCATCACTTATCTTAAGTGTATACTCATTCTCACCACATGCGGCATCACACGCATTCCCAGTAGCAGAAAAATAAACACGTATAGAAATTAGGAAAAGCAGTATATATATTTGTCCTAATCATCCTAGACTTATAAAGCTATGATTCCTAAGTTCCTGACAGAAATGGGTTCCCCGGCGGAAGTCCCAATCTGTGGTATTCACACAAGTGAAGAGAAAATAGGTTTGTCCAAGGTTTCCACCTTAAACGTTTAAGAAAGAAGATTTGGCCCCACGGTGGGCGCCACTTTTCAGTAGCGAGCGATTTTGGACGCGGTTCTTAAGCGCTGATCGCTCTCTGCGGTTTGAGCTTTGACTACAGGTCGATTCATTTTTTATCCTATTGTGAGCTGAATAAGGAAGGGAAATAGATGTCTCCAATTAACCCTGCTTGCATACTGAGTTTAAACAGCTGTCTGTTAGGTTACGGATGCTATCAATGTGGGGGGCCTTTGTACTGGTTATTTGTATTTTCGCCAATACTACTTTCTTTCTTTTTTTACCTGGGCAGAAGGTTTCTGGCGGGGAACAAGGATTAGGATGTTAGGACTGATGCTTTTGAAATACTGCTTTTGATTGATGGAGATATAGGATTTGGGTTTTTTGTTGATTGCGCTCGCTAAGATCTTTTCTTTCGATCTTATGCCTACGTATTCCTGTTTACCGAAACAGGGAAATCAGAGCGCTCGTAGTTCCTCCTATTCTATGGGAGGAAATTGGTTTTTGGTGTCTTGTTCAAAGCCCAAGATGTGAAGCGAAAGGTGGTTTGTATCTTGTTCAAAGCCCAAGATGTGAAGCTGAAAGGTCTATTTGTGTCTTGTTCAAAGCCCAAGACGTGAAGCTGAAAGGCCTCGGCTTTAGAGAGAATTTGTCATCTCTAAAGAAGGGAGAAGGAGAATTACTTTAACTGGGATACGCGGATCCGAGCAATGCCATAATTTCCGAAGGAAGGGTTTTAACCTGAAGGAGAAGACTTTAACTCAGTGTAGAGCAATGCCATCTTTCCTTAGGAATTTCTCATGCTAAAAGAGGGACAGTGGCGTGGATATAGATGATCCAGAGGCTTGCCACTTACAGCGATTAGATGAAGGGGAAGGAGTTGTTGATGTTTGTATACTGTGAACGAGGCACAACTTTGATGCTAAAAGGTTGATTGGATCAACCAGGGGTTTTCTTATACAAAGCCTAAGAGGAGGCTAATTTCCGCTAGGAAAATCATTATACAAAGCCTAAGAGGAGGAAATTTTGTGTCCCGTACAAAGCCCGAGAGAGAGGCTAAAAGATTTTGACCCGACGATGGAGTCTTTTGGTATCTCGCATAAAGCCCGAGATGGAGGCGATTGTTTGTTTGGCTCAATGAGAACCTTTTTGTATCTCGTACAAAGCCCGAGATGGAGGCGAAAGGGGGATTGACTCAACGAGGGAGTCTCTTATGTGTCTCGTACAAAGCCCGAGAAAGAGGCTAAACGTTGTTTGACTCCGCTAGGGAGAATCATTTGTACAAAGCCCAAGAGGAGGCTATGGTTACTGTTTCAGTTGAGTGACAGGTCCAGTATACTGATTTTAAAGAGAAAATCAGTTCTTATATGAGCAACACTGTACTCGAGGATTTGATTCGAGGGTCAGGGATATTTCCTGTTCTTTAAGGAAGTGGGAAATCCGAAGGGTATTGAGAATATCCGAGTCTATGGGTTTCCTTCCTATTTAACGAAAGGGTCACTTGAGAATGTCTTTGAGACTCAAGGAGATTAGACTGTCCAAGTCTAGAGTTTCACCTTTTGTACTATGTTTTGAGAAACAGTAGTAGACTCTATGAAAGGACTGTTCTATGAGGATGACTAGGTTCTGTTCCTATACCTCTAGGAGGTCGTCGGGACAATTTGTACGAAGCCCAAGAGGAGGCTGGAAACTTTTAAGAAGCCGACGGGTCCTTGTACGAAGCCCAAGAGGAGGCTATCATTCTCGGAGGAAGAGATCATTATACGAAGCCTAAGAGGAGGCTGCGAATACTTCTAAGAAGCTGTAGTGTCCTTGAATAATGCCCAAGAGGAGGCCGATGCTTTTAAGAAGCCCGTGGGTCTATCATCTCCTTTCCATTAGGAGAGATAACTCTTTTAAAGATAAAAACCACTGGTAAACGTGCGAGGTTTACTATCCAGCGACTTTTAACTTTTAAAGAGGGTTCCTTAGTTAAGGTCCAAGATTATGACCGTAGTGGGTACCCAAACCCCGAGACATTCAAGGCAAGCTATCCACAAGGAATAGATCAAGTCAGGAAAGTTCGAGAATTTGGAAGAAACTCAAAGATGCCATTCACGGAGAATACATTCATCTTGGGGAGTAGAGCTTCTTGACGATTCCTAAGGAGGACAGCCGAAGAGAAGACTGTATCTGGTGCTCCTATTGGGGATCTAGGCGTCTATTTCTACGAATAAATGAAACGGCGTCACCTAGTTCTAGACGTAGTAGCCGGGGAAACTCGAAATATCTATACTATTATTACACAGTAGATACGAGTTTATGAAAGGAGACTTACAGTGAGCAGCCCCACAATACAGTTTATAATATGAAAGCAGTAAACGAAAGCGATAACCACTTACTCGGTTGGAGTGCTTCCATGCTGTTTGGTTAGTTGTTCAACAAAGAAAGATTGAAAACAATAGAATATTCAAAATCAAAGGAGAAAAGTGCTTTGAAAAAGAAATATTTGGGGCTTACAGCTCAAGGAGAGGCCCAGGGTTTTATCAGTGAATGCACTGTTTGACTTTGTACAGCGGGACTTATACAAGTGACTGGGGCCCAAAAAGGTTTTCTGTACAAAGGGATGGGTCTTACACTCTCTCAAGAGGCCCAAAAAGGTTTAAAGAAAAGAGTGGGGCTTATAACACGAGGGTAGGCCCAAATGATTTTTCGTTTAAAAAATGGTGATCGCGCCGAGGTTTTCTTTTAACGCAGAGGGACTTATACAATTAGTGAGGCCCAAAATGTTTTGGTTAAAAGGGGGATTGGGTCTTACACTCTAATAGAGGCCCAAAGTGTTTTGAATGGGTCTTATAGCTCAAGGAGAGGCCCAGATGATTTTCATTTTTAAACGGGCGACGATCGTGCCGTTTACTTGTACAGAGGGACTTATACAATAAGTGAGGCCCAAAAAAAGTTTTTGTACAAGGGGGGATGGGTCTTACACTCTCTCAAGAGGCCCAAAGAGTTTTGAAAATGATTTATGAGGGTTGAATTAATCCAAAAACCCTAATTTGTTTTCAAAATGTATTTAATTGAATAAAAATTCAATTAAAATGATCAAAAATTGTTTAACACATGGAAAACAAATTGTGATCTTGGATTAATGCTTCAAAAATTAAGTATTGACCTACAAAATAATTAGAAAGCATTAAAAGTTGCAAAATCAATGTAGAAAAAATATTTAAAATGCCAAAAACAATCAAAATATTAATTCTTTACAAAAATATCAATTATATGAAATAAATAATATTTTTGGGATTTTTTGTGAAAATAAAATATTTTAACATTTTTGTGAATTATTAAAAAAAGAATCAACTCAAAATCATTAAAACTCAGAGAGAAATTAATTTTTGAATCAATTAAAGAAAAATCACAAAATTCAAATATTTGAAAATTCAAAAAAGGCGCCAAGAACAGCTGAAGAACACGCGTGTGGTCTGGGTTTGGCTGATTTGCATTTTCTATCCAATCTCCCTGAATACGTAATCATATCATGTAATCCACATATCATTATGCTCGTCTCAACCTCACGATCATGTCTATGTACTTTAATTTCATTTAAATTAAACATACAACAAGAAATCACGAAGAGACCTCAAGAACCCTAATTTCTGCATGAAGGCTAGGATTTTTGATACACGATTCAAATAATGCAATTAATTGAGGGAAAACATTCCATGCATGATTATGAACATATGGCCAAATTATTGTCCGAGGAAATATTCATAGATTGAGAGATGACCAAGTATGTGCTTACCTCTAGGCCGTGACAGCAAGTTCAAAGTGATTTTTGATTTGGAGGTGTTACAGATGAGTTGTGATGATCTGAACAGCTTCCCTACACCCTATGGATTGTGTTTGGATGGTTGGACTTGATTGAAATTGGCTGGATCATTTTGTGGTACCTCAGCTGCACTTTGGTTAAAACCTTGAGCAACCAGCTGGTGATTTTGTGAAATTGATATTTCAGAAGTAATCTAAGTGTTTGATCAGCTCATATGTGATGTATGTGAGGTGTGTGAGTGATTGGTTTGATTGGAATTGCTCTCAAACTCAAAACCCGATAGTGACTTGCCTTAGAAGGCAAAATTGGAGTGAAAGAAGAGATTTTGAGGAAAGCATCTATTAGATGGCTTTGGTGTACTCAAACTGACCACAATTGAGCTCTATTTATAGTAGAGCAAGTTTGTTTTGCAAGGAATAGTGCATGGCAGCTGGTAAGTAGGTTTGGCCAATGTTGGCAAATGAAAATCCAAGTCTCCTCTAGCCATTGACTAGAGGTTAGGGCACAGAGCTTTGGTTCCCTTGGTCTTGGATAAGTCTTGACTGATTTCAGATGAGAATGGCTCAGTCCATGCCACCTTGATGGTTCCATTGAATGCCTCATTCCAAATTTGAAGTCTTGTCCCTATTTTGGCCATTCTAGGTTCAACATGCTATTTCTTGTTCCATGGACTTTGGAGACTTGGCTCAGTGATTGTCCCCTTTAGATTCAATCCTCTGAGGTGTCCAAGTGGATAGGAGCAATTGAATTTGGCTGATTTTGGCAAATCGACCAAAGTTGCAAATTCTGCCTTGCCTTGATAGATTTCAGCAAAGCAACTTGGCAATGTTGTATCTCATGGTGTAGGTTGGATTTGGCAATGTTCTTGGCCATTTTAGAAAGCTCTTACATGATACAACAACTGTTTGAACAAGTTTGGTTTTGATCTCTTTTGATTCCAAGTGAAAAATCCCCCTACATTTGGCAAAAAGTGAGGCAGAATCTGACTTAGTGAAAATTTCACTAAGTGTTGGAAAAAGTGACATTTTCACTTTTCAGCCACTTTGATCACTCCATAACTCAAAATCCTTAATGAATTGGAATGACTTGTAGTTGAAGTTTTTGTAGGTGATAATGAGGGCTACAAATCCATCTTTGGATGAGAAAAAATGGCCTTGTGGTTTAGGAGTTACGGTCCTCCAAAGTTGGTACCTTTGCCACTTTATTTTTAACTTAGAAAAATTTCTAAGTTTTATGGTTACCCCTTTTACAAGTTATCTCACTTTTCTTGATTTTTCTTGATGAATGATGATTCAAATCATACATTAACATCATTTTAGGGTTAAAAATCCATTTTGGTGAAAAATATCAAAAAGTTATAGTTGACTTTTGTGCACAATTGACTTTTTATCAGATGAATTCCAAACTGTGCAATTCTTCAGGAAATCATGTCCTTGACCTAAATAAAACTTGATGGACATGTTCCATGGGTGTCATAGGGTATATTCAATCATGTATTAGGGTTTGGGAGCATGTCCAGGTCAAAAGTCAAAGTTACAGTTGACTTTTCCCTTAAAACCCTAATTGTGGTATAGATGAAATTGAGACTTGTTGCTCAAACTTCTTGGATTAATCCATTGTCCCAAATGGATCAATATGGTATATTAGAGACCCTCAAATCATCTCTTGAGGTCTTGGCTCATGGTTTGTCCCAAAAGTCAACTTAGGGGTGAATTAGGTCAAGAAACCCTAATTCCTGATTTTTGATGAATGCATCCCCTGAGGCAAAATTAACTTGATGCATGGGTTCATGAGGTTCCATGAAGTATATTAGGTTATGTTTTGGATCATTTCCTTGTGCCCAGATGAAAATTTCCATCTGGAGGCCCTGGTCGACCAAAACCCTAATTTGGTGACACTGTCGATCTTGAGACTTGATCCACCTAGAAGGGAGCAGGCTTGTGCTTAATCCTTGAAGTGGGAGTCCTTTTTGATCCATTGTGGATATTTAAGAGATTTGACAAGTTGAAGATCATGTCATTTCTTGATTGATCCTTTGTCTAAGCACTCAGAGAGGGCTTGAAACCCTAATTTTGATTGCAGTGGATGCTCACCCATCTTTGGGGAGACTAATGAAGCATAAAGGTACATCCATATTGTGATGATGATTTTCACAATGATGGGAAATCTAAGTGGTCAAAATTTGGGGTATTACACCTCCCTTGCCGTGTCCGTATTAAGCTGCTATCCTTCCTCTTCTTCTCCGTTTCCGATTCACTAATCCTCTTCCCTTTGTTTGCAGGTGAACGATGGAGGCCAAGCTCAGAGGGATTAGGGTTCTGATTTTTGAACCCTAATTCTCAAATGCGTAAGAGCTCTACTGAAGGGTGTGGGATTCGCGCAGCAGCTGTGTGTTTTTTTAGCTTAGGGTTTTTTTTCTTTCTGAATTTTATCTCAGTTTATATAGACAAATTTTTAGGTTTAAAAATTGATTAGGTTGATTTGTTTTTAGGTAATTTATGATGTGATTTGATTCAATGTAATATGAGATTTGATAAGATTTTCTGTTGTAATTTACTCCAAAAATTTCAATGCGATTGATTCAATTTGATCTGTTTTTGTTTACCATTGATTCTGCGCAAAATTAGGGTTTCCCCTTGGGGAAGACGGTGACTCTATTGGTCAAAAATTTTGACCAGCAATAAAACAAATAATAATAAAAGATAAAATAAATAACAATAAATAAAAAATAACCACATAAACCAATAAAAATAAAAATGGGAATTCTATTATTCTTAACAATAATCCACTTAATTAATAATGATAAAAATAAAATAACAAAGAATAATAATATCAAAACCATATTAATAAAATGAATAAAAAATGAAATGATAATAATAATCAATAAATGAGCTAAAAAAGAAATAAAAATGATACCTTAATATCCATATCATTAAATACCCTAATTACTAAAAATAAAAAATATCCTTAAGTTCTAAAAAATCAATTAATCCTAATAACCCTTAAAGCAAAATATAAAAATCTCTTAAAATAATCCAAAAATAATACTTATTATCTAACAAAATTTATTATTTAAAATATTAACTCTAAAATAAAAACCTAATTAATTCTAACAAAAACTTTTCTTCCTAACATTTTAAAAATAATTAACCATAAATATTATCTAATTAAACTAAAACTTTTTAATTTCTAACTAATTATAAAAGCCCCTTATATAAAACCAAACCCAAAATAGACCTAAAAGTACTAACAAATCCCCAACAGCCCAAATGACATCTGAATGACACCCCCTTGGTAGCACAAAAAAAACCCAAAAAAGATGAAAAACACTGGTCAAAATTTAGGGTACTACAATCTTAATCTTAGAGATTAAGAAGAAAATGAAGAGCCTATCCAATGCAGAGAGCCTTCCTGTTCCCTTTTCTCTGGGTCTAAGATTCGTTCCCATGATTTGGTACCAGACTTTTGCCTCAGGGGTGAGAGAAGAGAGACTGTCAGCAGGTCCTTTGTGAAGAAAGATTATATGAATGTGTTTAACGAACCAATTTTTTCCTTTGTAATATTCAACACATTCACCATCCTCTTTACATTCAATAGCTTGAGAGATGATTGTGAAATTAATCATAATGGGAAAACCAGACACAGTAGATAGAATGTAACAAGTATCAGACTCATATGCAAGGATGCGAGCATTTGCCTAGAACTCTTTTACAAGAACTGGAAAGATAGGTCCATTGAGAATTTAAAGATATTTATCCCAATTTTGGTAGATGATGTATGAGAGAATATTGGAAAGACCATTGTCAACTAGAGCCTTGAAATCAATAGAGTATTCTTTCAAGAGATCTAAGTCAGAGATTTCTCCCTTAATGGTTTTAGAAGACATAGTGAATAAAAAAAATAGGAAAGAAAAATAAGATGAATAGTTATAAGGAGAAGTGTGGTATATAAAGAGAACAAAGAGTGGTAGCAATAACTAGCAATAAAGAATAGATGAATCGAAACAAAGAATTCATCATTTCCAATACAAGAGATACAAACAAGAACAAGGAATGATAAAGGAGTGTATTAGTCTGTCATACCCCAAATTTTGACCACAAGATTTCCCACCACTGTGCAAATCATCACCACAATATGGATGTACCTTCATGCCTCATCAATCCTCTCAAAGATTGTTGAGCATTCACTACAATCAAGAATTAGGGTTTTTTGCCCCCTCAGAGCACTCAAACGAAGGATCAATCAAGAATGGACATGATCCTCAACTTGTCAAGTCTCTCAAACATCCATGAAGGATCAAGAGGTCTCCCACATCAAGAATCAAGCACAAGAGTGCAACATTTCAAGTGGATCAAGCCTCAAGATCATTAGAGTTGCCAAATTAGGGTTTTGGTCGACCAAGGCCTCCAGAGAGAAATATTCATCTGGGCATGAGCCAATACTTCAAAACATAATCCAAGAATCTCAAAGGGACCTTATGGACCCAATCATAGAGTCAAAATAGCCTCAGAGGATGCATTCATCAAAAATCAGGAATTAGGGTTTCTTGACCTAATTCACCCCTAAGTTGACTTTTGGAGCAATGCATGAGTCAAGACCTCAAGAAGTATTTTGAAGACCTTCAATACATCATATTGATCCATTTACAATATTGGATTGACCCAAAGAAGTTGGTTCATAAGCAATACAAGGATTCAAATTCATATGGACCAATTAGGGTTTTCTGATGAAAAGTCAACTGTACCTTTGACTTTTGACCAAGACATGATCCTAAACCTTGGGACATGATTCAAGACACTCTATAACCCCTATGGAATCCATCCATTAGGTTTGAATTAGGTAAAGGATTTGATTTCATAGAGGATCACAAAGTTTGAAATTCATCTGATAAAAAAGTCAACTGTGCCAAAAACCAAGTTTGACTTTTTGAATTTCTTGACAAACAAGGCTTCCATAAGTAAAAAAACAATGTTAATTTATGGTTTGGATCATCATCCATCAATAAAAATCAAGAAAAATAGGGGTACTTGCAAAAGGGGCAACCATAAGAAACTTGAAATTTCACTAAGTTATGGAAAAAAGTGATTTATACCCAACTTTTCAAGACCATAACTTGTGATCCAAGTAACCTTTTTCTTCCATCCAAAGCTCAAATGAAAATTCTCATTACATACTTCAAGATTGTTAACTACGTCAGATTCCAAATCCTCATGGATTTTGAGTTATGGATTGATCAAAATCACAAAAATATGAAAATGACCATTTTTCCAACACTTAGTGAAATTTTGGACATAATATGTTTTGCATTTTCACCAACTTTGAGGCCATTTTTCACAATGATCGTTGATGATTCAAGATTAAAGTTGGACATCAAAGTTAAAGTAGGATATACAAGCTTTCCAAAGAGTACAAGAACTCCCATTAATTCAACTTGAGCAAGAAGTTACAAGCATTGAAACATGCCTTGCTCAAACTGATTTCCAAGGCAGATTTTGGGCATTACTTGTGGCACACGATTCTTAAGTCCAAATTTGGTGACTATGCAAGACTGATCCTCATCCAAATCCAACAAGAATCTCATTCAATCATGAATAACATGCAACCTTGGACCCTAAGGCAAGGATTCTATCATTTGGCATGTGATCATTCAAGCTTGCAAATCCAAAAATCAAGTTTTGTCATTTGGCATTGATGTGGAACATAGAGTTGTCATGAACCAAGCCATATCAGTCCAATTGAGTCAAGATTGACTCAAAATTCAGAAGACCTAAAGCTACCAAGACCAGCTCAAGTCAATGGCTAAGAGGAGACTTGGTATATTGGCATTTAAGAAAGTGTTACATGACAAAATCCATTGGATAATAGCATGCTCCCTCATCCACTCACTATTCCTTCAAAAACAAACTTCCTCTACTATAAATAGAGGTCATTTCTGATGTTTCAAACCACACCAAAACAATACCAAAGCCTTGTTTTCTCACTCTCCCTCTCTTACTTCAAATTCAAGTCACAATGAAGCAATTTGGGGATTCTTGAAACCAGAGCAAAAACCACTCAAATAACTATCCAAACACATCATAAATCATCTATTGGAGGTGTTCAAACCTTCATCCTCATTGTACATCACCAAAATCAGAAAGTCAACCTCCAAAACCACAAATTTTGACTTTTCTGCATTTTTTAAGCCATGTCTTGATCCAGTCACTTTCAAAGCCAAGTAACCCTTCAAATACTCTCCAAATATCATCCTTAAGTTGTTCCAATAAGTGTCCCTCAACTGTAACACCATTTGAGTGAGTTACCATTTTGGTCACTTTTGCCACTTTTGCAAGAAAGAGCCAGTTCTTGTTCCTGATGTTTCCAGTTGGTTTTGATCATCCTAAAAGCTTCTAAGGGATCTATCAAGAGTGTCTAAGGTATTAGATTACTTATGGCACAAGGATTTTGAAAGATAGCATAAAGAGCTTCAAGAGGTAAGTGCATAACAACTTGAACTCTTTAAAATATGCATTGCTTTGATGTCCATTGATCATAAACATGTCATACATATCATATGTGTTGTGTTTGAACCAATTGCTTGTATGAAGTGGTAGCATAGAACTTGCAATTTTTGGCCTATTTTGAAACCACTATCGGGTTTTAAAATGTAGGCATCTTTAGAAAATTCTAAAACCACCATTGGATTCCTCATGAAATTCTAGGTAGGATCCATCTAAATTTCATCCATTTTCATGGAGAAATGAAGAAGTTATGACCTTCTTGCAAATCCCCCAAAACCTGATTTTTGCCTTGGCCTGACCTGAAAATAAGGCTACCCTTATGTATTCATGGGGTAGTTTTGATACACTGATGTATCACCACCCCAGTGGTAGCAGCGTGTGTTTGTTTGGTTAGAGGGCGTGGGTTCAACATCCACCCAGACCATTTTTGGTTCCCTCTCCTTTTTTGTTATTTTTCTCATTTTTCATTATTTTCTTAATTAATCTCAAAATTAATTTCTCCTTCAATTTTAATTATTTTTTATTAGTTCTTTTTTCAAAAATTCACAAAAATATTGAAATATTTTATTCTACAAAAAATCAATTTTATATTATTTATTTAGTATAGCTTGAATTTTTCTAATTAATTTCATTTTATTTGTTTTCAAACATTTTTAAAATGAGATTTCCACCTTGAATTTTCAAATTCAAATGAATTATAAGTTTTCACATGATTAAACATGATTTTTCAAAACATTGTTCAAAGTTGACAACTTGTTTTTAAATATATTTGATATTTTATATCATTTATTATTTATTTTTCTTTGATAAATATAAAATTTTGGGCATATAAAATTTTGGGCCTCAGTCATTGTATAAGTCCCGATACAATAAACGGTGTGATCGCTGTTTTTTCATCTGGGCATCTCCTTGAGCTGTAAGCCCCATCTCTTGTATAAAAAATAACCTTTTGGGCCTCTATTAGAGTGTAAGACCCATTCTTTCTTGTACATAAACAATTTTGGGCCTTAGTCATTGTATAAGTCCCTCTGTGATTTTCAAAATCACGACGTGATTGTCGCCTTTTCAAATAAATGATCTGGGCATCTCCTTGAGTATAAGCCCCATTTTTCTTTCTTCACAAACATTTTGGGCCTCTAATAGAGTGGAAGAACCAAACCCCTTTGTAAAAAAATAATTTTTTGGGCCTCTGCTATAGTATAAGTCCTACAACGTCTGTCGGTATCGCAATATGATCAATATTTTCAAATAAGTCATTTGGGCCTCTCCTTGAGTATAAGCCCCAATATTTTTGCATAAAACCTTGTTTTCAACAACAAAACAAACTCTCTCTTAATAAAAGTTCAAATTCAAAGTTTTCTCAAACCTTTCTACAATTTCTTGAAACCTTAAAAAAGGCAATACAATTGTAGTCAATACAACAGATCACAATATGCTTGGGCTTCTTCACAACAAGTATGTCCCAACATCTCTTGCAGTGCATATCTTATATTTATCTGTCAATATAATTGTCTGTATATACTTGTGCATATCTTGCTTAGAGTTTTCCCCAGCAGTTAGGTCTATGTTTTGGTCAAACCAGAGGTTACTTACAACATAGTCAAGACTAGTTCCCCATAGGAAATTCCTTATACAGTCTTGCCTCCTCTTGGGCTTATACAATATGGAACAGAGAAATGCATTATTTCTGGTGAAACTTTTCTCAAGACTGTCAGAACTTTGAAATTATATGTGTATACAAGAAATTTATTTCCCCAAAGAGGATTAATTCCCGGTGAAACCTCTTTTGAATTTCCTCAAACCTTAGAACTGTTCAATAAAGAAAGGATTAATTTCCGGTGAAACCTTTCTTGAACTTTTCTTAGGCTTGGACTCACAGGCTTCCTAAAAGCATCCCCCAGCCTCCTCTTGGGCTTAGTACAAGAACCAACAGGCTTCTTAGAAGTTTCCCTCAGCCTCCTCTTGGGCTTAGTACAAGGACCCAAAGGCTTCCTAAAGGCATAGGATAGAAAATAGTCATCTATACTAGTTCAATCCTCAGGAAAGTCGGAATTCCAAAACATCAAACCATTTTTAGGGTTGATCTTCATCCCTTAAACCCTCAGCCTCCTTTTGGGTTTCATACAAGCAGACTTGGACAGTCTCAGCCTCCTCTTGGGAATCATACAAAGATCATTCTCCAGCTAAGAGTCAACCTCTATGTAAATAGACTTGGAAGGTCTCATCTCCTCTCAGAAACCCTCAAGTTTCCAAAAAGCACAGGAAAACCCCTGATCATTTCATCAATATACTAATCTCCAACAGAGTTGAAACCTCATAGGTTTTTAAACTCATCTTTAAACCCATCTGATCCCCCAACAAGGCTTAAGCTTTCATTTTAAGAAATCCCAGCCAGGGTCAATTTACTATCAACAAATCCCCCAAGAGAATCAGAGCCTCATGGCATCTGATATCCCATCTCTTCCCTTATTCCCAGAAAGAGCAAAACCCTTTGGATTACCCAACACAATTTGGACCTGCTCCTGGATTTCCATAAATCCTCAGCAAGAGATAACCTCCTCTTAGGCTTCATATAAGAATTTCCCCCAGTGGAGTCAGTCAGCCTCAATCTTGGGCTTTGTACAAGACAGATAAAACTCTCCCCAGTGGAGTCAGTTTCTTTTAGCTTAAACCTTGGGCTTTGATCAAGGCACACAAAGATCAACATCCCCTCAGATGAGACCATGAGTCCTCTCTGTAGGAGGATATCTCCTCTATACATCACATATTAAAACAAACAATCAAAACCTTTGTCCAGATAATTGCTGTAAGTGGCACACTTGTTGATTTAAAATCCAAGCTGGAGTCCTTCCTTTATCCTGGTTAAAAATCATCTTTCATCTAACAGCTATAAGTGGCAAGCCTCTGGATTATTTACATCCATGCCAATATCCCTCTCTTAGGATGAAAGACTCATAAGGAAAAAGCGACATTGCTCTACACTGAGTTAAAGCTTTCTTCCTTCATGACATCCCTCTTATAAAGGAAATTATGGCATTGCTAGATTCACATATCCCAGTTAAAGTAATTTCCCTTATAATCAATTTCTCAACATTTGTGATGAATAAGTGAGATATTCTTCCTTTAGAGATGACAAATTCTCTCTCTCAGTCACCCTTTTAGCTTAAATCTTGGGCTTCAAACAAGACACAAATACTCCAATAGCTTCAATCTTGGGCTTTAAACAAGACACCAAACATTTTCCTCCCATAGAATAGAAGGAACTACAATTGCTCTGATATCCCAAATCTCTTTACGAGAATACATAGGCATAAGATTACGAAATCTTAGTGAGCACACAAATAAAAAACTTTAGGTTCAGTACCTTCCCAAAAAAACGGAAAACCCGAAAATCTCAAAAATAGTCTCTCAATTCTCCCAAATGAGAAACTTTCCCAAGCCACAACAGATAAACACAAGAAAGCATTTTAAATCAACAGAGAAATATGCAATAACGGGCCTATGGGTAACCATATATACACTGGGTGTTAATAGCTTCCCTTTGTATAACCCGACCCCGTTCCCCGATCTCTTAGCATTTGTTAAAGAAAACATTTGCGTGCAAGGTTAGTTTTAGATATCTTCCCTTTCCTTTCCAGCTTCATAGGATAAATAAAAAATCAGAAAGTAGCACCCAATTCCAACCATTGTAGTAAGGTGGCCGCGTCACCGACAAAAATCGCACGCTACAGAAAAATGGCGACTCTACTGGGGGGGTTTTAGGATTATAGTTCCTAAAAGGTCTAGGCTTTGCTTTGCATTTATTTCTCTGCTTATTCACTTGCTTTCTCATTCTTTTACATATATCATTTACTGTCATATTACTTGATACCCGTGTTTAAATTACTATTAACTAGGAATGCAATTAATACGCATGTGGAAAGTTTGAGAGAACATTAAGATAAGTGGTGGCGTCTCCAAGGAGGCTTATAGGGTGTGATTCCCGACCAAGTTAACTTGGCAGTCCACCGAATCAGTCGAGGTACCTGTGTGGACTTGCTAATGTTGAACGACTGTTGTCGTGAAAGCATAGTTTTCCCAGTGCGGTACCCATGAAACTGAGGATTTAGTAGACATTTAACCATTTAAACCATTAGGTAGTGCGGTGACTATCGAGAATAGTTGACACACGATACTACACTCAAAAGAGATTCATCTTAGGATATTACAGCTCTACTGAGTCAATCGGTTTGCTGTTAATTTTCCTAAGAGGGGTCAATGATTTTGGGAACCTCTGTTAGAACCCGTTCTACAGGTACAAAAATTGACCAATTAGTACACACCTTTGGGGATGGGTAGATCAATGGCTCCATGCTCGTGACGACGAACCCCTAAACCCATGTTTTCAAGTGTTTTTGTTTGCTGCATTCATGCATTCATTAAAAAACCTTTTAAAAAAAACAAGAAAAAAATCTTTTTTCTAAAAGGACTAAAACAATAATTGTAAATGTCAAAAAGGTTGCGTTATGGATTTCGGAAGGAAAAACGCACAAGTACACCTTCAAGGTTTCAAAACTGGATGATCTAAAGAAATTAGGAAGGATGATTACTAATCCCGAGGTTTTCAGAGCTAAGCACGGGGGGCTGTTTTCTCTTCTAAAGATCAACATGGTTGAAGGGATCCTGTCTACGTTGATTATGTTCTACGATCCAGTATACCACTGCTTCACATTCCCAGATTATCAGCTCAAACCAACACTGGAGGAGTACTCCCACCTGATTGATTTACCTATCACTGATCGAGATCCATTTTCTAGACTGGAAGAAATTCCAAAAGAACAAACCATTGCAAGAGCAATCTCTTTAGAAGAGTCAGAAGTCAGGACTCACATGACCACCAAAGGAGGAATCCAGGGTTTACCAGGTAAATTCCTGATGGAGAAAGCTCTATACTTTGCCAGTATAAGAAATATAACCGTTTTCGAGGATATCTTTGTTCTGCTCACATATGGGTTATTCCTCTTTCCCAACATCGAAAACTTTGTCGACAACAATGCTGTTAATATATTCTTGATTGGAAACCCAGTACCAACCTTGCTTGCGGATGCTTACCATTCAGTACACTTAAGTAATTTGTACAGTGGAGGGATGATCACATGATGTGTACCATTACTCTACAAATGGTTTATTTCCCACTTGCCCAAGTTTGCTGTTTTTTGGGATCACAAGAGTAAGCTGCGATGGTCACAGAAGATTATGTCTCTTACCAATACAGACATAGATTGGTACAATCAGATTTACGAAGGGATAAAGATCATCGACAGATACGGAAATTTCCCCAATGTACCCCTCATTGGTACTAAAGGAGGGATCAACTATCATCCAATTTTAACTCGCCGTCAACTCGAATACCCGATGAAGAATATCCCACATAATGCTTATCTGAAATGTCTTTTCTTCAAGGAAGGAGAAAATGATAGGACACTGAAGAAAGAAATAGTGCACGCCTGGCAACATATTCACAAGAAAGGGAGAGAATCCCTGGGAAGACCAAATTATTCCTCTGCAGAACCTTATCTCCACTGGGTGCAAACTAGAGCCATCAAACTAAGGATGCCTTACCCTTGTCAAGAAGTTTTTCCATTAAAGGAATCTGTCCTTTATTTCATGTCTGATGCGGAAAAACTCCAGATCGCTCTCAACAAAGTTCAACGTGAGAAAAACTCTTGGAAGAACAAATACCCGATCCTTAACTTGGAATGTACCAAGATTTAATAAATGCTAAAGGAAAAGGATGCTCTGATTGAGATATTAGTGCAGCATGCTATGGAAAGTCAGGAGGAACGAAGGAATTTGCTCACTCCTTTCACTTGGCAGAGAGTCATTGACCCGACAACGGCTGAAGGAGCCTAATATAAGAAAAGAAAAGTTCTGGAATCAGCATCTGAGCTCTCCTCAGAGAGAACTTAAGATCCATAGGCCTAATTTCCTTTCACGCACTTTGTAAAATACTGTATTTTTCTTAGTAAAATACTGCAATCTTTCAAGTTCAATAAAAGGGTCTCCCCCGCTGTATGATATTTGCAATATAATTGTTAACAGTTCTTTTGAAAACAAAAAACTAAAAAATATAACATTCTTTGCATATCATTCATCATTCTCGCATATCACATCTTTGTCTTTGAGTCTCACGCATGTGTTGTACTCTAGAGTCAAGCTGTCTCATTCGTATAATACTCGGGCCAATCGACAAAAGAAAATGGATAATCTCGAGGAAGAGAACAGAGAACTGAGAGAAGAAATCAACGCTCAAAAGGAGAGTTTGGAGAAACTTCACCACGACCTGCAATCCTTGGTAACAGCCCAGGAGCAACAACATCAAAGGACTGTGATTTCAGAGATTACGCCTACACCAGTGTTTGAGACACCTAAAAGTCATCCTCAGTACAACATGCCTAGAGGTTTCCCCTAGGGCATGCCTCACAAATTTATACCTGAAGGATACATTCCACTGGTCACTGAAGACCCAGAAGTTGTAGCAAGAACAGCCAGACCTGAAGGTTACAAACTTCAGGGAAAGGAAGATGCAAGGGTTACAACAGAATCCCCTGAAGGTTACAAACTTCAGGTCACTGAAGTGCCAAGAGTCACCACTGTAATGACTATACCACAACCAGTGGTACACACTGTCCCAGAAGGACAGATTCTAGAAGCAGTTTCTGGCAGAAACAAAGACGTATACGAAAGGATGAATGAGTTGCAGGAACAATTCTTGGAAATGCAGAAGGAACTGTATGCCATTCGTGGTCAAGACTTATTCGGAAAAGACGCCGCCGACCTTTGTTTGGTCCCTAATGTAAAGATACCGCACAAATTCAAGGTGCCCGACTTTGAAAAATACAAAGGCAATTCTTACCCTCAAAGTCACTTGGTGATATACGCTCGGAAAATGTCTACCCAGACAGATAATCAGTAGCTACTGATCCATTACTTCAAACACAGTTTAACCGGTGCCACACTCAAATGGTACATGGGTTTAAACCGCACCAAGATCAGTACTTTCATAGATATCGGGGCAGCCTTCTTTCAGCAGTATAAATACAATTTGGACATGGCACCAGATAGGGACCAGCTCAGAGCAATGTCACAAAAGGATAAAGAAACTTTCAAGGAATATGCTCAGAGATGCGTGAAATTGTCACCTAGATCTGTCCTCCTCTCGTGGAAAAGGAAATGACAAAGATCTTCCTGAAAACTTTAAGCTCATTTTATTACGATAGAATGGTCGCCAGTGCACCTAGTGACTTCACTGAAATGGTGAACATGGGAGTACGCCTTGAAGAAGTAGTCCGAGAAGGATGATTGGTCAAAGATGCAGAGCCATCCAGCAGTACCAAAAGATACGAAAGTGCTTTCCAAAAGAAAAAAGAGCAGGATATCAGTAATATCTCTCTGGGAAAGCAAAGGCAAAGGTATCAACCGATAGCAGCGGTAACTCCCGCTATCAACCCAGTGCCAGCTCTGACTTATCAACCTCAGGTTGCTCAGAGCCAACCAAATCAACAACAGTATCAGCAAATGCCGTAACAACCTCTTCAGCAGGCTCGCCCTCAGTACAATAACAACTATCGTATTACACGACCATCAGGGTTCGACCCTATATCGATGTTGTACGCAAAGTTATTTCCGCTTCTACTGGCCAAGGGGGATGTTCAAACTAGGACTCCTCTTATAGTGCCAGAAAATCCACCTTTTTGGTTCAAAGCAGATCAGACTTGCCCTTACCATCAAGGAGGATTGGGACATAACATTGAGAATTGTCTCAGCTTCAAGTCTGATGTACAGAAGCTTGTCAGGAACGAGATTTTATCTTTCAAAGATACTAATCCAAATGTTCAGACGAACCCATTACCACAACATGAGAAGACCACAGTGAATTTGATAGAAGGAGAACCTGTCAACAGATATCAAATACATAATG
The DNA here is from genome assembly GCA_022829125.1 of Lathyrus tuberosus. NCBI lineage: Eukaryota > Viridiplantae > Streptophyta > Magnoliopsida > Fabales > Fabaceae > Lathyrus > Lathyrus tuberosus. Next base: position 1,685,451 of record JALAZF010000323.1, on the reverse strand, counting down.
TACGCTTACTGGGAACCAACCTGGTAAAAATGCATTGCAAATAGAGCGGGTACGGCCATGTCCTATTTCAAAACTATCATCAGTGTGATATCTGTTCCAAGGACAATCAAGGGTGTACCATAGTACAAGTAGCTCTACAAGAACAAATGGATCTGGGCTGGATTCAGGATCACAGGATTCATGAAGTAAACATGGCCCATGCCCATCCCAACATTGTTCAGAACCACGACATTCGTGCAATGAACGTCAATCTGGTGGCATTGCATTCAAGGCAAAGTCAGTATTACAATCTGCCACGACACAATTACAGCACTTGCCCGATCTGCTCAACAAATAATCAGGGATGCTCTTTTGTACAAGAGGCCCTCCAATGTCAAATGGATCTCAGATAGATCCAAGAGTACCATGAAAGAAGTGATCATCAAGTCAATATGGTCCAAATCTTTGACATACGCCTAATGAATACCAGACTAGTCGAATTGCATGCCAAACATGTTAGACTTGGTTTTCTGGCCTCGCACGATTATCAAGACTGTAAAGAATGTTGCGAAAACAACCAAGGGTGTGCGCTTATGCAAAGGACTCTTCAACATTTGTTAGACCACTGGTGGCTTCCGATCTACTTGGATGAAGATACACAACAGATAAGCATGACCGATAGGAATCCTGGTAAACATCAAAGTCGTGATATCCGCTTAATAGAAACAGATCTAGTAAGGATGCACTGCATACAAAGCGGATATGGTCAGGTACCACCTCACAATTATGAACATTGTGGAGTATGCTCGGAAAATAAGCAAGGATGCTATCTCGTACGAGCAGCTCTCCAGCATCAACTAGAGAGAAAGGAGATTCAACCATGTTCGAATTCTGAATCAATCAACATGATACAAGATTACTTCCCTGGTCAAAGCAAAAACACTGTCATAATCTCCGATCATGGAACAACCAAGGATGTTTGTGTCATAATTCCTCTTCTTAATGAGTCAAAAGTCTCTCTTGACAGTAGAAGAATTCTCAACCTAGAACCAATTGAGGTTTCTTACAACGATCAAAAGGCCCATAAAGCCCTTGTGGTCATCTTCTTGCCAGGTCTAATACCATACAAGTCAGAAAAGGCTATCCCATACAAGTACGGTGCAACGACCATAGAAAATGGAAAAGAAACTCCATTACCCTCCATTGTGAACATTGTCGACATCAGTTGAGTTACCCGGAGCGGTCGGATCTTCAACAGAGGAGTTGGGGAACCTACCAAAGAAAAGGAGCCTCAAATGGAATTTCTTAACCAACCAGTCGGTCAATCCAGCAATACAGAACTTATAAAGAACAACGATGAGATGCTGAAGCTCATCCAGAAGAGCGAGTACAACATTGTGGATCAATTGTTGCAAACTCCATCTCGAATCTCTGTACTATCTCTCCTGCTTAGTTTAGAAGCTCACAGGGAAGCCCTACAGAGAGTCTTAGAACAAGCCTTTGTGGAACAAGATGTGACAGTAGGACAATTTGACAGCATCATCTCCAACATAACTTCCTGCAACAACTTGGGATTCGGTGATGAGGAACTGCCAGAAGAAGGCAAAAACCATAATATGGCACTTAATATCACAGTCAATTGCCAAGACGATACTTTAGCCAGCATACTGGTAGACACAGGTTCATCCTTAAATGTCATGCCAAGGTCAACTTTGGTTTGACTATCTTTTCAAGGAACTCCGATGAGAGGAAGTGAGATCATCGTCAAAGCCTTTGACGGATTCAGAAAAACAGTTATCGGCGAAGTTTATCTTCCCATAACCATTGGTCCTCACACTTTCCAAGTCACTTTCCAGGTCATGGACATCTGGGTAGCATACAACTGTTTATTAGGAAGACCTTGGATACACGAAGTCGGGGCAGTCACTTCGACACTTCACCAGAAGCTGAAGTTCGTCAAGAATGACAAGTTAGTCACAGTATGTGGAGAGCAAGCCTTAATCGTGAGCAACTTATCATCATTCTTCTGTGTAAAACCAGAGGAGGTCGTTGGAACTCAGTTCCAAGCACTCTCGGTGAGCAATGAGAATCATCAAGAAAGAGGGACGTCGATTTCCTCATACAAGGACACTCTCAAAGCAGTGGGGAGTGGTGACATAAAAGAATGGGGACATATTATAACTCCTACTGATAACAAGAATAGAAAAGGTCTTGGTTTCTCTCCAACCTGTACCCAAACTACGAAGAAGGACGAAAGTTTTCGTCCCACTCAGGATTTCTTCCACAACGGAGGCTTCCTTCACCCAGTGTATCAAGAAGGCATCGCCATAGAAAGGAACGACTCCTCTGATACGGATGAGGAGTGGAAGTTTTATCTCAACTCGACAGTTATATATCTCAGGGAGAAACACATATGCCATTCTGTTTTCCAAAGTAGAGCCCGAGATAATACTGAGATTAGACGTCAGAATGATATATGGAGATTGTGATCCTGAAGGATGTCGCGCTCCACCCAACTCATTAGAGGAAGACAATCTAATGAAGGACAACTTTGACTACGATTAATATGATCCACTGGATGACTTGCCTATCTGGAAGCCATACACAGAAGACTTGGGGTAAAAGAGTCAGTCGGATAATGCCTATCAGCTGAGTAATCTTAAAAAGAATACCCATGTTCCCACAGAGTCATGGAATCTTTATTCAGGACATTCCGAAAATGTCCAATACCATGGTGATGAATTTGCAAAGATTGTAGGACAATAATTCATTAATTATGCATTTCCTGAGGTCAACGTCATTGAGAAAGATGACTCCTCTATTCCCAAAGAAACCTGGGATACCTTGGGACAGCCATGCGACAAGTACGACTTTCTAGTCAAGTACACTGCCCCTGAAAGCTCTCGCATCAGATACGAGGATATCCAACCAACTAGATGGGGAGATCCTCTTGAGAGTGAAAACACTATGGAAAATGCAATAGAAGAGTCCTCTTATGACAACTCTGCATGGGAAGAAGACTCCAATGATTCTACTCCCCCAGAAATTAACGCCATTTCTGAAGACAAACCAATAAGGAAAGTACCAGACTTTTTGATCCACAGAGGAGTTCGTCGCCATTGGGTTGCATTCGATGTCCCGAAAGTCGTCCACAAGTCGAAGTAATCACCATCTTTTGTTTTGACCTTTCACCTTGCCCGGGTGAAATGGATGTTTTATAGGGCTCACTTTTCTGTTAATGTCCCTCTTCGCTTTGCCCAAAGCAACAGAGTTTTGTTTTATAGGGTGTGTTTCAAGAATCGACAAATTATGAATAAATAATTTCATTCTGAATTCCCGCATTTAGTGCTGTTTTCACTTTTCGTTTTTCAGAAAATGGTAATCCTAAAAAAAACAACCCAAAATAAAAACAAGCTTTTTCAGAAAATCCACTGCACACACTTTTGCATTCTCTCTATCTTTTCTAAAAAGGAATCATCACATCATGTAGATTGCTTGTTTTAAACCCCATTGAAACATACAACCCAATGCCTTCTCCCAACTTTGAATTCCCGGTATTTGAAGCTGAAGAAGAAGAGGACAAAGAAATTCTAGAAGAGATTTCCCAACTACTCAGGCAAGAGGAAATGTCTATTGAGCCTCACAAAGAGCCATTGGAAATGGTCAATTTGGGTTCAAAAGAAGAAAGAAAAAGTTAAGATTAGAGCACTGCTCAGTCCAACTGTCAGAGAAAGCTTGATAAAACTTCTCCAAGAGTTTCCAGATGTATTTGCTTGGTCCTATCAGGACATGCTAGGGTTGGATACCAGCATCGTGGAACATCGCTTACCACTAAAAATAGAATGTCCTCCAGTAAAACAAAGACTAAGAAGGACTCATCCAGATATGGCCATCAAAATTAAGGAGGAAGTGCATAAGCAAATCGACGCCGGGTTTCCTTGCCACCTCAGAATATCCTCAATGGTTAGCCAATATCGTGCCAGTTTCGAATAAAGAAGAAAAATTCAGAATGTGTAGACTACAGAGATCTAAACAAAGCAAGTCTGAAGGATGACTTCCCCTACCACACATAGACATGCTGGTAGACAACACAGCAAAATTCAAAGTCTTCTCCTTCAAGGATAGATTCTCGGGCTATAATCAAATCAAAATGGCGCCGGAAGGTATGGAGAATACTTCATTCATCACCCCATGGGGCACCTTTTATTACAAGGTAATGTCGTTCGGTCTGAAGAACGCAGGGGCAACCTATCAAAGGGCCATGACAACTCTGTTTCACGACATGATACACAAAGAGATTGAAGCGTACGTCGATGACATGATTGCCAAATATAAAAAAAAATAAGACCATGTGACACACCTATTATACCCCAAAATTTTCCCTTTAGATGTCACGACATCTTGCACTTTCATTAGGGTTCAATCATCTATGCATTGTCAACTAACCATCATATTTTGCTAGTTTGTTCTTCTATTTGAAAGCTAGGGTTTTGCACAAGAAAGAAGGTAATATCAATAAGCCAAGTTCTTATATGTTTCAAGGTCTCCTAAGACATTTTTTTGGTTCAATACATCCATCCCAAGTGTTCAATAGGTGGTTGAGGAAGATGTTTGAATTCATCTGGTCAAGAAAGTCAACTGAGGCTCCAAAAGCTCAATCTTTGGTCTTGAGGGCTAATCATGAATTTTTCAAATCATGTTCCATGGTCTCATGTGATTGGATCAAGAGAAATCAAAGAGAAACCATAAAATCAGGAGTTGTGGAATTAGGGTTTTGACCTGAAGAATTACAAGGAAACCTTGGTGTGATCAGTCAATGCTTTGATTGGTTCATCAACCAATTGAGCTTACATACACTCAAGAGGCCTTATCCATCAATAAATCAAGTGTGTTTGGCTCCCATCATAAGTTCAGTGAACCTCAAGTTCATCTGGCCCAAATTAGGGTTTTGTCAGGAAAAGTCAACCATGCCTTTGACTTTTGGTCAAGGCATGATCCCAAGTCTTGGGACATGATTCCATATGTTCATGTACAACCTTGGATGCAATCTATTGGTACTTGAAGATATTGAGAAAGCAAGATCATCAAGGATCACCCAGTTGAATTCATGAGGAAATTAGGGTTTTGCCTGAAAAGTCAAACCTTTGACTTTTGATATTTTTGGTCCAAGATGAAGTATTCAAGCCATATTCCATCAAGATATGTTTTATTTTTGAGTTAGAGCATGAGAAATCAAGATTTGAGAGGTTTCTTGCAAAAAGGGCAAAGTTTGGTTCTTGAAATTTTCTAAGTATGGAAGAATTTAGTCCTTGTGTGAACTTTGAAGAGTCATAACTCTCAAACCACACATCCAATTTTTGTGGTCCAAAGCTCAAATTGAACCTCTCATCATCAAATTTAAAATGTATTAGAGGGTCCTTTTCCAAAAATGGATTGGTTTTTAAGTTAAGAAGCTTGGAAGTTCAAGACAATTTAAGACTTAGTGAAATTTCACTCTTTTTGCCCTAGTTTGCAGCCAACTTCAACCCCATTTTTCATCATGATTCCTTTGGATTCAAAACTTGGAGTGAACATGAACATTATAGAGCATACTTGGTGCTTTACAAAAAGTAATAGAACACCCCAATCCAATGTGTGAGCTGTGAGTTTCGAATCCATGAAGTTGGGGTCACAAACTTGATTTTTAGGTCATGAGCATGATGTTTCAACTTGCAAGATCACTCCAAATCCTCATGATCTCGTGTGACAGACCTCATTGCTTGTTAATTTGGCCTAAATCAGATAAGTACAAGTGCTTTTGAAGTATTATCCAAGTGGTTTAAGCATTGTCTCATGAATCATTCCATTTTTGGTACAAAGTGAACATTGCCATTTACATAAAGCCACTTTTGGAAATGTGAACTTGTCTTGAGCTGTGTAATGGTTCTTCCACACTCAAAAGGTTTGTACTGAGAAAGCCAAAAGCTCTGAACATTTCCAACCACCCTAGAGCAGCATGGTACATGGCTTGGAAATGACAAAATATTTGAAACTCCAAGTTGAAATGCAACCGAGCCAAAAGGTTGAAAACTCAACCATCTGGTTAGCTTCAAATCTCCATACTTTGCCTATAAATAGAGGGCTTCATTAAGCCTCAGAACACACATGAACTCACTCTAAAAACCTTTCTATTCTCCCTTCCCATAGCTTTTGCAAGAACTCTCAAAACTTGGAAAACCACTGTCCAGAACCAATCCACTCGTGCAACTCACAAACAAACTCCATAATCCTTCCATAAACACCCTATAGAACTTGTTCAAAACCATAAATAAGTCCTGTAACACCTCACATAACATCCATCATTTCTAAACTCCCATTTGCAAAAGAACACGGGTTTGAAGTTTGAAACAGTCTCCATACATTTCAAGCACCCCAGTCATCATTTCAAGTATAAACAAGCCTAAAGAGAATCTTATTTCACTTCTGTATCCTCATTTGAAGAGGCCTTGGACCTGCTCCAAAAGGTAAGTTTCTTTGAAACTCTAAGCTCAGATTCTTTGCATCTCATTGTCTCATGCTTATAGCAAAATGTAGTATGCTTTGTGTACAACATGTTTGAAGCCTTACTTGCTTTATTTGGTTTGAATACGTGAGGTTTTGAACAAGTTTTGTTTGGTGACGTTGCACTGTTGTTGAGTGTTTTATGAAGCACATGATTAGTATTAGGACATGACAACGTGACCATTAGATTCCTTGTAGAAAATACTTTAATTTAGGTTTTTACAAAATGTAAAATGGTTGAGAGATGAAGAAGTTATGCTGTGTTGAAAATTTGGGTACAAACCTGAGTTAGGGCACGAGCAGGGAGAGAGAAAAAAAGAGAGGAAGAAGGTGACATGGCGCTGAGTGTATGTGACATGGTGCTGAGTTGTCCGTCTTGTAACATGTATGCCTTATGTTTTTTGTGTGCCATATAGATACTGGATGAGAGCATAGCACCGCTGGTCTAGGAGGAGGTTTTGAGAGTGTTTGCCATGCCAAAGACTGGGGTTCGAGTCCCCCTCGCCCCAGTCTTTTGTTTTATTTTCTGATTCATGTTGTTTTCACATATATTTTAGCATATGCACTTGTTTCACAAGCCATACAACCAGTGCAGCTGGTAAATGTTTTAACCACAACACTAAGGGTGTGGGTTCAACTCCCATCAAGGCCCTTTCCCTATTTTTAAGACTTAGATTTTTTAGGTTTTCTTCACAAAACTTCAAAATTCATAACTTCTTCAATTTTAGGATTTTTCAATCCCTTCTTTTTGCATTATTTTTCTTTTGTTGTATATTTTATTATGACATTTAAAAAATCTCTAAAAATATTTGTTTTTGGGGCTTTTATTCATATGTGAAGTGTAGGTTATCTTTTAAGGTAACTTAGAATAGTCTTGACCTTTAGGGTTTTAACCTTTGATCTCCCTTACCTTTTAGGACTTGTATAGGTTTGTCTTAACATATTAAGATCACTTCCCATGTCTTATACTTGTGTATGTTGTAAGTTTAGTTTAAGGTGCACTTGTAAGTGTATTTGTTACTTTAGAATGTATGAACTTTTGTCATCCCCATTGAAGTCTTAGGTAGGTCTTTACCTTCAAATTAAGACTCCCTCTTCATGTATATATGACATCAATATAGATACAAACCATCAACTTAGGTAATATCATGTACATTATGTTTAAACTTCCCTTTCATAAAAGTGGACCTTAGAATGACATAAGTGATACTTCCCCTTGACACAAAGTTTAGGTCAAAGACACTTCCCCATATTAGGTCATCACCTATTTAATCAAAATTTCTAGGGTTACTTCATGTTCCCTTTGGTTGTTTACCTTGTTCATTGATAAATGATCTTTTGTGTGTTAACATAATACTTGTATAGCCTACTTTTTAAGATACTTGCCTTGAATGTCATCACATTCAACATCCTTATTCATGTATTTTGCAATCATTAAATGTGGATATCATTGTTGCCTTTTATTTCTAACTTCATAGAGTACCCCCTTTAAGTGAGGCTAGCCTGTTAGCTCTACTCCTTAACCCTCTTTGTTCCCCTCTGTTGTGGTGAGAATTAGATAACAAGCTATTTATTAACTTGCATCGCACATCTTTGAAATTCACCACCGAGCTTTGATTTATCCAAAGGAAATGGTAAAGACCGAAAAACCCTAAGTGCGCTATGTAGAGACACAGCTAAGAGATCTAAGGTTCGGGGGTTGGTTATACTAAGGGAAGGTATTAGCACCCTAAGTATCTGTAGTACTCTACAGGAACCTCTTGTTTGTGTTTGTGTTATGATAAAGTTTCTTGCTAAGGGAAATGTGCTAAGCTAAAGGTAAAGACCTAAGGGTATATACACTAAGTTTGCTCGCCAAGACGTTGTATCTTGTGCCTACGTATCTGACTAAAGAATCAGAGCAACCGTAGTTCACCTAACTAAGGGTGAGGGAGGAACCATTGACTGTGGCCAAAGTTCCAAGGGGAATGAGTATGAGCTCAAATAGAGTTTAAGAAACTCTCTAAGTCTAAGTTATGATGTAAATGGCTATGAGGCCAAGGGGAAGCAGGGTGAAAAGCTTGAAAGCAAAGCTTGTGAGGATTGATTGTTTAGGAGAAGAGATTAATGGCTATCTCTTATGAAAGGATTGTGAAGGGTTAAAAGTTGGTGAAGGAGAAGAGATTAATGGCTATCTCTTGTTTATGTTAAAGAAGGGTTTAAGGGTTATAAGAGATTAATGGCTATCTCTTTAGAAGGCTAGGTTAAAAGGTAATGAAGTATCTATGACCTTACTTTCAATAGAGAGACCTTCCTTTGGAATAGGGAGATGATAACAATTCTTATGGGCAAGAAGTTTGTATCAAACAACAATGTATCAAAGTGAAACAAAGCTTACAATGCCATACAAGGTTAGAACCCTATGCATTAGGTATTAATAGATCAAGATGAACAAGGTATCATGACAAAAGGATCAAAGAAGTAAAGAGTATTCCTAATAGAAACCCTAAAAGGCCTTCCACTTCCAACATGAATAAGTACCTCAAAATTATTGTTTTTCACCAATTCCTCCTCATATTCAAAAAGTAGACATTTTAAAGAGTTATTTGCAAAAAGAATGAGCAAAAAAGTGTAAGAAATGACCAAGTTATGAATTATTGAGTTTACAACATGAATTAAAAATATGTAAAATGAACAAGTGATAAAAATATAAGGAAAGGGCTCTCATGGGTGTTGAATCCGTGCCCTTGTGGTTACAGCCCAAAACACTCACCAACCTTGCCATTGCGCGTGTCTTAACATTGTATGGCAACAAAACATAATATTTGAATTAAGGGCGTTTAGAAAATTAAAACAAAAGGACTGGGGCGAGGGGGATTCGAACCCCAGTCCTCATGGTCAAATGCGCGTGTATGTGTGTGCTTTTGCCACTGGGGTGGCCCTTACATCCAGTATTAGATACAACCTCATAACATTATAAGCCCTTGCGTGTAGGACAAAAATTTTAATGAACCAAAAACCTTGCCATAGCAGATTCATGGTTTTGGACTGGTGGATCAGTGCTTCCATTCAATGAAAAAAACTTTCTTACCAATTATGTAACAAACCAATCAAGTGGAATAATAACTAGCAAACTTTCATCAATTCACTTTCAAAATTAGTTCACCAAACTAAAACAAAACAAAAGATGAAAATCCTATCCATCTTGGCTCGGAATATAAGCTGTTATGGAATTCTTTAAGACTCACAAAGAGAGCATACTCAAGAGGAAAGGAAAACACATTCAAACCATGAAATGACACAATGATCATGCTATTCACATTAAAAGGCAGTGTTCTCAACTGGTTAGATCAAAACATGACTCAAACTTCAAGTTTCAAATATCAATCCATGTCAAGCATATCAATTCATGTGTTAAGATATATGAACAATAGGCAAAAAAATGAAATTGAAAATAAGCACATGAATTAGCCATGGCAACCACCCACAAGTGTATTCAACAGAAGAGGTTCTTTCATTACCAAGTACAATGTTCGACAAACTTGAACTTTTTCAATCAATACACGAAGAACCTTTAAACCTGTATCCATTATGCATAAAACAAAACATTGTTCTGGTTCATGTACACATGAAACTAAAGAAAACCTCTACGCCCTTCAACAACTTGAAATATGAACAAAGGATTGAAGGTTAGTAGGTTCTGTACCAAACCTGTCAAATGATATTAACAATGCCGCTGTAACAAACTCAAACCTTGCTCATGCTCATTAGTCAAAACAAATTTAGATGCAGATGTTAGGAATTTAACAACAACTTATGTTATCTCAAGATAAAAGGGCAGTCAAGGCCCTTAGGGAAAGTTAAGACAAGGATATAAACAACATAAGGCATTTCAAACATGACAATATAAACATTTGAATTGTAGCAGTGTAGTTTTCAACTCAACATGATAACAACATAAATATACATGAGATACAAAGCAAACAAAACCAAGGCAGAAAATAAAGGCCTCTCAACAGACATATATGGTTTGTAGAGACATAACATCAGGGTTGGCAGTGTTAACAGGAAAGGATTTCACAAGCTCAATCAAAACTACACCATATCAATCACAACTGATAACAACAAAAATATGTTCTGAACAAAGAGTAGTAGCTTAAGCAAGACTGATGGACATATACATAACACTTCAGAAAAAGTAGAAAGCAACAAAGCAATGCACATTCATGACCAAGGATCATACAAACTAAGCACATGCATTTTTTTTAGGCCAAGAAGGCATATAGACATGAAAGGAGAGTATGGTAACAAAAACTTATTCAAGCATTAGCATTCAGACATTTACACATTCATGGCATGGTGAAGGCATAAGGCAAAGAGCTAACAGTTTCATACATCAATAAAACAGTTACATGAAAACACAAAATATCAAGGCAGCATAAGCTTCTAAACTACAAATGACAGTGCCTAACAACATCATTCCTAGGCATATGGTGAGTGTATTAGTCTTGACATTCATACCAAGCAAACATTTAGACATGTAGGAACAACTTTGAACCAAGGCAGGGCAACACAAACTCAAGATGATAGTTATGCATATGACTATAACAGTTAGGAATACCTAAAAACAAGAATCATGATCATGCTAAGCACAGACCTCAAATCAAATCTCTCATGTCATTTGGAACAAAACTAGCCTACTATGAATGTCTCTTTGGATCATGGCAGCAGGTACAGAGAAAAACAGTCATAGTGTGGCTTAGAACATGAAAAACAATAGGATAACCTGAAGTAACTCCTAATACCAGTACACATACAAGTAAGCTTTAACACCTTAGGGAAATAAGCATCGTGTTAACAGTCCCCAAGCATACTATTTCCAAGATATATTAACATGTCATGGCAAAGTGAAAGCTCTCAAATGAACTAAACTATCACAACACAAAACATCACTATTATCTGCCCTAACATCAATAAAATTAATCTATTTTTTGACTAGGGTATCATGAGTTAATAACAACTGAGACACAAAGTAAGGTAGCTAGAACTTGTCACCAATGTGACCTCAAACACCAGTTCTGTGATATTCCAAATAAGCATAGCTCAAACATGGATAGTCTATCTGAGTTCAAACCTTCAATACTTACCATGAAATATGAACAACACCTCATCCCTGCACAACATTATGGAGGCCTAATATAACCAAGATGATGCAATGTGTTACCAAACAGCAAGTGAGTAGCACAAGTGCCTTTGGTTACCACCACATGATATCTCATGCATAGTGTCAAGACCAAAAGGCAGTGCAAATACTTAACTCAGTGTATCAACCAAAAACACATACACCTACCTCATTTCATTTTGGCATGCCATGGATTGGCATTTAAGAACAAGTTTAAACATGAACACCTTATTTATACATATGAACAAATGAACTAAGTGCCAAAACACCTTACATAACATCTATGATAAAAACATGATGACAAAAGCAATGTATGAGCATGAACATGGAGTATGAAGAAAGTTACGAAGTGGAATATGTCCACTACACCATCACCCAATATGAATTAGCCTTCTTCTTCTTCTGAACAAACTGCAGCCACTCAAGCTAATCTCCTCCTCCTTCTCACTTACAAGGCTTTGAACTCAGAAGCTTTTAGAGTGAATATGTGAATAATGTTAGTGTCTAAACTGAGTGGAAAGACTTGCTATTTATAGGGGAGGAATGAGAATTCAAGGCATGGTCACATTTACATAATATGCTAACATTACCCTTTCTTCATCGTGTGAATTTTGCACTTGCTGAACCAAAATCCTCCCATACCTCTGAACATCTGAACACAACTGGTGAGAAGTGATTGGTGAGAGGCTCAAGGAATAAACAACTATTTCTTGCTTGGTAAAGTTTCTCTTTCCTCCTTCCACTTGCATAACTATGACATAAATCAATATTTAAATGCAAACCAATTTGAAATTTCGTGGCCAGGCTTGGATTAGGTGTAAATCCATCATTTGGACTCAGAAACATAGAAACTTGGTGATTAGGGAAGGGTTTGAGAAGTTACTCAAAAGTTGGTTTCTTGAGTTTTAAGGAATAAAACCTCCAACTTTGAGGATTTGAAACTCTAAGCTCACTCAATGGATGGAGGAGTTCTATTACTTTTTGGAAAGCCCTCAATGCCCTCTACAACTTTCATGTTCAAGGATTTTTTGTTTGAGGCTTGGAACTGTATGAAAAATTAGGTTAAAGTCGTGTGCAAATTAAGGTGAAAAAGCTGAAATTTCACTAAGTCCCCAAGGGTGATTTATCTTCCATGCCTTGTAACTTAAAAACCATGCACTTTTTCTAATATGTTTTGTAGATAATGGAAAGATCTTCCATTTGAGCTTTGAGTCACTCAATTTGGATGTGTGGTTTGAAAGTTATGACTGTTTCAATTTTGGCACAAGTAGTGAAATTTCCATGTTTAAAAAGTTTCATGACCAGAACCTTGCTTCCTTTGCAAGAAAATTCTTGAAACTAGATCTCAAATACTTTAAATCATCAATGAGACATGTCATGATGGATTGAGGACTTGGATGCTTCATTTGGATCAAAATCTCAAGGATTAGGGCCTCAGTCAAAACCCCAATTTCAACTGTGAATGCACTGGAATGACTTCTGATGATCTTGCTTCTGTAATCACATATAAGTCTCATAGATAGTCTCTAAAGAGGTCTACTACCACATAGAGTCATGTCCCAGAGCTTGAGCACCACTCTTGATCAAAATCAAAGGCCAGGATTGTCTTGTCATAACAAAACCCTAATTGGAGGCAGGGTGAACTTGTGGCTCAAGCTACTTGGTGATGAGATCCAGTTGTAGCGAGCGATTTTAGACGTGATTGCGAAGCACTATCGCTTTGGTACTACAGTTCGATTCATTTTTTATCCTATTGAAGCTGATGAAGGAAGGGAAATAGATGTCTCCAATTAACCCTGCTTGTAAACTGAGTTTGAACAGATGATTGTTGGTTTATAGATGCTACAAAGATTGTGGGTCTCTCTTAGGTTATTTTGTTAAAATAGTACTCGGTCGATTGGTGGGAGTTTAAGACTGATGCTTTTCGATTAATATGTGAAGGTACGGGATTTGGGCTTTGGATTAGTGTGCTCGCTAAGATCTTTCTTTCAATCTTATGCTTACGTATTCCCGTTTATCGAAACAGGGAAATCAGAGAGATCGAAGTTCCTCCTATTCTATGGGAGGAAATGGTGTTTTGGTGTCTTGTTCAAAGCCCAAGACGTGAAGCTAAAGGTGGTTTGTATCTTGTTCAAAGCCCAAAATATGAAGCTAAAGAGTCTATTTGTATCTTGTTCGAAGCCCAAGATGTGAAGTTAAAAGTTTTGTCTTTAGAGAGAATTTTTCATCTCTAAAGGGATCTGTTTGTCATAATTGTTGGGTGACTGGTTATAAAGGAGGATTACTTTAACTGGGATATGTGAATCCAGCAATGCCATAATTTCCTTTATAAGGGTTTTCTAACTTGAAGGAGAAGACTTTAACTCAGTGTAGAGCAATGCCATCTTTCCTTAGGAATTTCTCATGCTAAAAGAGGGACAATGGCATGGATGTAGTTGATCCAGAGGCTTGCCGCTTACAGCAATTAGATGAAGGGAAAGGAGTTGTTGATGTTTGTATATTGTGAACGAGGCACAACTTTGATGCTAAAAGGTTGATTGGTTCAACCGGGGTTTCCTTATACAAAGCCTAAGAGGGGGCTATCGACCCAACAAGAGGGTGATTTTTTGTGTGTGTCTCGTACGAAGCCCGAGAGAGAGGCTAAAAGGGTTGACTCTACAGGAGAATCTTTTATATTTGTCTTGTACGAAGCCCAAGACGGAGGCTAAAGGTTGGACTCAACAAGAGAGTCTTTTATACTCAACAAGAGAGTGTTTTGTATCTCGTAAAAAGCCCGAGATGGAGGCTAAAGGGTTTTGACTCAACAAGAGAGTCTTTTATACTCAACAAGAGAGTGATTTTGTATCTCGTACGAAGCCCGAGATGGAGGCTAAAGGTTGACTCAACAAGAGAGTCCGAACAGGTTAACTCTGCCGGGGAGAATCATTGTACAAAGCCCAAGAGGAGGCTAGGGTTACTGTTTCAGTTGATAGACAGGTCCAGTATGCTGATTTAAAGAGAAAATCAGTTCTTATATGAGTACTATTTGCACTCAGGGATTTGATTTGAGGATCAGGGTTATTTCCTGTTCTTTCAGGAAATGGGAAATCCAAAGGGTATTGGGACTGTCCGAGTCTACGGGTTTCATCTCCTAGTTTGGAAAGGAACTTGAGAATGTCTTTGAGACTCAAGTGAATTAGACTGTCCAAGTCTAAAGTTTCATCTTTTGTACTACGTTTAAGAAACAACAGTAGCAAGATCTAGACTTTTTGAAAGACTGTTCTATTAAGATGACTAATTTCTGTTCCTATACCTCTAGAAGGTCGCCAGGACAATTTGTACGAAGCCCAAGAGGAGGCTGGAAACTTTTAAGAAGCCGAGGGATAATTTGTACGAAGCCCAAGAGGAGGCTATCATTCCCGGAGGAAGAAATCATTTATGCGAAGGCTAAAAGGAGGCTGTGAATACTTCTAAGAAGCCGACGGGTCCTTGTACAATGCCCAAGAGGAGGCGAGGATGCTTTTAAGAAGCCTGTGGGTCCTTAAACCCTGAGAAATTCAAGACAGGCTATTCACAAAGAATAGATCAAGCCAGGAAAGTTCTGGAATTTGGGAAGAAACTCAAGAGATGCCATTCACGGAGAAAAGATCATCTCTATGGAATAGAGTTTCTTTGACGATTTCTAAAGGTGACAGTCTGTGAAAGGGTTCACCGAGAATGCTGCCTTTCACGTCTCCATATTGTTTCACCTCAAGAGGAGGGAAGACTGTATCTGGTAATCCTATGGGGATCTAGTTTTGTCTATTTTAAGAGTAATCAACAGGGCTTAGTGCTAGACGTAGTTGCCGGGGAAACTCTAAATATCTATACTATTATTACACAGTCGATATGAGTTTATGAAAGAAGACTTACAGTGAAACTGCCCCACAATACAGTTATATGTATATGAAAGCGGATAAAGAAAGCATATAACCACTTACTCGGTTGTAGAGCTTCCATGCTATTTGGTTAGTTGTTCAACAAAGAAAGATTGAAAACAACAGTATATTCAAGATCAAATGAGAAAGTGCCTTGAAATGAAAGATTAGGGCTTACAGCTCAAGGAGAGGCCCAGGTTTTTATCAGTGATCGCACTGTCGTTTTGTACAGGCAGACTTATACAAGTGACTGAGGCCCGAAAAAGATTTTCTGTACAAAGGGATGAGTCTTACACTCTATCAAGAGGCCCAAAAGGTTTAAAGAAAAAGAGTGGAGCTTATAACACGAGGGTAGGCCCATATGATTTTTCGTTTGAAATGGCGATCGCGCCGAGATTTTTGAAAACGCAGTGGGTCTTATACAATGACTGAGGCCCAAGATAATTTGGTTTTCAAAGGGGGTTGGGTCTTAGACTCTAATAGAAGCCCAAAAGTTTTGAATGGGTCTTATAGCTCGAGGAGAGGCCCAGATGGTTCATTTTTAAACGGGCGACGATTGCGCCGAACTTTTCTTTTAACGCAGAGGGACTTATACAATATCTGAGGCCCAAAATTGTTTTGGTTAAAAGGGGATTGGGTCTTACACTCTAATAGAGGCCCATGAATGTTTGAAAATGATTTGTGAGGGTTGAATTAATCAAAACCCTAATTTGTTTCCAAAATGTATTTTAATTGAATAAAAAATTCAATTAAAATGATCAAAATTGTTTAACATGTGGAAAACAAATTGTGATTTTGGATTAATGTTTAAAAAATCATGCTTTGGCCTACAAAATGATTAGAAGTCATTAAAATTTACAAAATCAAGAAGGAAAAATTATTTTAAATGTCAAAAACAATTAAAATATTAATTCTTTGCAAAAATATCAATTATATGAAATAAATAATGTTTTTGGAATTTTTTGGTAAAAAAATTTTTTTTTAACATTTTTGTGAATTATTAAAAAAAGAATCAACTCAAAATTATTAAAACTCAGAGAGAAATTAATTTTTGAATCAATTAAATAAAATCACAAAATTCAAATATTTGAATTTTCAAAAAAGGGCGCCAAGAACACCCAAGAACACGCGCGTGTTCTGAGTTTTGCCCAGATTTGCATTTTCTCTCCAATCTCCCTGAATACTTGATGGAATCATGCAAACCACATATCAATCTGCTCATTTCAACCTCACGATCATGTCTATGGTCTTTAATTTCATTTATTTTTAACATGGAATAAGAAATCAAGACAAAACCTCAAGAACCCTAAAATTTGCCTGAAGGCTGAGAATTTTGATACACGATTCAAACAAAGCAATTAATTGAGGGGAAACATTCTATGCATGATTATGAACATTTGGCAAAAGTATTGTGCAAGGAAATATGCATAGATTAAGAGATGACCAAGTTTAGGCTTACTTGAAGGTCGTGACAACAAGTGCAATGTGATTTTTGAGTTTGAGGTGTTAAAGATGAGTTTTAATGATCTGAACACCTTCCCTACACCCTATGGAGTGTGTTTGAATGCTTGGACTTGACTGGAAATGGCTGGATCACTTCATGGCATCTCAGCTGCAACTTGGTTAAAACCTTGAGCAAGTGGCTGGTGATTCTGAGAAATCAGTGTTCCAGATGTGTTTAAGTGTTTGGATCACTTCTATATGATGTTTATGAGGTATGTGTATGATTGGTTTGATTGGAATTACTCTCAAACTCAAAACCTGATGGTGACTTACCTTTGAAGGAAAAATTGGAAGTGAGAAGGTGATTTTGAGGAAAGCATATGTTTGATGGCTTTGGTGTACTCAAACTGATCACAAATGAGCTCTATTTATAGTAGAGCAAGTTTGTTTTGCAAGCAATAGTGAATGACAACTGCAGCAGAGGTTTGGCCAATGTTGGCAAATGAAAATCCTAGTCTCCTCTAGCCATTGACTAGAGGTTAGAGCACAGAGCTTTGGTTCCCTACTTGTTGGAGGAATCTTGACTGGATTCAGTTGCAAATGTGTCAGTCCATGCCACCTCTAAGCATCTATTAAATGCTCCAATCCAAAATTGGAGTCTTGTCCCTCTTTTTGGCAATTCTAGGTTTGGCATGCTACTTCTTGTTCCAAGGACTTTGGAGGCTTGGCTCAGTGATTTTCCCCTTTAGATTTGATCCTCAGATGTGTCCAAGATGATGACAAGGCTTGAAATTGGCTGATTTTGGCAAATCGACCAAAAGTGCAAAATTCTGCCTTGCCTTGGTAGTTTTCAGCAAGGCAACTTGCCAATATCATATCTCATGACTCAAGTTGAACTTGGTGATGTTCTTGGCCATTTTAGAAAGCCCTTATATGATACAACAACTGTTTGATCATATTTGGTTTTGATACTTTTTGGATTCAAGTGAAAAATGTCCCTACATTTGAAAAAAGTGAAGGCAGATTCTGACTTAGTGAAAATTTCACTAAGTGTTGGAAAAAAGTGACATTTTCACTTTTTGTGATTTTGATCACTCCATAACTCAAAATCCATGAGGAATTTGGAAGGAGGTCAGTTTTTAGCCTTAGTAGAGGGCCATGAGATCTACAAATCAAGCTTTGGATGGGGAGAAATGACTTTGTGGTTTAGGAGTTATAATCCTTTTGGAAATCATGTCCTTGACCTAAATCAAGCTTGATGGACATGTTTCATGGGTGTTATAGGGTATATTGAATCATGTCTTAGGGCTTGGGAGCATGTCCTAGTCAAAAGTCAAAGCCACAATTGACTTTTTCCTCAAAACCCTAACTGTGGTACTGATGAAATTGAGACTTGTTGCTCAAACTTCTTGGATCAATCCATTGTTGCAAATGGATCAATGCGGTGTATTAGAGACCCTCAAATCCTCTCTTGAGGTCTTGGCTCATGATTTGTCCCAAAAGTCAACTTAGGGGTGAATTAGGTCAAGAAACCCTAATTCCTGATTTTTTATGTATGCATCCCCTGAGGTCAAATTGACTTGATACTTGGGTCCATGAGGTTCCATGGGGTATATTAGGTTATGCTTTGAAGCATTGGCTCATGCCCAGAGGAAAATTTCCAACTGGAGGCCCTGGTCACCAAAACCCTAATTTGGTGACACTGGCGATCTTGAGGCTTGATCCACCTAGAAGGGAGAAACCTTGTGCTTAATCCTTGATGTGGGAGTCCTCTTGACCCATTGTGGATGTTTGAGAGGTTTAGACAAGTTGAAGATCATGTCAATTCTTGATTGATCTTTTGTCTAAGAACTCTGAGAGGGCTTGAAACCCTAAGTTTGATTGTAGTGGATGCTCACCCATCTTTGGGGAGTCTAATGAGGCATGATGGTTCATCCATATTGTGAGGATGATTTGCACAATGATGGGAGATCTTAGTGGTCAAAATTTGGGGTATGACACCAGTCACACTTGAATTCTTGTTAAGTAAGACCTCTAGGATGTAGGTGAGCTCACATGGTTGTATTTGGAGCCTTCTATTCTTTAGGAGACTTTGTCCTCCTCTTGGTATAAGTCTTGGCTTTTCACAGAAGAAACAACTTGCAAAATGAAATGGTTAGTTAACAATGCATAGATGATTGAACCTAAATGTCAATGCAAGATGTTATGACATCTAAGGGGTAAAATTTGGGGTACAACACCCTCCTTCCAAAGTAAAGTCTCTTTGTTGACTTTAATGTCATAGATAGCTCATTACCCCCTTGGCCTCATTAGAGCCATTACTTTCCCTTTACCTCATTAGGATCAATCCCTTTGCCTCATTAGAGCCACTTCCCCTTAACCTAGTTAGGTTTCACCCTCTTGTAAGCACTATCATCATAGATGCTTACTTCCCCCCTTGGCCTCATTAGAGCCACTTACCTTACAACTTAGGATTCACCTAGAGTTATTCAATTCTATGTGAGCATCAACATAATGATGTTCCTTCTCCTTTTGGCCTTATTAGAGCCATTCACCCCTTTAAACTTAGAATTAGGATAGAGTTCTTAAACTCTATGTGATTCTCATCATCATGAGTATTCACTTCCCCTTTATAACTAAGACTTAGAGAGTTCTTTAACTCTATGTGAGTATCACACTCATTCCCCCTTGGAACTTTGACCATAGTCAATGATTCCTCACCCCTCGTTGAGGTGAACTACGAATGCTCTGATTCCGTCCTTATTAGGATATGTAGGCACGAGTTGCGACGTCTTGGCGAGCATGCTTAGTGTACATACCCCTAGGTCTTTACCTTACCTTTAGCCTTAGAATTACCCTTAACACCTTTCCTTTAGCAAGCAAACATAACATAACACAAATACAAACAAGAGGCTCTTGTAGAGTACTACAGATATCTAGGACACTAACACATTCCCTAGGTATAATCAACCCCCGAACCTTAGATCTCTTAGCTGTGTCTCCACATAGCGCAATTAGGGTTTTCTTCGATCTTTACCCTTTCATTGGATAAATCAAAGCTCGGTGGTGAACATCAAGTTTTGTAATTCAATTTAATCAATAGCTTAATATCCGATTCTCACCGCAACAACACCTGTTAAAGTTATTCGAGCATTTGAGAAAATACAAACTCTGCCTGAATCCTAATAAGTGCACGTTCGGTGTTCACTCAGGAAAACTCTTAGGATTCATCGTCAGCCAAAAAGGAATCGGGGTTGATCCAGAGAAGGTCAATACCATTCAAGAAATGCCTTCGTCGAAGACTGAAAAACAGGTCAGGGGATTTTTGGGACGTCTGAATTACATCTCAAGATTCATATCCCTCATGACCGTGACATGCGCACCGATCTTCAAACTGGTTAGAAAGAACCAAAGTTGTGTATGGACTGAAGATTGTCAAAAAGCTTTCAACAACATCAAAGAATATCTGTTGAATCCACTGATTCTGTCTCCTCCAGTGGAAGGGAGACCACTGATCATATACTTAACAATCTTGGAAGACTCTATGGGCTGTGTGCTTGGCCAATAAGACGAGACGAAAAGAAAAGAATTTTCCATTTATTACTTAAGCAAGAAGTTCACGGACTGTGAAACTCGATACACTATGCTCGAGAAAACTTGATGCGCTTTGGCTTGGGAAGCCAAACGTCTCCGCCAGTACATGATTTGTCACACTACTTGGTTAATCTCCGAAATGGATCCAATCAAGTACTTCTTTGAAAAGTATGCTCTCACGGGAAGGATTGCCCGTTGGCAGATGTTGTTATCAGAATACGACATCGAGTACCATGCTCAGAAAGCCGTCAAAGGAAGTATTTTAGTAGATCATTTGGCTCATCAACCGATTGACGATCAAGAAACAGTCGGATTTGACTTCCCAGACGAAGATGTCATGTACTTAAAAATGAAAGATTGCGATGAACCTCTACCCAGCAAAGGGCCAGAACCAGGTTCGAAATGGGGATTAATTTTTGATGGAGCTGTCAACACTTATGGAAATGGAATTGGGGCAATCATCGTAACACCTCAGGGTACCCATATTCCTTTCACTGCCAGATTGACATTCAAATGCACAAACAATGAGGCCGAATACGAAGCTTGTATCATGGGTCTCAAAGAAACAATTGACTTAAGGATAAAGAATTTAGATGTGTATGGAGACTCAGCGCTGGTTATCAATCAGATTAAAGGAGAGTGGAACACATACCAATCAAGATTGATTCCTTACAAAGACTATGCGAGAAGGTTGTTACCATTCTTCAACAAAATCGAGTTTCATCATATCCCTCATGAGGAAAATCATATGGCTGATGCATTAGCCACTCTATCCTCCATGATTAGTGTAAGTCAATGGAACGACGTACCTAAGATTGACATAATGCGCCTTGAAAGGCCCGCTTACATCTTCACAATTGAAGCAGTCATAGATGACAAACCCTGGTATCACGATATCAAATGCTTCCTTCAAAGATGAGAGTACCCGCATAGGGCATGAAGAAAAGATAGGAAGACTCTCTGAATGTTGGCTGGCAACTTCTTCCTGAATAATGATGCACTCTATAAGAGAAACTTTGACATGGTTTTGCTTAGATGCATAGACAGACAAGAAGTAAACATGTTAATGAAAGAAATTCACGAAGGATCCTTTGGCACTCATACCAATGGACATACAATGGCAAGAAAAATTCTGAGCGCAGGATATTATTGGCTGACAATGGAATCCGATTGCTACATGTACATGAGGAGATGTCACAAGTGTCAGATATACGCAGACAAAATCCATGTACCGCCAACACATCTCAAAGTTGTTTCTTCTCCTTGGCCTTTTTCTATATGGGTGATCGACATGATTGGCATGATTGAACCCAGGGCTTCAAACAGACATCAGTTTATCGTGGTAGCCATAGACTACTTCACGAAGTGGGTCGAAGCAGTGTCATACACCAATGTGACCAGATAAGTGGTGGTCCAATTTATCAAGAACAATCTCATCTGCCGTTATGGTGTTCCAAACCAGATCATTACGGATAATGGATCTAACTTGAACAACAAGATAATGAAGGAGTTGTGTGCTGAGTTCAAAATCGAACACCATAACTCATCTCCCTACCGACCTAAAATGAATGGAGCGGTAGAAGCGGCTAACAAGAATATCAAGAAGATCATTCAGAAGATGGTTGTAACCTACAAAGATTGGCATGAGATGCTACCCTTTGCTTTTCATGGTTATCGCACATCTATCTGCACTTTAACAGGGGCAACCCCTTTCTCTCTAGTATATGGCATGGAGGCAGTGCTCCCCATAGAAGTAGAGACTTCATCAATGAGGTTATTGATGGAAGTCGAGCTAACATAAGCTGAATGGTGTCAAAGCCAACAAGATGAATTGAATCTAATCGAAGAAAAAAGAATGACAGCTTTATGCCATGGTCAGTTATATCAGTAAAGAATGAAGAAAGCGTTTGACAAAAAGGTCCGACCCCGTGTCTTCAGGAAAGGAGACCTCATGCTCAAGAAGATACAATCATTTCTCACTAATTCCATGGGCAAATGGACTCCGAATTACGATGACCCTTATGTTGTTAAGAAAGCCTTCTCAGGCGGTGCCTTGAGACTCGCAACCATGGATGGAGAGGAGTTTACCTACCCCACGAATGTTGATGTAGTCAAGAAATACTTCGCCTAAATAAAAAAAAAAACGTCTGGGTGGATTGAAAACCCGAAAGGGCGGTCCAGGTAAAAATTAGAGACATAAGCAAAAGTCATCCCGGTGGATTGAAAACTCGAGAGGGCAATCCAGGCAAAAGTTAGGGATACATGGCAAGTAACTACATCCGACAAGATTGGCTCCTCAAAGGAAACGTCATCCGTCGGATAAACTTCAAGTCAAGGTTATCTTCGACAGAAGCTCAAAATGTCCAGAATTCATAGTTGATGGGAGGATATCGGTCGTTATGTTTTAATGTAGCCCCTTTCTCTTTAAATTACCATTTTCTAAACTTTGTAATGCTCTATGGGATCAAGCATTCGGCTGATTGCCATTCTATCAATAAAATTTGAGCCCGTGTGCCTTTTATTTACAATTCTCATTCATTTTGCTTTACAGCATGACATTTTTAATATGATTAACGATTCTTTAAACAAAAATGAATTTACTTATAAAATTAGTTTTACTTTTAAAACAAAGATGGTAATTTCCTTTCGATAAATAAGCACAAAAAGGAATATCGATTGCTTCTCCGGTAGTGATCAAAACTCAAGATGTTGAATCAAAGTACTTCCGGAATAAAGGATCAACTATTTCAGACAAAATGATCCATCCATCATCCTCGGCAGAGTTCTTACCTCTGAAAACCAATTGATGGTTTTACCCCAGTAGGGTCCACCTCTGAAAAACAAGAAAGGGTTCCTATCCCTAGCAGGATTATACCTCCAGAAACCGGAACGAATGCTGGAATCCCAAGCAAAAGTAAAACTTTCAGAATCTCCAGTGATACCCTTATCTCCCAGAGTGGCTGAGTATCCAGTTGTATTCCTCACCAGTCTATGTGACGTGTCTGTTTTGTCAGCATAAACATACATACATCATGTAACACCCCAATTCCCCTCGCGAATAAATAATACATAAATAAATCAGAGTAAATAAAATTTTTATCCTTAGACAGAAACAAGAATGCCACATTTAAAGAAAGAAAATACCATCCATGCTCATACATTTGATACATAACACAAAATGGAATAAACATAAAAGGGAAACTCTTTCCATACAAAAGGAAAGTTCAATTATGGAATAAAGCGGAAAGATCCATAACTGACTTGTTTTACAATATAAATTATTTTATAATATCAAAATATACATACAAACGTAATACAAAATAGATCCAACAAAGATATACATATAACAAAAGTGTTCCTCGAATCCCGTGTTACGTATCAGAGAAGACAGACCGACAAAAGGATGGAGAACTAATCTTCACAAAAGCCTCCAAGACTCTAATCTGCAATTGGCTTATAGAGCAACAAACCACAGCAGAAGGGTGAGAAATAACAACTAGATCAAGATTGCATAATAATATGCAACACATATAAATTCACATGCATAATTATTCCCACCACAAGCATCACATACTAATACATATAGCATGCCACAAATACAAAACATATTCCTAATAATCTAACCCCATAGCATATATCAATTATACCAACATAATCACATATTCACACATAAGGCATACCAAAGTTATGACATATGGAAACACACCACCACATCACAAACATATGTCTATACATAAAACACACCATCCATAACCAATGCATTCATCACAAATGCATATCAAATCACCAATGCTATCACGAGCTCAACACATAATCAATCAATTCACAATTTCCCACATATAATCAATCCATTCACAAATTCCCACACATAATCAATCTATTCATGATTTATGCAAATGCACAGAGACCGACACAACGACTCTATGCAATGCAATGCGGTACCATTCCATCCGTCATTCTCATCATTAATTCACTCAGGAATTATTGGAATCATCGCTTGTTACTTAGTGTAACTCCCTGTCGGGTAAACGATGTTCCCCGTCGCTTTAGGTCCTCTTTGTATAAGGCACACGACGTTTATGGATCACTTTAGGTCCTCTTTGTATAAGGCACACGGCCCGATCGCTTTAGGTCCTCTTTGTATAAGGCACACAATCGTCTATAATGTCGTTTTAGGTCCTCTTTGTATAAGGCACACGACCGTTACAGCAGATTCCCTCTGGAATCGTTTCGTCGCTCACACCCACTAGGGCACACGACATCACAAGAATGCATATCATGATGCTTGGCATACAATGACTCATGACGATCAAATGCATAACATACATAACCATGTGAACCATCTCAACATCAATAATCATGCATTGAAATCAAACCCAAAACAATGCATTTATTTGCCATAAGACCACAAACCATCATCACAACATTTCATTAAATGCATTCACATCATATAACAACACACAAGCGATACATTATATATATCAAAACATATTGCATGATTACACATCAATCGCACACAATTACGACGATAAAAGTCGACAAAACGACACACTTCCACATTCCCGACACCATTAAATCGGCCACTAATATCAAAACCATTTTTATAAGAAAGAACATCTCATTAGCTTTTTAACGGTACTAAGAACGTCTTGATCCGAGTTACGGATCAAAAGTTATGTATTTTCAAAGAAAACAAATTTGTTGTAAACTCCCAGGAGCGCTCGGCGGTACATATTTTCGCCCGGCGGTGCTCCCTTCGCCTCTGCGTCGCCCAGCGAAGCAGCGGCGTAAAAACCCCCCACCAAAACCTAAAAGAGTCAGGAGCGTGACATGCTACGCCTCTTGGGCATCGCCCGACGCAAGAACAAATTGCCCGACGCCCAAAGCGTCGCCCGACGCTCTGCACCAGAAGCAAAATTTTCTGCTGCGTTTTACACTGTTCCACCCCACCAAAATCCCACTTTCTCCAACCAAAACGTTTTCAAATAATCAAAACAAGTATCAACAATGTTCATACATATAATATGATCATTCAACACAGTTTATATCAATTTCCGACCGTGAAACCATCAATTCCGATTCATTTTTCTCATTTCGACCTATAATTGAAAAACTATGGAAAAGCAAGAGAATATTCAAACACACACACATACATATACATATACAAGCAAGATATAATAGAAACTTCTCACCCTTACCCGATTAATCGCGCTTGAAACGGAGCTATGTCGATTTCCACCTCTTTTCCTCTTCTTCATTTCTTTCCTCTCCTTTCTTTCCTCTCTCTTTCTTTTCTCTCTTTTTCTCTCAAATCTCTATTTATAAAAATATCTAAACCCCTAAAAGACTATTTTACCCCTCAGCTCAAATATCTCGCAAACGTTCTCAAAACGCGATTAAACATAATAACGATGAAAAATAATATATTGTCAAATGAAAGTCAAGAATAAAATAATATAAAAATGAAAATAATTAAATCGACTCGATTAAATAAATCTAACAAAAACCGGGGAGTTACAATTCTCCCCCACTTAGAAATTTTTGTCCTAAAAAATATAAATGATACGAACAACTTCGGATACGACTCTTGCATCCGAATAACAAACTATCATGCCAACAAAAGGCACACCACGAATAACACAAACTGACCAACCACCTTGCTAACAGCAGCTACAACAACAATACGACAACGACGACAACTACAACGATAAGATGCAAAGCCCATACAATGCACTTGACGACCAACTCACAACTCAAAGAAAACCCAAATTACGAACACACAGGTTCACTCTTGAACCGAAACACAACAAGGTCGTTACCCTCACCCTAGGTAACACTCCCCTAATTCCCCACACAGGAATTAGCTACTCACACTCGACCCAACACAATAGGAACGAGGCAACAACGCAAACAAGAACACAAGTTCCACGACCCAAAATCGTTTCAACAACCTCTACATAACCATAATACCAACATCCTTGTCGCACAACGACCTTACAACAATGCTACGATTCACCAATCGAACATACAACTAAAACATCCATCTACATACTAGCCATGAATAATATTTAAACCTTTCACCTAACACTTCCATTAAAGAACGTCCAATGGTCTCATCATTCCAACATGTTTCCAATGTTCAACCTATGAACTCTTACAAGTCACACACGCATACACGAACTGTGCCACATCACGCTTCCGCTGCGCACTCTGATTACTCGCAACAATCAAATCTACCAATTACATATCCAACTTCTGAATCCCTCTAATATTTACCAGAAAATCATAGTTCCTTTCTAATATACCCAACCTTACACTCTACAGTGTTATCTCACACACCAGACACAAGTCTCTTAACTGCCCAAATAATTCTAATCCTCTGACCATCAAAACAGACATGTATAAAAACCTTCGACTTAACTTCACCAATAGGATAATTCCAACTAAAGTCATAACTCATCAGGAATTCCAACCATCCTCGTTGTCTCATACTCTATTATTTCCGACCAAACAGGTACTCAATATTCTTGTGATTACTAAACACTTCGAGCCTAGAACAAAAAAGATAACACCTCCAAAATTTCCAACACAATACAACCGCAACCAATTCCAAATCCTGAATAGTATAGATCCTCTTATGAATCCTCAATTGTCGTAAAGCATAAGCTACGACCTTACCCTCTTGCATTAACACACTGACTAAACTCATCAAAGACACATCACCATACCTCACAAACGGTTCATTAGGATCACACAGAATCAAAACTGGAGCCGTAGACAACTTCTACTTCAGCTCTCTGAAACTTTCCTTACAACGAACATCCAAAACAAACGACTCACCCTTTGTAAGTCAACTGAGATAACAGAAGTACGAACTTAGCAAAGTCTTCCACAACATGCAGTAACCACCAACTAAGTCCAAAAGTTTCTAATCTCCTTAACCGACTTTGGAGTCTCTCAATGTAGAACTGCATCTATTCTGGATAGATATACAACCAAGAAAACTAACCTCTTTCAATCAAAATTCTCACTGCGATAATTTAGTAGAAGGCTCCCTCTCTTCCAACCCTTGTAACTCAATCCTCAAATACACTACATACTCATTCTTTGATTTAAAATAAATCAGAATATCATCCAATAAACATCACTATAAACTTATCCAAACAAGTATGGAAGATACGATTCATATACTCCACAATCATAACATATACAACCTTCAAAATTCATTCTGAGCTCGAAACAATTTATCCAAAATAGCTTAACAATCTCTGGTTACCACATTCCATATCAATTCTTCTTACGGGGTTACACACGAGATCTCAACCCATAACAAAAGTAATACCATCAAGGAACTTTAAATCGTTCGCAATTTGTCACAATTCAAAACTCAAGCTATCCAGAACACAACCGCAAGTTTCCATACTACTCACTGATTAACACGCAACCTCATACTATCATTCTTTTCCTTACCAACCATGCTGGACCTCTTCAAGTCAACACACTAATGTTTCATCCAAAAACACATCTAAAAACCATGCATAACTGACGGCCCCTCACTGTGGCTTCCTGCCAATTCCAGAACACTATTATCACAAACATAACAAACAACTTGGTCTCACTTCCTAAAAGTTCTCCTACTTACTTAGCAGATCCAAACCTCAAATCCTCACCTTCGTCAAATTTGAGTTCACACTCTACTCTCTGAGAACAACCTTTAACAATACCCAATCGTTCTCTCTCAATGACTTCCCAACTGGACCAACATACCAAAACCTCTAATCCGTCCCATCTTCCGATATAAAAATCTTCATAGACTCATCAAAACAATCCGTAATCATTTTCTTAATTCCAACAATTCATTGCACACACTATCAAAGCCGGAAAGACACGTCTATTCCATCCAACATAATTCCCGTCTGCTACCAACAAGAGATTAAGGGTGATCAGTTCCTCAATTTGTCAATAGACATCCGACAATCATGATGGGGCATAAACCGCCTTTACCAAACTATAATAGCATTTTTTGCATTCATGTACACAAAACTACCTAAGGCACAAATCCTTAGTTGACCTAAGCCTTACCTCCGCATTCCCTCCGGAACCGGGAAAAACACTGTCCAAACAACACTTACAATCTTGCAATCTACAACACACTGGGCCAACGCTCCACATCATATAATAGCACACAAGTGATATGTTATATATATCAAAACATATTGCATGATTACACATCAATCGCACACAATTACGACGATAAAAGTCGACAAAACAACACACTTCCAAATTCCCGACACCATTAAATCGACCACTAATATCAAAACTATTTTTATAAGAAAGAACATCTCATTAGCTTTCTAACGGTACCAAGAACGTCTCGATCCAAGTTACGGATCAAAAGTTATGTATTTTCAAAGAAAACAAATTTGTTGTAAACTCCCAGGAGCGCCCGACGGTACATATTTTTGCCTGGCAGTGCTCCCTTCGCCTCTGCGCCGCCCGGTGAAGCAGCGGCGTAAAAACTCCCCACCAGAACCTAAAAGATTCAGGAGCGTGACATGCTACGCCTCTTGGGCATCGCCCGACGCAAGAACGAATCGCCCGGCGCCCAAAGTGTCGCTCGGCGCTCTGCACCAGAAGCAGAATTTTCTACTGCATTTTACACTGTTCCACCCCCACCAAAATCCCACTTTCTCCAACCAAAACGTTTTCAAACAATCAAAACAAGTATCAACAATGATCATACATATAATACGATCATTCAACACAATTTATATCAATTTCCGACCGTGAAACCATCTATTCCGATTCATTTTTCTCATTTCGACCTATAATTAAAAAACTATGGAAAAGTAAGAGAACATTCAAACACACACATACATATACATATACAAGCAAGATATAATCGAAACTTCTCACCCTTACCTGATTAATCGCGCTTGAAACGGAGCTATGTCGATTTCCACCTCTTTTCCTCTTCTCCATTTCT
This sequence comes from Lathyrus tuberosus, assembly GCA_022829125.1. Taxonomy (NCBI): domain Eukaryota; kingdom Viridiplantae; phylum Streptophyta; class Magnoliopsida; order Fabales; family Fabaceae; genus Lathyrus; species Lathyrus tuberosus. The sequence continues at coordinate 1,655,852 of JALAZF010000323.1, read as the reverse complement.
TTCCTCTCCTTTCTTTCCTCTCTCTTTCTTTTATCTCTTTTTCTCTCAAATCTCTATTTATAAAAATATATAAACCCCTAAAAGACTATTTTACCCCTCAGCTCAAATATCTCGCAAACGTTCTCAAAACGCGATAAAACATAATAACGATGAAAAATAATATATTGTCAAATGAAAGTCAAGAATAAAATAATATAAAAACAAAAATAATTAAATCGTCTCGATTAAATAAACCTAACAAAAACTGGGGCGTTACACATCACGCATAATTGATTCGTATTCATACACATGTTGCATCAATATCACTTTGGTCATATTCATCCCCGAGTGATAAACATCTTCCCTCTGATAGAGTTGTCAGTTTTCCTTTCTGCGTCAGACTGGACAAAATCCCGGTCTAAGTTCTTTCCTTGTCAGGAAGATGTACCGTCTAAACAATCTCTCTCCCATACATTCCTGGATTGAAATCGGTCCTCAAACCACTTTGATGACTTGAACCTTTGAAAGGCAAGAAATCTTTTGGATAGGCACCTTTGGAACATCACTCTTCACCATTGAAGATGGTATTTTGCTTTCACGGATTAAAGAAAATCCCCTGAGAAAGCCTCTCAATGGAAGACTCTTGGAAATACGGCGGGTTCATCACGAAAAGTTTGTTGTCAATGAAGGTATCAACACCTCAAAATTGGATTACATCACATGGCATTTCTCTGAAAATGGTCTCGAAGAAAAGTATGATGTAATATCACCAAGAAACAAGCGATCTCGCAAGAGACTTGCTTTCCCCAGTAGGTCGACAAATGGAATCTCCCACAGAGAAATTTTCACACCTCTATAGTTCAGACAAATGGTTCTCCCCAGTAAGTCGGACATCAAATCTCTTTCCATCAAATGGCGTCTCCCCAGTAAAACTCTGCGAGAAGTTTGATAAAGACCACTATGGATAACATTCCTTGTCAAGAAAAGAACTCGACAAGAAGAAACTGAGACCAGTTCCATGGATGAAAACCAGGATCGAGGAGAAGTTTATCTCAAAAGAAACTAAGACCAGTTCCATGGCGGAAGGCCAAGATTGAGGGGAAGTTTATTTCAAAAGGAAACTAAGACCTGTTCCATGGCAGAAGACCAGGATCGAGGGGAAGTTTTACCCTTTTCTATGTAGAACTACTTAGCAAAAGAAGATGAATGAGAAAATTGCTACCATTCATAACCACAGTCAAAATTTCAGGTATTCCGATATTTAATCCTCTTTTACCTTGAATGTCCGAACGTCTTCACCATTCACACCTTCAGGTCCAAGAAGATTAAATAGGGGCATCTGTCATACCCCAAATTTTTACCGCAAGATTTACCATCATTGTGCAAATCATCACCACAATATGGATGTACCTTCATGCCTCATCAATCCTCTCAAAGGTTGTTGAGCATTCACTACAATCAAGAATTAGGGTTTTTAACCCCCTCAGAGCACTCAGACAAAGGATCAACCAAGAATGGACATGATCCTCAACTTGTAAAGTCTCTCAAACATCCATGAAGGATCAAGAGGTCTCCCACATTAAGAATCAAGCACAAGAGTGCAACATTTCAAGTGGATCAAGCCTCAAGATCATTAGAATCACCAAATTAGGGTTTTCGTCGACCAAGGCCTCCAGAGAGAAATCTTCATCTGTGCATGAACTAATACTTCAAAACATAATCCAAGAAGCTCAAAGGGGCCTTATGTACTCAATCATAGAATCAAAATAGCCTCAGGGGTTGCATTCATAAAAAATCAAGAATTAAGGTTTCTTTACCTAATTCACCCCTAAGTTGACTTTTGGAGCCATGCATGAGTCAAGACTTCAAGAAGTGTTTTGAAGACCTCCAATACATCATATTGATCCATTTACAAGATTGGATTAACCCAAAGAACTTGGTTCATAAGCAATACAAGGGTTCAAATTCATCTGGACCAATTAGGGTTTTCTGATGAAAAGTCAATTATACCTTTGACTTTTGACCAAGACATGATCCCAAATCTTGGGGCATGATTAAAGACACTCTATAACCCCTATGGAATCCATCCATTAGGTTTGAATTAGGTCAAGGACTTGATTTCATATAGGATCACAAAGTTTGAAATTCATCTGATAAAAGAGTCAACTGTGCCAAAAACCAAGTTTGACGTTTTGAATTTCTTGACAAACAAGGCTTCCCTAAGTAAAAAACAATGTTATATTATGGTTTGGATCATCATCCATCAAGAAAAATCAAGAAAAATAGGGTTACTTGCAAAAGGGGAAACCATAAGAAACTTGAAATTTCACTAAGTTATGGAAAAAAGTGATTTATACCCAACTTTGCAAGACCATAACTTGTTATCCAATCAACCTTTTTCTTCCATCCAAAGCTGAAATGAAAGCTCTCGTTACATACTTCAAGATTATCAATTACATCAGATTCCAAATCCTCATGGATTTTGAGTTATAAATTAATCAAAATATCAAAAATATGAAAATGACCATTTTTCCAACACTTAGTGAAATTTTGGACAAAATCTGTTTTGCATTTTCACCAACTTTGAGGCCATTTTTCACAATGATCCTTGATGATTCAAGACCAAAGTTGGACATCAAAGTTAAAGTAGGATATACAAGCTTTCCAAAGAGTACAAGAACTCCCATTAATTCAACTTGAGCAAGAAGTTACAAGCATTAAAACACGCCTTGCTCAAACTGATTTCCAAGACAGCTTTTGTGCATTACTTGTGGCACACGATTCTTGAGTCCAAATTTGGTGACTATGCAAGACTGATCCTCATCCCAATTCAACAAAAATCTCAGTCAATCATGAAGAACCTGCAAACTTGGACCCTAAGGCAAGGATTTTATCCTTTGGAATGTGATCATTCAATTTTGCAAATCCAAAAATCAAGTTTTGTCATTTGGCATTGATGTGGAACATAGAGCTGTCATGAACCAAGCCATATCAGTCCAATTGAGTCAAGATTTACTCAAAATTCAGAAGACCTAAATCTACCAAGACCAGCTCAAGTCAATGGCTAAGAGGAGACTTGGTATCTTGGCATTTAAGAAAGTGCTACATGACAAAATCCATTGGATAATAACATGCTCCCTCATCCACTCATTATTCCTTCAAAAACAAACTTCCTCTACTATGAATAGAGGTCATTTCTGATGTTTCAAACCACACCAAAACAATACCAAAGCCTTGTTTTCTCACTCTCCCTCTCTTACTTCAAATTCAAGTCACAATGGAGCAATTTGGGGATTCTTGAAACCAAAGCAAAAACCACTCTAATAACTATCCAAACACATCATAAATCATCTATTGGAGGTGTTCAAACCTTCATCCTCATTGTACAACACCAAAATCAGAAAGTCAACCTCCAAAACTACAAATTCTGACTTTTCTGCATTTTTCAAGCCATGTCTTGATCCAGTCACTTTCAAAGCCAAGTAACCCTTCAAATACTCTCCAAATATCATACTTAATTTGTTCCAGCAAGTGTCCCTCAACTGTAACACCATTTGAGTGGGTTACCATTTTGATCACTTTTGCCGCTTTTGCAAGAAAGAGCCAGTTCTTGTTCCTGAGGTTTCCAGCTGGTTTTGATCAACCTAAAAGCTTCTAAAGGATCTATCAAGAGTGTCTAAGGCATTAGATTACATCTGGCACAAGGATTTTGAAAGATAGCACAAGGAGCTTCAAGAGGTAAGTGCACAACAACTTGAACTCTTTAAAATATGCATTGCTTTGATGTCCATTGATCATGAACATGTCATACATATCATATGTGTTGTGTTTGAACCAACTTACCATGCTATTATTGCTTGTATGAAGTGGTAGCATAGAACTTGCAATTTTTGGTCTATTTTGAAACAACTGTCGGGTTTTAAAATGTAGGCATCATTAGAAAATTCTAAAACCACCATTGGATTCCTCATGAAATTCTAGGTAGGATTCATCTAAATTTCATCCATTTTCATGGAGAAATGAAGAAGTTATGACCTTCTTGCAAATCCCCTAAAACCTGATTTTTGCCTTGGCCTGACCTGAAAATAAGGCTACCCTTATGTATTCATGATGGGGTGGTTTTGATACACGGATGTTGATCGCGACTTTCTGAGTCTAACGGTTACTAACTGCAAGCGCACAGCCTATCGTGTAGTAATAAAGATATCGATCCCACAGGGACTTGATAATCAACCTAGTGCTACGGTTTTCTACTGTGTTTAGCTAAGGCGAAGGTGTTTTAGTTTTAAGTTCAAACGGGAAACTAAAGGTAATCTAAAATTTAAAATAAACTAGTTGATATTAGGATATCGGTACGTAACTTAGTGTACAATCGTGGATTCAATAAAACCTAAGCGTAAAAAAATAAGTCACATTATATTTCTGTAGAAAATATCAGTTTAAAAGCCCTCACCTCACACTCTCGTGGTTGTTGCTTCAGACTATACTCTTAAATCATAATGTCTTCTCTCGCTAGCCCATTTGAGTTTAAAAATACTTTTTGAAAATCAATACAATCTAATTAACTTTAAAGAGCTCTCGCTGTTTTTAAAACCAATGCTCGATTTCAGCTATCCGGTTAAAATCTCACACTCTCGTGGTCTTAATCCTAACCTTTGCTACCTTTTTACTCTCGTAATAAAAGTCCAATTTTAATTAAGAAATCGCAGCCAGAAATTAAGTTGTTTATGGTTTTAGCTTATTTTTATCGAATCCATTCCGGTTAACTTTATTACATACCGATAATATGGATTTAGCTAGACATATTAATTAAAACAAACATGCATAAATATAAACTACAAAACAATAAATTAAACATGGCAGTGGGAAAACAATAATGCTATTATTAAAGTGATGATAAAAACCTGATAAACAAGCGATAATTTGGTTATAGCAATTCCTCCACAAGTCGGTAGGCTTTTGCTCGATCGTAGCAGAACAATGAATGATGAAGGCAAGATTAAAATAAATTCTAACTACGGTGCAATAGCTCTACGATGTGAGAAACTATCACTATTTCAGGTAATAGTGAACAAGGAATGAAAAAGGGAACAAACAAGAACGAAAATAAATTCTGCAGCAATTCGGGTAAAATTTTCTAGGTCGTGTGTCTTCTTTTGCTGTTCTATCAATGCTGTATTTATAGCCTAAGCCTTGATTTACGTTGGAGAGAATATAGGAGCATAACTTTCAGTTGTTGAGAAATCCAAGGGAGACGGGGCTTGTGTGCTGGAGTTGAGAGAATTTAGGAGGAAATGTTGAACGTGCGTGACTGCATTGATCTTCCATGTCCATGTCTGTGTTCTAGACGTTATAACCATTTTGGGCGTGTGACGATCGTGGTGATTGTGTGACGAGCGTGGTAGCCTTTGGAATTGTGTGACGGTCATGGTGAGTGTGTGACGGTTGTCACACACACCACTTTCCATTTTCTGCTTTTTCCTTAGTCATTTCTTCCTGTTTTCTTCTCATTTTTTCATATCTTTCTACTTTTCTCCTGAAAAGCTTGGACAATGAAATACCTGCGAAAATACTAGAATACTCGCGGAATAATCGGAACTTAAGCTGAAATAACGTAATTATTAGATGTAAATCAAGGCAAATATATGATTCATTTTCGTGTTATCAAATTCCCCTACACTTGAATCTTTGCTTGTCCTCAAGCAAATAGGCAGTAAGAACGTCGGACAAGTTTTATCAAACGCACACACATGACATACCTTTGGTTTTGAAAATGTTTTGTAAGGCATTTTGTTAAGATGACGGATACTCAAGTAAAACACTAAAGATACATTAGTGACACAAGCAACAAGCATAATCATAGACCTCCCCTCTATACAAGGCAATTCTAATCATTCTATTATAGCTCAACCTAAAGTTTCTCGTAGCTATTTCACCCGGTTTCATTCTAGCGCAGTCACATTAAGCCCTTTGCCTTTACACGTACGTAGTGGAGTAGCCGGTTAGTGACTTTGATCCTTTCTAGCATGGGGTCTGGTACACAAGTGTGGTAACCCTTTATATATATCCTAATCGTAAGTTGTGGGGGATCGAACCGTAGTTCACCCTACCGAGTTCAGAACCAAGTACCTTTGAACCAACCAACAATGGATTATTTCTTTTTGTAATACTTTTGCAACCGTAAGTTTGGTTCATTTTCCTATTTTTCACAACATCAAAGAATACAGAAGATATTTAATGATTCGACATCAAACACTTATCTTCATCGGCTCTCCACGTGGTCTGTGTTTAAGACGGTGCTGACTGCTAAAATAAACTACTAGGGGTTACTATAGAACTAAAACTGAAGGTATCAGTATAATGGGTATTGAAACTGATCTTGCATATGCGAGAGGTCTATGGTGTCAAGACGGTATCAATCTTGTTAGATTTTTCTCGATTTCCCAACATAGCCTATGTTTTGGTATGCTAATTTATGCATTGATCATAAAATTTTTTGTTATAGCTAAATAAAGTGGGGAAATTTGACATGAACGAAAATTTCATATAAAAGCTAGTTTATTTGAAAGGAAATGCGGAAAGGGAATACAAAAGGGGAAATAAAGTACCTCTCCCACACTATATCGGACATTGTCCTCAATGTTGCGATATAAATGCGGATAGAAACTACAAAAAGAAACAAAAACTGAAACAAACTAAAACTAAATCTAATGAGGTCCACGTCCTTTGCCTCGGTGCGAGCGTGTCCATTCTGTGCTACATGATCTGGAATTCCTATGTGATAGATATAGTCATGTAGGTCTTGCACTCGTAGCGTTAGGGCACCCATCTCTTCTATCACATCGTCTATCCGTTGTCCTTGGTTGACTTGCCCCTGTTGGATTTGACGCATTAGGTTCATCATTTCATTATACTGCGTCTGTTGTTGTACCTCTCTCCGGGAAGCCAATTGATTTTGGTGCCATATTCCCCTTAAGATTTCTTCATTAGTAACGGGATCTTGTTCTGGATCGGCGCGACAACGATGTCCGGTGGATGTTAAGGCATACTAGGCAGGAGGTGGTGGGTTCTCAGGAGGTAGCTGATCCATCTCTTGCTCCATTTCATCGACTGCTTCGTTATTTTGATTTTCTTGAGTAACCACATTAGGCTCAGGAGCACGGAGATTAAAAATCCAATTTTCTTGTCTTTGAGGGTCGATGCGGTCTCGGCATGGCATGATGATGCTCCTGATGATTCTGGTACGGAACACTGGATGTTATCGTCCATCCTCCCTTGCTTTAATTAGGTGGGAGGAGCGACAATACTCGATATCCAGGGACTCAGGTGGTATGAAAGTTAAATTAGCGAGGCAGTCTCCCAGACCAAGGCCGAGTGCAATAGAAGTTACAATACCTCCGAAGTAGAAAGGTTTAGAACCTCTAGCACAGTTGGCGTGGATGTGAGCAAGTAGGAACAGAGCTGCATTGATTGGTTCGGGAAGGAGCACACAGCAAAGGAAAAAGAGCTCCTTGGAGTTGACTTTGTGGTTGTTGTCCCTTGCGAAGATTGTGTGTCCTAAAACTCTGTGAAAATATCGTATCGTTGGGTTATGAATATAAGTTGTGTTGAGGCTGTCCCAGCTTGTAGCAACTACACCTGTAATTTGATTCTAAAGGTCAAAAGCTTCCTAGAACCAGGCATCATTAGGAAAACGACAATGGACATTCTCGCCATGATGGAATCCAAGCATTTGGGCAAGTCGGTTTTGGCCCACTGAATACTCAGAACCAAACATTCGGAATGTAGCTACACCAGAAAGTTGGTTTGTATCTCCCGGAGGTGTAACATAAGTGAATGAACTTAGAAATTCCAGAGTCAGAGCTTCGTAGGTAGGCTGCCCTTGTGTACAGAGCTGCCATAAACCGGCATTTTGAAGCATCCAACGTACACCCTCAAGCATAGCCAACTCTTCAAGGCTGGAAGTGTTGACGTACCTCGTCGGTTGGAATGAGCGTTGGTAGAAGCTGATGTAACTCGCCCTTTGGCGGTCACCGAATTCTCCCTCTCTGAATGTAATAGTGGAAAGGTCAGGAGCTTGTCTGGTGCGTCTAGCCATGGTGCATGCAAAGTGAAATAGGTTAAATGGAGGAAGTGGGTATGAGTAAGAGTTGTTATGTGAGAATGGGAATGCTTCGTGTGGTTTAAATAAGAGAGTTTGGGAATATGAAGTGATAGAAAGAAATTAGGATTTAATGTGAGGGTTTTAATGAGAGTAATGGGTAGTGGGACGGTTAAGGAAGTGAAAAGAGAGTGGGACGTTTGAAGGGAAAATGAAGAGAAAAGAAGATGAAAAGGAAGGATCTCTGTTATAAAACAGAGGGCGCGTTAAAATAAGTGTGACGTTCGTCACGGACCTGTCACGGTCGTAAGCCGTGTGACGGTCGTGACAAGGGTGTTACGCCCGTCATGCTCACAAAGTTTTCATTTTCACAGAAAGCTTAATAGAAACTAGCACATAACATATATTGTAAAATGGCCATTATTAATAGCAGTAAAATACTTGATAAATGTCAGAATAAATATAAAATGACAGAAATAAATTAAAATAAGCAGGAACATTATATCATCAACAACACAACCACTAGCAGTGAATATGAATTGAATACTTTATTAAAGAAATTGGAAAACGATAGCAGTGTATTCAAAGTATAAATGCAGTAGAATATTAAAGTTGAAATTTAACTGAAATAAACTTGTTCCTTGACATTAAAAAGAAAATGACAGTAAAGTGAATTGTTCTAAAAACATTAAAAGCAAAGCAATAAAATGTGTTAGTTCTTGGATTGGCTGGAATTTTGGTAAAACAAAGTATATTCAATGTTGATGTCAAGGTACTGATGTTGCAACATTGAGGTCTTAACACTGGGATGTGTTAAGTATGTATTTGCTGAAGTTGGATGTCTGATGTCACATGGCGATGTTGTAACATCAGATCTACAGAATTAACAACAGCAGGATGTGATGTTGTTAGGGTTGCGTGTTAGCTGGAATTGTGGAGAGCAAGCTGTCTCATTGGATGCGAATATCTTGGGATAGATATTTTCTGCTGCATAGGAGATCTGGTGCAGATTTGTAGGAGATTTAAAAGGTTGAAGATTTAAAAAGATTTTAGGAAAAAATCTGTTTTGAATATTCAGTTTTAAATAACAAATCTGGGAGATATTGTAGCAAGTCCAAGACCAATTCAAGGAGCTATATAAAGCGCACAAGACCAAAGGAAAAAGTGACAGAAAACATTCAGAAGATCAGGAGCTGGAGGCTTAGTATCTAGAGTTTGTTTAGAGTGCTTGTATTTACACTATTCTAGGGTTTGAATAGGTGTTGTGTTTCTGTCCTCTCTAGAAGCTGTGAAGCAATAGAGAGTGGTTGCTTGATCGAAGCTAGGAAGCAAGATCAAGGGTACTCAAAGTGGTTTCTTTGAGTGGTTTGTAAGGGATTGATTGGTGTTCTCATACCTAGGTGGTTTCTTAGGTAGGAAGTCATTAGTAGAGTATAAGTTTAGGAGATTGTCAATGGGTTGTTGAGTCTATAAATTATATCTACAAGTAGTGAATTCCATCCCTGGCTTGGTAGCCCCCAGAGTAGGTTGGTTGTAACCGAACTGGGTCAACAATTCCTTGTGTTGCTTTGTTATTGTTTTTGGGGTTAATTGTGATTTACCCCCCTGACATATGAGCGAATTTTGATTTACCCCCTACATGCCTTTAGGCAACCGTTTTTTTGAAAAAATCGTTGCCAAAACCTGCCTATAGCAATGGTGGGGGGGTAAACCAAAACACTCTCATATGTCAGGGGGGGTAAATCACAATTAACCCTTGTTTTTGCTGTCCATTGTGCAGAGTGTGTTGTTGTGACATCGCACCTTAACATCACACGTCTGATACCAGAATTTCAATTGGTATTAGAGCAGGCATCCTGTCTGTCTCTGGGTGAGATCTAGGGAAGTTACCTTCTGGTGTAAAGATGGACAAAGAAGTTGGAGGATTCGTCAACAGACCCCCTATTTTGGACGGATCCAATTATGACTATTGGAAGCCAAGGATGACCACTTTCTTAAAATCCTTGGACAGCAGGGCTTGGAAGGCTGTTATTAAAGAGTGGAAAGCACCTGTTGTGTGTGAAAAAGATGATGCTGGCAAAGATAAAGAAGGCACCTCAAAGCCAAAGCCTGAAGAAGAATGGACCAAGGAAGAAGATGAGCTTGCCCTTGGAAATTCCAAAGCTCTAAATGCAATCTTCAATGGAGTGGATAAGAATATCTTCAGGTTAATCAATACCTGTGAAGTTGCTAAGGAAGCGTGGGATATTTTGCAGGCTACACATGAATGAACATCTAGAGTTAAGATGTCAAGACTTCAGATTTTAACATCAAAATTTGAAGGCCTGAAGATGAAGGAAGATGAGACTATTCATGACTTCCACATGAATGTTCTGGAGCTGGCTAATACATCCAGTGCTCTTGGTGAGAAGATGTCAGATGAAAAACTTGTTAGGAAGATCCTTAGGTCACTACCTAAGAAGTACAAGATGAAGGTGACTGCTATCGAAGAAGCTCAAGACATCAGCAAGATGAGAGTAGATGAGCTCATTGGATCTCTTCAAACTTTTGAGCTTGGTTTGAATGAAGAAGAACCAGAAAAGAAGCCCAAGGGTATTGCTTTGGTCTCCACTCCTGTAAAAGATAAGGAAGTCAAAGATTCTCAGGAAGATTTGTCTCAAGCCATTGCAATGTTGGGAAGGCAGTTCAACAAAGTGTTAAAAAGATGGAACAATAACTACAAGCCTAGTGTCAAGAACAGTTCTTCTGACATCAGCAAGCCAAAAGAGAAAGATGAAGAGAAGACTGTCCAGGATAGAGGTGTTCAGTTCTTTGAATGTGAAGGGTATAGACATGTCAAGAAAGAATGTCCCACATTCTTGAAGAAGCAGAAGAAGGGCTTGACAGTTTCTTGGTCTGAATCTGATAGTGAAAGTGATGGTGAATCAGCAAGGCATGCTAGAGCCTTAACAGGAACTGTTGTGTCTGATGATGATAGTGATGAAGAAATAACTTATGAGGAGCTAGCTTCTACTTATCGAGAGCTGTGTTTGAAAAGTACTGAGATTTGCCAAGAAAACAAGTATCACAAGCAGCAAATTGCTCAGCTTGAAAATGAAAAAGCTGATCGGGAAAATGAAGTTGTACTAGTTAAGTCTCAACTGGATCAGATGACAAAATTCGTCAGGATGATGAACAGTGGTACTGCTAATCTTGATAAGATTCTTCAGTCAGAGAAAGCTGCTGGAGATATATCAGGCATAGGATATGTGGCCAGCACTTCAGGAACAACAAGGGAGATGTCTCAACCCTTGTCTCAACATCAACCTAAGAGACATGGTCCTACCCCAAAGAAGGGTGTTCAGCCCTAGAATGATGAGAAGAAGAATGGTCCTCATCAGAGGAAGATGCATCCTCAAGGAGCTAGTCAGTATATGCCTCCCCAATATCACCAGAGCATGCAAGCTGCCAGGTTCAAACAGAACATGTCTCATCAGAGGTTTCAACATCAGGAAAACTGGTGTGGTTTTGAACACAACAATGTTGTGCCTTATTACTATCGAAAAAGGAAGCCTCATCACCATAGAAGACAACCTAAGAGACAACATCATCAGTACAGGAAAAGATAATTCAACTATGGAATAAGGAGACAACATTATCAAAGTGGAAGAAGATTTAACCACTTTAGAAAAGACAGAGTCAGATGCTTCTATTGTGGCAGGATTGGACATATGCAGTCCTCGTGCTTCAAGCTTCATGGTTATCCTAATTCTGCTCCTTAACCCAAACAGCAAGAGGTAAGGCCTAAGGTGATGAAGCAATGGATACCTAAAGTTACCATCTTGATAGCTCACACTTCATTAAGGGTTTCTACCAAAGATGACTGGTATTTTGACAGTGGGTGTTCAAGACACATGACTGGAGTAAAGAATCTGCTTGTTGATATGAAACCTCAGTCTTCTGGCTATTTTACATTTGGTGATGGGATCAAAGGAGAGATAAAAGGGATTGGTAAACTAAATTGTGCAAGTGCTCCCAGACTGGAGAATGTTCTTCTTGTTAAAGGACTAACAGCTAATTTGATTAGTATTAGTCAACTTTGTGATCAAGGATTCAAAGTAGACTTCACTAAGTCCGAATGTATGGTCAAAGATGACAAAGGAGAAGTCATTATGAAGGGAGCTAGATCTAAGGACAATTGTTATCTGTGGGTGCCGCAAAACTCAAATTCCTCCACGTGTGTGCTTGCTAAAGAAGATGATGTCAAAATCTGGCATCAGAAGTTGGGACATCTTCACCTAAAGGGAATGAAGAGAATTATCTCCTCAAAAGCAGTCAGAGGGATTCCCAAACTTAGTATTGAGGAAGGAAAGGTGTGTGGAGACTGTCAAAAAGGAAAGCAGACAAAGATGTCTCATCCGAAGCTTCAACTTGACACCACCTCCAAGGTATTGGAACTCCTTCATATGGATTTGATGGGACCTATGCAGGTTGAAAGTCTGGGTGGAAAGAAATATGCTTATGTAGTTGTGGATGACTACTCAAGATATACCTGGGTGAATTTCATCAAAGACAAATCTGAGGTGTTTGATGTCTTTAAAGAGCTCTGTCAAAAACTCCAAAGAGAAAAGGAGAGTAAGGTCATCAGAATAAGAAGTGATCATGGAAGAGAGTTTGAGAATAGCAAGTTTGAAGAATTTTGCTCGGCTGAAGGTATAAGTAATGAGTTTTCATCGCCTATCACCCCTCAGCAAAATGGAGTAGTTGAGAGGAAGAACAGAACTATACAAGAGTCGGCTAGAGCAATGATTCATGCCAAGAAACTTCCTTATCACTTCTGGGCTGAAGCCATGAACACTGCCTGCTACATTCACAACAGGGTTACCCTAAGAAGAGGCACTTCATCCACTATATATGAACTATGGAAGGGAAGAAAACCAAATGTTAAGTACTTCCATGTTTTTGGTAGTAGATGTTACATCCTGGCAGATAGAGAGCAGAGAAGGAAATTGGATTCCAAAAGTGATGAAGGAATATTTTTGGGGTACTCCATCAATAGCAGAGTGTAGCGAGCAATTTTGGACGCGGTTCTTAAGCGCTGGTCGCTCTCTGCGGATGAGCTTAAACTACAGGTCGATTCATTGTTATCCTATTGTGAGCTGATGAAGGAAGGGAAATAGATGTCTCCAATTAACCCTGCTTGCATACTGAGTTTAAACAGCGGTCTGTTAGGTTACGGATGCGATCAATGTGGTGGGGATTTTCTTATGCTATTTTGACAGAATGGTTTCTGGCGGGGAACAAGGATTAGGATGTTAGGACTGATGCTTTTGAATTACTGCTTTTGATTGATGGAGATATGGGATTTTGGGTTTTTTGTTGATTGTGCTCGCTAAGATTTTTCTTTCAATCTTATGCCTAAGTATTCCCGTTTACCGAAATAGGGAAATCAGAGCATTCGTAGTTCCTCCTATTCTATGGGAGGAAATGGTTGTTTTTGGTGTCTTGTTCAAAGCCCAAGACGTGAAGCAAAAAGTGATTTGTATCTTGTTTAAAGCCCAAGATGTGAAGCTGAAGGGTCTATTTGTATCTTGTTCAAAGCCCAAGATGTGAAGCTGAAGAGTCCTGACTTTAGAGAGAATTTGTCATCTCTAAAGAGGGGGTTGTATGACACAACTGTTTATAAAGGAGAATTACTTTAACCGGGATATGTGAATCCGACAATGCCATAATTTCCTTGAAAGGGGGTTTTAACCTGAAGGAGAAGACTTTAACTCAGTGTAGAGTAATGCCATCTTTCCTTAGGAATTTCTCATACTAAAAGAGGGACAGTGGCATGGATGTAGATGATCCAGAGGCTTGCCGCTTACAGCAATTAGATGGAGGGGAAGGAGTTGTTGATGTTTGTGTACTGTGAACGAGGCACAGTTTTAATGCTAAAAGGTTAATTGGATTAACCAGTGGTTTTCTTATACAAAGCCTAAAAGGAGGCTATTATGTGTCTCGTACAAAGCCCAAGAGAGAGGCTAAAAGGTTTTGACTCGACGATGGAGTCTTTTGGTATCTCGTATAAAGCCCGAGATGGGGGCTATTTGACTCAACAAGAGAGTTTTTGTATCTCGTACAAAGCCCGAGATGGAGGCTGTTATTTATTTGGCTCAATAAGAACCTTTTTGTATCTCGTATGAAGCCCGAGATAGAGGCGAAAGGGTGATTGACTCAACAAGGGAGTCTCTTATGTGTCTCGTACAAAGCCCGAGAGAGAGGCTAAACTTTGTTTGACTCCGCTGGGGAAGATCATTGTACAAAGCCCAAGAGGAGGCTATGGTTACTGTTTCAGTTGAGTGATAGGTCTGGTATACTGATTTTGAAAGAGAAAATCAGTTCTTATATGAGCAATATTGTACTCAAGGATTTGATTCAAGGACCCGGGTTATTCCTGTTCTTTAAGGAAATGGGAAATCCAAAGGGTATTGAGACTGTCCGAGTCTACAGGTTTCCTTCCTATTTAACGAAGGGGTCACTTGAGAATGTCTTTGAGACTCAAGGAAATTAGACTGTCCAAGTCTAGAGTTTCATCTTTTGTACTGTGCTTTAAGAAACAATAGTAGACTCTATGAAAGGACTGTTCTATGCAGATGACTAAGTTCTGTTCCTATACCTCTAGGAGGCCGTCGGGATAATTTGTACAAAGCCCAAGAGGAGGCTGGAAACTTTTAAAAAGCCGATCGGTCCTTGTACTAAGCCCAAGAGAAGGCTATCATTCCCAGAGGAAGAGATCATTATACGAAGCCTAAGAGGAGGCTGTGAATACTTCTAAGAAGCCGTAGGGTCCTTGTACTAAGCCCAAGAGGAGGCGGGGTTGCTTTTAGGAAGCCTGTGGGTCCTTGTACGATGCCCAAGAGGAGGCCAATGCTTTTAAGAAGCCCGTGGGTCCCCAAACCCCGAGAAATTCAAGGCAAGCTATTCACGAGGAATAGATCAAGTAAGGAAAGTTCGAGAATTTGGAAGAAACTCAAAGATGCCATTCACGGAGAATACATTCATCTCTGGGAATAGAGTTTCTTGACAATTCCTAATGAGGACAGCCGAAGAGAAGACTGTATCTAGTGATCCTATTGGGGATCTAGTTGTCTATTTCTACGAATAAACGAAACGGCGTCACCTAGTTCTAGACGTAGTTGCCGGGGAAACTCGAAATATCTATACTATTATTACACAGTTGATATGAGTTTATGAAAGAAGACTTACAGCGAAACAACCCCACAATACAGTTATATGTATATGAAAGCGGTAAATGAATGCAATAACCACTTACTCGGTTGTAGAGCTTCTATGCTGTTTGGTTAGTTGTTCAACAAAGAAAGATTTCAAACAACAGTATATTCAAAAATCAAAGGAGAAAGTGCTTTGAAAAAGAAAGATTTGGGGCTTACAGCTCAAGGAGAGGCCCAGGGTTTTATCAGTGAGCGCACTGTTTAAATTTGTACAGAGGGACTTATACAAGTGACTGTGGCCCAAAAATTGTTTTCTGTACAAAGGGATGGGTCTTACACTCTCTCAAGAGGCCCAAAAAGTTTTAAAGAAAAAGAGTGGGGCTTATAACATGAGGGTAGGCCCAGTTGATTTTTCCGTTTAAAATGGCGATCGCGCCGAGGTTTTCTTTTAACGCAGAGGGGCTTATATAATATCTGAGGCCCAAAATGTTTTTGGTTAAAAAGGGGGTTGGGTCTTACACTCTAGTAGAGGCCCAAAAAGTTTTGAATGGGTCTTATAGCTCAAGGAGAGGCCCAAAAGGTTATTTTTCAAAAGGCGACGATCGCGCCATTTGTTTTTGACGGTATCGGGACTTATACAATACACTGAGACCCAAAATGTTTTGGTCAAGAAAGGATTGGGTCTTACACTCTATTAGAGGCCCAAAAGTTTTGAAAATGATTTATGAGGGTTGAATTAATCCAAAAACCCTAATTTGTTTTCAAAAATGTATTTAATTGAATAAAAATTCAATTAAAATGATCAAAATTGTTTAACATGTGAAAAACAAATTGTGATCTTGGATTAATGTTTCAAAAATTAAGTATTGACCTACAAAATAATTAGAAAGCATTAAAAGTTGCAAAATCAATGTGGAAAAAATATTTAAAATGTCAAAAACAATTAAAATATTAATTCTTTGCAAAAATATCAATTATATGAAATAAATAATATTTTTGGGATTTTTTGGGAAAATAAAATATTTTAACATTTTTGTGAATTATTAAAAAAAGAATCAACTCAAAATCATTAAAACTCAGAGAGAAATTAAATTTTGAATCAATTAAACAAAAATCACAAAATTCAAATATTTGAAAATTCAAAAAAGGCGCCAAGAATAGATGAAGAACACGCGCGTGTTCTGGGTTTGGCTGATTTTCATTTTCTATCCAATCTCCCTGAATACTTGATTATAACATGCAATCCACATATCATTATGCTCGTCTCAACCTCACGATCATGTCTATGTCCATTAATTTCATTTAAATTAAACATATAACAGAAATCATGAAAAATCCTCAAGAACCCTAATTTCTGCATGAAGGCTAGGATTTTCGATACACAATTCAAACAATGCAATTAATTGAGGGAAAACATTCCATGCATGATTATGAACATATGGCCAAATTATTGTGCAGCAAAAATTGCATGGATCATGGAGTTAGAAGAGCTCATGCTTACCACTTGCTGCTGGTGGTCGTGATTTGTGTTGGAGGTGTTACAGCTTGGTTCCAATGATGTGGATAGCTTCCCTAGGTACCAAGTGATGTGTCTGAGTGCTTGGAATGGATTGAAATGGTTTGGAATTGAAGATGGCACCTCAACTGTAAAACTGTCAAGAACTTGAGCAATTGACTGGTGATTTTCTGAAATCAGTGTTCCAGATGTTATGTGAGGTGTGTGAGTGATTGGTTTGATTGGAAAACCTCTCAAACTCAAAACCCGATAGCTACCTTGCTAAGAAAGGCATTTTTGCCAAGAGAAAGAGATTTTGAGAAAAGCATCTATTAGATGGCTTTGGTGTACTCAAACTGATCACAATTGAGCTCTATTTATAGTAGAGCAAGTTTGTTTTGCAAGGAATAGTAAATGGCAACTGGTAAGTAGGTTTGGCCAATGTTGGCAAATGAAAATCCAAGTCTCCACTAGCCATTGACTAGAGGTTAGGGCACAGAGCTTTGGTTCCCTTGGTCTTGGATAAGTCTTGACTGATTTCAGATGAGAATGGCTCAGTCCATGCCACCTTGATGCTTCCATTGAATGCTTCAATCCAAATTTGGAGTCTTGTCCCTATTTTGGCCATTCTAGGTTCAACATGCTATTTCTTGTTCCATGGACTTTGGAGGCTTGGCTCAGTGATTGTCCCCTTTAGATTCAATCCTCAGATGTGTCCAAGTGGATAGGAGCATTTGAATTTGGCTGATTTTGGCAAATCGAGCAAAGTTGCAAATTCTGCCTTGCCTTTGACAGATTTCAGCAAGGCAACTTTCTAATGTCATAACTCATAGCCCAAATGGAATTTGGCAATGTTCTTGACCATTTTAGAAAGCCCTTACATGATAGAACAACTGTTTGAACATGTTTGGTTTTGATCTCTTTTGAATCCAAGTGAAAAATCCCTCTACATTTGGCAAAAAGTGAAGGCAGATTCTGACTTAGTGAAAATTTCACTAAGTGTTGGAAAAAGTGACATTTTCACTTTTCAGCCATTTTGATCACTCCATAACTCAAAATCCTTAATGAATTGGACTTAGGTCTAGTTGAAGTTTTTGTATAGGGTAATGAGGGCTACAAATCCATCTTTGGATGAGAAAAAATGGCTTTGTGGTTTAAGAGTTATGATCCTTCAAAGTTGGTGCCCTTGTCACTTTTTCCACAACTTATAAATTTTTCTAAGTTTTTATGGTTACCCCTTTTACAAGTTATCCCACTTTATTTGATTTTTCTTGATGAATGATGATTCAAACCATACATTAACATCATTTTAGGGTTGAAAATCTATTTTGGTGAAAAATCTCAAAAAGTCAGAGTTGACTTTTGTGCACAGTTGACTTTTTATCAGATGAATTCCAAACTGTGCAATTCTTCAGGAAATCATGTCCTTGACCTAAATCAAACTTGACGGACATGTTCCATGGGTGTCATAGGGTATATTGGGGCATGTCCTAGGGCTTGGGAGCTTGTCCTGGTCAAAAGTCAAAGTTACAGTTGAATTTTTCCTTAAAACCCTAATTGTGGTGCAGATGAAATTGAGACTTGTTGCTCAACCTTCTTGGATTAATCCATTGTTCCAAATGGATCAATATAGTTCATTAGAGACCCTCAAACCCTCTCTTGAGGTCTTGGTTCTTGATTTATCCCAAAAGTCAACTTAGGGGTGAATTAGGTCAAGAAACCCTAATTCCTGATTTTTGATTAATGCATCCCCTGAGGCAAAATTGACTTGATGATTGGGTCAATGAGGTTCCATGGAGTATCTTAGGTTATGTTTTGGATCATTGGCTTGTGCCCAGATGAAAAATTTCCATCTGGAGGCCCTGGTAGACCAAATCCCTAATTTGGTGACACCGTCGATCTGGAGACTTGATCCACCTAGAAGGGAGCAGCCTTGTGCTTAATCCTTGAAGTGGGAGTCCTCTTGATCCATTGTGGATATTTGAGAGGTTAGAAAAGTTGAAGATCATGTCATTCCTTGATTGATCCTTTGTCTAAGCACTCAGAGAGGGCTTGAAACCCTAATTTTGATTGTAGTGGATGCTCACCCATCTTTGGGGAGACTGATGAAGCATGATGGTCCATCCATATTGTGATGATGATTTGCACAAAGATGGGACATCTTAGTGATCAAAATTTGGGGTATGACAGATGCCCCTATTTAATCTTCTTGGACCCGAAGGTGTGAACGACGAAGGTATTCGGGCATTCGAGGTGCAAAAGGATTAAATATCGGAATACCCAAAATTTTGATGGTGGTTATGAATGGTGGATCGCATCCATCTTCTTTAGCTAAGCAATGATGCTTAGAAAAGGTAAACTTCCCCTCGATCCTGGTCTTTAGCCAAGGAACTGGTCTCAGTTTTCTTTTGTCAACTTCCCCTCGTTCTTGGTTTCCTTCCAAGGACCTGGTCTCAGCTGCTTAAATAAACTTCCCCTCGATCCTGGTTTCCCACCAAGGAACTGGTCTTAGTTTCTGATTTAAACTTCCCCTCGATCCTAGTTTCCTACCAAGGGACTGGTCTCAGTTTTTTTTGTCAATAAACTTTACTGACAAGGAACGCTATTTGTAGCGGATTTCCTTCAAACTTTTCACCGAATTTTCCTGGGGAGATGCCATTTGATGGAAAAAGCTTTGATGTCAGACTTGCTGGAGAACCCAGTCGTCTGAGTTGTAGAGTTGCACAAACTTCTCTGTTGGAGACGCCATTTGTCAATTCTACTGGGGAAAGCGAGTCTCTTGAGAGACTGTTTTCGTTTGGGGTTACATCATACTTTTCTCAGAGATCTTCTCGGAGAAATGCCATATGATGTGATCCAATTTTGAGGTGCCGATGACCTTTTCATCAGTGGGTTTTTTGGAGAATGGCAGCTGTATTGCCAAATCTCTGCTTAGGAGGCTTTCTCTGGGGATTTTTCTTTAATCCGGGAAAGCAAGGATATCATCTTCAATGGCGAAGAGTGACATTTGTAGAAAGCTTCTCTGGCTTTTCAGAGGTTCAAGTTATCAAAGTGGTCAAAGGCCAACTTCCTCCCAGAAATAAACTGGAGGCGAGGTTGTTCAAACGTAGCGTTTCCTGACGAGGCAAGAACTGACAACTCGATTGAGAGAACTTCTATCACTAGGGGACAAGACCGACTAGAGTGATAGTGATGCAATATGAAATGTGAATGCAAATCAATAATGCATGATGTATGTATGTTTATGCTGACAAAACTGACACGACATACAAACTGACAGGTGAACATGACTGGATACTCGGCCATCGCGGGGCGAAAAAGTACCGTTGGTTCAGAATAGCAATTCCACCTTGCTTAGGAGAGATAGTCCCTGCGGGGAATACCGTTGATCGGGCTTAGGAGATAAGAACTCGGCCGAGGTGTGTCAGACGAAACAAGGTCTCTGACACAGTTGATCCCCTCATTCAGGCGTACTGGGTTAGAAGGAGTACTTTGATTCTGCACTTTGAGGTTCGATTACTTCTGGAGAAGTGACCGATGTTCTTCTGATGTTCAACAGTCAAAAGAAATTGCCGTCTTTATTAAAAGCAGAGAAAAAAAAGTTTGACAAGTAAATTCATTTTTGTTTTATTTCAAGAATTGTTAATCATATTAAAACGCCATTCTGTAAAGCTAAAACAAATAAGAATTACAAACAAAAGCACAAGGGCTCAAATTTTATTGATAAGATGGAGATCAGCCAAACGCGTGATTCCAAAGAGTATATATAAAGTTAGAAAATGGTAATTTACAGGGAAAAGGGCTACGTTGAAACATAACGACCACTATCCTTCTACCAACTTTGAATTCGGGACATCCTGAACTTCTGTCGAAGATGACCTTGACTGGAGTTTTTCTCCGATGGATGGTGTAACTGCTGCTGCTGAGGGATTTGCCTCTGTTGAACATAGTTACTTGCCATTATCCCTAACTTTTGCCTGGATTGTACTATGAGATTTCCAATCCATCGGGATGATTTTTTTTCATGTCTCTAACTTTTGCCTAGACCGCCCTTTCGGGTTTTCAATCCACCGAGACGTTTTTTTTTAGTTTAGGCGAAGTATTTCTTGACTACATCAACATTCGTGGGGTAGGCAAATTCCTCTCCGTCCATGGTTGCAAGTCTCAAGGCACCGCCTGAGAAAGCTTTCGTGACCACATAGGGGCCATCATAATTCGGAGTCCATTTACCTCGCGAATTAGTGAGAAACTGTTGTATCTTCTTGAGCACGAGGTCTCCTTTTCTGAAAACACGAGGTCAGACCTTTTTGTCAAATGCCCTCTTCATTCTCTGTTGATACAGCTGACCATGGCATAGTGCCGTGATTCGCTTCTCCTCGATCAGATTCAGTTCGTCGTGTCGACTTTGACACCATTCAGCTTCGGTGAGCTTAGCTTCCATCAATACTCGGATTGACGGGATCTCTAATTCTATGGGGAGCACTGCTTCCATGCCATATACTAGAGAGAAAGGGGTTGCCCCTATTGAAGTGCGGACAGATGTGCGATAACCGTGAAGAGCAAAAGGTAGCATTTCATGCCAGTCTTTGTAGGTTATGACCATCTTTTGAACGATCTTCTTGATGTTCTTATTGGCCGCTTCTACCGCTCCGTACATCTTGGGTCGGTAGGGAGATGAATTATGGTGTTCGATTTTGAACTCTGTACACAACTCTCTCATCATCTTGTTGTTCAAGTTAGATCCATTATCAGTAATGATCTCGCTTGGAACACCATAACGGCAGATGATATTGTTTTTGATAAATCGGACCACCACTTGTCGGGTTACATTAGCGTACGACACTGCTTCGACCCACTTGGTGAAATAGTCAATGGCTACCAGGATGAACCGATGTCCGTTTGAAGCCTTAGGTTCGATCAAGCTAATCATGTCGATTCCCCATATGGAAAAATGCCACGGGGAAGAAAGAACTTTGAGATGTGATGGCGGTACATGAATTTTGTCGGAGTATATCTGACACTTGTGACACCTCCTCATGTACTTGTAGCAGTCGGATTCCATGGTCAACCAGTAGTACCCTGCTCTCAGAATTTTTCTCGCCATTGTGTGTCCGTTGGCATGAGTGCCAAAGGATCCTTCGTGAATTTCTTTCATCAGCATTTCTGCTTCTGGTCTGTCTACACATCGGAGCAAGACCATGTCAAAATTTCTCTTATAGAGAGTGTCACCGCTCAGGAAGAAGTTTCCAGCCAATCTTCTGAGGGTTTTTCTATCCTTCCTTAGTGCCCCAGATGGGTACTCTTGTTTCTGAAGGAGGCATTTGATATCGTGATACCAAGGTTTGTCGTCTATGACTGCTTAAATCGTGAAGATGTAAGCGGGCCTTTCAAGGCGCATTATGTCGATCTTAGGTATGTCATTCCATTGACCTACACTGATTATGGAAGAGAGAGTGGCTAATGCATCAGCCATGTGATTCTCCTCACGAGGGATGTGATGAAACTCGACTCTGTTGAAGAAGGGTAACAACCTTCTTGCATAGTCTTTATAAGGAATCAATCCTCATTGGTATGTGTTCCAATCTCCTTTTATCTGATTGATAACCAAGGCTGAGTCGCCGTATACGTCCAAGTTTTTGATCCTTAAATCGATCACTTCCTCGAGACCCATAATACAAGCTTCGTATTCGGCCTCGTTGTTCGTACACTTGAACGTAAGTCTAGCGGTGAAAGGAATGTGGGTACCCTGAGGGGCCACAATGATTACCCCAATTCCGTTTCCATAATGATTAACTGCTCCGTCAAAGATAAGTCCCCATTGGGAACCTGGTTCTGGCCCTTCACTGGGTAACGGTTCATCGCAATATTTCATTTTTAGATACATGACATCTTCGTCTGGGAAGTCAAACCCGATTGATTCTTGATCGTCAATCGGTTGATGAACCAAATGATCGGCTAAAATACTTCCCTTAACGGCTTTCTGAGCGTGGTACTCTATGTCATATTCTGATAACAGCATCTGCCAACGGGCAATTCTTCCCGTGAGAGCAGGCTTTTCGAAAACGTACTTGATTGGATCCATTTCGGAGACCAACCAAGTAGTGTGATGAATCATGTACTGGCGCAGACGTTTGGCTACCCAAGCCAAGCACATCAAGTTTTCTCGAGCATCGTGTACCGAGTTTCATAGTCAGTAAATTTCTTGCTCAAATAGTAGATGGCAGACTCTTTCCTTTTGGTTTCGTCTTGTTGGCCAAGTACACATCCCATTGATTCCTCTAGGACTGTGAGGTAAATGATCAGTGGTCTTCCTTCCACTGGAGGTGATAGAATCGAAGGATTCAACAGATATTCCTTAATACTGTCGAAGGCAGTTTGGTAATCTTCTGACCAAACGCAATCCTGGTTCTTTTTCAGTAATTTGAAAATCGGCGCATATGTCGCGGTCATAAGGAATATGAATCTGGAGATGTAGTTCAAATGTCCCAAGAATCCTCTGACTTGTTTTTCAGTTTTCAGAGAAGGCATTTCTTGAATGGCCTTGACCTTGTCAGGATCAACCTCAATTCCTTTCTGGCTGACGATGAACCCTAATAGTTTCCCTGAACGGACACCGAAGGTGCACTTGTTGGGATTCAAGCGGAGCTTGAATTTTCTTAAACGTTCGAACAATTTTGACAAATGTTCAACGTGCTCACTCTCTATTTTTGATTTTGCAATCATATCATCGACATACACTTCGATTTCTTTGTGTATCATGTCATGAAACATAGTAGTCATGGCCCTTTGATAGGTTGCCCCGACGTTCTTCAAACCGAACGGAATTACCTTGTTACAAAAGGTGCCCCATGGGGTGATGAACAAAGTTTTCTCCATGTCTTTCGGCGCCATTTTGATCTGGTTATAGCCCAAGAATCCATCCATGAAGGAGAAAACTTTGAACTTTGCTGTACTGTCTACCAGCATGTCAATGTGTGGCAAAGGAAAGTCGTCCTTTGGACTTGCCTTGTTCAGATCCCTGTAATCAACACACATTCTGACCTTTCCATCCTTTTTGGGAACGGGTACGATGTTGGCTAACCATTGATGATATTCAGATGTAGCGAAGAAACCCACGTCGATCTGTTTTTGTACCTCCTCTTTGATTTTGATGGCCATGTCCGGGTGAGTCCGTCTCAACCTTTGCTTTACTGGCGGACATTCTGATCTCAATGATAAGTGATGTTCCACGATGCTGGTATCCAACCCTGGCATGTCCTGATAGGACCAAGCGAATACATCGGGGAATTCTTTGAGAAGCTTTATCAAACTCTCTTTGGCAGTTGGACTGAGCAGTGCCCCAATCCTGATTTCTTTTCTCTCCTGCTCTGAACCCAAGTTTACCGTTTCCAACGGTTCTTTGTGAGGTTCAATGGACCTTTCCTCTTGTCCGAGTAGTCGAGAGATCTCTTCTGGAATTTTGTCGTCATTTTCTTCTTCAGCCTCGAATACCGGGAACTCAAAGTTGGGAGAAGACATCGGATCGTATGTTTCAACTGGGTTTAAAACAAGCAATCTGCATGACGTGATGATTCGTGTTTAGAAGAGATAGAGGAAAATGCAAGTGTGTGCAGTGTATATATTTTACTGCTTATTTTTATTATTGAATTGTTTTTTAGGATTACCATTTTCTGAAAAAACAAAAAGAGAAAACAACAATTAATGCAGAAATTACAGAACGACGTTATTTTATTAATGAACAAGTCGATCCTTGAAACTGCAGCCCTATAAAACAAAACTCTATCGCTTTGGGCGAAGCGAAGAGGGATATTTACAGAAAGTGAGCCCTATCAAAACATCCATTTCACCTGGGCAGGGTGAAAGGTTAAAAGATGGCAATTACTTTGACTGGTGAATGACCTTCGAAACCTCGACAGCAACCCATTGGCGGAGAACCCCTCGGTGAATCACAAAGTCTGGCACCTTCCTTGATTTGTCTTCAGAAATAACACTGATTTCTGGTGGAGCAGGATCATTGGAATCTGTCTCCCAGGCAGAGTTGTCGTAGGAGAATTCCTTTGTTGCATTTTGCATAGCATTTGTGCTCTCAGCTGTACCTCTCCATCCAGTAGGCTGGATATCTTCGAGCCTGATACGAGAGCTTTCGGGAGCAGTGTACTTGACCATGAAGTCGTATTTTCCACTTGGTTCTCCCAAGGTGTCCCAAACTTCTTTGGAACTGGGGGAGTCATCTTTCTCGATGACGTTAACCTCAGGGAAAGCATAGTTGATGAACTCTAGTCCTGCAAATGTTGCAAATTCATCTTCATGTTGAGTAGTTTCGAAATAACCTGAGTGTTGATCCCATGACATGGTGGGGACACAGGTATTCTGTTCAATGACGATCAACTGATTTTCATTGCTCGGCTGACTTTCTTGCCCCAAGTTTCCTGGGTAAGGCTGCCACATTGGCAAACCATCCATTGGGCCATAGTAATCGTGGTCAAAGTTGTCTTTCATTAGAGTGTCCTCCTCTAATGAATTTGGCGGAGCACGGCATCCTTCCGGATCACAACCTCTATAGATCATTTCGACGTTTGATCGTGGTATAAATCTCAGACTTTCTGTGGGAAAGCAAAAAGGCATAGGTACCTCTTCCTGAGACATATAACCATCCTCATTAAGATAGGATTTCCATTCTTCATCTGGGTCAGAGGGATCTTCCTTATTGATAGCATGTACTGCTTGAGACACTGGGTGAAGGAAACCTCCATTGTGGAAGAAATTTTGAAGGGGATGAAGACTTTCATCATTGGCAGCTGTCTGGGTACAGGTTGCAGAAAAACCAAGACCCTTCTTTGTTTTATTGCTAGTAGGAATGACAAGATGTCCCGATCCTGTTGTATCGGTACTCTCGACTGCTTTAATAGCATCGTTGTATGAGAAAATCGAGGTTCCTCCTCTGAACTGATTGTTCTCGCTCACCGACAGTGCTTAGAATTGCGTCCCAATAATCTCCTCGGGTTCTATACCAGTAGATGATGACAAGTTGCTTACAAGCAAGGCCTGTTCCCCACAAACTGTGACAAGTTGATCGTTCTTGACGAATTTTAGCTTTTGGTGGAGGGTCGAAGTGACCGCTCCAGCCTGATGTATCCAAGGTCTTCCTAATAAACAACTATATATTGCCCGGATGTCCATGACCTGGAAAGTGACTTGGAAAGTATGAGGACCAATAGTTATGGGAAGATCAACTTCGCCGATAACCATTTTTCTGGATCCATCGAATGCTTTGACGACGACCTCGCTGATTCTCATCGGAGGGCCCTTGAATGATAATTGCATCAAAGTAGACTTCGGCATAACATTCAGGGCTAACCCTGTGTCTACCAGTACGCTGACAAAAGCATCGTCCTGGCAGTTAACTATGATATTGAGCGCCATGTTATGACGGCGACCCTCTTCGGGTAATTCCTCATCACTAAATCCCAAATTATTGCAGGAAGTGATGTTAGAGACAATGCTATCGAACTGTTTGATTGTTACATCTTGTTCCACAAAGGCTTGCTCCAAGACTTTCTGTAGAGCCTCCCTGTGGGCTTCTGAACTGAATAACAGTGATAATATCGAGATCTTTGAAGGAGTTTGTAACAGTTGATTAGCAATGTTATATTCACTCCTTTGGATGAGCTTCAGCATCTCATCATTATTTTTCGAAAAGTCGGGATTACTGGATTGACCGACTGGTGGATGGGGAGCTTCTGTCTGAAGTTCCTTTTCTTTGTTAAGTTCTCCAAATCCTCTGGCTGATGTCTGCAATATTCACGACGGAGGGTAATGGAATTTCCTTTCCATTTTCAACTGTCGTTGCACCGTATTTGTAAGGGATAGCCTTAGCTGATTCATACGGTAGTGGTCCCGGTAGATAGATGACTATGAGAACCTTCTGATTTTTCTAACCATCATAAGTGATCTCGATTCATTCCCGGTTGGGAACTTTAGATTCGTCAAGTAGAGGAATAATGGCAAAAACATCCCTGGTCCTGTGATGACCAGAGATCGTGACAACATCCTCAACTTGCTCGGCAAGGTAGTTCGGCGTCCAGTCGATGGGTCCAGAACCCGGATATGGACGAATTTCTCCACGATCGACCTGACCCTGAAGAGCTGCTCTCACAAGGTAACACCCTTGGTTACTTTTCGAACAGACGCTACAACTGTCATAGTTGTGTGGTGGCACCTGGCCACGCCCACTTTGAATACAATGTAACCTTACTAGGTTAGCTTCCACTGATCGGACATCCTGACTTTGACGTCGAGTAGGATTCCTGTTATTGATACTAATCTGCTGAGTATCTTCGTCCATATAAATTGGCATCCACCAGTGATTTAACAAGTGCTGAAGTGCCTCTTGGCATCCATTTTGGTGAAAAATCTCAAAAAGTCAAAGTTGACTTTTGTGCACAGTTGACTTTTTATCAGATGAATTCCAAACTGTGCAATTCTTCAGGAAATCATGTCCTTGACCTAAATCAAACTTGATGGACATGTTCCATGGGTGTCATAGGGTATATTGGGGCATGTCCTGGTCAAAAGTCAAAGTTATAGTTGACTTTTTCCTTAAAACCCTAATTGTGGTGCAGATGAAATTGAGACTTGTTGCTCAAGCTTCTTGGATTAATCCATTGTTCCAAATGGATCAATATAGTTCATTAGAGACCCTTAAACCCTATCTTGAGGTCTTGGTTCATGATTTGTCCCAAAAGTCAACTTAGGGGTGAATTAGGTCAAGAAACCCTAATTCCTGATTTTTGATGAATGCATCCCCTGAGGCAAAATTGACTTGATGATTGGGTCCATGAGGTTCCATGGAGTATCTTAGGTTATGTTTTGGATCATTGGCTTGTGCCCAGATGAAAAATTTCCATCTGGAGGCCCCGGTCGACCAAAACCCTAATTTGGTGACACCGTCGATCTGGAGACTTGATCCACCTAGAAGGGAGCAGCCTTGTGCTTAATCCTTGAAGTGGGAGTCCTCTTGATCCATTGTGGATATTTGAGAGGTTAGACAAGTTGAAGATCATGTCATTCCTTGATTGATCCTTTGTATAAGCACTCAGAGAGGGCTTGAAACCCTAATTTTGATTGTAGTGGATGCTCACCCATCTTTGGGGAGACTGATGAAGCATGATGGTTCATCCATATTGTGATGATGATTTGCACAAAGATGGGACATCTTAGTGGTCAAAATTTGGGGTATGACACAGAGCATATAGAGTCTTCAACTCCAGGACCAAAGTAATGATGGAGTCAATCAATGTTGTGATTGATGATGAAGATAAGCAGGAAGTTGAGGATGTCATAGAAGATGTTAGAACATCAGCTGATGAAGTTTCTGTTTAAGTTAAAGAAAGAAATCCATCTCCTGGTGCAACTGATACTGAGCCTGAGCAACCTCAGAAAGATCCTTCTATCAGAATTCAGAAGGATCATCCTGTTAGTTCCTGGATTAGCTGGAATTTTGGTAAAACAAAGTATATTCAACGTTGATGTCAAGGTGTTGATGTTGCAACATTGAAGTCTTAACACTGGGCTGTGTTAAGTATTTAAGTGCTGAAGTTGGATGTCTGATGTCACACAGGTGATGTTGTAACATCAGATCTGCAGAATCAATAACATCAGGTTGTGATGTTTTTTTAGGGTTGCGTATTAGCTGGAATTGTGGAGAGCAAGCTGTCTCATTGGATGCGAATATCTTGGGTTAGATATTTGCTGTTGCATAGGAGATCTGCTGCAGATTTGTAGGAGATTTAAAAGGTTGAAGATTTAAAAAGATTTTGGGAGAAAATCTGTTTTAATATTATGTTTTAAATAACAAATCTGGGAGATATTGTAGCAAGTCCAAGACCAATTCAAGGAGCTATATAAAGCGCACAAGACCAAAGGAAAAAGGTACAGAAATACAGAGAGAAGATCAAGAGCATAGGCTGAGTGTCTTGAGTATTTTGTACGAGTTGTGTAACCAGAATTCTAGGGTGAATTGTTGTGTCGTATTCTGTTCTCTCTAGAAGCTGTGAAGCAATAGAGAGTGGTTGCTTGATCGAAGCTGTGAAGTAAGATCAAGGGTACTCAAAGTGGGTCCTTTGAGAGTTTGTAAGGGATTGAGTGGTGTTCTCATACCTAAGTGGTTTCTTAGGTAGTAAGTCATTAGTAGAGTATAAGTTTAGGAGATTGTCAATGGGTTGTTGAATCTGTAAATTATATCTACAAGTAGTGAATTCCATCACTGGCTTGGTAGCCCCCAGAGTAGGTTGGTTGTAATCGAACTGGGTCAACAATTCTTGGTGTTATTTTACTGTTATTGCTGTCCATTGTGCAGAGTGTGTTGTTGTGACATCACACCTTAACATCACACGTCTGATACCAGAATTTCAATTGGTATTAGAGCAGGCATCCTGTCTGTCTCTGGGTGAGATCTAGGGAAGTTACTTTTTGGTGAAAAGATGGACAAAGAAGTTGGAGGATTCGTCAACAGACCCCCTATTTTGGATGGATCAAATTATGATTATTGGAAGCCAAGGATGACCACCTTTTAAAATCCTTGGACAACAGGGCTTGGAAGGCTGTTATTAAAGAATGGAAAGCTCCTGTCATGTGTGAGAAAGATGATGCTGGCAAAGATAAAGAAGGCACCTCTAAGCTAAAGCCTGAAGAAGAATGGACCAAGGAGGAAGATGAGCTCGCCCTTGGAAATTCCAAAGCTCTAAATGCCAATTTCAATGGAGTGGATAAGAATATATTCAGGTTAATCAATACCTGTGAAGTAGCTAAAGAAGCGTGGGATATCTTGCAGGCTACTCATGAAGGAACATCTAGAGTCAAGATGTCACGACTTCAGATTTTAACATCAAAATTTGAAAGCCTGAAGATGAAGGATGATGAGACCATTCATGACTTCCACATGAATGTTCTGGAGCTGGCTAATGCATCCAGTGCTCTTGGTGAGAAGATGTCAGATGAAAAGTTTGTGAGGAAGATCCTTAGGTCCCTACCTAAGAAGTATAAGATGCAGGTTACTGCCATTGAAGAATCACAAGACATCAGCAAGATGAGAGTTGATGAGCTCATTGGATCTCTTCAAACCTTTGAGCTTGGGTTGAATGAGGAAGAACCAGAAAAGAAGCCAAAGAGTATAGGCCTGGTGACAAATGGTGAAGAAGAGAAAGGGAAGAGATCTGAATCCCAGGAGGATCTATCTCAGACCACAGTGATGTTGGGAAGACAGTTCACCAAAGTATTCAAGATAATGAATAATAACTCCAGGCCTAATGTCAAGAACATGACTTCTGACACCAGCAAGAAGGATGAAGAGAAAACTGCCCAAGATAAAGGAGTGCAGTGCTTTGAGTGTGAAGGGTATGGACATGTCAAGAAAGAATGTCCCACCTTCTTGAAAAAGCAGAAGAAGGGCATGACAGTTTCCTGGTCTGACTCAGATAGTGAAAGTGAAGGTGAGTCAGCAAAGCATGTTAGAGCCCTAACAGGCGCTGTTGTATCTGATGATGATTCTAGTGATGGAGAAGTAACTTATGAGGAGTTAGCATCTACTTATCAAGAGCTGTGTTTAAAAAGTGCTGAGATTTGTCAAGAAAACAAGTGCCACAAGCAACAGATTGCTCAGCTAGAGAATGAAAAGACTGATCTTGAAAATGAAGTGGTGCTAGTTAGAGCTCACCTTGATCAAATGACCAAGTCTGTTAGGATGCTGAGCTGTGGTACAGACACACTTGACAAGATCCTTCAGTCAGAAAAAGCTGCTGGAGACAAAGCTGGGATAGGGTATGTGGTTGAGGATAAGGGAACTTCAGAAGGTAGCACTTCAGGTTCAAAGAAGAAAGTGTCACAATCTTCATCTCAACATCAGCCAAAGAAGCAGGATCCTAACCCTAAGAAAGCTGATGTTTCCCAACCTAAGAAGATTGAGAAGAAGACTGGTCCTTATCAGAAGAGAAAGCAGCCACAAGGAGCTAGTCAGTATATGCCCCCACAATACCACGAGAGAATGCAAGCTGCTCAGTTCAAACAGCACATGTCTCATCAGGTGTCTCAACATCAGGACAACTGGTATGGTTATGGATATGGATACACCAATGTTGTTCCTTATATCTATGGAAGAAAAAAGCCACACCATCATGGGAGACAATCAATGAAACAACATTCTCAGCCTTCTTATGGGAGAAGATACCAGCATAATAGATGGCAGGCCAGTTATGGGAGGAGGAGACCACATTATGGCTGGCAGCCACAGCAATATCATCGTCATAATGGTAAAAGATATAACCAATTCAGAGATGACAGAGTTAGATGCTTCTATTGTGGAAGGTTTGGACATATGCAGTACTCTTGTTTTAAACTGCATGGTTATCCACAATCTGCTCCTCAAAGAAAACTAAAGGAGGTCAGGCCCAAAGTTGTTAAACAATGGGTTCCTAAGGAGAAGGTGAAATGTCTTTTAGCCCACACTTCAGATAGACAGTTTGATAAGGATACATGGTACTTTGACAGTGGATGCTCAAAGCACATGACTGGATCCAAAGCTAAATTGGAAGATACTGTTGCTTGCTCTTCAAATGATGTAATCTTTGGAAATGGAGATACAAGAGTGGTTACAGGAGTTGGAAGAGTAAAATGTGGAGGTGGACCTGAAATTGACAATGTTCTTCTTGTCAATGGTCTGAATGCTAATTTGATCAGCATAAGCCAACTGTGTGATGACGGGTATAAAGTTAGCTACACCAAAGATGAGTGTGTGGTAACTGATGAGCATAATCAGGTTGTTTTGAAGGGTGCTAGATCCAAGGATAATTGTTATCAATGGATACCAAAAGAGGTCAACACATATGGAGATGTTATGGTTGATGTTGGAACATCAGATGGTGACATCAAGTGTGAAAGTATGGTGAAAAGTCAATCTGGGTTAATGACTTATGGTGCTATTACTCCTAAGTTGGATGATGTGTTAAAAGCCAACTTGAGTAGTCAGTTATGTGAGCAAGATGAAGGAGTCAACAATGCTGATGGAAGGATCAAAAGCTGTGACCTTAAGAAGTGTTGGGAGCTGAATACTTGCAAGGCCAAGAAAGATGACAACCTGACTAATGACTCCTATAGTTCAGAAGAAAAATTTCACAAGTTGACAATCCTTAGGTTGGAAGATGCAGATGTTAGAGCTGATGTTAAAACATCTCAAGTCAAGAAAGGTACTTCTAGCCTTAAAATAAAGAAGAGTGATGATGAACTAATTGCAAAAGTGGTTCCTGGGGTTGCTAAACGACTGAAATCAAGGAAGAGGAAAGCTATTGAGTCACCTCCAAAGATGAGAACTGATAAGAAGAAGATCTATGTGGATGATACTACAAGATCCTGGAGTAAAATGTCAAGTTCTTCTAGAAAGAAGAAGACCAGAGATAAGTCTGATGGTAATGTTCAGGACATCATTCATGTGAAGAAAGTTGTTGTTAGAACTTCTGAGAAAATTCAAAAGGCTTCGCTTGATAACATTCCTTTAAAAAGGTGGATGTTTGTTTTTCAAAAAGGGCTTAATCTGGAGAAAGAATTTGACAAAGATATTCTGGATATGGTTGAGTTTGCTAAGATATGGTTCAGAGAGGGTGTGGGAACTTATGGTATTCAGGTGTGTATGAATAAGTTGCTCTGACTGTGTTTTATTGGGAGCTTCCTGAAGGACTTATTTGTGCAATGAGTCCTTTGAATGGTGATGAGAAGTTGATGTCCCAAAAGATGTTTGCTGGTGGTTATATCTAGAAGATGATTAAGATTGGACATGTGGAGTTGGATGCTCTAGCATTTTTGGTCAGAAGAGGTGGAGATTATGGTTTAGTAGTTTGTTCTGGAAAAGCATGACTACTGTCTTTGCAGACTTCACCAGTTTCAACAACTACTGGTGGATGTAAAGATAGAGGAATTGTGATCTCTTGAAGAGACTGGATCTCAGTAAAGCTTATAAGTAAGCTGAGAATTTGTGGAGCATATGTAATACCCTGGTGTCAAGAGTGTCAAGAGTATCCTTGGTGAAGGATGTCTTTGTTCTGGATCTGAAGCTTAGTGCTCACATTATATCTAAGGAGCATCTACATAGTCATACGGGAGAATGATGAAGTAGAAGGTTTGCCTTGGATGGTGAAGATGAATTGTATGATAGCCCTTGGAGAAAGGGACAGTGGTACCAAAATGCATGTACTCAGAAAATGTGCTCAAATGTTCATCTCCATCTAGAGCATTTGTTAATCATGACAGAGGGAGTACTTGTCTATGGATTTTGCAGCAAAGGTGCATTTATTGTGAAGATTCATGCTGATCAAGCTTGTGGAGATTGGTTGCCTCTTATGAGGATATAATGTCAGATAGCATGTTATGACATTAGGCTATTGATTGGTGTTTTGGTGTGGCCTTGAATGGTTCTAGTCATATGAAGCAAATTGTTTGAATCTTGTGCGCACATGTTTCTGAGGAGATGTCTGAAGACAAGATTGAGTCATGGCCTTGAATAGTGTTAATTCTTGGAGTTGGCTAGAATTTTGGTAAAACAATGTTGATGTCATGGTTGATGTTTCAACATGAGTTTTTAACAGCCTTGTTATGTTTAGTTAACATTCTGGTTATGTTAAGTGTTTAAGGGTTGCAGTTTTGTGCTGATGTCAAACCCGATGTCATAACATCAGTTGACAGAACATCAGAAAACCATCTGTTGTGGTTTTTGTATTGCAGTATGTTAAGGTGTTGAAGAGTTAAAGTGCTGAAGAGTGATGTCACATGCGATGTCTTGACATCACTATACCAGAAACTTAAAACATCAGGTTGTGATGTTTTTAGGGCTGCACGCATTAGTTTGATTTGAGGAGATCTGTTAGTTAGATTGGATGCGAATTTATTGGAGAAGATTTATTCTGATACAATTAATTCTGCATATCTTGTGGAGAATAGTTTGTTACTATTTTTGTGAAATAGACATGGAGAATTGTTCCTATTTATGTGGAGAAGATTGTTCCTATTTGTGTGGAGAAGATTGTTCCTATTTGTGTGGAGAAGATCTTGCAGCTGATTTAAAGAGAAGATTTAAAAGATACATAATATCCTGGAAATATTATGTGGAGCTGAATTTAATGCATAAAGATATGGAGAATATTTAGAGTTAATTATTGAAGATTTAAATTGAAGATTTGATTGAAGATCCAATTAATAGCAGAATCTGTTGGAGATTTGGAACAGAAGATTTGATATGATTTGAAGGCCCAAATCCAGTTGGGAAATAGGTTATAAATAGAAGCATTGTAACCTAGTTTTGGTAAGCCAGCCATCATGTAGATTATAAGGGCTGTGTTGGTTGATGAACCACCCGGTTTGTGGGATGGTCATCGTGTTTATCTCGAAGCCTGTAGGTAAGAGATGTATTGTTCTTGGAGGAAGCTTTGAAGCAACTCTAAAGGGGTGTCATGGAAGTGTGTCTTCCAAAGTCTATGTGATAGAAAAGATTAGGGAATCAAGTTATTGATGCAGTGACGGTGTAGTTGACTGCTAGACATCATCGAGATGATTGGAAGTGAGATGAAGTCTCTTACCTAGGGAGGACTTAGGTAGAAGGGTCATTGGGTAGGGATTAAATTAGGTAGATTGTCAACTGGTCTGTTGAGTCTGTAATTTGATACTACTAATAGTGGACTTCCTTCCTGGCTTGGTATGCCCCCAGATGTAGGTTTGTTGAACTGAACTGGGTGAACAATTGACTGTGTTCATATTCTGTTTTATTGTCTTGTTCATGCAACAGAGTTTGATGTTGTGACATTGAACCTGACATCACATGTCTGTACCAGAATTTCAATTGGTATCAGAGCAGGCATCCTGTCTGTTTCTGGATGAGATCTTGGGAAGATACTTTCTGGTTCATGAGCAAGGAAGATAGTGTTGCTGAGATGGTCACGTGGTGTTTGAATAGTCCCTTGAAGTGGAGGATGGACTATTGGACCTATCTGTTGTGTAGCTTTGGTGGAGAACTGCTGTTGTGTGTTTTCAAACCTTGTTGTTGGCACTTGGTCTAAGGTGATGGTGTGCAAGGATTATTGAGTAGTGCTTGAAGGTTGTTGAGGAGTTGTTGTGAGTTCCGCTGCATAGTATCTGATGTAACCCTGGTGGTGAGATTCTAGGAAGGTATGCTCTTGGAAAGACATTAGGGTTTGGTCTCCTCAGCAGGATATTCTATGATGTTGCAGTTTGTATGAGGATTATCTCTTATCTGTGTTTTGGGAAAGAAGTGATCAAAAGGCATTGAAGACCAATCTGTCCAGAACATTGAAAGAAGAGGGTGGAGACAAAGCAAAAGAGTATCACTGTCAAATCTTTCATGCGGGAGTGAAGATCTTGATAAGTTATCTCTTAAGCTTAGTTGTGATGACCGAATGAGGAGGAAGTTTCATCAAGAAAGAAGCTGAGCTTAATATGTCAATTCTAATGTCTCGACATCGCGCTACACATGAGCAGTTTATGAAGGATGGCAGTTATCACTCTTAAGTTAGACAAGAGGTCTGAACCTTGTGCTTATAAGAAGAAGCTTCTGGAAGAGTGTGTATACAAGTTACTGCAGCTTTGCTAGTCTGATCTTGGAAGTTGATCAGATGTTGATAGGTTCTCGTGTGTTCCCTATAAGAGATATGTGTGGTTGTAGTCTCCAAATCTATAGGAGATGGTTGATGTTAGAAATGATGTTGAAACATCATTTCAGTTCTTTGCTCAGGGTGGAGTAAAAGATCAAGACACTGACCTAACCTGGAAGGCTTTTGTGGTATGAATGGTTGTCATAATGGTATGTCATGAAGAAGATTCAGAAGATGCTGGAATCTGAAGAAGGGTTAAACCACAGGGATTTAAGATCAATTGCTATTTGGGATATTCACAAGTATTTAATTGATTATCCTTGAAAGACAAGTTTAAGGATGTTCTGTCAATTGTTTTAACATGTTTTCATCAGAGGTTTGGAGAATCATGGGAGGGGTTCTACATTCGCTCACAAGTCGCCTAGGTGTTGACCTGGGATTGTTGCTTAGCATCTGTTTCTAGAAAGTATTATGAATGACTTGTCCAGATGGTGGTGCTATTGAAGATAAAGATGGAAGACTATGAAGACATCATAATCTTGATGGTTACAGCTTGGATCAGTTTATTTCTGATCTAAGTGGTTTGGAGCATGGTGTTTGCTCTGGTTGTGAAGGTCGAGGATAAGTGGCAGTTATCTCTGGCTTTCTACTAACGGCTCTACTAAGGGAAGTGACTTTCTTTAGGATTGCTATGGGGTAGTCTTGGACTACTTATTTTCTGAAGATTCAGATGTGGTAGGTTTGAAGTCTTTGGAGTTTCTAAGTAGGATGGAGGTTGTCTACTCAAACTTGATTGTTGAATCAAGGAGAGCATGGAAATCTGTTTCTGCAAAGGGAGGAGGTTCTTCTGAGTGGCAGAAGGAAGAGCTGAATTCAACAGTTGGATGTCATAATGTTCTGACATCTAGCTTAGCATCAGAAGTCTCAGCTGGTAAGGTGGCACATCAGCTAATGATAAGGTGATCTACAGGAATGAATAATAGGATGCTTCAAAAATATCGTTCTCATGGCAGTTTGTGGGAGCTGCAGGAAGGAGAAGATGTTACATGACCATGGCTTAGGGAGTCTAAGTGTGTTTGATTTTGAGCAAGTGGAACATGTGACTTGAAGATCAAGTTTCCTTGGTGGATCAGGATATCTTTGTGAGAGTTCTGACAAACGTGAAAAAGGTCAAAATGTGGCATTTGGCTGTTTTCATTTGAGGATTCGTGCTTGAGGTGATCAAACTATGGCATTGGTTGATCTCAGAAGTGAATTCGAAGAATCAAGATAATCAGAGTGTGGCAGCTGGTTATTATTGAGGATTGTCTTGGAACAAGTTACTCTTGGGCAGAAGGGTGATGAGTTGAAGACTCAAGAAGATTATTCTTCTTGAAGGTGGATGAGAGGTTATTCCCTGATGCTTTGGATTACTGTGCAATAGTAAGTCCAGTTGGTGGAGCATATCAAGAATCAAGGTGATGATGTCTTGGTGTGTGGCAAATGTTCTAACTTGTGTTGGGACATTATCTGGTTGGATATCCTTGGTGAAGGATGATTATGCTCTGGTTCAGGAGCTTGGTGCCTACATTTTGCCTAAGGAGTGTCTACATAGTCATACGGGAGGATGATGAAGTAGAAGGTCTGCCTTGGATGGAGAATGTAGAGAAGACTGAAGAAGTCCAAAGTAACTTGTGAATGTGTCATAAGGAAGAATCAGAAGTTGTCAGACGTGTGCAGAAGAAGAGGTCATACAAATTGTCATGCCTTGTGTGAGAAGTCTGGATATTGTTGTTTGTGGCCATGATGGAGTAGCTTGATGTTTGAAGATGACACCCTGAGGGAACCTTATCAGCTGACTGTATAAGAAGTGTGTGAATTAGTAAGCATCATCTGCGGGTTATTTGTGAACAAAGACCTTGTTGGGAGCTTGGTAGTTATCTGATGGACTGGGCTTGTGGAATTGGAAGAAGCAGCATTAGTGTCTGAAGTGGCAGTTTAGTCATTATGGACAGGTTCTGATCTTGAGGTTAAGTAGGTTGAAGACTTCTTTAGGTGGGTATAAGGACAGAAGGTTGTTGTCAGTGGTGTGATCTGATCAGAATGGCTGAAGATAAGGAGGTTTCTTCTAATACAAGTAAAAGGTGGTGGCAGTCCTTATCTTGTGTTGCAAGTGATCTGAAGACATTTGTTATGGAATATGTGAAATTCCAAATCAAGTGTTTTTTTTTGGACTTGACAGATCATGTATCGGAAATAATCATGATGAGATTTTGCTCAACAAACACAAGAAGTGGCAGTTCTTAATGTTGAGAATGTGGCAATTTCATTGTGCTTCTATCTGGTGTCAAGTGTTCATCTTCATAAGGAGCATGGGTTGTTCATGGAAGGGGGAGTTAAGGTTGTTGTCTATGGTCTTTTACTGCAAGGATGCAGATTTTTGTGAAGATTGCGTGCTGATCAAGATTGTGAAGATTGGATATAATGTCAGATAACATGTTATGACCTTAGGTTGCTGGATGACATGTTGGTGTTCTAGCCATGTGAAGCTAATTGTTTGAATCATATGTACACATGCTTCTAAGGAGGAGTCTGAAGGACAGCTTTGTGTGTATCTGGGAGATGTCACACTTGTCTTGGTGTGTTTTTAAGAAAGAGGAGTTTAGTTAGAGTTCAGTGGAAGGCATTGTGAGTGTGCTTCAGAACTTGTGGATGATTGTGTGAAGCATTCCTGTCTGGATGAATGAAGACTATGTCTGGAGTTTCCAAATGTTATGGTATACTGGTCAAGAAGCACTAGATAGGGGGAGTTGATATTTTCTCTGCTGATCATTGAAAGTAGTAGCTGCTGAGTCTGGGTTTTGTTCTGAGTTATTGGTTGGATGATTCAGAGTTTGCCTTTGGAATTTTTTTGTGCTTGCTGCTATGTTCAGAGTTTGTCTAATTATGGCTAAAAAGGGGGAGAGTTAGCCTAGTGGTTGCCAAGGTGTGGTTGTGAAGCCTTTTCTGATATGGTGCAGCAGTTGAGGGGGAGAGTGTTTGAACAACTGTGAGCTGGTTCTTGGTTTGAGGGGGAGTTTGCCCTATGCTGATGTGAAAGTGTTCGTTTCTGCTGCAAGTTGGTCCAAGTTGGTCTGATGTAGGCTGAAATTGTTTTAGCCAAAATTAGCCAAAGGGGGAGATTGTTAATTCTTGGAGTTGGCTAGAATTTTGGTAAAACAATGTTGATGTCATGGTTGATGTTTCAACATGAGTTTTTAACAGCCTTGTTATGTTTAGTTAACATTCTGGTTATGTTAAGTGTTTAAGGGTTGCAGTTTTGTGCTGATGTCAAACCCGATGTCATAACATCAGTTGACAAAACATCAAAAAACCATCTGTTGTGGTTTTTGTATTGCAGAATGTTAAGGTGTTGAAGAGTTAAAATGCTGAAGAGTGATGTCACATGCGATGTCTTGACATCACTATACCAGAAACTTAAAACATCAGGTTGTGATGTTTTTAGGGCTGCAAGCATTAGTTTAATTTGAGGAGATCTGTTAGTTAGATTGGATGCGAATTTATTGGAGAAGATTTATTCTGATACAATTAATTCTGCATATCTTGTGGAGAATAGTTTGTTACTATTTTTGTGCAAATAGACATGGAGAATTGTTCCTATTTGTGTGGAGAAGATTGTTCCTATTTGTGTGGAGAAGATTGTTCCTATTTGTGTGGAGAAGATCTTGCAGCTGATTTAAAGAGAAGATTTAAAAGATACATAATATCCTGGAAATATTATGTGGAGCTGAATTTAATGCATAAAGATATGGAGAATATTTAGAGTTAATTATTGAAGATTTAAATTGAAGATTTGATTGAAGATCCAATTAATAGCAGAATCTGTTGGAGATTTGGAACAGAAGATTTGATATGATTTGAAGGCACAAATCCAGTTGGGAAATAGGTTATAAATAGAAGCATTGTAACCTAGTTTTGGTAAGCCAGCCATCATGTAGATTATAAGGGCTGTGTTGGTTGATGAACCACCCGGTTTGTGGGATAGTCATCGTGTTTATCTCGAAGCCTGTAGGTAAGAGATGTATTGTTCTTGGAGGAAGCTTTGAAGCAACTCCAAAGGGGTGTCATGGAAGTGTGTCTTCCAAAGTCTATGTGATAGAAAAGATTAGGGAATCAAGTTGTTGATGCAGTGACGGTGTAGTTGACTGCTAGATATCATTGAGATGATTGGAAGTGAGATGGAGTCTCTTACCTAGGGAGGACTTAGGTAGAAGGGTCATTGGGTAGGGATTAAATTAGGTAGATTGTCAACTGGTCTGTTGAGTCTGTAATTTGATACTACTAATAGTGGACTTCCTTCCTGGCTTGGTATGCCCCCAGATGTAGGTTGGTTGAACCGAACTGGGTGAACAATTGACTGTGTTCATATTCTGTTTTATTGTCTTGTTCATCCAACAGAGTTTGATGTTGTGACATTGAACCTGACATCACATGTCTGTACCAGAATTTCAAATAGATTGTACATTTGTCTTGGTGTGTGTGAGAAGTTGACTTAGAGTTCAGTGGAAGGCATTGTGTGTGTGCTTCAGATCTTGTGGATGATTGGATGGATGAAGAATATGTCTGGATTTTCAAAATGTGGATATTGCTGACAGAAGAAGTATGGTTTTGTACAGGGTGTCATAGGACTTACTTGTTGAGGTTTGTCAAATTGTGGCTAAAAAGGGGGAGAAATAGCCAAGAGAGCCAAGAGTATCAAGGAGAAATGTTAGTTGCTGGTAAGGAATGCAGTCAAGAAATATGAAGCTGAGGATGTAGCTGATTGCTGATGTTAACTGTTGTTATAGTGCAGAAATTAAGGGGGAGTAAGTGCTGTTGTTGAACAACTGTGATGCTGGTTCATGTTTCTGAGGGGGAGCACCAATTGGCTGTTGTCAATAATGAAGATGGTGCTGCAGCAGATCAAGTGATGAAGATTATGAAGACTGTCAAACTGCTGCTGATGAAGATTTCAAATTTCTGAAGATTATTCCGCTGCTGAAGTCTCTGAAGGTGCAGAGATTGTTTTAGCCAAAATTAGCCAAAGGGGGAGATTGTTAGTTCCTGGATTGGCTGGAATTTTGGTAAAACAAAGTATATTCAACGTTGATGTCAAGGTGTTGATGTTGCAACATTGAAGTCTTAACACTGGGCTGTGTTAAGTATTTAAGTGCTGAAGTTGGATGTCTGATGTCACACAGGTGATGTTGTAACATCAGATCTGCAGAATCAATAACATCAGGTTGTGATGTTTTTTTTAGGGTTGCGTATTAGCTGGAATTGTGGAGAGCAAGCTGTCTCATTGGATGCGAATATCTTGGGTTAGATATTTGCTGCTGCATAGGAGATCTGCTACAGATTTGTAGGAGATTTAAAAGGTTGAAGATTTAAAAAGATTTTGGGAGAAAATCTGTTTTAATATTCTGTTTTAAATAACAAATCTGGGAGATATTGTAGCAAGTCCAAGACCAATTCAAGGAGCTATATAAAGCACACAAGACCAAAGGAAAAAGGTACAGAAATACAGAGAGAAGATCAAGAGCATAGGCTGAGTGTCTTGAGTATTTTGTACGAGTTGTGTAACCAGAATTCTAGGGTGAATTGTTGTGTCGTATTCTGTCCTCTCTAGAAGCTGTGAAGCAATAGAGAGTGGTTGCTTGATCGAAGCTGTGAAGTAAGATCAAGGGTACTCAAAGTGGGTTCTTTGAGAGTTTGTAAGGGATTGAGTGGTGTTCTCATACCTAAGTGGTTTCTTAGGTAGGAAGTCATTAGTAGAATATAAGTTTAGGAGATTGTCAACGGGTTGTTGAGTCTGTAAATTATATCTACAAGTAGTGAATTCCATCCCTGGCTTGGTAGCCCCCAGAGTAGGTTGGTTGTAACCGAACTGGGTCAACAATTCTTGGTGTTATTTTACTGTTATTGCTGTCCATTGTGCAGAGTGTGTTGTTGTGACATCACACCTTAACATCACACGTCTGATACCAGAATTTCACATCCAAAGGAGCTAATTATAGGTGATCCAAATTCTGGAGTAAGGACTAGGTCAAGAGAAATCATAGCCAGCTCATGCTTTGTATCCAATATTGAGCCAAAGAATGTCAAGGAAGCTCTGATAGATGAGTTTTGGATCAATGCTATGCATGAAGAACTGGAGCAGTTCAGAAGAAATGATGTCTGGGATCTTGTACCAAGACCAGAAGGGGTGAATGTTATTGGAACAAAGTGGATCTACAAAAACAAGTCTGACGAGCTTGGAGTGGTTACAAGAAACAAAGCTAGACTTGTTGCACAAGGTTGCACTCAAGTTGAGGGAGTTGACTTTGATGAGACATTTACTCCAGTGGCTAGATTAGAATCCATCAGACTACTCTTGGGTATGGCTTGTAACCTAAGATTCAAGCTGTTCCAAATGGACGTAAAGAGTGCTTTTCTGAATGGCTATCTGAATGAAAAAGTCTATGTAGATCAACCTAAAGGATTCACTGATCCAAACTTCCCCAATCATGTGTTCAAACTGAGGAAAGCGTTGTATGGCTTGAAACAAGCTCCAAGGGCCTGGTATGAGAGGCTGACAGAATTCTTAGTAGCAAATGGTTATAGAAAAAGAGGGATTGACAAAACCTTGTTTGTCAAGGAAGAAGGCGGAAAATTAATGGTAGCCCAAATTTATGTGGATGACATTGTATTTGGGGGGATGTCAGATACTATGGTGAAACAGTTTGTTCAACATATGCAATCAGAATTTGAAATGAGTTTGGTTGGAGAACTTAGCTACTTTCTGGGATTACAAGTCAGACAAATGGAGGATTCTATCTTTATTTCTCAAAGCAAATATGCTAAGAGCATAGTAAAGAAATTTGGTCTGGATAATGCCAATCACAAAAGGACACCTGCTCCCACCCATTTGAAGCTATCCAAGGATGAGAATGGAGTGAGTGTGGACCACAACTTATACAGAAGTATGATTGGGAGTCTACTGTATCTCACATCAAGCAGACCTGACATTTCCTTTGTTGTTGGAGTGTGTGCCAGATATCAATCTAATCCTAAGGTGAGTCACTTGAATCAAGTGAAGAGGATTCTGAAATATGTGAATGGCACAAATGACTATGGGATGCTATATAGCCATGATTCTGAGACTGCTTTAAGGGATACTGTGATGCTGATTGGGCTGGAAGTGCAGATGATAGGAAAAACACTTCAGGAGGCTGTTTCTTTCTAGGGAATAATCTGATTTCCTGGTTCCGCAAGAAGCAGAATTGTGTATCTCTCTCAACTGCTGAAGCAGAGTATATAGCTGCAGGAAGTAGTTGCTCTCAGCTAGTTTGGATGAAGCAGATGTTGAGTGAATACAATGTCAAACAAGATGTTATGACACTATACTGTGATAATCTGAGTGCCATTAATATATCTAAAAATCCTATACAACATAGTAGGACAAAGCACATAGACATAAGGCATCACTTCATAAGGGATCTGGTTGAAGACAAAATTGTTACCTTGGAGCATGTAACCACAGATAACCAGCTGGCTGACATATTCACTAAAGCCTTAGATGCAAACCAATTTGAAAGGTTAAGAAGCAAATTGGGAATCTGCATTTTTGAAGACTAAATGTGCTAGAAAGGGGTTGCGGGCAGTTGGAGTTATTTTTGAAAATGTTTAGTCAACTGCCAGGTGAAGGTTGTCAAATTATGGCTAAAAAGGGGGAGAGCTAAAAAGGTGAAGTGAAATTGATGCTGCTAAAAATAATAAAAGGTGCAGTTATTGAGGGGGAGTTTAGACTGAGCTAGTGAAGATATCATAGCATTTAAAGAAGTGCAGCCAAGCAGACATCAAGGGGGAGAAGTGCTGCACATTGTGAGCTACTGAACAGCTGTGGTGCTGGTTCATATTTTTGAGGGGAAGCGCCAATTGGCTGTTGTCTATAGTGAA
Source organism: Lathyrus tuberosus (assembly GCA_022829125.1). Lineage (NCBI taxonomy): Eukaryota > Viridiplantae > Streptophyta > Magnoliopsida > Fabales > Fabaceae > Lathyrus > Lathyrus tuberosus. The sequence continues at coordinate 1,612,478 of JALAZF010000323.1, read as the reverse complement.
GATGGTGCTGTAGCAGATCAAGTGATGAAGACTATGAAAATTGTCAAACTGCTGCTGATGTAGGTTTCAAGATTATTGATTGAAGTTTTTCCGCTGCTGAAGTCTCTGAAGGTGCAGAGTGCAGAGATTGTTTTAGCCAAAATTAGCCAAAGGGGGAGATTGTTAGTTCTTGGATTGGCTGGAATTTTGGTAAAACAAAGTATATTCAATGTTGATGTCAAGGTACTGATGTTGCAACATTGAGGTCTTAACACTGGGCTGTGTTAAGTATGTATTTGCTGAAGTTGGATGTCTGATGTCACATGGCGATGTTGTAACATCAGATATGCAGAATTAACAACAGCAGGATGTGATGTTGTTAGGGTTGCGTTTTAGCTAGAATTGTGGAGAGCAAGCTGTCTCATTGGATGCGAATTTCTTGGGATAGATATTTTCTGCTGCATAGGAGATCTGGTGTAGATTTGTAGGAGATTTAAAAGGTTGAAGATTTAAAAAGATTTTAGGAGAAAATCAGTTTTGAATATTCAGTTTTAAATAACAAATCTGGGAGATATTGTAGCAAGTCCAAGACCAATTCAAGGAGCTATATAAAGCGCACAAGACCAAAGGAAAAAGTGACAGAAAACATTCAAAAGATCAGGAGTTGGAGGCTTAGTATCTAGAGTTTGTTTAGAGTGCTTGTATTTACACTATTCTAGGGTTTGAATAGGTGTTGTGTTTCTGTCCTCTCTAGAAGCTGTGAAGCAATAGAGAGTGGTTGCTTGATCGAAGCTAGGAAGCAAGATCAAGGGTACTCAAAGTGGTTTCTTTGAGTGGTTTGTAAGGGATTGAGTGGTGTTCTCATACCTAGGTGGTTTCTTAGGTAGGAAGTCATTAGTAGAGTATAAGTTTAGGAGATTGTCAACGGGTTGTTGAGTCTGTAAATTATATCTACAAGTAGTGAATTACATCCCTAGCTTGGTAGCCCCCAGAGTAGGTTGGTTGTAACCAAACTAGGTCAACAATTCCTTGTGTTGCTTTGTTATTGTTTTTGCTATCCATTGTGCAGAGTGTGTTGTTGTGACATCGCACCTTAACATCACACGTCTGATACCAGAATTTCAAAATGGAAAAATGTAGTGTGACAATATTAGCCACATCGCTTCTTCAAGGATTCCACAGCCTGGTTCAGATGATGCAGTTCCTCAATGGTGGTATCCATTAGGCCGACAACGTCAAGACGGATAAGTTGAAGTTCATCTCTCATATCTTGAAGTGCTGTGCGGAAAGCTTCAAGTGTGGCATGGATGTTAGCAGGGGGACAATATCAGTATTATTCATGGGATGCTCAGGGAAATCATGATAGTGAGGAGGAGTTTCAGGGTCAATCTCAATGTCAGACACATGACTACTAAGATCATGTTCAGGTCGTGGCTCATCTAAATCATACAGCCAGTTGTGGCAGTTATACACACTAGTTCGCTCGTGATCAGGCAGTGTAAAATGTGAAACAACTTCATTATTGATCAGGAGTTGAAACGGGGGTGGTCCACAATTTCTAATGAGTCCTCGGTTAAAACAGAAAGTGATGTTCATTGGCCTATATCCGCCTAGAGGGTTTACTCGGGAAAGCTGTGTTCTAAATCCCATGGCATTAGCAATTTTTGTTACAAGGCCACCTATCAAAATGGGACCGTGATCAGCTTGAGCAATCCTGCGGAGATTGTCAAGCATAAAAGTAGCTCCATTAACAGGTCAGGATTGAAACACGCAAAACATGATAAATAGCTCATCTCTAGAGATTAGGGTGTCATTCTCGGCTTTTCCAAAAAGGGTGTAGGCTAAGATCATATGAAAGTATCTTATGGCCGGGTTGTGAATTTTAGTGGACACCATAGGGTGCGGGTCATGATGAGGTCGTCCTGAAATACTACTCCAGAAAAGATCCAGTTCATCTTCCATTACTAAATCCTCCTGTGCCATAGTAAAGACGTCGGGTCCATTGGGGAAATCCAACAGGTCCGCAATCTCTCTGATGTTGAAGCGGCACGTGTATCCAAATAGCCTAAAGGTTATATTACCCCTATTAAATCCCATGCCAGAGTTAGGGTTATAGGACAATGAGCTTAGAAATTCTAGGGTCAGTCTGTGGTAGGTTGGATACTTCTTTCTAGCAAAACCTTCCCATCCTATCTGGTTAAACATAAAGTCTATGTTGTCTTCTATACCTAAAGCAGTCATGGTAGGTCCATAGGGGAATTTGGTTAAGGCCATAGGTCTGCGAGAGAGAACCTCATAGCGGTGCCATTGGACAGCGTCCCTGAATAGCACAACCATGGTGTCTTCATTATCCATCTTAACAGTTAGTCGGAAAAATAAAGCAGATGAAGAAGGAAGAAGGTAGAAAGACTTTAAAATCCTGTAGCATGTAATTATAAGATCAGCACAGCAGTTTCCATAAAAAAATTTTAAATTTTTGAGAAAATAAATGAAAATGAAAAAACAATAAGATTAAGAAAATAAAAGGAAACGAAAAGAAATGAAAATAGAGTTAAGAAAAATGTAAAGAAATTTTAAAAAGAAATTAAAATAAAAGAAAGTTAAAAGGAAAGAAAACAATCTCGTGGGTTGCCTCCCACTAAGCGTTGTTTTTAACGTCGTAAGCCTAACAAAAGCTTAGTGATAATTCAGTTATAGGGATGAGCGGGAAGCTCTAAAAGTTTTAGACTATTCAAATAGTCTCTGTTTGCAATATTATGATAATGTTTTAAGCGTTTCCCGTTTACTATGAATGGTTCACTATTTCTTCCTTTTATTTCTATCGCTCCACTTTGAAAAACTTTAGAAATTTCAAAGGGTCCGGACCACCTAGATCTAAGTTTTCCTGGAAAAAGCTTAAGTCTCGATTTAAATAGGAGCACGACGTCTCCCACACTAAATTCTTTTCTAGATAAGTGCTTATCGTGCCATTTCTTAGTTCTTTCCTTATATATGCGGGCGTTCTCATAAGCATCTAGTCTTAGTTCTTCTAATTCGTGCAAATCTAAGATTCGTTTTTCTCCTACGGTAGTGTAATTTAAATTGAGGGTTTTAATAGTCCAATAGGCTTTGTGCTCTATTTCTACCGGCAGATGACAAGATTTTCCATAGACTAACTTAAATGGAGTGGTTCCTATGGGGGTTTTGTAAACGGTTCTATAAGCCCATAAAGCTTCATTAAGTTTAGTTGACCAATCTTTCCTAGAGGTAGCGATAATCTTTTCTAAAATTCGTTTTATTTCTCTATTTGAAACCTCGACTTGTCTGCTGGTTTGTGGATGATATGGTGTTGCCACATGATGTTTGACTCCGTATTTTGATAGCAGTTTATGGAATATTTTAGATATGAAATGGGAGCCACCGTCACTAATGATGAGTCTTGGCACACCAAATCTAGGAAAGATTATGTTCTTAAAGAGCTTTATCACTACTCGTGTGTCATTTGTAGGAGAAGCTACAGCCTCGATCCATTTGGAAACGTAATCGACAGCGACGAGTATATACTTGTTACCAAAAGAGGACGGAAATGGTCCCATGAAATCTATTCCCCACACGTCAAAGACTTCTACTTCTAGAATGCCCTTTTGAGGCATTTCATTGCGTCTAGAGACGTTACCAGTGCGTTGGGTCGCAATTTATAACCGTGATATGGACATCTTTCCATAGAGTAGACCAAAAGAGGCCAGCTTGCAAAATCTTAGCACAAGTCTTCGAAGTGCTTGCGTGCCCACCATAGGGCGCGGGATGACAATGAGAAATTATGTCTTCCACCTCGTCTTCGGGTACACAACGACGGAAATACCATCGGCGCCCCTCTTGAAGAGAAGTGGTTCGTCCCAATAATAGTGTTTAAGGTCGTGGAAGAATTTCTTCTTTTGTTGATAGGTTAGATCAGGTGGCAGTACTCCAGCTGCTAGATAGTTGACAAAGTCAGCATACCATAGCAGCGTGGTTTTAGTGTAAACAGATTCTACCACTTCATTAGTTTTTGTATCAGTATAGGTCAGAGACTGTTCAATTGTATTACTTTCTAACTGGGCTAAGAGTCTTTCATAAGGGAAATCGTCATTAATAGGTACTTGTTCTAGTTGGATGTTCTCCATTCTCGACAGGTGGTCAGCTACTACATTTTCAGTGCCTTTCTTGTCCTTGATTTCCAAGTCGAATTCTTGTAGGAGTAGAATCCACCTCAAAAACCTTGGTTTGGCGTCCTTTTTGCTTAATAGGTACCTGATTGCGGCGTGATCGGTGTAGATGATTATTTTTGCTCCTACTAGGTAGGAACGAAATTTATCCAATGCGAACACGACAACCAAGAGTTCCTTTTCTGTGGTAGTGTAGTTCATTTGTGCATGATCCAAGGTTCTACTGGCATAGTAGATTGCGTGAAGCTTTTTGTCCTTTCTTTGTCCTAGGACTGCACCTACAGCATAATCACACGCGTCACACATGATTTCGAATGGTTCATTCCAATCTGGGGGTTGCATAATGGGTGCTGATATTAAAGCTTGCTTGAGTGTTTAAAATGCATCCAAGCATTTGTCATCAAAGACGAATTCAGCGTCTTTCATTAACAGCTCAGTTAGGGGTTTGGTTATCTTAGAGAAATCTTTAATGAAACGTCGATAAAAACCGGTGTGTCCTAAGAAACTTCTTATTTCTCTAACGGTTTTCGGTGGCTGGAGATTTTCTATAACTTCGATTTTTGCTTTGTCGACTTCGATTCCTCTGTCGGATACTATATGTCCTAGCACGATTCCTTGTCGGACAATGAAATGGTATTTTTCCCAATTGGGCACTAAGTTTACACTTACACACCATTCAAGCACCATTTCGAGGTTTGATAGACATCCTTCAAAACTTTCCCCACAGACAGAGAAATCGTCCATAAAGACTTCCATTATACCGTCTAAGAAGTCAGAGAAGATGGACATCATGCATCTCTGAAATATTGCGGGTGCGTTACATAATTCGAAAGGCATTCGCCGGTAGGCAAAGGTTCCATAGGGACACGTGAAAGTAGTCTTTTCTTGGTCGTCAGGATGGATAGGAATTTGGAAGAATCCTGAATATTCGTCTAAATAGCAAAAATGGGAGTGTTTAGCCAGACGTTCAAGCATTTGATCTATGAAGGGTAAAGGGAAATGATCTTTACGAGTGGCTTTGTTTAGTTTCCTATAATCGATACACATTCTCCATCCGGTTTGAGTACGTTGTGCTATAGACTCGCCTTTTTCATTATTGATGACTGTAACACCTCCTTTCTTGGGTACCATGTGAACTGGGCTAACCCATTCACTATCTGATATTGGGTATATGATTCCTGCTTCTAATAGCTTTTGCACTTCTCTCTTAACGACATCACTCAGAATGGGATTGATTCTCCTTTGATGTTCTCTAGAGGTTTTACAGTCTTCCTCAAGCATGATGCGATGCATACAGATAGAGGGACTTATTCCTTTCAAATCTGAGATGTTGTAGCCTAAGGCAGTCGGGTATTTTCTCAGAACATGCAGTAATTTATCGGTTTCTATTTGTCCTAAATCTGCTTGACTATAACTGGTCGTTCGAGTTCTGTAACTAGGAATTCATACCTTAGATCTTTGGGCAATGTCTTCAGTTCTACAGTTGGTTTCTTTGGGCAAGGCATAGGGTCAGGAGTGAGTGCAAGACATTCACTTTGATTATTATCTTGGTATTCACCACGCCAATTATCATCTTTAAAAATTGGTGGCATCGGAATTCTCAGCACTTCAGAACACGTGTTTTGGTGTTTTTCCATTTCTTTAACGCATTCATCAATTACATCTAGGAAGCAGCACGAGTCTTCTATAGCAGGTGTTTTGAAGAATTGTGAGAGGATAAATTCTACTTTCTCTTCACCAACCTCGAAAGTTAGTTTTCCTTTTTTCACATCTATGATGGCTCCGGCAGTAGCTAGGAATGGTCTTCCTAAAATGATAGGGATGTTTGAGTCTTCCTTGATGTCCATGATTATGAAATCTGTAGGAATATAGAATTGTCCTATACGTACTGGAACGTTTTCTAGCATTCCTAGAGGAAATTTCACCGATCTATCAGCTAGTTGTACAAACATTCTTGTTGGTCTCAGTTCTCCCATGTTGAGCCTTTTACAAATAGATAAGGGCATTAAGCTGATGTTGGCTCCTAAATTGCACAGGGCCTTGTCTATGACAGACTTTCCAATCACACATGGTATAGAGAAACTACCAGGATCTTTTATCTTAGGAGGCATGTTGTTTTGGATTATAGCGCTACATTCTGCAGTAAGCATAACGGTTTCAGTATCCTCGAGCTTTTTCTTGTTAGTTAATATTTCTTTTAAGAACTTAGCGTATAAGGGCATTTGTGTGATTGCTTCTGTAAAAGGTATTGTGACATTCAACTGTTTCAGAAGTTCAACAAATTTCTTAAATTGCCCTACGTTTTTAGATTTAGCGAATCTTTGGGGATACGGGATAGGTGGTTTATAAGGTGGCGGAGGCACATATGGTTCTTCTTTCTCTTCGGCCTCTTTGCCATTATCTTCCTTCTCGTTTTCCTTTGGTTCGCCTTCCTTTTCAGACTCCTTACTGGGTTTTTAGTACATGGCTGGATTTTCGATTCTTGGGTCAGTGGGTCCTTCTAGTTCTGTTCCACTTCGAAGTGTTATAGCGTTTGCATGTCCCTTCGGATTGATTTGAGTTTGACCTGGAAGGTTCCCAGCTGAGGCAGCGGTAACTGCTTGTTGTTGAGCTACTTGTGAGATTTGTGTTTCTAACATTTGTCGTGAGTGGCTAGAGCGTCAACCTTGTTGGCTAATTATTTGATTTGCTCACCGGTGTGAACATTCTGGTTGAGGAACTCCTTGTTCTGCTGAGCTTGTGTAGCAATGAAGTTCTCCATAATAATTTCAAGGTTTGACTTCCTAGAAACATTGGGAACGTTAGCAGCAGGTTTTTGATATCCTGGTGGCACAGTAGATGCTTGGCCAGGTGCATACAGAGCGTTATTATTCTTGTACGAAAAGTTTGGATGGTTCTTCCAACCAGGATTGTAGGTATTTGCATATGGGTTTCCTTGAGCATAATTCACTTGATCAGTGGAGACTCTTGCTAAAATTTGGCATTCGGGGGTAGCATGTCCAGGTACTCCTCATAATTCGCAGTTTGGAGCTACGACAACCACGGTGGTTGCGGGTGTTATGGTCAAGTTGTCTATCTTTTGAGCAAGGGCATCTACCTTAGCATGGACATGATCAAGACTACTAACTTTGTACATTCCACCTTTCATTTGAGATTTTTCCACTGGCGTTCTTTCACCTCCCCATTGGTAATGGTTTTGAGCCATGCTTTTGATGAGTTGATAGGCTTCGGTATAGGGTTTGTCCATAAGTGTACCACTAGCGACGGCATCTATTGTCATTCTTGTATTGTACAAGAGACCATTGTAAAACGTATGGATGACTAACCAATCTTCAAGACCGTGATGCGGACACATCCTCATCATGTCTTTGTATCTCTCCCATGCATCGTAAAGAGACTCAGTATCTTTTTGTCGAAATCCATTAATTTGGGCTCTCAGCATAGCTGTTTTGCTTGGTGGGAAATATCGTGCTAAGAACACCTTTTTCAACTCATCCCACGTAGTGACGGAATTTGATGGCAAGGATTGCAACCAAGCCCAAGCTCTGTCTCTTAATGAGAAAGGAAAAATACGTAGTCTTATCGCGTCAGCAGTCACACCATTTTCCTTCACTGTGTCTGCGTACTGCATAAATTTGGTCAAATGTTCATTAGGATCGTCCGTAGGATTTCCAGAAAATTGATGTTGTTGTACGGCTGACAGCAATGAGGGTTTCAACTCGAAATCGTTCCGGTTGATAGCGGAGGCAGAAATGCTGTTATGTGGTTCTTGCTCAGATGGGGTAGCATAATACTTAAGAGGACAGTTCTGTGGTCCTTCGGCCATGTTTCGTTCTTTGACTGGTTCAGGAGTATTAGCAAGAAGATCGGGAATATTATACTTGCGTTGATACTCTGGTATTCTGCGTCTTAAATGTAAGAAGCGCTCTAATTCGGCGATTGGTGGTTGCAAGTTTTCTCTTTGTGAGTGAGTAATTGGCATACAATCGAGAAAAAGAAAAGGGAAATAAAATTTGTTGCCTTAGTCTATACTGCGCAACAAAGAATCACACTATTGACTAAATCAAAGTCCCCGGCAACGGCGCCAAAAACTTGATCGCGACTTTCTGAGTCTAACGGTTACTAACTGCAAGTGCACATCCTATCGCGTAGTAATAAAGATATCGATCCCACAGGGACTTGATAATCAACCAAGTGCTACGGTTTACTACTGTGTTTAGCTAAGGCGAAGGTGTTTTAGTTTTAAGTTCAAACGGGAAACTAAAGGGAATCTAAAATTTAAAATAAACTAGTTGATATTAGGATATCGGTACGTAACTTAGTGTACCATCGTGGATTCAATAAAACCTAAGCATATAAAAATAAGTCACATTATATTTTTGTAGAAAATATCAGTTTAAAAGCCCTCACCTCACACTCTCGTGGTTGTTGCGTCGGACTATACTCTTAAATCATAATGTCTGCTCTCGCTAGCCCATTTGAGTTTAAAAATACATTTTGAAAATCAATACAATCTAATTAACTTTAAAGCGCTCTCGCTGTTTTTAAAACCAATGCCCGATTTCAGTTATCCGGTTAAAATCTCACACTCTCGTGGTCTTAATCCTAACCTTTGCTACCTTTTTACTCTCGTAATAAAAGTCCAATTTTAATTAAGAAATCGCAGCCAAAAATTAAGTTGTTTATGGTTTTAGCTTATTTTTATCGAATCCATTCCGGCTAACTTTATTACATACCGATAATATGGATTTAGCTAGACATATTAATTAAAACAAACATGCATAAATATAAACTACAAAACAATAAATTAAACATGGCAGTGGGAAAACAATAATGCTATTGTTGTACCCCAAATTTTTCCCTTAGATCCATTGATCTTCTGCATATCATATTAGGTTAATCATGCTGCATAGCTAACCCTTTTACCAGGTTTTTGTTTGTGTTTGTTTATTTTTTTTATCAGGTTTGTTTTGAGGAGATTCAAGAAGTAATTGATCAAGGTCTTTGGATGGAGCATTGAATCAAGCAAGTCTCTAAGAGATGCCTCCCTAACCCTAACCCCACCATGACCAAATTTCTACTCATTTTATCTACCCTGAATTGTCACCTTCATTTTCTAAACCTACTTCATTAACCTTTTCATTTAACCAACTTTATTCCAATTGTTCAATTAAATTCTCCTAAACCACATTTAATCCTAATCATTTCCAAATCCATTATTATTTATTTTTCCTGATCACCTTTGCTTATGCAAGACCATTTTATTTCCTAAGCGTATGTTTCATAACCCATCGTGACCAAAAAAAAGGAAAGGAAGGTGTTACAAATTATCATAATTATTTTCATTACCATGTGGCCAATAGGAATCAAGAATGGATATGTTGACTTTTCAACCCAAGCATCAGCCAATAGGAAAGCACCAGATTGGAAAAGAAGGAATTCAGCACTTTTGAAATCTATTCATTTGAAATCCATTTCCATTTAATCCTTGGCGCGAATCATATTTTGAATTCTCCAAAGAGCATTGCCTATTTTGAGCTTCGTCTTACTTGCTTTAGCAAAGGCATTTCTGAGACATTGCCATTTTCACTATTCACTCTGTTGCCACCTGCTCTTGCCTGAAACGATGCTTTGGTGCTATCCCCATCATTACTTCTTTCAACACCTGCATGTATGACATCAAATAAGGAGCATTTGAAATAATGCACGAGTTGGTGAAATTTGTACTGCACCTCTGAAGACTTGTGCAGCTTGAGGAGCGTATTGAGTGGACCAACGGGAAGAAAGACGTTGCAAACCCTAGCCACCAAGCATTGGTCCTTTGGATGACTTAACCCGGCCCATCAAGCAGCCTATACAAAGAGCTCGTCTACAGCTCAGAAAAAACATCAATATTACAACAACACTTCTCACTAAATTGTTAAAAGTTTCTGGTGCACGAGCAAGAGAGAGGAAGAGTGATTTCAACTTTTTGTTTCAAACTCGAAAAGTTCATCACAAGGCGAGGAAACTGTGGACTTGCTCCACTAGGTATCACCTAATCTCTTTCTTTTCTTATGCATTATAATGATGACCATACACCATGCTGTTATCATTTTTTCCATCACCGTCTAATTTTCATGGCTATTTTGCTTCATATCATGCTATCATATTTCTCTCTGATTATTGTATTGCTGTGAAAAATCACCATGCTGGTTTTCATTTTTGTGATTTAATCATGTTTGGTTCGTCTGGTTTTGTTCGTGTTCGTAAAATGAAATGAAATAAAATGTATGAGACTGGGTGGCGTTCGCCACATTTGGTTTAGTGGCTCCCGCCACATAGCTTTATTAATAATATAATATATCACTCACCACTTAATAATATATTTAATGACCACTCTCACCAAATAAATGATTTAATAATGAAGCACCATGTGGCGCCAGCCATGCTTCTAGCATGGCGCCCACCACCCTCCATCATGTGGCGCAAGCTCTTCTTCAAGGGAAAGGTGGCGCAAGCCACCCCTTTCCTGGGGCTTCCACCTTTTTTTGTTTTGTTGTTTTTTTACTGCTTTATTTCATTTCTTTTCCATGCTTTTTAATATTTGCAAAACAATATAATTTCCTCTGCTTCTTATTTATTTCTTATCAATTGTATTCCTGAATGTTAGATACATTTCCTTAAGCATGCTATGATATATGTTTGAACATTGCTGCATGAACTTTACCATAAAGTGTTGTCTACTTTTTGGCTTCTGTTTGCTATGTTGCATGATTCCATTGCCTTGTTCTTCAACTGTGGGAATGAATTTCTGCCATGCTTGACATATTAATGTGCTATTATTGTTAAACGAGTTATTTTGGGAGCATGCTATTAATTTATGAAGTTTGGTTGAACTTTGTTTACTGGCTTTATCATGAAAATGCTGGCTGTACTTTTTTGCTTCTGTTTGTTATTGCATGATTCCAATGCCTTGTTCTTCAACTGTGATAAGTCTTTGCTGCTATGTTTGACATAATCATGTACTCACTGTTTCTAAGAATGTTACTGTTGTTAAATATGTTGTAATTCATGAAGCTTTGTTGCCCTGATAAATGTTGTTTGCTTTCTGTTTGAAATCACATGAGCTAATTCTTTTGCTTCTGTTGCTTTTCATGCCATGAGTTAAAATTCTTTTGTTTCTGTTTGCTTTCCATGCTTGTGTGACCACTGTTTGTGAATCAATTCTTCTATGAATGTATTTGGTTTGTGAAGTTTTGTTTCTGACTTTATCATGACTCTTGCCATGTAAATTTATTTGTTCTGCTATATGTTAAATGAACAACATGATTTCAAATGCTTTATTTCCAAATGTGAATGCTTCTCTGCCTTATATGTCACAATTGCATGATCATTTGCTTACTGATTACTGTGTGCACATTTATGTTCACTTCATGTTTAAAGGCTCACTGAATGTTCACTATTTGCTATGTCCACTTTTTAAGTACATTTCATGATTATATGCTTACTGTTTTATTGAACTCTTATTTATTATACTTTAAACTCTCAGTAACTCATATTTATAAGATGTTACACTCCCTTATTCCAAAGGAAACTATTTCTTAAAATTGACTCATGAAGTCACTAAACAAACCACCCTACCTTTAACAATAGGAACCTATCCCATTTCTTGGCTATCGTGAGCCAACGAAATCATAACTGAGTAATAGATAGAGTTATCGTGAACTCTATGTGATTCTCATCATCATGAGAACTCACTTTCCCCCTATAACGTAGACTTAGAGAGTTATCGTGAACTCTAAAATGAGCTCATACTCATTTTCCCCTTGGAACTTTGGCCATAGTCAATGGTTCCTATCCCTCACCTTTAGTAGAACTACGCGTACTCTGATTCTACTCCCGGGATACGTAGGTGCAAGGTGCGATGCCTTGTCGAGTATACTTAGAAACAAACCCCTAGGGTTTCAACCTTTAGCATAGAACCCTTAGCAAGCGAGTAAGAAATAACAAGTAAAACAAGAGGTTCCCGTAGAGTACTACGGAAGTTTAGGGTGCTAATACCTTCCTTAGGCGTAACCAACCCCCGAACCTTAGATCTTCCCCCTTTAGGTTTTTCTAACGATCTTGAACCTTTCCTTTGGATAAATCAAAGTCGGTTGTAAAAGAAAATGATGCAAATTAATTAATAATTTGTTATCCGATTTTCACCGCAACAGCTATTATTAAAGTGATGATAAAAACCTGATAAACAAGCGATAATTTGGTTCTAGCAATTCCTCCACAAGTCGGTAGGCTTTTGCTCGATCGTACCAGAACAATGAATGATGAAGACAAGATTAAAATAAATTCTAAATACGGTGCAATAGCTCCTCGATGTGAGAAACTATCACTATTTCCGGTAATGGTGAACAAGGAATGAAAAAGGGAACAAACAAGAACGAAAATAAATTTTGCAGCAATTCGGGTAAAATTCTCAAGGTCGCGTGTCTTCTTTTGCTGTTCTATCAATGCTGTATTTATAGCCTAAGCCTTGCTTTACGTTGGAGAGAATATAGGAGTATAACTTTCAGTTGTTGAGAAATCCAAGGGAGACGGGGATCGTGTGCTGAAGTTGAGAGAATTTAGGAGGAAATGTTGAACGTGCGTGACTGCATTGGTCTTCCGTGTCCACGTCTGTGTTCTGGACGTTGTCGCTCCCGGGATTTTCAACCAAGTATAAACGTGAAAGTGGCACCGAAACAGAGTCGCCAGCAATGTGTATTTATCCCAAGAGAGGGAAAGGAAACACTGCATAAACCTGAGAGAAGGAAAGAGCATGGTCTTGCGACCAAAAGAACTGGGTTCGGGAGTCGGTTACGCGAGAGGAAGATATTAGCACCCCCTCGCGTCCATCGTACCCGATGGGATCCACGCTTGTTGCTTCAACCAAAGGGTGTAAGGAAAGGATACTGGAAAAGGAACTGCTAGCTGGAGAACTGGAAAAGGAAAGGAAAGAGAAAGAGAAACAAATGTAGGGAAAATAAAAGAAGTGCTCGAATGGGCCCTACCCCACTGCCTACGTATCTCATCGGGAACATGAGAATCAGAGCGACGTAGTTCCCCTCACCTAGGGAAAGTTGTTTGTGTTTTTTAGTGGAAACGTCAACGTTCGCGTCCTAGCGGTTAGGTGTTGCAGCTCGCTGTAGGGAGACTTAGGCGTTACCTGTTTGCGGTAGAATGAAAATGATGTATCCTTAAGGAAGGAGTGAATGAGATGAGAAGAGAATTCCCGAAGGAAAGACGTTATTGTTTGTTTGAAGTTTTTTAGAGAGAAATGTTTTTGAAGTTGTTTGTAACTTGCATTGCACCCAAGTCTACAATATAGGAACGAATACGTCGCGTATCGTCCCCAACAGTACGTACACTAAGTACCCTAGAAGAATGTAGGGAACCCCCCCCCCCCCATTATTCACTTCCCACATTTAAGGCTCATGCACAATACACGTTTAACCTTTATTAAGTGTTTTATACTTTTTGTTTTGAAGGTAAGAGGAAGAGAGACTCAAATGGAGTAAAGGTGAAAACTAAGGGGGACTAAGACTCACCCTAATGTTATCATGCTTGGGGCTCTTATGGTTAATGTGGTTTAAGAAATCTAATCCTAAGAGAAAGGAGAAGAAGATTGAATTAAACAACTCACTTCTAAAGTAGAAGATGAGTTGTAACTCAAAGGGGAGAAGAAAGGAGTTATTAAAGGAAAGCATATAAATGCTTATCATGATTACAAGTTAAACTATTAAAAGAAATAAGAGAAAATGAAAGAAAGAATTGTATGTGGAAGCATATCCACACACTTACTTACCATTTGCACCTACATGAAAAGGTTAGTTCAAAACCAATTACAAGTAAAGAAATAAGGAAAGGATGACAAGTAATGATCAAACAAAACAAGAATCAATTAATAAGGATTCTAAGAGGTTAAAATCAATCAAAGTCAGAACCTAAACTATGAGGATGTTCTCCAATGTTAAGACACCAAACACAAATGAATTATGCACAATCAAAGTCTTAAACATCCAAGAAGTGAATCATGGAAGAAATAGATGAAGAATGGGTGAATATGCAAGGTGATCATGCATTAATGCTGCACACAAGATCAAAGTCAGAACCTAATGTCATTTATCAATGTCTCAACATGCATATGAATCATCATACCAATCATAAATGAAATGATGTAAGAAGAAGAGATGAGAAGGAGAAGAAGCATAGAAAAGAAACATGCTAAAACTTCAAGTTAATATGCACAAACTTATGTCAAATGTAAGCACATGTTAAGATGACTTATAATATCATGAAAAATGGCCTATAATATCATGAAAGTGACCTATAAAGTATGTACAATCAATCACAAAAACAATGCACAAATGCTTCACCAAAACATGCTAGAATGAAGTGGAAGAAAGTGTCCAAAAGTACCCTCAATTACAAGGCATCAAAACAACATCAAAGCACATATGAAAATTATGTAAATATGATTCTAATCAACCTAAGTCAGAGGCTAAACACATATTAAAAACTCATACCAAAATTCAAGATAAAAGTGTCACAAAGAAATGCACAAAGTCATATTGAAATGCCACAAAAAGAAGTGTAAAGATGATCATACAAACATCATATAAGATGATTTTAAAAATCAAGCAAAAATAATTTTGGACACTTTAAGATATTATCTAACCAATGCAAAAATAATGAGGTAAAGATGATGTGTGAAATGAGAGAAAGAAATCATACAAGTTCAAGTGTCAACAAAGAACATCATTCAAAAAGAAAATAAAAGAAAATCATGGAATAATGTGCAAAAATTCACAAAGTAAGAATAAAAATATAGGAAAAATTATTTAAATGTATAAAGAACACACATGATTTTATTTGGGATTTTTAGAAATGTTTTACTATTTTTAATAAAAGAAAATCAAAACAATATAGAAAAGAAATTAAAAATAATAAAAGAAATGGGGAGGGGGTGCAGCGCAAGTAATTTCCACTTTGAAAATAATTTGGGCCCAAAACAGGGGTGTGCACATAGAAATTGGAAACCGAATCCACTAACGTGTGATTATGTGTGATAGTGCGCATGTAAGTCAAACACGTGGAGGTAATCTGAGCCACACAATCAGGTCAATCCATATCAATCATTAAAGCATGCTAATCCAACAGTCCATAAAGCAAGTACATGATAATTCTCTTACACGCACGCACACGCAATTAATTCAGACCAAAATGGAGGCACGTGATAAGCAACACACTCATTAATGTGCTGGCAAGATGTGAACCCTTGGATCAATTATTCAGTCAATCATAAAAAAAGTCAAGGCAATCATATGGACACGAATGCAAGCACATGCCAACTACCATGCACTCACACACATGCAGCAAATTCATTAATGCGTTGGCACATTTATGAGCGTTGGATGATGATGATCTAACGGACAGGATATAAAATAGAAAAAACCTAGCATTAACCCTCACCGGCCGGAGAAGGACCTCCGGTCATCTTCTCCGGCCACTCTACGGCCACCTGCAACCTCAAAATCTCCAAAAATATGCAAACCTTATATCAAAATGAAGAGGAAGTTGTGTACATCATGAATCCACAAATACTTTTCACATAGCAATCACGTATGAAGAGAATCGAAGAGATTAAAATTGCCCTAGGTTTAGAATCTATGCCTCTAAGAGGCCTATCAACTAGCCGGAATTATCAGAGCTCCTAATGAGCTAAAATGACATCATCAACAAGCTTAAAAACAAAAGAAACGAGCAGAATAGGATGAAGAAATTTGAACCTAAAATGTGGAGATCTTGAAATAGTTGAGAAAACCAGAGATAGCACTTGATCCTGAACTTTCAGAGTTTCATCTTGAGCAAAATAAATGCTACTTGATTTGGAGAATGAAGAGAAATGATGACTGTACTTAAAGATTGTTGTTGATTCAGTGTTCTATTGATCCAAGAATACCAAACAATGATGATGATTGATGAAGATGAGTGATGGAAATGATGAAGTTGTGTGAGATCAGAGAGATAATAGAGAGAATTTGAGAGTGTTTATGAAATGTGTGAGCAAAATGAAGTTGAAAATGAAATTGTGAGTGAAATTCAAATATATATGTTGAGTTAAATGTGTTAACCCGTGGTCAAGTGAGTTGATTAGGTGAGGTTAACTGAGTGCAACCAAACTAACTGAGTCAAGTTAGTTAGGGCGAGTTGGAGAGTGGAGTGATGTAGTGTGGTTGATGTTCATGGCCAATGGTGAGGATTAGAAGGAAGGGTGGTGATGCTTCTGATTTTGCAGCAAGGAAGCTTGCAAGACAAGTTTGTTCTTTCCCATTTGATGCATGATGAATGGTATAACATAGTGTGTAAGAAGAATGTTTAGCCAAATGAAGTAATACGGAGAATGATGTTGAAACATGCGTGTGGCTGGTATGAATTAACAACAACAAATGTTATTTTTTCTAATTTTGTAGCAGCATGATATCAATAGTTTGGTGATGAATTTCTCTATGTAGGATGGATGAAATAATGAAATGTTGATGGCAAATGAAAGAGGGTTCATCATAGAACAAGTTTGGTATGAATTTTGGATTGAATAGAGTAGTGTAGGATGGTGAAAAATGGTCCAAAACACCAAGGTTCACAACTGAATTTATGGGCGTGGCAGGTTGGCAAGTTGGCAAGGAAACATGACTTGTAAAATTTTTAGCATAACACCATCAACTTGGGACCATCATAACCATCTCATAACTTGCTCAAATTAAAAAATGTCCAACATGAACATTGTAGAGGGAATAGAAAGGAACAACTTTGATGTTGGAAAGTTTTCCATTTAAAGCTTTATTGATGGAGAAAAATGGCTTGACATATTGCCCACCATGTGTTTGACAAAATTATGGCGCATGGGCCTAGTCTTGCTTGGTCATGACTTGGTTTGTGACCTAGTTTTGTCAAACTTTGATTGACCATAACTCCCTCAATTTTGATCCAATGGAAGAGTTATTTATATGGATTTGAAGCTTAGAACATGAACTTTAATTGGCTCAACTTGGGTCTGAAGTTTGGAGCTTTTATCTTGGAGAAAGAGAGCCTCAAAGTAGGGTGCAAAATGGTCCAAACTTGCCATTTTTGGAAACCCTAAAGTTTCTATTTTTGGCAGTTTTGTGATTTCTTGATTTTTCATTATTCCTCCATCATTTCTTGATCAAATCTTGTCCAATGAACATATATAACTTGAATTTCATGAATTTGACCTTAAAAAGTCAAGAGTTGACTTTTTTCACTGCACAATTGACTTTTTCCCCAATTTCTTGATTATCAAGCAACTGATTAATTGAACCTCTTCTGAAATGAACCAATGGCCAATCTTCCATCCTTAGACGCTTGATATCATGTAGAAAACATTGAGATCAAGTTTGAATCAAAACTTCATCAGGAGACCACTTGCATCCAAAACCCTAATATGGCCTGTTTCTGATAGGAAGTGATGCACTGTTCAATCTTCTTGATGAATTCCCATCTTCCAATGACTTGTGAGATCAAATGGGATGACGTATGAAGTAATAGACCCTTGAGGCTTATTGAGAGATCCTTGGATCTTGTTTTCTTGCTTTGGATGATCCACATCTTTGAGAAACAACTGATCACATGCCCTTATGCAAGATGCAATGCTAAATGCTTAATGTTTTATTTTTCTATGCTTGAATGAAATGAAAGCTCATGCTAAATGATATGAAGAAATGAGAGGGAAAATTTTGGGGTATTACAGCTGCCCCTATTCAATCACTATAGACCTGAATGGATGATAGCGATTGCTGTCAAACTTTCAAGGTATATAGGGATTGAATACCGAAAATAACCAGAAAATTTGCACTCTGTGGAGAAGAAGAAAAGGGATATAAACCCCACCAAATGAACTCCGCTTGAATGAAACTCTGATGATGAAGAATAACACTGAAGGGTTGTATTTGAACAACGCCAGACGACTACTGGCCTGCCACGCTGCGGGTGGACTTTAACAATGTCTTTTGTACAATGCCAGATGACTACTGGCTTGCCACACTACGGGTGGACTTTAAGAATGTCTTTTGTACAATTTCAGACGACTACTGTCCTGCCACATTACGGGTGGACTTTAGCAATGTCTTTTTAAATGGAGTCAGACGACTACTGACTTGCCACACTACGGGTGGACTTTAGCAATGTCTTTTG
The DNA here is from genome assembly GCA_022829125.1 of Lathyrus tuberosus. NCBI lineage: Eukaryota > Viridiplantae > Streptophyta > Magnoliopsida > Fabales > Fabaceae > Lathyrus > Lathyrus tuberosus. The sequence continues at coordinate 1,594,086 of JALAZF010000323.1, read as the reverse complement.
TACAACGCCAGACGACTACTGGCCTGCCACACTACAGGTGGACTTTAGCAATGTCTTTTTAAATGGAGTCAGACGACTATTGACTTGCCACACTGCGGGTGGACTTTTGCCAATCTACTGTTGGACTTGAAACTGTCTTTTTAAATGGAGTCAGACGACTACTGACTTGCCACACTACGGGTGGACTTTCGCCAATCTACGGTTGGACTTGAAACTGTCTTTTGAATGGAGTCAGACGACTACTGACTTGCCACACTGCGGGTGGACTTTTGCCAATCTACGGTTGGACTTGCAGCTGATTTACCACCCTCGGATGGACTTTTGCCAATCTACAGTTGGACTTGCTGATTTGCCACCCTTGGATGGACTTTTGCCAATCTACGGTTGGACTTTCTGATTCCAATACTGGATAACGCTCTGCATGCATGTCAGACATCCCTGTTGACTCTGCTGAGGAACAATGATCAATTATTTGACTTTAGAGACTCCTGAAAGGATGGTATCTCTGTTGGAGAATGAATGAACAATTTGTTTTCTTCGAATGGTCATGCTTGCCAAAAATAAATTGGACTTTGAGATGTATGAAAGTGATGACTCTGTCAGGAATTACTTCATCTGACTGGGGACGAATTTTGGTCATAGCAACTCCGCTGGGGATGAGAATTTTCTGACTTGGCTGGGGAAAGAATACACTAACACTCTGCTGAGGAAGACAAGTCATTAAAACTCTGCTTGGGGATCTATCAAACCCGAGGAGAATATGCTAATACTCTACTGAAGAAGAGATTCGGTTGACCCGCTAAACTTCTGCGGGGAGGAAAAAATAGCTCAGCTGGGGAGTATTATTGACGAGATTCAATGCTGAACTCTGTGGGGGATACAACTACCAGAGACACTATCTTGCTGGAAATCGGAACTACTCTGTCAGGGATACGCAAATCCCGGTTGGAAGACATTCCGTTGCAACATGCTGAGAAAGAGTCACTAGAGATCTGCTGGAAGAGACACAAAGCAAATGTACAGTAATCTGCTGAGGAATACAACTGTCGAGCTTAGGTTAGGTGCCACAATGTTCCATGCTAGGCAACCTTTCGTTCGACGACTCCACTGGGGATAATGAGTTGACAACAAATTCTACTGGGGAGAATTGCTTCAAAGCCTCTCTCGCTGGGGAATGTCCCTTAGGAGGATTTTACAGAAGGCCAAGCATCTTCAAACTCTTAAGCAAATGCCGAGACTTGAGAGGTCACTCTACTAGAGATAATAGATATGGACCACGTCTCGCTGGGGAATTTTATGATGCCCCATGTTTGGGAGGTTCAACAACTTGCTTTTGCCCCAGATCACGCGGTGTATCTGAAGAAAACGTCCCAAGAGGATTTTACAGATGACTCGGCATCTTCAAACTCCTGGACACTCATTGAGTCTTGAACATTAACAGCGAGGCAACTCTACTGGGGAATTTACAACCGTTATCGACACAGAAAAGCTTGTAGCTGTTGGAAGTACTGAATGGGAGAATCGACTTAATAAGATACAACACTACCCAGTTGAAATTAACTTGTCGATATCGAATCACCGCGAGCGATCGTCGGCCGAAGATGGACTCAATCAGTAAACGTTGTGACAAAAGGTGACATGTGAACCTTTTCCTGAACCTGCCTGCCCCAGTCTTCTGCATGGGGATAAGTGATTACTCGTCTAGACGACATGATCCCTGCTCTTGGAAAACTTGTACCTGCTACCTGCAACAAAAGAATATGCACACATGCCCCAGGATATTGCGTGGTTTGAATCCACCATCCAAGATTACTCAACATTCAAAGTGATTTTAAATGTTTTTCTACGCATGTTATTTGTAAGGCCACAGTGTTTCAAATGCAATGTTTTATCAAAAATTCGGACATTTTTGCAAACAAAGCAGTAAAACAAAATAAGAAGCTTTTGACTGAAATTCAATTTATTGAAGAAAATCCCAGAATAGGCAAGTACAATTGGGAAGCAAACCCTTGAAAGAGGAGATTGCTGAAAATTGAGAAAAGAAACTATCCTAACGGCAATTAGAAAACTGCATTCCACTGAGTTTCAATTCTGCTATGGCCAGTATGTCTTCAAGACTCCCCGACCTTGCCTTCTGAGGAGTGATTAGGATGATTCCTACCCTTTGGAAAGTCAGTTACTGAAACGGTGATGGAGCATAGATAACTTAGACCGTAGTTATTAGCTTAAATCCCTCTTTTGCATGGACCGCCCTTCCTGGTTTTCAATCCATCGGGATACCCTTTTTTGCCTGAGTTGTCCTTGCGGATTTTTAACTTACCGGGTGTACCATTTTTTATTTTATATCCCTAATTTTTGCCCAAACCCTTTTTTTCTGTTTTTGTGGTTCGCCGGGATGCCCTTTTTTGCCTGGACTTTTCTTTTTTTTTGTCCAGCGGGTCTATTTATGCGAAGTATTTTTTGACTACGTCTGAGTTGGCAGGGGATGAAAAGTCTTCACCGTCCATGGTTGTAAGTAATAAGGCTCCGCCCGAGAAGACCTTCTTAACCACGAATGGACCTTCATAGTTGGGAGTCCATTTGCCCCTGTGATCTGTACTAGGAGGAAGGATCCTTTTGAGTATCACTTCTCCCACTTTGTAAACCTGAGGATGTAACAGCCCGGGCCCCTCGCAAGGCGATCCCGGCACTGCCACCTCACGATCTTCTCTACCCCCCTCACTAGTAGAGTTTTTTCCTTCCGTGGGAATCGAACCATGTACCCTGGGGTTCAAGTACATGTTCAATGCATTCCCACTACCAATTGAGCTAATAATGATGTGAATTCTCACCCTTCTGTTGGAATGATGTTTTATACGACATCGCTCAGGTACTGAAGATTAGAGTTGCTTGCTAGTACGAGGATAGCTATTTGGAGGAGCTTGTTTAGCTTCCTTATTTATTTTGGGTCGAGTCGTGCTCTGATTATGTAACACTGGGGAACGTTTGATTCATGTTTTGAGAGATACGATTGTATACTCTATTTACTTGTTAATCTGATTTGAATTTTATGGTGAAATGGCTTTTTATGCCTAATTGATTTAATGAAGGAAGTTTATTTGAGACTTGAATGTTATGAGATTCTTAATGGAAGTGATTTCGCTGCTACATGCTAATGTGAAAGTTTTTGAAAAACATGAAATCATTTAAGTGTTAATGAGCATGACAGGTGTTATAGATTGTTTTTGAAATTATGTGTGACACCCTTTTGTGAAAGACATGATATTTACTCTGATTTATTTATATATTTCCGCGGAGTTTAGAAGGGTGTTACAGAGGACGCACCTTTTGGTCGAATGCCTGCTTCATCCTCTGTTGGTATAACTGCCCATGACACACAGCTGCCAGTCGTTTCTCTTCAATAAGGCTCAACTGATTAAATCTGGCCCGAATCCATTCAGCTTCGTCTAACTTGACATCCATCATGACTCTGAGGGATGGAATCTCAACTTCAACTGGTAGTACTGCCTCCATACCGTATACAAGTGAGAATGGTGTTGCCCCAGTAGACGTGCGTACTGACGTTCGGTACCCATGCAAAGCAAATGGTAACATCTCATGCCAATCTTTATATGTGACAACCATTTTTTGCACAATCTTCTTAATATTCTTGTTGGCCGCCTCCACAGCGCCGTTCATCTTTGGACGATACGGAGAAGAATTGTGATGCTCAATTTTGAAGTCCTGGCACAGCTCAGCCATCATTTTGTTATTCAGATTAGAACCATTATCAGTAATGATTCTTTCGGGCACTCCGTAGCGACAAATGATATCTCGTTTCAGGAAATGAGCTACCACCTGCTTAGTGACGTTGGCATAAGATGCTGCTTTAACCCATTTAGTGAAATAATCAATGGCGACCAAGATGAAACGATGGTCGTTTGAAGCAGTAGGCTCAATCTTTCCGATCATGTCAATGCCCCACATGGCAAAGGGCCAAGGAGAGGACATGACACTCAACGGATTTGGAGGCACATGCATTTTGTCTGCATAAATCTGGCATTTGTGACATTTGCGGGCGTACTTGCAACAATCTGCTTCCATTGTTAACCAGTAGCACCCAGACCTCAATAGTTTCTTTGCCATTGCATGTCCTCCGGCATGGGTACCGAAAGAGCCTTCATGTACTTCCTGCATTAACAAGTCTGCTTCGTGTCTATCCACGCATCTGAGCAGAACCATGTCAAAATTCCGTTTGTACAGCACATCATCTTGATTCAAGAAGAAGCTACCAGACAACCTTCTCAACGTCTTCTTATCTTTAGTAGATGCCCCAGGCGGGTACTCTTGACTTTTCAAGAAACACTTGATGTCATGAAACCATGGCTTGTCATCAGACGTTGCATCAACAGCAAACACAAATGCAGGTCTGTCAAGATGAGACACTTCAATCTTAGGTACATGGTTCCACCTTTGTACTTTGATCATGGAAGACAATGTGGCCAAGGCATCAGCAAACTTATTATCATCTCGAGGAATATGGTACAGCTTCACCTTGTGAAAAATGTCAATAATCTCCTTGTATAATCTCTATACGGAACCAGATTCGCTTGGTGCGTGTACCAACTCCCTTTCACTTGATTGATTACCAAAGCTAAATCACCGAAGATATCAAGGGTCTTAATTCGTAAATTAATCGCCTCCTCAATCCCCATTATACAAGCTTCATACTCAGCTTCATTGTTGGTGCATCCGAAAGTTATTCGGGAAGTGAAAGGCATATGAACACCTTCCGGCGTGATAAGAACTGCTCCAACTCCGCATCCATTCATATTGACGGCCCCATCAAATATCAAGCTCCATTTGGATTCAGGGTCTAGCCCCTCCTCCGGGAGTGGTTCCTCGCAATCTTTAGCTTTGAGAAACATGATGTCCTCATCAGGGAAATCAAACTTCATGGGTTGGTAATCATTAATCGGCTGTTGCGCAAGATAGTATGACAAGATACTTCCTTTGATGGCCTTTTGAGAAGTATACTGGATATCATATTCTATCAAAACCATTTTCCATCATGCAACTATGCCTGTTAGTGCTGGTTTCTCGAAAATGTATTTGATAGGATCCATTTTTGAAATAAACAAAGTTGTGTGCCTGATCATATACTGCCTCAATCGCTTAGCAGCCCATACAAGTTCACAGCATGTCTTCTCAAGCATTAAGTATCGGGACTCACAGTCATTGAACTTTTTGCTCAGGTAGTAGATAACATGCTCCTTTCTACCTGTCTGGTCATGTTGACCGAGAACACAACCCATAGAACCTTCAAGCACTGTCAAATACATTATCAAAGGTCTTCCTGAAACTGGAGGCATGAGGATTGGAGGTTCCTGCAAGTATTCTTTTATTTTATCGAATGCTAATTGGCAATCGTCATTCCACCTGACCGTTTGATCTTTTCTTAGCAGTTTGAATATTGGTTCGCACGTGGTTGTTAGGTGAGATATGAACCTTGCAATGTAGTTCAATCTACCCAGAAAACCACAAACTTCTTTTTCTGTTCTCGGTTCAGGCATATCTTGTATTGCTTTCACTTTGGCAGGATCAACCTCAATCCCTTTTTCACTCACAATGAAACCCAGCAACTTTCCAGAACGCACCCCGAAAGTGCACTTGTTCAGATTCAACCTTAAACGGAACTTTCTCAACCTTTCAAACAACTTTTTCAAGTTAATCAGATGTTCTTCTTCCGTTCGCGACTTGGCTATCATGTCATCCATATAACATTCAATCTCTTTGTGAATCAAGTCGTGGAACAATGTTACCATTGCCCGCTGATACGTTGCCCCTGCGTTTTTCAACCCAAAAGGCATCACTTTATAACAATATGTACCCCAGGGAGTAATGAACGTGGTCTTCTCCATATCCTCAGGTGCCATCTTGATCTGGTTGTACCCGGAGAACCCGTCCATAAATGAGAACACTGAAAACTGAGCTGTATTGTCAACCAACACATCGATGTGAGGTAGCGGAAAATCATCTTTCAGACTAGCTTTGTTAAGATCTCGATAATCCACACACATTCTCACCTTTCCGTCTTTCTTTGGAACCGACACGATGTTGACAACCCAGTGAGGATAATTGGTCACAGCAAGAAATCCTGCATCCCACTGCTTTTGAACTTCTTCTTTGATCTTTATGGCCATATCGGGATGAGTCCGACGAAGTTTCTACTTGACTGGTGGGCATTCTTCTCTCAATGGTAGCCTGTGCACAACAATATGAGTATCCAACCTTGGCATGTCTTGATATGACCAGGCGAAGATATCAACATATTCACACAACATCTCAGTCAAAGCTTTCTTTACATCTGCTTGCAGGCTGGCGCCAATCTTGATCTCTTACTTAGCATCCTCAGTACCAATATTGATGATCTCTATGGTCTCTTGATGAGGCTGGATGACCCTTTCCTCTTGTTTTAATAATCTGGCCAGTTCCTCAGGGAGTTCACAACCCTTCTCATCCCCTTCTTTGGCTTGATAAATCGGTTTGTCAAAGTCATACATAGCCATAGCATAACCGTTATCAATGGAATCCGGAGGATCAAGTCTGCACGAACGGGTTCATGCTTTATTTTAGAATTCGTTTTTAAAACAAAACGAAACGAAACATTGCCATTTTATTATTTTTGTGCAAAAATAAAAAATGAAAGACAGAGAACAAAATTTTAGTGCAAAACGTCCTTTATTGATGATTAAAATTGCAAATGAAAACAGGTGGCCCTACAAATGAATCTATACGCCTTGGGCAGAGCGCAAGATTTTAACATGCATTATGGTTAGAAAAACAAAGAAAATTACTCTGTTTGAAGAGTAACTTGAATGACTTCTTCAACTGACCAATTCTGCAACTGTTGTCCCGGAGCACGTGGGCGTACCCAATTATCCAAGTCACAGTCACTGTCAATGCCATCCTCTGTAGCCGCATAAGATTGATCTGTATATATGATTCCCCCACTGCTGAAAGTGACGGGTCCACTGTTCTCTGCAACTGAAGTCATAGAGGGTTGATAGCCAATACCAAACTTGTCCTCCTTCATTGGTGTCTCTATCAGCTTGCCCCAGCCTTGGGCATTACCTGCTCTAATAACCTCGACAGATTGCTTATAAGATGAAATGGACGTGCCGGCTCTATCTGGTGTAGGGGCAGATTCAGGCACTTTATCAATATTCACCGCTTCAAACGACTGGCAAAGCATTTCGTGGATTTCCCCATCCATCTCAACAGACTTGAACGTGGACAAATGACTGACAAAAATGTCCTCTTCACCACACACTGTCACTACTTGTCGTTCAAACTCGTATTTCAGCTTCTGATGTAATGTGGATGTAACAGCCCCGGCCGCATGAATCCATGGGCGACCTAATAAGCAGCTATAAGCAGGCTGTATATCCATCACGTGGAATGTAGATTTGAACACTTGCGGTCCAATTTGTACAGGTAATTCCACTTCACCAAATACAGATCTTTTCGTCCCATCAAATGCTCTGACAACCAAATCACTTGGCCTTAAAATCAAACCATCAACCTCTAGCTTCATTAGCGCTTTCTTAGGCAAGACATTGAGCGAGGAACCAGTGTCTACCAACACGTGAGACAACACTTCACCCCTACACTCCATTGTAATGTGCAAAGCTTTGTTGTGATTTCTACCTTCAGACATCAAATCTCTGCTTGTGAAACCCAATCTGTGGCTGACATTAACATTAGAAATCACACCCTTAAGTTGATTGACGGTAATTTCTTGTGGAACATAGGCTCTCTTCAACACTTTCAGCAAAGCCTCTCGGTGCGCATCAGAACACATCAACAATGACAAAATTGAGATCTTCGAGGGTGTTTGGTTCAATTGATCGACAATTTTATAATCACTTTTCTTTATTATCCTCATAAACTCTTCTACCTCGTTGTTAAAGGTAATCTTGGTCTCTGTTTCAGGCACAGGCACACTCTCAGCCACCTGTTTTCCTTTAGCTTTTGCCACAGCCTCACCTTCTTTATCACTGCACAAAGTGTGGGGAGCGAACAACCTTCCACTCCAGGTAAAGCCACCTACACCACCCACATTATCAATATTTGAACTGGCTGATGTCCCGACTTCCTGATTTTTCCCTTCATAATACATGTCTTCCCCATAGTGCCCTGGGATTGCTTTCGTAGATGTAAACGGAACTGGTCCTGGCATCGTGATGGTAACAGGACTGGATCTTTCTTGCACAACACTTGCTACAGGAGTTGTACTTGCAGGCACCTGAATTTCAGCGGGAGTATAATAAATTGTCACAGTTGACACCTCATCAATATGTTCACAACCCGGTCAAACTGTAGACGGCCCTCATTAATCAGACTCTGCAAACCGACTCTCAATTTATCACATCCATTCTCTTGGCCAATACATTCAGAACAATCTTGATCACAACCCGGGAACACCTGTTCCTTCAACAAATGATCTTTCACCACTAGCAATGAAGTCTTCACATGATTGATGTCTGACACCAAGTTCAATCTCTTTCCGTCCTCAATAGTGTGCAGATCTGCCACACCATGGTTAGGCATGGGGTTCTGGATAACATTAGGAGGCAGAGAGAAATTGATTGCTTTAGCATCAATCAAGTCTTGCACCTTATTCTGAAATGCCCAACACTTTTCAGTGGTATGCCCCTGAGCACCTGAGTGGAAATCACAGCGAGCGTTAACATCAAAATTAGGTGGCAAGTTGACAGCAGCAGGAGGTCTCATAGTACGAAGTTCAACCAACTTCAGTTGTAGTAACTGAGGTAACAATGCTGAATAGGTCATAGGGAGAGGGTCAATCTTACGGTCCATCTGTCTAGACCTTTGCTGGAAAGGAGGTTGCTGCTGTTGCTGCTGAGCTTGCTACTGTGGCTATTGTTGCTGAACAGACGGTGTTGGGATCGTTACTGCACCTACCTGGTGATAAGCCTGAGAACGTCCTCTTCCCCGTCCTCTATACACAGCGTTTGTATCACCTTCTCTTCTTTTCTGGCCATTAGCAAAGGGGTTTTTTTGTTCCAGAAGAGCCTGCCCCACTTACATCTTGAATCTTTCCAAGCTTCAACAAACTTTCGATCCTTTCTCCAGCAATCACGATATCAGAAAATCCGGTTGATGGACAAGCAGCCAATCTTTCAAGAAATGCCCCTTACAGGGTGCCCATAAACATATCTGCCATTTCTCTATCCAGCAAAGGAGGTTGAACCTGGGCAGCCATTTCCCTCCACCTTTGAGCGTATTCCTTGAAACTTTCCTTAGCATTCTGTGACAACCCTTGCAGTTGAGTGCGGTTGGGCGCCATGTCAATATTATACTGGTACTGCTTCAAGAACGCTTCTACTAGATCCTTCCAGCTTCTCACAACAGCTCTGTTTAATTTCATATACCAAGTCAAAGAAGCTCCAGCCAAACTGTCTTGAAAGTAATGCATCCATAACTTCTCATCATCCGTGTGGGCTGAGATCCTCCCAAAATAAGCCTGAATATGTGTCTGGGGACACGTATTGCCATGATATTTGTCAAAAGTGGGCGGCTTGAACTTTGGAGGAATTCTGACTCCTGGTACCAAACCTAGATTAGTAACATCAATGCCCAGAGAATTCTTGCACTCTATAGCCCGGATCTTCTCAGCCAGCTCATCATACCTTCTGTCACCAGGATTACCCATATCAGCATCCAGCAGGGTGAATTGGTCTTCCTGAACATCTTCCTGAACACCACCAACATTTCTGCCATTTCCATTACCCAGATTACCAACAGGAGGAGGATTACCAACAGGAGGAGGAGTGCCTCTTGTCTGTAAATTGTCAACTTGATTACCTTCAGGCGTGTTCTCTGGACGCTCGACCAGAAGCCTCAATCTTTCTTGAGTCTGTGCCATACCAGTCATGAGGGTCATGAACTGGTCCATGTGTCCCCTCATCTCAGCCAAATCATTATGCATTTGATCCATTATCCTTGCTTAATTTCTTCGAATTGAGTATCAGTGAATGTGATTCTCAGCTATAATGCCTGAAACTGAATAAAAGTTAGAAAGACCGGAGCAAGTACCTGCTATGCAAAAATGCTTATGATTATGAGGATGCAAATGCAAAAATGCAAACAATCCTATTTAAACATTTTCTGGGCGTATCTGCTTCGATTCCAGCTTTGAAATCGGGCAAGGGATCGGACACAATATCGGAAAATAAATCCGAATCCAGAAATATTGCAGAATCAAACAAATGAAGACACCTTTCGAAAACTGAGAGCTGTAGAGACAGATACGGCTGAACCAAATATTGTAATATCATATCATAAGACAACATACAGATAGGTTCAATACAATCAAAAGTGATTCCATCAACAATCCTGATGGTAATCATAGCAAAATACAAACAACAGAATTACTACACATCAATTCCAAATAAACTGGCTTCAATCTCTTCAAGAAGGTTCATAGTGTCTGGATGAGTAGGTTTCTCTAGCAACCCCTTGATCAGTCTGTTTCTCTTCTCGACATCCTGATTTAGCCTAGCAATCTGCTCTTCAACATCGTTGCCTTTGCACCTTGACTTCTTGACTCCCGCTTGTAGCTTAAGCTCTTTAATTTCTTTCTGGGATTCCTTCCACTTACCAGAGAAATGATTCTGGTCTTCCTTCATTCTTTGAAGCTCTTCTTTTAACTCCCCACTCTCAATCTTAAGCTCTTTCCACATCTCCTTATACGTGGCAAGCTTGTCTTCAGTTTTGGCCAAGAGCTTTTTGGTTTCCCTGTAGGCTTTGCCGGATGATTCAGCGGTCATACTGATCTTTCTACAGTGTTGAGCTCTGTCATCAAGATCCTTCTGCCTTTTTTCCAAACGCTCTGTCAAATCTTGGACCTTCCATTTCAACTCCAAGTTGTCATGTAAAGCGCCCTAAAGCCTACTACTCATACCAGCATTTTCCTCTCTCAAATCTTGCACCACTTTTCGCTGCTTATCGAATTCTTCAATTGGTACGGTGATTCTTTCCTCTATCACTTTGGGATACAAGGGAGGCGCCTAATCAAAAGGCAAATAGTACTCTTCGACCCTCTTCTTTATCCATTGCTCGTATGGAGGGAAAGTTTGATTGTTAGGCAAACCCCAAATGGTTTTTCCTCTCTTCTGTTTACTGAGCCATGCCTTGGAAGCTTTCTGCGCCACATCTAATCCATCGTCAGCCATGTGAAAATACAGAGACTCTTCCAACTCCTTTTCAACTGGGGGACTTCTTTGGGCATACCCAAACTGCCGGATAGCCAAGGAAGGGTTATAGTTAATACCTCCTCTTCTCCCTATCAATGGCACATTACGGTATTCACCACAACTGTGCAAAATGTCTTTACCCAGCACTCCGTGATTCACTCAAACAATATCCTTAGCATCTAGGCCCATCAGATGTTGACTCTATTTCAGGGAACCCCTATTATCCTTGAAAGCACCTGACTGGGGTAGACGATTGGCAAACCACTTATAGAAAAGAGGTGCACAACAATGAACTGTCCCACCTCGTTTCTTCTCGTTCCTGTTGTATAAAGCATAATGGAGATCTCCTAATAAGGTCGGTACTGGATTCTGAGTTACAAATATCTTGATAGCGTCCGTGTCAACGAAATCAGGCTCATTCGGGAACAAGACAATACCATATACACAGAGAGCCAACACTGCATTGAAGACATTCCACTTCTCTTCCTTTGCTGCCTCTTGAGCCTTGTTTGCCAAGTATGATAGGTGATAGCCATGAACCTTTCCCTTGCCAGAAATATCAACTTCCAAAGTCGACTTGCTCAAATAAAGAGCACCAGCCACAGCTTGGAAATCAAGATCTGCCTTCGACCCACAGAAAGGAACACCTTCTTTGATGGAAATTCCCAGGATGTTAGAATACTCCTCCAGAGTGGGAACCAAAATATAATCTGTCAACACAAAACATCTCAGGGACGGATCATAGAACTGCATCAAGGTGTCCAAGCCGTTATATTCATATTCACTGATGTTACGAACAAAGGATAGGATCCAACCATACTTCTCTCCGAACATTCCTAACACTTCTGGACTGGCCATCTCTTGTAATCTACAAATCTGACCCAGGATAAGCTTCGGGAACTTGTACACAATTATATTCTTCCTACCCTTCTTGGTGTCCATCCCTATGACTGCCCTTTGACTGGAATCAAAATCAGATACTACCTGGAAAATGAAAAAATATGAATATTAGAGAAAAAGATACAATGCAGGGCATGTGATCAAAGTGCCACGTGTCTGTGCTGGACTGTAATAGTTGCATAAATTCAAGGCTCAAGTTCTCCAAAATTCCAGAACAACAGAGTAACCACACAGATAAACCATACTGATAAGAAATCCAGTGTACCAGGTATGTTGAAAGTCAAAGTTACCTGCAAACCTGTAAACAACCCGTCCCTCTCACATATGGGTACTAGAAAGGTGAGGATCCTCAATATCACGGGATCTCAGGTCGAGAAAAGATGATACGTTCACCATTTTTGGTTTGGCATCATCATCAATCGAGGAGGCCTCAACTGATTCCCCTCAAAAGGATATCCTATAGCAAGTTCCTAGCATTGGGTCCTCGAATCGAGAATGTGCAATGGGTTTGCCACAAAGTGTGGTCTGCCACTATCACAACTCGGGAGGAGTGCCGCAACCGAGTCCTCGGGAATGGTCACCAGAGTCGACAATTCCTCCAAAGAATATCTACTGGCCTGTATCAAACATACAGTAGCAGATAGCTCCGGATAGAACCTCGTCTGGTTGTAGGCCTCGTGAACACCCACATGTGGCCAAACACCACGGGAGCGACACGTCCACCCACAATAATACCTGTGTGTATGCTCAAGCCTGGGTAATGGGCTTATCTCTCAGAACACCCTGCCCGCCAAACAGAAAAAAACAACACAGTCCAACATAATAGTGATATGTAATGCAGTGAATGCGATAAATACAGTAAAGCAGTGATACTATAAACAGCAATACAGTAAAATAGTAAACACAACAAAATACAGCTCCAAAATAAACACCCAATGAAAGAGAAACAAACAAGCGCTAGGATTGACACTCTAAGGAAACCAGAGATTCTGGGTTCGATCCACAGCAGAGTCGCCAGCTGTCGCTCCCAGGATTTTCATCCAAGTACAAACGCGAAAGTGGCACCGAAACAGAGTCGCCAGCAATGTGTATTTATCCCAAGAGAGGGAAAGGAAACACTGCATAAACCTGAGAGAAGGAAAGAGCATGGTCTTGCGACCAAAAGAACTGGGTTCGGGAGTCGGGTACGCGAGAGGAAGGTATTAGCACCCCCTCGCGTCCATCGTACCCGATGGGATCCATGCTTGTTGCTTCAATCAAAGGGTGTAAGGAAAGGATACTGGAAAAGGAACTGCTAGCTGGAGAACTGGAAAAGGAAAGGAAAGAGAAAGAGAAACAAATGTAGGGAAAATAAAAGAAGTGCTCAAATGGGCCCTACCCTGCTGCCTACGTATCTCACTGGGAACATGAGAATCAGAGCGACGTAGTTCCCCTCACCTAGGGAAAGTTGTTTGTGTTTTTAGTGAAAACGTCAACGTTCGCGTCCTAGCGGTTAGGTGTTGCAGCTCGCTGTAGGGAGACTTAGGCGTTACCTGTTTGCGGTAGAACGAAAATGACGCATCCTTAAGGAAGGAGTGAATGAGATGAGAAGAGAATTCCCAAAGGAAAGACGTTATTGTTTGTTTGAAGTTTTTTAGAGAGAAATGTTTTTGAAGTTGTTTGTAACTTGCGTTGCACCCAAGTCTACAATATAAGAATGAATACGTCGCGTGTCGTCCCCAACAGGACGTACACTAAGTACCCTAGAAGAATGAAGGGAAACCCCCCCCCCCCCCCCCCCCCATTATTCACTTCCCACATTTAAGGCTCATGCGCAATACACGTTTAACCTTTATTAAGTGTTTTTTACTTTTTGTTTTGAAGGTAAGAGGAAGAGAGACTCAAATTGAGTAAAGGTGAAAACTAAGGGGGACTAAGACTCACCCTAATGTTATCATGCTTGGGGCTCTTATGGTTAATGTGGTTTAAGAAATCTAATCCTAAGAGAAAGGAGAAGAAGATTGAATTAAACAACTCACTTCTAAAGTAGAAGATGAGTTGTAACTCAAAGGGGAGAAGAAAGGAGTTATTCAAGGAAAGCATATAAATGCTTATCATGATTACAAGTTAAACTATTAAAAGAAATAAGAGAAAATGAAAGAAAGAATTGTATGTGGAAGCATACCCACACACTTACTTACCATTTGCACCTACATGAAAAGGTTAGTTCAAAACCAATTACAAGTAAATAAATAAGGAAAGGATGACAAGTAATGATCAAACAAAACAAGAATCAATGAATAAGGATTCTAAGAGATTAAAATCAATCAAAGTCAGAACCTAAACTATGAGGATGTTCTCCAATGTTAAGACACCAAACACAAATGAATTATGCACAATCAAAGTCTTAAACATCCAAGAAGTGAATCATGGAAGAAATAGATGAAGAATGGGTGAATATGCAAGGTGATCATGCATTAATGCTCCACACAAGCTCAAAGTCAGAACCTAATGTCATTTATCAATGTCTCAACATGCATATGAATCATCATACCAATCATAAATGAAATGATGTAAGAATAAGAGATGAGAAGGAGAAGAAGCATAGAAAAGAAACATGCTAAAACTTCAAGTTAATATGCACAAACTTATGTCAAATGTAAGCACATGTTAAGATGACTTATAATATCATGAAAAATGGCCTATAATATCATGAAAGTGACCTATAAAGTATGTACAATCAATCACAAAAACAATGCACAAATGCTTCACCAAAACATGCTAGAATGAAGTGGAAGAAAGTGTCCAAAAGTACCCTCAATTACAAGGCATCAAAACAACATCAAAGCACATATGAAAATTATGAAAATATGATTCTAATCAACCTAAGTTAGAGGCTAAACACATATTAAAAAATCATACCAAAATTCAAGATAAAAGTGTCACAAAGAAATGCACAAAGTCATATTGAAATGCCACAAAAAGAAGTGTAAATATGATCATACAAACATCATATAAGATAACTTTAAAAATCAAGCAAAAATAATTTTGGACACTTTAAGATATTATCTAACCAATTCAAAAAGAATTAGGTAAAGATGATGTGTGAAATGAGAGAAAGAAATCATACAAGTTCAAGTGTCAACAAAGAACATCATTCAAAAAGAAAATAAAAGAAAATCATGGAATAATGTGCAAAAATTCACAAAGTTTGAATAAAAATATAGGGAAAATTATTTAAATGTATAAAGAACACACATGATTTTATTTGGGATTTTTAGAAATGTTTTACTATTTTTAATAAAAGAAAATCAAAACAATATAGAAAAGAAATTAAAAATAATAAAAGAAATGGGGAAGGGGTGCAGCGCAAGTAATTTCCACGTTGAAAATAATTTGGGCCCAAAACAGGGGTGTGCACATAGAAATTGGAAACCCAATCCACTAACGTGTGATTGTGTGTGATAGTGCGCATGTAAGTCAAACACGTAGAGGTAATCTGAGCCACACAATCAGGTCAATCCATATCAATCATTAAAGCATGCTAATCCAACAGTCCATAAAGCAAGTACAAGATAATTCTCTTACACGCACGCACACACAATTAATTCAGACCAAAATGGAGGCACGTGATAAACAACACACTCATTAATGTGCTGGCAAGATGTGAACCCTTGGATCAATTATTCAGTCAATCATCAAAAAAGTCAAGGCAATCATATGGACACGAATGCAAGCACATGCCAACTACCATGCACTCACACACATGCAGCAAATTCATTAATGCGTTGGCACATTTATGAGCGTTGGATGATGATGATCTAATGGACAGGATATAAAATAGAAAAACCCTAGCATTAAACCTCACCGGCCGGAGAAGGACCTCCGGTCATCTTCTCCGGCCACCTACAACCTCAAAATCTCCAGAAATATGCAAACCTTATATCAAAATGAAGAGGAAGTTGTGTACATCATGAATCCACAAATACTTTTCACATAGCAATCACGTATGAAGAGAATCGAAGAGATTAAAATTGCCCTGGGTTTAGAATCTATGCCTCTAAGAGGCCTATCAACTAGCTGGAATTATCAGAGCTCCTAATGAGCTAAAATCACATCATCAACAAGCTTAAAAACAAAAGAAACGAGCAGAATAGGATGAAGAAATTTAAACCTGAAATGTGGAGATCTTGAAATAGTTGAGAAAACCAGAGATACCACTTGATCCTGAACTTTCAGAGTTTCATCTTGAGCAAAATAAATGCTACTTGATTTGGAGAATGAACAGAAATGATGATTGTACTTGAAGATTGTTGTTGATTCAGTGTTTTATTGATCCAAGAATACCAAACAATGATGATGATTGATGAAGATGAGTGATGGAAATGATGAAGTCGTGTGAGATCAGAGAGAGAATAGAGAGAATTTGAGAGTGTTTGTGAAATGTGTGAGCAAAATGAAGTTGAAAATGAAATTGTGAGTGAAATTCAAATATATATGTTGAGTTAAATGTGTTAACCCGTGGTCAAGTGAGTTGATTAGGTGAGGTTAACTGAGTGCACCCTAACTAACTGAGTCAAGTTAGTTAGGGCGAGTTGGAGAGTGGAGTGATGTAGTGTGGTTGATGTTCATGGCCAATGGTGAGGATTAAAAGGAAGGGTGGTGATGCTTCTGATTTTTCAGGAAGGAAGCTTGCAAGACAAGTTTGTTCTTTCCCATTTGATGCATGATGAATGGTATAGCATAGTGTGTAAGAAGAATGTTTAGCCAAATGAAGTAATATGGAGAATGATGTTGAAACATGCGTGTGGCTGGTATGAATTAACAACAACAAATGTTATTTTTTCTAATTTTGTAGCAGCATGATATCAATAGTTTGGTGATGAATTTCTCCATGTAGGATGGATGAAATAATGAAATGTTGATGGCAAATGAAAGAGGGTTCATCATAGAATAAGTTTGGTATGAATTTTGGATTGAATAGAGTAGTGTAGGATGGTGAAAAATGGTCCAAAACACCAAGGTTCACAACTGACTTCATGGGCGTGGCAGGTTGGCAAGTTGGCATGGCAATATGACTTGTAAAATTTTCAGCATAACACCATCAACTTGGGACCATCATAACCATCTCATAACTTGCTCAAATTAAAAAATGTCCAACATGAACATTGTAGAGGGAATAGAAAGGAACAACTTTGATGTTGGAAAGTTTTCCATTTGAAGCTTTCTTGATGGAGAAAAATGGCTTGACATCTTGCCCACCATGTGTTTGACAAAATTATGGCGCATGGGCCTAGTCTTGCTTGGTCATGTCTTGGTTTGTGACCTAGTTTTGTCAAACTTTGATTGACCATAACTCCCTCAATTTTGATCCAATGGAAGAGTTCTTTATATGGATTTGAAGCTTAGAACATGAACTTTAATTGGATCAACTTGGGCCTGAAGTTTGGAGCTTTTATCTTGGAGAAAGAGAGCCTCAAAGTAGGGTGCAAAATGGTCCAAACTTGCCATTTTTGGAAACCCTAAAGTTTATATTTTTGGCAGTTTGTGATTTCTTGATTTTTCATTATTCCTCCATCATTTCTTGATCAAATCTTGTCCAATGAACATATATAACTTGAATTTCATGAATTTGACCTTAAAAAGTCAAGAGTTGACTTTTTCACTACACAGTTGACTTTTCCCCAATTTCTTGATTATCAAGCAACTGATCAATTGAACCTCTTCTGAAATGAACCAATGGCCAATCTTCCATCCTTAGACACTTGATATCATGTAGAAAACATTGAGATCAAGTTTGAATCAAAATTTCATCAGGAGACCACTTGAATCCAAAACCCTAATCTGGCCTGTTTCTGATAGGAGGTGATGCACTGTTCAATCTTCTTGATGAATTCCCATCTTCCAATGACTTGTGAGATCAAATGGGATGATGTATGAAGTAATAGACCCTTGAGGCTTGTTGAGAGACCCTTGGCTCTTGTTTTCTTGCTTTGGATGATCCACATCTTTGAGAAATAACTGATCACATGCCCTTATGCAAGATGCAATGCTAAATGCTTAATGTTTTATTTTTCTATGCTTGAATGCAATGCAATGAAATGAAAGCTCATGCTAAATGATATGAAGAAATGAGAGGGCAAATTTTGGGGTATTACAGACGTTATAACCATTTTGGGCGTGTGACGGTCGTGGTGAGTGTGTGACGAGCGTGGTAGCCTTTGGAATTGTGTGACGGTCATGGTGAGTGTGTGACGGTTGTCACACACACCACTTTCCATTTTCTGCTTTTTTCTTAGTCATTTCTTCCTGTTTTCTTCTCATTTTTTCATGTCTTTCTACTTTGCTCCTTAAAAGCTTGGACAATGAAATACCTGCGAAAATACTAGAATACTCGTGGAATAATCGGAACTTAAGCTGAAATAACGTAATTATTAGATGTAAATCAAGGCAAATATATGATACATTTTTGTGTTATCAGATGTATCACCACCCCAGTGGTAGCAGCGTGTGTTTGTTTGGTTAGAGGGCGTGGGTTCAACACCCACCCAGACCATTTTTGGTTCCCTATCCTTTTTTGCTATTTTTCTCATTTTTCATTATTTTCTTAATTAATCTCAAAATTAATTTCTCCTTCAATTTTAATTATTTTTTATTGGTTCTTTTTTTGAAAATTCACAAAAATATTTAAATATTTTATTCTACAAAAAAATCAAATTTATATTATTTATTTAGTATAGCTTGAATTTTTGTAATTAATTTCATTTTATTTGTTTTCAAACATTTTTAAAATGAGATTTCCACATTGAATTTTCAAATTCAAATGAATTATAAGTTTTCACATGATTAAACATGATTTTTCAAAACATTGTTCAAAGTTGACAACTTGTTTTTAAATATATTTGATATTTTATATAATTTATTATTTATATTTCTTTGAAAAATTATGTTTTAAAAGAGATTAGGGTTTTCTCTTGATTTAAATTCATTTGAAACACTTTTGGGCCTCTAATAGAGTGTAAGACCCAACCCTTTTGTAAATATAAAATTTTGGGCATCAGTCATTGTATAAGTCCCGATACAATAAACGGTGTGATCGCTGTTTTTTCATCTGGGCATCTCCTAGAGTTATAAGCCACATCTCTTGTATAAAAAATAACCTTTTGGACCTCTATTAGAGTGTAAGACCCATTCCTTCTTGTACATAAACAATTTTGGGCCTCAGTCATTGTATAAGTCCCTCTGTGATTTTCAAAATTACGGCACGATCGTCGCCTTTTCAAAGAATAATCTGGGCCTCTCCTTGAGTATAAGCCCCATTTTTCTTTCTTTACAAACATTTTGGGCCTCTAATTGAGTGTAAGAACCAAACCCCTTTGTACAAAAACAATTTTTTGGGCCTCTGCTATAGTATAAGTCCTACAACGTCTGTCGATATCGCAGTACGATCAATATTTTCAAATAAGTCATCTAGGCCTCTCCTTGAGTATAAGCCCCAATCTTTTTGTATAAAACCTTGTTTTCAACAATAAAACAAACTTTCTCTTAATAAAAGTTCAAATTCAAAGTTTTCTCAAAACTTTCTTCAATTTCTTGAAACCCTAAAAAAGGCAATACAGTTGTAGTCAATACAACATATCACAATATGCTTGGGCTTCTTTACAACAGGTAAGTCCCAACATCTCTTGCAGTGCATATTTCTTATATATATATATATATATATATATATATATATATATATATATATATATATGTCAATATAATTGGATGTATATACTTGTGCATATCTTGCTTAGAGTTTTCCCCAGCAGTTAGGTCTATGTTTAGGTCAACCCAGAGGTTACTTACAACATAGTCAAAACTAGTTCCCCATAGGAAATTCCTTATACAGTCTTGCCTCCTCTTGGGCTTATACAATATGGAACAGAGAAAGGCATTATTCCCGGTGAAACTTTTCTCAAGACTGTCAGAACTTAGAAATTATATGTGTATACAAGAAATTCATTTCCCCAAAGAGGATTAATTCCCGGTGAAACCTCTTTTGAATTTCTTCAAACCTTAGAACTGTTTAACAAAGAAAGGATTAATTCCTGGTGAAACCTTTCTTGAACTTTTCTTAGGCTTGGACCCACAGGTTTCCTAAAAGCATCCCCCAGCCTCCACTTGGGCTTAGTACAAGGACTAACAGGCTTCTTAGAAGTTCCCCTCAGCCTCCTCTTGGGCTTAGTACAAGGACTCAAAGGCTTCCTAATGGCATAGGATAGAAATTAGTCATCTCTACTAGTTCAATCCTCAGGAAAGTCAGAATTCCAAAACATCAAACCATTTTTAGGGTTGATCTTCATCCCTTAAACCCTCTGCCTCCTCTTGGGCTTCATACAAGCAGACTTGGATAGTTTCAGCCTCCTCTTGGGCATCATACAAATATCATTCTCCAGCTAAGAGTCAACCTCTTTATGTAAATAGACTTGGAAGGTCTCATCTCCTCTCAGAAACCCTCAAGTTTCCTAAAAGCACAGGAAAAACCATGATCATTTCATCAATATACTAATCTCCAGCAGAGTTGAAACCTCATAGGTTTTCAAACTCATCTTTAAACCCATCTGACCCCCCCAACAAGGCTTAAGCTTTCATTTTAAGAAATCTCAGCCAGCATCAATTTACCATCAACAAATCCCCCAAGAGAATCAGAGCCTCATGGCATCTGATATCCCAACTCTTCCCTGATTCCCAGATGTAATACCCCAAATTTTGACCACTTAGATTTCCCATCATTGTGAAAATCATCATCACAATATGGATGTACCTTTATGCTTCATCAGTCTCCCCAAAGATGGGTGAACATCCACTACAATCAAAATTAGGGTTTCAAGCCCTCTCTGAGTGCTTAGACAAAGGATCAATCAAGAAATGGCATGATCTTCAACTTGTCTAATCTCTCAAACATCCACAATGGATCAAAAAGGACTCCCACTTCAAGGATTAAGCACAAGGCTGCTCCCTTCTAGGTGGATCAAGTCTCAAGATCGACAGTGTCACCAAATTAGGGTTTTGGTCAACCAGGGCCTCCAGATGGAAATTTTTATCTGGGCACAAGGCAATGATCCAAAACATGACCTAATATGCTTCATGGAACCTCATGAACCCATGCATCAAGTCAATTTTGCCTCAGGGGATGCATTCATCAAAAATCAGGAATTAGGGTTTCTTGACCTAATTCACCCCTAAGTTGACTTTTGGGACAAACCATGAGCCAAGACCTCAAGAGATGATTTGAGGGTCTCTAATTCACCATATTGATCCATTTGGAACAATGGATTGATCCAAGAAGCTTGAGCAACAAGTTTCATTTTCATCTGCACCACAATTAGGGTTTTAAGGGAAAAGTCAACTGTAACTTTGACTTTTGACCAAGACATGCTCCCAAACCCTAGGACATGCTTCAATATACCCTATGACACCCATGGAACATGTCCATCAAGTTTGATTTAGGTCAAGGACATGATTTCCTGAAGAATTGCACAGTTTGGAATTCATCTGATAAAAAGTCAACTGTGCACAAAAGTCAACTTTGACTTTTTGAGATTTTTCACCAAAATGGATTTTTAACCCTAAAATGATGTTAATGTATGATTTGAATCATCATTCATCAAGAAAAATCAAGAAAAGTGAGATAACTTGTAAAAGGGGTAACCATAAAACTTAGAAATTTTTCTAAGTTAAAAATAAAGTGGCAAAGGTACCAACTTTGGAGGACCATAACTCCTAAACCACAAGGCCATTTTTTCTCATCCAAATATGGATTTGTAGCCCTCATTATCACCTACAAAAACTTCAACTACAAGTCATTCCAATTCATTAAGGATTTTGAGTTATGGAGTGATCAAAGTGGCTGAAAAGTGAAAATGTCACTTTTTCCAACACTTAGTGAAATTTTCACTAAGTCAGAATTCTGCTTCACTTTTTGCCAAATGTAGGGGGATTTTTCACTTGGAATCAAAAGAGATCAAAACCAAACTTGTTCAAACAGTTGTATCATGTAAGAGCTTTCCAAAATGGCTAAGAACATTGCCAAATTCAACCTACACCATGAGATACAACATTGGCAAGTTGCCTTGCTGAAATCTGTCAAGGCAAGGCAGAATTTTCATTTTGGCTCGATTTGCCAAAATCAGCCAATTGCAATTGCTCCAATCCACTTGGACACCTCAGAGGATTGAATCCAAAGGGGACAATCACTGAGCCAAGCCTCCAAGGTCCAAGGAACAAGGAATAGCATGTTGAACCTAGAGTTGCCAAAGTAGGGACAAGACTTCAAATTTGGAATGAGGCATTCAATGGAACCATCAAGGTGGCATGGACTGAGCCATTCTCATCTGAGATCAGTCAAGACTTATCCAAGACCAAGGGGACCAAAGCTCTGTGCCCTAACCTCTAGTCAATGGCTAGAGGAGACTTTCATTTCCATTGGCCAACATTGAGGAAACCTACTTACCAGCTGCCATGCACTATTCCTTGCAAAACAAACTTGCTCTACTATAAATAGAGCTCAATTGTGGTCAGTTTGAGTACACCAAAGCCATCTAACAGATGCTTTCCTCAAAATCTCTTTCTCTTGGCAAAAATGCCTTTCTTAGCAAGGTAGCTATCGGGTTTTGAGTTTGAGAGCAATTCTGTACAAACCAATCACTCACACACCTCACATACATCACATATGAGCTGATCAAACACTCACATAACTTCTGAAACATCAATTTCACAAAATCACTTGCCATCCACACAAGTTTGAAGTGAAGTTACAGTTGAGATGCCATAAACTGATCCAGTCCATTAGAATTCAATCCAAGTGTTCAAACACACTCCATATGGTGTAGGGAAGCTGTCCAGATCATCACAACTTGTCTGTAACACCTCCAACTCAAAATCACATCTGAACTTGCTGTCACGACTTGGAGGTAATCCTAAACTTGGTCATCTCTCAATCTATGCATATTTCCTCGCACAATAATTTGGCCATATGTTCATAATCATGCATGGAATGTTTTCCCTCAATTAATTGCATTGTTTGAATCGTGTATCAAAAATCCTAGCCTTCATGCAGAAATTAGGGTTCTTGAGGTCTCTTCGTGATTTCTTGTTGTATGTTTAATTTAAATGAAATTAAAGTACATAGACATGATCGTGAGGTTGAGGCGAGCATAATGATATGTGGATTGCATGTTATAATTACGTATTCAGTGAGATTGGATGGAAAATGCAAATCTGGGCAAACTGAAAAACGCGGGTGTTCTTGGTGTTGTTCTTGGCGCCATTTTCATATATTTGAATATTTGAATTTTGTGATTTTGTTTAATTGATTAAAAAATTAATTTCTCTCTGAGTTTTAATGATTTTGAGTTGATTCTTTTTTTAATAATTCACAAAAATGTTAACATATTTTATTTTACCAAAAAATCCCAAAAATATTATTTATTTCATATAATTGATATTTTTGCAAAGAATTAATATTTTGATTGTTTTTGGCATTTTAAATATTTTTTTCTACATTGATTTTGCAACTTTTAATGCTTTCTAATTATTTTGTAGGTCAATACTTAATTTTTGAAGCATTAATCCAAGGTCACAATTTGTTTTTCACATGTTAAACAATTTTTGATCATTTTAATTGAATTTTTATTCAATTAAATACATTTTTTGAAAACAAATTAGGGTTTTGGATTAATTCAACCCTCATAAATCATTTTCAAAACACTCTGGGCCTCTATTAGAGTGTAAGACCCAACCCCCTTTTTTTGACCAAATCATCTTTGGGCCTCACCTATTGTATAAGTCTCGATACCGGCAAAAAACAAACGGCGCGATCGTCGCCTTTTCAAAAATCATCTGGGCCTACCCTCGAGTAGTAAGACCCATTTCTTTTTCTTTAAAACACTTTGGGCCTCTATTAGAGTGTAAGACCCAATCTCCCTTTTAACCAAAACATTTTTGGGCCTCACTTATTGTATAAGTCCCTCTGCGTTAAAAGAAAACCTCGGCGCGATCGCCATTTTTAAACGAAAAATCATTTGGGCCTACCCTCGTGTTATAAGCCCCTCTCTTTTCTTTAAACCTTTTTGGGCCTCTTGAAAGAGTGTAAGACCCATCCCTTTGTACAGAAAACCTTTTTGGGCCCCAGTCACTTGTATAAGTCCCGCTGTACAAAGTCAAACAGTGCGCTCACTGATAAAACCTTGGGCCTCTCCTTGAGCTGTAAGCCCTAAATCTTTCTTTTTCAAAGCACTTTCTCCTTTGATTTTGAATATACTGTTGTTTTTATCTTTCTTTGTTGAACAACTAACCAAACAGCATGGAAGCACTACAACCGAGTAAGTGGTTATCGCTTTCATTTACTGCTTTCATATTATAAACTGTATTGTGGGGCTGCTCACTGTAAGTCTCCTTTCATAAACTCATATCTACTGTGTAATAATAGTATAGATATTTCGAGTTTCCCCGGCTACTACGTCTAGAACTAAGTGACTCCGTTTCATTTATTCATAGAAATAGACACCTAGATCCCCAATAGGAGCACCAGATACAGTCTTCTCTTCGGCTGTCCTCCTTAGGAATCGTCAAGAAATTCTATCCCCCAGAGATGAATTATTCTCGGTGAAACTTCTCTTGAATTTCTTCAAACCGCCGAACGGTTCGGACTCTCTCTAAAAGTTAAAGTCACTGGATAGTAAACCTCGCACGTTTACCAGTGGTTTTAACTCTAAAAGAGTTTTCCTGAACTTTTCTTTGGTTTGGGACCCACGGGCTTCTTAAAAGCATCGGCCTCCTCTTGGGCATCATACAAGGACCCGCAGGCTTCCTAAAAGCAACCCCGCCTCCTCTTGGGCATTATTCAAGGACCCTACGGCTTCTTAGAAGTATTCACAGCCTCCTCTTAGGCTTCGTATAATGATCTCTTCCTCCGGGAATGATAGCCTCCTCTTGGGCTTCGTACAAGGACCCGTCGGCTTCTTAAAAGTTTCCAGCCTCCTCTTGGGCTTCGTACAAATTGTCCCGACGACCTCCTAGAGGTATAGGAACATAACCTAGTCATCCTCATAGAACAGTCCTTTCATAGAGTCTACTACTATTTCTCGAAGCATAGTACAAAAGATAAAACTCTAGACTTGGGCAGTCTAACTTCCTTGAGTCTCAAAGACATTCTCAAGCACCCTTCGTTAAATAGGAAGGAAACCCGCAGACTCGGATAGTCTCAATACCCTTTGGATTTCCCGTTTCCTCAAAGAAAAGGAAATATCCTTGATCCTCAAATTAAATCCCTGAGTACAGTGTTACTCATATAAGAATTGATTTTCTCTTTTAAATCAGTATATTGGATCTGTCACTCAACTGAAACAGTTACAATAGCCTCCATCTCGGGCTTCGTACGAGATACCAAAATTCTCCCCAGTGGAGTCAAAACAACTTTTTAGCCTCTCTCTCGGGCTTTGTATGAGACACAAAAGATTCCCTCATTGAGTCAATCACCCCTTTTTTGCCTCCATCTCGGGAAACGTACGAGATACAAATTCCTTAAGCAAGAGTCGAACTCTTTTAGCCTCCTCTTAGGCTTTGTATAACGATATGCCCCACTAGGTCAAAAACCTTTAGCCTCTCTCTCGGGCTTTGTACGAGACACAAAATAGCCTCCTCTTAGGCTTTGTATAATGATTTTCCTAGCGGAAATTAGCCTCCTCTTAGGCTTTGTATAAGAAAACCACTGGTTAATCCAATTAACCTTTTAGCATCAAAGCTGTGCCTCGTTCATAGTACACAAACATCAACAACTCCTTTCCCTTCATCTAATCGCTGTAAGCGGCAAGCCTCTGGATCATCTACATCCATGCCACTGTCCCTCTTTTAGCATGAGAAATTCCTAAGGAAAGATGGCATTGCTCTACACTGAGTTAAAGTCTTCTCCTTCAGGTTAAAACCCTTTCTTCAGAAATTATGGCATTGCTCGGATCCGCGTATCCCAGTTAAAGTAATTCTCCTTCTCCCCTCTTTAGAGATGACAAATTCTCTCTAAAGTCGAGGTCTTTTAGCTTCACATCTTGGGCTTTGAACAAGATACAAACCACCTTTCGCTTCACGTCTTGGGCTTTGAACAAGACACCAAAAACCAATTTCCTCCGATAGAATAGGAGGAACTACGAACGCTCTGATTTCCTTGTTTCGGTAAACGGGAATACGTAGGCATAAGATCGAAAGAAAAGATCTTAGCGAGCGCAATCAACAAAAAACCCAAATCCCATATCTCCATCAATTAAAAGCAGTATTTCAAAAGCATCAATCCTAACATCCTAATCCTTATTCCCCGCCAGAAACCCTTTGCCTAGAAAAAAGAAAGAAAGAACCTGTATTGGCGAAATACGAATAACCAGTACAAAGGCCCCCCACATTGATAGCATCCATAACCTAACAGACCGCTGTTTAAACTCAGTATGCAAGCAGGGTTAATTGGAGACATCTATTTCCCTTCCTTATTCAGCTCACAATAGGATAAAAAATGAATCGACCTGTAGTTTTAAGCTCAAACCGCAGAGAGCGACCAGCGCTTAAGAACCGCGTCCAAAATCTCTCGCTACAGAAAAGTGGCGCCCACCGTGGGGCCATTCAAAGTTAGATCTAGGCACGGTCGTCCCCATTTTTCACAGAAAAGTGGCGCCCACCTTGGGGCCCTTGTTTTTCTTTCTGTCTATTTTCCTTGTAAAATGGAGGCTCTGCTGGGGAGTCTCCTTTTCTGCCTTAGGGCATCATCCCCGTTTTCTACGGAAAATGGGAACTCTACAGAAGAGAAAGATTGACCTATGCTGGTCCATCTCTTAGGCAGGGAACCACAGATTGGGGCTTCCGCCGGGGAACCCATTTCTGTCAGGAACTTAAGATTCATAGCTTTATAAGTCTAGGATGATTAGGACAAATATATATACTGCTTTTCCTAATTGCTATACGTGTTTATTTTTCTGCTACTGGGAATGCGTGTGAACCCGCATGTTGTGAGATTGAGTATACACTTAAGAAAAGCCAACCTTTTTCGTAGTGCGGAAGCTATCGGAAATAGCTGTTACGCGATACTACCCTCATTTGAGGCTGGTGATCTATTCTCGGTGAATGGCACTTACTCTAAGATTGCACACAACTCGCTGGCGATCCGCTTGTTGTTTTGCCTTCCTGGGAGGAGCTGATGATAATGAGTACAGGTACAAAAATCACCCTAGTATAAACCTTTGGGGATGGGTAGAGCCTTGACTTCATGACAACGACCCTTTGACCCCATGTTTTTTCTATGTTTTTGTGTGCTGCATTCATGCATTCATTTAATAAAACATTAAAACATTCAAAAAACTTTCTCTTCTAGTCTCTCTGTTTTTCAAATTAAACTAAGACTGTGATTGCAAATATCAGAGAAAAAGATTACGCTAATGGATTTCGGTAGAAGGAGAACTCACCAGTATACCTTCAAGGTTCCAAAACTAGGGGATTTGAGAAAGTTAGCGAGGATGATCGTTAACCCAGAGGCTTTCAGAGCTAAGCACGGTGGTTTGCTACCACTGTTAAGAGTCCATGTGATTAAGGGGATCATGGACGCGCTCATTCAGTTCTACGATCCGGTTTATCATTGTTTCACATTCCCGGATTACCAGCTGGCACCAACGCTGGAGGAGTATTCTCATCTGACTGATTTACATATCACTGATCGAGCTCCATTTTCTAGACTGGAAGAAATTCCAAAAATTCAGACTATTGCAAGAGCAATTCATTTGGACGAGTCTGAGGTCAGGACTCACATGATTACTAAGGGTGGCATCCAAGGTTTGCCAGCCCAGTTCTTGACAAAAAAGCTCTGTACTTCGCTAGTATAGGGAACGGGACTGCTTTTGAAAGCATCTTTTTCTTGCTTACCTACGGGTTATTTTTGTTTCCCAACATCAATAACTTCGTCGATATCAACGCTATTAAGGTTTTTCTCATTGGAAACCCTGTGCCGACTTTGCTCGCAGATGCGTATCATTCTGTACACTTAGGAAATTTGTACAGCGGAGGGGAGATCACATGCTGTGTACCTTTGCTTTACAAGTGGTTTATCTCTCACTTGCCCAAGTCTGCCGCTTTTTGGGATTGCAAGAGTGTCTTACGTTGGTCGCAGAAGATCATGTCCCTCACCAACTCTGATATAGATTGGTGTAATAGGATTTATGAGGGAATCAGAATCATTGATCGTTGTGGAAACTTCCCCAGCGTACCCCTCATAGGAACTAAAGGAGGAATCAACTATCATCCGATATTAGTTCTTCGTCAATTTGGATACCCGATGAGACACATCCCACTGGGTGTTCATCTGGAAGGTCTTTTCTTCAAAGAAGGAGAAAATGACAGAGCACTAAAGATGGAAATAGTGCAAGCTTGGAAACATGTTCATAAGAAAGGACGAGAGTCTCTGGGAAAACCGGAATGTGTCTCGGTGGAGCCTTATCTCCATTGGGTGCAAACTAGAGCTCTCAAGCTAAAGATGCCTTATCCTCGTTACGGAATTCTTCCACCGAGGGAAATTGTCATGTACTTCATGACGGAAACTGAAAGGCTTCAGGTTACTCTCAACAAAGTTCAAAAGGAAAGAAGGTTTTGGAAGAACAAATACCGCACCCTCGACGTAGAGTGTATCCAAATACAGCAATTACTAAAAAAGAAAGATGCTCTGATTGAAATTTTGGAGCAGCATGCTGTAGAGAATCAAGACGACCAAAGGAATTTGCTCACTCCTTTCACCTGGCAAAGGAATGACAACCCGACAACGGCCCAAGCGCCCCGGTCAAAGAAAAGGAAGGTACCAAAGTCAGCACCCGATTTCTCTTCAGAGAGGACTCGGGACCCATTAGTTTAGGTTTCTGTTTCTGCACTTTGTAATCTACTGTATTTCCATTTCTGTAATCCTTTGGAATTCAATAAAAAGGGGTTTCCCCACTGTTTGATATTTGCAATCTAATTGTCGAAGTTTATTTTAATTAAACCTAAAAACAATTAATATAATCATTGCATTCATCATACTCACGTCGCGTATTCTCCTTACCTACGAATCTCACGTTTGTGTCTCGATTCTAGAGTCAAACTGTCTCATTCATATAATACTTGGGCCAATCGTCAGAAAAAGATGGACGATCTTGAGGAAGAAAACAGAGAGTTGAGAGAAGAGATCGACGCTCTGAGAGAGGATATGAGAAAGCTTCGTAACGACATGCAAGCCATGGCAGAAGCTCAGCTACAAAGAACTGTGATCTCAGAGATCACCTCAACGCCCATCATAGAAAAGTATGATCCTAGGTATCAGATACCGAAAGATCGCCCTTGGGGCATGCCTGTTAACTATATCCCGGAAGGATATGTTCCGCCGATCACTGAAGATCAGGGAATCGCAACAGAAGCCGCTGGGCCTGAAGGTTACAAACTTTGGGAAAGCGAAGATGCCAGGGGCATACTAAAGACTCCTGAAGGTTACAAACTTCGGGAAGCGCCAAGACTTGCTTCCGTAGTCACGGTACCACCCCCTGTGGTGCACACTGTCCCGGAAGGACAGATTCCATGGACACCTTCTGGTAAGAAGGAAACTATGTTTGACAGAATGGAGGAATTCCAGGAGCAGTTCTTGGAAATGCAGAAAGAGCTGCAAGCCATTCGCGGTCAGGATCTATTTGGAAAGGACGTCGCAGACCTCTGCTTGGTCCCAAATGTAAAAGTCCCGCACAAGTTCCAAGTGCCCGACTTTGAAAAATACAAGGGTAACTCTTGCCCTCAGAGCCATCTGGTGATGTACGCTCGACGGATGTCAGCTCAGACGGAGAATCAATACTTGCTAATTCACTACTTCCAGGATAGTTTAACCGGTGCCGCACTCAAATGGTACATGGGTTTAAACCGTACTACGATCAGTACATTCAGAGATCTTGGTACTGCCTTCGTCCACCAATACAAGTACAATTTGGACATGGCACCCGACAGAGATCAACTCAGATCAATGTCACAAAAGGACAAGGAAACCTTTAAGGAGTATGCTCAAAGGTGGCGTGAAATTGCCGCTCAAATTTGTCCACCTCTTGAGGAAAAAGAGATGACAAAGATCTTCTTAAAGACCTTGAGCTCATTTTACTACGGCCGAATGGTCGCCAGTGCACCCAGTGATTTCACCGAAATGGTCGGCATGGGTGTAGGTCTTGAGGAAGCCGTCCGAGAAGGACGTTTGGTAAAAGACACTGGATCAACGAGCGGTACTAAAAAATACGGTAGTGCTCTCCCTAAGAAAAAAGAGCAAGATATTGGGAATATCTCTCTCGGAAAGAAAAGGCGTCGTTATCAGCCAGTAGCAGCTGTTACTCCTGCTATCGGCCCCGCGCCCGTTCCTATGTATCAACCTCAGGTTGCGCAGAGCCAGCCTGATCAACAAAGGACACAATAGCCTCTTCAGCAGGCTCGTCCTCCATACAACAACAACCGTACAACACGGCCATCAGGATTTGATCCTATACCTGTAACGTACGCAAAACTATTTCCGTTACTGCTGGCTAAGGGGCACATCCAGACTAAGTCTCCCCATTCAGTTCCGAAAAATCCACCTTTTTGGTTTAAAGCGGATCAAACATGTCCTTATCATCAAGGAGGTTCAGGGCATAACATTGAGACTTGTCTCAATTTCAAATCCGACGTGCAAAAGCTTGTTAGGAGCGGGCTCTTATCTTTCAAAGATACGAATCCTAATGTTCTTACGAACCCGCTGCCTCAACAAGAGAAGGCTGCAGTCAATCTGATTGAGAAAGAGACTAACAATGTCTATCAAATTCACGATGTACTCTTATTGGGGACCAATCTGGTCAGGATGCATTGTAGACAGAGTGGATATGGCCATGTGCCACCTCATAATTATCACTAGTGTGATATTTGCTCTAAAGATAACCAAGGATGTTCGGTAATGCAAGCGGCTCTACAGGAACAAATGGATCTTGGATGGATCCAAGAGCACCGAGTTCGTGGAGTTAACATGGTTTACACAAATTCCAACGTCATTCAAAACCACGACATCCCTGTGATGAATGTCAACTTGGTGGCGATGCACTCAAGGCAAAGCCAGTATCATAATCTGCCGCGGCACGATTACAGTTCCTGTCTGATTTGCTCGGTAAACAAACAGGGATGCTCTTTCATACAAGAGGCCCTCCAGCGTCAGATGGATCTTGGATGGATCCAAGACTACCATGATAGGAACTCCTATCAAATCAACATGGTTCAGATCTTCGATATCCGCGTAATGAATACCAACCTGGTAGAGTTACATGCTGAGCAGGTCCGACTCGGATTCTTAATATCACATGACTATCAAAGCTGTAAAGCGGTTTGCGAAAACGATCGAGGTTGTACCCTTGTCCAGGAGGCACTTCAGCACTTGTTAAATCACTGGTGGATGCCAATCTATATGGACGAAGATACTCAGCAGATTAGTATCAATAACAGGAATCCTACTCGTCGTCAAAGTCAGGATGTCCGATCAATGGAAGGTAACCTAGTGAGGTAACATTGTATTCAAAGTGGGCGTGGCCAGGTGCCACCACACAACTATGACAGTTGTAGCGTCTATTCGGAAAGTAACCAAGGGTGTTACCTTGTGAGAGCAGCTCTTTAGGGTCAGATCGATCATGAAGAAATTCATCCATATCCAGGTTCAGGACCCATCATTTGGTCACCAAACTACCTTGCCGAGCAAGTTGAGGATGTTGTCACGATCTCTGGTCATCACCAGATCAGGGATGTTTTTGCTATCATTCCTCTACTTGACGAATCTAGAGTTCCCAACCGGGAACGGATCAAGGTTACTTATGATGGTCAGAAAAATCAGAAGGTTCCCATAGTCATCTATCTACCGGGGCCAATACCGTATGAATCAGCTAAGGCGATCCCTTACAAATACGGTGCAATAATAATCGAGAATGGAAGGGAAATTCCATTACCCTCCATCGTGAATATTGCAGACATCAGTCGTGTAACACGGAGCGGTCGAATCTTCAACCGAGGGGTTGGAGAATCCAACAAAGAAAAGGAACTTCAGGCGGAAATTCCTGATCCACCAGTCAGTCAATCTGGTAATCCCGACTTTTCAAAAGACAAAGATGAGATGCTAAAGCTCATCCAAAGGAGTGAATATAACATTGTTGATCAACTGTTACAGACTCCTTCAAAGATCTCAGTATTATCACTGTTACTCAGTTCAGAAGCACATAGAGAGGCTCTACAGAAAGTCTTGGAGCAAGCCTTTGTGGAACAGGATGTAACAATCAGATAATTCGATAGCATTGTCTCTAACATCACTTCCTGCAATAATTTGGGATTTAGTGAGGAAGAATTACCTGAAGAGGGTCGCCGTCATAACATGGCGCTCAACATTACGGTTAACTGCCAGGGCGATGCTTTAGCCAACGTACTGGTAGACACAGGGTCAGCCCTGAATGTTATGCCGAAGTACACTTTGACGCAATTATCATTCAAGGGCCCTCCGATGAGAGTCAGCGAGGTCGTCGTCAAAGCATTCGACGGATCCAGAAAAACAGTTATCGGCGAAGTGGATCTTCCCATAACTATTGGTCCTCACACTTTCCAAATCACTTTCCAGGTCATGGACATCCGGGCAACATACAGTTATTTATTAGGAAGACCTTGGATACATCAGGCTGGAGCGGTCACTTCGACCCTCCACCAAAAGCTAAAGTTCGTCCAGAACGATCAACTTGTCACGGTTTGTGGGGAACAAGCCTTGCTCGTGAGTAACTTATCATCATCTACTTGTGTGGAACCCGAGGAGGTTATTGGAACTCAGTTCCAAGCACTATCGGTGAGCGAGAACGATCAATCCGAAGAAGGAACTTCAATTTCTTCATACAAAGATGCTATCAAAGCGGTCGAGAGTACCGATACGACAGGATGGGGATGGCTTGTCATTCCTATTGACAATAAAACAAAGAAGGGTCTTGGTTTTTCTGCAACCTGTACCCAGACAGCCACCAACAATGAAAGTCTTCATCCACTTCAAAACTTCTTCCACAGTGGAGGTTTTCTTCACCCAGTGTCTCAGACAGTTCATGCTATAAATGAGGAAGATCCCTCTGACACGGATGAAGAATGGAAGTCCTACCTTAACAAGGACGGCTATATGTCTCAAGAAGAGGTGCCTATGCCTTTTTGCTTTCCTACAGAAAGTCCGAGATTTATACCAAGATCAGATGTCAAAATGATCTACGGAGATTGTGATCCGGAAGGATGCCGTGCTCCGCCAAATTCATTAGAGGAGGACACTCTGTTGAAAGACAATTTTGACTACAACTACTATGGCCCAATGGATGGTCTGCC
The DNA here is from genome assembly GCA_022829125.1 of Lathyrus tuberosus. Taxonomy (NCBI): domain Eukaryota; kingdom Viridiplantae; phylum Streptophyta; class Magnoliopsida; order Fabales; family Fabaceae; genus Lathyrus; species Lathyrus tuberosus. Next base: position 1,560,526 of record JALAZF010000323.1, on the reverse strand, counting down.
AATGTGGCAACCTTATCCAGGAAACTTGGGGCAAGAAAGTCAGCCGAGTAATGAAACTCAGCTGAGCATCATTGAACAGAATACCTGTGTCCCCACCATGTCATGGGATCAACACTCAGGTCATTCAGAAACTACTCAACATGAAGATGGATTTGCAACGTTCGCAGGACTTGAATTCATCAACTATGCTTTTCCCGAGGTCAACGTCATCGAGAGGGATGATTCCTCCAGTTCCAAAAAAATGTGGGACACCTTGGGACAACCGAGTGGAAAATACGACTATATGGTCAAGTACACCGCTCCCGAAAGCTCTCGTATCAGGCTCAAAGATATCCAGCCAACTGGATGGGGAGATGCAGCTGAGAGCACAAATGCTATGCAAAATGCAACAGAGGAATCCTCCTACGACAATTCTGCCTGGGAGACAGATTCCAATGATCCCACTCCACCAGAAATCAGCGTCATTTCTGAAGACAAATCAAGGAAGGTGCCAGACTTTGTGATTCACCTAGGAGTTCGCCGCCAATGGGTCGCTGTCGAGGTTCCGAAGGTCGTTCGTCAGTCAAAGTAATTGCCATCTTTTAACCTTTCACCCTGCCCAGGCGAAACAGATGTTTTAATAGGGCTCGCTTTCTGTAAAATTTCCCTCTTCGCTTTGCCCAAAGCGACAGAGTTTTGTTTTATAGGGCTGTAGTTTCAAGATTCGACTTGTTCATTAATAAAATAACGTCGTTCTGTAATTTCCGCATTAATTGCTGTTTTCTCTTTTTACTTTTTCAGAAAATGGTAATCCTAAAAAACAATTAAAAAATAAAAAAACAAGCAGTAAAATAAATACACTGCACACACTTGCATTTTCTCTATCTCTTCTAAACACGAATCATCACGTCATGCAGATTGCTTGTTTTAAACCCAGTTGAAACATACGATCCGATGCCTTCTCCCAACTTTGAGTTCCCGGTATTCGAGGCTGAAGAAGAAGTTGACAACGAAATTCCAGAAGAGATCTCCCGACTACTCAGACAAGAGGAAAGTTCCATTGAACCTCACAAAGAACCGTTGAAAACGGTAAACTTGGGTTCAGAGCAAGAGAGAAAAGAAATCAGGATTGGGGCACTGCTCAGTCCAACTGCCAGAGAGGGTTTGATAAAGCTTCTCAAAGAATTCCCTGATGTATTCGCTTGGTCCTATTAGGATATGCCAGGGTTGGATACCAGCATCGTGGAACATCACTTACCGCTAAGATCGGAATGTCCGCCAGTAAATCAAAGGTTGAGACGGACTCACCCGGACATGGCCATCAAAATCAAAGAGGAGGTACAGAAATAGATCGACGCGGGTTTCCTCGCTACATCTGAATATCCTCAATGGTTAGCCAACATCGTACCCGTTCCCAAAAAGGACGGAAAGGTCAGAATGTGTGTTGATTACAGAGATCTAAACAAGGCAAGTCCAAAGGACGACTTTCCTTTAACACACATTGACATGCTGGTTGACAGCACAGCAAAGTTCAAAGTATTCTCCTTCATGGATGGATTCTCGGGCTATAACCAGATCAAAATGGCGCCGAAAGACATGGAAAAAACTTCGTTCATTACCCCATGGGGTATCTTTTGTTACAAGGTAATGCCGTTCGGTTTGAAGAATGTCGGGGCAACCTATCAAAGGGCCATGACTACTCTATTTCATGACATGATACATAAGGAAATCGAGGTATATGTCGATGATTTGATTACAAAATCAAGAACAGAGGATGAGCACGTTGAACATCTGTCAAAATTGTTCAAACGTCTAAGAAAATTCAAGCTCCGCTTGAATCCCAACAAGTGCACCTTCGGTGTCCGTTCGGGGAAACTACTAGGGTTCATCGTCATCCAGAAAGGGATTGAGGTTGATCCTGACAAGGTCAAGCCCATTCAAGAAATTCCTTCTCCGAAAACTGAAAAACAAGTCAGAGGATTCCTGGGACGTTTGAACTACATCTCCAGATTCATATTCCTTATGACCGCCACTTGTGCACAGATTTTCAAGTTATTGAAAAAGAACCAGGATTGCGTTTGGTTAGAAGATTGCCAAACCGCCTTCGATAGTATTAAGGAATATCTGTTGAATCCTCCGATTCTATCACCTCCAGTGGAAGGAAGACCACTAATCATTTACCTCACAGTCCTAGAGGACTCAATGGGATGTGTACTTGGCCAACAAGACGAAACTAAAAGGAAAAAGTCTACCATTTACTATCTGAGCAAGAAATTCACCGACTGCGAGACTCGGTACACAATGCTTGAGAAAACTTGTTGCACTTTGGCTTGGACAGCCAAACGTCTTCGCCAGTACATGATTCGTCATACTACTTGGTTGGTCTCCGAAATGGATCCAATCAAGTACGTTTTCAAAAAACATGCTCTCACGGGAAGGATTTCCCGTTGGCAGATGTTACTATCAGAATATGACATAGAGTACCACGCTCAGAAAGCCGTTAAAGGAAGTATTTTAGCCGATCATTTGGCTCATCAACCGATTGACGATCAAGAATCAATCGGGTTTGACTTCCCAGATGAAGATGTCATGTATCTAAAGATGAAAGATTGCGATGAACCGCTACCCAGTGGGGACTTATCTTTGACGGAGCAGTCAATCATTATGGAAACGGAATTGGGGAAATCATTATTACCCCTCAGGGTTCCCACATTCCTTTCACTGCCAGACTTACGTTCAAATGTACGAACAACGAGGCCGAATACGAAGCATGTATTATGGGTCTCGAAGAAGCGATTGATTTAAGGATCAAAAACTTGGACGTATACGGCGATTCAGCCTTGGTTATCAATCAGATAAAAGGAGATTGGAATACATACCAATCAGGATTGATTCCTTACAAAGACTCTGCAAGGAGGTTGTTACCCTTCTTCAACAGAGTCGACTTTCATCACATCCCTCGTGATGAGAATCACATGGCTGATGCATTGGCCACTCTCTCTTCCATGATTAGTGTAGGTCGATGGAATGACATACCTAAGATTGACGTTATGCGCCTTGAACGGCCCGCTTACATCTTCACAATTGAAGCAGTCATAGACGACAGACCTTGGTATCACGATATCAAATGCTTCCTTCAGAAACAAGAGTACCCATCTGGGGCACTCAGAAAAGACAGGAAAACCCTCAGAAGATTGGGTGGAAACTTCTTCCTGAGCGGTGACACTCTTTATAAGAGAAATTTTGACATGGTCTTGCTCCGATGCGTCGACCGACCAGAAGCAGACATGCTCATGAAAGAAATTCATGAAGGATCCTTTGGTACTCATGCCAATGGACACACAATGGCGAGAAAAATTCTCAGGGCCGGGTATTATTGGTTGACCATGGAATCCGACTGCTACAAGTACATGAGGAGGTGTCACAAGTGTCAGATATACTCTGACAAAATTCATGTACCGCCATCACATCTCAAAGTTCTTTCTTCCCCGTGGCCTTTTTCCATATAGGGAATTGACATGATTGGTATGATTGAGCCCAAGGCTTCAAACGGACATCGGTTCATCCTGGTAGCCATTGACTATTTCACCAAGTGGGTCGAAGCAGCGTCATTCGCCAATGTAACCCGATAAGTGGTGGTCCGATTTATCAAAAACAATATTATCTGCCGTTATGGTGTTCCAAGCGAGATCATTACTAATAATGGATCTAACTTAAATAATAAGATGATGAAAGAGTTGTGTGCAGAGTTCAAGATCGAACACCATAACTCATCTCCCTACCGACCTAAGATGAACGGAGCGGTAGAAGCGGCTAACAAGAACATCAAGAAGATTGTTCAAAAGATGGTTGTAACCTACAAAGACTGGCACGAAATGCTACCCATTGCTCTTCACGGTTATCGCACATCTGTCCGCACTTCAACAGGGGCAACCCCTTTTTCTCTAGTGTATGGCATGGAAGTAGTGCTCCCCATAGAAGTAGAGATCCCATCAATCCGGGTATTGATGGAAGCTCAGCTCACCGAAGCTGAATGGTGTCAAAGTCGACACGACGACCTGAACCTGATCGAAGAGAAGCGAATCACGGCACTATGCCACGGTCATTTGTATCAACAGAGAATGAAGAGGGCGTTCGACAAAAAAGTCCGACCTCGTATCTTCAGAAAAGGAGACCTTGTGCTCAAGAAGATACAATCATTTCTCACTGATTCTCGGGGCAAATGGACCCCGAATTATGATGGCCCCTATGTGGTCACGAAAGCTTTCTCAGGCGGCGCCTTGAGACTTGCAACCATGGACGGAGAGGAATTTGCCTACCCCACGAATGTTGATGTAGTCAAGAAATACTTCGCCTAAACTAAAAAAAAAAAAACGTCTCGGTGGATTGAAAACCCGAAAGGGCGGTCCAGGCAAAAGTTAGAGACATGAAAAAAAAGAATCATCCCGATGGATTGGAAATCTCATAGTACAATCCAGGCAAAAATTAGGGATAATGGCAAGTAACTATGTTCAACAGAGGCAAGTCCCTCAGCAGCGGCAGTTACAACATCATCTATCGGAGGAAATCTCCAGTCAAAGGTCATCTTCGACAGAAGCTCAGGATGCCCCGAATTCAAAGTTGGTAGAAGGATAGTGGTCGTTATGTTTCAACGTAGCCCTTTTCCCTGTAAATTACCATTTTCTAACTTTGTATATACTCTTTGGAATCACGCGTTTGGCTGATCTCCATCTTATCAATAAAATTTGAGCCTTTGTGCTTTTGTTTGTAATTCTTAACTTGCTTTAGCTTTACAGAACGACGTTGTTTAAACTTAATCAGCGATTCTTGAAATAAAACAAAAATGAATTTACTTGTTAAACTTTTTCTGCTTTTAAATTAAAGATGGCATTTCTTTTGACTGTTGAACATCAGAAGAACATCGATTGCTTCTCCCGAAGTAAGCGAATTTCAAAGTGCAGAATCAAAGTACTCCTTCTAAGCCAGTATGCCTGAATGAAGGGATCAACTGTGTTAGAGACCTTGTTTCGTCTGACATCCTCGGCCGAGTTCTCATCTCCTAAGCCCGATCAACATAGCTCCCCGCGTGGACTATCTCTCTTAAGCAAGGTGGAATTGCTATTTTGAATCAACGGTACTTCTTCACCCCGCGATGGCCGAGTATCCAATTGTGTTCATCCATTAGTCTGTATGTCGCGTCTGTTTTATCAGCATAAACATACATACTTCATGCATTTTATTTGCGTTCGCATTTCGTATAGCATCACTATCACTTGAGTCGGTCTTGTCCCCTAGTGATAAACAGGTTTCTCAATCGAGTTTGTCAGTTCTTTCCTCGCCAGGAAATGTTGCGTCTGCACAATCTCGCCACCAGTGTATCTTTACATCAGAGTCGGCACTTGGCCACTTTGATAACTTGAACCTCTGAAAGATCAGAGAACCTTCAACAAATGTCACTCTTCGCCATTGAAGATGATATCCTCGCTTTCCCGGATTAAGGAAAATCCACAGAGAAAGCCTCGTGATCAGAGATTCGGCAGCATGTCAATTTTGCTCCGAAAGGACCGCTGATGAAAAGGTCATCGGCCCCACAAAATTGGACCCCATCATATGGCGTTTCTCCGGGAAGATCCCGAGAAAAGTATGATGAAAGATCCCAAACGAAAACAGTCTCTCAAGAGACTCGCTTTCCCCAGTAGAATCGACAAATGGCATCTCCCCAGGAAAATTCGGCGAGAAGTTTGAGGAAAGCCGCTATGAATAGCGTCCCTTGTCAAGAAAGTTTATTGACAAAAGAAACTAAGACCAGTTCTTGGTAGGAAACCAGGATCGAGGGGAAGTTTAAATCAGAAACTAAGACCAGTTCTTAGTAAGAAACCAGGATCGAGGGGAAGTTCAAATCAGAAACTAAGACCAGTTCCTTGGTAGGAAACCAAGAACGAGGGGAGGTTTATTTCAAAAGAAAACTGAGACCAGTTCCTTGGCTGAAAACCAGGATCGAGGGGAAGTTTACCTTTTCTAAGCATCATTGCTTAGTTAAAGAAGATGAATGTGTAAGCTACCATTCATAACCACCATCAAAATTTCGGATATTCCGATATTTAATCCTCTTGCACCCCGAATGCTCGAATCCCTTCGTCATTCATACCTTCGGGTCCAAGAAGATTAAATAGGGGCATCTGTAATACCCCAAATTTTGACCACTTAGATTTCCCATCATTGTGAAAATCATCATCACAATATGGATGTACCTTTATGTTTCATCAGTCTCCCCAAAGATGGGTGAGCATCCACTACAATCAAAATTAGGGTTTCAAGCCCTCTCTGAGTGCTTAGACAAAGGATCAATCAAGAAATGACATGATCTTCAACTTGTCTAATCTCTCAAACATCCACAATGGATCAAAAAGGACTCCCACTTCAAGGATTAAGCACAAGGCTGCTCCCTTCTAGGTGGATCAAGTCTCAAGATCGACAGTGTCACCAAATTAGGGTTTTGGTCAACCAGGGCCTCCAGATGGAAATTTTCATCTGGGCACAAGGCAATGATCCAAAACATGACCTAATATGCTTCATGGAACCTCATGAACCCATGCATCAAGTCAATTTTGCCTCAGGGGATGCATTCATCAAAAATCAGGAATTAGGGTTTCTTGACCTAATTCACCCCTAAGTTGACTTTTGGGACAAACCATGAGCCAAGACCTCAAGAGATGATTTGAGGGTCTCTAATACACCATATTGATCCATTTGGAACAATGGATTGATCCAAGAAGCTTGAGCAACAATTTTCATTTTCATCTGCACCACAATTAGGGTTTTAAGGGAAAAGTCAACTGTAACTTTGACTTTTGACCAAGACATGCTCCCAAACCCTAGGACATGCTTCAATATACCCTATGACACCCATGGAACATGTCCATCAAGTTTGATTTAGGCCAAGGACATGATTTCCTGAAGAATTGCACAGTTTGGAATTCATCTGATAAAAAGTCAACTGTGCACAAAAGTCAACTTTGACTTTTTGAGATTTTTCACCAAAATGGATTTTTAACCCTAAAATGATGTTAATGTATGATTTGAATCATCATTCATCAAGAAAAATCAAGAAAAGTGAGATAACTTGTAAAAGGGGTAACCATAAAACTTAGAAATTTTACTAAGTTAAAAATAAAGTGGCAAAGGTACCAACTTTGGAGGACCATAACTCCTAAACCACAAGGCCATTTTTTCTCATGCAAAGATGGATTTGTAGCCCTCATTATCACCTACAAAAACTTCAACTACAAGTCATTCCAATTCATTAAGGATTTTGAGTTATGGAGTGATCAAAGTGGCTGAAAAGTGAAAATGTCACTTTTTCCAACACTTAGTGAAATTTTCACTAAGTCAGAATTCTGCTTCACTTTTTGCCAAATGTAGGGGGATTTTTCACTTGGAATCAAAAGATATCAAAACCAAACTTGTTCAAACAGTTGTTGTATCATGTAAGAGCTTTCCAAAATGGCCAAGAACATTGCCAAATTCAACCTACACCATGAGATACAACATTAGCAAGTTGCCTTGCTGAAATCTGTCAAGGCAAGGCAGAATTTGCATTTTGGCTCGATTTGCCAAAATCAGCCAATTGCAATTGCTCCAATCCACTTGGACACCTCATAGGATTGAATCCAAAGGGGACAATCACTGAGCCAAGCCTCCAAGGACCAAGGAACAAGGAATAGCATGTTGAACCTAGAGTTGCCAAAGTAGGGACAAGACTTCAAATTTGGAATGAGGCATTCAATGGAACCATCAAGGTGGCATGGAATGAGTCATTCTCATCTGAGATCAGTCAAGACTTATCCAAGACCAAGGGGACCAAAGCTCTGTGCCCTAACCTCTTGTCAATGGCTAGAGGAGACTTTCATTTCCATTGGCCAACATTGAGGAAACCTTCTTACCAGCTGCCATGCACTATTCCTTGCAAAACAAACTTGCTCTACTATAAATAGAGCTCAATTGTGGTCAGTTTGAGTACACCAAAGCCATCTAACAGATGCTTTCCTCAAAATCTCTTTCTCTTGGCAAAAATGCCTTTCTTAGCAAGGTAGCTATCGGGTTTTGAGTTTGAGAGCAATTCTGCACAAACCAATCACTCACACACCTCACATACATCACATATGAGCTGATCAAACAGTCACATAACTTCTGAAACATCAATTTCACAAAATCACTTGCCATCCACACAAGTTTGAAGTGAAGTTGCAGCTGAGATGCCATAAACTGATCCAGTCCATTTCAATTCAATACAAGTGTTCAAACACACTCCATATGGTGTAGGGAAGCTGTCCAGATCATCACAACTTGTCTGTAACACCTCCAACTCAAAATCACATCTGAACTTGCTGTCACGACTTGGAGGTAAGCCTAAACTTGGTCATCTCTCAATCTATGCATATTTCCTCGCACAATAATTTGGCCATATGTTCATAATCATGCATGGAATGTTTTCCCTCAATTAATTGCATTGTTTGAATCGTGTATCAAAAATCCTAGCCTTCATGCAGAAATTAGGGTTCTTGAGGTCTCTTCGTGATTTCTTGTTGTATGTTTAATTTAAATGAAATTAAAGTACATAGACATGATCGTGAGGTTGAGGCGAGCATAATGATATGTGGATTGCATGTTATAATTACGTATTCAGTGAGATTGGATGGAAAATGCAAATCTGGGCAAACTGAAAAACGCGCGTGTTCTTGGTGTTGTTCTTGGCGCCATTTTCATATATTTGAATATTTGAATTTTGTGATTTTGTTTAATTGATTCAAAAATTAATTTCTCTCTGAGTTTTAATGATTTTGAGTTGATTCTTTTTTTAATAATTCACAAAAATGTTAAAATATTTTATTTTACCAAAAAATCCCAAAAATATTATTTATTTCATATAATTGATATTTTTGCAAAGAATTAATATTTTGATTGTTTTTGGCATTTTAAATATTTTTTCTACATTGATTTTGCAACTTTTAATGCTTTCTAATTATTTTGTAGGTCAATACTTAATTTTTGAAGCATTAATCCAAGGTCACAATTTGTTTTTCACATGTTAAACAATTTTTGATCATTTTAATTGAATTTTTATTCAATTAAATACATTTTTTGAAAACAAATTAGGGTTTTGGATTAATTCGACCCTCATAAATCATTTTCAAAACACTCTGGGCCTCTATTAGAGTGTAAGACCCAACCCCCTTTTTTTGACCAAATCATCTTTGGGCCTCACTTATTGTATAAGTCCCGATACCGTCAAAAAACAAACGGCGCGATCGTCGCCTTTTCAAAAATCATCTGGGCTTACCCTCGAGTAGTAAGACCCATTTCTTTTTCTTTAAAACACTTTGGGCCTCTATTAGAGTGTAAGACCCAATCTCCCTTTTAACCAAAACATTTTTGGGCCTCACTTATTATATAAGTCCCTCTGCGTTAAAAGAAAACCTCGGCGCGATCGCCATTTTTAAACGAAAAATCATTTGGGCCTACCCTCGTGTTATAAGCCCCTCTCTTTTCTTTAAACCTTTTTGGGCCTCTTGAAAGAGTGTAAGACCCATCCCTTTGTACAGAAAACCTTTTTGGGCCCCAGTCACTTGTATAAGTCCCGCTGTACAAAGTCAAACAGTGCGCTCACTGATAAAACCTTGGGCCTCTCCTTGAGCTGTAAGCCCCAAATCTTTCTTTTTCAAAGCACTTTCTCCTTTGATTTTGAATATACTGTTGTTTTTATCTTTCTTTGTTGAACAACTAACCAAACAGCATGGAAGCACTACAACCGAGTAAGTGGTTATCACTTTCATTTACTGCTTTCATATTATAAACTGTATTGTGGGGCTGCTCACTGTAAGTCTCCTTTCATAAAATCATATCTACTGTGTAATAATAGTATAGATATTTCGAGTTTCCCTGGCTACTACGTCTAGAACTAAGTGACGCCATTTCATTTATTCGTAGAAATAGACGCCTAGATCCCCAATAGGAGCACTAGATACAGTCTTCTCTTCGGCTGTCCTCCTTAGGAATCGTCAAGAAATTCTATCCCCCAGAGATGAATTATTCTCGGTGAAACTTCTCTTGAATTTCTTCAAACCGCCGAACGGTTCGGACTCTCTCTAAAAGTTAAAGTCACTGGATAGTAAACCTCGCACGTTTACCAGTGGTTTTAACTCTAAAAGAGTTTTCCTGAACTTTTCTTTGGTTTGGGACCCACGGGCTTCTTAAAAGCATCGGCCTCCTCTTGGGCATCATACAAGGACCCGCAGGCTTCCTAAAAGCAACCCCGCCTCCTCTTGGGCATTATTCAAGGACCCTACGGCTTCTTAGAAGTATTCACAGCCTCCTCTTAGGCTTCGTATAAAGATCTCTTCCTCCGGGAATGATAGCCTCCTCTTGGGCTTCGTACAAGGACCCGTCGGCTTCTTAAAAGTTTCCAGCCTCCTCTTGGGCTTCGTACAAATTGTCCCGACGACCTCCTAGAGGTATAGGAACAGAACCTAGTCATCCTCATAGAACAGTCCTTTCATAGAGTCTACTACTGTTTCTCGAAGCATAGTACAAAAGATAAAACTCTAGACTTGGACAGTCTAACTTCCTTGAGTCTCAACGACATTCTCAGGCACCCTTCGTTAAATAGGAAGGAAACCCGCAGACTCGGATAGTCTCAATACCCTTTGGATTTCCCATTTCCTCAAAAAAAGGAAATATCCATGATCCTCAAATTAAATCCCTGAGTACAGTGTTACTCATATAAGAACTGATTTTCTCTTTTAAATCAGTATATTGGATCTGTCACTCAACTGAAACAGTTACAATAGCCTCCATCTCGGGCTTCATACGAGATACCAAAATTCTCCCCAGTGGAGTCAAAACAACTTTTTAGCCTCTCTCTCTGGCTTTGTATGAGACACAAAAGATTCCCTCGTTGAGTCAATCACCCCTTTTTTGCCTCCATCTCGGGCCTCGTATGAGATACAAATTCCTTAAGCAAGAGTCGAACTCTTTTAGCCTCCTCTTAGGCTTTGTATAACGATATGCCCCACTGGGTCAAAAACCTTTAGCCTCTCTCTCGGGCTTTGTACGAGACACAAAATAGCCTCCTCTTAGGCTTTGTATAATGATTTTCCTAGCGGAAATTAGCCTCCTCTTAGGCTTTGTATAAGAAAACCACTGGTTAATCCAATTAACCTTTTAGCATCAAAGTTGTGCCTCGTTAATAGTACACAAACATCAACAACTCCTTTCCCTTCATCTAATCGCTGTAAGCGGCAAGCCTCTGGATCATCTACATCCATGCCATTGTCCCTCTTTTAGCATGAGAAATTCCTAAGGAAAGATGGCATTGCTCTACACTGAGTTAAAGTCTTCTCCTTCAGGTTAAAACCCTTTCTTCGGAAATTATGGCATTGCTCGGATCCGCGTATCCCAGTTAAAGTAATTCTCCTTCTCCCCTCTTTAGAGATGACAAATTCTCTCTAAAGTCGAGGTCTTTTAGCTTCACATCTTGGGCTTTGAACAAGATACAAACCACCTTTCGCTTCACGTCTTGGGCTTTGAACAAGACACCAAAAACCAATTTCCTCCCATAGAATAGGAGGAACTATGAATGCTCTGATTTCCCTGTTTCGGTAAACGGGAATACGTAGGCATAAGATCGAAAGAAAAGATCTTAGCGAGCGCAATCAACAAAAAACCCAAATCCCATATCTCCATCAATTAAAAGCAGTATTTCAAAAGCATCAGTCCTAACATCCTAATCCTTATTCCCCACTAGAAACCCTTTGCCTAGAAAAAAGAAAGAAAGAACCTGTATTGGCGAAATACGAATAACCAGTACAAAGGCCCCCCACATTGATAGCATCCGTAACCTAACAGACCGCTGTTTAAACTCAGTATGCAAGCAGGGTTAATTAGAGACATCTATTTCCCTTCCTTATTCAGCTCACAATAGGATAAAAAATGAATCGACCTGTAGTTTTAAGCTCAAACCGCAGAGAGCGACCAGCGCTTAAGAACCGCGTCCAAAATCGCTCGCTACACCAGAAAGAGCAAAACCCTTTGGATTACCCAACACAATTTGGACCTGCTCCTGGATTTCCATAAATCCTCAGCAAGAGATAGCCTCCTCTTAGGCTTCATATAAGAATTTTCCCTAGTGGAGTCAGTCAGCCTCAGTCTTGGGCTTTGTACAAGACATATAAAACCCTCCCCAGTGGAGTCAGTTTCTTTTAGCTTCAACCTTGGGCTTTGATCAATGCACACAAAAATCAACATCCCCTCAGATGAGACCATGAGTCCTCTTTGTAAGAGGATATCTCCTCTATACATCACATATTAAAACAAACAATCAAAACCTTTGTCCAGATAATTGTTGTAAGTGGCACACTTGTTGATCAAAATCCAAGTTGGAGTCCTTCCTTTATCCTAGTTAAAAATCATCTTTCATCTAACAGCTATAAGTGGCAAGCCTCTGGATTATTTACATTCATGACAATTTCCCTCTCTTAGCATGAAAGAATCATAAGGAAAAAGTGGCATTGCTCTACACTGAGTTAAAGCTTTCTTCCTTCATGCATCCCTCTTATAAAGGAAATTATGGCATTGTTGGATTCACATATCCCAGTTAAAGTAATTTCCCTTATAATCAATTTATCAATATTTGTGATGAATATGTGAGATATTCTCCCTTTAGATATGACAAATTCTCTCTCTCAGTCACCCTTTTAGCTTCAATCTTGGGCTTCAAGCAAGACACAAATACTCCAATAGCTTCAATCTTGGGCTTTAGACAAGACACCAAACATTTACCTCCCATAGAATAGGAGGAACTACGATTGCTCTGATTTCCCAGATCTCTTTACGGGAATACGTAGGCATAAGATTGCAAAATCTTAGCGAGCAGACAAATCAAAAACTTTAGGTTCAGTACCTTCTGTCATTCCCCAAATTTTGACCACTAAGATTCCCATCATTGTGTCAATCATCATCACAATATGGATGAACCATCATGCCTCATCAAATGCCTCAAGGGTTGTTGAGCATTCACTACAATCAAAATTAGGGTTTCAAGCCCTCTCTGAGTGCTTAGACAAAGGATCAATTAAGGAATGACATGATCTTCAACTTGTCTATCCTCTAAAATATCCACAATGGATCAAAAGGACTCCCACTTCAAGGATTAAGCACAAGGCTGCTCCCTTCTAGGTGAATCAAGTCTCAAGATCGATAGTGTCACCAAATTAGGGTTTTGGTCGACTAGGGCCTCCAGATGGAAATTTTTCATTTGGGCACAAGCCAATGATCCAAAACATAACCTAATATGCTCCATGGAACCTCATGGACCCAATCATCAAGTCAATTTGACCTCAAGGGATGCATACATCAAAAATCAGGAATTAGGGTTTCTTGACCTAATTCACCCCTAAGTTGACTTTTGGGACAAATCATGAACCAATACCTCAAGACATGATTTGAGGGTCTCTAATATACTATATTGATCCATTTGCAACAATGGATTAATCCAAGAAGCTTGAGCAACAAGTCTCAATTTCATCTGCACCACAATTAGGGTTTCGCGAGGAAAGTCAACTGTAACTTTGACTTTTGACCAGGACATGCTCCCAAACCCTAAGACATGATTAAATATACCCTATGACACCCATGGAACATGTCCATCAAGTTTGATTTAGGTCAAGGACATGATTTCCTGAAGAATTGCACAGTTTGGAATTCATCTGATAAAAAGTCAACTGTGCATAGAAGTCAACTTTGACTTTTTGAGATTTTTCACCAAAATGGATTTTTAACCCTAAAATGATGTTAATTTATGATTTGAATCATCATTCATCAAGAAAAATCAAAGAAAGTGGGATAACTTGTAAAAGGGGTAACCATAAAAACTTAGAAAAATTTCTATGTTATGGAAAAAGTGACACTAATGTGCCAACTTTGGAGGACCATAACTCCTAAACCACAAGGCCATTGTTCCTCATTCAAAGCTTGATTTGTAGATCACATTGCCCTCTACAAAAGCTTCATACTGACCTATGTCCAAATTCCTCATGGATTTTGAGTTATGGAGTGATCAAAATCAAGAAAAGTCACTTTGTTCCAACACTTAGTGAAAATTTCACTAAGTCAGAATCTGCCTTTACTTTTTTCCAAATGTAGGGGGATTTTTCACTTGGACTCAAAAGAGATCAAAACCAAACATGTTCAAACAGTTGTTGTATCATGTAAGGGCTTTCCAAAATGACCAAGAACATTACCAAATTCAATTTGAGCTATGAGATATGACATTGGCAAGATGCCTTGCTGAAATCTGCCAAGGCAAGGCAAATTTTTGCACTTTTGGTCGATTTTCCGAAATCAGCCAATTCCAAGCCTTGTCATACTTTGGACACATCTGAGGATTGAACCTAAAGGGACAATCACTGAGCCAAGCCTCCAAATTCTTTGGAACAAGAAATAGCATGTTGAACCTAGAATTGCCAAAATAGGGACAAGACTCCAATTTTGGATTAGAGCATTCAATGGAAGCATCAAGGTGGCATGGACTGAGCCATTCTCAACTCAATTCAGTCAAGACTTATCCAAGACCAAGGGAACTAGCAGCCTGTGCCCTAACCTCTAGTCAATGGCTAGAGGAGACTTGGATTTTCATTTACCAACATTGGCCAAACCTACTCAGCAGTTGCCATTCACTATTCCTTGCAAAACAAACTTGCTCTACTATAAATAAAGCTCAATTGTGATCAGTTTGAGTACACCAAAGCCATCAAACAGATGCTTTCCTAAAAATCTCTTCTTTCACTACAATTTTTCCTTCTAAGGCAAGTCACTATCGGGTTTTGAGTTTGAGAGCTTTTCCAATCAAACCAATCACACACACACCTCAAATACATCACATATGAGCTGATCAAACACTTAAACAACAACTGGAACACTGATTTCTCAGAATCACCAGTCAATTGCTCAAGGTTTTAACCAAGTTGCAGTTGAGATGCCATGAAGTGATCCAGCCAACTTCAATCAAGTCCAAACATTCAAACACACTCCATAGGGTGTAGGGAAGCTGTTCAGATCATCACAACTCATCTGTAACACCTCCAACTCAGAAATCAATTTGCTCTTGCTGTCACGACCTAGAGGTAAGCCTAAACTTGGTCATCTCTCAATCCATGCAATTTTTCCTGCACAATAATTTGGTCATATGTTCATAATCATGCATGGAATGTTTCCCCTCAATTAATTGCATTGTTTGAATCGTGTATCAAAAATCCCAGCCTTCATGCAGAATCTAGGGTTCTTGAGGGTTGTTCATGATTTCTTGTTTTATGTTTAATTTAAATGAAATTAATTGTCATAGACATTATCGTGAGGTTGAAACGAGTTGATTGGTATGTGGATTGCATGATATGATTTAGTATTCAGTGAGATTGGATAGAAAATTCAAATCTGAGAAACTCATAACACACGCGTGTTCTTGCCCTTGTTCTTGGCGCCATTTTCCAACATTTGAATATTTGAATTTTGTGATTTTTATTTAATTGATTCAAAAATTAATTTCTCTCTGAGTTTTAATGATTTTGAGTTGATTCTTTTTTTTAATAATTCACAAAAATGTTGAAATATTTTATTTTCCCAAAAAATCCCAAAAATATTATTTATTTCATATAATTGATATTTTTTCAAAGAATTAATATATTAATTGTTTTTGACATTTAAAATATTTGTTCCCTCTTGATTTTGAAAAGATTAATGACTTCTAATTATTTTGTAGGTCAAAACCTAATTTTTGAAACATTAATCCAAGATCACAATTTGTTTTCCACATGTTTAACATTTTTGATCATTTTAATTGAATTTTTATTCAATTAAAATACATTTTGGAAATAAATTAGGGTTTTTGATTAGTTCAACCCTCACAAATCATTTTTAAACACCTTTTGGGCCTCTATTAGAGTGTAAGACCCAACCCACTTGTACAGAAACAATTTTGGGCCTCACTTATTGTATAAGTCCCTCTGTGTTAAAAGAAAACCTCGGCGCGATCACCATTTTTAACGAAAAACCATTTGGGCCTACCCTCGAGTAGTAAGACCCATTTCTTTTCCTTAAACCTTTTGGGCTTCTATTAGAGTGTAAGACCCATCCCTTTGTACATAAAACCTTTTTAGGCCTCAGTCACTCGTATAAGTCCCTCTGTACAAATTCAACAGTGCGCTCACGGATAAAACCATGGGCCTCTCCTTGAGCTGTAAGCCCCAAATCTTTCTTTTTCAAAGCATTTTCTCCTTTGATTTTGAATATACAGTTGTTTTCAATCTGTCTTTGTTGAACAACTTACCAAACAGCATGGAAGCTCTACAACCGAGTAAGTGTTTACACGCTTTCATTTACCGTTTTCATATACATATAACTGTATTGTGGGGTTGTCTCGCTGTAAGTCTTTTTTCATAAACTCATATCAACTGTGTAATAATAGTATAGATATTTAGAGTTTCCCCGGCAACTACGTCTAGCATTAAGCCCGTTAATCACTCTTAAATAGTCAAAACTAGATCCCCATAGGATTACCATACACAGTCTTCCCTCCTCTTGGGGTTAAACAATATGGAGATATGAAAGGCAGCATTCTCGGTGAAGCCTTTCATAGACTGTCACTCGTAGAAGTTGTCAAGGAACTCTATTCCCCAGAGATGATCTCTTCTCCGTGAATTGCATCTCTTGAGTTTCTTCCAAATTCTCAGACTTTCTTGGCTTGATCTATTCCTCGTGAATAGACTGTCTAGAATTTCTTGGGGTTTAGGGACCCACAGGCTTCTTAAAAGCACTTGTCAAGAAACTCTATTTCCCAGAGATGATCCTTTCTCCGTGAATGGCATCTCTTGAGTTTCTTCCAAATTCTCAAACTTTCCTGGCTTGATCTATTCCTCGTGAATAGCCTGTCTTGAATTTCTTGGGGTTTGGGGACCCACGGGCTTCTTAAAAGCATCGGCCTCCTCTTGGGCATTGTTCAAGGACCCACCGACTTCCTAAAAGCAACCCCGCCTCCTCTTGGGCTTAGTACAAGGACCCTACGGCTTCTTAGAAGTATTCACAACCTCCTCTTAGGCTTTGTATAATGATCTATTCCTCCGGGAATGATAGCCTCCTCTTGGGCTTAGTACAAGGACCCGTCAGCTTCTTAAAAGCTTCCAATCTCCTTTTGGGCTTCGTACAAATTGTCCTGACGACCTCCTAGAGGTATAGGAACAGAACTTAGTCATCTGCATAGAACAATCCTTTCCAAGAGTCTACTACTGTTTCTCAAAGCATAGTACAAAAGATAAAACTCTAGACTTGGACAGTCTAATTTCCTTGAGCCTTAAAGATATTCTCAAGTGACCCCTTCAAAAATAGGAAGGAAACCCGTAGACTCGGACAGTCTCAATACCCTTCGGATTTCCCACTTCCTTAAAGAAACAGGAAATATCCCTGATCCTCGAATCAAAATCCCTGAGGGCCAACATTACTCATATAAGAACTTATTTTCTCTTTAAATCAGCATACTGGACCCGTCACTCAACTGAAACAGCGCCATAGCCTCCTCTTGGGCTTTGTACAATGATTCTCCCCAGCGGAGTCAAACAACATTTAGCCTCTCTCTCGGGCTTCGTACGAGACACATAAAAGACTCCCTCGTTGAGTCAATCACCCTTCCGCCTCCATTTCGGGCTTTATACGAGATACAAAAAGGTTCTTATTGAGCCAAACAAATTTCAGCCTCCATCTCGGGCTTCGTACGAGATACAAAAACACTCTCTTGTTGGGTATAAACCACTCTTTTGTTGAGTATAAACCACTCTCTTGTTGAGTATAAACCACTCTTTTGTTGAGTCAAACCTTTTAGCCTCCATCTCGGGCTTCGTACGAGATACCATAGAGGACTCTCTTGTCGAGTCACTTCCCTTTTAGCCTCTCTCTCGGGCTTTGTACGAGACACAAAAACACTCTCTTGTTTGGTCAATAGCCTCCTCTTAGGCTTTGTATAAGAAAACCATTGGCTGATCCAATCAACCTTTTAGCATCAAAATTGTGCCTCGTTCACAGTACACAAACATCAACAACTTCTTCCCCGTCATCTAATCGATGTAAGTGGCAAGCCTCTGGATCATCTATATCCATGCCACTGTCCCTCTTTTAGCATGAGAAATTCCTAAGGAAAGATAGCATTGCTCTACACTGAGTTAAAGTCTTCTCCTTCAGGTTAAAATCCCCTATAAAGGAAATTATGGCATTGCCGGATTCACACATCCTGGTTAAAGTAATTCTCCTTTATAAAAGTTGTGACATACAACCCCCTCTTTAGAGATGACAAATTCTCTCTAAAGTCAACACCCTTTTAGCTTTACATCTTGGGCTTTAAACAAGATATAAATAGACTCTTCAGCTTCACATCTTGGGCTTTAAACAAGATACAAACCACCTTTCATTTCATGTCTTGGGCTTTGAACAAGACACCAAAACAACCATTTCCTCCCATAGAATAGGAGGAACTACGAACGCTCTGATTTCCCTATTTCGGTAAACGGGAATACGTAGGCATAAGATTGAAAGAAAAGATCCCATACTTTCATATATCTGTCCTAATATCTAAACCTCCCACCAATTGACCAAACACCACTTTTAAACAAAATACACCCAATAGAGACCCCGAATCTTTGTAGCATCGGTAACCTAACAGACCGCTGTTTAACCTTAGTTTGCAAGCAGGGTTAATTTGAGACATCTATTTCCCTTCCTTCATCAGCTTTAATAGGATAAAAAATGAATCGAGTTGTAGATACCAAAGAGCGGTAGTGCTTAGCAACTACATCCAAAAATCGCTCGCTATATAAAAATGGTGACTTCACTAGGGACTTGGCGACTCTGCTGGGGACGTGTCATTAGGATCTATCTCACCTCTGTAGCGAGATCTTGTTCTCTTCCCATCTTTTAGGTGGAAACTTTAAAAGTGGCGCCCACCGTGGGGCTCTTCTAACCTTTTTCCTCTTCTCTTGTGTGAAAAACCACAGATTGGGGCTTCCGCCGGGGAACCCATTTTTTGTCAGGAACATAGGATTCATAGCTTTAAAGGTCTAGGATGATTAGGACAAATATATATAGTGTTTTTCCTAATTGATATATGTGTTTATTTTTCTGCTAATGGGAATGCGTGTGATGCCGCATGTGGAAAGATTGAGTATACACTTAAGATAGGTGATGGCGACGAGGTCAACCATCAACCTCAGTGGAGGCTTCCCAATGCAACTCATTCCCTCTCACAGGCAATGGGTCGATTGTGGTGTCTGAGAAGTTGAGGAGCAAATTAGTGGCGCAGAGGCTATCAGAAATAGTTGTCATGCGATGCCACCCTCTTCTGAGGACTCTTCAAAAAACATCAACTAGCACGGTTCCCGGCCCGCTGGTGTTTTCTTGACAAGAGTTGATGATGATGAGAGACAGGTACAAAAGTCACTAGTAAACCTTTGGGGACGAGTAGAGCCTTGACTTCATGACAACGACCCTTTGACCCCATATTTTTTCTATTTTTTTGTGTGCTGCATTCATGCATTCATTTAAAAAACATTAAAACATTCAAAAAAAATTTCTCTTCTAGTCTCTCTGTTTTTCAAATTAAACTAAGACTGTGATTGCAAATATCAGAGAAAAGAATTGCGCTAATGGATTTCGGTAGAAGGAGAACTCATAAGTACACCTTCAAGGTTCCAAAACTAGAGGATTTAAGAGGTTTGGCGAGAATGATCACAAACCAAGAGGCCTTCAGAGCCAAATACGGAGGTCTGCTACCTCTGTTAAGGGTCCATGTGATTGAGGAATCATGGACGCGCTCGTTCAATTCTACGATCCGGTTTATCACTGCTTTACATTCCCGGATTACCAGCTAGCACCAACGCTGGAGGAATATTCTCATCTGATTGATTTACACATCACTGATCGAGCTCCATTTTCTGGACTGGAAGAAATTCCAAAGGATCAGACCATTGCAAGAGCAATTAATTTGGACGAGTCTGAGGTCAGGACTCACATGAATACCAAGGGTGGCATACAAGCTTTTCCAGCCCAGTTTCTGACAAAGAAAGCTCTGTACTTCGCTAGTATAGGGAACGAGACTGCTTTTGAAAACATCTTTGTTTTACTCACCTACGGGTTATTTTTGTTGCCCAACATTAATAACTTCGTCGATATCAACTCCATTAAGGTTTTTCTCATTGGAAACCCTGTGACGACTTTGCTCGCGAATGCATATCATTCTGTACACTTAGGGAATTTGTACAGCGGAGGGGAGATCACATGTTGTGTACCTTTGCTTTACAAATGGTTTATCTCCCATTTACCTAAGTCTACCGCTTTTTGGGATCATAAGAGTGCCTTGCGCTGGTCACAGAAGATCATGTCTCTCACCAACTCTGACATTGACTGGTGTAATAGGATTTATGACGGAATCAGGATCATTGACCGTTGTGGAAACTTCCCCAACCTACCCCTTATAGGAACTAAGGGAGGAATTAATTAC
Organism: Lathyrus tuberosus; assembly: GCA_022829125.1. Classification (NCBI taxonomy): domain Eukaryota; kingdom Viridiplantae; phylum Streptophyta; class Magnoliopsida; order Fabales; family Fabaceae; genus Lathyrus; species Lathyrus tuberosus. The sequence continues at coordinate 1,539,957 of JALAZF010000323.1, read as the reverse complement.
CATTCAGTTCTTGTTCGTCGTCAATTTGGATACCCGATGAGGCATGTCCCACTGAGTGTTCATCTGGAAGGTCTTTTCTTCAAGGAAGGAGAAAATGACAGAGCACTAAAGACGGAAATAGTGTACGCTTGGAAACATGTTCATAAGAAAGGACGGGAGTCTCTAGGAAAACTGGATTGTGTCTCGGTGGAGCCTTATCTCCACTGGGTACAAACTAGAGCCCTCAAGCTAAAGATGCCTTATCCTCATTACGGAATTCTTCCGCCGAGGGAATCTGTCATGTACTTCATGAAGAAAACTGAAAAGCTTCAGGTTACTCTCAACAAAGTTCAACGGGAGAGGAGGTCTTGGAAGAACAAGTACCGTATTCTCAATGTGGAGTGTACCAAAATACAGCAACTACTGAAAGATAAGGATGCTCTAATTGAGATTTTGGAGCAACATGCTGTAGAGAATCAGGATGACCAAAGGAATTTGCTCGCTCCTTTCACTTGGCAAAGGAATGACAACCCGACAACGGCTCAAGAGCCCCGGTCAAAGAAAAGGAAGATACCATAATCAACACCCGAGTTTTCTCGGGACATCTTAGCTTAGGTTTCTGTTTCTGCACTTTGTAATCTACTGTATTTTCGTTTCCGCAATCCTTTGAATTTCAATAAAAAGGGGTTTCCCCACCGTTTGATATTTGCAATCTAATTGTCGAAGTTTATTTTGATTAAACCAAAAAACAATTAATATAATCATTGCATTCATCATTCTCACATCGCGTATTCTTCTTACCTACAAATCTCATGTTTGTGTCTCGGTTCTAGAGTCAAACTGTCTCATTCGTATAATACTCGGGCTAATCATCAGAAAAAGATGGATGATCTTGAGGAAGAAAATAGAGAGTTAAAAGAAGATATCGACGCGCTGAGAGAGGATATGAGAAAGCTTCGTAACGACATGCAAGCCATGGCAGAAGCTCAGCTACAAAGGACTGTGATCTCAGAGATCACCTCAACGCCCATAGTGGAGAAGTTTGATCCTAGGTATCAAATGCCGAAAGATCGTCCGTGGGGCATGCCTGTAAACTATATCCCGGAAGGATATGTTCCGTCGATCGTTGAAGATCACGGAATCGTGACAAATGCCGCTGGTCCTGAAGGTTACAAACTTCAGGAAAGCGAAGATGCCAGGGGCATACTGAAGACTCCTGAAGGTTACAAACTTCGGGAAACGCCAAGATTCACTGCCGTAGTCACGGTACCACCCCCTGTGGTGCACACTGTCCCGGAAGGACAGATTCCACAGATACTTTCTGGTAAAAAGGAAACTATGTTTGACCAAATAGATGAATTCCAGGAACAGTTCTTGGAAATGCAGAAGGGACTGCAAGCCATTCGCGGTCAGGATCTATTTGGAAAGGACGTCGCAGACCTCTGCTTGGTCCCCAATGTGAAAGTCCCGCACAAGTTCCAAGTGCCCGACTTTGAAAAATACAAGGGTAACTCTTGCCCTCAAAGTCACTTGGTGATGTACGCTCGACGAATGTCAACTCAGACTGAGAATCAGGACCTACTGATTCACTACTTTCAGGATAGTTTAACCGGTGCCGCATTAAAATGGTACATGGGTTTAAACCGTGCTAGGATTAGCACATTCAGAGATCTTGGTACTGCCTTCGTCCAACAATACAAATACAATTTGGACATGGCACCGGACAGAGATCAACTCAAATCAATGTCACAAAAGGACAAGGAAACCTTTAAGGAGTACGCTCAGAGATGGCGTGAAATTGCCGCTCAAATTTGTCCACCTCTTGAGGAAAAAGAGATGACAAAGATCTTCTTAAAGACGTTGAGCTCATTTTACTACGACAGAATGGTTGCCAGTGCGCCCAGTGATTTCACCGAGATGGTGGGCATGGGAGTTCGTCTTGAGGAAGTCGTCCGAGAAGGACGTTTGGCAAAAGACACTGGATCATCGAGTAGTACAAAACGATACGGTAGTGCTCTCCCTAAGAAAAAAGAGCAAGATATTAGGAATATCACTCTCGGAAAGCAAAGGCGACGTTATCAACCAGTAGCAGCTGTAACTCCTGCTATCAGCCCTGCGCCTATTCCTACGTATCAACCTCAGGTTGCACAGAGCCAACCTAATCAGCAAAGGATACAACAGCCTCTTCAGCAGGCTCGTCCTCCATATAACAACAACCGTACAACACGACCATCAGGGTTTGATCCTATACCCATGTTATACGCAGAACTATTTCCGTTACTACTGGCCAATGGGCACATTCAGACTAAGTCTCCTCTTACAGTACCGGAAAATTCGCCTTTTTGGTTTAAGGTGGATCAAACATGCCCTTATCATCAAGGAGGATCAGGGCATAACATAGAGAACTGTCTCAATTTCAAATCCGACGTGCAAAAGCTTATTAGGAGCGGGCTCTTATCTTTCAAAGATACGAATCCCAATGTTCTCACAAACCCGCTGCCTCAACATGAGAAAGCTGCAGTCAACCTGATTGAGAAAGAATTTAACAATGTCTTTCAAATTCATGATGTACTCTTGTTGAGGACCAATTTGGTCAAGATGCATTGTAGACAGAGTGGATATGGCCATGTGCCACCTCATAATTATCATCAATGTGATGTCTACTCTAAAAACAATCAAGGATGTTCTGTAGTGCAAGCAGCTCTACAGGAACAGATGGATCTCGGATGGATCCAAGAGCACCAAGTTCGTGGAGTTAACATGGTCTATATGAACTCTAACGTCATTCAGGACCACGATATCTGTGCAATGAATGTCAACTTGGTGGCAATGCACTCAAGGCAAATCCAATATCATAATCTGCCACAGCATGATTAGAGTTCTTGTCTGACTTGCTCGGTAAACAAACATGGATGCTCTTTCATACAAGAGGCCCTCCAGCGTCAGATGGATCTTGGATGGATCCAGGACTACCATAATAGGAATCCCTATCAGATCAACATGGTTTAGATCTTCGATATTCGCGTGATGAATACCAACCTGGTAGAGTTACATGCTGAGCAGGTCCGACTCGGATTCTGAATGTCACACGACTATCAAAGCTGTAAAGCAGGTTGCGAAAACGATCGAGGTTGTACACTTGTCCAGGAGGCACTTCAGCACTTGTTAAATCACTGATGGATGCCAATCTATATGGATGAAGATACTCACCAGATTATTATCAATAACAGGAACCCCACTCGGCGTCAAAGTCAGGATGTCTGACTCGTGGAAGCTAACCTAGTAAGATTACATTGTATTCAAAGTGGGCGTGGTCAGGTACCACCACACAATTATGACTGTTGTAGTGTCTGTTCGAAAAGTAACCAAGGGTGTTACCTTGTGAGAGCAGCTCTTCAGGGTCAGGTGGATCGTGGAGAGATTCGCCCATATCCGGGTTCTGGACCCATCAACTGGACGCCGAACTACATTGCCAATCAAGTCGAGGATGTTATCACAATCTCTGGTCGTCACCAGACCAGGGATGTTTTTGCCATCATCCCTCTACTTGACGAATCTAGAGCTCCCAACCGGGAACGGATCGAGATTACTTATGATGGTCAAAAAAATCAGAAGGTTCCCATAGTCATCTATCTACTGGGACCTCTACCGTATGAATCAACTAAGGTTATCCCTTACAAATACGGTGCAACAATAGTCGAGAATGGAAAGGAAATTCCATTACCCTCCGTCGTGAATATTGCAGACATCAGTCGTGTAACACGGAGCGGTCGAATCATCAACCGAGGAATTGGAGAACCTAACAAGGAAAAGGAACTTCAGACAGAAGCTCCCGATCCATCAGTCGGTCAATCCAGTAATCCCGACCTTTCAAGAAATAATGATGAGATGCTGAAGCTCATCCAAAGGAGTGAATATAACATTGTTGATCAGCTGTTACAGACACCTTCAAAGATCTCGGTATTATCACTGTTACTCAGTTCAGAAGCCCACAGGGAGGCTCTACAGAAAGTCTTGGAGCAAGCCTTTGTGGAACAGGATGTAACAATCAGACAGTTTGATAGCATTGTCTCTAACATCACTTCCTGCAATAATTTGGGATTTAGTGATGAGGAATTACCCGAAGAGGGTCGCCGTCATAACATGGCGCTCAATATCACAGTTAACTGCCAAGACGATGCTTTAGCCAGCGTACTGGTAGACATAGGGTCAGCCCTGAATGTTATGCCGAAGTCCACTTTGATGCAATTATCATTCAAAGGCCCTCCAATGAGAATCAGCGAGGTCGTCGTCAAAGCGTTCGACGGATCCAGAAAAACAGTTATCGGCGAAGTTGATCTCCCCATAACTATCGGTCCTCACACTTTCCAAGTCACTTTCCAGGTCATGGACATCCGGGCAACATACAGTTGTTTATTAGGAAGACCTTGGATACATCAGGCTGGAGCGGTCACTTCGACCCTCCACCAAAAGCTAAAGTTCGTTCAGAACGATCAACTTGTCACAGTCTGTGGAGAACAGGCCTTGCTCGTGAGTAACTTATCGTCATCTACTCGTGTAGAACCCGAGGAGGTTATTGGGACGCAGTTCCAAGCGCTGTTGGTGGGTAAGGACAATCAATCCCAAGGAGGAACCTCGATTTCCTCATACAAAGATGCTATCAAAGCGGTCGAGAGTACCGATACAACCGGATGGGGACAGCTTGTCATTCCTATTGACAATAAAACAAAGAAGGGTCTTGGTTTTTCTGCAACCTGTACCCAGACAGCTGCCAGCGATGAAAGTCTTCATCCTATTTAGAACTTCTTCCACAGTGGAGGTTTTCTTCACCCAGTGTCTCAAATAGTCCATGCTATCAATGAGGAGGATCCCTCCGACACATATGAGGAATGGAAGTCCTATCTTAACAAAGACGGTTATATGTCTCAGGACGAAACGCAAACTCCTTTTTGCTTTCCTACAGAGAGTCCGAGATTTATACCCAGGTCAGACATCAAAATGATATACGGGGATTGTGATCCGGAAGGATGTCGTGCTTCGCCAGATTCATTAGAGGAAGACACTCCGATGAAAGACAATTTTAACTATAATTACTATGGCCTGATGGATGGTCTGCCAATGTGGCAACCTTATCCAGGAGACTTGGGGCAAGAGAGTCAGCCGAACAATGAAACTCAGCTGACCATCATTGAACAGAATACCTGTGTCCCCACCATGTCATGGGATCAACACTCAGGTCATTCAGAAACTACTCAACACGACGATGAATTTGCAACATTTGCAGGACTGGAATTCATCAACTATGCTTTTCCCGAGGTCAACGTCATCGAGAGGGATGACCCCTCCAGTTCCAAAGAAATATGGGACACCCTGGGACAACCAAGTGGAAAATACGACTTCATGGTCAAGTACACCGCTCCCGAAAGCTCTCGTATCAGGCTCAAAGATATCCAGCCAACTGGATGGGGAGATACAGCTGAGAGCACAAATGCTCTGCAAAAGGCAAACTGAGGAATTCTCCTACGACAATTCTACCTGGGAGACAGATTCCAATGATCCTGCTCCACCAGAAATCAACGTTATTTCTGAAGACAAATCGAGGAAGGCACCAGACTTTATGATTCACCGAGGAGTTCGCCGCCAATGGGTTGCCGTCGAGGTCCCGAAGATCGTTCATCAGTCAAAGTAATTGCCATCTTTAACCTTTCACCCTGCCCAGGTGAAATGGATGTTTTGATAGGGCTCACTTTCTGTAAATTTCCCTCTTCGCTTTGCCCAAAGCGACAGAGTTTTGTTTTATAGGGCTGTAGTTTCAAGAATCGACTTGTTCATTAATAAAATAACGTCGTTCTGTAATTTCCGCATTAATTGCTGTTTTCTCTTTTCGTTTTTCAGAAAATGGTAATCCTAAAAAACAATTAAAAATAAAAACAAGCAGCAAAATAAATACACTGCACACACTCGCATTTTCTCTATCTCTTCTAAACACGAATCATCACGTCATGCAGGTTGCTTGTTTTAAACCCAGTTGAAACATACGATCTGATGCCTTCTCCCAACTTTGAGTTCCCAATATTTGGGGCTGAAGAAGAAGTTGACAACAAAATTCCAGAAGAGATCTCTCGACTACTCAGACAGGAGGAAAGGTCCATTGAACCTCACAAAGAGCCATTGGAAACGATCAATGTGGGTTCGGAAGAAGAGAGAAAAGAAATCAGGATTGGGGCACTGCTCAGTCCAACTGCCAGAGAGGGTTTGATAAAGCTTCTCAAAGAATTCCACGATGTATTCGCTTGGTCCTATCAGGACATGCCAGGGTTGGATACCAGCATTGTGGAACATCACTTACCGTTAAGATCGGAATGTCCGCCAGTAAAGCAAAGGTTGAGACGGACTCACCTGGACATGGCCATCAAAATTAAAGAGGAGGTACAGAAATAGATCGACGCAGGTTTCCTTGCTACATCTGAATATCCTCAATGGTTAGCCAACATCATACCCGTTCCCAAAAAGGACGGAAAGGTCAGAATGTGTGTTGATTACAGGGATCTGAACAAGGCAAGTCCAAAGGACGACTTTCCTTTACCACACATTGACATGCTGGTGGACAGCACAACAAAGTTCAAAATTTTCTCCTTCATGGATGGATTCTTGGGCTATAACCAGATCAAAATGGCGCCGAAAGACATGGAGAAAACTTCGTTCATTACCCCATGGGGTACCTTTTGTTACAAGGTGATGTCGTTCGGCTTGAAGAACGCCGGGGCAACCTATCAAAGGGCCATGACTACTCTGTTTCATGACATGATACACAAAGAGATAGAGGTATATGTCGATGACATGATTGCAAAATCTAAGACAGAAGAGGAGCATGTGACCCACTTGTCGAAACTATTCGAGCGTTTGAGGAAGTACAAACTCCGCTTGAATCCCAACAAGTGCACCTTCGATGTCCGTTCGGGGAAAGTCTTAGGGTTCATCGTCAGCCAGAAAGGGATTGAGGTCGATCCTGACAAGGTCAAAGCCATTCGAGAAATGCCTTCTCCGAAAACTGAAAAACAAATCAGAGTATTCTTGGGACGTTTGAACTACATCTCCAGATTCATATTCCTTATGACCGCCACGTGTGTGCCGATTTTCAAATTACTCAAAAAGAACCAGGATTGCGTTTGGTCAGAAGATTGCCAAACCGCCTTCGACACTATTAAGGAATACTTGTTGAATCCGCTGATTCTATCACCTCCAGTGGAAGAAAGACCACTGATTATTTACCTCACAGTCCTAGAGGACTCAATGGGGTGTGTACTTGGCCAACAGGACGAAACCAAATGAAAAGAGTCTGCCATCTACTATCTGAGCAAGAAATTCACCGACTGCGAGACTCGGTACACGATGCTTGAGAAAACTTGTTGCGCTTTGGCTTGGGCAGCCAAACGTCTTCGCCAATACATGATTCGTCATACTACTTGGTTGGTTTTCGAGATGGATCCAATCAAGTACGTCTTTGAAAAACCTGCTCTCACGGGAAGGATTGCCCATTGGCAGATGTTATTATCAGAATATGACATAGAGTACCACGCTCGAAAAGCCGTTAAAGGAAGCATTTTAGCAGATCATTTGGCTCATCAACCGATTGACAATCAAGAATCAACCGGGTTTGACTTCCCGGACGAAGATGTCATGTATCTAAAAATGAAAGATTGCGATGAACCGTTACCCAGTGAAGGGCCAGAACCAGGTTCCCAATGGGGACTTATCTTTGACGGAGTAGTTAATCATTATGGAAACGGAATTGGGGCAATCATTGTTACCCCTCAGGGTACCCACATTCCTTTCACTGCCAGACTTACGTTCAAATGTACGAACAACGAGGCCGAATACCAAGCTTGTATTATGGATCTCGAAGAAGCGATTGATTTAAGGATCAAAAACTTGGATGTATACGGCGATTCAGCCTTGGTTATCAATCAGATAAAAGGAGATTGGAACACATACCAATCAGGACTGATTCCTTACAAAGATTATGCAAGAAGGTTATTACCTTTCTTCAACAGAATCGAGTTTCATCACGTCCCTCGTAGAGAGAATCACATGGATGATGCCTTAGCCACTCTCTCTTCTATGATTAGTGTAGGTCAATGGACTGACCTACCTAAGATCGACATAATGCGCCTTGAACGGCCCGCCTACGTCTTCACGATCGAAGCCATCATAGACAACAAACCTTGGTATCATGATATCAAATGCTTCCTGCAGAAACAAGAGTACCCATCTGGGGCACTCAGAAAAGACAGAAAAACCCTCAGAAGACTGGCTGGAAACTTCTTCCTGAGCGGTGATACACTCTATAAGAGAAACTTCGACATGGTCTTGCTCCGATGCGTAGACAGACCAGAAGCAGACATGCTTATGAAAGAAATTCATGAAGGATCCTTTGGTACTCATGCCAACGGACACACAATGGCGAGAAAAATTCTGAGAGTAGGGTATTACTGGTTGACCATGGAATCCGACTGCTACAAGTACATGAGGAGGTGTCACAAGTGTCAGATATACTCCGACAAAGTTCATGTACCGCCATCGCATCTCAAAGTTCTCTCTTCCCCGTGGCCTTTTTCCATATAGGGAATTGACATTATTGGCTTGATTGAGCCTAAAGCTTCCAACGGACATTGGTTCATCCTGGTAGCCATTGATTACTTCACCAAGTGGGTCGAAGCAGCATTATACGCTAATGTAACCCGACAAGTGATGGTCCGATTTATCAAAAATAATATCATTTGCCGTTACGGTGTTCCAAGCCAGATCATTACTGATAATGGATCTAACTTGAACAACATGATGATGAAAGAGTTGTGCGTTGAGTTCAAGATCGAACACCATAACTCATCTCCCTACCGACCTAAGATGAACGGAGCGGTAGAAGCGGCTAACAAGAACATCAAGAGGATTGTTCAGAAGATGGTTGTAACCTACAAAGATTGGCACAAAATGCTACCCTTTGCTCTTCATGGTTATCGAACATCTGTCCGTACTTCAACAGGGGTAACCCCTTTCTCTCTAGTATATGGCATGGAGGCAGTTCTCCCCATAGAAGTAGAGATCCCATCAATCCAGGTATTGATGGAAGCTAAGCTTTCAGAAGCTGAATGGTGTCAAAGTCGACACGACGAATTAAATATAATTAAGGAAAAATGGATAACGGCACTATGCCATGGTTAGTTGTATCAGCAGAGAATGAAGAAGGCATTCGACAAAAAGGTCTGACCTCGCGTCTTCAGGAAAGGAGACCTCGTGCTCAAGAAGATACATTCATTTCTCACTGACTCTCGAGGCAAATGGACCCTAAATTATGATGGCCCCTATGTGGTCACGAAAGCTTTCTCAGGCAGTGCCTTGAGACTTGCAACCATGGACCGAGAGGAATTTTCCTACCCCACGAATGTTGATGTAGTCAAGAAATACTTCGCATAAACTAAAAAAAAATGTCTCGGTGGATTGAAAACCCGAAAGGGCGGTCCAGGCAAAAGTTAGAGACATGAAAAAAAAATCATCCCGGTGGATTGGAAATCTTAAAGTACAATCCAGGCAAAAATTAGGGATAATGGCAGGTAACTATGTTCAACAGAGGCAAGTCCCTCAGCAGCGGTTACACGATCCATCGGAGGAAAACTCCAGTCAAGGTCATCTTCGACAGAAGCTCAGGATGTCCCGAATTCAAAGTTGGTAGAAGGATAGTGGTCATTATGTTTTAACGTAGCCCTTTTCCCTGTAAATTACCATTTTCAAACTTTGTATATACTCTTTGGAATCACGCGTTTGGCTGATCTCCATCTTATCAATAAAATTTGAGCCCTTGTGCTTTTGTTTGTAATTCTTATTTGTTTTAGCTTTACAGAATGGCGTTTTAACATGTTTAGCGATTCTTGAAATGAAACAAAAATGAATTTACTTGTTAAAACTTTTTCTGCTTTTAAATTAAAGATGGCAATTGCTTTTGACTGTTGAACATCGGAAGAACGTTGATCGTGTCTCCAAAGGCGTTTGAATTTCAAAGTGCAGAATCAAAGTACTCCTTCTAGGCCAGTACGCCTGAACGAAGGATCAACTGTATGAGATGCGGCTTTCCCATCTGATACCCTCGGCCGAGTTCTTATATCCTAAGTCTGATCAACGGTATTCCCCGCAGGGACTATTTCTCCTAAGCAAGGTAGAATTGCTACTTTTTTTTACCAACGGTACTTCTTCGCCCCGCGATGGCCGAGTATCCAGTCGTGTTCACTCGTCAGTCTGTATGTCGCATCAGTTTTGTCAGCATATACATACATACATACATCATGCATTTGATTTGCATTCACATTTCATATTGCATCACTATCACTCTAGTCGGTCTTGTCCCCTAGTGATAACAGTCTTCTCAATCGAGTTGTCAGTTCTTGCCTCGTCAGGAAATGCTGCGTTTGAACAATCTCGCCTCCAGTATATCTCTGGATTAGAGTCGGCATTCGACCACTTTGATAACTTGAACCTCTAAAAAGCCAGAGAAGCCTTCTACAGATGTCACTCTTCGCCATCGAAGATGATATCCTTGCTTTCCCGGATTAAAGAAAAATCCCCAAAGAAAGCCTCCTAAGCAGAGATTTGGCAGTACAGCTGCCTTTCTCCAAAAGACCGCTGATGAAAAGGTCATCGGCACCTCAAAATTGGAGCCCATCATATGGCATTTCTCTGGGAAGATCCCGAGAAAAGTATGATGTAAGACCCAAAGCGGAAGCAGTCTCTCAAGAGACTCATTTTCCCCAGATAGAGTCGATAAATGGCATCTCCAACAGAGAAGTTTGTGTACCTCTACAACTCAGACAAATGGGTTCCCCAGCAAGTCTGGCATCAAAACTTTTTCCACTCAAATGGCATCTCCCCAGGAAAATCCAGCGGGAAGTTTGAGGAAAACCGCTACGAATAGCGTCCCTTGTCAAGAAAGTTTATTGACAAAAGAAACTAAGACCAGTTCCTTGGTAGGAAACCAGGATCGAGGGGAAGTTTATATCAGAAACTAAGACCAGTTCCTTGGTGGGAAACCAGGATCGAGGGGAAGTTTAAATCAGAAACTTAGACCAGTTCCTTGGTAGGAAACCAGGATCGAGGGGAGGTTTATTTCAAAAGAAAACTGAGACCAGTTCCTTGGTAGGAAACCAGGATCAAGGGGAAGTCTACCTTTTCTAAGCATCATTGCTTAGCAAAAGAAGAGGAATGTGCAAGCTGCCATTCATAGCCATCAAAATTTTGGGTATTCCGATATTTAATCCTCTTGCACCCCGAATGACCGAATACCTTCGTCATTCACACCTTCGGGTCCAAGAAGATTAAATAGGGGCATCTGTCATACCCCAAATTTTGACCACTAAGATTCCCATCATTGTGTCAATCATCATCATAATATGGATGAACCATCATGCCTCATCAAATGCCTCAAGGGTTGTTGAGCATTCACTACAATCAAAATTAGGGTTTCAACCCCTCTCTGAGTGCTTAAACAAAGGATCAATCAAGGAATGACATGATCTTTAACTTGTCTAGCCTCTAAAATATCCACAATGGATCAAAAGGACTCCCACTTCAAGGATTAAGCACAAGGCTGCTCCCTTCTAGGTGGATCAAGTCTCAAGATCGACAGTGTCACCAAATTAGGGTTTTGGTCGACTAGGGCCTCCAGATGGAAAATTTTCATCTGGGCACAAGCCAATGATCCAAAACATAACCTAATATGCTCCATGGAACCTCATGGACCCAATCATCAAGTCAATTTGACCTCAAGGGATGCATACATCAAAAATCAGGAATTAGGGTTTCTTGACCTAATTCACCCCTAAGTTGACTTTTGGGACAAATCATGAACCAATACCTCAAGACATGATTTGAGGGTCTCTAATATACTATATTGATCCATTTGCAACAATGGATTAATCCAAGAAGCTTGAGCAACAAGTCTCAATTTCATCTGCACCACAATTAGGGTTTCGCGAGGAAAGTCAACTGTAACTTTGACTTTTGACCAGGACATGCTCCCAAACCCTAAGACATGATTCAATATACCCTATGACACCCATGGAACATGTCCATCAAGTTTGATTTAGGTCAAGGACATGATTTCCTGAAGAATTGCACAGTTTGGAATTCATCTGATAAAAAGTCAACTGTGCATAAAAGTCAACTTTGACTTTTTGAGATTTTTCACCAAAATGGATTTTTAACCCTAAAATGATGTTAATGTATGATTTGAATCATCATTCATCAAGAAAAATCAAAGAAAGTGGGATAACTTGTAAAAGGGGTAACCATAAAAACTTAGAAAAATTTCTAAGTTATGGAAAGAGTGACACTAATGTGCCAACTTTGGAGGACCATAACTCCTAAACCACAAGGCCATTATTCCCCATTCAAAGCTTGATTTGTAGATCACATTACCCTCTACAAAAGCTTCATACTGACCTATGTCCAAATTCCTCATGGATTTTGAGTTATGGAGTGATCAAAATCAAGAAAAGTCACTTTGTTCCAACTCTTAGTGAAAATTTCACTAAGTCAGAATCTGCCTTTACTTTTTTCCAAATGTAGGGGGATTTTTCACTTGGATTCAAACGAGATCAAAACCAAACATGTTCAAACAGTTGTTGTATCATGTAAGGGCTTTCCAAAATGGCCAAGAACATTACCAAATTCAATTTGAGCTATGAGATATGACATTGGCAAGATGCCTTGCTGAAATCTGCCAAGGCAAGGCAGATTTTTGCACTTATGGTCGATTTGCCAAAATCATCCAATTCCAAGCCTTGTCATCACTTTTGACACATCTGAGGATTGAATCTAAAGGGGACAATCACTGAGCCAAGCCTCCAAAGTCTTTGGAACAAGAAATAGCATGTTGAACCTAGAATTGCCAAAATAGGGACAAGACTCCAATTTTGGATTGGAGCATTCAATGGAAGCATCAAGGTGGCATGGACTGAGCCATTCTCAACTGAATTCAGTCAAGACTTATCCAAGACCAAGGGAACCAGCAGCCTGTGCCCTAACCTCTAGTCAATGGGTAGAGGAGACTTAGATTTTCATTTGCCAACATTGGCCAAACCTACTCAGCAGTTGTCGTTCACTATTCCTTGCAAAACAAACTTGCTCTACTATAAATAGAGCTCAATTGTGATCAGTTTAAGTACACCAAATCCATCAAACAGATGCTTTCCTCAAAATCTCTTATTTCACTCCAATTTTGCCTTCTAAGGCAAGTCACTATCGGGTTTTGAGTTTGAGAGCTTTTCCAATCAAACCAATCACACACACGCCTCATATACATTACATATGAGCTGATCAAACACTTAAACAACAACTGGAACACTGATTTCTCAGAATCACCAGTCAATTGCTCAAGGTTTTAACCAAGTTGCAGTTGAGATGCCATGAAGTGATCCAGCCAACTTCAATCAAGTCCAAACATTCAAACACACTCCATAGGGTGTAGGGAAGCTGTTCAGATCATCACAACTCATTTGTAACACCTCCAACTCAGAAATCAATTTTCTCTTGCTGTCACGACCTAGAGGTAAGCCTAAACTTGGTCATCTCTCAATCCATGCAATTTTTGCTACACAATAATTCGGCCATATGTTCATAATCATGCATGGAATGTTTCCCCTCAATTAATTGCATTGTTTGAATCGTGTATCAAAAATCCCAGCCTTCATGCAGAATCTAGGGTTCTTGAGGATTATTCATGATTTCTTGTTTTATGTTTAATTTAAATGAAATTAATTGTCATAGACATGATCGTGAGGTTGAAACGAGCTGATTGGTATGTGGATTGCATGATATGATTAAGTATTCAGTGAGATTGGATAGAAAATGCAAATCTGAGAAACTCAGAACACGCGCGTGTTCTTGCCCTTGTTCTTGGCGCCATTTTCCAACATTTGAATATTTGAATTTAGTGATTTTTATTTAATTGATTCAAAAATTAATTTCTCTCTGAGTTTTAATGATTTTGAGTTGATTCTTTTTTTAATAATTCACAAAAATGTTGAAATATTTTATTTTCCCAAAAAATCACAAAAATATTATTTATTTCATATAATTGATATTTTTGCAAAGAATTAATATTTTAATTGTTTTTGACATTTAAAATATGTTTTCCCTCTTGATTTTGAAAAGATTAATGACTTCTAATTATTTTGTAGGTCAAAACCTAATTTTTGAAACATTAATCCATGATCACAATTTGTTTTCCACATGTTTAACATTTTTGATCATTTTAATTGAATTTTTATTCAATTAAAATACATTTTGGAAATAAATTAGGGTTTTTGATTAGTTCAACCCTCACAAATCATTTTCAAACACTTTTTGGGCCTCTATTAGAGTGTAAGACCCAACCCACTTGTACAGAAACAATTTTGGGCCTCACTTATTATATAAGTCCCTCTAAGTTAAAAGAAAACCTCGGCTAATCACCATTTTTAACGAAAAACCATCTGGGCCTACCCTCGAGTAATAAGACCCATTTCTTTTCCTTAAACCTTTTGGGCTTCTATTAGAGTGTAAGACCCATCCCTTTGTACAGAAAACCTTTTTGGGCCTCAGTCACTCGTATAAGTCCCTCTGTACAAATTCAACAGTGCGCTCACTGATAAAACCCTGGGCCTCTCCTTGAGCTGTAAGCCCCAAATCTTTCTTTTTCAAAGCACTTTCTCCTTTGACTTTGAATATATTGTTGTTTTCAATCTATCTTTGTTGAACAACTAACCAAACAGCATGGAAGCTCTACAACCGAGTAAGTGTTTACACGCTTTCATTTACCGCTTTCATATACATATAACTGTATTGTGGGGCTGTCTCACTGTAAGTCTTCTTTCATAAACTCATATCAACTGTGTAATAATAGTATAGATATTTAGAGTTTCCCCGGCAACTACGTCTAGCATTAAGCCCGTTAATCACTCTTAAATAGTCAAAACTAGATCCCCATAGGATTACCAGACACAGTTTTCCCTCCTCTTGGGGTTAAACAATATGGAGATATGAAAGGAAGCATTCTCGGTGAACCCTTTCATAGACTGTCACTCGTAGAAGTTGTCAAGGAACTCTATTCCCCAGAGATGATCTCTTCTCCGTGAATAGTATCTCTTGAGTTTCTTCCAAATTCTCGGACTTTCCTGGCTTGATCTATTCCTCGTGAATAGCCTGTCTGGAATTTCTCGGGGTTTGGGGACCCACAGGCTTCTTAAAAGCACTTGTCAAGAAACTCTATTTCCCAGAGATGATCTTTTTTCCGTGAATGGCATCTCTTGAGTTTCTTCCAAATTCTCAAACTTTCCTGGCTTGATCTATTCCTCCTAAATAGCCTGTCTTGAATTTCTCGGGGTTTGGGGACCCACGGGCTTCTTAAAAGCATCGGCCTTCTCTTGGGCATTGTTCAAGGACCCACCGGCTACCTAAAAGCAACCCCGCCTCCTCTTGGGCTTAGTACAAGGACCCTACGGCTTCTTAGAAGTATTCACAGCCTCCTCTTAGGCTTCGTATAATGATCTCTTCCTCCGGGAATGATAGCCTCCTCTTGGGCTTAGTACAAGGACTCGTCGGCTTCTTAAAAGCTTCCAGCCTCCTCTTGGGCTTCGTACAAATTGTCCCGACGACCTCCTAGAGGTATAGGAACAAAACTTAGTCATCTGCATAGAACAGTTGTAACACCCCAATTCCCATCGCGAATAAATAATACATAAATAAAATCAGAGTAACTAAAAATTTATTTTTCCGACAGAAACAAGGATGTCACATTTAAATAAACAAAACATCATCCCTGTTCATAAATTTGATACATAGCATAAAATAGAATACCCTCAAAGGGGAAACTTTTTCCATATAAAGGGAAAGGTTAATTATGGAATAAAACGGAAAGATCCATAACCGACTTGTTTTACAAAATAAATCATTTTAGAACATTAACTATATACACGAAAGCACCATAAAATACATTCCACAAATATATACGTATATATAATCGTTCCCCGACTCCCGTGCTACGTATCAGGGCAGACACCAAGACCAACAACAGAACGGAGGACTAATCTTCACAAAAGACCTCCAGCAACTCTAATCTGCAATGCCTCATAGAGCATTATAAAACAGCAGAAGGGTGAGAAATAACAACTAAATCAAGATTGCATAATAATATGCAAACACACATGAATAACTCATCTCACCCCTACAATCACATACTAACACATATAGCATGTCACAAATACAAAACCTATCACACATAATCCCACCACGATTATGACATATGGAACCACACCACCACATCACCACAAAATATAGCATATATCAATTATACCGACATAAACACATATTCACACATAATGCATATGTTTATACACAAAACATATCATTCATAATTCAATGTATTTAACACGAATGCACAACAATTCACAAATGCTATCACAAGCTCAATCACACAATTACTTCATTCCCAATTGCATATTAATCATGCCCAATACATTTATCACAAATGCATATCACAATGTCTCGCACATAATCAACTAAATCATGATTTTCAACATATAACCAATGCAATCATAATTCATGCAGATGCAAAGAGACCGACACAACGACTCTATGCAAATGCATATGCGGGTACCGACTCCATCATATCTCAATACTAGTTCACTCAGGAACTCTGCTGGAACCATCGCTCGTTACATCACTGTAACTCCCCGTCGGGCATACGATGTTCACCCACCACTCACACCTCCACCAAGAGAGGCTCACGGTGTTTATGGATCGCTCACACCTCCACCGAGAGAGGCTCACGACCCGATCGCTCACACCTCCACCAAGAGAGGCTCACGATCGTCTATAACCATCGCTCACACCCCACAGGCGGGCACACGACATTATAGTGGATTCCCTCCGAAACCGCCGTCACTCAGTGATGCAAACGGCTATAACCATCGCTTTAGGTCCTCAGGCAATTCATACCTCATATTTTTGAGGCACACGATGTTATAGCTGATTCCCCACTGGAACCGCCATCACACAAGACGCAACAACAATGCATATCATGATGCTTGACATACAAGAACTCATGACAACCAATGCATTTTCACACATATATGCAACCATAAACATGCATATACAATCAAATACAACACATTGCATTTATTTGCCTTTCGGCCACAATTCAACAACCACAACAATTACAACAACTTGTCACATGCTTCAACATCATCACATTCATGCATTGCAAAACTATTCAAACAATGCATTTCAAACCATAAAGGTCACCACACAACATACATTGAATTCAATCAAACAATGCATTTCACCACAAACCGCAAACCACAACAATCATACAATCACAATTACTTCCACAAGGGATTCACACCACAAAGGCTACCCACAACACATCATAACAACATACATTGATATTCAATCAAACAATGTATTTTACCACACAACAACATCATTAATCACGCATCGAAGTCTAATCCAAAACAATGCACATACTTGCCATAAGGCCACAAACATCATCACAACATTTCATCATGTATATTCACACCATATAACAGCACACAAGCTACACGCTACATATCAAAAGCATATAGCATGATAACACATCAATCGCACACATTGTACGCGATAAAAACCCGACAGCCCGACTATTTTCCAAAAACACGAATTAATTAAATCATCTTTTACCCTCCAAACGGGGGTCAAAACGGACTTACGGTTCAAAAGTTATGAAGAAAACAAAATCGGACATTTTGGAAAATTCTGCAATAAGAGGTCGACGCATAGAATCATGGGTCGACGCATAACCCTGCGAATTTTGCCCGGGTCAGCGCATAGCTTTACGAGTCGACGCACAGATTTAGGGGTTAGCGCACGAGGTGCATTTTTTGCTGAAAAATCAGTTTTCGATCGTTAAATGACTTCCGGACCTCCGATTTCGATTCCGTAAAAAGCTGCGATCTCAGAATTTGAAATACTACAATATTTTCACCATTAAAAAGCCATCCAACACATTTTCCATTTTTGAAATATTTTGAAACATGATTTTATCAATACATTCACACTCCAAAACTCAATCAACACCCATGGAAACATACCAACAAGTTTACCCGAGTAAATCATATCATCGCCCGACTATACTACGCAATTTATTCCCCATTCCAACCGTGAAAACACAGATTTCTCACCAGTTCATCATTATTGCCCTAACTCCCACAAACTATGTAACCCACTCCAAAACTCTCTAAATCATACCAACGAGTATTCCCGATTAAACCCAAACATTACTCGGCTATTCTGAACAGTCTATTCCAAATTCTAACCGTTAAAACATCGATTCTACACATTTGTTCTTCAATCCAACCAATAAGAAAAATATATATTTCAACCAAACAAAACACAAACAACACATACATATACATATACAATCGAAATATAATCGAAACTTCTCACCCTTACCCGATTAATCGAAGATCAAGCTTTGTTTTGATGATTTTCTCTTCTTCTCTCTTTTCCCACGTTTTCCTTCTCTTCTTTCTCTCTGTTTTTCTTCTTCCTTTCTAACTTTTTCTTTCTCTCTCTTCTCACAAATATATATATATATATATATATATATATATATATATATATATATATATATAATACTTATTATATAATATAAATCCAATAGGGTTAAATATCTCCAATTGATATTTTGTCCTCTAATGCCAATTGATCAACTATTAGAGTTACCTTAAAATACTCTCTTTCTCTCAAACCTCTATTTATAAAAATATCTATCCCCTCAAAATGACCATTTTACCCCTCAGCTCAAATATCACCCAAACGCTCTCAAAATGCGATAAAACATAACCATACCGATGAAATATATTTCGGGAAATAAAAGTTGAAAAGAAATTATAATTTATTGCAAATATTTACCTATCATAGAAATTAACTAATTAACTCAATTAGCAGGTAAATTACAATAAATTCACACATTTCACAAAATTCACATAAATGAAATAAATAAATGCAATTAAACAAATTGGGGCGTTACAACTCTCCCCCACTTAGAAATTTTCGTCCTCGAAAATATAACCGTTACGAACAACTCCAGATACGACTCTCGCATCCGACCAACAAACTAACATGCCAACAAAAGCACACCACGAATAACACTAACTGACAAACCACCTCGCTAACAACGACTACAACAACGACACGACAACGGCAACAACCACAACGACCAAATGCAATGCCCATACAATGCACTTGACCACCAACTCACAACTCAAGGAAAACCACGATACCAACACACAGGTTCACTCTTGAACCGAAACACAACAAGAACACAAGTTCCACGACACCACAAAGTCTCAACAACACCAACAAAACCAGAATACCAGCATCCTTGTCACACAACCATACTACAACAATGCTACGATTCCCAATCGAACATATAACCAAAACATCCATCTACAAAGTAGCCCATGAATAATAGTTAAACCTTTCACATATCATTTCCATCCTGAAACGTCCAATGGTCTCAACACTCCTACACGTTCCAATGTTCAAATTATGAACTCTTACCAGTCCCATACGCATATACGAATTATGTCAACTCACGCTTCCGTTGCACACTCTGATTACTCATAACCATTAAAACCGACATGCACTAAAACTTTCGACTTAACTTTTCAGGCACGACATTAACTTCACCAATGGGATAATTCCAACTAAAGTCATAACTCATCACAAATTCCAACCATCCTCGCTGTCTCATACTATATTCCTTCCGACCACACAGGTACTTGACATTCTTGTGAGTACTTAAACACTTCGAACCCAAACCAAAAAGATAATACCTCCAAATATTTCAACACCATACAACCGCAACCAATTCCAAATCCTGAATAGCATAGATCCTTTTATGAATCCTCAATTGTCGTAAAGCATAAGCCACGACTTTACCCTCTTACATTAACACACTAACTAAACTCATCAAAGACACATCCCAAAACCTCACAAACGGCTGAACAGGATCACACAGAATCAAAACTGGAGTTGTAGACAACTTCTACATCAGCCCTCTAAAACTTTCCTTTCAACGAACATCCAAAACAAACGACTCACCCTTTGCAAGTCAACTGAGATAACAGAAGTACGAACTTAGCAAAGTCTTCCATAGCCTGTAGTAACAACCAACTGAGCCCAAAAGTTTCTGATCTCCTTAACCAACTTCGAAGCCTCTCAATGTAGAACTGCATCTACTTCCGAGGGATCCATAATCATACTCTCATCCAAAATAACGTATCCAAGGAAACTAACCTTTTCAACCAAGATTCTCACTTAAATGACTTAGCATAAAACTTCGTCTCTTTTCAACACTTGTAATTCAAATCTCAAACACTTTATATGTTCTCCCTCTGAGTTTATAATAGATCTGAATATCCTCAATCAAAGCCATTACGAACTTATCCAAATAGACATGGAAGATACAATTCATATACTCTACAACAATTACGGACGCATTATGAAGACCTAATAACATCACTGTACTTTGTAATGCCCAACCAAATTCCAAAAGATATAAATTCTCCAAGCTTTTGCAAAACCTTGCACTGGGTAACTGGCTACTCACACCCAAGCTTAACCGAGTACATAGCAGCCTATCCCAGCGATAACAACCATAACCAGTCACCTTAAATAGATCAAATCCTCAACTCACACAATTCACTATCCTTATCAAACGTCCCAAACAATTGTAATTTCACTCCAACTCAACCAAACCATTCCAATCATCTATTCCCGAAAGTGGACACTTATTCTCCATCGTTACCTGACTCTACTGTTAGTAATCCACACACATGTCCTTCTCTTAACCGTCCAAATTCCATAAATCCCAACATGTAGCAACAACCAACCAAAAAGAACTCTTAGATATTACATCCATACCTAAAGGTTCTCTCAAATTTTCCATTAATGCTTTACAATCCCAAAGACTTCAAACCTCACCAGAACTCTAAGTCTTACTTTCCATAGTCTCAACACCCTTAAACACATCATGCTTGTTATCCCATTCAATCATCAGTCCCTTGTGTTACTATCAATACTGGAACTCTCTAAGACGATACACTTGGTCTCACAAATCCCTTTTCCAATAAATCTTCCAACCGCTCTTTCTATCTGAGTTTCACTTCCTAAAAGTTCTTCTACTTACTTAGCAGATCCAAACCTCAAATCCTTATCTTCGTCCAATTTGAGTTTACTCTCTTCTCTCTGAGAACATCCATTAGTAATACCCAATCATTCTCCCTCAGAGACATTCCAACTTGACCAATATACAAAACCTCTAATCCGCCTCATCTTCCGAGATAAGAATCTTCATCGACTCATCAAAACAATCCATAATCATTCTCTTAAATTCAAAAAATTCATTGCACACACTATCAAAGCCGGAAAGACACGCCTATTCCATCCAACATAATTTTCCGTCTGCTATCAACAAGAGATTAAGGGTGATCAGTTCCTTAATTTGCCAATAGACAGCCGACAATCATGATGGGGCATAAACTGCCTTTACCAAACTATAATAACATCCCTTGCATCCTGCACAAAACTAGCTAAGGCACAAATCCTTAGTTGACATAACCTTACCTCTGCATTCCCTCCGGAATCGGGAGCAACAATGTCCAAACAACACTTACAATCTTGCAACCAACGGCACACTGAGCCAATGCTCCACACCTGAAGCAACTTGGAGAAGTTCCAGCTTCTCCCCCACTTATCTCAATCTAAATCCTGCAGACAAAGGACTAGAAAAACCAGAAAGCACTGACAGTGTTTCACACACATATCACGTACTAAGGAACAAACAACAACGACAGTATTCAACTGTCATGCCACACAGGCTCAACAACTTGGCCGGACGGACCGACCTGCTCTGATACCACTAATGTAACACCCTAATTCCCATCGCGAATAAATAATACATAAATAAAATCAGAGTAACTAAAAATTTATTTTTTCGACAGAAACAAGGATGTCACATTTAAATAAACAAAACATCATCCCTGCTCATAAATTTGATACATAGCATAAAATAGAATACCCTCAAAGGGGAAACTTTTTTCATATAAAGGGAAAGGTCAATTATGGAATAAAACGGAAAGATCCATAACCGACTTGTTTTACAAAATAAATCATTTTAGAACATTAACTATATACACGAAAGTACCATAAAATACATTCCACAAATATATACGTATATATAATCGTTCCCCGACTCCCGTGCTACGTATCAGAGCAGACACCAAGACCAACAACAGAACGGAGGACTAATCTTCACAAAAGACCTCCAGCAACTCTAATATGCAATGCCTCATAGAGCATTATAAAACAGCAGAAGGGTGAGAAATAACAACTAAATCAAGATTGCATAATAATATGCAAACACACATTCAAACACATGAATAACTCATCTCACCCCTACCATCACATACTAACACATATAGCATGTCACAAATACAAAACCTATCACACATAATCCCACCACGATTATGACATATGGAACCACACCACCACATCACCACAAAATATAGCATATATCAATTATACCGACATAAACACATATTCACACATAATGCATACGTTTATACACAAAACATATCATTCATAATTCAATGTATTTAACACGAATGCACAAAAATTCACAAATGCTACCACAAGCTCAATCACACAATTACTCCATTCCCAATTGCATATTAATCATGCCCAATACATTTATCATAAATGCATATCACAATGTCTCGCACATAATCAACTAAATCATGATTTTCCACATATAACCAATGCAATCATAATTCATGCAGATGCAAAGAGACCGACACAACGACTCTATGCAAATGCATATGCGGTACCGACTCCATCATATCTCAATACTAGTTCACTCAGGAACTCTGCTGGAACCATCGCTCGTTACATCACTGTAACTCCCCGTCGGGCATACGATGTTCACCCACTGCTCACACCTCCACAAAGAGAGGCTCACGGTGTTTATGGATCGGTCATACCTCCACCGAGAGAGGCTCACGACCCGATCACTCACACCTCCACCAAGAGAGGCTCACGATCGTCTATAACCATCGCTCACACCCCACAGGCGGGCACACGACATTATAGTGGATTCCCTCCGGAACCGCCATCACTCAGTGACACAAATGGCTATAACCATCGCTTTAGGTCCTCAGGCAATTCATACCTCAGATTTTCGAGGCACACGATGTTATAGCTGATTCCCCACCGGAACCGCCGTCACACAAGATGCAACAACAATGCATATCATGATGCTTGACATACAAGACCTCATGACAACCAATGCATTTTCACATATATATGCAACCATAAACATGCATATACAATCAAATACAACACATTGCATTTATTTGCCTTTCGGCCACAATTCAACAACCACAACAATTACAACAACTTGTCACATGCTTCAACATCATCACATTCATGCATTGCAAAACAATTCAAACAATGCATTTCAAACCATAAAGGTCACCACACCATATACATTGAATTCAATCAAACAATGCATTTCACCACAAACCGCAAACCACAACAATCATACAATCACAATTACTTCCACAAGGGATTCACACCACAAAGGCTACCCACAACACATCATAACAACATACATTGATATTCAATCAAACAATGTATTTTACCACACAACAACATCATTAATCACGCATCAAATTCTAATCCAAAACAATGCACATACTTGCCATAAGGCCACAAACATTATCACAACATTTCATCATGTATATTCACACCATATAACAGCACACAAGCTACACGTTACATATCAAAAGCATATAGCATGATAAAACATCAATCGCACACATTGTACGCGATAAAAACCCGACAGCCCGACTATTTTCCAAATCATCTTTAATAGAAAGAACTTTTCATTAGCTTTCCAACGCTTCAAACGGGGGTCAAAACGGACTTACGGTTCAAAAGTTATGAAGAAAACAAAATCGGACATTTTGGAAAATTCTGCAATCAGAGGTCGACGCATAGAATCATGGGTCGACGCATAACCCTGTGAATTTCGCCCGGGTCAGCGCATAGCTTTACGAGTCGACGCACAGATGCAGGGGTTAGCGCACGAGGTGCAGTTTTTGCTGAAAAATCAGTTTTCGATCGTTAAATGACTTCCGGACCTCCGATTTCGATTCCGTAAAAAGCTGCGATCTCAGAATTTGAAATACTACAATATTTTCACCATTAAAAAGCCATCCAACACATTTTCCATTTTTGAAATATTTTGAAACATGATTTTATCAATACATTCACACTCCAAAACTCAATCAACACCCATGGAAACATACCAACAAGTTTACCCGAGTAAATCATATCATCGCCCGACTATACTACGCAATTTATTCCCCATTCCAACTGTGAAAACACATATTTCTCACCAGTTCATCATTATTGCCCTAACTCCCACAAACTATGTAACCCACTCCAAAACTCTCTAAATCATACCAACGAGTATTCACGATTAAACCCAAACATTACTCGGCTATTCTAAACAGTCTATTCCAAATTCTAACCATTAAAACATCGATTCTACACATTTGTTCTTCAATCCAACCAATAAGAAAAATATATATATTCAACCAAACAAAACACAAACAACACATACATATACATATACAATCGAAATATAATCGAAACTTCTCACCCTTACCCGATTAATCGAAGATCAAGCTTTGTTTTGATGATTTTCTCTTCTTCCCCTTCTTCTCTCTTTTCCCAAGTTTTCCTTCTCTTCTTTCTCTCTGTTTTTCTTCTTCCTTTCTAACTTTTTCTTTCTCTCTCTTCTCACAAATATATATATAATACTTATTATATAATATAAATCCAATAGGGTTAAATATCTCCAATTGATATTTTTTCCTCTAATGCCAATTGATCAACTATTAGAGTTACCTTAAAATACTCTCTTTCTCTCAAACCTCTATTTATAAAAATATCTATCCCCTCAAAATGACCATTTTATCCCTCAGCTCAAATATCTCCCAAACGCTCTCAAAATGCGATAAAACATAACCATGCCGATGAAATATATTTCGGGAAATAAAAGTTGAAAAGAAATTATAATTTATTGCAAATATTTACGTATCAGAGAAATTAACTAATTAACTCAATTAGCAGGTAAATTACAATAAATTCACACATTTCACAAAATTCACATAAATGAAATAAATAAATGCAATTAAACAAATTGGGGCGTTACAATAGTCCTTTCCAAGAGTCTACTACTGTTTCTCAAAGCATAGTACAAAAGATAAAACTCTAGACTTGGACAGACTAATTTCCTTGAGCCTCAAAGACATTCTCAAGTGACCCCTTCAAAAATAGGAAGGAAACCCGTAGACTCGGACAGTCTCAATACCCTTCGGATTTCCCACTTCCTTAAAGAAACAGGAAATATCCCTAATCCTCGAATCAAAATCCCTGAGGGCCAACATTACTCATATAAGAACTGATTTTCTCTTTAAATCAGCATATTGGACCCGTCACTCAACTGAAACAGCGCCATAACCTCCTCTTGGGATTTGTACAATGATTCTCCCCAGCGGAGTCAAACAACGTTTAGCCTCTCTCTCGGGCTTCGTATGAGACACATAAGAGACTCCCTCGTTGAGTCAATCACCCTTCCGCCTCCATCTCGGGCTTTATACGAGATACAAAAAGGTTTTTATTGAGCCAAACAAATTTCAGCCTCCATCTCGGGCTTCGTACGAGATACAAAAACACTCTCTTGTTGAGTATAAACCACTCTCTTGTTGAGTATAAACCACTCTCTTGTTGAGTCAAACCTTTTAGCCTCCATCTCGGGCTTTGTACGAGATACCATAGAGGACTCTCTTGTCGAGTCACTTCCCTTTTAGCCTCTCTCTCGGGCTTTGTACGAGACACAAAAACACTCTCTTGTTGGGTCAATAGCCTCCTCTTAGGCTTTGTATAAGAAAACCACTGGTTGATCCAATCAACCTTTTAGCATCAAAATTGTGCCTCGTTCACAGTACACAAACATCAACAACTTATTCCCCGTCATCTAATCGCTGTAAGTGGCAAGCCTCTGGATCATCTATATCCATGCCACTGTCCCTCTTTTAGCATGAGAAATTCCTAAGGAAAGATAACATTGCTCTACACTGAGTTAAAGTCTTCTCCTTCAAGTTAAAATCCCCTATAAAGGAAATTATGGCATTGTCGGATTCACACATCCCGGATAAAGTAATTCTCCTTTATAAACAATTGTGACATACAACCCCCTCTTTAGAGATGACAAATTCTCTCTAAAGTTAACACCCTTTTAGCTTCACATCTTGGGCTTTAAACAAGATACAAATAGACTCTTCAGCTTCACATCTTGGGCTTTAAACAAGATACAAACCACCTTTCGCTTCATGTCTTGGGCTTTGAACAAGACACCAAAACAACCATTTCCTCCCATAGAATAGGAGGAACTACGAACGCTCTGATTTCCCTGTTTCGGTAAACGGGAATACGTAGGCATAAGATTGAAAGAAAAGATCTTAGCGAGCACACTAAACAAAAACCCAAAATCCCATACTTTCATATATCTGTCCTAATATCTAAACCTCCCACCAATTGACCAAACACCACTTTTAAACAAAATACACCCAATAGAGACCCCGAATCTTTGTAGCATCTGTAACCTAACAGACCGCTGTTTAACCTCAGTTTGCAAGAAGGGTTAATTTGAGACATCTATTTCCCTTCCTTCATTAGCTTTAATAGGATAAAAAATGAATCGAGCTTTAGATACCAAAGAGCGGTAGTGTTTCGCAACCACATCCAAAAATCGCTCGCTACACCTTACCAAAAAAACGGAAAATCCGAAAATCACAAAAACAGTCTCTCAATTCTCCCAAAGGAGAAACTTTCCAAGCCACAACAGATAAACACAAGAAAGCATTTTAAATCAATAGAGAAACATGCAATAACAGGCCTTTGGATAACCATATATACACTGGGTGTTAATAGCTTCCCTTTGTATAACCCGACCCCGTTCCCCGTTCTCTTAGCATTTGTTAAAGAAAACATTTGCGTGCAAGGTTAGTTTTAGATATCTGACATTTCCTTTCCAGCTTCATTGGATAAATAAGAAATCAGAAAGTAGCACCCAATTCCAACCATTGCGGTAAGGTGGTCGCGTCACCGACTAAAATCGCATGCTACACAGTTTCCAAAAGATCACAAATCAGGTATACGTTATTCAAATCTTGACACCAGTCAATAAATGCGAATAAATGTATACTTGAAAGTGGGAGGGAAGAATCTGATAAGGAATAAAGGTTGGGAAGAAAAGTGTTTAGTTTCAAGAAATTTTTGTCTTACACACAACTTTAAGAATGCATAATAAGGGAGGAAGATGTAAAGATTTATACAGTTATCAAGTAAATTTTCAAATCCAATGCATTAAACATGATCATGGAAATATTAAGGAATAATTACTTGAAACCTAGTCTCACGAAATCACAATGCTTGAGGCGTCTCTTCAACAGTAGGTATGATTTGATTTTGGACAAGTGTCACAAATAATCATAACTGTTTGTTTTCAAGAAAGTACGTTTGATATTCCCAAAGTCAAGAATACTAAGAGGTATCTGACTGGACTAGTTTCTAATCAGGACATCTTCTAACTTGTAGAAGTATCATGAATCAGAAGGTCAATAAATAATAATAAATAACACACTTTGCTTAACATCATAATCTTATATCAGAAGTTCTGGTGGCTTGACACATTAAAAATATCACCTTCTCATTCTGGACTGTAGCGGCAAAATCGTGAGTATAAGCTATTGATTAACTTAACTCGAAAAAGCAAGAGTCGCCACCGCACTTTTATTTTTTCCAAAAAAAGGAAAGGAAAAAGAGCGAACAAAACCTAAAGAGATAAAGGGTAAGGGGGTTGGTTACGTTAAGGGAAGGTGTTAGCACCCAAAACGTCTATAGTACTCTATAGGAGCCCTTTGAAATATCTACCGCTTTTGGTCTGAAAAAGGTTTGCTTGAAAAGAGATTGAGGAGATGAGAAGAGAAATTGTTTTTAAGATTTTTGTGTTTGGAGAGACTTATCGTCTCATGCCTACGTACCCACGATGTGCAATGTAGGATCAAAACCCCGTAGTTCGTGGTACAAAGAATGAAAATTGTTTGTTTTGGTTGTTTTTAAATGTAAAGACAAGTCGTCATTTCTAAGCGAATAATTCCGCTTAAAGAAATGAATCATGTCTAAACTTATGAAAAAGTTAAAGAAAAAAGTGCACGAGGGCACAAAAAGAGAGTAAGTGAGTTTGGTGTTTTTTAAGGTCTTTTTGAAAAAGGTGTGAATATGCTTATGTAGTTTAGCATTTGATTAAGAAATGAAAAGAAAAGAGTAAAGTCACTTGACAAAGTCAAGGTTTTTTTATGAAAGCGGTGAAAGTTTGAAAACAAGAAGGTTTTGAAAAAGAGAGAGAGTTTTTGAAAATTAAAGAATGGGGAGAAGAAGAAGAGACTATCCTAAAGCATAAAGTAAAAGCTAAGGATAAGAATAATCTAACCACAATGGAGCCAATCCAAAGCAATATTAAAAGAATTCCATCCTTAAGCAAATTGGCCAAATAAAGGCAAGTCTTCAAAGTCTTTGAACCATAATTCCAAAGCAAAGGGAGAAAGGTCCTAAGTCTAAGTCCAAGGTTCCAAGAATTGCATTGGATGTCCAAGGTCTAGGTGCAAAACTCCATGTCCATTGCAAAGGATAGTAACCATAGTCCAAGATTAGAAACACAAGTTTTTTAGAGGTTTAGGCCTTTATTAATGTTTTTGGTCTAAGTGGACAAAAGAAAAAAGGCATAAGCATAAACATGTGTCCAACGGACAAAGGAAAAATTGCGGAAGCATAAACATGATATGATATGATAATAATGAAGCATAAAAGTAAAAGAGAGATAAGGGATAAGAAGGAAACAAGATATAATAAATGATTAGTACAATAGAAATGTTAGTGAATAATGGTATGGTGAACTTAATCATCCACAATCAAAGACAAAGCAAATAGTGTCAAAGAGAATGAAAAAGTAACCGGTTCCGCTTCACATCTTGCACTACGGTGATTAATTAATGCAATTAGTCCAAATATAGTGAAGACTTGAAAGAAGATTGGGATACCCAAAGCAACTACGCATCAAGCTTCAAAGTTTATGGAACTAACACAAACAAATAATCAACCTTGGGATGACGCAACTAATCAAAGTCTGGTCCACGAAAGTACAAGTGTTGAATTGGATTTATTCCGAGTAGGGACAAATTTTGGTCTATGTTAAGCGCACGCCGAGTAATTTGTTCGAGCAATTACCCTACGAATGAGGCCGGCCATGAGATATATGTGTTAATGCACGCGAGATAAACGATATAGGGATCGTTATCCTAAAGCGGTGCCACACGAAAAGAAAAAGATGGAAATGATCTCGTCTCGATCGAAATTCAACAAAGAAATTTCACGATCACTTCGACTTTCATCGATCAAAAAGAAAATAGATGAAGAAAAGTAGATCTAAAAATTATGATCCACACAACCAAACCAAAATGAAATAAAATGAGAAATCAAAATAAAAATAAAAATAAACAAAAATTAAAATAGAAAGGGAAATGATTGAAGAAATGGAGAGCTAGTCTGTAGAACCAATCCAAGGCCCATACGGCCCAAAACCTTTTTAGAGAAAAGAAATTAAAAAAAAAAAAACTAAAATGTAAATTAAAAAAAACGAAAAAAAAGGAAATGGAAAAAACAGAAAGATGACATTCATCATCATCCTCACTCACGGCCGACACTATTCACGAAGAGAGAAAGAAATTGGACTCATCACGGCGGAGCGCGGCGGGACACGATTCTTACGCGGTCTTGATCGAAATCGAACGTAGATTCCAAATATGTATTCATTTTCGTGCAACGGTGTCTAGATGATTCAAATCGGAACCACGAAGTTCGACGGAAAAGCTTCGATTACCTTCAAAAATGGTGAGAAATCCAACAATCTTCTTCTCCTCTTTTTCTGGATTTGTGTGAACTTTCTGTTGTTGTTGCTTATGGATGTTGGACGAGTAATGTTGAGTGTTGTTGTTGATGTTGCGATTTGTGATTTCGGATTCGGTTTGTGAATTTTTCGAATGTGAATTTGCAGGTTGTTTCGATTTGAATGGAAGAACAAAAAATGGAGTAAGGTTTATGGAGTTTGATGGAGAATTAAGAGAATTAAAGGTGGATTGAAGAAGCTTGAAGAAATTTTTGAAGATAGAACAATATTGGTTGAAGCTTGAATTTGATGAAGATGGAGAGAATTGATTAGAATGGTGATGATTTGTGCAGAGTTTCTAGGGGCTATCAAGCTTGAAATTGGAAGGAGGTGAGGTTGTTATTTATAGGAGAATTGGTGAGTGATATACTGCCATTTTGTGTTGATTTTATGCGTTTTGTGATGGCGTGGGAATTGTGTGATAAGCTGCAGTTTGTGCGGGAATATGAATTCGGCTGGGTGAAAGTTTGGGCTGGAAGTGTGATTTACGTGTGAGTTGGAGCGGATGGATGTTTGATGTGGGAAGTTGTGGTGTTTACGTGAGGAGGCTTGCGATTAATCTTTCCATTTTTATTTTTGGTAATGTGGATTTGACAGAAAAAATGAAATTGGGCCGGCTAGGAATTGTTGGAAAATGGTTTTTTGCAATTAAATTTTTTTTGTAATGGGCTTGGTAATAATAAAAAAAAGTGATGGGCCATGATTTTTTAGAATTAACATTTAGAAATGGATAATTATTGAAAAAATGGATTTGAAAATGTGGATATGGATTTAAGAAATGGATAAAAATGAAAAGAAATGGATTTGAGAAATTGGTATTGAATGAATAATGGTTGAGTAAGGAAAAATGGTTTATGAAGTGGATTTGAAAACGAAATTTGGATGTGGACTTGGTTTAGAAAAATGGATAATGAAAAAAATGGTTTAGATAGCAAAAAGTGGAATATGTGAAAAATGGTTAAAAGATGTGGATAATGGATAGCAAGTCTCTTTTTTAGCCCAAAACCAAACTTGACTTTTTTCACAAGCCTCTGATAAAGTGCACACAGCTACCACTGAACAATAGCCATTTGAATCTGATTTTCTGAACCCAAAACTCACATGAACCACTGCTTGATAAACTGAAGAATCTCAATCACAAGACATCTTGCTTTTGAACAACCACATGTGACTTGAGATCCCTTCATTGTCTTTGACAAACCTGCACAACACACAGAGAGAGAAACAAGCAAACGACAGCATATATATATATATATATATATTTTTTTTTTTTTTGCATTTTGGTTAGAGGTTAGATAAACAGGAGCAAGTAAGAAAGAGAAACACACAGGTGCTCAGGAGAAGCACAAACTGTGATCTTGTTTGTGATGTGAAATGCAAATGAGATTAGTGAAATCTTAGGGGTAAAAATTGGGGTCTTACAGCTGCCCCTATTTAAGTTTCTTCTATCAGGAGATATGAAGGTTGAAAACTTCGTCTCGACAAGATTGAAGATACTTAAATACAGAAAAACGAATTTTTAGCCATAAGATGTCACAAGATGATATGAATGCAAAGAATGAAACACACTGCGGGGAGACTTGAAACAAAGGATTTAAGGTAAATTGAGAGAGAAGACGTGAAAAGAAACGTCGGGGAACACAAGCTATTTCTGGAGATCTGTCAAGGTGACAAGAAGTATCCATCAATAGTTGGAAACAGAGGGACAAGACCCTGGGAAGACGAATAGTGACATCCAAGAATAACATTGGATAGAAACTACAAACGAGTCAAAAGGGATGTCGAAAGATGTCCAAGAATGGCATTGGACAACAACAAGAAAGTTTCTGGTAAAAACAGCAGCGTCATCCAAGAATAGCATTGGATGGAGATGAAAAACACTCTGTTGGGTAAGATATCCAAGAATGGCTTTGGATAAAGGCACTGCAACATTCAAGAATGGCATTGAATGAGGCAACAACAAGCATCAGAGACATCCAAGAATAGCATTGGACTCAGCTGAGAAAAAGATATCCAAGAATGGCATTGGACTTAGCTGGGGAAAAGGTGTCCAAGAATGGCATTGGACTCTGTCGAGGAAATCATATCCAAGAATGGGATTGGACAGAAGAAATCACAACATCCAAGAATGGCATTGAATGTAGTGAGAAAAGTTTTGGAAAATATATCAGAATTTTCCAAGAATGCATTGTACAAAAGGTTCACAATATCCAAGAATGACATTGAATAAAATGAGCAAGGACCTTCAGGAATGGCACTGAAAGGTAAAGATAAACTCATTCAGGAATGGCACTGAATGAACAGATACAACTTTCAGGAATGGCACTGAAAGGTAAAGGTAAATCACTTCATTCAAGAATGGCATTGAATGACAGAGAAAAAGACATCCAGGAATAGCACTGAATGCAAAGGGGAAACTCATCCAGGAATGGCACTGAATGAACAGGTAAAACTTTCAGGAATGGCACTGAAAGTAAAGGTAAAAACTCATCCAGGAATGGCACTGAATGAACAGGTAAAAATTTCAGGAATGGCACTGAAAGATAAAGGTGAATCACTACATTCAAGAATGGCATTGAATGACAGTGAAAAAGACATCCAGGAATAGCACTGAATGCAAAGGAGAAAACTCATTCAGGAATGGCACTGAATGAACAGGTAAAACTTTCAGGAATGGCACTGAAAGATATCCAAGCGGATCTGTTGGGGATTATAGAGGAGAGAAAATACTTCCAGGAATAGCACTGGGAGAAACAAGAGGAACAAGGTATCCAGGAATGGCACTGGAGATCAAAAGAGACAGACATCCAGGAATGGCACTGGAGTGAAAGAATACAAAGATCCAGGAAAGCAGGACGTCCAGGAATAGCACTGGGTGAAAAAATAGGTAAACGACAACATTCAGGAATGGCACTGAATGAGAAGGCAGGTAAGAGTTTTGGTAGGTGCCAAGTAAGTTGGACTTTAGTCACAAGGTAAGATGTTGAAAGCAACAGGACCTCGGAAAAATGCATATGAGCACGAAGCACACTTCGAGCTATGAAAATGTTTCTATGCAATGATATGTAAATGATTTATGTATGCGATGCAGATGATAGAGACAACTAAGATAGACTCTTTTGTGAGGGTAGAATGGAACTATGATTCCTCAACATAGGGAACACTGCCCACTTCGCTTGGAAAGAAGATGTTGAACATATCTATGTCACACTTATGAATTATATCAGGCTGACGGTCTTTTGAGGAAAGACTTCTTGAGGATTCTTGAAGAAGATTGCCCCAGATTGATTAACTGATGAAAATAGACTGATCATAGCTTCAGTTTGATTACTACAGGGGAAAAATGAACTGATCATGGCTTCAATTCTTGAAATGATTGCTGAGGATAAACTGATCATGGCTTCAGTTGTTGGGGATGAATGAACTGATCATGGCTTCAGTTCTTGAGATGATTGTTGAGAAGGCTAAACTCAGTATGAATCTTGAAAGAGATCTTCTGGTTAACCAAATCTGAGAATAACTTGCACTGAGCAATAAATCTTGAATTGATTCACAACAGGCTCTGGAAGTAATGCCCCTAATAGGATCACTGACCAAGTTTCTCAACTGTTTGAAATTTCTTGATGAGGAAAGTTTGTCTGCAAATAAAATCATTCAAACAAACATGGTAATTTTAATGCAAAGCTCTTGCAATTTTGAAATCAAAAATCATTTTTGAAATGATGTTATTGATGTAAAGCAAAATGAAACACTTGTCAAAACACGGTGGTTAAGACATGCAAAGTGAAAGAGAAAGCAAAGGCAAAACATCAAAGCAAATGATTGGCAACAAACATAGGAGTCAATTTACGCAACCTTGCTATAGTATGCTTTCAAAAGAAACCTGGCTTTAATTAGGTCTTTTGAATGTTGTAACGTGGTCTGGTTCACGGTTTTTGAAACAAAGGATGTAGGCTCAAAGTTTATTTGTACCCAACCCATTCTTCGTGATGACCTCCAGTCCTATGCTCAGTTAATTCAAACTATGCATTCGGGTCCCAGGAGTTTTTGGAATTGCAACACTGTTATGATGATGGTTCAAGGACCAAGGTATTTTGAAATGGCGGTCACTTTTTTACAACATTTTGTTGTTTTTGATGAGGACCTCAGTCAACTTGTTTTGTCTTTGAGGATTTTGGTAACCTCTTGATTGATCTTTTGTTATCCCTAACTTTTGCCTGAACTGTGTCATTTGATTTTACAGTCAACGGGATGCCCCAATTTTTGCCTAAGTCTCCTTCATAGGTTTTGACTTAGCGGGCTTTTCATTTGATTTTTTTTTTTGAAAGATAGTGACTGCCTGGCTTAATGATTACGGTGAACCATCATTGGCTTTTGATTTGAAAGACATCTTCGACACTTCTTGGATGTGTGTGAAGGAAAGCTTGTGATCGCAACCTTTATTGGAAAGTGTTTTGCATGCACAGTCAAATTAACTGAGAACTACCCATCCCTAGGTTAAGATTGCGGGTTTTTTCGTACAGAAAGAAACTCCAACTTCCAGGCTCGAAGGGGTTGACGAAGGATTAACTTCCTTATTTCTCCAGTGTTTGGGAGTTGAAACAATGCATGTACTTCCTCAGCCAAGTTTTAAATTGAAAGCATACCGTTTAGCAATTTTAGGTATTTCGTTTTCATCATCCTCCCTCCAATCTTTGCATAAACAAAAGCTTGATAAAGAAAGTGAACAGGAGATGTATTTTTTTTGTGAAAATGAAAACATAAAGATGCACACAGTGAATATAAATGAATTTGAATCAAACATTGCATTGCTCATTTCATTGAAATTACCATGAAAGTACAAATAAAATTTGAAAGCAAACAGTCAATACAATCAAAGGAAAATGCAAACAGAAAGAATCAAGGCCTAGTGACTAATCAGCAACAAGGATGAGTTGTCCTGTCTGAAACACTGGCTTTAGGAGATGATCCGTCTGAACTGACTCAAACTTCACTTGGCATGCTCTGGCAAAGGATTATTGACAACATTGGGATTATTATCAATAAAGTCCACAATTTTTAAGTTCACCAATTCTTGTACTCTAGCTTTCAATGCAAAGCAACCTTCCAAGTTATGGCCTGCCCCACCTTGATGGAACTCACAGTGAAGATCAGCCCTGTAGCCTGCTGGGAGAGGATTTAGAGGAGGAGGTAGAGTCCTTGTTGTAATCAAACCTTTCTTTACAAGACATGGATACAACTCAGTATAGGACATCGGGATAGGATCAAAGTTAACCCTATTGCGATTCTGATTCTGTCTAGCAGGCTGACGAGGAGCTTGAACTGGTTGAGCATTGACAATAGGAGCGACTGCAGCTACATATTGTTGTCTCTGACGAGGTTTCCCTTCAACTGAAACAGCGTGGGTATCACCATCCTTTTTCTTTTGAAAATTCCCAGCATACTTCTTAGCACCACTGAAGGCTTCAGCATTAGCAATCCTTCCTTTCTTGATACCTTCTTCTAGTCTTTCTCCAATAGTGACTAGGTCAGCAAAACCAGATGATACACTGCCTATCATCTTTTCCCAATAGAGTGGCTGAAGAGTGTACATGAACAATCCAGACAATTCTTTTTCTGCAAAGGGTGGCTCCACTTGAGCAGCTAGCTCTCTCCAGCGCTGAGCGTATTCCTTAAAGGATTCTTTTTCTTTTTGAGCCATATTCTGCAATTGACGGCGGTCAGGTGCCATGTCCAAGTTGTACTTATATTGCTTTAAGAAAGCATCAGACAAGTCCATCCAGCTTTGGATATGGTTCTTATCAAGTCCCATATACCATTTCATTGAAGCCCCACTCAAGCTGTCTTGGAAACAATGAATGAGCAGTTTGTCATCTTTTGCATGAGCGACCATTTTGTGGCAATACATCACCAAGTGGGTTCTGGGACAGGTGTGCCCCTGGTATTTTTCAAAATTAGGAGCCTTGAATTTTGGAGGAATAACCAAGTCGGAAACCAGACACATGTCCATTACGGCAGCATTAAAGACATCACTTCCTTCCACGGCTCTTATCCTTTTGTCCAGAGTTTGCCATTGCTCTCTGACTTCTTCAATGTATCCAGGTTCTCCCTGACTTTCAGATTGTGGACCGGCAGCATGGTACACGAAAGGATTCTCAGGAACAGCTTGAGCAACATAATGCACAACAGGCTGAGGTTCAGTGAACAAAGGAGCTGAAGATACTGGTGAGACAAACACAGGAGTAGTTGCAAAGGGTGGCGAGTAATTCGGAGGTAACCCAAATTCTGGCCAAGTAGAAGCTGGTTGCTGAGTCAGTGGAGTGTCAACAGCAGCAGTTGAAGTTTCAACAATCACAGTCCTCTGAGGTGGTTCACCTCTGGCGATCAAAACTTGCAGCATTTCTGTGAGCTTGGTCATGCCGGCCTTCAACTCATCAATTTCCATTCTGACTTCGGCGTTGTGTTGTTCTTGATTTTCCATTCTCAATCTAACAGCAGCTCTAGTCCCGTAGTTGTGTTGAGGAAACAGCTTGACGGTGAACAGCTAACTGAAGAAGAAGAAAGTTGAAGTGAGTTTCTGAGACAACTGGGAAGAAATGCATATGTATGCTCATGGATGCAAGAATGCATGAATGCAACAACCACAAACAAGATCACTCGAAGCACACAGGTTCAAAGGTTCACTCTGAAGAGAACACCAGAATACCAGGTTGATAAGTCCACACTGATAGGAAATCCAGAATACCGGGTATGTTGAAGTCAGGGTTTCCTGCAAACCTGTAAACACCCGCCCATTCTCA
This sequence comes from Lathyrus tuberosus, assembly GCA_022829125.1. NCBI lineage: Eukaryota > Viridiplantae > Streptophyta > Magnoliopsida > Fabales > Fabaceae > Lathyrus > Lathyrus tuberosus. Next base: position 1,502,973 of record JALAZF010000323.1, on the reverse strand, counting down.
CATGTGGGTACTAAAAAGCCGGGATCCTCAGTTTCAGATTCTCGATTTGAGAAGCAATAGTACATTCATCCCTCGGGGTACAATACTATCGCCAAACAAAGGGGTCGTCCACTGATTCCCCCAAAAAGGATATCCTATAGCAAGTTCCCAGCATTGGGTCCTCGGATCGACAAGTGTAACGGGTTTGCCATTTCTGGTCTGCCATTATCACATGTCGGGAGAAGAGGCGTTGCTGAGTTCTCGGGAGACGGTCGCCAGAGTCGATAGCTTTCCAGGTTACATCCTATCATCTGCACCAAATGCGCAGGACAGAATATTACCAAAGAAAACCTCGTTCGGATGTAGAGTTTTCATGTATACTTCGTCTGGCCAAATGCCAAACAAGTCACACTACTTTCCACGCTAGTCATAGGTGTATGCTCAAACCTGGGTATTGGGCTTATCTCTCAGAACATCCCAACCTGTCAAACAGAAAATCCAGCCAGTACAGCACAGACAAAAAGCAGTAAATAAATCAAAGTAGGCTAAACCCCTCAAGGGATGGACCAGCAAGAGGTCAATCTGTCCCCAGCAGAGTCGCCACTTTTCTGTAGCGGCTAAATCGTGAGTATAAGCTATTGATTAACTTAACTCGAAAAAGCAAGAGTCGCCACCGCACTTTTATTTTTTCCAAAAAAAGGAAAGGAAAAAGAGCGAACAAAACCTAAAGAGATAAAGGGTAAGGGGGTTGGTTACGTTAAGGGAAGGTGTTAGCACCCAAAACGTCTATAGTACTATATAGAAGCCCTTTGAAATATCTACCGCTTTTGGTCTGAAAAATGTTTGCTTGAAAAGAGATTGAGGAGATGAGAAGAGAAATTGTTTTTAAGATTTTTGTGTTTGGAGAGACTTGTCGTCTCATGCCTACGTACCCACGATGTGCAATGTAGGATCAAAACCCCGTAGTTCGTGGTACAAAGAATGAAAATTGTTTGTTTTGGTTTTTTTTAAATGTAAAGACAAGTCGTCATTTCTAAGCGAATAATTCCGCTTAAAGAAATGAATCATGTCTAAACTTATGAAAAAGTTAAAGTAAAAAGTGCACGAGGGCACAAAAAGAGAGTAAGTGAGTTTGGTGTTTTTTAAGGTCTTTTTGAAAAAGGTGTGAATATGCTTATGTAGTTTAGCATTTGATTAAGAAATGAAAAGAAAAGAGTAAAGTCACTTGACAAAGTCAAGGTTTGTTTATGAAAGCGGTGAAAGTTTGAAAACAAGAAGGTTTTGAAAAAGAGAGAGAGTTTTTGAAAATTAAAGAATGGGGAGGAGAAGAAGAGACTATCCTAAAGCATAAAGTAAAAGCTAAGGATAAGAATAATCTAACCACAATGGAGCCAATCCAAAGCAATATTAAAAGAATTCCATCCTTAAGCAAATTGGACAAATAAAGGCAAGTCTTCAAAGTCTTTGAACCATAATTCCAAAGCAAAGGGAGAAAGGTCCTAAGTCTAAGTCCAAGGTTCCAAGAATTGCATTGGATGTCCAAGGTCTAGGTGCAAAACTCCATGTCCATTGCAAAGGATAGTAACCATAGTCCAAGATTAGAAGCACAAGTTTTTTAGAGGTTTAGGCCTTTATTAATGTTTTTGGTCCAAGTGGACAAAAGAAAAAAGACATAAGCATAAACATGTGTCCAACGGACAAAGGAAAAATTGCGGAAGCATAAACATGATATGATATGATAATAATGAAGCATAAAAGTAAAAGAGAGATAAGGGATAAGAAGGAAACAAGATATAATAAATGATTAGTACAATAGAAATGTTAGTGAATAATGGTATGGTGAACTTAATCATCCACAATCAAAGACAAAGCAAATAGTGTCAAAGAGAATGAAAAAGTAACCGGTTCCGCTTCACATCTTGCACTACGGTGATTAATTAATGCAATTAGTCCAAATATAGTGAAGACTTGAAAGAAGATTGGGATACCCAAAGCAACTACGCATCAAGCTTCAAAGTTTATGGAACTAACACAAACAAATAATCAACCTTGGGATGACGCAACTAATCAAAGTCCGGTCCACGAAAGTACAAGTGTTGAATTGGATTTATTCCGAGTAGGGACAAATTTTGGTCTATGTTAAGCGCACGCCGAGTAATTTGTTCGAGCAATTACCCTACGAATGAGGCCGGCCATGAGATATATGTGTTAATGCACGTGAGATAAACGATATAGGGATCGTTATCCTAAAGCGGTGCCACACGAAAAGAAAAAGATGGAAATGATCTCGTCTCGATCGAAATTCAACAAAGAAATTTCACGATCACTTCGACTTTCATCGATCAAAAAGAAAATAGATGAAGAAAAGTGGATCTAAAAATTATGATCCACACAACCAAACCAAAATGAAATAAAATGAGAAATCAAAATAAAAATAAAAAAAAAAACAAAAATTAAAATAGAAAGGGAAGTGATTGAAGAAATGAAGAGCTAGTCTGTAGAACCAATCCAAGGCCCATACGGCCCAAAACCTTTTTAGAGAAAAGAAATTTAAAAAAAAACTAAAATGTAAATTAAAAAAAATGAAAAAAAAAGGAAATCGAAAAAACAGAAAGATGACATTCATCATCGTCCTCACTCACGGCCAACACTATTCACGAAGAGAGAAAGAAATTGGACTCATCACGGCGGAGCGCGGCGGGACACGATTCTTACGCGGTCTTGATCAAAATCGAACGTAGATTCCAAATATGTATTCATTTTCGTGCAACGGTGTCTAGATGATTCAAATCGGAACCGCGAAGTTCGACGGAAAAGCTTCGATTACCTTCAAAAATGGTGAGAAATCCAACAATCTTCTTCTCCTCTTTTTCTGGATTTGTGTGAACTTTCTGTTGTTGTTGCTTATGGATGTTGGACGAGTAATGTTGAGTGTTGTTGTTGATGTTGCGATTTGTGATTTCGGATTCGGTTTGTGAATTTTCCGAATGTGAATTTGCAGGTTGTTTCGATTTGAATGGAATAACAAAAAATGGGGTAAGGTTTATGGAGTTTGATGGAGAATTAAGAGAATTAAAGGTGGATTGAAGAAGCTTGAAGAAATTTTTGAAGATAGAACAATATTGGTTGAAGCTTGAATTTGATGAAGATGGAGAGAATTGATTAGAATGGTGATGATTTGTGCAGAGTTTCTAGGGGCTATCAAGCTTGAAATTGGAAGGAGGTGAGGTTGTTATTTATAGGAGAATTGGTGAGTGATATACTGCCGTTGTGTGTTGAGTTTATGCGTTTTGTGATGGCGTGGGAATTGTGTGATAAGCTGCAGTTTATGCGGGAAAATGAATTCGGCTGGGTGAAAGTTTGGGCTGGAAGTGTGATTTACGTGTGAGTTGGAGCGGATGGATGTTTGATGTGGGAAGTTGTGGTGTTTACGTGAGGAGGCTTGGGATTAATCTTTCCATTTTTATTTTTGGTAATGTGGATTTGACAGAAAAAATGAAATTGGGCCGGCTAGGAATTGTTGGAAAATGGTTTTTTGCAATTAAATTTTTTTTGTAATGGGCTTGGTAATAATAATAAAAAAGTGATGGGCCATGATTTTTTAGAATTAACATTTAGAAATGGATAATTATTGAAAAAATGGATTTGAAAATGTGGATATGGATTTAAGAAATGGATAAAAATGAAAAGAAATGGATTTGAGAAATTGGTATTGAATGAATAATGGTTGAGTAAGGAAAAATGGTTTATGAAGTGGATTTGAAAACGAAATTTGGATGTGGACTTGGTTTAGAAAAATGGATAATGAAAAAAATGGTTTAGATAGCAAAAAGTGGAATATGTGAAAAATGGTTAAAAGATGTGGATAATGGATAGCAAGTCTCTTTTTTAGCCCAAAACCAAACTTGACTTTTTTCACAAGCCTCTGATAAAGTGCACACAGCTACCACTGAACAATAGCCATTTGAATCTGATTTTCTGAACCCAAAACTCACATGAACCACTGCTTGATAAACTGAAGAATCTCAATCACAAGACATCTTGCTTTTGAACAACCACATGTGACTTGAGATCCCTTCATTGTCTTTGACAAACCTGCACAACACACAGAGAGAGAAACAAGCAAACGGCAGCATATATATATATATATATATATATATATATATATATATATATATTTGCATTTTGGTTAGAGGTTAGATAAACAGGAGCAAGTAAGAAAGAGAAACACACAGGTGCTCAGGAGAAGCACAAATTGTGATCTTGTTTGTGATGTGAAATGCAAATGAGATGAGTGAAATCTTAGGGGTAAAAATTGGGGTCTTACATGGACAAGGTTTAATAAAGAGGTTTTCCAGAATGAATATGAATTTATCTTCAGCAAGGGGTTTTGTGAAAATATCAGCCCGCTGGTGATCTGTATCCACAAATTTTAACTGAAAAATACCCTTCTGAACATAGTCACGTAAAAAGTGGTGTTTTATTTCAATATGTTTTGCCCTAGAATGTAGAATAGGATTCTTAGATAAACAAATGGCAGAAGTATTATCATAGAAGATAGGAATGTTACACTCGTGTATTTGATAATCTTCAAGTTGATTCTTCATCCAGAGTATCTGAGTACTGCACATAGATGCTGAGATGTATTCTGCTTCTGCAGTTGAGAGAGCAATTGTTGATTGTCTTTTGCTTGCCCAAGAGACGAGGTTACTTCCCAGAAACTGACAGTTTCCAGAAGTACTTTTCTTTTCCAAGCTGTCTCCAGCATAATCTGCATCACAGTAACCAGAAAGCTTGTACTCTGATGTTTTCTTATACATCAATCCATGGTTAGTTGTTCCTTCTAGATACCTTAGGATTCTCTTAACAATAGTTAAGTGAGTTTCCCTTGGATCTGATTGGAAACGAGCACAAAGACATATGCTGAACAGAATATCTGGACGAGAAGTTGTAAAATTTAGAAGAGAGCCTATCATACCACGATAAAGCTTCTGACAAACCTTTTTACTTACTTCTTCTTTCTCCAGAATGCATGTCGGATTCATAGGAGTCTTAGTGGGTTTACTTTCTGATATATTGAACTTCTTCAGAAGTTCTTTTGCATACTTGCTCTGATGAATGTATGTTCCTTCTGAACGTTGATCAATCTGAATTCCCAGTAAGAGTCTGAGTTCTCCCATCAGACTCATTTCAAATTCAGCCTGCATTAACTTAGAAAATTACTTGCACAAGGAAATATTAGGAGAACTAAATAAATGTCATCAACGTAGATTTGAACAATCAGAATGTCATTTTTAAAGGTTTTACAAAAGAGTGGTGTATCCACTTTTCCTCTGGTAAAGTCATTTTCTAAAAGAAAGTTACTTAGCCTTTCATACAAAGCTCTGGGACCTGTTTCAGACCATATAATGATTTTTTAAGTTTGAAAACAAAATCTGGGTTTTCAGAACTCTCAAAACCAAGAGGTTGGTGCACATACACTTATTCATAAATATACCCATTTAAAAATGCACTCTTTACAACCATCTGATATAAAGTAATGTCATGATTCACAGCAAATGAAATTAAAATGTGAATAGATTATAACCTGGCAACTGGTTCAAAGGTTTCTGTATAGTCTATCCCTTCATGCTGACTATAACCTTGTGCAACCAGTTGTGCTTTATTTCTTACGACCTCACCATTCTCATCTAACTTGTTTCTGAATACCCATTTTGTTCCAATGACATGAACACCTTTGGGTTTCTGAACAAGATCCCAGACGTCATTTCTGGTGAATTGATTCAGCTCTTCTTGCATGGCCAGAATCCATTAACTTTCCCTAAGAGCTTCATTAACTGTTGTTGGCTCTATTAGAGATGCCAAACCCAGAAGAGTTTCTTCAGAAGGTTTGAATGATGAACAGGTTCTGACTGGATCAACTTTGTCTCCCAGAATCAATTCTTCAGAATGAGAAGTCTTTAGTCTATTCTTCTTCTAATGAGTTAGATTATTTTAAGTTTCTAGTAAGACTGCATCTGAATCTGGAGAGTCTACTTCTTTTGAATCTTCTTCTTCTTTAGATTCTTATAAGGTGATCTTCAGATCTGCAAACTTTTCAACTAGCTTTGACTTTTCAGGGTCAAGCTTATCATTGAATATGACATGAATTGATTCCTCAACAATTCGTGTTTCTGTGTTATAGATTCTATAGCCTTTAGAGCATTTAGAGTATCCTAACAGTAAACACTTTTGAGCTTTGGAGTCAAATTTGCCAATATTCTCTTTAGTGTTCAACATAAAACAAATACAGCCAAAAGGATGAAAATATGAAATGTTGGGTTTTCTATTCTTCCACAATTCATAAGGAGTCTTACTTAGAATAAGTCTTATTGAAATCCTGTTCTAAATGTAACATTCTGTATTTACTGCCTCTGCCCAGAAGTGCTTAGCCATGTCAGTTTCTTAGATCATGGTACGAGCCATTTCTTGCAAAGTCCTATTCTTCCTTTCCACTTCTCCATTTTTTTGTGGAGTTCTGGGACAGGAGAAATCATGGGAAATGCCATGGGAATCAAAAAGATTCTCAAAGTATCTGTTGATGACTTGATTTCGTATCGTTTATTTTGATTCAATTCGTGCATATCTTATTGTATTTTTATCGAGTGATTATCGTTTTATGAATTATTTACTTATGTTTTCTTTCATTTTCCATTTACAGGTCCAATATCAGCTCCATAGAAGGAAAGATCAAGAACTGAGCTAAAAGAGAAGAAAAAGTGAAGAAATTGCAAGTTTCTGCCTCATCCAGATGAATGGCGCTCGCCATCTTCCCAGTTCAAGAGGAATGGCGCCCGCCATAGCAGAAAAGGAGGGAAATTCAAAGTTCAACTGAATGGCGACCATTAAGCCTAAGGCGGCCACCGTTGGTTCGCAGGAGCAGTTTCCTGAGGCAGTTCTGGCAGTTTGCAAGTTAGACTTCAAATTTTGAATTTATGTTCTTGGAGCCAACTTTTTCCTATATATAGAGCATCAGAGGTCTGCATTTGGGGATCCAAGAACCGTACGGAAGCGCTGCCGAAATTTCTAGCCTACCTACTTACATTACCTTCCAAAGTATTGATCACTCACACTGAGAGATTGATACCACTGCTGTATTTTCTTTTATGTGTTGCTGATGTACACTTGGATCAGTTGTTATTAATAGAAGATTTGTTTTTCGTTTAATTACTTCGTATTTCAGGTTATTTACATTTTGTCTATCTTACTGCATTATTTAATCTGACTTTTATGCAATATAACTTGTTTCACCATTAAATTGTAAATCTGAACTTAACCAAAAATTAATCAATATGTATGTCATAAGATTCATAAATGTTACTATGTTAGCATTAGGTTTAAATATGTCTGAGTAAATTTGCATGAGTCGGTAGATTGAGGATTGTCGTTCTAATGGGACTCTGTAGAGCCATCAGTGTTTAATTTAATGTTTTCAAAATTCTGGATTAGGTGTCTAATTTGAATTTAGGCAGCCTTGTCGTGAGAGCGAGAGGTCGTTTAACAGTGTTTCATCACGAGAGTGAGAAACGCACCAAGGCTTGTCCAATAGAGCGTGAGTTTGAGGTAATTGATGGATAGTAGGCATCGGACATTGAGCCTAAATACAGCGAGAGTGCTTTTGGGCCTCATTTAGGTTATGTTAATTTCCAAAACGCACCTTTTAATTACCGAGAGAACGAGAGCAAAATCTTGGGGTCATTAGGCGTGGCTTGTTTAATACCGCGAGAGCGTGAGATCGAGCCTTTAAACTGGTATATCCTTCATATCAATTTCGAGACCTTCGTTAACACCCGAATTTTACAGAGTCCCCAAGGAGCACGTAAATCATTCTCCGGTCTCGTCTTTATTGTTGCTTTTCAAATCCCGTTAAAAACCAAGTTTTCTTTTACCGCCAAATCTAGCCTTAGCTTTACACCGCAATAATCGATCACTCTAGGTTGATTATTAGTCCCTGTGGGTTCAACAATCTTTCAAAACTACGCGATAAGCTGTATACTTGCAGCAGTAATCCGACCAATACGCAAAGTCACGATCAAGTTTTTGGCGCCGTTGCCGGGGACTATTTAGTCAATATTGTGATACTTTCGTTGCACAGTATAGACTAAGGCAACTTTTTATTTTTCCTTTTCGATTAGTCGGTTTTATGCCAAACACTCGCTCACAAGGCGAAGAGTTGGAGCAACCAATCAATGAAATCGAATGTTACACCTTTCTGAGACGCCGAATTAACGAATTCCTTCTCAGATATAACATCCCAGATCCTCTTATTCCATACTCAGATTCGGAAACCGAATCAGAACCAGAACAAAACATGGCCGAAGGACCGAGAAAACGTCCTCTAAAGTATTATGCTATTCCATCACAAGAAGAACCACATAACAGCATTGTTGTCCCAGCTATTAACCGTAATGATTTCGAGCTGAAACCTTCGCTAATATCTGCAGTTCAACAAAACCAATTCTCAGGTAATGCTACGGATGACCCGAACCTTCATTTATCAATATTCGTGCAATATGCAGACATCGTAAAAGCCAATGGAGTTAGTCAAGAAGCAATTAGACTAAGACTTTTTCCGTTCTCATTGAGAGATAGAGCTAGAGCTTGGCTCCAGTCTCTACCATCCCACTCAGTAACGACATGGGACAAGTTGAAGAAAGTCTTCTTAGCCAGATATTTCCCACCAAGCAAGACAGCTATGCTGAGAGCCCAAATTAACGGATTTAAACAAAAAGACAACGAATCTTTATTCGATGCTTGGGAGAGATACAAGGACATGTTGAGGTTATGCCCGCACCATGGACTTGAAGAATGAATGATAATTCATACCTTTTACGGCGGGCTGCTGTACAATACCAAAATGAATCTGTACGCTGCCGCAGGCAGTGCTCTAATGGATAAACCGTATGCAGAAGCTTATGAACTCATAGAGACTATGGCTCAAAACCATTTCCAATGGGGAGGTGAACACGCTGGAGTACAGAAACCAACTCCGAATGGAGGGATGCACGAAGTTAACGGTATAGACCAAGTCAATGCTAAAGTGGACGCGCTTGCTCAAAAGATCGAAAGTCTAGCGATAGCACCACCAGCAGCTATCGTAGCTGCAGTGACACCAAATTGCAAAATTTGCGGAAACCCTGGGCATACAAATGCTGAATGTCAAGTGTTGGCTAGTACTCCTACCGACCAAGTAAATTACGCTCAAGGGAACCCATATTCAAACACTTACAATCCTGGCTGGAGAAATCACCCGAAATTTTCATATTTGAATAACAATGCCTTACATCCACCTAACCCAGCACCTGCTATTCCACCCGGATTTCAGAAAGGAGCGCAACCTGCTCCACCACTACCAAAAAAATCAAATCTGGAAATCATGATGGAAAACTTTATGAATGCTCAAGCTCAGCAAAACAGGGATTTCGCAAATCAAAACGCTCATACGAGTGAATTAATGAAACAATTGTCAAGCAAGCTTAATGCTATGGCTACTTATAATAGAATGTTCGAAACCCAAATCACTCAGGTAGCCCAACAACAATCAACTAATGCAGCCCCCGCTGGAACATTTCCTGGTCAACCACAACCAAACCCAAAAGGTCATGCTAACGCTATTACTTTTCGAAGCGGAACAGAATACGATGGACCCGTTGACCCGAGACTCCAAAATTCAGCCATGCACCAAATTTTACCGAAGGGAACCGAAAAAATAAGAGAACATAGCACGAAGAAGGAAGATGAAAGCAGAAAGGGCGCAGAGAAAGAAACACCCTATGTGCCTCCGCCACCATACAAACCACCTGTGCCTTATCCCCTAAGACTAGCTAAATCCAAAAATGAAGGACAGTTAAGAAATTCGTAGAGCTTCTAAAAAAACTGAATATAATGATACCTTTCACATAAGCTATTACGCAAATGCCCTCATATGCAAAATTCCTTATAGAGATCCTATCAAACAAGAAAAAGTTAGAGGACAACGAAACCGTTATGCTCACTACTGAGTGTAGTGCCATACTTCAAAATAACATGCCTCCTAAACTAAAAGATCCAGGTAGCTTTTCCATACCTTGTTTAATCGGAAAGACTGTCATAGACAAAGTGTTATGCGACTTAGGAGCCAGCGTTAGCCTAATGCCCCTATCCACATGTAAGAAACTTGACTTAGGAGACCTGAGGCCAACGAAGATGTCTGTACAACTAGCAGACCGTTCTGTGAAGTATCTAGTAGGTATGCTAGAAAACGTGCCAGTTCGCATAGGTCAATTTTATATCCCGACAGATTTCGTGATAATGGACATTAAGGAAGACTCTAATATACCAATCATCTTAGGTAGACCGTTTTTAGCAACAGCTGGAGCTATAATAAATGTGAAGAAGGGAAAGTTAACCTTCGAAGTTGGGGAAGAAAAATTCGAATTCATCTTAGCCCAATTCCTAAAAGCCCCTATTTTAGACGATTCATGTTGTTTTCTAGATGTTATCGATGAATGCGTCAGAGAAATGGAGAAGGAACCGACAAGGTACACGGAAGTACTAAAGATTTCAGCCCCTCCAATATTCGAGGACGATAACTGGCGTAGGCCATATCAAGATGACAGTCTAAGAGAATGCCTAGCACTCACACCCGATCCTATGCCTTGCCCAAAGAAACCATCTGTAGAACTCAAAAACATTACCCAAAGATTTAAGGTACGAATTCCTAGACACTGAACTCGAAAAACCCGTAATAGTTAATGCTGATTTAGGACAAATAGAAACCGAGAAACTATTGGAAGTCTTGAGGAAATATCCCACAGCTCTTGGATATAACATCTCCGATCTAAAAGGGATAAGTCCCTCTATATGTATGCATCACATCATGACGGAGGAAGACTGTAAGACATCCAGAGAACATCAAAGACGATTGAACCTTGTTCTAAGCGATGTAGTCAAGAGAGAAGTGCAAAAACTGTTGGAAGCAGGAATCATATATCCGATATCTGACAGCAAATGGGTTAGCCCAGTGCATGTCGTACCAAAGAAGGGTGGTGTTACAGTTGTAACTAATGAAAAAGGCGAGTCTGTAGCCAAACGAACTCAAACTGGATGGAGGATGTGCATAGACTATAGAAAGCTGAATAAGTCTACTAGAAAAGATCATTTTCCTTTACCCTTCATAGACCAAATGCTTGAACGGCTAGCCAAACATTCATATTTCTGTTACTTAGACGGATACTCAGGATTTTTCCAAATACCTATTCATCCTGATGACCAAGAGAAGACCACATTTACCTGCCCCTACGACACATTTGCCTATCGCCGAATGCCATTTGGACTGTGTAATGCTCCCGCAACATTTCAGAGATGCATGATGTCGATCTTTGCAGATTTCATAGAAGACATAATGGAAGTATTTATGGATGATTTCTCTGTATGTGGGGGAAGTTTCGAACACTGTCTGTCAAACCTTGAGATGGTACTTGAACGATGCGTCAAAGTGAACCTTGTGCCAAATTGGGAGAAATGCCATTTCATGGTGCGACAAGGTATAGTTCTTGGACATGTAGTATCTAATAGAGGTATTGAAGTAGACAAATCTAAGATAGAAATCATAGAAAACCTTAAACCACCAAAAACAGTGAGAGAAGTACGAAGCTTTTTAGGGCATGCCGGTTTTTACCGACGATTCATTAAAGACTTCTCTATGATTACAAAACCTTTGACTGGACTACTAATGAAAGAAGCTGATTTCATATTCGATGGAGAATGCTTGAAAGCATTTGAACATCTGAAGAATGCTCTTATTACCGCACCAATTATGCAACCACTTGATTGGAGTTTACCATTTGAAATAATGTGTGACGCTAGCGACTATGCTGTAGGCGCTGTCTTAGGACAAAGAAATGATAAAAGACTTTATGTTATTTACTACGCAAGTAGAACCTTGGACAACACACAGATGAACTATGCGACCACAGAAAAGGAACTCCTGGCTGTTGTGTTCTCCTTAGATAAATTTCGTTCCTATCTGGTAGGAGCAAAAATTATTATCTATACCGATCACGCCGCTATTAGGTACCTGTTGACTAAGAAGGATGCCAAACCAAGACTCTTGAGATGGATCTTACTTTTGCAAGAATTCAATTTAGAGATTAAAGATAAGAGAGGTACCGAAAACGTGGTAGCAGATCATCTCTCTAGGATTGAGGATCTAAAGCCCGAAAGAGTGCCTATAAACGATGATTTTCCTTACGACAGACTAGTAGCCCAGTTGGAAAGGGAAAGCAAAACTGTAGAATGTTCCTTGTTATTTAACGATGCATAGACAAATGAAGTAGTAGAAGCAATCTATACAAAAACCACATTGCCATGGTATGCTGACTTTGTCAACTACCTAGCAGCCAAGGTGCTTCCACCAGATCTAACATACCAACAAAAGAAGAAGTTCCTCCATAATCTTAAACAATATTACTGGGATGAACCCCTATTATTCAAGAGAGGCGCTGATGGAATATTTCGTGGATGTGTCCCTAAATCGGAAATAGAGGATATCATATCCCAATGCCATACTGCACCATATGGAGGACATGTCAGTACATCAAAAACATGCGCAAAGATATTACAATCTGGCCTCTTTTGGCCAAACCTTTGGAAGGACGTTCACATTGCCATTATGAACTGTGACCGGTGCCAACGCACTGGAAATGTTTCTAGATGCGATGAGATGCCATAAAAGGGTATTTTAGAAGTTGAAGTCTTTGATGTATGGGGTATTGATTTCATGGGACCTTTTCCATCTTCTTTTGGAAACAAATACATACTCGTCGCAGTTGATTACGTATCAAAATGGATTGAGGCGATAGATTCACCTACAAATGATTCACGAGTGGTGGTAAAACTTTTCAAGAACATAATCTTTCCCAGATACGGTGTACCAAGAATTGTCATTAGTGATGGCGGTTCCCATTTCATTTCAAATGTTTTCGGGAAACTATTGCTTAAATACGGAGTACGACACCGAGTAGCAACACCCTATCACCCTCAAACTAGTGGACAAGTAGAGGTGTCAAATAGGGAGATCAAGCAAATTTTAGAGAAAACCGTTGCAACCTCTAGGAAGGATTGGTCTACTAAACTTCATGAGGCTCTGTGGGCTTACATAACAGCCTACAAGACCCCCATAGGAACCACACCGTACAAGCTAGTTTATGGAAAGTCATGCCATCTGCCTGTGGAACTTGAGCATAAAGCTTATTGGGCCATTAAGACCCTGAATATGAACTATAAGGGGCAGGAGAGAAAAGGATTATAGATATCCATGAACTAGAGGAACTAAGGCTTGATGCCTATGAAAATGCCAAAATATACAAAGAAAGAACCAAGAAGTGGCATGATAAAAGGATAACAAAGAAGAAGTTTAACGAAGGAGATATAGTTCTTCTCTTTAACTCTAGGCTTAAACTCTTTCCCGGAAAATTACGTTCTAGATGTTCTGGTCCTTTCGAAGTTACAAAAGTCCTACCAAGTGGAGCAGTTGAAATTAGAGGAAAGTCTAATGAGACGTTCTTTGTGAACGGCCAGAGACTCAAGCACTACCACTTAGTAGAAAACAAGGAATTCATCACTAGTTACAAGTTGGAAGAGCTTCCCGCTCTTCCCGATAAATGATGCCCTTTTCTATTCTAATGTCGAGCTTCCGACATTAAACAAAGCGCTCCGTGGGAGCTAAACCATGATTTTTGTTGTTTTTATCTTTTTTGTTAGTTTTAGGATACCGCATGCATGTTTAGTATAAAGTCTTTACAATATGCATCACTGTTTGTTGCATCTCATTATTGTTGCTATCATTATCAGTATTATGATTTTTTTTTACTAACGCGTAGCTAATAGTATTATTTCCCTAATAGTGTATTATTTTTAAAAAATTTTAGGATACCCTTCTCTAATAAACCTTTGGCCAGAAACCATGCAGACATTTGAGAACCGTGTCGTCGTTTTCAGGAACGATGTCCAGAGACGTCGATTTGAGGCTTTGTCTCAAAGGGACTTTGGTCTGTCCATCTACCCCGACGACTCGATTATGCGAACCCTTAGCATCCGAGACAGTGTTGTTTTCCTTTTGAGTCAAATTGGCTGGTCTCACTTTGCTTTAGAGAAGAGATTTAGCACTTACCGTAGCCTGACCTTGGAGTTCCTAAGCTCCCTCTACTATGATGCCACCCGTGGTTTCGGATTTGGCCGTGGATTGGCTACCTTCAGGTTATTCGGAAAAAAGTACAGATTCACCCACCATGAACTTGCTGAATTATTGGGTTTTCTTAATGAACCCGATGTTGTGACCAGGACCCCTGTTGATGCCTTCACTAGCTATGATCTTCAACATTTCTGGGGTACCGTAGCTGGAAACGGCAATGCCGAACCTGATGCCTTATTTTCTGAAAACATCCACAACCCTGGATGGAGACATTTCCATAAGGTTCTTGCTCACACCTTCTTTGGCAAAGAAGAGAACATTACATCTGTGTCGAGGGATGAGCTATATATCATGCTCTGCGCATCCCAAGGAAAGCCTGTCAATGCAGCCTCGTATTTGCTTGCTAATTTCAGTCGTATTGCCTGTGATACCTTTGAGCCAATCTTAATAGGTGGGCGGGTGACTATGATTGCTGATGCAATCGGAATGAGGTACCATTTGAACCGTTCCTTTTCATTCGGTGGTTTTCGCCCAATGGACATTTGTTTTTGTTTTAACAGAGGCATTATTGCTAACCTTGGCCTGGTTGAATTTGAGTTACTTATCGATAATGTTGTAGTCCATACTTTCACCTTACCCAACCATGAAAAGACCAGTGTGCACAATAAGGACAATTGGCTCTATGACTTGGAGGTCGTTAATGAGTTTTTGACTCCACCCAACTCTCCTTAGGCTTACCAAAACCGAGATACCGTTATGTCTGCCGAGGCCACTCAAAGTTCCGAGGTCGATCCTGATATACCACCTTTGAATGTAGATGCTGCTATTAATGCTCTCTAGTCCGAAGTGGATTCCTTCCGAGATGAGATTTCCTCTCTCCGAGTCGACTTCATTGGACTTATGGATGTTGTACATGAGGAGTTAGACCATATGTTCCAAATTGTCTACTCCCTTAGACAACATCATGGATGACCCATTAGTCGCACCTATTTTCCTATTTTTCTTAGGATAGTTTGTTTACATGTATATTGTTTCCCTTTCTTGTATCGTTTGTACTGTTAATTTCTATTCCACTGTGTACCGTCGGGATGTCGACGTGTAAATGTAATGCACTACTGTTCCATTTAATGCAAGTTTCCTTTCCTTCAAGTGTTTTTAATGTTTAGCTTATTGTGTTTTGTCAATAAAATAATAAGAACTCAAAAATATGTCACAACACTGCATTCTGTAGGAGTGAGGACACAAAATTCGTGTCTGAAGCAAATGGTGCTCACCATTATGCATAAGGCGTTCGCCGTTCCTTTAAAAGGGAAGAGCGCGTGTTTTACTTCTAAGACACAATTTTGCCTCCTCTTCTCCCCATTTAAACCATTCTTGCATGTTCCCTAGACCCCCTAAGCACCTAGTAAACCTCTCATTATCCCACATTAAATTCCAACCATCCATATTCATCCATTTAATCCCTATTTAATCTCACTAATACACACATTTCAAATCATCTCTCTCAAAGCCCACTTTCCATTCTCTACCCATTTCAGAAAAATATTCACAAACACCATCCTCCTAAGAAACAACTATGGAAGCTAACCAAGAGATAGATTTCATGGGCATTGAGTTCCCCGAAGGAACTGTCGGAGCCACCATGCGTTCGAACTTTCTCCGAGTATCCAAAAGGCCAGTCTATGCCACAAGGTATCCAGAACCGGAAACTCTTCGCACCTTGGGTCTTTATGATAGCGTCTCGTGGATGCTCAGGAACTTAAGTATGACTCGTTTCTGCTCCATGTTTAATCCCTCTTCCGTTAGACTTAGTTATGAATTTCTTAGTTCAGTCCGCTATGACCATGATATTAACCACACCACCAGAACCATTTATTTCAGAATGTTTAACGTAGATTATTCGCTAACTCATGAGCAGATAGCTGAATATTTTGGTTTTCCTACCGGTGAGGGTCTTGCGACTCAAGCACCCTTGGACAGTGACTGGGAGGAAGGAGCTTTCCAATTTTGGCATCAAATAACCAATACAAGAACTGCCAAATGGGAGGGTTTGAAAGCCACGACCGTCCATAACCCTGATATTCGTTACTTTCACCGCACCCTCGTCTCCACCATTTTAGGACGAGAAAACCCAGGGAACCTGAA
The DNA here is from genome assembly GCA_022829125.1 of Lathyrus tuberosus. Lineage (NCBI taxonomy): Eukaryota > Viridiplantae > Streptophyta > Magnoliopsida > Fabales > Fabaceae > Lathyrus > Lathyrus tuberosus. Next base: position 1,486,637 of record JALAZF010000323.1, on the reverse strand, counting down.
TTCTTAGGATCTGTTTTTTATTCACTGTGCACTTTTCCAAACCCGTGTGAATCCTACACCGTTCCTCTTAGCCCATTTTATTAGTGTAGCGAACAGAGTCGGTGGTTCCATCTGTATAGGTGGTATCATTACTGCCATAGCTATCTCTTTAGATTTAGAGGTCAACTTGGAAAACGAAGAGAGCATACCTTGTCTCTATGCTGACATTGACTCTTGCCGTAATGCGCGGCTTGTCAAGAGTTTGCATCGTAACAAGTATCACTTTATTGTCCGGACACATGAGTTCCTAGGTTTTTCTCTGCCAAATGCCGAGCGCATAAATGTGCGTCAAAGCGCCAATTAGCTATTTGATTTAGGAGCACGTGATGTAGAGGCAGAGAGCGTTAAGAGGCACTACCGTGATGTCATGAGGAAGCATTCTGAGCAGCCTCGTACTCATAGCCATACCACTGACATACCTGGGTCTAGCACCCAAGCACACACGACACCTTTTTCTGATTTTACAGGTATTCGTTCGTCATTGGATGAAGTCCTGTAAGAGCTTAGACAACAGAGAAAGAGAGAGAGAGATAGATATCGCGCATGATGTGCAGATGCATGAGTTAGAGAGGAGGCAATACGAGTTTATGGCCAGGGCCGAGTCGGATTTGAGAGATGTTGTCTCAGAGATGGCGGGACTGCGTAGGGAGGTAAACCGAATTGCAGATTGTGTCCAACATGTCCCACAGGATAACCCAGCCATCAGGCAGGATAGACACCCTCGTGGAGGGCGTGCTCGCTATCATTGATGTATCCAGGTTCTATTGCTCCTTCTTTCACCTTAGGCTAAGACATTGAGGACAATGTCTAGTTTAAGTGTGGGGGAGGAGTCGTTTATTTCTTTTATTTATTTCTTACTTTCTAGTTTAGTTTGTTTTTCATTATCGAGTCATATGCACGTTTGAGTCATTTTTACTTTACCTTTTTCCTGTGTCTAATAACTCCCGTATTTGACCCCAAATTTCAAAAATTTTGTTTAGACTCAAAGGCATGACACGTATAGTATAGGTTGTTTCATTCTTTGATTTAGGCTAGGTAGGCAGACTTGGGAAAGTTTTGAAAATGTCGGTACCGTTCCTACACCTTAGATTCCCTAAATATGTGATATTGATTTAAATAGACATTATGCCATGACCTTATGCCTAGTCTCTTAGAAGTAACCTCTTGATTAGTTTTTTCTAGCAGTCAGCACCATTCGTGTGTACGAACTAAGTAACGAACCAATGCAAATATGTGTGATCTCAAAAGTTGATTCATGTGATTTTTATAGAAAAAACGAATGAAAGACATGTTCCCGCTAAGTTAGGTGGTCCTCACCCGACCATTTATCCTAAAGGTTTGGACTCTTGAAATTCGTAAGAAAAAGAAAGCATAATGTGCGAAAAAGAAAAAAAATTGTGTAGAATAAGAGATCATAAACACTAACAAGTTCGTTTACCATGTAAGTACACAGGATAACGGGCTTAATGTGATTGCGGTCGAATGAAAAAGATGTGAAATAAGATGAAGGATATAGGTCTAGTTATAATGTCATGATTTGAATTGGTATTGCATAGGAAAGGAGTATTCGTCCGCTTTTGTGGAGTCGTGTCATTACGGTATCCTTGTTTTCACTATCCAGTACCCATCCGTTTCACTTTAGCCTAGCAACCTTGTGCTTAGATTGTTTTTGTCGTGCCTAAGAGTCTAAACATCATGCTTACTATTTTATTACATTGGGAGTTTGCTTGAGGACAAGAAAAAGTCTTAGTGTGGGGGAGTTTGATGACTCGATTTTGTATCGTTTATTTCGATTCAATTCATGCATGTTTTATTGTATTTTTATCGAGTCATTATCATTTTATGCATTATTTACTTATGTTTTCTTTCATTTTCCATTTACATGTCCTATATCAGCTCCATAGAAGGAAAGATCAAGAACTGAGCTAAAAGAGAAGAAAAAGTGAAGAAATTGCAAGTTTCTGCCTCATCCAGATGAATGGCACTCGCCATCTTCCCAGTTCAAGAGGAATGGCGCTCGCCATAGCAGAAAAGGAGGGAAATTCAAAGTTTAACTGAATGGCGACCGCCATTAGGCCTAAGGCGACCTCCGTTGGTTCGCGGGAGCAGTTTCCTAAGGCAGTTCTGGCAGTTTGCAAGTTAGACTTCAAATTTCGAATTTATGTTCTTAGAGCCAACTTTTTCTTATACATAGAGCATCAGAGGTCTGCATTTGGGGATCCGAGAATCGTGCGGAAGCGCTGCCAAAATTTCTAGCCTACCTACTTACATTACCTTCCAAAGTATTGATCACTCACACTGAGAGATTGATACCACTGCTGTATTTTCTTTTATGTGTTGCTAATGTACACTTGGATCAATTTCTATTAATAGAAGATTTATTTTTCGTTTCATTACTTCACATTTCAGGTTATTTACATTTTGTCTATCTTACTGCATTATTTAATCTGACTTTTATGCAATATAACTTGTTTCACCATTAAATTGTAAATATGAACTTAACCAAAAATTAATCAATATGTGTGTCATAAGATTCAGAAATGTTACTATGTTAGCATTAGGTTTAAATATGTCTAAGTAAATTTGCATGAGTCCGTAGATTGAGGACCGTCGTTCCGACAGGACTCTGTAGAGCCATCAGTGTTTAATTTAATGTTTTCAAAATTCTGGTTAGGTGTCTAATCTGAATTTAGGCAGCCTTGTCGTGAGAGCGAGAGGCCGTTTAACAATGTTTCGTCACAAGAGTGAGAAACGCACCAAGGCGTGTCCAATAGAGCGAGAGTTTGAGGTAATCGCCGGATAATAGGCATCGGACATTGAGCCTAAATGCAGCGAGAGCGTTTTAGGACCCCATTTAGGTTATGTTAGTTTCCAAAACGCACCTTTTAATTACCGAGCAAGCGAGAGCAAAATCTTGGGGTCATTAGGTGTGGCTTGTTTAATACCGCGAGAGCATGAGATCGAGCTTTTAAACTGGTATATCCTTCAGATCAATTTTGAGACCTTTGTTAACACCCGGGTTTTACGGAGTCCCCAAGGAGCACGAAAATCATTCTCCGGTCTCGTCTTTATTGTTGCTTTTCAAATCCCATTAAAAACCAAGTTTTCTTTTATCGCCAAATCTAGCCTTAGCTTTACACCGCAATAATCGATCACTCTAGGTTGATTATTAGTCCTAGTGGGTTCGACAATCTTTTAAAACTACGGGATAAGATGTATACTTGCAGCAGTAATCCGACCAATACACAAAGTCGCAATCATCTGTTCTCAAATTCTCTGCCATGATCACTTCTGACTCTAACTATTTTGCAATCCTTCTCTGTTTGCACTTGAGAGAAAAAGGTAGAGAACACATAATGAGACTCATCCTTGTGTTTTAATAATTTTACCCATGTCCAATGACTATAATCATCAATGATTACTAATCCATACTTATTTCCACTGATTGAAGCAGTCTTCACTGGTCCAAACAAATCAATGTGTAGAAGTTCTAACGGTCTAGAGGTGGACAGCAAACTTTTAGCTTTAAAGGAAGTTTTAGAGAACTTTCCTTTCTGACATGCTTCACAAAGAGCATCTGAAGAATACTTCAGATTTGGCAAGCCTCTGACAAGTTAAAGCTTATTTAGTTGAGAAATCCTCCTCATGCTAATATGGCCTAAACGTCTATGCCATACCCATTACTGTTCATTAACAGACATTAAGCATTTGACATTCTGTTCACAAAGATCAGAAAGTCTAATTTTATAAATGTTGTTTTTCCTCTTTCCGAAAAATAGGATTGAACCATTTTTCTAACTTACAACCTTACAGGACTTTTGATTAAAGATGATATCATAATCATTGTCACTAAGTTGACTAATTGACAACAATTTATGCATCAAACCATCGACTAAAAGAACATCAGTAATAGAAGGAAGGTTACCATTACCAACAGTTCTAGAGCCAATGATTTTTCCTTTCTGGTTTCCTCCGAAACCGACGAAGCCTCCAGGCTTAAGTTCCAGACTTTGGAACATATGCCTTCTTCCCATCATGTGTCGTGAGCAACCACTGTCCATGTACTATGATTGGTGTTTCAACTGAGCTGCTAAGGATATATGCAACATAGATTATCTTGTCCTTAGGTAGCCACTTTCTGGGTCCTCTCTTGTTAGTTTTCCCAGAGTGTTTAACAACTTTGGGCTTTTGTGCAACAGGATAATCAAGTAGATTTGTGCATGATATTTGACTTTAGAAATAGATTTCTGTGTCGGTGGGGGTTCTTGTGCAAACTCAAAGCAAACAATCTCAGTGCCAGAAGGCACAAAATGGTCATAGAGAGATTATGGTTTAACAGGTTGACTTTCGTCAATTTCAAAATATTATGTACATCCCAAACCTTTCTTACCATTTCTGCTAACTCCATCGATCATGGAAGTTATTTTTCTTCTATCTATGCTTTTAGCTAGAAAATACTGGAATGCTATATCATACTTGTTGATACAGCTTGTGTCAGAGACATTGGAGATTAATTCTTCTTCTAATTTAGAAATTTTGCTTTTCAAAGCACAATTACTATTTTTTAAGGAAAAACTGTTTTCATTTAGAGAAGAATTATTTTGCTCAAGCTTATCATTTTCCTCAGATGCAATTACATGTGATCTTTTAAGATCCTTGTATTTACTCTGAAGAGTTTGATACTTTTCCAGCATTTTTGAAAGACAGGACTCTAATTCACAACGAGAGAGTTTAGATAATACCTCTGGGTCAGAGTCAGAGTCTGATTCTGGTTCTGATGAAATTTTGTCTTCTGGTTCTCCAGAAACTTCAGCATCAATTGTTGCTAATAACGCAATGTTTGCTTGTTCTTCATCAGAGCCTTCTTCATCTTCAGAATCAGAGTCATCCCAAGTTGCCATTAGTCCCTTCTTCGCTTTGGAGAAGTTCTTCTTAGGCTTCTTTTCTTTCTTAAGCTTTGGACACTCATTCTTGTAATAACCTGGCTCATTACACTCATAGAGATGACTTCTTTTTCAGAGTTCTGCTTCTTCTGTCCAGATGATGACTCAGAGCGGCCTTTGTTTCTTCTTGAACCTCTGAAGTTTCTGTGTTTCCAGAGTTTGTTGATCCTTCTGGAAATCAATGACAAATCATCTTCTGATTCTTCATCAAAATCTTTTGATTCTTCTTCAGCTTGATAAGCCTTTGCCTTTTTAGGTTTAGACTTAAGAGCAATAGTTTTACTCTTCTTCTGAGGTTCATCTTCTTCAAGCTCTATCTCATGACTTCTTAAAGAACTAACAAGTTCTTCAAGACTTATGCTGTTAAGATCCGTGGATAGCTTTAGAGTTGTTACCATCGGTCTCCATTTCTTGGGAAGACTTCTCAATGATCTTTTTAACATTATCAGCAGTTGAGTAACCTTTCTCCAGAACTTTAAGTCCTGTGACTAGCAGTTGAAACCTTGAAAACATAGTCTCAACTGTTTCATCATCCTCTATTCTGAATGCCTCATATTTATGGATTAGGGTCAGCGTCTTTGTCTCCTTAACTTGAGCATTTCCTTCATGAGTCATTCTCAGAGAATCAAAAATAGATTTGGCAGTATCTCTATTTGTTATCTTCTCATACTCAGTATAAGAGATAACATTTAGCAATATGGTTCTTGCCTTGTGATGATTCTTGTAATCTTTCTTTTATTAGTTGGTCATTTCACTTCTAGACACTTTAACACCTGTAGCATCAACTGGGTGACTGTAGCCATCGACTACCAGATCCCAAAGATCTACATCATAACCAAGAAAGAAACTTTCAATTCTATCTTTCCAGTAGTCAAACTTTTCACCATCAAAGACTGGTGGTTTGGCGCTGTAATGATCTTTCTCTTCTACAACAGGATTAACATTAGTTGCAGCCATGATATCTCACACAAATACTGGATCGGTACTGAACACGGTGAAGTGTTGATAAATCTTTTTATCACAATCAGAACCGCATCTCTGATGCCAATTGAAGGTGGGAGAAAAACACAAGAAAATAGGGGTTTGAATTGGGTTTTCAAAATGAAAGCTTTTTGTGAAACACAAACAAAGATCACAAATAGACAAACAATAGAGAAAGACACATGATATATCCTAATTCACTTGAAAACTATCAAGTTAATCCAGTTTACCCGCCAAGGTGATTTCGCCTTATACACAAGGACTTAATCCATTATAATCAAACTAATTATAACTGCACTAGCAACTGCTAGTGACTAACATACACAGACTAACCGTCTCTTCTTAAGGCTTCTGACCCAACTAGTCCCTTAAGGAATACAAACAACTGTTTGATCGAATAAAATACTTACAATGAAGTGCTTCTACATAAGCTGATATAAACACAATTTCTAGCTCAAACTAACTTTGAGAAAATCTATACAGTAAGAACAATTTTTCTTCTTTGTATTGTAGTGCTTTACTGTTCACTCATTGATTTCTCTGTTTCATATCAGTGTTTCTTTTGTATATCAATATCACTCATTAATTTCAACGTAGACTTGTATGTATATGTGTGTGTCTCTTATTTTCTTTGAGTGATCAAGTCCTTATATAGCCAGAAAAAGATCTGTTGAAGGGCAGATCAGGAATATCAGTAAAATTAATGGCGACTTGAAATAATGTCGTTATGCTGGGATGAAAATCGTACACTGAAGTTGTCATTTGTACCACCAAATTTGAGTAGTGGAATGGTAGTGGAAAAGAACGTGTTTGATCTGTACTATGTACTATTTTCCCTCGCAAACGCTTCATCTTCTTCTATTCATCAGAGGCTTCGGAATTGATATGGTTGAAGCATGATCAGAAGAATTGATCATTGGGTCTTCAGAGTCTTCAGAACTTGTTCAGCAAAACCTTGTCTTTAGAGTCTTCAACACTCCTTCTTCAGAACCCTTGGTTATCAGAAACATAAGTCTTCAGAGTCTTCAGAACTTGTTCAGCAGAACCTTGTCTTCAGAGTCTTCAGATCTTGGTATTCAGAAACTTAAGTCTTTAGAGTCTTCAGAGCGTTGTTCATCAGAACCTTGTCTTCAGAGTCTTCAACACTTAGTCTTCAGAAGATAAATATCAAAGTTATATTCAGAGCCAGAATCCAAGAGAACATTGCAGCAACAACATATTGTCTTCTTAGAGTCTTTCTGAAGCACAGTAGATCAGAAGCAATCTTGCTTCTTTGATGCAGAAGCGACTTTTGATAATTTGAGAGTGACGTTGCACATGATTTTTATCAGAGTCAGAGCTATCTAGATCAGAATCAGATTTGTCTTTATCAGAGTCAGAACCTGTTCATCAACACTTCAGAAAATAAACGTTAGAGTACCAAAATTGTTCTCACACAAATACAACTTTGTTATTATCAAAACTTAGAGATATCTTGCATAACTAAATCTTGTTCTAACAACTATTTTTGGTGGGTTGGACCATGGTTTTTGACTCGGTGTCCTAAACTTTCCCACTCTGACTAACACACTTAAAAAATGGGGCTGGGCGGGCCAGGGTGGATTTCGCCCTCGGACTTTTCGTTACATTTTTTTTATTTAGAAAGAAAATTGGGCAGTATATTGAGGAGTCTAATCCACTAAATTTTTTTCTCTTTAAATTGTAAAAAACTAAATGTTCCTTCTTCTTATACAAATATAATCTTATTATATCCTTCCAAAATTAGATTTCTTTTCATTTGTTTCATTTGTCATCGTGCCTATCCCTCTACTTCACGGTCACTACTACAAAATACACCTTTGGTAACATAATACTATTACGGTTATGCCTTCCACCGTAGTAATATCGCAAACTGGAAGCGCCTAATGTTTATTTATTTTTTGAAAGATATTTAATCATGGTTGATATAAACAATCGTGGTGATAAAGTGAGTGGTACAAGGTTCGAATCCGGACAACTACATTTATTCCATTTTTCCTATTACAAAAAGCGTGTGCCACTTAATTTCATAAATAAATAAAAAATTGAAAATGATTTAATCACGGTTTTAATATTCAACTGTTGTAATATGATCTGTACAACCTTTGTACTTTCCAAAATAGAGAAAACGTTATTCCCAAAATAGAGAAACGACTATAATGATGATTGAAATTTTTCTTCATTTCTCAAGACGGTCACAAGTCATTCAAGAATATCAACCATTAGAAGTAATCATTGTAAGGATTAAGTCATCAGATGTTTCATCTTTAACCTCTTCTATAAATGCACAGTTTTATATAATGAATTTCCACTTTGTTGTACCCCAAAATTTGCCCGCCCTATTTCTAACATTTAAATTATTTTTAACTTTGATTTTATAAGTTTTTTGGTTCAATTTCACTAATATTTTAACAGTAATTTTTATTCAAAAATAGGTAACAGTTTACTTTAAATTGTTTAAATAACAAATAGTTGTTTGACCTTCATATGCTTTCAAGTGCATTTTTATTTCTAATAAACAAGATAACACAATTGGTAAAGAGTAAAAGCTTGCAAGCATCTTCAAACTATTCTTCTTAACTTCATAGCAACTAGGCAAGGCAACGGGGCGGGTCGGAGACAGTTTTTTCCTCCCTCAAACACAAATCTAAAACCCCAAACAATCCCTGTTCCCCGCCCCAAACCCAAATAGGATGGAGAATTAAAACTCAAATTCGTCCTAAACGGGTTCGGGTATCCCTGCCCCGTCATCATACATTTAGTGAAATCAATTTTTTTAACTGAAATATTTATTTTTTCCAAAATCAAATTACTTTAAAAATAATAAAATAAAACAATTTTTAAAAAAATTCAATGCATACATTTCTAATATTTTAAATTATAAATACAAATTAAAATATCAAAATATTACCACATTTTTAATATTCTAAGTTATAAAAAATAATAATAATGTACATAATGAAACAAACAGAGCGGATTCGAGGGCAGGTTCGGGGTGGGTATTAGTTTCCCCATTACCTGACTCGTCCCCATATTTTATAATCAAGGAAAATCTCAAAACCGAACTCAAACCCAGTCAAAACGGGTTTTCCCCGTCAAGTTCGGGGCGAGTTTGGGTGGGTACCCGCGGGTATGAGTTATGTTGTCATACCTAATAGCAACATAAGTTCTCCATCTGAGAATACTAACAGAAATATCTCAACTGAAGTCACCACATTACAACACCATGATCAACAGTCAACTGAGGGGGTCTAGCCATCTAGATTGACTGCTGTCAGGGATACATTTAGGGTTAGGAAGGTTAAGAAGAAGAAGAAGAAGAAGCTGAAGAAGGAGAAGAAAAATGTTTTGAGGAAGATTTGTTACTATAATTCTGACGAGGGTAGTGAGGAGAGAGTCATAGATTATGAAGATTCCTTTGCTGCTAGGGGTTATTATTTCGACATTGACAAAATTATGTAATGAAAAAATTATGTTTTATGTAATCTTCCCTTTTAGACCTCTTAATGAAATTATGTTTTATATACTCTTTCATTTATATACTCTTTCCTCTTTACAAAAAAAATAGTACAAGCCAACAAAAATAACAACAACAATAATAATAGTAATGAAGAATAATAATAATAAAAATTAAAAACTCTCTCACTATTGCGTTCATAAATAGATAAAAAAAAATTAAAAGTTATATAACCACGGTTTTACAATACAACCGTTGTAAAATTTGAACATTACATCATGGTTTTTCTTTCTAACTGTGATGAAAAGTGATATTTTTAAGAATATAAGCGAAAGTATCTATCGTTCAGTACATAACACATGTTTCTCTCAAAATAAAACCCTAACATATTTCACTCATCTCTCTCATAAGATAACCCTAACATTCATTTCACTCTTTAAACATACTTCAACCTTAAGATTCGTATTCACCAATCGTTATCTTAAGGTTCGTTCATTAAACTTATGCTTCAATTTCGTTTACGTTTCTTGCTGAAAATGGGTTCTCATATTTTCATTTGGTGAATGTTCTCATTTTTCAGATTCGTCTTCACCACATTAACGAAGCGCATACTTTGGCTATGATACATATGGTTTGGGTAGCTATGAAGAAAAATACAAGAAGTATGAAGCTATTGTGTAAACTTCATTCATCTTGTACTTCTTCTTAGCTTCATAAACTAGATGAACTTCATAATTTGTTCTAGATCCACTATTAGTTTAAAAAATGTGTTTTCTTGAAACATTACATAATATCTTGTGTTGTTGTATGTCGTTGTATGTTGTTGTTTTTACTTCTTTTTTTTTTGTTGTATGTTGTTGTGTTGTTGATAATGTTGTTGTATGTTGTTGTTGATTAATGTTTTCAGAACAAGAACAAAACATTGCTAAGTCACAAGAAAGAAGCTTCTTGTGACTTAGCAATGTTTTGTTCTTGTTCTGAAAATATTGATAAATGTTTTGTTCTTGTTGATAAATGTTGTTGTATGTTGTTGTTGTTATTGTTGATTAATGTTTTCAGAACAAGAACAAAACATTGCTAAGTCACATGAAAGAAGCTTCTTGTGACTTAACAATGTTTTGTTCTTTAAATTCTTATATGATATGTAGATGAAGTTGAGTTTATTATATGCAATGTAGATTGCTTGTTTCACTAACCCTTCACTGAAAATACATTTCATTTAAATTGACATAGAAACTTCTAATTTGAAAATTAAGTTGTATTTGAAAACCAACTTATATTAATCAATGTTTTTCAAATTGCATCCATCTCACCATTCATCTCATGTTGTTTGACATTTAGAATGTGGTTCAATGACCTGATTCCTTCATTACATCCATATCTTCTCTTATAATTTAATTTGAATAACAATAATTTATTGATATTATTCAAATTATACTAGAATAGAATGAATTGATGTCATGAAAGACTTAGACCGTTGAATCACATTCTATATGTTAAAGAGCGGGAAATGAATGATGAGACGCATGCAATTTGGAAACAGTGGTTTGTGTAAGTTGGTTTTCAAGAATAGTTTAATTTTCATATTATATACTTCTTTATCAATTTGAATGGTTGTATGTTGTTGTGAGGTTTATTAAAAAAATAGCAATCTACATATTTTATAATAAACCTGAAGGTTGAGAAACACAAGAAAGGGGAGTTTGAAATGGGTTTCATATTTCGTCCCCATTTGCGAAATTTAAATCAACTGCGTTAACAAGTAAATAAAATAAATGAACGCAATTATTTTATCCTGGTTCACTGTTAACGAAGTTACTCCAGTCGACCCCTCAAGGTGATTTCGCATTATCCAAATGACTTAATCCACTAATCATCAACATGATTACAACCACAATGGAAACCCTACATTGCCTTCTTGAGAATCCTAGCATTCATCCTTCTCTCAAGGAAATATCCTCCATGCGGCTACACCACGACTTGGCCCTCTCGAGCATTCTGGTCACCATTCGACCACTCAAGAAACATTACCTTTTTCAAGGATTTTCTTGTGCACTAATATGCTTCTTACAAGCTGATTACATAAATGAAGTACAATAGCAAGTAGTGAGCAACAACTCCTTGCTTTCTAATACAGAATCTAACTAAAAATAAATCTCTAAGAGATTATAAAGCTCCCTAGTTCTATATTTACTTAAAAGCTTTCTTATTGAGCACTGCAGCTTCTTATCAATAGCTTTAAGCTTCTATACTCCTTTCTGAGTAGATGATGCTTCTTCCAGCTTAACTATCAAGATCAACTAAGTTACTATGATTCACTTATTGATGTTTCACTTGATGAGTTTCACATGGCTTTAGCATGTTGCATCGTTATGCATTCTTCATCATTCTGCTTCAGCTTCTTCTCCATTGAGCATTCTTCATTTAAGCTTTAGCTTGCAACATCTTGTACTCCTTTCTTGAGCATATAATGCTTTTTCCAATTCAAACATCAAGTTCAACTAAGCTACTATGCTTCACTTATAATGTCTCACTTGATAAGTTTCATATGGTGTTAGCATATTCATCGTTTGTGCATACTTGTAGTAGCAGCTTCATCTTTGCTTGCTACATGTTGATTTGTTTGTTGTGTTGAGTGATAAAGCTTTGTATGAACAGTAAACAACAATCTTTTATCTTTCTCTCTTGTGATCAATGGCTGCTTCAGCAATAATCTATATCTTCAAGCCATGAGCCACCTTACTTCAAGCTTCGAGTCTTCAATTTATAGAGCAGGAGAGAATAGATTCGTTGAGGGGTATTATTGGAAACATATTCCAATAGCAATATCCCAACGTTCATATGAAGGAATGGTCAAAATCACTGTACGAAGATCTGCTCTAACGCCACCTTCTCGAGGTAGAGGATACAGAGTTTTAATACTATTATATTCAGCTTGAAACTATTATGATCTTCAGTCTTCTAGCATCTTCAGAGGCTTCAGATATTGATTTGATGAAGCGTATTGTAGAAGAGTCATTCTTTATGGAGTCTTCAGAAACTCAATCTTCATAATTCCAAGATCTTTGTTCAGCAGAATCTATCTTGAGAATCTTCAGCATTCGTTCTTTTGAAAACATAGTATTCAGAGTTTTCAGAACCTGTTCCTTCAGAACCTTATCTTTAGAGTCTTCAGATTTCATTAAGCACGTCCTTTGTCTTCAAAGTCTTCTGCACTTTGTCTAATCAGAATCTTGTCTTCAGAAACTCTTCAGAACTTGTTCTTCATAAAATGTGTCTTCAAAATCTTCATAGCTTGTTCACTTGAGCCACGTCTTCAGAATTCTCAGAACTTGTACCATTAAAAGCGTATCTTCATTAGAAAGTCTTGTAGACCTTTCTCATAAAGTCTTAATTAGAATGTTCAGAACTAACTTTCATTAGAACCGTTGTCTTAGAAACATTCATGAATCTTGACTTTACTTTGTACACACATATATGTTTTCTTCCAGAGTGTTGATAATTGAGTCTGATGACATCACACACCTTCTTATCAGATTCAGAATCATATTGACAACAGCCACACGCTAGAGAGAAACCATATCATACATAATTATTCTTTTAGATTATATGTGCAGTTATCATCAAAACTTAATGGCCAGATGTAGAACCAAATCTTGTTCTTACAATCTCCCCCTTTTTGATGATGACAAACAATGCATTTTTATAGAGCAATTCATGTAGGGTAATCACCACAAATCCACAGAGTTAGAGATACGCTTAACAGGCTCCCCCTGATTCTGTTACTCTCAAAATTCATTTATGCTTGTTCAGAGTCTCCCCCTGATCCCAAGACTCATAAAATGATTTTGAGTTAGAATCATGTTCAAAAGAGAAGGATTACTTCTCAGTGATGTCTCATCCGAATCTGACTAGAACTGGTTGATCTTCATCTCAGAACCAAGCATACTATCAGAATACTGTAGACGTATCAGAACTTGATTTGTCATGTCAGACTTGATGTCTTTCATTATATATTAGAAACTGGTAGATACTTTCTTATATGCCAAACATCACGTATCAAAACCAAATCATCAATAACTTAGCACGGATCATCAACATGTGCATATATCCTTAAGTCATTTTATGGTTCAAAAACCAAATATTTTCTTTTATGACTTTGACATGATTTCATCTACAAAGAGTTCACATTCTTTCAACGCTGGAGTTTAGATACCATGTGAGGTTTGGATACCATTGAATTTTAGATACCAATTGAATCATCCTTTCAGAAAGTTAACAACTTCTGACAAGTTTTGGGTATCAGCACAAAATTCATGGTCATCTCTTGTTTCTGATAACTTAGTAATCAATACTAGATATATTATCAGATCAAGCTTGTTTGATATTCTTCTTTCTTGTACCCGTCTTCTGATATAGCATATCTTCTGATATATCATAGCTTCTGATATGTCTTAATTTCTGTCTTCTGATAACCTATTCTAACATACAGTGAACTTTTGTGAAGTTCTTGGTCAATTCTTAAACATGTGGTTAGAAGTAAAACATATTCAATATATTTGGGATGAGATTCTTTAGATTGGATATCAAAATCATATATCACTTCCTCCTCCTTTGTCAAAAATCAAAAAGGTGTAGAATAAATTAGACAGAGTGATATGAAAAGAGAAAATTTCATTAATATTCAAGGAAATTACAACTAAAGACGAAAGACACAAAACACAAGCTTAGACTTAATGACAAAAACCTAAGAACAAGGGAACTAGTTGATAAGGAGAATCACTATTTGTATTCAGAAATCCATGATATTCTATTTATTGTTGATGATTCCTGAGTAGTTCATAGGGGAACACCAGTCAAGAACAAGTTTTTCCGTCATTCCAGTTTGCTTGATTTTAGCAACGATTCCTTGTAGATCAAGAATATGAGAGATGACTCTACTGAAGGGAATCTGAAACGTTAACTCCTCTCTGGATGAAAGAATTTCTTCTTTCAGATATTTGAACATGGATTGAGGCAGATTGATCTTGATCTTGGAGATTAAGAAGAAGATGAAAAGCCTATCCATTGCAGAGAGCCATCTTGTTCCTTCTTCTCTCGGCCTTAGATTTGTTCCCATGATTTGGCACCATACCTTTGCCATAGAGGAGAGAGTTGAGGGACTGGTAGCAGGTCCTTCATGTCCATATATAATGTGAACATGTTTAGCAAAGATATTGTCTCCTCTTTATTCTTCAACTATTTTTCCATCTTCCTTGCACTCAATAGCTTGAGAGATGATTTTGGAGTTGATCATGACAGGAAGGCCAGAGACAACAGATAAGATAACACAATCATTAGACTTAGGATGAAGAACACTGACATTTACCCAGAATTCTTTTACAAGAATCGGATAGATTGGTCCAGAAACAATTTCAAAATATTTTTCCCATTTCTAGAAGTAAATATCTGAATGGATTTTGAAAAAATTATTTTCCAGTAAGGTGTTGAAATCAAGAGATTTTTCTTTCACAATTTCTAAGTCAAAAATCTCTCCTTTAATGGTTTTTGAAGACATGATAAAGAGAATTGAAGAAGAGGAAGATACGAAGATTATAAAGGTAGCACAATTTAGAGAGAAGATGGAGTGGCCATGGCAGATGAGGAAGGATTAAAATAGAAGGAAGGGAGACAAAGATTTAAAAAAAAAAGGAGATAAGGGGACTCATAACATGTGAAACAAAGAGAAATATTGACTATTGTTATTTCCAAAGCGTTTGATAGACGATTAATTAATACACTTAATGAAGGACAAGAATAAGAGACCTATACAGACACTAGGTTAAGGGAGAAACAGAGAAGACACTTAACGAGGAATGAGTTCAGAATATCTGACAAAAGGTAAGGTGACATGGTTTTAATGTCATGTATCAAAGATATTTTCATTACCCGAGTTGTCCCATCAGATACTAGGTGTGATACAAGTAATACCAAAAAGTTTTGTTAACATATTAACCTTTCGTATCATTATGGTTAAGAAATGAATCACATCCTAAATTCCAACGGTCAAAATATTTTCATACGAATCCTACGCATCATTTTTCAAGAAATATATCATTTCTGTTTTTGAGAAGCACAATTTTTTAGATGCCTTATTTCATTCTAAATAATGAACTATGCTCATAAATAAAATGAAAACAAGTCTAATTTCAGTAAGGAAATCTTTTGAAGGAGATATTATCCTAGCAAGGATTTTATCTTAAAGATTTTAGAAATTGACTTCCTTCTGATATTGTCTCTTGAAACATATTTCTCTAGAATATAAGAATAGATTTCTAGACTATTTAAAAAAAGTAAAGGTTAGAAATACATTACTCATTGCTTCCGTAAATTCTAGCTTCTGATGTTGAGACTTCTTTAGAATCACCAAGCGTTCAGCTTCTGTGGTTGTTGAATCATTGACATCATGTCTAGCTGGATCACTAGAATAATTTCTTCTTCCATTGTCTTCTATCGGCTGCAATCTTCATAGGAATCCTTAATGTTGAGCAGAGTCACGTTCATCTTCATAGCTTCCATTATGAAGGGTGAGAACATCTCTTCTGATGTTGGTTTCACCTTTGATTATTGAAGAAGAACCAGGTTCTTTTTCTAATATTCACTTTAGAATCGTCCATCTTCTATCTTCAACAGAGATCAAAATGCAACTTCTTCAAGAAGGCTTATTTCTAGAAGACCAAAACATTCTCAGCTTAAACACAAACCAATGAGTATTTATGTGCTAAAGACACTTGTTGGAATCTTCTCACATCATCAGAATTCAATCATTGAATAGATTTTGATCTTCACCAGATGCAGATATCATCAAACCAAAATCTATTTCATTTGAAAGTTTGAATGATAATCTTATTCTTACTAGAAACAACTCATCATAAGGTATCTTTATGAACCATAAATAATGCATCAGAAGGTCTGTCTTTCCTTTCTTAGAAAGTGTGAACTTTGATGACTTCTGATTTAAGCATTGTCTGATTTCTTCATTCTAATACTTGTAAAACAACTTTGTTTACTTCATCATAGAGAAGATAGTTTCTAGATTTGTATTCTTCTACTAAGCTTTAGTTTCTGAATTTCAAGCTTATCATCAAATATGACATTGATTTGATTTCTGATAAAGGTGCTTCAGTAGCCTTTGGATATTCAAAGCAATCTAATCAGAATAGACATCAAAATAGATTCGAATCATATTCTGTTCTGAATAAACATGCTAGCTGCTTCCTAGAAATGCTTTATCATTATGATTTCTCATGTACCATGATTTTAGCCATTTCTTTTCAAGCTTGTTCTATTCTTCAATCATATGTATCTGATTGTGAAGAACTTAGAACATTAGAATCTTCTTTTCATCAGATAGCTTCTTAAGCTCATACTTTCACTCAGTTGCATAAGTCCAGAAAGTGGTGAGTTGAGAAGGATACATTCATGTATCTGAAGCTTCTGAGAATAACATTCTAAAAAACTTAAGCTTGTTCAACTGAGATACCTTTCTCAAGCTAACAACTTGCTTGTCTTATGTCACGCCAATTTTCCATATGAACACATATGTCAATAATTCAGAAAATTGATCATGCATGTGTTGTTCTTACAAACTTCTCACAGCTTGATAATCTTCCTTTCTGATCACTTCAGAAATCTACAAAGCTTTCCAGAATCGGAGAGACGTCTTCATTCTGTGCAGACAGTTAGAATCCTGATAATAAGCTCCAATGCTAATTTCCAGGCTTGATGAGTTATCATTAGCTTCTATTCAAATAGCAAGTTTCTGATCATCTTCTTCAAGAATCCTAATGAAGAATTCATCATTCAGAATCTTAAATTCTGCAGTCATCATTTAAAATCTTAATAACAAGATTTCTAACATCTTCAGCATACTTCACTTTGAAGTGTTCATGCCTCAATATCATGACTCAAGCATTTTCTCTTCTTCACATGAAAGAGTTCCTAATGAGCAATCCTGAGAAAGTCAATGGTAGACCGGATCTGATTCTTGAAAACATCCCATACTCAGAAAGAATAACTTTCAGCAAACAAGATTTCTTGCTTTCTGATGATTCTTGTTGATCCTTCTTAAGCCTTGTCTAGGCATCACCTTGAGAAGATATGTAGTTCTCAACTAACGTATTCCAAGAATAACATTTATCATATTCTTCAAATTATCTAATGAGTCTATTATCCTTTTACCAGCTTATTCTTCAAATTTACTTTCAATCTTCTTGTAAGCATCAAAAGAGAGGGTTATATTGTCAATAGCAACTAACTCTAAGAATCAGAGACATAATCCAGAATGAACCTTTCTGGTTTATTATTTCAGTACTCAATCTTTTCATCATTGTACAAGACTGAAACTGTAGAAGGTGGAGTATAACCAGAGCATTTCTCAAAGCTCGTCCGGATCTTTATCTGATACGATTAAGTGTTTGATAAACATCAATAACAGAACCGAGCTCTGATACCAATTGAAGGTTGAGAAACACAAGAAATGGGGGGGGTTGAATTGGGTTTCATATTTCGTCCCCATTTGCGGAATTTAAATCAATTGTGTTAACAAGTAAATAAAATAAATGAACATAATTATTTTATCCTGGTTCACTGTTAACAAAGTTACTCCGGTCCACCCCTCTAGGTGATTCCGCCTTATCCCTAGGACTTAATCCACTAATCATTAACATGATTACAACCATAATGGAAAGCCTCCATTGCCTTCTTGAGAATCTTGGCATTCATTCGCCTCTCAAGGAAACATCCTCCAAGTCGTTACACCCCGACTTGGCCCTCTCGAGCATTTTGGTCATCATTCGACCGCTCAAGGAACATTACCTTTTTCAAGGATTTTCTTGTACACTAATATGCTTCTTACAAGATGATTACACAAATGAAGTACAATAGCAAGTTGTGAGCAATAACTCCTTGCTTTCTAATACAGAAACTAACTAAAAATTAATCTCTAAGAGATTATAAAGCTCCCTAGTTCTGTATTTGCTTAAAAGCTTTCTTATTGAGCATTGCGGCTTCTTATTAATAGCTTTAAACTTCTATACTCCTTTCTGAGTCGATGATGCTTCTTCCAGCTTAACTATCAAGATCAACTAAGTTACTATGCTTCACTTATTGATGTTTCACTTGATGAGTTTCACATGGCTTTAGCATGTTGCATCGTTATGCGTTCTTCATCATTCTGCTTCAGCTTCTTCTCCATTGAGCATTCTTCGTTTAAGCTTCAGCTTGCAGCATCTTGTACTCCTTTCTTGAGCATATAATTTTTTTTCCAATTCAACCATCAAGTTCAACTAAGCTAATATGCTTCACTTATAATGTCTCACTTGATAAGTTTCATATGGTGTTATCATATTCATCGTTTGTGCACACTTGTAGTAGCAACTTCATCTTTGCTTACAACATGTTGATTTGTTTGTTGTGTTGAGTGATAAACCTTTGTATAAATAGCAATCAATAATCTTTTATCTTTCTCTCTTGTGATCAATGGCTGCTTCAGCAATAATCTATATCTTCAATCCATGAGCCACCTTACTTCAAGCTTCAAGTCATCAATTTATAGAGCCGGAGAGAATAGATTCGTCGAGGGGTATTCTTCGAAACACATTCCAACATCAATATCCCAACGTTCATATGAAGGAATGGTCAACATCACTGTACAAAAAGTTGCTCCTGCGCCACCTTCTTGAGGTAGAGGATACAAAGTTTTAATACTATTATATTCAGCTTGAAACCATTCTGATCTTCAGTCTTCTAGCATCTTCAGAGGCTTCAGATATTGATTTGATGAAGCGTGTTTTAGAAGATTCATTCTTTATGTAGTCTTCAAAAACTCTGTCTTCAGAATTCCAAGATCTTTGTTCAGCAGAATCTATCTTGAGAATCTTCAGCACTCGTTCTTTTGGAAGCATAATCTTTAGAGTCTTCAGAACATGTTCCTTCAGAACCTTATCCAAGTACTGCAGGTTCCACCAGAGCCACGGACATGTCACGCAGGACTGCATCCATCTCAAAGATGCAATTGAGATCTTAATCAAGGAAGGGCACCTAAAGAAGTATGCCCAGAAGAATGATGCCCCTCTTCCCAGTGCCCAGGAAGCCCAAAGCGTCGAAGAGACGACACCTCCTCCCGACGAGAGTCAGCTCCAGGTCGCCCTCAGCATCACTCGACCCGAAGAATTTTTTGTCCCCGAAGGCATCGTGGGCCAAGAGGTAGTTCGCAACATGTGGGCAAACTTCCCCTACGAATACCCTGTTGCTGCCCGCAGCACGTGGGAAGGCGAGCAGGCGTCCGCGACCTCGGTGAAGACCACCACTCTCGAGAAGGTGCAGGGGAAATCAAACCCTATCATCTTCTATCTTGAAGAGCTGCCGGGTAGAGCGCCCAACGCCACCATCCCCCTCTTGGTCAGGGCACAGATGACAAACTTTGACGTTCGCTGGATCCTGGTCGACCAGGGAAGTTTGGTCGACATCATGTACACTCACCTGCTCGGGACCCTCCAACTCAACGAGAGACATCTGACCCCGTACGTCGGTTCAGATCTACAGGGGTTTAACGGTACCACCACCAGACCATGGGCTACGTTGAAC
Organism: Lathyrus tuberosus; assembly: GCA_022829125.1. NCBI lineage: Eukaryota > Viridiplantae > Streptophyta > Magnoliopsida > Fabales > Fabaceae > Lathyrus > Lathyrus tuberosus. The sequence goes on along the minus strand of JALAZF010000323.1, from coordinate 1,466,573 downwards.
TGATGGTCACATTCGAGGCCGAAGACACTGCCCCTCAAGTCAACACCCGCTTCCTAGTGGTCGAATGTTCGTCCCTCTACTATTGCATCCTCGGGAGGACCACCCTGGCCTAACTCACAAAAGTGCCATCAATGGTCCATCTCAAGATGAAATACTACACGGCCATGGGTCGGATCGTTACGATGCACGGGGACATAGACACAGCCAGGAGGTGTTTCGATGCTACAGTCAAAGGCATGAGTTCCATCAACACCAGGCCCAAGACTGGAGCAAAGTCATCCTCGGACGCTGTACAAAAGTCACTCCCGCACGTCAACGCGGTCGACCTCGACAGTAGGTTCCTGGGCGAGCATGAAGAGGGCGGAGCAGCGAACCTCGCCCTCCAGGCAGAAAATAACGGGCAGACTCTCCACCCAACGCGTCCCATCCCAGACGGAGACTTCGAGCTCGTCGCCCTCGGGGACGATCCAGACCGGAACGTGAAGATTGGCACCGGACTCCCCAACTTGGCGAAGAAACAGCTGAAGGCGTGTCTCCGGGAGAACGCTGATATGTTCGCATAGAGCGCCTTCGAGATGCCTGGCCTTGACCCCGAGGTGGCTTGCCATCAGCTCGCAGTAGATCCGGCCGCTAGGGCCATAGTTCAAAGTAGGCATAGGCAGTCTCCCGAAAAAGCGGAGGCTGCTGAAAAAGCTGTAAAAGACCTCCTAGAGGCGAATTTTGTTTTGGAGGCCAGGTACACAACCTGGTTGTCCAACGTTGTACTTGTCAAAAAGAATAATGGAAAATGGAGGTTGTGTGTTGACTATACCGATCTTAAATGGGCATGCCCGAAAGACTGCTATCCTTTGCCTAACATCGACCAGCTGGTCGAAAATTCTGCAGGTTACAAGCTATTATCCTTCATGGACGCCTACTCGGGGTACAACCAAATCCCCATGGATAAGGCCGACAAACAGCACACAGCCTTCATGACCGAGTCGGGCAATTACTACTACAACGTAATGCCCTTCGGCTTGAAGAACGCCGGTGCGACCTACCAACGGATGATGAACAAAGTCTTCCGGGGAGAGATCGGCGATATGCTCGAAGTCTATATGGACGACATGATCATCAAATCTACAGAGAAAGTTGACCACGCTGCCCATCTCAAGAAGGTGTTCGACACGGCGAGGAGATGTCGCATGAGTGTAGGGGTATTTTGGTCTTTATATTATTTTATTCTTGGTTATTATGTTTTATCGCATTTTGGGAACGTTTGCGAGAAAATTGAGTTTAGGGGCATTTTGGTCTTTTTGGCTTGGGTAGATATTGTTTTTCTTTTATAATAGAAGAAAAGAGAGAAAAATAGAAAGAAAAAGAAGAGAAGAGAAAAGGAGAGTGAGAAGAAGAAAAAGAGGAAAAACTTGGAGTTTAAGTAATCGATTCAACCGACACTTCGAAGCGCGATTAATCGGGTAAGGGTGCGAAACTCGGTTATGCTATGTTTGTGTATGATCATGTGTGTGTTTGTTGGTTTTTCCTAGCTTTTCAATTCTAGGTCGATTGAGAGGAAACGAGAGAAATCGATGTTTTCGCGGTTGAAAATCGGTATAAATGCGGTAGAATACTTGTTGTTATGATAGGAATATGTTCTGATTGTTATGTTTTGGTTTGGATGTGTTTTGGAGGGGAAAATGGTGAATTGGGGTGAGTAACAGCGCTGCTGCTAATCCCAGATTTCGCAGGTTCGCAGTGCGAACAAGCAGCGAAGAGGAAAGCGAAGGCTCGCCAGGGCTTCACAGTGCGAATGGGAGGGCGAATGTTCGCCAGAGGTTCGCAAAGCGAACTTTATACTATTTTTTCTCTGTCGTTCGCTGGAGCTTCGTACGGCGAATGAGGAAAGAGAATGCTCGCTAGGAGCTTCGCATAGCGAACATGACAGATTATTCCGTTTTGTTTTCTTCATAACTTTTGATCCGTAACTCGGATTGAGGCGCGGTTGGGTGCTTTGGAAAGCTAATGAGATGTTCTTTCTTATAGGAATGGTTTTGGGATGGTTGGCCGATTTAATTGTGTCGGGAATTTGGAAATGTGTCGTTTTGTCGACTTTTACCGTCTTAATTGTGTGTATTTGATGTGTTAACATGCGATACGCTTTTGATATATAACATATAGCTTGTGTACTGTTATATGATGTGAATGCATGTGATGAAATGTGGTGATGATGGTTTGTGGCCTAAGGGCAAGTAAATGCATTGTGTTATATTTGATTGTATATGCATGATTATGGATGTTGGAATGGTTTACATGGTTGTATATGTGTATGCATTTAATTGTCATGAGTCATTGTATGCCAAGCATCATGATATGCATTCTTGTGATGTTGTGTACCCTAGTGGGTGTGAGCAATGAAACGATTCCCGAGGGGATCTGCTGTAACGGTCGTGTGCCTTATACAAAGAGGACCGAAAGCGACATTATGGACGATCGTGTGCCTTATACAAAGAGGACCGAAAGCGATCGGGTCGTGTGCCTTATACAAAGAGGTGTGACCGATCCATAAACGTCGTGTGCCTTATACAAAGAGGTGTGAGCGACGGGAGAACATCGTTTGCCCGATGGGGAGTTACACTAAGTAACAAGCGATGATTCCAATAATTCCTGAATGAATTAATGATGAGATGATGGATGGAACGGTACCGCATTGCATTGCATAGAGTCGTTGTGTTAGTCTCTGTGCATTTGCATAAATCATGAATAGATTGATTATGTGTGGGATTTGTGAATGGAATTGATGAGTTGATATATACACATGTTGGTGATAAATGTATTGAGCATGATTGATATGCTTTTGTGATGGATGTATGAGATAAGAATCGTGTTGTTTGTGTTTGAATTATGTTATATATTGTGGTGAGAATGTTGGTGTGTGCGTATTTCATGTTATTATATAATTGTATGCAACTATATTATAATTGTGTTTTTCACCCTTCTGTTGTTTTGAAAGCTCTATGAGGCATTGCAGATTAGATGTTGGAGGTCTTTTTGTGAAGTTTAGGTCTTCATTCTTTTATCGGTCGGCTCTGATATGTAGCACCGGGTAGTCGGGGAGATCGTGTGTGATTATGTGTATATGTATATGTATCTTTTTGGATTGTACATGTATGACTCTGTATATGACAGATAAACTTTTATGTTATATATATATATATATATATATATATATATATATATATATATGAGATTCAGTTGCAGATTTTCCGCTTTTATTATGTATCTGAATTGTGGGTGTTAGGAACTAAGTTCCTCTGTTATGTGCTACCTGATTGTTGCATATCTATTTGAGCAGGTTATTTTATTTCATCATTTTGATGTGACGCTCCCGTCTATGCCATGAATGTTTTAATTATACTCAAATATCTGTTATCGCTTTAATTAATTGGGGGTATAGATTGGGGGTGTTATATTAAGTGGTATCAGAGCCAGTTTGTGCCAGTTTGTGTCAATCTGTGTCGGTCGTTTTGACCAAGTTGTTTGTTGTGCGTCAGTTGTGTTCTGGAGAGCTGATTGTTTAACCATAGTTACTGTTATTGGATATGAACAGAATATGGCTGGAAGGAATAATGCTGCTCTTGCTGCTGCGATGCAAGCTATGGCTCAGGCTGTGCGGGGTGCACCTAATGCTGGTGGGAATGATGAGTTCAGGAAGAACAAACCGCCTATCTTCAAAGGACGGCATGATCCTGATGGTGCTCAGATTTGGCTTAAGGAGATTGAAAGAATCTTTCGAGTGATGGATTGTGCTGAGGAACATAAGGTGAGATTGGGTACTCACATGTTGCAGGAGGAGGCTGGTGATTGGTGGGTTAGTGCGCGTCATGTGTGGGAAGCTGCAGGTGAAGAGGTCACTTGGGCTTTGTTTAGCAGGGAGTTTTTGAGGAAGTATTTTCCTGAAGATGTTAGAGGAAAGAAAGAAATAGAGTTCTTGGAGTTGAAACAGGGTAACATGTCTGTTGTGGATTACACTGCTAAGTTTGTGGAGCTCGTTCAGTTTTATCCACATTATGCTGAAGCAACGGCGGAGTTTTCCAAATGTGTGAAGTTTGAGAACGGGTTGCGTCCTGAGATCAAGCAGGCAATTGGTTATCAAAGAATTAGGAGGTTTTCGGATTTGGTGGATTGTTGTAGAATTTTTGAAGAGGATAGCAAAGCTCGTTCTACTCATTATAAGAGTGTGAATGAAAGGAAAGGAAAACAACCATTTCGTGGTGGTCCTTATGTGTCACCAGTTGACAAGGGAAAACAAAGGGCTAATTCTGATAAAAGGCCATATGGGGGAGGTATGCATAATCCTCTGAGATGTTATAGGTGTGGTGACTTAGGACATCGTCAGTTTGAATGTTGAAAAGATATAAGGAAGTGTTCCAATTGTGGAGGTTTAGGACATGTCGCAACTGATTACAAGAGGAATGTGGTGAAGTGTTTCAAATGTGGTGAACCTGGTCATGTTAGTGCGAAGTGTCTGAAACCAAAGCAAGCCTAAGCTGGAGGGAAAGTATTTGCATTGGCTGGAACTCAGACTACTAGTTCAGATCGTCTGATCAAAGGTACTTGTTTTATTAATAGTACGCCTTTAGTTGCTATTATTGATACCTGAGCGACTCATTCGTTTATTTCGTCTGAGTGTGCGCAGCGTTTGAATCTTTTGTTGTCTTCGATGGGTGGAGAGATGGTTATCGATACTCCAGCAATTGGGTCGGTAACTACTTCTTTGGTTTGTTTAAGTTGTCCTTTGACCATTTATGGTAAGGATTTTGAGATGGATTTGGTGTGTCTGCCGTTGGAGGGTTTAGACGTGGTTCCGGGAATGAATTGGTTGCAGTTCAATCGAGTTCATATCGATTGTTATTATAAGTTGGTAAGATTTCCTTCTTTTGAAGAAGACGAGGAATCGAGTTTCTTATCTACCAAAGAGTTAAAGAAACTTTTGGCGGATGAAGCTCAGCTGTTCGGATTGTTTGTATCATTGATCGTGGATAGTCAAGTTGCAATTGGTGTGGTTCCTGTTGTGTGTGATTTTCCAGAGGTGTTTCCGGAGAATATTTCAGATATGCCTTCAGAGAGGGAGGTGGAGTTTTCTATAGATCTAGTTCCTGGTACTAGACCTGTATCTATGGCATCTTATCGTATGTCGGCATCTGAGTTGGTTGAGTTGAAGAAGCAGTTGAATGAATTGTTAGAGAAGAGGTTTGTGAGGCCGAGTGTGCCGCCTTGGGGTGCTCCAGTTTTATTGGTGAAAAAGAAAGATGGAAGTATGCGATTGTGTATTGATTATCGCCAGTTGAATAAGGTGACGATTAAGAATAAGTATCCTCTTCCAAGAATTGATGATTTGATGGACCAGTTGGTAGGTGTGGGTGTGTTTAGTAAAATTGATTTGAGGTCAGGTTATCATCAGATTAGAGTGAAAGAGGAATATATTCAAAAGATGGCTTTTAGGACACGATACGGACATTACGAATATTCCGTGATGCCGTTCGGGGTTTCTAATGCGACGGGAGTGTTTATGGAGTATATGAATTGCATTTTCCATGAGCATTTGGATCAATTTGTTGTTGTGTTTATCGATGACATCTTGATTTATTCTAAGTCTCGGGAGGAGCATGCAGAGCATTTTCTTATTGTGTTGCAAATTTTGAAGGAAAAGTGACTTTATGCCAAGTTGTCCAAGTGTGAGTTCTGGTTGTCAGAGTGAGTTTTCTTGGGCATGTGATTTCAGGTAATGGTATTGCTGTGGATCCATCCAAAGTAGATGCAGTTCTACAATGGGAGGCTCCTAGATCTGTTACTGAAACTAGAAGCTTTTTGGGTTTAGCTGGATATTATCGAAGATTCATTGAAGGTTTTTCCAAGTTAGCACTTCCTTTGACCCAACTGAATTGTAAAGGTAAAGCGTTCATTTGGGATATTCAGTGTGAAGAAAGTTTTGGTGAGCTGAAGAGAAGATTGACTACAGCTCCGATTTTGATCTTACCGGATCCCAGTGAATCGTTTGTGGTGTATTGCGATGCGTCTTTGATTGGTTTAGGTAGAGTGTTGATGCAAGAAGGTAAGGTTGTGGCTTATGCTTCGAGGCAATTAAGGGATCATGATGCCATTTGGGTGGTTGTGGATAGGCTGACTAAATCGGCACATTTCATTCCGATTGACATCAGTTTTTCTTTGGAGAGGTTAGCTGAGATTTATATCCGTGTGATTATGAAGCTACATGGTGTTCCGTTGTGTATTGTTTCAGATCGAGATCCAAGGTTTACTTCCATATTTTGGGAAAGTTTGCAAAAGGCGTTACGTTCCAAGTTGAGATTGAGTTCTTCTTATCATCCTCAGATGGATGGTCAGACCGAGAGAACTATTCAGTCATTGGAAGATTTGTTGCGGGCTTGTGTTCTTGAGCAAGGTGGTGTTTGGGATAGTTATCTTTCGTTGGTGGAATTCACGTATAACAACAGTTTCCATTCGAGTATTGGAATAGCACCTTTTGAAGCGTTGTATGGAAGAAGATGCCGAACGCCGTTGTGTTGGCATGAATATGGTGAGAGTTCGGTGGTTGGACCGGAGTTAATTCAACAGACTACAAAAAAGGTGAAACTTATTCGTGAGAAAATGAAGGCTTCTCAGAGTAGGCAGAAGAGTTATCATGATCGAAGGAGGAAAGATCTCTAGTTTCAATAAGGCGATCATGTATTTTTTAGAGTTACACCAGTGACAGGGGTTGGGCGTGCATTGAAGTCGAAGAAACTTACTTCTCGGTTTATTGGTCCTTACCAGATATCTGCGAGAGTGGGTGCTATGGCTTATCGGGTGGCGTTGCCGCCGAATCTTTCGAATTTGCATGATGTGTTCCATGTTTCACAGCTTCGGAAGTATGTTTCGGATCCGTCGCATGTGATTCCAATGGATGAGGTTGAGGTAAGGGAGAACCTTACGGTTGAGGCATTACCGGTGAGAGTTTTGGATCGCGAGTTAAAGCGGTTAAGAGGCAAGGATATTGCGCTTGTGAAAGTGGCAAGGGGAGGTGCTGCTGAGGGCAATTTGACTTGGGAGTTGGAGAGTCGGATGCTGGAGTCGTATCCGGAGTTGTTCGTCTCAGGTAACATTTTCGAGGACGAAAATTTCTAAGTGGGGGAGAGTTGTAACGCCCCGGTTTTTGTTAGATTTATTTAATCGAGTCGATTTAATTATTTTTGGTCTTTATATTATTTTATTCTTGGTTATTATGTTTTATCGCGTTTTGGGAACGTTTGCGAGAAAATTGAGTGTAGGGGTATTTTGGTCTTTTTGGCTTGGGTAGATATTGTTTTTCTTTTATAATAGAAGAAAAGAGAGAAAAATAGAAAGAAAAAGAAGAGAAGAGAAAAGGAGAGTGAGAAGAAGAAAAAGAGGAAAAACTTGGAGTTTAAGTAATCGATTCAAACGACACTTCGAAGCGCGATTAATCGGGTAAGGGTGCGAAACTCGGTTATGCTATGTTTGTGTATGATCATGTGTGTGTTTGTTGGTTTTTCCTAGCTTTTCAATTCTAGGTCGATTGAGAGGAAACGAGAGAAATCGATGTTTTCGCGGTTGAAAATCGGTATAAATGCGGTAGAATACTTGTTGTTATGATAGGAATATGTTCTGATTGTTATGTTTTGGAGGGGAAAATGGTGAATTGGGGTGAGTAACAGTGCTGCTGCGAATCCCAGATTTCGCAGGTTCGCAGTGCGAACGAGCAGCGAAGAGGAAAGCGAAGGCTCGCCAGGGCTTCGCAGTGCAAATGGGAGGGAAAATTTTCGCCAGAGGTTCGCAAAGCAAACTTTATGCTGTTTTTTCTCTGCTAGTGTTCGCTGGAGCTTCGCACGGCGAATGAGGAAAGCGAATGCTCGCTAGGAGCATCGCATAGAGAACATGACAGATTGTTCCGTTTTGTTTTCTTCATAACTTTTGATCCGTAACACGGATTGAGGCGCGGTTGGGTGCGTTGGAAAGCTAATGAGATGTTCTTTCTTATAGGAATGGTTTTGGGATGGTTGGCCGATTTAATTGTGTTGGGAATTTGGAAATGTGTCATTTTGTCGACTTTTACCGTCTTAATTGTGTGTATTTGATGTGTTAACATGCGATACGTTTTTTATATATAACGTATAGCTTGTGTGTTGTTATATGATGTGAATGCATGTGATGAAATGTGGTGATGATGGTTTGTGGCCTAAGGGAAAGTAAATGCATTGTGTTATATTTGATTGTATATGCATGATTATGGATGTTGGAATGGTTTACATGGTTGTATATGTGTATGCATTTGATTGTCATGAGTCATTGTATGCCAAGCATCATGATATGCATTCTTGTGATGTCGTGTACCCTACTGGGTGTGAGCGACAAAATGATTCTCGAGGGGATCTGGTGTAACGGTCGTGTGCCTTATACAAAGAGGACCGAAAGCGGCGTTATGGACGATCGTGTGCCTTATACAAAGAGGACCGAAAGCGATCGGGTCGTGTGCTTTATACAAAGAGGTGTGAGCGATCCATAAACGTCGTGTGCCTTATACAAAGAGGTGTGAGCGACGGGAGAACATCGTTTTCCTGACGGGGAGTTACACTAAGTAACAACCGATGATTCCAATAATTCCTGAGTGAATTAATGATGAGATGATGGATGGAACGGTACCGCATTGCATTGCATAGAGTCATTGTGTCGGTGTCTGTGCATTTGCATAAATCATGAATGGATTGATTATGTGTGGGATTTGTGAATGGAATTGATGAGTTGATATATACACATGTTGGTGATAAATGTATTGAGCATGATTGATATGCTTTTGTGATGGATGTATGAGATAAGAATCGTGTTGTTTGTGTTTGAATTATGTTATATGTTATGGTGAGAATGTTGGTGTGTGCGTATTTCATGTTATTACATAATTGTATGCAACTATATTATAATTGTGTTTCTCAACCTTCTGCTGTTTTGAAAGCTCTATGAGGCATTGAAGATTAGATGTTGTAGGTCTTTTTGTGAAGCTTAGGTCTTCATTCTTTTGTCGGTCGGCTCTGATATGTAGCACCGGGTAGTCGAGGAGATCGTGTGTGATTATGTGTATATGTATATGTATCTTTTTGGATTGTACATGTATGACTCTGTATATGACAGACAAACTTTTATGTTATATATATGAGATTCATTTGCAGATTTTCCACTTTTATTCTGTATCTGAATTGTGGGTGTTAGGAACTGAGTTCCTCTGTTATGTGCTGCCTGATTGATGCATCTCTATTTGAGCAGGTTATTTTATTTCATCATTTTAATGTGACGCTCCCGTCTATGCCATGAATGTTTTAATTATACTCTGATTATCTGTTATCGCTTTAATTAATTTGGGGTGTAGATTAGGGGTGTTACAAGGTTCAATCCTGACAAATGCACCTTCGGCGTTTGGGCGGGTAAGTTCCTCGTCTTCTACCTCACAGAGCGAGGAATCGAGGCCAACCCCGACAAATGTAGGGCTTTCTCCGAGATCCCAACTCCGAACTCGAAGAAGTCAATACAATCACTGAACGGGATGCTGACCACCCTCTCCCACTTCGTCGCCAAATCCGCATAGTACGCACTCCCATTTTTCAAGCTTCTTCGACAAAAAGCCACGTTTGAATGGAGCGAGGAATGAGAGCAGGCGTTACTCCATCTCAAACGAGTCCTGTCACAGCCCCCGGTCCTCTCACAGCCAGAGAACGGGGAGACGCTCTTCTTGTATCTCGCCATCACGAGCGAAGCGGTCAGCGCCATCCTCATACGGGAAACCCCCGACGGGCAAAAACCGATTTACTTCACGAGAAAAGTCCTCCAATGTCCCGAGCTCAGGTATCAGTAGATCGAGAAAGTCGCCCTGGCCCTCATCACCGATTTACTTCCTTGGACGACCAGATATGGCAGGAAGAATGCTCAGATGGTCGCTAGAACTCGCCGAGTTTGACATCCTGTACGAGGGAAGGAAAGCCCTGAAGGCTCAGGTACTGGCCGACTTTGTGGCGGAAATGCCCGTCCCAGAACCTTCGACCAACGGATCCCAGAAATGGACAATCTACGTCGACGGGGCATTCAGCAGGAAAGGGAGTGGGACGGGTATTATCCTTGAGAACGAGGAAGGCATCCTGATCGAGTTCTCCCTAGAGTTATCCTTCCCGACATCGAACAACCAGGCAGAGTATGAGGCTTTCCTCGTCGGGCTACGACTGGCCGAGGACCTTGGCGCCAAAGTGGTCAAAATCTTCACCGACTCCCACCTCGTAGCCTCGCAAGTGCGAGGAGAGTACCAAGCCAAGAACGACAACCTCATCGAATACTTGACCTTGGTGAAAGAAAAGATGAAAAACTTCACCTCTGCAGAAGTAACCCACATCCCACGCGAGCACAATACCCGAGAAGATGTCTTGTCCAAATTGGCGAGCACAAAGAAGAAAGGCGGAAACAAATATGTCATACAAGAAGTGCTTTCCCGCCCGAGCATCAACAAACCCGTACCGGCGACGAACGTGAATGCCATTGGGGACAGCAATTGCTAGATGACCCCGGTATACGAGTACCTCACGATGGGCAAACTACCTGAAGATCCCAAAGAAGCGGGGATGGTTAAGCGGTGAACGTGCTCGTACACAATAGTCGAGGACAAGCTATACCGCCACGGGTTTTCTATCCCCCTCCTCAAGTGCGTCGAGGAGACCAGGGTCCCCTGTATACTCCAGGAAATCCACGAGGGAATCAATCCACAGTACCTCGTAAGGCTCTTCGTAGCCCGTAAGGCTCTCCGAGCGGGGTATTACTGGCCCACCATGCAGCAGGACGCCAAGGAGCACGTCAAGAAATGAGATCAATGTCAACGGCACGGGGACATGCACCTTGCCCCTCCAAACGAGCTCAAAACATTGTCGTCTGGGTGGCCGTTTGCATGGTGGGGAATGGACATCCTCGGGCCCTTCGTTGTGGGGTCATACCAAAACAAGTACCTCATCGTCGGCGTGGATTATTTCACGAAATGGATCGAGGCAGAAGCCTTGGCCAAAATCACGGCCTTCAACATACTCCGTTTCTACAAGAGGAACATCCTCGCCCGATTCGGCGTGCCCCAAGCGATCGTCATTGACAACGGGACACAGTTCACCGACAGGAATTTCCAGGACTTCGTCACCAAATTGGGCACAAAGCAGCACTTCACGTCGGTCGAGCATCCTCAAACGAACGGGCAAGCCGAAGCGGCGAACAGAGTAATCCTCTGAGGATTGAAATGCCGACTCGGCGACGCCAAACAACGGTGGGTCAAGGAACTACACAGCGTCCTCTAGGCCTACTGAACAACCCCGCATTCCACGACCGGGGAGACCCCCTTCCGTCTGACCTACGGAATGGAAGCGGTGATCCCCATGGAAATCAGGGAACCCTCGAGGAGGACGAAAGCTCCCCTCGACGAGGACGCGAACAACGAAGCTCTGAGGGAAGAGCTCGACTTTGTCGAGGAGATAAGGACGGGCGCATCCCTCCAGGAGGCCTCACTTAAGCAAAAAATAACTCTACGTTATAACGACAAAGTTATTAAACGAGATTTTCAGGTTGGCACCCTCGTCCTATGAAGGAACCAGAAAGACTCGCGAGAGGGCAAGCTCGCCGCGAACTGGGAGGGCCCGTACCGTGTCCACGCAAAAACGGGGACAGGAGCCTACTACTTCGAAAGTCTACATGTGGAAGAACTTGCTCGACCATGGAACGCTGAGAAACTTAAGCAATACTACAGTTAGACATTGTCCGCGACAAACCAACGTCGCGATTACGGGGGCGCGCTAGGGTACAAGCGCGACACCCCTATACGAAAATGATGATCAAAGCCCGCGTTGTGTGTGTGAGAGGACTTTCGATTAGGCGAGGATACCTCGATCGAGCTCCGTCGTCGCCGTACCGATTAGGAAGAACACCCAGCTCGCGATGGGAAGTTCACGCCACGAAGTTAAGACCTCGACCGAGCTCTTAGCCTCGTTAAAGGTCGGAATACACCTCCGACCACTCGACCATCTCTCCATGCAGTCGAGGAACATCAAAGTCGAGCAAACTCCCAAAATCACCAAATGACTTAGATAAAAACAAGTAAAGTATAGCAAATGCACAAGCACCACGCACACAAATAAGCAAAAAGAAAAGTATTTAAACCAGGCAAAAGCCCATTGTACAAATGTTACAAACATGTCAAAAAGCCCCTGGCACGTAGGCCGGGCAAAAATCATTACAAGAAATGGGGCGCAGGCCAGACAAAAGTCATTACAAAAGAAAGTGGCTCGCAGACCACACATAACAAACAGGTAAACACCTAGTCGACTACGTCCTCCTCGGGCCGCTGGTGCTCAGTAACCCCTTCGTCGACTTCATCCTCCTGCATCAGCTGCACGATCTGACTGTCGATCACCTCATAGTCGGGACCAGTCCCCTTAGTGACGAGATCGAGGTTCACAATCTGAAGCTATTGCACGGCGTTGTTAAAACCCACATCCGCTGCCGCGAGGATATCCACCTCGGTCTTCCTGAGCTTCCCTATTAGAGATGCTCGGGAGGTCAACAACTTATCTTCCTCGGTTTCCTCCTCGGCTGGGCGAACAGCTTCCTCCAGCTCGGCAATCCTCACCAGGAAACCTTTCCTCTCCTCCTCAGCATTCTTCAGCCTCTCCTCCAACTGCTCTTGAAGCACGACCTGTGCCTTATTCTGATTTTTGCACTCAGCCAACTCCTTCCTTGCTTTCTCCATCTCAGCTAAGATAGACTTGAAGCTCTCTTGCAACCTGTTCAGCTCGCCAGCCGGGCATGTCTCGTCGTTCAAAACCAAGGTAGCCGCGCAAACCCGCATCACCGCGGACACATCCTCCACCAAGGCCCTTCGCCGAGAAGCCCTGTCGACACCCAAGATGGTCTGAACTTATGGTGCAACAACGCACATGGAGTTGTTCCCCGTAAAGAAATTTGGCCTCGAGTGACAAGGCGGGAGCACAAACTTCACCGCGGGAGGGCTCCGTTCTCAGTGAGGTCGACATACATATGCTCGGCAAATCGCTGTCTCTTCGGTGACCCCTGACTATCGGGAGACTGACTACCCTGGGGAGTGCTAGAGGAACCCCTAGGCGCTGGAGCGGGGTCGGGGTGCTGCGTACGGATTTGCTCGACACGACCCTTTCCACCCTTTTTCGATGTTCGGGTGGCCGCCAATTTCTTGATACGCTCCTCCGCACTCGACATCTTACCTGCAAAAAAGAAAGAGATATGTCAGTAAATCGATCCCAGAACGGGCAAAAAGAGTAAGTCGAGGAAGGTTCCACCACCTAACAGCTCCATGGCCTCCTCATCGGAAAAGGTCTCGAGGAGGGCCCTCGTGTTAATCAACCGGGGTTTCATTAGGACCTGCCCATCATCACCCCGGACAAATTTCCCGTCCAGTGTCACGAGCTTGGCTTTGTTAAATCTGGCGACGAAGTGGACTATCTCCTCGTACGCCAAACGGTCCCCTTCGCAAAGTCGGCCAGGGCTGACGATGTAACTGTCCGTGCCCCTCTTGAAATGCTCCTCCGTCCAGAATAAGGGAAATCTTGGCTCGAGGGCTTCTTCCTGCTTCCCGTCTACTTCTCGGAAGACCCAACGATACACCGAATTCACGGCCTCGAGCAAAACCGGCCTCGCTATGTAGTACCGGTATTTAAAGTTTCAAACAGAGTCCATATAGGTCTGGAACAGTCTACTCACCTATTTGAAAGACACCCAGCCGTGTCTGCCATCAGTTGCCTGGCGCTGCAGATGGAAAATGCGGAAGAAGAGGGGCACCGTCGCCCCGATCTTGAGATATTTACACACGAGCTCAAAAGCGCGGATAAAAGCAAGGTAGTTGGGATGGAACTGCGAGGGTGCCAGCCACAGCCAAACGAACACCAATTGCTGAAAATCGATGAAGGGCAGGCGCCACCCCGCCTCGTCGAACATAAATTCGTACAGGGGAAACCGCATCCCTCGGTACGTCGAGAAAATACGGTGGTGCGCTTGAGGCCGGAATACCTTCCATGTCTTCGAGGAGCCCACCAAGCGATGCTCGACGGTGCAGAAGATGTCATTCTCATCCCCGTCGATGAACTGGGAAATCATATTTTGAGGCTCGTCGCTGACCCACTCCTCGAGCGGCCATTCCTCGACACTGTGGATCGGTGCCATCGGGGAGTCAGGTTGGTCGTCAACGTCTAGAGATCCCACGACCACGACCAAGGCTTCCATTTACCTAAAAAGCAGAAGAAAACGGTGAATTCGATGATCCATATCAAATTCACCCCTCCACTGCTGATCAAGTGAAAGGGTGAAGAAGGAGCGTCCCCGGGACCATCCTCAGGTCGCCGGTACGCCACCCCGGGGAAAATTTTTCCCACAGCTCAGAACGTTGGCGAGAGCCTCGAGTTATTCATCTCGGGACATTCTTCTTGCCCCCGGGGAATTCATCCCATCTCCCCGCGAGGTTCAACAAAAACATAGAGAAATTCCATCGTTTTTGCCGAAAATTTCATGGTTTCCCCGAGAAATTCATCAGTTCACCGTAGGAACACCATATAAAACACCTTAAATAGGGTAAAAGATCAAGAAACTTACTTGAAAAATAGCTGACAGAGTTCTGGCGCGGCGGTAGGTGGCGGAGAACGGCGGTGAAGACATAGAAGGAAAAGAGAGAGAATCTGAGCAAGGGAGAGTGAAAAGTGAAAATGAGATGGGCTGGCCACTATTTATAAAGCCCCTCATGGGACTCGAGGAGTTCCTAGGCACTCGATTACGCTACCCTAGACTAGTTGCCCTAAGTAATGATGGCGTGTGAAACGTGGCACACGCTTCCCCATGTGCGCCATTTCGTTCTCCCACACGCGTCCTTTCACTATGTTTGGTGCTCGACTCCACAACTTCTCGTCTCCCCGCGGAGTCGCCCAGAAACGGCCTGTCAGACCCAAGCAGACGTCAAGGTTTCTGCCCCATTTGACGTTCCTCGCTCGTAGCATGAGCCTCTCGAAACCAAAGAGGCCCCCGCGATTGTCGTCGTCCCGGTCCCACGATCGAGTCCGATACGTCCTCGATACGATTACTGACCCTTAAGTCATTACTCCAACACCTCAGAGCAATGACTTGGGGAGCAGGCCCAACCCACACGACCTGGGACGGCCCAACAAGGCCCGTATGCAACACCTGCATCGAGCACGTGCCAGCCTTCAGCTGTGTCGGGCACGTGCAGCAGAGACCATCGAACAGAAACGTCAAGCCTCGCAGGGCACGTCTCTCCCCGACGTACAAGAGCTTCTCCCCGCGAGGACATATTCTCTTGTAACCTCCCACCTCCAAAGGATTCGGTCTGCCCACCTTCCGGAGATCTCAGGACCGTTACCCCAGGGCGAAGACCACGCGCTGGTCTTCACTACGCCATGTAAGCCCTGGTAGTTACTTGGATTGGGCCCTGCAATCCAGCCCAGTGCAAGTAACCGTTGGCCCCGCGCTGAGGGCTCTCTATAAATACCCTCTCTCTTGAGAGGGTCAGGTTACTTCATATTCTAAACTCACCTACTTTTTGTACTTGCTTTTCTCTGACCTTTCCTGACTTAAGCGTCGGAGTACCTTGCAGGTACACCCCTCCCCCCTCCGCGCCGTCTCACCATCACCGGAGCTGAAGGTTTCACGACGCTGTTGGCCACTATCTAACTGTCTGATCCAGGTATGATCAGCAGCATTGCAATGCTCCATTCCGTACTTCTTCAAGATCTCAAGAGCATACCTCCTTTGATGCATGAGCAGTCCCATTTTGACCTATGGAACTCTATACCAAGGAAGTAAGTCATGATTCCAAGGTCTGTCATCTCAAACTCATCCATAAGTTCACTTTTGAACCTTGAAATACTCTTCTCACAGCTGCGGATATTCAATAGATCATCCACATACAAGCAAAGGATGATCACACCATTATTTGTATTCGATCTCACATAAACACCATGTTCGGATACACATCGCTTGAAACCAATGTTGATAAGAAAGCCATCTATGCGTTTGTTCCAAGCTCTTGGAGCTTGTTTCAAACCATATAAAGCTTTATGCAATTTGTAGTACTTCATCTCTTGGTTCTGCACTACAAAACCAGGGGGTTGTGTTATATGTCAAACATGACTAATATTTCTACTTGATACTTGACATTTTTCAACTCTTTTATGTCTAATTGTGGATTTTTCTCATCAATTGTTGTTATTCTTCAAACATTGTGACTATACCTTTGGTGCTTGTAATATGTGTGTTATTATGCAGAAAAAGGCACTAATTGATCAAAGATGTAAGACACATAGAAAGGATACAAGTTGCTAAAGAAAGAAGAAAACATCAGCAAGTTCGCTTTGCGAACTTGTCAGCGAATGTTCGCTTTGCGAACAAACTGGCGAAGCCCCAGCGAATGGCCCCAGACTTGGACACTAGGAAAATGGACTAAAGTTTGCTTTGCAAACTTCCCAGCGAATGTTCGCTGATTACTCGCTTTGCGAAGACCTGGCAAAGGAACCTTTGGATGAGGCAGTAGCAAAATGAGCCTAAGTTCTCTTTGCGAACTTTTTAGCAAATAGTTCGCTTTGCGAATAAAAGTTCGCATTGCGAACTTATGCAGAAACTCAAGGGAGGTTTAGCTTATCAGAAGGCACTTCAGGTGCCACTTTCATCATTT
The DNA here is from genome assembly GCA_022829125.1 of Lathyrus tuberosus. Classification (NCBI taxonomy): domain Eukaryota; kingdom Viridiplantae; phylum Streptophyta; class Magnoliopsida; order Fabales; family Fabaceae; genus Lathyrus; species Lathyrus tuberosus. The sequence continues at coordinate 1,449,805 of JALAZF010000323.1, read as the reverse complement.
TCTAGGCGAACAAAACGTTCGCAGTGCGAATGTGCTGATTTCAAATGTATTATAAATAATTTTTTTGTATTTTCTTGGGATAATAACTTCACTTTATCACATCAAAACCTATTTTTCTGATATTTCTTCATCCAAAAGGGATTCTTCACATAGAAAAGCTGGATTTGCATCCGATCTCGATTATGTGAAACAAGCTACCATGAATATGTGTAGCTAAATACTTTTGTGTCAAGATTAGAGGTAGTTAATATTGCTTGTATGTATTTCTTTTGATCTTTTGTATATGAACAAGGTTGATGATCAATATATGACGAAGTTGTTTGCTTTTAATGGTATATTTGTGGTTTGAATCACTCTAGACATAGATTTTCCAAATCTTGACCTAATATCTTCATCTCTTAAAAACCAAACTCTAGATATAGATTTGGGGTTTAATATTCGCTTTGTATCGATCTTAACGTTTGTTGTTTCGATTGTTAGCGTGAGACATCATCTAACAATTTAAACAACAATACTCACAAATTTGCTTTAGACATAAACTTATTTGCGAGGATACATGATTGTATTGATCGAAACTAAGTTCATATGCTTGATTAATTGGATACGTATGAAAAGGATTAGCGAAATCTAGTCTTGACATGTTTTTCTAAAACTTACAACATCTTTGCTCTAATTTACTTCTTTGCTATAAACTTATGTTACAAAACCAAGAATCATTTTAAAACCCTTTGCTTAAAATGGTAAACTATTGAACGACAAGCATTGATCACACAATCCCTGTGGATACGATAAAACACCCCCGAAATACTCATCAACAAAATGGCGCAGTTGCCGGGGAATGTTGTTTGTTATTGCAAGCATCGCAATAGTTGTTAAGTTTTAAGCTTGTTTAACTTTTTCTTGTGCTTGTTAATTTGTTTGGTTAAGTGTGCAGACTCTGTTTATGCGAGAGAAGTTACCCGCATACCAACTTCTTTTTTATCCTGAGATTGAAAGAACTGCGCGTAAGTTAAATAGCAGAACAAGCCGGAGGAGGCAACTTGCTAAGGAAAGATGAGAACGAGGAGAAAGTTCAACTTCGACACCAATACCACAGTTACCACCAATCATGGCTGCTCCACCACCACCACCTGCTTCAACACCATGTGCAAATAGTCCAAGGTACACAGCTCAATTCTCACGCAATGCCCATAATGGTCGGCACTCTGAAATAAAAACGGTATCCTCACTCTTCTATACCAGAATCCATTCACTGGTATGGATCACGAGGATCCCTTTACTCACTTGACCAAATTCTATGAAATTGCGGGTGCAACTGGAGCTCCTGAGGCAGAAGAAGAGTCTTTGTTTAAGAGACTGTTCTCGCATTCCCTCATTGGGAAGGCAAAGGAATGGTATCTTGACCAATCAACTGCTATTATGACGGACCGGAACATGTTAGAAGAGAAATTCTCGGAATGATTTTTTCCTCATAATCATTTCATGGAAGCTAAAACTGCAATTGCAGTTTTCTCACAAGGTGGGAATGAGTCTCTCAACGAAGCTTGGGAGAGATTCAAGTCCATGCTTAGAAAATGCAAAGGGCGCGGTTTTGATGAGCTCACGCAAGTTAATATTTTCAGAAATGGTCTCCAACCAAATCACAAAACCTTGTTGGATGCGACTTCAGACGGGTCTTTAATGTCAAAAAGCGCTGAAGAAGCAATTTCGATCATTGACAAGATGGCACTAAATGATCATCAAGGGAATCATAATCGTGGTCAATCGCAAAAGAAGCCGGGAGTGCTTGAGTTGGGAACTAATGATGCAATTCTTGAACAAAACAAATTTTTATCACAACAAGTGGAGTTGTTGATGCAACAAATGTCAAAACTTCCACAACAAATCAAAGAGATGCAAGAAGTTCCCAACAACAACCAACAAATAGCGAGTTGTGTGCTTTGTAGAGGAGATCACCCTACCGGGTATTGTCCTCCGGTTGTGGAAGAGGTAAATTATGCGGGAAATCAAAATCAAGGATATCAACCTCGACCACCTTACCAACAAGGCAACCAAGGTTACCAACCATGAGGTAATCAAGGTTATCAACAACCGTGGAGGCCTCAAGATGCCGGACCTTCAAATCATCAACAATATCAAAATTACACTCAACCTCCACAAGCTCCAAGTGGAAATACAACGATGGAAGACACTCTCACGCAATTTATGCAAATGTCAATGTCAAATCAAAAGAATACCAATGTGGCCATAAAGAATCTTGAGACGCAAGTCAGACAATTATCAAAACAATTGGGCAACCAACACAAAGGAACTTTTCCGGCGATTACTCAACCAAATCCAAAAGAGAATTGCAAGGCTATTCTAACAAGAAGTGGAAGAGAAATTGATATAGGCATAAGTGAGGTTGTAGTGGAAGGGGAGGAAGTAGTTGAAAAATAAAAAGATAGTGATGAGAATGAAGTAGAAAAAAATGTTGAGGGAGATTTAGTTGAAAATGAAAAGAAAAAAGTGAGGAAGATGAAAAAAGAATGAGAGAAGAAAAATTGAAAAAGACTAGGAAGGGGAAGAAATCGGTGAGTACTATTCCGATCCAACATTTGCCATATCCTCATGCCCCGTCAAAGAAAGATAGTGCGAGGCACTATGCTCGGTTTATGGATATTTTCAAGCAATTGCAAATCAACATTCCATTTTCTGAGGCATTGGAGCAAATGCCGAAATATGCAAAATTCATGAAGGATACTCTTACCAAAAAGAAAAGGTATACGGATCAAGAAACTATCATGGTTGATGCTAGTTGTAGTGTTATCATTCAACGGACTCTCCCGCAGAAAGAAAGTGATCTGGGACGAGTCACTTTGCCGGTTACAATAGTAAATATCTATGTTGGCAACGGGTTGATCGATTTGGGCTCTAGTATCAATTTGATACCTTTGTCTATTGTGAAAAGGTTGAGACATATGGAATTGAGAGCCACTCAAATGACATTGCAACTTGCCGATAAATCAACTACCCATCCTCACGGTGTAGCAGAAGATGTATTGGTTAAGGTGGAAAAATTCTTGTTTTCCATCGACTTTGTGGTGATTGATATGGAGGAAGATGAGGACGCTTCATTGATTCTTGGAAGACCGTTTATGAAAACTGCTAGAATGGCCATTTATATGGATGACGGTCTTATGAAGGTTAGAGTCCAAGATGAGGAGATTTGTTTCAATCTATTTGAGGTCGTGAAGCATTCAAAGGACAAAGGCGATTGTTTTAGAATAGATGCAACGGAAAAGGCGATGAAGAAGTAAAGTGGCAATTACAAGTTCCAACCCCATTACAAAAAGTTCTTACAAATGCTCTTCAAAGCATCAATGAAGCCCAAGAAAAAGAGATCGAAAAGTGTTTGCGAGAACTAGAAGAATTGGATGAAATTCCTCCTTTGAAAGAAAGGGTGGAAATTTTGAAAAAGGAAAATAATGAGGAAATTAAGCTTGAATTGAAGTTGTTGTCATCTCATCTTAAATATGTTTTTCTAGATGATGAGGGGTATAAACTGGTGATCATAAGTGTAGCGAGCGATTTTGGACGCGGTTCTTAAGCGCTGGTCGCTCTCTGCGGTTGAGCTTAAAACTACAGGTCGATTCATTTTTTATCCTATTGTGAGCTGAATAAGGAAGGGAAATAGATGTCTCCAATTAACCCTGCTTGCATACTGAGTTTAAACAGCGGTCTGTTAGGTTACGGATGCTATCAATGTGGGGGGCCTTTGTACTGGTTATTCGTATTTCGCCAATACGGTTCTTTCTTTCTTTTTTCTAGGCAAAGGGTTTCTGGCGGGGAATAAGGATTAGGATGTTGGGACTGATGCTTTTGAATTACTGCTTTTAATTGATGGAGATATGGGATTTGGTTTTTTGTTGATTGCGCTCGCTAAGATCTTTTCTTTCTATCTTATGCCTGCGTATTCCCGTTTACTGAAACAGGGAAATCAGAGCGTTCGTAGTTCCTCCTATTCTATGGGAGGAAATTGGTTTTTGGTGTCTTGTTCAAAGCCCAAGACGTGAAGCGAAAGGTGATTTGTATCTTGTTCAAAGCCCAAGATGTGAAGCTAAAAGGTCTATTTGTGTCTTGTTCAAAGCCCAAGACGTGAAGCTGAAAAACCTCGACTTTAGAGAGAATTTGTCATCTCTAAAGAGGGGAGAAGGAGAATTACTTTAACTGGGATACGCGGATCCGAGCAATGCCATAATTTCCGAAGAAAGGGTTTTAACCTGAAGGAGAAGACTTTAACTCAGTGTAGAGCAATGCCATCTTTCCTTAGGAATTTCTCATGCTAAAAGAGGGACAGTGGCATGGATGTAGATGATCCAGAGGCTTGCCGCTTACAGCGATTAGATAAAGGGAAAGGAGTTGTTGATGTTTGTGTACTGTGAATGAGGCACAGCTTTGATGCTAAAAGGTTGATTGGATCAACCAGTGGTTTTCTTATACAAAGCCTAAGAGGAGGCTAATTTCCGCTAGGAAAATCATTATACAAAGCCTAAGAGGAGGCTATTTTGTGTCTCGTACAAAGCCCGAGAGAGAGGCTAAAAGTTTTTGACCCAGTGGGGCATATCGTTATACAAAGCCTAAGAGGAGGCTAAAAGAGTTCGACTCTTGCTTAAGGGATTTATATCTCGTACGAGGCCCGAGATGGAGGCAAAAAAGGGGTGATTGACTCAACGAGGGAATCTTTTGTGTCTCATACAAAGCCTGAGAGAGAGGCGAAAAGGTTGTTTTGACTCCACTGGGGAGAATTTTGGTATCTCGTACGAAGCCCGAGATGGAGGCTATTGTAACTGTTTCAGTTGAGTGACAGATCCAATATACTGATTTAAAAGAGAAAATCAGTTCTTATATGAGCAACACTGTACTCAGGGATTTGATTTGAGGATCAGGGATATTTCCTTCTCTTTGAGGAAACGGGAAATCCAAAGGGTATTGAGACTGTCCGAGTCTGCGGGTTTCCTTCCTATTTAACGAAGGGTGCTTGAGAATGTCTTTGAGACTCAAGGAAGTTAGACTGTCCAAGTCTAGAGTTTTATCTTTTGTACTATGCTTCGAGAAACAGTAGTAGACTCTATGAAAGGACTGTTCTATGAGGATGACTAGGTTCTGTTCCTATACCTCTAGGAGGTTGTCGGGACAATTTGTACGAAGCCCAAGAGGAGGCTGGAAACTTTTAAGAAGCCGACGGGTCCTTGTACGAAGCCCAAGAGGAGGCTATCATTCTCGGAGGAAGAGATCATTATACGAAGCCTAAGAGGAGGCTCTGAATACTTCTAAGAAGCCGTAGGGTCCTTGAATAATGCCCAAGAGGAGGCCGGGTTACTTATAGGAAGCCTGTGGGTCCTTGTACGATGCCCAAGAGGAGGTCGATGCTTTTAAGAAGCCCGTGGGTCCCAAACCAAAGAAAAGTTCAGGAAAACTCTTTTAGAGTTAAAACCACTGGTAAACGTGCGAGGTTTACTATCCAGTGACTTTAACTTTTAGAAAGAGTCCAAACCGTTCGGCGGTTTGAAGAAATTCAAGAGAAGTTTCACCGAGAATAATTCATCTCTGGGGGATAGAATTTCTTGACGATTCCTAAGGAGGACAGCCGAAGAGAAGACTGTATCTGGTGCTCCTATTGGGGATCTAGGCGTCTATTTCTACGAATAAATGAAACGACGTCACTTAGTTCTAGACGTAGTAGCCGGGGAAACTCGAAATATCTATACTATTATTACACAGTAGATATGAGTTTATGAAAGGAGACTTACAGTGAGCAGCCCCACAATACAGTTTATAATATGAAAGCAGTAAATGAAAGCGATAACCACTTACTCGGTTGTAGAGCTTCCGTGCTGTTTGGTTAGTTGTTCAACAAAGAAAGACAAAAACAACAGTATATTCAAAATCAAAGGAGAAAGTGCTTTGAAAAAGAAAGATTTGGGGCTTACAGCTCAAGGAGAGGCCCAGGGTTTTATCAGTGAGCGCACTGTTTGAATTTGTACAGAGGGACTTATACAAGTGACTGGGGCCCAAAATGGTTTTCTGTACAAAGGGATGGGTCTTACACTCTCTCTAGAGGCCCAAAAAGGTTTAAAGAAAAGAGAGGGGCTTATAACACGAGGGTAGGCCCAAATGATTTTTCGTTTAAAAATGGCGATCGCGCCGAGGTTTTCTTTTAACCCAGAGGGACTTATACAATAAGTGAGGCCCAAAAATGTTTTGGTTAAAAGGGAGATTGGGTCTTACACTCTAATAGAGGCCCAAAGTGTTTTAAAGAAAAAGAAATGGGTCTTACTACTCGAAGGTAGGCCCAGATGATTTTTGAAAAGGCGACGATTGCGCCGTTTGTTTTTTGATGGTATCGGGACTTATACAATAAGCGAGGCCCAAAGATGATTTGGTCAAAAAAAGGATTGGGTCTTACACTCTAATAGAGGCCCAGAGTGTTTTGAAAATGATTTATGAGGGTTGAATTAATCCAAAACCCTAATTTGTTTTCAAAATGTATTTAATTGAATAAAAATTCAATTAAAATGATCAAAAATTTTTTAACACATGGAAAACAAATTGTGATCTTGGATTAATGCTTCAAAAATTAAGTATTGACCTACAAAATAATTAGAAAACATTAAAAGTTGCAAAATCAATGTAGAAAAAATATTTAAAATGCCAAAAACAATCAAAATATTAATTCTTTACAAAAATATCAATTATATGAAATAAATAATATTTTTGGGATTTTTTTGTGAAAATAAAATATTTTAACATTTTTGTGAATTATTAAAAAAAGAATCAACTCAAAATCATTAAAACTCAGAGAGAAATTAATTTTTGAATCAATTAAACAAAATCACAAAATTCAAATATTCAAATATATGAAAATGGCGCCAAGAACAACACCAAGAACACGTGCGTTTTTCAGTTTGCCCAGATTTGCTTTTTCTATCCAATCTCCATGAATACGTAACCATATCATGCAATCCACATATCATTATGCTCGCCTCAACCTCACGATCATGTCTATGTACTTTAATTTCATTTAAATTAAACATACAACAAGAAATCACGAAGAGACCTCAAGAACCCTAATTTCTGCATGAAGGCTAGGATTTTTTATACACGATTCAAAAAATGCAATTAATTGAGGGAAAACATTCCATGCATGATTATGAACATATGGCCAAATTATTGTGCGAGGAAATATGCATAGATTGAGAGATGACCAAGTTTAGGCTTACCTCCAAGTCGTGACAGCAAGTTCAGATGTGATTTTGAGTTGGAGGTGTTACAGACAAGTTGTGATGATCTGGACAGCTTCCCTACACCATATGGAGTGTGTTTGAACACTTGGATTGAATTGAAACGGACTGGATCAGTTTATGGCATCTCAGCTGCAACTTCACTTCAAGCTTGTGTGGATGGCAAGTGATTTTGTGAAATTGATGTTTCAGATGTTATGTGAGTGTTTGATCAGCTCATATGTGATGTATGTGAGGTGTGTGAGTGATTGGTTTGTGCAGAATTGCTCTCAAACTCAAAACCCGATAGCTACCTTGCTAAGAAAGGCATTTTTGCCAAGAGAAAGAGATTTTGAGGAAAGCATTTGTTAGATGGCTTTAGTGTACTCAAACTGACCACAATTGAGCTCTATTTATAGTAGAGCAAGTTTGTTTTGCAAGGAATAGTGCATGGCAGCTGGTAAGTAGGTTTCCTCAATGTTGGCCAATGGAAATGAAAGTCTCCTCTAGCCATTGACTAGAGGTTAGGGCACAGAGCTTTGGTCCCCTTGGTCTTGGATAAGTCTTGACTGATCTCAGATGAGAATGGCTCAGTCCATGCCACCTTGATGGTTCCATTGAATGCCTCATTCCAAATTTGAAGTCTTGTCCCTACTTTGGCAACTCTAGGTTCAACATGCTATTCCTTGTTCCTTGGACCTTGGAGGCTTGGCTCAGTGATTGTCCCCTTTGGATTCAATCCTCTGAGGTGTCCAAGTGGATTGGAGCAATTGTAATTGGCTGATTTTGGCAAATCGAGCCAAAATGCAAATTCTGCCTTGCCTTGACAGATTTCAGCAAGGCAACTTGCCAATGTTGTATCTCATGGTGTCGGTTGAATTTGGTAATGTTCTTGGCCATTTTGGAAAGCTCTTACATGATACAACAACTGTTTGAACCAGTTTGGTTTTGATCTCTTTTGATTCCAAGTGAAAAATCCCCCTACATTTGGCAAAAAGTGAAGCAGAATTCTGACTTAGTGAAAATTTCACTAAGTGTTGGAAAAAGTGACATTTTCACTTTTCAGCCACTTTGATCACTCCATAACTCAAAATCCTTAATGAATTGGAATGACTTGTAGTTGAAGTTTTTGTAGGTGATAATGAGGGCTACAAATCCATCTTTGTATGAGAAAAAATGGCCTTGTGGTTTAGGAGTTATGGTCCTCCAAAGTTGGTACCTTTGCCACTTTATTTTTAACTTAGAAAAATTTCTAAGTTTTATGGTTACCCCTTTTACAAGTTATCTCACTTTTCTTGATTTTTCTTGATGAATGATGATTCAAATCATACATCAACATCATTTTAGGGTTAAAAATCCATTTTGGTGAAAAATCTCAAAAAGTCAAAGTTGACTTTTGTGCACAGTTGACTTTTTATCAGATGAATTCCAAACTGTGCAATTCTTCAGGAAATCATGTCCTTGACCTAAATCAAACTTGATGGACATGTTCCATGGGTGTCATAGGGTATATTCAATCATGTATTAGGGTTTGGGAGCATGCCTTGGTCAAAAGTCAAAGTTACAGTTGACTTTTCCCTTAAAACCCGAATTGTGGTGCAGATGAAAATGAAACTTGTTGCTCAAGCTTCTTGGATCAATCCATTGTTCCAAATGGATCAATATGGTGTATTAGAGACCCTCAAATCATCTCTTGAGGTCTTGGCTCATGGTTTGTCCCAAAAGTCAACTTAGGGGTGAATTAGGTCAAGAAACCCTAATTCCTGATTTTTGATGAATGCATCCCCTGAGGCAAAATTGACTTGATGCATGGGTTCATGAGGTTCCATGAAGTATATTAGGTTATGTTTTGGATCAATGGCTTGTGCCCAAATGAAAATTTCCATCTGGAGGCCCTGGTCGACCAAAACCCTAATTTGGTGACACTGTCGATCTTGAGACTTGATCCACCTAGAAGGGAGCAGCCTTGTGCTTAATCCTTGAAGTGGGAGTCCTTTTTGATCCATTGTGGATGTTTAAGAGATTAGACAAGTTGAAGATCATGTCATTTCTTGATTGATCCTTTGTCTAAGCACTCAGAGAGGGCTTGAAACCCTAATTTTGATTGTAGTGGATGCTCACCCATCTTTGGGGAGACTGATGAAGCATAAAGGTACATCCATATTGTGATGATGATTTTCACAATGATGGAAAATCTAAGTGGTCAAAATTTGGGGTATTACAGATGCCCTTATTTAATCTTCTTGGACCCGAAGGTATGAATGACGAAGGGATTCGAGCATTCGGGGTGCAAGAGGATTAAATATCGGAATATCCAAAATTCTGATTTAAACTTCCCCTCGATCCTGGTTTCCTACCAAGAACTGGTCTTAGTTTCTTTTGTCAATAAACTTTCTTGACAAGGGACACTATTCATAGCGGCTTTCCTCAAACTTCTCGCCGAATTTTCCTGGGGAGATGCCATTTGTCGATTCTACTGGGGAAAGCGAGTCTCTTGAGAGACTGTTTTCATTTGGGATCTTTCATCATACTTTTCTCGGGATCTTCCCGGAGAAACGCCATATGATGGGGTCCAATTTTGTGGGGCCGATGACCTTTTCATCAGCGGTCCTTTCGGAGCAAAACTGGCATGCTGCCGAACCTCTGATCACGAGGCTTTCTCTGTGGATTTTCCTTAATCCGGGAAAGCGAGGATATCATCTTCAATGGCGAAGAGTGACATTTGTTGAAGGTTCTCAGATCTTTCATAGGCTCAAGTTATCAAAGTGGCCAAGTGCCGACTCTGATCTAAAGATACACTGGTGGCGAGATTGTGCAAACGCAACATTTCCTGACGAGGAAAGAACTGACAAACTCGATTGAGAAACCTGTTTATCACTAGGGGACAAGGCCGACTCAAGTGATAGTGATGCAATACGAAATGCGAACGCAAATAAAATGCATGAAGTATATATGTTTATGCTGACAAAACAGACACGACATACAGACTAATGGATTAACACAATTGGATACTCGGCCATCGCGGGGCGAAGAAGTACCGTTGATTCAAAATAGCAATTCCACCTTACTTAGGAGAGATAGTCCACGCGGGGAGCTATGTTGATCGGGCTTAGGAGATGAGAACTCGGCCGAGGTGTGTCAGACGAAACAAGGTCTCTGACACAGTTGATCCCTTCATTCAGGCATACTGGCTTAGAAGGAGTACTTTGATTCTGCACTTTGAAATTTGCTTACTTCGGGAGAAGCAATCGATGGTCTTCTGATGTTCAACAGTCAAAAGAAATGCCATCTTTAATTTAAAAGCAGAAAAAGTTTAACAAGTAAATTCATTTTTGTTTTATTTCAAGAATCGCTGATTAAGTTTAAACAACGTCGTTCTGTAAAGCTAAGGCAAGTTAAGAATTACAAACAAAAGCATAAAGGCTCAAATTTTATTGATAAGATGGATATCAGCCAAACTCGTGATTCCAAAGAGTATATACAAAGTTAGAAAATGGTAATTTACAGGGAAAAGGGCTATGTTGAAACATAACGACCACTATCCTTCTACCAACTTTGAATTCAGGGCATCCTGAGCTTCTGTCGAAGATGACCTTTGACTGGAGATTTCCTCTGATAGATGATGCTGTAACTGCTGCTGCTGAGGGACTTGCCTCTGTTGAACATAGTTACTTGCCATTATCCCTAACTTTTGCCTGGATTGTAATATGAGATTTCCAATCCATCGGGATGATTCTTTTTTTTCCATGTCTCTAACTTTTGCCTGGACCGCCCTTTCGGGTTTTCAATCCACCGAGACGTTTTTTTTTTTTTTCTTTTTTTTTAGTTTAGGCGAAGTATTTCTTGACTACATCAACATTCGTGGGGTAGGCAAATTCCTCTCCGTCCATGGTTGCAAGTCTCAAGGCGCCGCCTGAGAAAGCTTTCGTGACCATATAGGGGCCATCATAATTTGGGGTCCATTTGCCCCGAGAGTCAGTGAGAAATGATTGTATCTTCTTGAGCACGAGGTCTCCTTTTCTGAAGACACGAGGTCGGACTTTTTTGTCGAACGCCCTTTTCATTCTCTGTTGATACAACTGACCGTGGCATAGTGTCGTGATTCTCTTCTCTTCGATCAGGTTCAGTTCGTCGTGTCGACTTTGACACCATTTAGCTTTGGTGAGCTGAGCTTCCATCAATACCCTGATTGACGGGATCTCTACTTCTATGGGAAGCACTGCCTCCATGCCATATACTAGAGAGAAAGGGGTAGCCCCTGTTGAAGTACGGACAGATGTGCGATAACCATGAAGAGCAAAAGGTAACATCTCATGCCAGTCTTTATAGGTTACAACCATCTTTTGAACAATCTTCTTGATGTTCTTGTTAGCCGCTTCTACCGCTTCGTTCATCTTGGGTCGGTAGGGAGATGAGTTATGGTGTTCAATCTTGAACTCTACACACAACTCTTTCATCATCTTATTGTTCAAGTTAGATCCATTATCAGTAATGATCTCGCTTGGAACACCATAACGGCAGATGATATTGTTTTTGATAAATCAGACCACCACTTGTCGGGTTACATTGGCGAATGACGCTGCTTCGACCCACTTGGTGAAATAGTCAATGGCTACCAGGATGAACCGATGTCCGTTTGAAGCCTTAGGTTCAATCATGCCAATCATGTCAATTCCCCATATGGAAAAAGGCCACGGGGAAGAAAGAACTTTGAGATGTGATGGCGATACATGAATTTTGTCGGAGTATATCTGACACTTGTGACACCTCCTCATGTACTTGTAGCAGTCGGATTCCATTGTCAACCAATAGTACCCGGCCCTGAGAATTTTTCTCGCCATTGTGTGTCCGTTGGCATGAGTGCCAAAGGATCCTTCATGAATTTCTTTCATGAGCATGTCTGCTTCTGGCCTGTCGACGCATCGGAGCAAGACCATGTCAAAATTTCTCTTATAAAGAGTGTCACCGCTAAGGAAGAAGTTTCCAGCCAATCTTCTGAGGGTTTTCCTATCTTTTCTGAGTGCCCCAGATGGGTACTCTTGTTTCTGAAGGAAGCATTTGATATCGTGATACCAAGGTTTGTCGTCTATGACTGCTTCAATCGCGAAGATGTAAGCGTGCCGTTCAAGGCGCATGATGTCGATCTTAGGTATGTCATTCCATCGACCTACACTAATCATGGAAGAGAGAGTGGCTAATGCATCAGCCATGTGATTCTCATCACGAGGGACGTGATGAAAGTCGACTCTGTTGAAGAAGGGTAACAACCTTCTTGCATAGTCTTTGTAAGGAATCAATCCTGATTGGTATGTGTTCCAATCTCCTTTTATATGGTTAATAACCAAGGCTGAATCGCCGTATACGTTCAAGTTTTTGATCCTTAAATCAATCGCTTCTTCGAGACCCATAATACATGCTTCGTATTCGGCCTCGTTGTTCGTACATTTGAACGTAAGTCTGGCGGTGAAAGGAATGTGGGAACCCTGAGGGGTAACAATGATTGCCCCAATTCCATTTCCATAATGATTGACTGCTCCGTCAAAGATAAGTCCCCACTAGGAACCTGGTTCTGGCCCTTCACTGGGTAGCGGTTCATCGCAATCTTTCATCTTTAGATACACGACATCTTCGTCTGGGAAGTCAAACCCGATTGATTCTTGATCGTCAATCGGTTGATGAGCCAAATGATCGGCTAAAATACTTCCTTTAACGGCTTTCTGAGTGTGGTACTCTATGTCATATTCTGATAGTAACATCTGCCAACGGGCAATCCTTCCCGTGAGAGCAGGTTTTTCGAAAACGTACTTGATTGGATCCATTTCGGAGACCAACCAAGTAGTATGACGAATCATGTACTGGCGAAGACGTTTGGCTGCCCAAGCCAAAGCGCAACAAGTTTTCTCAAGCATTGTGTACCGAGTCTCGCAGTCGGTGAATTTCTTGCTCAGATAGTAAATGGCAGACTCTTTCCTTTTAGTTTCGTCTTGTTGGCCAAGTACACATCCCATTGAGTCCTCTAGGACTGTGAGGTAAATGATTAGTGATCTTCCTTCCACTGGAGGTGATAGAATCGGAGGATTCAATAGATATTCCTTAATACTCTCGAAGGCGGTTTGGCAATCTTCTGACCAAACGCAATCCTGGTTCTTTTTCAATAACTTGAAAATCGGCGCACAAGTGGCGGTCATAAGGAATATGAATCTGGAGATGTAGTTCAAACGTCCCAGGAATCCTCTGACTTGTTTTTCAATTTTCGGAGAAGGCATTTCTTGAATGGCCTTGACCTTGCAGGATCAACCTCAATCCCTTTCTGGTTGACGATGAACCCTAGTAGTTTCCCCGAACGGACACCGAAGGTGCACTTGTTGGGATTCAAGCGGAGCTTGAATTTTCTTAGACGTTCGAACAATTTTGACAGATGTTCAACGTGCTCATCCTCTGTTCTTGATTTTGCAATCAAATCATCGACATATACCTCGATTTCCTTATGTATCATGTCATGAAACAGAGTAGTCATGGCCCTTTGATAGGTTGCCCCGGCATTCTTCAAACCGAACGACATTACCTTGTAACAAAAGATACCCCATGGGGTAATGAACGAAGTTTTCTCCATGTCTTTCGGCGTCATTTTGATCTGGTTATAGCCCGAGAATCCATCCATGAAGGGGAATACTTTGAACTTTGTTGTGCTGTCAACCAGCATGTCAATGTGTGGTAAAGGAAAGTCGTCCTTTGGACTTGCCTTGTTTAGATCTCTGTAATCAACACACATTCTGACCTTTCCGTCCTTTTTGGGAACGGGTACGATGTTGGCTAACCATTGAGGATATTCAGATGTAGCGAGGAAACCCGCGTCGATCTATTTCTGTACCTCCTCTTTGATTTTGATGGCCATGTCCGGGTGAGTCCGTCTCAACCTTTGCTTTACTGGCGGACATTTCGATCTTAGCGGTAAGTGATGTTCCACGATGCTGGTATCCAACCCTGGCATATCCTGATAGGACCAAGCGAATACATCGGGGAATTCTTTGAGAAGCTTTATCAAACCCTCTCTGGCAGTTGGACTGAGCAGTGCCCCAATCCTGATTTCTTTTCTCTCTTGCTCTGAACCCAAGTTTACCATTTTCAACGGTTCTTTGTGAGGTTCAATAGACCTTTCCTCTTGTCTGAGTAGTCGGGAGATCTCTTCTGGAATTTCGTTGTCAACTTCTTCTTCAGCCTCGAATACCGGGAACTCAAAGTTGGGAGAAGGCATCGGATCGTATGTTTCAACTGGGTTTAAAATAAGCAATCTGCATGACGTGATGATTCGTGTTTAGAAGAGATAGAGAAAATGCAAGTGTGTGCAGTGTATTTATTTTACTGCTTGTTTTTTTATTTTTGAATGTTTTTTAGGATTACCATTTTCCGAAAAAGCAAAAAGAGAAAACAGCAAATAATGCGGGAATTACAGAACGACATTATTTTATTAATGAACAAGTCAAATCTTGAAACTACAGCCCTAAAAAACAAAACTCCGTCACTTTGGGCAAAGCGAAGAGGGATATTTACAGAAAACGAGCCCTATCAAAACATCAGTTTCACCTGGGAAGGGTGAAAGGTTAAAGATGGCAATTACTTTGACTGGCGAACGACCTTCGGAACCTCGACAGCAACCCATTGGCGGCGAACTCCTTGGTGAATCACAAAGTCTGGCACCTTCTTTGATTTGTCTTCAGAAATGACGCTGATTTCTGGTGGAGCAGGATCATTGGAATCTGTCTCCCAAGCAGAATTGTCGTAGGAGAATTCCTCTGTTGCATTTTGCATAGCATTGGTGCTCTCAGCTGTATCTCCCCATCCAGTAGGCTGGATATCTTCAAGCCTGATACGAGAGCTTTCGGGAGCAGTGTACTTGACCATAAAGTCATATTTTCCACTTGGTTGTCCCGAAGTGTCCCAAACTTCTTTGGAACTGGAGAAGTCATCCCTCTCGATGACGTTGACCTCAGGAAAAGCATAGTTAATGAATTCTAGTCCTGCAAACGTTGCGAATTCATCTTCATGTTGAGTAATTTCCGAATGACCTGAGTGTTGATCCCATGACATGGTGGGGACACAGGTATTCTGTTCAATGACGCTCAGCTGAGTTTCATTACTCGGCTGACTTTCTTGCCCCAAGTTTCCTGGGTAAGGCTGCCACATTGGCAGACCATCCATCGGGCCATAGTAATTGTGATCAGAGTTTTCTTTCATCAGAATGTCTTCCTCTAATGAATTTGGCGAAGCACGGCATCCTTCCGGATCATAATCTCCGTAGATCATTTCGACATCTGATCTTGGTATAAATCTCGGACTTTCTGTAGGAAAGCAAAAAGGCATAGGCACCTCTTCCTGAGACATATAGCCGTCCTTGTTAAGGTAGGACTTCCATTCTTCATCCGTGTCAGAGGGATCTTCCTCATTGATAGCATGAACTGTCTGAGACACTGGGTGAAGAAAACCTCCACTGTGGAAGAAGTTTTGAAGGGGATGAAGACTTTCATCGTTGGCGGCTGTCTGGGTACAGGTTGCAGAAAAACCAAGACCCTTCTTTGTTTTATTGTCAATAGGAATGACAAGCCGTCCCCATCCTGTCGTATCGGTACTCTCGACCGCTTTGATAGCATCTTTGTATGAAGAAATTGAAGTTCCATCTTTAGATTGATCGTCCTTGCTCACCGATAGTGCTTGGAACTGAGTTCCAATAACCTCCTCGGGTTCCACACAAGTAGATGATGATAAGTTGCTCACAAGCAAGGCTTGTTCCCCACAAACCGTGACAAGTTGGTCGTTCTTGACGAACTTTAGCTTTTGGTGGAGGGTCGAAGTAACTGCTCCAGTCTGATGTATCCAAGGTCTTCCTAATAAACAACTGTATGTTGCCCGGATGTCCATGACCTGGAAAGTGATTTGGAAAGTGTGAGGACCAATAGTTATGGGAAGATCAACTTCGCCGATAACTGTTTTTCTGGATCCGTCGAATGCTTTGACGATGACCTCGCTGACTCTCATCGGAGGGCCCTTAAATGAAAATTGCGTCAAAGTGGACTTCGGCATAACATTCAGGGCTGACCCTGTGTCTACCAGTACGTTGGCTAAAGCATCGCCCTGGCAGTTAACTGTAATGTTGAGCGCCATCTTATGACGGCGACCCTCTTCAGGTAATTCCTCATCACTAAATCCCAAATTATTGCAGGAAGTGATGTTAGAGACAATGCTATCGAATTGTCTGATTGTTACATCCTGTTCCACAAAGGTTTGCTCCAAGACTTTCTGTAGAGCCTCTCTGTGTGCTTCTGAACTGAGTAACAGTGATAATATTGAGATCTTTGAAGGAGTCTGCAACAGTTGATCAACAATGTTATATTCACTCCTTTGGATGAGCTTTAGCATCTCATCTTTGTCTTTTGAAAAGTCGGGATTACCAGATTGACCGACTGGTGGATCAGGAATTTCTGCCTGAAGTTCCTTTTCTTTGTTGGATTCTCCAACCCCTCGGTTGAAGATTCGATCGCTCCGTGTTACACGACTGATGTCTGCAATATTCACGACGGAGGGTAATGGAATTTCCTTTCCATTCTCGATTATTGTTGCACCGTATTTGTAAGGGATTGCCTTAGCTGATTCATACGGTAGTGGCCCCGGTAGATAGATGACTATGGGAACCTTCTGATTTTTCTGACCATCATAAGTAACCTTGATCCGTTCCCGGTTGGGAACTCTAGATTCTTCAAGTAGAGGGATGATGGCAAAAACATCCCTGGTCCTGTGATGACCAGAGATCGTGACAACATCCTCAACTTGCTCGGCAAGGTAGTTCAGCGACCAAATGATGGGTCCTGAACCTGGATATGGATGAATTTCTTCATGATCGATCTGACCCTGAAGAGCTGCTCTCACAAGGTAACACCCTTGGTTACTTTCCGAACAGACGCTACAACTGTCATAGTTGTGTGGTGGCACCTGGCCACGCCCACTTTGAATACAATGTAACCTCACTAGGTTACCTTCCATTGATCGGACATCCTGACTTTGACGACGAGTAGGATTCCTGTTATTGATACTAACCTGCTGAGTATCTTCGTCCATATAGATTGGCATCCACCAGTGATTTAACAAGTGCTGAAGTGCCTCCTGGACAAGGGTACAACCTCGATCGTTTTCGCAACCCGCTTTACAGCTTTGATAGTCATGTGATATTAAGAATCCGAGTCGGACCTGCTCGGTATGTAACTCTACCAGGTTGGTATTCATTACGCGGATATCGAAGATCTGAACCATGTTGATTTGATAGGAGTTCCTATCATGTTAGTCTTAGATCCATCCAAGATCCATCTGACACTGGAGGGCCTCTTGTATGAAAGAGCATCCCTGTTTGTTTACCGAGCAAATCAGACAGGAACTGTAATCGTGCCGCGGCAGATTATGATACTGGCTTTGCCTTGAGTGCATCGCCACCAAGTTGAGATTCATCACACGGATGTCGTGGTTTTGAATGACGTTAGAATTCGTAGAGACCGTGTTAACTCCACGAACTCGGTGCTCTTGGATCCATCCGAGATCCATCAGTTCCTGTAGAGTTGCTTGCACTACAGAACATCCCTGGTTGTCTTTAGAACAGATATCACACTGGTGATAATTATGAGGTGGCACATGGCCATATCCACTCTGTCTACAATGCATCCTGACTAGATTGGTCCCCAATAAGAGTACATCGTGAATTTGATAGACATTGTTAGTCTCTTTCTCAATCAGATTGACTGCAGCTTTCTCGTGTTGAGGCAGCGGGTTCGTAAGAACATTAGGATTCGTATCTTTGAAAGATAAGAGCCCGCTCCTAACCAGCTTTTGCACGTCGGATTTGAAATTTAGGCAAGTCTCAATGTTATGCCCTGAACCTCCTTGATGATAAGGGCATGTCTGATCAGCTTTAAACCAAAAAGGCGGATTTTCCGGAACTGAAAGGGGAGACTTAGTCTGGATGTGCCCCTTAGCCAGCAGTAACGGAAACAGTTATGCGTACGTTACAGGTATAGGATCAAATCCTGATGGCCGTGTTGTACGGTTGTTGTTGTATGGAGGACGAGCCTGCTGAAGAGGCTGTTGTGTCCTTTGTTGATCAGGCTGGCTCTGCGCAACCTGAGGTTGATACATAGGAACGGGCGCGGGGCCGATAGCAGGAGTAACAGCTGCTACTGGCTGATAACGACGCCTTTGCTTTCCGAGAGAGATATTCCCAATATCTTGCTCTTTTTTCTTAGGGAGAGCACTACCGTATTTTTTAGTACCGCTCGTTGATCCAGTGTCTTTTACCAAACGTCCTTCTCGGACGGCTTCCTCAAGATGTACACCCATGCCGACCATTTCGGTGAAATCACTGGGTGCACTGGCGACCATTCGGCCGTAGTAAAATGAGCTCAAGGTCTTTAAGAAGATCTTTGTCATCTCTTTTTCCTCAAGAGGTGGACAAATTTGAGCGGCAATTTCACGCCACCTTTGAGCATACTCCTTAAAGGTTTCCTTGTCCTTTTGTGACATTGATCTGAGTTGATCTCTGTCGGGTGCCATGTCCAAATTGTACTTGTATTGGTGGATGAAGGCAGTACCAAGATCTCTGAATGTACTGATCTTAGTACGGTTTAAACCCATGTACCATTTGAGTGCGGCACCGGTTAAACTATCCTGGAAGTAGTGAATCAGCAGGTCCTGATTCTCCGTCTGAGCTGACATCCGCCGAGCGTACATCACCAGATGGCTCTGAGGGCAAGAGTTACCCTTGTATTTTTCAAAGTCGGGCACTTGGAACTTGTGCGGGACTTTTACATTTGGGACCAAGCAGAGGTCTGCGGCGTCCTTTCCAAATAGATCCTGACCGCGAATGGCTTGCAGCTCTTTCTGCATTTCCAAGAACTGCTCCTGGAATTCCTCCATTCTGTCAAACATAGTTTCCTTCTTACCAGAAGGTGTTCGTGGAATCTGTCCTTCCGGGACAGTGTGCACCACAGGGGGTGGTACCGTGACTACGGCAGTAAGTCTTGGCGCCTCCCGAAGTTTGTAACCTTCAGGAGTCTTGAGTATGCCCCGGGCATCTTCATTTTCCCGAAGTTTGTAACCTTCAGGCCCAGCGGCTTCTGTTGCGATTCCCTGATCTTCAGTGATCGGCGGAACATATCCTTCCGGGATATAGTTAACAGGCATGCCCCAAGGACGATCTTTCGGTATCTGATACCTAGGATCATACTTTTCTATGATGGGCGTTGAGGTGATCTCTGAGATCACAGTTCTTTGTAGCTGAGCTTCTGCCATGGCTTGCATGCCATTACGAAGCTTTCTCATATCCTCTCTCAGAGTGTCGATCTCTTCTTTCAACTCTCTGTTTTCTTCCTCAAGATCATCAATCTTTTTCTGACGATTGGCCCGAGTATTATACAATGAGACAGTTTGACTCTAGAATCGAGACACAAACATGAGATCCGTAGGTAAGAAGAATACGCGATGTGAGAATGATGAATGCAATGATTATATTAATTGTTGTTTTTTGGTTTAATCAAAATAAACTTCGACAATTAGATTGCAAATATCAAACAGTGGGGAAACCCCTTTTTATTGAATTCCAAAGGATTACAGAAATGGAAATACAGTAGATTACAAAGTGCAAAAACAGAAACCTAAACTAATGGGTCCCGAGTCCTCTCTGAAGAGAAATCGGGTGCTGATTCTGGTATCTTCCTTTTCTTTGACCGGGGCGCTTGGGCCGTTGTCGGGTTGTCATTCCTTTGCCAAGTGAAAGGAGTGAGCAAATTCCTTTGGTCATCTTGATTCTCTACAGCATGCTGCTCCAAAATTTCAATCAGAACATCTTTCTCTTTTAGTAGTTGCTGTATTTGGATACACTCTACGTCGAGGGTGCGGTACTTGTTCTTCCAAGACCGTATTTCCTTTTGAACTTTGTTGAGAGTAACCTGAAGCCTTTCAGTTTCTGTCATGAAGTACATGACAATTTCCCTCGGCGGAAGAATTCCGTAACGAGGATAAGGCATCTTTAGCTTGAGAGCTCTAGTTTGCACCCAATGGAGATAAGGCTCCACCGAGACACGGACCGGTTTTCCCAGAGACTCTCGTTCTTTCTTATGAACATGTTTCCAAGCTTGCACTATTTCCATCTTTAGTGCTCTGTCATTTTCTTCTTCTTTGAAGAAAAGACCTTCCAGATGAACACCCAGTGGGATGTGTCTCATCGGGTATCTAAATTGACGAAGAACTAATATCGGATGATAGTTGATTCCTCCTTTAGTTCCTATGAGGGGTACGCCGGGGAAGTTTCCACAACGATCAATGATTCTGATTCCCTCATAAATCCTATTACACCAATCTATATCAGAGTTGGTGAGGGACATGATCTTCTGCGACCAACGTAAGACACTCTTGCAATCCCAAAAAGCGGCAGACTTGGGCAAGTGAGAGATAAACCACTTGTAAAGCAAAGGTACACAGCATGTGATCTCCCCTCCGCTGTACAAATTTCCTAAGTGTACAGAATGATACGCATCTGCGAGCAAAGTCGGCACAGGGTTTCCAATGAGAAAAACCTTAATAGCGTTGATATCGACGAAGTTATTGATGTTGGGAAACAAAAATAACCCGTAGGTGAGCAAGACAAAGATGCTTTCAAAAGCAGTCCCGTTCCCTATACTAGCGAAGTACAGAGCATTTTTTGTCAAGAACTGGGCTGGCAAACCTTGGATGCCACCCTTAGTAATCATGTGAGTCCTGACCTCAGACTCGTCCAAATGAATTGCTCTTGCAATAGTCTGAATTTTTGGAATTTCTTCCAGTCCAGAAAATGGAGCTCGATCAGTGATATGTAAATCAGTTAGATGAGAATACTCCTCCAGCGTTGGTGCCAGCTGGTAATCCGAGAATGTGAAACAATGATAAACCGGATCGTAGAACTGAATGAGCGCGTCCATGATCCCCTTAATCACATGGACTCTTAACAGTGGTAGCAAACCACCGTGCTTGGCTCTGAAAGCCTCTGGGTTAACGATCATCCTCGCTAACTTTCTCAAATCCCCTAGTTTTGGAACCTTGAAGGTATACTGGTGAGTTCTCCTTCTACCGAAATCCATTAATGCAATCTTTTTCTCTGATATTTGCAATCACAGTCTTAGTTTAATTTGAAAAACAGAGAGACTAGAAGAGAAAGTTTTTTGAATGTTTTAATGTTTTATTAAATGAATGCATGAATGCAGCACACAATAACATAGAAAAAACATGGGGTCAGAGGGTCGTTGTCATGAAGTCAAGGCTCTACCCATCCCCAAAGGTTTATACTAGGGTGATTTTTGTACCTGTACTCATTATCATCAGCTCCTCCCAGGAAAGCAAAACAACAAGCGGGTCGCCAGCGAGTTGTGTGCAATCTTAGAGTAAGTGCCATTCACCGAGAATAGATCACCAGCCTCAAATGAGGGTAGTATCGCGTAACAGCTATTTCCGATAGCTTTCGCACTACGAAAAAGGTTGGCTTTTCTTAAGTGTATACTCAATCTCACCACATGCGGCATCACACGCATTCCCAGTAGCAGAAAAATAAACACGTATAGCAATTAGGAAAAGCAGTATATATATTTGTCCTAATCATCCTAGACTTATAAAGCTATGAATCTTAAGTTCCTGACAGAAATGGGTTCCCCGGCGGAAGCCCCAATCTGTGGTTCCCTGCCTAAGAGATGGACCAGCATAGGTCAATCTTTCTCTTCGGTAGAGTTCCCATTTTCCGTAGAAAACGGGGATGATGCCCTAAGGCAGAAAAGGAGATTCCCCAGTAGAGTCGCCATTTTACAAGGAAAACATACAGAAATAAAAACTGGCCCCACGGTGGGCGCCACTTTTCTGTAGCGAGCGATTTTGGACGCGGTTCTTAAGCGCTGGTCGCTCTCTGCGGTTGAGCTTAAAACTACAGGTCGATTCATTTTTTATCCTATTGTGAGCTGAATAAGGAAGGGAAATAGATGTCTCCAATTAACCCTGCTTGCATACTGAGTTTAAACAGCGGTCTGTTAGGTTACGGATGCTATCAATGTGGGGGGCCTTTGTACTGGTTATTCGTATTTCGCCAATACGGTTCTTTCTTTCTTTTTTCTAGGCAAAGGGTTTCTGGCGGGGAATAAGGATTAGGATGTTGGGACTGATGCTTTTGAATTACTGCTTTTAATTGATGGAGATATGGGATTTGGTTTTTTGTTGATTGCGCTCGCTAAGATCTTTTCTTTCGATCTTATGCCTACGTATTCCCGTTTACCGAAACAGGGAAATCAGAGCGTTCGTAGTTCCTCCTATTCTATGGGAGGAAATTGGTTTTTGGTGTCTTGTTCAAAGCCCAAGACGTGAAGCGAAAGGTGATTTGTATCTTGTTCAAAGCCCAAGATGTGAAGCTAAAAGGTCTATTTGTGTCTTGTTCAAAGCCCAAGACGTGAAGCTGAAAAACCTCGACTTTAGAGAGAATTTGTCATCTCTAAAGAGGGGAGAAGGAGAATTACTTTAACTGGGATACGCGGATCCGAGCAATGCCATAATTTCCGAAGAAAGGATTTTAACCTGAAGGGGAAGACTTTAACTCAGTGTAGAGCAATGCCATCTTTCCTTAGGAATTTCTCATGCTAAAAGAGGGACAGTGGCATGGATGTAGATGATCCAGAGGCTTGCCGCTTACAGCGATTAGATGAAGGGAAAGGAGTTGTTGATGTTTGTGTACTGTGAATGAGGCACAGCTTTGATGCTAAAAGGTTGATTGGATCAACCAGTGGTTTTCTTATACAAAGCCTAAGAGGAGGCTAATTTCCGCTAGGAAAATCATTATACAAAGCCTAAGAGGAGGCTATTTTGTGTCTCGTACAAAGCCCGAGAGAGAGGCTAAAAGTTTTTGACCCAGTGGGGCATATCGTTATACAAAGCCTAAGAGGAGGCTAAAAGAGTTCGACTCTTGCTTAAGGGATTTATATCTCGTACGAGGCCCGAGATGGAGGCAAAAAAGGGGTGATTGACTCAACGAGGGAATCTTTTGTGTCTCACACAAAGCCTGAGAGAGAGGCGAAAAGGTTGTTTTGACTCCACTGGGGAGAATTTTGGTATCTCGTACGAAGCCCGAGATGGAGGCTATTGTAACTGTTTCAGTTGAGTGACAGATCCAATATACTGATTTAAAAGAGAAAATCAGTTCTTATATGAGCAACACTGTACTCAGGGATTTGATTTGAGGATCAGGGATATTTTCTTCTCTTTGAGGAAACGGGAAATCCAAAGGGTATTGAGACTGTCCGAGTCTGCGGGTTTCCTTCCTATTTAACGAAGGGTGCTTGAGAATGTCTTTGAGACTCAAGGAAGTTAGACTGTCCAAGTCTAGAGTTTTATCTTTTGTACTATGCTTCGAGAAACAGTAGTAGACTCTATGAAAGGACTGTTCTATGAGGATGACTAGGTTCTGTTCCTATACCTCTAGGAGGTCGTCGGGACAATTTGTACGAAGCCCAAGAGGAGGCTGGAAACTTTTAAGAAGCCGACGGGTCCTTGTACGAAGCCCAAGAGGAGGCTATCATTCCCGGAGGAAGAGATCATTATACGAAGCCTAAGAGGAGGCTCTGAATACTTCTAAGAAGTCGTAGGGTCCTTGAATAATGCCCAAGAGGAGGTCGGGTTACTTATAGGAAGCCTGTGGGTCCTTGTACGATGCCCAAGAGGAGGCCGGTGCTTTTAAGAAGCCCGTGGGTCCCAAACCAAAGAAAAGTTCAGGAAAACTCTTTTAGAGTTAAAACCACTGGTAAACGTGCGAGGTTTACTATCCAGTGACTTTAACTTTTAGAGAGAGTCCGAACCGTTCGGCGGTTTGAAGAAATTCAAGAGAAGTTTCACCGAGAATAATTCATCTCTGGGGGATAGAATTTCTTGACGATTCCTAAGGAGGACAGCCGAAGAGAAGACTGTATCTGGTGCTCCTATTGGGGATCTAGGCGTCTATTTCTACGAATAAATGAAACGGCGTCACTTAGTTCTAGACGTAGTAGCCGGGGAAACTCGAAATATCTATACTATTATTACACAGTAGATATGAGTTTATGAAAGGAGACTTACAGTGAGCAGCCCCACAATACAGTTTATAATATGAAAGCAGTAAATGAAAGCGATAACCACTTACTCGGTTGTAGAGCTTCCATGCTGTTTGGTTAGTTGTTCAACAAAGAAAGACAAAAACAACAGTATATTCAAAATCAAAGGAGAAAGTGCTTTGAAAAAGAAAGATTTGGGGCTTACAGCTCAAGGAGAGGCCCAGGCTTTTATCAGTGAGCGCACTGTTTGAATTTGTACATAGGGACTTATACAAGTGACTGGGGTCCAAAATGGTTTTCTGTACAAAGGGATGGGTCTTACACTCTCTCTAGAGGCCCAAAAAGGTTTAAAGAAAAGAGAGGGGCTTATAACACGAGGGTAGGCCCAAATGATTTTTCGTTTAAAAATGGCGATCGCGCCGAGGTTTTCTTTTAACGCAGAGGGACTTATACAATAAGTGAGGCCCAAAAATGTTTTGGTTAAAAGGGAGATTGGGTCTTACACTCTAATAGAGGCCCAAAGTGTTTTAAAGAAAAAGAAATGGGTCTTACTACTCGAGGGTAGGCCCAGATGATTTTTGAAAAGACGACGATCGCGCCGTTTGTTTTTTGACGGTATCGGGACTTATACAATAAGTGAGGCCCAAAGATGATTTGGTCAAAAAAAGGATTGGGTCTTACACTCTAATAGAGGCCCAGAGTGTTTTGAAAATGATTTATGAGGGTTGAATTAATCCAAAACCCTAATTTGTTTTCAAAATGTATTTAATTGAATAAAAATTCAATTAAAATGATCAAAAATTTTTTAACACATGGAAAACAAATTTTGATCTTGGATTAATGCTTCAAAAATTAAGTATTGACCTACAAAATAATTAGAAAGCATTAAAAGTTGCAAAATCAATGTAGAAAAAATATTTAAAATGCCAAAAACAATCAAAATATTAATTCTTTACAAAAATATCAATTATATGAAATAAATAATATTTTTGGGATTTTTTGTGAAAATAAAATATTTTAACATTTTTGTGAATTATTAAAAAAAGAATCAACTCAAAATCATTAAAACTCAGAGAGAAATTAATTTTTGAATCAATTAAACAAAATCACAAAATTCAAATATTCAAATATATGAAAATGGCGCCAAGAACAACACCAAGAACACGCGCGTTTTTTAGTTTGCCCAGATTTGCATTTTCTATCCAATCTCCATGAATACGTAACCATATCATGCAATCCACATATCATTATGCTCGCCTCAACCTCACGATCATGTCTATGTACTTTAATTTCATTTAAATTAAACATACAACAAGAAATCACGAAGAGACCTCAAGAACCCTAATTTCTGCATGAAGGCTAGGATTTTTGATACACGATTCAAACAATGCAATTAATTGAGGGAAAACATTTCATGCATGATTATGAACATATGGCCAAATTATTGTGCGAGGAAATATGCATAGATTGAGAGATGACCAAGTTTAGGCTTACCTCCAAGTCGTGACAGCAAGTTCAGATGTGATTTTGAGTTGGAGGTGTTACAGACAAGTTGTGATGATCCGGACAGCTTCCCTACACCATATGGAGTGTGTTTGAACACTTGGATTGAATTGAAATGGACTGGATCAGTTTATGGCATCTCAGCTGCAACTTCACTTCAAACTTGTGTGGATGGCAAGTGATTTTGAGATTTTGATGTTCCAGAAGTTATGTGAGTGTTTGATCAGCTCATATGTGATGTATGTGAGGTGTGTGAGTGATTGGTTTGTGCAGAATTGCTCTCAAACTCAAAACCTGATAGCTACCTTGCTAAGAAAGGCATTTTTCCCAAGAGAAAGAGATTTTGAGGAAAGCATCTGTTAGATGGCTTTGGTGTACTTAAACTGACCACAATTGAGCTCTATTTATAGTAGAGCAAGTTTTTTTTGCAAGGAATAGTGCATGGCAGCTGGTAAGTAGGTTTCCTCAATGTTGGCCAATGGAAATGAAAGTCTCCTCTAGCCATTGACTAGAGGTTAGGGCACAGAGCTTTGGTCCCCTTGGTCTTGGATAAGTCTTGACTGATTTCATATGAGAATGGCTCAGTCCATGCCACCTTGATGGTTCCATTGAATGCCTCATTCCAAATTTGAAGTCTTGTCCCTATTTTGGCCATTCTAGGTTCAACATGCTATTCTTTGTTCCTTGGACCTTGGAGGCTTGGCTCAGTGATTGTCCCCTTTGGATTCAATCCTCTGAGGTGTCCAAGTGGATTGGAGCAATTGCAATTGGCTGATTTTGGCAAATCGGGCCAAAATGCAAATTCTGCCTTGCTTTGACAGATTTCAGCAAGGCAACTTGCCAATGTTGTATCTTATGATGTAGGTTGAATTTGGCAATGTTCTTGGCCATTTTGGAAAGCTCTAACATGATACAACAACTGTTTGAACAAGTTTGGTTTTTATCTCTTTTGATTCCAAGTGAAAAATCCCCCTACATTTGGCAAAAAGTGAGGCAAAATCTGACTTAGTGAAAATTTCACTAAGTGTTGGAAAAAGTGACTTTTTCACTTTTCAGCCACTTTGATCACTCCATAACTCAAAATCCTTAATGAATTGGAATGACTTGTAGTTGAAGTTTTTGTAGGTGATAATGAGGGCTACAAATCCATCTTTGGATGAGAAAAAATGGCCTTGTGGTTTAGGAGTTATGGTCCTCCAAAGTTGGTACCTTTGCCACTTTATTTTTAACTTAGAAAAATTTCTAAGTTTTATGGTTACCCCTTTTAGAAGTTATCTCACTTTTCTTGATTTTTCTTGACGAATGATGATTCAAATCATACATTAACATCATTTTAGGGTTAAAAATCCATTTTGGTGAAAAATCTCAAAAAGTCAAAGTTGACTTTTGTGCACAGTTGACTTTTTATCATATGAATTCCAAACTGTGCAATTCTTCAGGAAATCATGTCCTTGACCTAAATCAAACTTGATGGACATGTTCCATGGGTGTCATAGGGTATATTCAATCATGTATTAGGGTTTGGGAGCATGCCTTGGTCAAAAGTCAAAGTTACAATTGACTTTTCCCTTAAAACCCTAATTGTGGTGCAGATGAAAATGAAACTTGTTGCTCAAGCTTCTTGGATCAATCCATTGTTCCAAATGGATCAATATGGTGTATTAGAGACCCTCAAATCATCTCTTGAGGTCTTGGCTCATGGTTTGTCCCAAAAGTCAACTTAGGGGTGAATTAGGTCAAGAAACCCTAATTCCTGATTTTTGATGAATGCATCCCCTGAGGCAAAATTAACTTGATGCATGGGTTCATGAGGTTCCATGAAGTATATTAGGTTATGTTTTGGATCAATGGCTTGTGCCCAGATGAAAATTTCCATCTGGAGGCCCTGGTCGACCAAAACCCTAATTTGGTGACACTGTCGATCTTGAGACTTGATCCACCTAGAAGGGAGCAGCCTTGTGCTTAATCCTTGAAGTGGGAGTCCTTTTTGATCCATTGTGGATGTTTAAGAGATTAGACAAGTTGAAGATCATGTCATTTCTTGATTGATCCTTTGTCTAAGCACTCAGAGAGGGCTTGAAACCCTAATTTTGATTGTAGTGGATGCTCACCCATCTTTGGGGAGACTGATGAAGCATAAAGGTACATCCATATTGTGATGATGATTTTCACAATGATGGGAAATCTAAGTGGTCAAAATTTGGGGTATTACAATAAGCACGGAGCTAACCACAATTGAGGAGGAAAAATTGATGTGTGTTTTGAAGAAGAATCAAGAGGAAATGGGATGGACTCTTTCCAATTTAAAAGGAATAAGTCCCTCTTATTGCATGCATCGGATATTCATGGAAGAATATTTCAAACCTGTCGCTCAACCACAATGCCGCTTAAATCCTACCATGAAAGAGGTGGTTGCGAATTTGGGGCGAATGTTTGCCAGGACTTCGCTTTGCGAACTTTGCGCGAACATACCAGAATTTTGAAAATTTTTTTTACTATCTCTGTTTGGGATTTTGTTTTGTTCCTATTCTAATGAACTATTTTGCTGGATGGTTGTTGTTTTATCTGGTGTTTTTGCAGATGGCTCCAAAAATCAATCCATCAAAAAAGAGAAAGGTCGGTACTTCACAAACTGTTCCGATTCAGTTCGACAGTGTACGCTTTAGAGGGGCAAAGCAGGCTACTAGGCACCTGACTTTGGAAAGGAAAACCATATTGCCCTAGAAGAGATTCAATCTAAATCCACATGGAAGCTACTGGGCGGTAGCTCAACTCCTCAAAGAAAAAAAGTGGGGGAGGCTAATTACAACTGTGGATAGTTACAACGTAGAGATGGTACGGGAATTTTATGCTAATGCCCCCCGGATGATGTGGAGGAATTTGGGTGGAAGACCTTAGTTGGGGGAAAAGTGGTGAAGTTTGATCGAGGGACCATTAACACTGTTCTTGAGGATCCATTACCATTGAGAGAAAATGAGATTGATACCTTCCATAGAACTTTGAGACTCCATCGAGACATTGAGACCATGACTAGAGACCTTTTGCGAGAAGGTAAATTTGTTGAGCTTAACCCATCTGGGGTTGTAAAGAGGTGTCATCGTGAAGATATGCGTCCTTTGGCCCAATTGATTTTACTTTTGGTTCTTACTAACATTAAGCCAAAGTCACATTCCTCGACCATTCCGATGCCCCTTGCCCATTTGGTCCACAGCATAATGACCAATGTCCAGATCAATGTAGCCCGGATCATTGTGGATGAAATGAGGGCTATAGTGGAAAGTGGGCTTGGTTCCACTTCTAGGAAGAACGCTCCTCTTGCATTTCCTTGTCTGATCCTGGTTCTTTGTGCACATGTGGGGGTGAATGTCCCCACACATCAGGTAACCATTTCGGCTGCTATAGATGACCGGTATATGGACAAGTATTGTAAACCAAAGGGATTACGACGTGGTTCTTCAGGTGCTGGTGCTGCTACCGGCACAAGTGCTGGTGATGGTTCGGGAGGTTCTAGTTCTCAAGGTTATTATCTGTATCATCAGGAAATTTGCCAGTATAATTGGGACTGGATGGCGGCTTCTCAGCGCGCTATGATGGATTTGCATGATTCGATGCAGGTATTATAGCTGCAATTCCGTGAGCCCTTTGTGGATCACTATATGATGACAAGGGAGCAATTCCTTGCTCATGCTGGTTGGCCTGAGGCCAGGCCAGTTTTCGGAGGGGGAACAGAGGCAGCTGGTGAGCCTGAAGATGCTTATGCGGAGGATGATGTTGATGATGATGTGGAGGTATCTGGATCTGGATCTGAGTCTGGTTCTGGTGAGGAGGAGATTGAGGTGTCTAGGTCTGAGTCCGAAGAGGACTGACTGATTTTGATGTTGTTAGTTTGTACTTCCTTTATTCGTCAAAGTGACGTATTCTTGTTATGGTTTATGTATCTGTTTTATTATTGTACTTTATCCACTAGGTGGATTACTTTGAGATTTGATGTACTTTGTACCCTTTTGAGGTACTAATGACTTTTGTTGGTGTTTTCACACCATTACATTATTATTATTAGTATGTTGTTTTTCAGTTAAATTTGATCAGTTTCATTTTTATTTTTTTTATTTTAGTTATTATTATTATTGTTGTTAAAAGTTGAATTTTTCAGTTAACGAATGTTCAACTCTTAAATTGTTGGTATGCTTTTTATCGTTTTATGTTGGTATGCTTGTGGAAGTTTAATGTTTCCATCTTTTGGTGTTGACTTGAAAGAATTTTAGGATGGTGATTGTTGTTCATCAAAGAAGATTCTTCCAAGTTTGGATGGCAATGATAGTACTTAAACATTTAATTATTGGCAAGGTACATAGTTACCTATTTCTAGGATTTAGAATGTTTTAGAACTTCTTGTCTTTGTACAAATGAAATTTTGTTTCTTGTTACAACTTTATTGATTGCTTATGTCACTTAGGTCCAAAAACCACAATGGTGAGAAACCTCCATGGTTTACTAAATGCATAGGATTGATGATGAATTGTGTCTTGTACTTTTAATTCATGCTTTATCTTGTGATTTGTGTGATTTGGTGGAAGCATTAGAAATGATCAAGGCACTTGTTGATATTGAGCACAACCATTTCCAAACAGTGATTTACCCGTGAGTAGTGAGTATTTGTTAACCCCTTGAACCTAAACAGTTTAAATCTCGTTTAGTGATGAACTTTGTGTTGTACATAATTTGAAAATCAAGTTCATCATTGAATTTTTGAGAGTTTCTAAATTTTTTTTCTTCTTGAACCTTGGAACTTTGTTTTTATTGATTTCCTTGCCTTAAAAAGCAAGGAGCATTCACTTAAGGTTTAGTTGAAAATAAGTTGGGGAGAATGAAAATGAAGATTGGTAAATTGATCAAACTTTTGAAAAATTTCAAGCAAGCATGAAAAGAAAAAGAAAATGTGAATATGACTGTAAAAAAAAAGAGAAAAAGAATGTTGCTTGAAAGAGAAAAATAGAGACCAATAATTGTGCATAAGGAAGTTTGAGAATGTTTTTGATAAAGGAATGAAATTGGTGAATGAAGTTGAGATGTGTGTGAATACCTTGTATAGTGAATGTTCTTTTGCATCGGCAATTTCGATTCAATGACCTTAAGAAATGTCCCTTTATTGTTAACCCGGCCAAGCTATAACCTTAAAAGCCCTTAGTGATCTTTTTGCTTCCATGATTTCTTTATTAATCTTTTAGATATTGTATGAATTGCTTTGTATTTGCATCATTTGTCATTTGAGCGAAATTGCCCCGCGGTTGCAAACGCGTTAATTTCCTTCAATCCTTTTTTGAAGAGGAGTGTTAGAGTGATATAAGCATGATGGTTTTGTTGTTACTTGAAACATTATCTGAGATTTGTTTAAGAATCAAGTTCTTTTGCATTGTCGATTCTAGGAATGTGTATTTGTTGCTTTGGAACTATTGTTGTTTATTTGAGCCGTTTATCTTTTCTTGATTGAATTAAATGCTTGAGCAAATCCTCTTGTTTTCTATGAGAGGCATACTTTGCTTAAGGACAAACAAAGAGTTAGTTGGGGAGAGTTTGTTAGATGTCAAACATGACTAATATTTCTACTTGATACTTGACATTTTTCAACTCTTTTATATCCAATTATGGATTTTTCTCATCAATTGTTGTTATTCTTCAAACATTGTGAATATACCTTTGGTGCTTGTAATATATGTGTTATTGTGCAGAAAAAGGCACTAATTGATCAAAGATGTAAGACACATAGAAAGGATACAAGTTGCTAAAGAAAGAAGAAAACATCAGCAAGTTCGCTTTGCGAACTTGCCAGCGAATGTTCGCTTTGCGAACAAACTGGCGAAGCCCCAGCGAATGGCCCCAGACTTGGACAGTAGGAAAAGGGACTAAAGTTCGCTTTGCAAACTTCCCAGCGAATGTTCGCTGATTACTAGCTTTGCGAAGACCTGGCGAAGGAACCCTTGAATGAGGCAGTAGCAAAAGGAGCCTAAGTTTGCTTTGCAAACTTTTTGGCGAATAGTTCGCTTTGCGAATAAAAGTTCGCATTGCGAACTTATGCAGAAACTCAAGAGCGGTTTAGCTTATCAGAAGGCACTTCAGGTGCCACTTTCATCATTGGCTAGGCGAACAAAGCGTTCGCAGTGCGAACGTGTCTGATTTCAAATGTACTATAAGTAGATTTTATGTATTTTCTTGGGATAATAACTTCACTTTATCACACCAAAACCTATTTTTCTGATATTTCTTCATCCAAAAGGGATTCTTCACATAGAGAAGTTGGCTTTGCATCCGATCTCGATTATTCGACGCGGATGCTTTTTCATCTCCTCACGAAACTTGTGAAACAAGCTACCATGAATATGTGTAGCTAAATACATTTTGTGTCAAGATTAGAGGTAGTTAATCTTGCTTGTATGTATTTCTTTTGATCTTTTGTATATGAACAAGGTTGATGATCAATACATGACGAAGTTGTTTGCTTTTAATGGTATATTTGTGGTTTGAATCACTCTAGACATAGATTTTCCAAATCTTGACCTAATATCTTCATCTCTTAAAAACCAAACTCTAGATATAGATTTGGGGTTTAATATTCGCTTTGTATCGATCTTACGTTTGTTGTTTCGATTGTTAGCGTGAGACATCATCTAACGATTTAAACAACAATACTCACGAATTTGCTTTAGACATAAACTTATTTGCGAGGATACGCGATTGTATTGATCGAAACTAAGTTCCTATGCTTGATTAATCGGATACGTATGAAAAGGATTAGAGAAATCTAGTCTTGACATGATTTTCTAAAACTTACAACATCTTTGCTCTAATTTACTTCTTTGCTATAAACTTATGTTACAAAACCAAAATACGATAAAACACCCCCAAAATACTCATCAACAGGCTGCTCAACATAAAATTCTTCATCAAGTGAACCATTCAAAAAAGCAGATTTGACGTCCATTTGAAATATGTTCCAATTGTTGTTGTTTGCAATCGCAACACCCAATCGGATGGTTTCAAGCCTAGCCACAGGTGCAAACACTTCCTCAAAATCTATACCTTCGCGTTGCAAAAATTCCTTCGCTACCAATCGAGCCTTATGCTTGATTACCTCGCCTTTGAGATTTTCCTTCATCTCATAGACCCATCTCACACCTATTAGCTTCTTTCCAAACGGTAAATCGACCAACTCCCAAGTACCATTCTTCTCAATAGATTCCAGTTCCTCCTTCATTGCACAAATCCACTTTGGATCGCTTAGAGCCTCTTCCGTATTCACCGGTTCGGATTCGGCCATAAGCGCAAAGTGTACGAAATCACCATCATCATTGATTTCGTTATCCCGCAATACTTCATAATCTTGGAGTCTTTGAGGCAAAGTTCTTTGCCTTGTTGGTCTTCTACTGGTTTCTCCGATTTCGGTTCGAATCTATTGTTGTTCTGGACTTCCAACAGGCTGAAAATGCTGATTTTCATGCCCGTAATCGACTACGCCATTCCCTTAATCGGTTACTACTTCTGCTACACCAGTCCCTGAACATGCTGCAGAATCCAAAAATACACGTGGTAATCGATTACGTGTTTTGCTGTAATCGATTACTGCATCATATTTTTGAAAAAATCTGCTGCTGTCAAATTTCTGCAGCTCATCGACCAAAACATCTCGGCTTATCATAATGCTCTTGTTTGCAACATCAAACAACTTGTAGCCTCCAGTGGAATGATAACCAACTAGCAACATCATCTCACTTTCTTCATCCAACTTCTTTCGAATCTGACCCGGAATGTGTCGAAACGCTATCGAACCGAAAATCTTCAAATGACTCAAGTTTGGTTTATGTCCAGACCATACCTCTTCTGGAGTAACTCTATCAAGCTTCTTTGTAGGGCACCTATTCAACAAAAGGCAGCTGTAGAAACGGCTTCACCCCATAGTTTTTTCG
Source organism: Lathyrus tuberosus (assembly GCA_022829125.1). Lineage (NCBI taxonomy): Eukaryota > Viridiplantae > Streptophyta > Magnoliopsida > Fabales > Fabaceae > Lathyrus > Lathyrus tuberosus. The sequence continues at coordinate 1,415,953 of JALAZF010000323.1, read as the reverse complement.
GCAAGTCTTTACCCTTCAACATGCTACGAACCATGTTCATAATCGAACGATTTTTCCTCTCGACAATACCATTCTGTTGTGGCGTATAGGGTGGTACAATCTCATGCATTATACCTTCTTCATCACAATAGTTCCCAAACTCCTTAGAGGTATATTCACCTCCACCATCCGTTTTGAGAATTTTGAGCTTGCGACGACATTGCCTCTCCACCATGGACTTAAACTTTTTAAACACATCAAACACCTCATCCTTCCTCTTGATAAGGTAAATCCACAGCTTCCTACTAAAATCGTCGATAAATGTGACAAAGTACCTATTGCCACCATACGAGTTGACTTGCATTGGACCGCATACATCGTAATGCACCACCTCAAGATGAACCTTAGTCCTATGACCCGCATCCTTGCTGAAATTACTCTTATGCATCTTCCCTTGCACACATTCTTCACATATCTCAGCTGAAATATTAATCTGTGGCAGCCCGGTAACCATACAATTCCTTTGTAACGCGTCCAAATCACAAAAATTGAGATGTCCAAGCCGGTAGTGCCATAACCATTCTTCTCTACTTGCCGCTGTAGCTAAACACCTATGCTCCATCACTTTCAACTCAACCTTGAAAGTCCTATTGGCAGCCATAGGAGCCTTGAGAATTAACACTCCGTTAACATCAACAACGCGCAAAATCTTGTCTTCCAAGCGAATTTTGTAACCCCTCTCAAGCAATTGGCCAAGACTCAAGAGATTACCTTTAATTCCCGGAATGTACCAAACATATTTGATAATAAAATGTCCACCATCCTTCTTCTTGATTAAGACATCACTAACACCTTCGACCGCAAGAGTAGTACCATCCGCGAACTTTACTCTTCTTTTCGCGATATGATTGATTTGCACAAACCAATCCTTTCTACCTGTCATATGCGTTGAACAACCGGAGTTCAAGTACCACTCTTCGCTGCCTTGAACACCATCTCGAACTGTAATCATCACATTTTACTCCGGACGCGTTTCTGCAGTATTTTGCACACTGCTGCAGCTGCTGTCCCGCAACTTGCAGCTATTGCTGCTGCTGTCCAGCACCTCTTTAATGCCATAATCCTCCTCTGTGATCATAACTAAGAGCATATTTTCATCATCTACCTCTTGCCTCGCAACCTTGGCTTCATCTCCTTGAAAATCCCTCTGTTTTGCACCATATTCATTTGCAAAATGTCTAAGATTCTTACATTTCCAGCACTGAACCTTACTTTTATCCCTTGATTTTCCGCCTCTAACGTTGCCTCGATCACCATTTCTATTGGAGCTGCTCTCACCCTTTTGCGCCATCAAAATCTTCAAATTTTGTGGATCATTTCCACCCAAATTCTGAGAATTTTGCTTCCCCTTTCAAGCCCATTTTCCTTTCGATCTTCTACTCTTCTCATTGAACTGTGCTTGCAAAGCAATCTCCGCTTTCGCTTTATCACTTCCTCTCTCGTCCATTCTTTGTTCATGAGCCTCAAGAGAGCTTTGAAGCTCATCTTTGCTCAATGTCGCAAGGTCCTTCGACTCTTCGATAGCCACCACAATGTTGTCGAATCTTGACGTTAAAGAACGCAAGATCTTCGACACAATATTCTGCTCCACAATAGTTTCTCCACACGACTTGATTTGATTCACCAAACGCGTGATACGCGTCACATAATCGTTGATCGTTTCCTTCTCTTCCATTTGCGTTAGTTCGAATTGCCTTTTGTGAGTTTGTAACCTCACAACCTTTTCCTTAATAGCCCCAGCATAAGCTTTCTCCAAGATTTCTCAAGCTTGCTTCGCCGACTCGCAATCGTCAACTTTCTCGAAATTCTCACTATCGACGCAAGAATGAATCAAGAAAAGTGCCTTGTAATCCTTCTTCTTTTCTTCCTTGTGTGCAGCCTTTTGAGCATCTGTAGATTCTGCCCCAAGTGGTGTGACACCATTCTTTTCAAGAATCTCTTGATACGCAAACAGAAATTTCATTTGTTTGGACCACTTGTCATAATTCTTTGAATCAAGAATTGGTAGGTTGGTAGAAATTCGATCATTGGAAACAGTACTCATTGTTGCAGTGGAATAGGATCAGAACCAATGCTCTTGATGTCAAATGTTGGAACATAAATTTTTTTTGAGATGAATCAATTGATATTAGGGTAAAATTTGAGAAGATAAAGTAGAGAGAGAGAGAGAGAGAGAGAGAGAGAGAGAGAGAGAGAGAATTATTGCATTAGCCACTTTGGGAGCATTATAAGACCTTATATATAATGCAATTACAACTAAAATCAAAGACAAAACAAAACAGCTTATCTAAATAAGTTGAAACAGCAAAAATAACAAAAAAACAGAATTTTGCCTGCGTAATCGATTACGCCAAAGCTGGTAACCGATTACGCGCCATTGTTTTGCAGATTCTGGCCAAAAAATAACGTGGTAACTGATTACGCCCAAACTGATAACCGATTACCACAACTAAAATGAAAAAAAACAGATTTCAACATAGAGAATGTTTGAGAGTCAGACTGTGTTTAGTTTGATACAACTTTCAAGTTAGAATTTGGAAATTCTACATCCAGATTAAAGTGAATTGGATCCACTCGCATTTAAATCTAACATAAGTTATGTTGATAATCTCATTGTCAAAACTCATTTGATTCTAAAGCTTAACCAAATTATAAGTGAACCCTAATGAATTTTAATGGCGAGATCACTTGATGAATTTTATGAGGATGCAATTCACTTGCCTTTCATTGAAGGTTAGTTCTTAGATATCAATTTGCGAATGAGGTGAGCAAGCATAGTAGAATTTATCATCATATGTAAGCTTATTTGTCCAGACAAAGTGAAAGATCTAGTCAACAAAACCATATATAGCTCCATAAAATGTAGCATGTTTTAACCAACCACTTAGTGTCTACACTTTTTTGCTTATAATATACATGTAACATGTAGCATATCAAACAAGAGAGAACGAGAAATGAAATATTTTTATCACAATTTCTATGATAAGCCATTTACAAACACAACCAAACAAAGGGCATTCATATCATACTGCCTTCACAAGGTGCTTCATCGTAGAGCAGCCCCCATTGCTCCTAGTGCAGCTTCCCTCTTCATCTCAGCAGTCTTACCACCACCACGGAAGTGCATATATACTTGCTGTATGCAACCAAAGCAAAAAGTGAGCAGGTTGCAGGTGCTTTTATTATGTTCATTCTAAGCGAAACATGCATCCATTTTAAGAAAAAAAGTTTAAATATTTAAGTGTAATCAAACCTGGATAACCCATACGCTGATCAATGTTTCAAGACAGAAAAGTCCAAATCCAACGAAGTAGAAAATCTACAAGAAATGGACAAAAACAAAACAAACTATCAGTTGTTCTGAAGCAGAAAGCAGCAAATCGACAAAAATAAAACCAATTTTCATTCATTTAGAAACAGAGAGTTTGTCACTGTTTGGATTTTGCAGTATTTGCTTTAATGTGGCTTGTGTGAAATACGATAAACTGGCTTAGCATGTGTTAAATCATGTAAACGAAATGGAAATGGAGACATATAACAAGGAAACACATGCACGAATCATAAATACTTCAAGACAAGCATACTTACCCCAACCAAAGTATAGTCACCGACTACATCTATGGCTGACAGAATGCCTCTGCATCAATAAGAAGACGTCACTAAGAATAAGGCCAAAAAAATGAGAATAACAAGCTATATACGTAACAAATTAGGAATAAGCAACAAAGTCATGTTAAATGAGATGTGTGTGTGTGTGTGTGTGTAGTGTAGGAAGTCAACATACGTCAAGGATTTTCCTTTGAAAACTATAGGAGGAGCAACTGCCGCTAAGATACAGAATCCAAGGTGAAGCTGTAAGCAGAAAAAGAAATGAGGGTAATTAAATTTTGTTCAAATGCAAAATAAAGCTAACATGCATAAAGCAAAATCAAAATAGTAAATACCAGGTAAAACATGAAAAACCATCCAAACTTAATAGCACTGTCAGTCCTGCAAAAGTAACAAAGCAAAGAATCCACGATCAAGAGAGTAATCAAATCAGAAAGATCAATATGTCAATGGCTGGATGCACAATCTTGCTACATCGGTGGGATCAGGGCCAGAGGAGGGGAGCACCTAAGGGGGTGACCCACTGGGCCTTAATATCCATATTAACTTATTGTTCTCATGAATGCTACCATAAGTACTAGTCGGGGCATTTCAACAAGGTCACTAAATAGTTGATAACCATTTAAGGCAATATTTTCAAGAATAACCATAAATTGCTACAGAAAAGTACTAGAGGACATTGCTTTTTCCAAATGCAATATTTTCAGGAATAACCTTAAATTGATTTGAGAGAAACCAAAATAATTAAATAGAAGACTAAAGATTATCAGAAAACAATTAATTTATAATTTTCAAAGTAATTATAACAAAAGCCTTTCTTTCCATTAAGTGGAGTAGGCTATCATAAACTATAATCTAAATAAGTAATAACAACTATTTATATCTAAATCTTTCTTAACGGTTTGGCCCAATAATCATCTAAATACCAACAACTGGGCCACTGCTCAGCTTTCTCAATGCTAACAATTCTCCATGCCACTCCCATCTACCCTTAATATATAAATGCTAAGCATCTTTCCTCCCAATCTCTCTTCGTAACTAGGCGTTTTAATCTAACAAACTAACGATCGAAACTGTACTGTAACTAACTATAGATATTAGGGAATATCTAACAGTAAACAACAATATCTTTGCAGAATGAGATGACAGAATAATGCAACGGTTTGATAATAAAAAAAACCTCTCCCCTTTTGTAAAGATAAAAGTTTTAATACATCAGTTCATTTAAATAACTAATTTAAAACTCCTACGGTTAGTCGGCTACTCTTAGAATTACTATGGGCATCACCAAACCTGCCAAAATTTTGGTCATACACAAAATGAAGCTATATAAAAGAAATGCTTTTTAAAATTATTGACAAAAATCGAACAGTCAAATACATATAAGAATTGGAAATAATCACCTAAATGCACGATATAATGGGCGATACCACAGGGCATATGCTCCAGGAACTCCTGCTATGAAGTAGATAATAGCAAGAAACCATATTTTTACACCTAAAACAAACAAGGGTGAGTTACATGTGCATGGAATTTGTTGAATCAAGTTTGCATTTCAAGCCATTCAATAATCATAATGATTTTTCTCCATATATTAACTGACCTTCTCCCTTAATCCAAGCTGCAGTGACAGATACAACATTCCATGTAAGGCACAACACTAACCCTGCATCATATAATCTATCATCAACCATTATTGATAATGGACTGTATCACATTACATATTGTTTTTAGTATAACAACAGATTGAGCCGTGGAATATTTGTTATAGGTCCATTTTATACTATAACCATAACCAAATTGAAACAGCAATTTCACCAAGCTAAAAAGAACTAGGGGTGGCAAAATGAATGGATTGGATGGATATGGATTGGATCGTTAGTGGATGGATCAAAACATTTCATTAATCCATTAACAATCCACTAAAGCTTCTTCAAAAAAATCCAATCAAATCCATCCATTAAGGATAAAATCCATCCGATCCATCCATTAACCTCTTTATAATGGACAGATATCTATCCATCCATAAAAAATGTTTTATAATTTAAATTTTATAAAAATAATATTTTTAAAATAATTTATTTTCAGTAATTTTTCTCTATTTCTCTCAAAATTTATAACCATAGTCTTTTAAATAATTGTTTTTATTAATTTCTCTCTTCTAACTAACAAAAACAAAAAGTAGTTAAATATAATAATTCACTTTCTTAAAAATAAAATTGTAATCAATAATTAACATGCAGTAATATAATATAAAGTAATTGTATAGAGTAGTAATAATAATAACAACAACGTAATTAATAATTAACATACAATAATTCTAATTATTTAGTATTAGAGTGTATAAAGTAAACTGATGATAAAAGGAACTAAGTGAAAAAGATTGTTTCAACACCTATTATGATCGAAATTAAATAAAATTTAGACTGTAAAATTATTAATCTGATCTTGGTCAATAAAATTAACTTTCCGATAGTATCAATAAACTCTCATTGCTATTTATTGAATCATACTACTAAAAAAAGTCATCTAAAACAAAATTTAAAAATAGTAAAACTGGAGCATAAAAATACGAAAGCAATTCAGAAAATAAAATAGAAAGATTTTTTTATAAAATTATAATATTTTTTATAAGAAAATACAAGAGAGAGAAAATTATGTGTTTTTTAATTATTTTTTATGATATATATTTTTTAAAATAATAAAATATTTGTTACTATAAAAACGATCCAATGGATTTGAAAATTTTAGTTGATGGATTGGATTAATCCATGATTCTAATGGGATGGATTAAGTCCAATCCATTAACTAATTTTATGGGTAATGGATGAATTGGATGGATTTTTACTTAATGGATCCAATTGCCACCCCTAAAAAGAACTAAATAGAGAATGTATTCATCATACCACTGACATACTCAATAAAACAGGTTTAAGTCATTTATATATTAATAATAGGCCATTCATGTATATATTTGGGGTGAAGAAAACAAAAAAGAAAAGACTGCCTAACTCAACCTTACAAAATCAAAATCAGACTGTTAGGTGAGGGCTGCCCAAGCTTTATAAACACTACACATGTCATATCTCAAAGCAATGTGAGACCTAATCCACCCCTTCACACCAACACAATGAAGGTGCTGGAGGCTGCAAAGAAGGCAACCCAAATGCCGCAAGTAGACGACTAGGGGCGGACCGCAATGAAGGCAACATAAATGTCACAATTCGATGACTAGGGGCTGACCGCAATGAAGGCAACATAAATGCCGCAATAAGATGACTAGTGGCGAAATACACATCAGACAATCAACTGCAGATATATTAATTATATTAATTATAAGGCATTCATGTATATATTTGGGGTGAAGAAAACAGAAAAGAAAAGACTGCCTAACTCAACCTTACAAAATCAGACTGTTAGGTGAGGGCTGCCCAAGCTTTATAAACACTACACATGTCATACCTCTAAGCAATGTGAGACCAAATCCACCCCTTCACACCAACACAATGAAGGTGCTGGAGGCTGCAAAGAAGGCATCCCAAATGCCGCAAGTAGACGACTAGGGGCGGGCCACAATGAAGGCAACATAAATGTCGCAATTAAATGACTAGGGACGAACAACAACGAAGGAATTTCCAACACAGTACTATCTCGCTCTACCAATAACCTTCCCCACAAGAAGAAAACAGGATCGGATAACTTACCTAACAACGAAAAAAATGCAACATACTGCAATCTTTGAAGGTGAATTGGAATTTCATTTGCGATATCATGATGAATAATTGGGAAAAATGGTGGCCAGTTCTTCTCCTCAATAACAATTCCAGCTGCAAAACAAAGTGATTACACGCCAAGGATAAAAGTAGAACTACAGATATTGATTGTCAGGAAAAAGCACCAATCCAAACTTTTCTAGGAGATAAGTTCACAAATCAAGTATGTAAAATGAGTTGACACATCTCATCTAGAGAATCCTCAATAGTAGTTCTATTATGGCATTCAATTGAATGCCGACACAAACAAAAAAAAAACTAAAGAAACAATTAAACCGAATCCCAAATACCGGAAACGTAAACTACCTCGTGCAATGGCTTCTTCTTTCCGTCTGACTTCCTGCATTTTGACAAATCAAAAGAAATGAAATGTAGGTAAATTTCATGGAATGTATAGAGGTCATTCGGTCCCATGGTATACCTGTTCCCGTTTTCTCAATTCAGCTTCCTTGGCTTGGAGTTCCCTTTCCTTCTTTTTCACATCCTAATGTTTAAACATAACATTAGAAAACAATCAATTCTCAAAACACAATATGTAACAAAGGCAGAAATATGTTTATAAAAAGGATCGGTATTTCAACAAAAAAATCTTTTATTACACATACCGTTGATGTATCAAGAGGTATATCAACAGTCGGTCCAAAACCATAGTTATAATCAGCACGATCAGGATTTAGAGGTGCAGGTCTTGAATTTGTGGCAGAGGCAGCATTTCTAGGATTCTGAAAATTTTAAAACATTTATATAACCTATGAGCAAGAAATTGTGAATGATTCATAGGGGTTTTATTAATAAAGTGAATAATATTTAAAAACAACAGCAACCAAAACATTTTCATACAAAAGTGATGTCGACTATATGAACCAAGACACCATAATATGGTATCATGAATGTTTATTGACAGAAATTGAAATCGAAGCACTTCTTAATAATTAATAACTCTTTATTGAAGTATGACAAAAGAGAAGAAAAAAAAGTTGGTCAGGGACCAAAAACTTTATAGTTCAAACATTTCGACTCATACTTTGCAACCGAAGGCATCACAATCACAATCACAGAAGCATAGATACTTTGGACTGAAGGCAAGGTCTTAAAAAACTGTTCGTTACTGCGAAAACGGCCACCACAAAACGTGCCTACAGTTATTCACAGTTTTTCAAATAAAGAATAAATTATCATCAATTCTTGTGGCGACCACCGCAATCAGTGTCGCATCAGTTGTACCTATCGAAATCGCGAGAGACCATTATTTAAAACCTTGACTGAAGGTATGTCACCGGTGTCAGACACCAACGCATGTGATTACAGTGTTACTATCACAATTCATAATTGATGGATGAATTGAAAACCACAAGAGTGAAAATTAGTACAAAGTGAAGGATTGTAGCTACACAATTTCTTAACAATTCAGTTGAAACCATCTTTTATGCAAAAAAAAAAGTAAAATTAAACAGAAAAACTGCAACCGGTTCAAACATAGTAAGTAATTCAAGTGAAACAGAGAATGAAGTGGAATAATTTGAATTCAAAAATTGCAAAGATCTACGAACAAGATCGAATTGAGAAAAAAAGTGAGGTTTTGGAAAAGGGGACTTACGGAAAAGGGGTTGACTTGTTCTTCGTCGAAGGGATTAGGGTCGTAACGGCCGGCCATGAGAATGAGATGAGAGGTGGAAGGAAGGAAGGAATGGAAGCGGTGATGAGAAGTGAGGAGAGGGTAGAGAAGAAAGGAGATTGGGGTGAATGAGGAAGTTGAGATGAGGTTGAAATATTTGAATCTTCTTATGCAAGAGAACAGAATGTCTAGAAAACAACAAAATATAATAATGATAATAAAAATATATAGTACAATGGGAGCAGTTTTAGGTGTCTTTGGAATTTAGACTTTATGACAGAAGAAGGGTCTTTTCTTTTAGTCAGCTTAATCCGCCTTGAAATATAGAGAGGGGAGGAATAGACTTATCGAAGGAGTATTCATACTTCAATAAAGACTCATAAATTGTTAAGGGCTTGGATTTCACCTTCTTCGTCACAACAAAATTTTTCATCTCAACAATAAAACACGGGTTCAACTATCGGATACGAAGTTTTTTTTTTTTTTTAAGGTGTCCAAATTTTTTTTACGGTGTACAAAGTTGGAGGGTAATAGATTTGATCTCGTTTATAAATTTTTAGTGATGCTAAAATTTTTATTTATGAAATTTGTAATAAAGAAGATAGGATGATTATCAGAGAGCTGCAATTTTAATTTGGATGCTTTCGAATAATAAGAATAATGTGATATGGAACAATGAAAAAGATGAGATGATGAAGTTTGGTATGCAAGCCTATCATATATGGTATAAATTGTTTGAAGCTCAAAAGTGTCACAGGAGGGATATTAATGCCCATAATGTTTAGACTGTGTGAAATCTGTCAATTGTAGGATGGACGAAGTGCAATGTGGATGCAGATTTCAATGGGTGAAGAGGGACTACTAAAGGGGTTGGTGTCTTCGAGATAACTTTGATAGATATATCATTAGTGGCACGTCGTGGGATGTTGGTCATTATTTGATCATAGAAGCAGAAGTCATGGTTATGAAAGAAGCGATTCAAACAATCATCCATATGCATTTGGATCACGTAATGTTTGAAAGCGACTCTCAAACGGTGGTTCAATTAATCCATATCAACTATAATGGTTACTTTGAATTTAGTTTTATAAATAAGTCCATTAAGAGCTTATTACATTGTATCTCCAACTTTGAGGTAAAGTTTGTAAAGCTCCAAGCGAATTTAGTTGTCCATTTGTTAGCTAAAATGGTTCATTCTTGAACTAAGCGTAATACTTTGAATGTAATTTTTTCCTCGTATTAAACATCAATTGATAAACAAAATGCGTTAACATTGCTGTTGTCAGAAAAATTAAAATTATATATTAGGTAAATCATTGTCTAACAAGTAACCAATTGAGTTTATAAAATTTGATGATAGATGAAAGAGTTGTGAAAATAGAAATCAATTAAAAAAAGGCTAATAAATCTTTTGTCCCTTGTTATATAGATAATATTTTATTTTCGCTTATAAAAAAATTAATATTCCAATCTATCCACATGAATATTATGTTATTTTAAAATCTATGGAAATTTGACTAAAAAACACGAAGATTTTATCATTTTAAACTTTACGTGATTCATCATCTATAAACAATGACTTATTTAAACATTTTACTTATATATATATATATATATGGGTTAATAGTCATTTATCCTCCTGCAATATAGACAAGTTTTGATTTATCCACCTTTAAAAAAATAATTTTGAATTATCCACTGAAATTTTGGGGTACCCCTAAGCGTGTAAAAACCAGGGGGTAAATAAAAAAAATATTTTACAGGGGTAATTTTTTTACCTGGGGGCAAAAGACTTAGAATTTTAAAATTTCAGGGGGATAATCAAAAAAACTTTTTTTAAAGGGGGGTAAATCAAAACTCGCCTATATTGCAGGGAGGTAAATGATTATTAACCCTATATATATATATATATATATATATATATATATATATATATATATATATATATATATATATATATATATATATATATATATATATATATATATATATATATATATATATATATATATATATATAATGTACTTAGTATAAGGTTAAATATAGTCCCTCAAAATATTTTATTTATAAAATCGTCATCCTAAAATTTTGCATCTACATTTTTTGTCTCTAATACTAAAATCGTCACTACTACAGTTGTTAAGTAATAAATCATCGTTAATTCAGTCGCTAAGTTGTAAAAATCGTCGTTAAATTGTAGGAGGGACCAAAAGTGTGGATGAAAAATTTTAGGCGGATCATTCTTTGAAGACAATATTTTGAGGGACTAAAAATAAAATTTGAGATATAGGTGTTTACCATTTTATTATATAGGTGTTTACTAGTGTTTTTGGTAAATAAATCACGGGTTTTAATTCACTTGAAACATTAAACTCGAAAAAATCCTAAGGACACTTTGTATGAAACGTTTGAGAAAGTGTGATAGTGTTGTAAGATTTTATATTTGAATTTAAAGGAATTGGATAAAAGTTGAAAGAAGTAAATGTATAAGTATTTAAAGGGATAAAGTATATAAAGAAAAATAGTAAAACAATTGGATAAAAATACTTGAATTAAAAGAGGCACACAAGTTCATACATTTCTCGTTAATTCTTTATCTTTGTGACTCATAGGTGTGAATTTTAAAGGAAATAAAATGAAATACGGACCCCCTTTACAGAAACAAAATTTACTTATATACTATGTACATCAATAATTGTCAATAATGGTTATATCTCCAGAATTCAACATATATCTTCTATGTGGGCTTTTGTCTTCTGATGTGTTTTCATATGTCTTTGGCTCTCGAACTGCTCCAAATTGTTCCTGTTGTCAAAAGCGTTTTCATGTTACCTAATCATATTTGTCGAAAACACCACTGGTTGAATTTGCAACTTGGTTTTGACAAAATGACTTAGCTACATACAGTTAGTATTTATATCCACCTTGCATCTCACATTCATGTAGAAAAGGCTAAGTCGAAAATCTAAGGCTAATAGATGCCTCGAAAATTGTCGTTTATGATCATATTTGCAGTATGGCAGAAAAATGGCGTTTTTTAGTAAACATTATTCAAACTATTAAGCATATGTGATCGTCATCATGACTCCTACTACCTAGTCGTCATGTCAATAACATGTGGGTACCTGCCATCATGACTTCGAATTCCAAGATCATTGTTGGTCATAAAAATTAACTATATTAAATAAAAGAAAAATCATTAATTAGTAATGATTAAAATCAAAAATCAAAAATCAAAATGTTAATGTTTTAATTTCAGAGGGAAAATGAAAGAGTCTTATTTCAACATATATATATATAACTTTTCTTCCGCTTCTTTCTTCCACTTCACAACATTTCTCTCTCTTGAAACCCTAAAACTTTCATTTTTTGCAACATGCATTTTCACCTTTTCTTTTACTCAAGTTACAGAAAACACAACTTCCTCTTCCAATCTAACGAAGAAACCCCAAATACCTTATGTTGTTGATATTCAGGGTCTCATCTATTCATGAAACCACACTTACGTTACAAAACTTAAGTTTGTCAATTGATCCATCTGGCTTTGGTTTCTCCTTGAAAACTCATCCGACGTTGATGGCTTTCTTGTCTTTTGGAAGCTTAGTCAACTCCCAATTCTTGTTTCATTCTATAGCCTCAAGTTCTTCTTTCATGGTCTTCAACCACAGTTTCTTCTTTAGCGTTTCTTCAACACTGGCTGGTTCAGAGTCTACTAACGTGGCACACTAAATGAATTCCCCTTCAGAGTCTACTTTAGTATCTTGCAACATGTCAGACTCTGCAAATTTCTTTGGTATGTTTTTTATTCTTTGTGGCCTCTGAACTTTTTCAGAATCGTCTTCGGCATAGTTTTAAAAACCGAACCGGACCGGCCGGTCGAACTAGGAACTGGAGTGGTAACCGGTCTAATTCAATTGTTGAATCGAATATGCAGTTAAACCGGTGAGAATCGGTTAAAACCGGTGTAAACCGATAAACCGGTGGTTCAAATGCGTGTTTTTTTAAAGTAAAACGACGTCATTTTTCATTATTTAAAAAAGTAAAAAATAAAAATATAAAAGAAAGTTAATATTCTTTTCCTTAAAAATTGGTAACAACGATTAAATATAATAAATAGAGGCTACTGCAGTATTTTAGCATTGATAGGTTGTGGAATTTAAACATAATCTATTTTTTCTCCTATATGCTTGATATCATTGGTTTTTATTAGTTGGACTGAGGTGTTGCGTAAAGTAAATGGTAATGCATGTTATACAGATAACAAACATAAGTTTGTATTTGAGATTGATACTTTTTTAAAATTTTTAAATCAATTACTTGACTTAAATTTATAATTGATTCAATTTTGAATTTAAATTATAAACTTGCAAAATTATGATATTTTTAAATTTTTTAGGTGTTAGTTATTTTTTTCGACACCGAGTCATCTGGTTCGACCGATTTAATACCTATATAATTTTGTTATATTGACCGGTTTATTCAACCGAGTTATCTAGTTTTATCTGGTTTAGTCATGCGGTTCGACCAATGACCCAGTGGTTAGACCAATGAACCCGTGACCCAATACCCTCGCCAGTTCGATAATCGGTCCGGTTTTTAAAACATTGGTCTTCGGGTTCTATAACAGTATCAGATGCTAGAACCCCCAAAAATACTACCTTCAGAGTCTGGAACATTCTCAGAGTCTGGGTCACCATCAGAATTTGGATCAGAATCAGATTCACCTTCAGAGTCTTCTTCAACTTCAGAGGCACCTTCAGACTCTGGCTCATCTTCATACTCACCTTCAGAATCATCTTTTGATTCTTACTCAGGTGTTAACACCGCACCAGAGTTGGATTGAGATTCACTCCAATCCTACACTTCCAATTCTTTCACAACGACGTCTCTGCTGAATTCAACCTTGTTAGTGACAAGACAACATAGCTTATAATCACGTGTACTGTGGTACCCTACAAGCAACATAACTCTGCTTCTGTCATTCAACTTCCTTCTCTTAGCATCTTTAACATGTTTGTAGTACATAGAACAAAACACCTTCAGATGGCCCACACTTTGCTTATCGCCATTCCACTTCTCTAAAGGAACAATTCTCTTTAGCTTCTTGGTTGTACACCTGTAGAGCACATATGCTACAATGGCATCAGCTTCTCCCCATAATGTGTGAAGGAGCTTCTTCTCCTTCCGTATGCTCCTCTTCATATCAAGTAAAGTTTAGTTTCTTCTTTCAGCAAGACCATTGTGTTAAGGAGTGTATGGAGCAGTCACCTCGTGCTCGATTCTATACTCTTCACAGAACTTTCTGAACTCGGTAGAGTTATACTCACCTGGACCATCAATTATGAGAATTTCCAGCTTCTGACCACTCTGTTTTTCAGCCTTCACTCTGAATTTTTTTAATTCAAAAAACACCCTGTGTTTGAACTTTATAAGGGATACCCATGTCATCCTTGTGAACTCATCCACAAATGACACAAAGTATTTATTCCCTCCAAGTGAAGGTACAGGAAATGGTCCACACACATCAGAATGCACGACACCTAAAGCATTCTTTGCTCTTCGCGGTATTTCAGATGCAAATGACAATCTCGGTTGCTTCCCTCTCATGCACACATTGCACGACTTCTCTGGCTTCTTAATTCCAAAAATTCCTTGTACTAACTTCTTCAAATTCAGATGCCCTAAGCTTCTGAAGTTCAAATTACAAAATATTTTGTGTCACAACTCACTTTCCTTCACAACACATGTTACACTAAGGCATTCAACGTCTGCAGTTTTAGCATTCACTTTGAATGTTTTATTCCTTCCTTGTTCTGACTTTATAATCAGCTTCTGATTACAGTCATACATCTTCAAAAGATTGTCCTTCATGGTGACTGAAAAACCTTTCCTAATTAATTGACCTACACTCATCAGATTACTTTTTATGTCAGACACATACCACACATTCTGAATCAATGTTATTTTACCATTATTCAAAACTACTCTGAAATTTCTCATACCTTCAGCGTTGAGGTATTTATCATCAGCACATCTGATCTTTGTCCTATTTCTAGATTCAAAGTCAACCAAACATTTCTTATTTCCAAAAAGATGATTTGAGCATCTAGTGTCCATATACCACCAGTATATTAATACACATCATCAGATTCAGAAGCCATCAATAGCACAAATTCATCATTAGAATCTCTTCTAGCTACATTTGCTTCTTATGACTTCCTTTCCTTGTTTGACTAACAATCAGCAGCGAAATGGCCAAACTTCTTACAACAGTAGCACCGAACCTTCCTTTTGTCACACTTTTCCTTCCCCTTCTGATCACTCTTTTGCCTTTCAGAAGTTGAGGTTTCTGACATCTGAACGCCATCAGATCTCTTCCTAGATTTTGACGAAGACTGTTTCTGATATTTCTTACTAGAAGCTGCTTTCAGAGCCTGCTGCTCTACCTCTCTTTCAGAGTTTCTCTCAGTCAGACGCAACTCTTGTGCCTCTAAACTGCTTTGCAGCTCTTCAATTCTCATGGTGCTAAGATCCTTAGAATGTTCAATTGCTACCACAATGTAATAAAACTAAGGATTACGGGATCTAAGTACCTTCTCAATGGTCTTTTCTTCATTGAGAGTTTCTCTACACGACTTCATCTTATTTGTGATCAGAATCACTCTAGAAATGTAGTCAGGTGTCTTCTCATTGCTCTTCATGCTGATATTTTCATACTGCTTACGTAGAGACTGAACCTTCACCTTTTTCACTAATGCATCACCGCCGTAGCATCGTACCAGTGTGTCCCACGCAGCCTTCGCTCTCGCCGAGTCAGTGATTTTCTCAAACATGTTCGCATCCTCACACTGATGGATGTAGAACAACGCCTTATGATCCTTCTTCCTCAGATCACGATGAGCATTCCTCTACGCATCCGTTGCATTTTCCGGAAGTGCAACTGGAACGTAAGAGATCAAGAACATCTTGAGCATCAAACAACACATGCATCTGAATCATCCACCGATTCCATTTCTTGCCATCGAACACTGGAAGCTTGGTACTCAAATTACCGTTTTCGTTTATCTTTGACCTTATGTTGTTCACTCAGAACTTACCAAACACTAGTGTTTTCCAATTCCGCAGAATCAAGATATGTGATTCTGTTACGATTCCAATCAAAAAATTCGACAAGAATTCAAGAAACAAAATCAATCACACAACGCCTCACTGTTGACTCGTGTTTCCTTATGGATCTGAACCGGAACTCTAGATACCAACTGTTGGTGCACAAGGTGAAAAGGATGAAGATGGAGGAAGAGAGAGAGGGGAGAGAGAGAGAGAGAGAGAGAGAGAGAGAGAGAGAGAGAATAACAAACTCTAGCAAACTTCCACTACAATTCCACTAACGATTACACACAGAGAATGGTTACACCCCTACTCTATCGTACAGTGCGTCTCTATTACATACATTAATGAATAAACACACTATTACTTATATACACAAACAAAAATGTCACATAAACTAAATAATAAAATACTGAATTACCCACCCTTCAATAGTCATATAAAACCTTTCATACATATTTCATACAAATTTTACATATAAATTAAAAAAAAAAATTACAAAAATACATATGCTTATAGTTACTAGCAGATGTAAAAATAATCTTTAAATTGATGTCAAAAAGACCAAAATTAAAATATTGAATTAACAGAAAATGTTTATCTTTGTGATGATGGAAGATGGAGGAAGTAGTTGGTTAAAATCTCCACATCAATGGAATGGTAAATTAACAGGTGGCCACACAGACGTGCCTTTTACGTTCATTCGTGACATTCTAGATGCTTGCAAATTTGCAATTATGTCCATTTTCTCCCATAACAAATCAACTTTTATTTTGCTAAAGAAAATTATGCTCAACAGGTATA
Source organism: Lathyrus tuberosus (assembly GCA_022829125.1). Lineage (NCBI taxonomy): Eukaryota > Viridiplantae > Streptophyta > Magnoliopsida > Fabales > Fabaceae > Lathyrus > Lathyrus tuberosus. The sequence continues at coordinate 1,399,006 of JALAZF010000323.1, read as the reverse complement.
GAAAGAGATTGGTCGAGTCAAAGTCAATGCCTAGAGTTCTATTTTGAATTGGAGCTAGTAATCTTTCATTAATACATCATGATGAAACTTCTTGGCTATACTTCAACTCAAATATTCTTTTCGATACACTCCCTCCGTTTTATTTTAGATTTTTTACCGGTATTAAAAAATATAATAATTGTATATATTAGTATATAAAAATGTTTATTTTTTATTGGATGTATTTGTAAGCCTATTATCCATTTCTTTTTATACTGATTGTATTGGTCCTTAGCCCACAGCTATGATACACTTGAAAGAAAATAATATTGAGAATTTTTTAACGTGTCTTATATATTTCTTAGTTATCACGTAAAATTATTTAAATTTTTATAGTGTTTGGAGATACATCTTTAGAACAAGTTTAAATATTTTATACATCCTACTGAGAAGCCATTTATATTTGAATTATATCGGAGATGCATCTTCGGTAATATTTTGGATATACATATTTGAAATGTATCAAAATAGGTATTTAATGCTATAAGGTATTTATCTGTGTTCAGATGAAGTATAACGTATGATCGAAAATATAAAAAAAAATATACGTACATAATAATAAGCATTTACTACTGTGTGTATCGAAAATAAAATAACAATATATGTCAAAAATGTCGTACAGTCAAGATCTAAAGTGTAGTAACAACGTCAAAATAAAGTACATACAACTACAACAAAATAATAAGAGACTACTACTGTGTGTGTCTGACAACCTCTCATCTACCTCTTCGGCCATCAATCCCCCTGTTCTCTGGTGATTTCTCCGATACAACAATGCCTTTTATGCCTCCGCCATGATGGCATCTAGGACTCACCTGACACCAGACCCATCAGGGAAGATACCCTCATCAATGCTTGCCTGCGTAATGTCCACTATGTGACGACACCTAGGCAAGACATCATTAGTATGATCTAGCTGAGCATGCTTCTCCTCTAGTATCTTCTGATGAGTTGGTCTCAACGGATCTCTTGGAGCAGCATGCACCATGTACGGATGCGACACCCAGAAGAACCAACTGATGTACCCTTCGACGTAGCTCCAATCGCTCTCAGCTATGGTAGCTCGTGTCTCCTCCAGTATCAGATGAATCTTATAATCATCAAACATCTCATCTATTTGTCTACGTGTCAAGGTAGGAGAAGCATAGACAACAAGGTTTCTAGGAATGGTTTGAGTGTAGATGAACTGCCGCATGACGCGCTCGGGTAAATGAAGGGTAGTGAGATGCGATCCGCAGGCCAATCATCTAGAGTATAACACTATTTTGTCAAATGGTCACGTCTGATGGTGATCAACGTCGCTTTTGAAATGCATGTCCTCAGCAACCAGTAGTGTCACGTTGCTTGTGACCTACTTCGTCTTCCACATACAACCCTCTCTTAACTTCGAATATAGGTAGACCAGGCAAGCTGCCCCCCAGTTTTACTCATGGATCCGCTTGAGATCAAAGAAGTACCGTAGGTAGACGACGTTAGTATAAGTGGCACTATTGTCCATAAAAATCAAAGTGCCAGCCAAAACATTAGGTATGCTCTCAAATCATGCGTTCTACGGACTGCCACATACTCATCATCACCATGAGTATACTCTGCCTTCTGGATCTCATCTATATAGAGTTTCCTGAAGAACTCAAATCTAGCATGAGCACACCTGGTCTTATCCACCTCCTTCATCGTCTTCTCTAGATCAGACCCCAGATGCTTTACCATCATCTCGACTGCCTCGTCTTTGGTAATCCTCCCATGATCGATGAATCTCCCCCTTATCAAAAGATGTAACAAACACGAGACATCGTCAAGTGTGATAGACATCTCACCATGCGAGAGATGAAAAGACGAGGTCTTAGAGTGAAATCTCTCCACGAATGCATTAAACACCTCATGGATGACCAGATTGTAACTGGTCATGCATAGGTCCATCAGGCCAGATAAGGACAAAACTGACTGAAACCAATCCTCATTCGGCTGAGGAAATGCAACAATCTTCCTCCCGTGGTTAAGAAACTTATGGGAATCACGCTCCTGAAATTTTTCAGAAATAATCAATGTCAGGAATAATCAACGTCAGAAATTATCAATGTTAGCAATTAAAATTTAGGTAAAAAAATAAAGAATTCAACTAATGTTACATCTCCATCTCAGACATGTCTAGCAGTATGGTCTGGATATAGAGAAAGTAAGGACAAATCAACTGGACCTCCTCCAAAAGCCTCCGGTTCGACATCCGCAATAGCCTCACCCTCCGGAGGTGGCAATGGATCAACAACATCATCAGTGAAAGGTGGGACTGGAACAACAACATCATTCGTATGAGGTGGCACTGGTGAATCCTGACGACTGCGGGAGGATGAGGGAAGTGACGCGTCAGATGGTGAATCTCGTCTCCTATGGAAAGAATAAGGTGAAGTGACCTGAGGAGAAGCACGAGCCCCAGAAGTAGATGGTTGCGAAAGCACCATGAAACTAAAATGTTGAAATATTTCAGAGATGCATCTCCGGATGCACCAGGAAACTAAAACATTTAAATATTCTGAAGATACATATCCAGAATTTCTTGCAGTATATGAAACGCTCAACATTTCTGAAGATGCATCTCCGGAATGTTCTGCAACTCAGAAGTTGCGTCAATGGCGAGTGTACCACATGCAAGTTGAAAAAAATATGTTATGATCACCATTTTCAGCCAACAAACAACTTATACATTATGTCTAAACTATGTTACATGTGATTTCTACACCTTAATAACCCTATTCATTGATTTCTACTCATTTACACTAAAACTCAAACATTTATAGGAAACTCGAAAAACTTACTTGAAATTGATGGTTTTGATGAAGTTGAATGATGTTATAGATGAAGCTTGATGTTTTCTTGAGTTCCCTTGAGCCTTGCTTGATGAAATTTGATTTGGTGTAGAGTAGTGTATTGAGAGAGTTTAAAGTTGTGGTTGAAGAAATGTGAAACGAGGAAGGAGAAGAGTTTGATGCGACTTGTGCTCATGGTAAACTGGGTTTCTCTCTTACTCACTCTCGTTTTCATATTCACACCATATGCACCCCCTCTTCTTAGGCAGGCTCTGATACCACGCTGGCCAGAAGCCCTGGATACCATGAAACTAGTCTTACTTGTATCGTACTCCACCATAACTGCCAACCCTTTTGGACTTACAAGGTATTTCCCCATACTCAGTTCAACTACCATTTCATAATAGCACGGACCGTAGCAAGGATCAATGGTCAGAGGCTTTCTGATACACCAGATCCTCATAGAGGCAAGTGTAGAGCATACTATCGTCTCCATGGGGTGACTATGGATAGAGCATAAGAACTTAAGTTTTCAGAGAGAAGAGAAATGTTTAGAACATGTTTAGACTAAAAGCACACATATTTTCATTCAATTTCAATTTGAGAAATATGATACAAGAGTCCTCCTTATATAGGCGAGGAGGCTGAAGGAAAGCAATGCAAGCAAGCACTTAAACAGACACGTCAAAAGTAAGCACATGCTACTTTTTGACCTTAAGAACTTAAGGACCCTACCACTAAGAAATAATGGTTGACACACTTATTAAACTGATAAGATACAATTATTTAGATGCACGCCCGTGGCCCCTATTAGGTAAATGTCACATCAGTCTTTGATAATGGGTTCATGTGGTGGCGCCATATTGGGGTCGGATAAGGATTCTTCTGAAAAGTTGCTTGTCTTGTAGTATGATTCACAGGATCTGCTATCTCTCATCAGATCTTCATAAAGATTCTGCTCAAAGTAGTTTGGAGGGTAGCGTGACTCATACTGGTGGATATCTGCAATCATGTCTTCAACATTTTCTTTTGGGAGATCAGTTCCTCGGAGAAAGTTCATATTAGCAAATTGTTCTTCCATGATCATCTGAGATTCTTCATTGATTGATCCTGAGTTTTCACCCACTTCATATGTTGACCATGTTGTCCACAGAGGTTTCCAGCATTGAGAATCAAGAACTTCTGATGGATCTACAGATTGCCATTGAGGAGGAAGGTTTTCATGACTAATACAAGTTGTATTAATCTGACTCTTAACAGGATTATAAAAATTAATTAAATTAACATAATCCATTAAGGCTTTCAATCCTTCCAAGCTTGTGGGATAATCATTAATGGTTTCCCAAGTGTTGATGTAGCTTTTGCAAACTAGCAGTTGGGTTCTGGGATCTGTCTGGTACGGACGATGGAGGATAAAAACTGTTTTGAAGTTACTAAGAGCTTCAACAGTTAGGTTCCTATCCTTGAGATCATTAACGGCTAGGCTAAGAATTTTTCTCCCCCAGTTCAATGGAGAAAACCATTCTAGGGCAGTCCAGATTAAGGATATGTGTTTTCTAGGGTTCATCAAATGTTCATACATCGCAACAGTATGGATAAGGACCGGCATAGCGTATAAGCTAGTAGCACACCAAAGGTACCATAGTTGATTCTTAGTAAATCTGAATGCAGGATTTATCAAAAATGGTAGGTGGAAAGGAGTATCCGGGAGGAAAGAGCCATGGTCAGGAAGGGCTTTCCTTTTGATGATCTTGAACAGAAAGTAAAAGAGATTGTTCCTGGCATATTCCTTTAGCTGAGATACAGAGAAGGAGTAATTAACTGCTGGAGGAAGATTCTTGGTGACCGAGGCATTGGCTGGAATATGACAGACCATTAAGATTAATGGGAAGGTATGCCTGGTGGTGATGATCAGGATGGGTTTCGTGGGTCTGGATAATAGATCAGGGATCACGTTCTGGGTTCCTTTAATGCATCTCACTGTGAAATCATATCTGGAAAACCAGTCTTTGAGTCTTAGAGTTTGAGGATCCGGTGGCATCTTGTTCTTGAATTCCAGGATCTTTGGAAAGGCTGAATTATCCATCTGGACTTCAAAACGGTAACCTCTGAGGTGGAAATCAAAATTTTGGATTCCCATCTTGACTGCAAGTGCTTCCTTATAGGTGGTGTGGTAATGCTTTTCTGCTTCTTTGAATTGACCACTGGCGTGGCCGCAGTAATGTTTCTTACCACTTATTTCTTCAATAAGGACTGCTCCCCTATAGTGAACATTGGCATCAGTCTGGAGGATTCTTTTTCCTTTTCCAGGGATTTTGAGAGCAGGGGGAGATTGAGCTATTTCTTTCAAAGCTTTTACAGCTTTGGTTTATTCTTCTCCCCATGGTGGTGGATTCTTCTTCAGCAATGTTGACAGAACACTGGTGTACTATGCTAATCTGGGAATGAAATCTCTGATATAATTGATTATACCAAGAAATTGCTGAATCTGCTTTATCGTAAGATTGTCATTAGGAAAATTCAACAACTCTTGAGCAATGTGAGCTTGAGGTTGATATTTCCCTTGAAAGAAATGCATTCCTAAGAAATCAATTTCAGTTTGGCCAATTGACTCTTTTTCTCAGAAAGCATTATTCCATGTTGTTGGGCTATCTTTAGGAACTGGCCCAATGACTGTTTGTGAGTCTTCTCGTCTTTGGAGAATATTAACACGTCATCAATGTAGATGAGAGCACTGTGGAGGATAGACTCAAATATTTTTGTCATGGCCTTCTGGAATAGTGATGGAGCAACCTTAAGCCCAAAAGGTAAAACAGACCATTGGTACTGGGCATTAGGAATGCAAAAGGCTGTTTTTGGACGATCCTTTGGGTCAATACCCAATTGCCAAAACCCTGACTTCAAGTCAAACTTGGAATAGATTTGAGCGTCTTTGATGAACACGTTCAGAGATTAGGCCTTTGGAATAGGAAACTTATCATCTTGTAGAAAATGGTTCAGGGGTTTGTAATCAATTACAAGTCTTTTCTTTCCCCTGACTTTTTCTGACCTTTTCTCTACGTAGAATGCTTGGCAAGCCCACTCAGATTTTGTGGGTTCTATGAGACCTTGTTTGAGCAGCTGGTTGCATTCTTCTCTTGCCAAGGCATAATCAGAAGGACTCATTCCAGGATGAGTGGCCTTTATAGGATTAACATCTTCATTGAGTTTAAATGGAAGTTGGACAAAGAACTTCTCATCCTTCCACAATGGTTTCGGGTGGCGGAACCTTTCATGACTGTCAGCACAAAGCTTGAGGAGCTTTAACTTGACTTCTTCATATCCCGTAGGAACATTGGATAAGGAGTACAATTTCATAATCTCTGAGAAGGGTCTGAACTCCCTTTTATACTTGATTCCTGTGGCAAGAATTTGAAGTCTTTTGGCTGCCACATAAACGTCGATGCCAATCACAATGTCTTTGGCTGGGAGTTTTGTTCCTATTACCTTTGTCCAGATAATACAATCTGGAAAGAACTTGATTCCTATTTTATCTCTTGTTATCAAGTTCGTTGTAAAAGTCTCTCCATCTGCTGCCATAAAGTACGCAGTATGGGATTTCCAGAGCTCAGTTGGAAGGATGTCGGGATTCATCATGGTAATCTGTGCCCCTGTATCCATGTATGCCGTAATCCTCTTGGGTCGAGAGAACTTTGCCGCCAGGATATGGATTTCTACACAAGGTAGAGTAGTAGTAGGAAGAGAACTTCCTATTTCTTTGTAGGAGAATATGGGGACATAATCTTCTCCTTCAGAATCCGAGAGGGAAGTTTCTCCAGATGAATATTCTTGGAGGGCGAAGACCGTTTCTTCGTCAGCTAAGCTTTGTTTAGAATAAACTGATTCAAGATCTCCTTCAACAGGATGGAGGGAGTTGGTCAGTTTTGCAGCCTTGTGTCTGTTGTTAGGACACTATTTGGAATAGTGTCCTTTCTGTCCACAAACAAAACATCTTTGTTGCTTTCCCTTTCCATGAAAGGGTTTCTTCTTGAAAAACTTCACACTCTTTTTCTTTTTCCCTTTATATTCTTTATAGGGTTTAAGCTTCTGCTGATGATGTTTCTTCTTGTCGGGACAACCACACTTCTTGTCTTTGCATTTGATCTCCAGATAGGATTTTTTGCAAGCTTTCTTGTATTTGGACTTTTGACTAAAGACCTCAGAGAATTGTTTGTGAAGATTGCATATCTTGTCGAGGGCTTCTAAAGTCATTTGATGAACTTGTCCCATACTCATAGAAGGGATATCCTTATCTGCTACAACAATCATCTTGTGAAGAACATGTTGGATCTCCTGAGGCAAAGATGCTACATATGTGTTCTTGAGGCTTGGATCATTATAACCATTAAGAACATAGAATCTTTGGAGCATTCACTAGTAATGCTTTTCTATGTCTTTGATTTTGAGAGAACAACATTTCATCTCAAAAAACTCCTGTCTGTATTTCCGGTTGTAAATGTCCATGTCACCAATGAAAACATGGTGAAGAATACCAAGAACGTTGGCTGAAGTTCGAAGGCTATGTAGATCATCTTTCTTGATAGTTCCAAGGTTGATATACCACTCCTTCATTGTTCCCGTCATACGGCAACAGAATTCTTTGATAACTTTATAAGGATCAATAGTGGCCTTCATCAACTGAGTGTCAAGCCAAGCACCAAAATCAATAATCCTTTTTCTCCATTTGCTAGGAAGGATATCATCAAGGGAGAACCAGGGTCCACCAGTTGGTTTGATCTTTTCGGCTTCTGGAGCATCCTGTGAGGAGTCTTCATAGAAGGTTTCTTCCTTTTTTATGTTTGTCATAAAGAGTTTAGGGATAAGATCTTGTTCTGGTTCAGTTTCTACAGAATCCATTTCTAGAGACAGTGTTGGTTGAGTTTCTTTAGAGCATGTGCTCTGAAAGGACTTGTCTTCTTCAGATTCAGAGGCTGAACGATCTTCTTCTTCTTTGTTTGTTGAGGATTCAACATGGGATTGATACCCTGGAGGAGATTTGTCTTTTGCTCTGTTAGTTAGGGCTTCAAAGGCTTTGTTAGGATCTTCTTCATTTCTAGTGAATATTGTAGGAGGTGTTTTGGAAACATCCTGGGAGTTTGATGACGAGGTACTCATTCGAGAAACCTTTTCCCTATTTCTTGATGTTGAAGGATCCAAGGGTCTGGTATGCCTGAGCCTTCTGGGTTCCGAATCTTGGTAACTACGACGTGGTGCAGTTGCAAATCTAGAATAATCAGGTTTTGGGGACCTGGCTGGTGAAGCAGTCACAAAGCTGGATATGTCAGTCTCTGAGGGCCAGGTAGGTCCTGAGTAGTACGAAGGATAAGCAGGGATGCCATGAAATGATTATTGGATATGCTTAGTCTCTGGTTTATAGATTCTTCTTGCGTGATCTTCTATTTTATCTACTTGGGCTTTTAGTTGCAAGAATTCTCTCTCCTTTTTGTTGAAGTCATGGCTGAAGACTACCATGCAATGTATTTGGCTTAGTTCTTGATTTAAGGAGATAACTTGGGCTTTGAGAGTTTTATAGCTTCTTTTCATCTTGGTTGAAAGCCCTTTGAGATACTCTTCTGTGTTTTCTGCGATCTTGTCCACCTTTCTGTCAAGATTCTGGAGCATCTCATTTTGTGCCACCATGTTCTCAGATTTCCAGTTGAGAACTTCTTTGACCTGAGTCAAAGGTTTCATCCTTCCATCCGTTTGAACCTCAGTTGGATTAATGAAAGGCTTTGATGTCCTGTTGGTGATAGGGTCAATCTTCGTATCCAGGGGAGGAAAATGTTGGTCGTACTCTTGTGTAGTGGCATGGTACATGAAGCAAGGAATTGGTTGAACTTGCTGAGGAGGATCTGCTGATCTGCAATGGTCTGCTGGGGACCATGTTGTGAGAGTTGGGTCATCAGGTGGCAGGAGTCCTAAGGATTGCTAGTCCTTCCTTATAGATCGATAACAACTTCTTCTTTCCATGGATACCAACCCATGGGCCATTTTCAGGATCAGATCTTCTTATAGGTGGAGGTTGTGGCTTGCACGCTCCTTTCTTCTTGGGTTTAGGGCGAATGATATCTCGGTCGATATCACTATCGTGCATCTAGAAGTCGCAATCAGGGTCGTACATCGAGGGATTAACGTCCCATATAAAGTGTCCTTTAATCTTGTCTGTATAGATGGGTTTAGCATCTGATGTAACGACATGAATATGGCACCTGTTTTCTTCAAGGACAGGTCTGATCATCATGGTTTGGAAGATCTGAGAAGATGAGTTGGGTTCATCATCAGGCTTCTTGAATATTGTTTTGACCGTCTTGTCTGGGAATTTTCGGAAAGAAGTTTCCTGAGATTGGATTGGCCTTCTATCCTCATGGAGCTTTTCGTAGTTAGTTATCCATTCCAGAGGAATAAGACGAGTTAACTCTTCTCTTGTAATTATCCTAGGGATCTGGACAATCGAAGGTATTTCTTCTTCTCTTCCAGCCATAACTAGTAAGGAATCAGGAGAGCAACCTGCAGTTGGAAGATCTATAACATGGTTCTGCAGACGGTAGATGAGCTGGTTGTGAAGAGTAACCACCATAACTTCAGGGACTTGGTCGGATCCAGTGATCTGGATCTGGACTTTTAATCTTGTAGATAGAGTGCTGTCACTGAGGCTAACATTATAATTAGGATACACCGTAAGGTCGACACTTCCCGCATGAAGTGTAGTTAAGACAGTTCCTATGACGGAGTTTTTATAGTTTAGATAGCTAGAATCCAGCAAAGCTATCTTTGAGTAAACTGGTTGCTTCTTCCTTCCGTGCAGTGAAAGGATAAGTCTAACAGTAGCAAAGTGGAGGGCTGTGTAACCTTCATGTTTCCATCCATTGATGACATCTTGGGGAATCTCCAGATCTACATATTGTTCTTGGTTGGTAGCCCTAAGACTACACTGGTTCAGTCTAGATGACTGGATATATTCTTTGATATTTGGTATGTTTGTAGATATGAGAGTTCTAATGGATCTAGTGAGGGTTTTATGCCTTCTGAATATGTTGTACGAATTTAGAAGCGGAGGAATAGTCTCAGCAATCTGAGCATCATCCGGGACATAGGAATATTCTATTAGGTTTCCTATTTTGTTAGAAAGGGTCTTTTTACAGAGTTTTGGAAGCGAGAGGGATGAAGTTGTTACAATGGGTTGAGTGTTTGTAGTTTCAGTTGTGCTCATGGTAAACTGGGTTTCTCTCTTACTCACTCTCGTTTTCATGTTCACACCATATGCACCCCCTCTTCTTAGGCAGACTCTGATATCACGCCGGTCGGGAGCCCTGCATACCATGAAACTAGTCTTACTTGTATCGAACTCCACCATAACTGTCAACCCTTTTGGACTTACAAGGTGTTTACCCATACTCAGTTCAACTACCATTTCATAATAGCAAGGACCATAGCAAGGATGGATGGTCAGAGGCTTTCTGATACACCAGATCCTCATAGAGGCAAGTGTAGAGCATATTAACGTCTCCATGGGGTGACTATGGATAAAACATAAGAACTTAAGTTTTCAGAGAGAAGAGAAATGTTTAGAACATGTTTAGACTGAAAGCACACATATTTTCATTCATTTTCAACTTCAGGAATATGATACAAGAGTCCTCCTTATATAGGTGAGGCGGCTAAAGGAAAGCAATGCAAGCAAGCACTAAAACAGACCGTCAAAAGTAAGCATGTGCTAATTTTTTTGACCTTAAGAACTTAAGGACCCTACCACTAAGAAATAATGGTAGACACACTTATTAACCTAATAAGATACAATTATTTAGATGCACGCCTGTGGCCCCTATTAGGTAAATGTCACATCAGTCTTTGATAATGGGTTCATGTGATGGCGACATTTTGGGTTCGGATAAGGATTCTTCTGAAAAGTTGCTTGTCTTGTAGTATGACTCACAGGATCTGCTATCTCTCATCATATCTTCATAAAGATTCTGCTCAAAGTAGTTTGGAGGGTAGCGTGACTCATACTGGTGGATGTCTGCAATCATGTCTTCAACATTTTCTTCTGGGAGATCAGTTCCTCAGAGAAAGTTCATATTAGCAAATTGTTCTTCCATGATCATCTGAGATTCTTCATTGATTGATCTTGAGCTTTCACCCACTTCATATGTTGACCATGTTGTCCATGGAGGTTTCCAGCATTGAGAATCAAGAACTTCTGATGGATCTACAGATTGCCATTGAGGAGGAAGGTTTTCATGACTAATACAAGTTGTATTAATCTGACTCTTAACAGGATTATAAAAATTAATTAAATTAACATAATCCATTAAGGCTTTCAATCCTTCCAAGCTTGTTGGATAATCATTAATGGTTTCCCAAGTGTTGATGTAGCTTTTGCAAACTAGCAGTTTGGTTCTGGGATCTGTCTGGTAAGGACGATGGAGGATAAAAACTGTCTTGAAGTTACTAAGAGCTTCAACAGTTAGATTCATATCCTTAAGATCATTAACGGCTAGGCTAAGACTTTCTCTCCTCCAGTTCAATGGAGAAAACCATTCTAGGGCAGTCCAGATTAAGGATCTGTGTTTTCTAGGGTTCATCAGATGTTCATACATCGGAACAGTAGGGATAAGGACCGACATAGCGTATAAGCTAGTTGCACACCAAAGGTAACATAGTTGATTCTTAGTAAATTTGAATGCAGGATTTATCAAAAATGGTAGGTGGAAAGGAGTATCCGGGAGGAAAAAGCTATGGTTAGGAAGGGCTTTCCTTTTGATGATCTTGAATAGAAAGTAAAAGAGATTGTTCCTGGCATATTCCTTTAGCTGAGATACCGAGAAGGAGTAATTAACTCCTGGAGGAAGATTCTTGGTGACTGAGGCATTGGCTGGAATAGGACGGACCATTAAGATTAATGGGAAGATATGTCGGGTGGTAATGATCTGGATGGGTTTCATGGGTCTGGATTATAGATCAGGGATCACGTTCTGGGTTTCTTTAATGTGTCTCACTGTGAAATCATATCTGGAAAACCAGTCTTTGAGTCTTAGAGTTTGAGGATCTGGTGGCATCTTATTCTTGAATTCCAGGATCTTTAGAAAGGCTGAATTATCCTTCTGGACTTCAAAACGGTAACCTCTGAGGTGGAAATCAAACTTTTGGATTCCCATCTTGACTGCAAGTGCTTCCTTATAGGTGGTGTGGTAATGCTTTTCTGCTTCTTTGAATTGACCACTGGCGTGGCCGCAGTAATGTTTCTTACCACTTATTTCTTCAATAAGGACTGCTCGCCAATAGTGATCACTGACAGCAGTCTGGAGGGTTCTTTTTCCTTCTCCAGGGATTTTGAGAGCAGGAGGAGATTGAACTATTTCTTTCAAAGCTTTTACATCTTTGGTTTTTTCTTCTCCCCATGGTGGTGGATTCTTCTTCAGTAATGTTGATAGAGTACTGGTGTACTTGGCTTGTCGCAGCCGACAAAATTATTCGAGTTGCCATCATATTTTTTTTAAGGGAAATAAATGATAAACCTAAAATCCTAATCCTAAGGGCAGAGATTCCTAAGGTTCGGGAGTCAGTTAAGTGAGGGGAAGGTGTTAGGCATCCCTCACCTCCATTGTACTTAATGGGATCTTCCTTGGATTTTAGGGTATGCTTGTTTGTTTGTCTAAATGATTTATTTACAAAAGAAACCTAAGTTTTTTATAATTGTACTCGCTAGGGTTTACAACCCTATGCATACGTACCTTCAATTTTGAAGGATCAGAGTAACCGTAGTTCACCTCCCCTATTCCTACCCCCTAATCCTATTCCTAACCCTAATCCCAAACCCAATCCACTATTTATACTCTTGGATAAAGAGTTCTATCCCAAATCTATTATTTATACTCCTAGATAAGGAGTTCTATCCCTTAAATCCTGATCCTTTTATTTATACTCTCGGAGGAAGAGTTTTATCCCTTAATCTATTATTTATACTCCTAGACGAAGAGTTCTATCCCTTAATCTATTATTTATACTCCTAGATAAGGAGTTCTATCCCTTAAAAATCCCTCATCCTTTATTTATACTCTCGGATGGAGAGTTTTATCCCTTATCCATTATTTATACTCTCGGATGGAGAGTTTTATCCCTTATCCCTTGTTTATACTCTCGGATGGAGAGTTTTATCCCTAAATCCCTTTGGCCTATGTTTTAACTCTTGAAACCTAAGAGCTTTATCCCTTATCCCATCCCTTACTTAGGCTCTCGGACCAAGAGCTTTATCCCAAATTTAGATCCCTAGAAAAATCATTTTATGTCCCTTATTTTAAGAAGAAAAAGAAACCTTGAATCCCATAAAATTCAATAAGACCCCAAAATACCCTCTATGCTAAAATATAGCAACAACAATTTCCCCATATTATCCCAAAAAAAACATGATTCTTAAAATCAATATAACTCCTAAATTAACCTAAATTTTATTCCCCCCCCCCCCCCCCCCCCCCCCCCCCCCAAAACCCCAAATTTCCAAATAACACCCAACACCAAAGTTAGGAATAACATTCCTATTTCCTTTAAAGCCAAATATGTGAAATATGAATTTAAATCCAACCCAAAAATTCCTCAATAAAAATCTCAAAATTAAATCCCTATTAATAAATTGTTTTAAATATATTAATCCTACTAAAAAACCTAATTAACCAATTAAATTAAGTTATTAACTTAATTGATAACAAACCCTAAAACCTAACTAAACAATTAGATTAAGTCATTAATTTAATTGTAAACCTAATAAAACCTAATTAACTAACTAAATTAAGTCATTAATTTAATCGATTAAAAACCCTATCCTTTAAAAACCCTAAATAAAAACCTAACCTAATTAAAAAATTAAATCAATAATTTAATTGTACAAAAAACCCTAAAACCCTCTTCCCTAATTAAAATCCTTAAACTTAATTTCTAATTAAATTTGTTAATAAGTTAATTAAATAAAAAACAGGGGGGGTGCGTTTTCTGTTAAAGAAAAAAACAAATGGCCTAGTGGGGGGGGGGGGGGGGGGGGGTGTAACTAAGGATATGGACGCAAGGCCCAATCGCCGAAACCCACTACAGAGAGAAAAAACAAAAAAAACAAAGTGGAGGGAGTCTGATCGTTGACTCCCCCTCCACCGCTTGATCGTGATCGCACAGGTTAAAACACCTACAACCTCAGCCATTGATCTTAAATACTAAACTAGACCATCTGAACGAACGACCAGGATTCATAGTCACCACATGCCTTTAAGGGCATGTACACAAGGGACATCAGTTGACCTCCAACGGTCGGTTTAATCAGACGACCTAGACGACGCCACTTGGCGTAGATCAGACTGCTCACCAAAAGGGATACTTAACCTGCTCCCACCTCAGTTCCCTCTCATTTCTCCTTTTCTCTTCTCTCTCTAACACGCGCTCTCTCTCTAAGCCAATTCTCTCTCTCGCCTCTCTCTTCTTTCCTTCACCGATCACCCTTCCAACGGCCTCCGGCCACTGCCCAAAACCCCCTAACCACCGTAAATCCCAGAATCCAGTTGAGGATTCAACCGGAAAACTCAAACCAAAAACCCTAACCCCCCTCCCCCACGCAAGAACCCTAACCCTACATTCAACCAAAACCCAGAAACCCCCTTGAACCCCCAAAAACCCTAACCCTACATTCAACCAAAACCCAAAAACCACCTTGAACCCCCAAGAACCCTAACCATATACCCTATGAACTGAACCCTAGGGTTCACATGAACCCTAACCCTAATTTTCTAGAAAAAAACCAAAACCGCAACCCCAAAACCCAGATTCACACACAAACAAACAACAACAATCAGAATCAAAATCTTAAAAAGCTAAGTTTTTTATTTTACCGTCCGTGCCGAGAAACTGGTTGTATTTCCCTTTTATTTTTCCTCTTCTAATCTTTCTCCTTTTTCTTTGCAGGGGTTCGAGCTCAAGGATTATAGGGTTCTAATGATGAACCCTAGCCCTTTAGAAGATCGTGAGCTTTACTGAAAGGGTTGGGGGAATTGCGCAGCAACCACGTTTTTTCGCTTAGGGTTTTTTCCTCCCTATTTCCGAATTTTCTTTTAGTTTTTAAGGCATAGGAATTAGGTTTAGGGATTAATTTGATTAGATTTGTTTTAGGAATTTTCTGATGTAATTTAATTTGATTTGAATTAGAATTAGGGTTTTGATGTCAAATTATATTTGATCTGATTTTGAAAATTATGAGATTTGATTTTGTAATCGTTTTGTATTCGATTTAGTTTGATTCGTCTCAATTAATTTCTTGCGCAAGTTAGGGTTTTCAGAGTTTTGGGGAAGCAGAAGGCCCACGGGTCAACGATTTTGACCATAATTAAAAAATAAATAATTTCAAAAATAATAATAATAAATGAAGTAAAAAGGAAATAAAATATCAACAGACCCACACCGTACGAAATGAAATAGATTATCAAAAAATAAAAATAAATAATATCTCTCAAAACAAATCTTAAAACAAAATTAATAATAATTAGTAACTAATAAATAAATTTTGATACGAATCAACCCTAAACCCTAACTGATAACTAATAAAATTATTCCTAAATAATAAATAATAATATATATCAATAATCTAAATCCTAACAAAGCTCCTAATTAATTTGAAAAATAAAAGGAAATTAAACTAATTAACTCTAAAATAAAACCTAATTATTTTCTAATTAATCTAAAAAAACCAAATTAAAAAATAATACCCACTTAAATCTATTATAATAAAATCTAAGATAATAAATTCTAAAGAAATGAGAAATCCCAAATAAACCTTATATTTCCCAATATCTAAGACTTTTAATCCCTAAAAAATATAATAAATAAAACCTATCCATTAAACCCAAACCCCAAAATAAGTCTAGAAGTGTTAGCAGACCCCCCCAAAAGCCCAAATGACACTGAAAGACACACCCCCTAGTAGCACAAGAAAAATCCCAAAAGATAAGAAAAACACTGGTCAAAATTTGGGGTACTACAGCTGTCCATATTTAATCGTCTTCGAATCAGAAAGAGGAAGTCGACATGTCTTTCTCTTTTGAAGAGGAGATGATTAAATACAAGAAGGACCCTAATTTTAACCGCTAAGTCAGACAGATTCTACCTTAATTATTCCCAGACCCCTAGTGACAAACCCGTAGTGAAATGTCCGATTAAACCCTTTTAACCCCGAAAGAACTTATAATCCTATGCCATGTATGCATGTTTGTGTATATGAGTGCATATATGTGTGCTCTTATGTATGATGCATTATTTGGGATAACGCCTCTTTTATGATATGCAATGTATGTCTTTACGGAAACCAAATCTTTTGCAATATTCCGACTTCCCAACCCCTGAACCCCTGACTCCTTTGATGAGCGTAATAAGTCATATGCTCTTGCTATCTGGAGATGTGTATTGTTCCCTTGAAGAAACTTCCATAATGATTGAATCGTGACTATTAACATGTAGACCCTGTGTTTAACTTGGAAGAAATACGATCCCTGTACTGTTTCCAAATCGAAGTAAAATACCTTTTCTTTCTTTTTTTTTTGAAAGCTTTTGATTTTGCCCAATGTTTCAATGCATTATTCTATAATTAATCGAACATCTTGTAATCAAGCGGAGTAATTGGAAAGAAAAGAAAATTTTATTTATTGAAAAATGGGCCCATGAACAGGCAATAGTACATAAGGAAAGCAATCCTCCTAAGGAGGAATTACTACAAATCTACAAAATAAAGATTGGTAATACGAAAAACAAATTTATCTATGTCCCTATCGAATTCAAACACCAGCTAATATCCCTAAGTCTCCGAGGCCATGACACTTCGCTTCTGAAGATGACGACTGGATTGATCATTCCTTTCCGAATCCCTGTTGCGTGACCGTAAGTGCTGTCAGTCATATGCCTTTTGGATGTCCTTAGTTTTGCCTGGACCGTTCTTTTTGAGTCTTAGTCCATCAGGATAATATACCATTTTTTTCAACTAGCCGCCCTTTAGGGTTTTCGACTTGCCGAGTATCATTTTTATTTAAGTCCCTAATTTTTGCCTGGATTGCTCTTTCGAGTTTTCAATCCACCAGGACGCCCAAATTTTTGCCTAAGTCGCCCTTTCGGGTTTTCGACTTAGCGGGCTTTTATCCTCTTTTTCTAGGCATAGTATTTTTTGACTGAATCGGAATTTACCGATCGCGGTAAATCCGCTCCATCCATAGTAGTCAACATTAAAGCTCCACCAGAGAAGGCACTCTTTACAACATACGGTCCTTCATAGTTTGGGGCCCATTTTCCACGAGGATCTTTGTAGATGGGCAACACTTTCCTTAACACCAAGTCTCCTTCCTCAAATAGGAGAGGACGAACTTTCTTGTCGAATGCCTTCTTGAGTCTCCGCTGATATAACTGACCATGACATACAGCGACCATGCGCTTCTCCTCTATGAGATTCAGTTGTTCGAGTCTATTTTGTACCCACTCCGCTTCATCCAGCTTAGTCTCCATTATGACCCTAAGTGAAGGAATTTCTACTTCAATAGGGAGTACCGCTTCTGTGCTATATACCAAGGAAAAAGGGGTAGCTCCTGTTGAAGTACGAACTGAGGTTTTGTAGCCATGTAGTGCGAAAGGGAGCATTTCGTAATCTTTGTAAGTCTTCACCATTTTCTAGATGATCTTCTTGTTGTTCTTATTGGCTTCTTCCACCGCGCCATTCATCTTCGGGCGATACGGCGATGAGTTGTGGTGATCGATTTTGAAACTCTCACATAGCTCGTCCATCACGTTGTTGTTTAAATTAAGCCCATTATCTGTGATGATTTTGTTAGGAACCCCATAGCGACAAATTATCTCTTTCTTGATGAATCGTGCTATTACTTGCCTGGTCACATTAGTGTAGGAAGCAGCCTCTACCCATTTGGTGAAGTAGTCGATAACAACTAGAATGAACCGGTGTCCATTTGATGCCTTTGGCTCAATCATCCCTATTATGTCTATCCCCCACATAGAGAAAGGCCACGAAGAAGTTAAGACATTCAGAGGAGTTGGTGGCATGTGAATTTTATCCGTGTAGATTTGACATTTGTGGCACTTCTTGACATATTTGAAGCAGTCCGATTCCATAGTCAACCAATAGTACCCTGCTCGGAGAATCTTCTTAGCCATTGTATGCCCATTTGCATGAGTTCTGAAGGATCCTTCGTGTATTTCTCTGATGAGCATGTCCTGTTCATGTCCATCTAAACACCGGAGTAACACCATGTCATGATTCCTTTTATACAGTACCTCTCCATCAAGGAAAAACTGGGCAGCCAGTCTTCTAAGTGTTTTCTTATCCCCACTTAAGGCATTTGCAGGATATTCTTATTTCTGGAGGAACTGTTTGATATCGTAAAACCACATTTTATCATCCAATTCGGCCTCCACTGCTGCACAATAAGATGGTTCATCTAGGCGATTGATTCTTATAGCTGGTGCTTCATTATACCATTTGACCTTGAACATAGATGCCAAAGTTGCTAGAGCATCTGCCAACTGATTCTCCTCTCGAGGGATATGCTGGAAAGTGATCTCATCGAAGTAGGTGATCATCTTCCAGACACAGTCTCGATATCGGGTTAGCTTAACATTAAGTGTCCTGCATTCTCCCTTGACTTGATTGATGACGAGAGTCGAATCTCCATATACTTCCAAGATCTTAATTCCAAGGTTAATGGCTTCGCTGATCCCCAAGATACATGCCTCATACTCCGCCATATTATTAGTACATGTGAAGCATATCCTTGTGATAAAAGGTATGTGAAATCCCCTTGGAGAAGTTATAACAGCCCCCACTCCATGTCCTTCTGCATTTGAGGCTCCATCGAATATGAGCTTCCATCGAGATCCGGGCTCAGGCCCTTCGTAGGAATCGGGGATATCATCGTCTCTTACAGCCACCACATCCTCATTGGGGAAGTTAAATTGCATAGGCTGATAGTCGTCTACTGGTTGAAGAGCGAGATGATCGGCTAATATGCTTCCTTTTATGGCCTTTTGGGTAACATACTGGATGTCATATTCGGTCAGTAACATCTGCCACCGAGCTACTCTCTCAGTCACTGCAGGCTTCTCGAATATATACTTGATGGGGTCCATTCTTGATATCAAGAAAGTAGTATGGCACACCATGTATTGTCTTAATCGTCGGGCGGCCCATACAAGAGCACAACATGTCTTCTCCAAGAGTGAGTATCTGGATTCGCAGTCGGTGAATTTCTTACTCAAGTAATAAATTGCGTGCTCTTTTCTCCCTGTTTTGTCTTGTTTCCCGAGTACACAGCCCATCAAATTGTCAAGCACCGTTAGGTACATTATGAGTGGCCTTCCAGGTACCGTTGGCACCAATATGGGTGGTTCTTGCAAATATTCCTTAATTCGATCGAAAGCCTTTTGTCAGTTATCACCCCACTCAATGCTTTGCCCTTTCCTTAATAGCTTGAAGATTGGTTCACAAGTAGCAGTAAGGTGTGAGATGAACCTAGCGATGTAATTTAATCTTCCCAGGAACCCACACACTTCTTTTTCAGTCCTCGGTGCTGGCATTTCTTGGATGGCTTTCACTTTGTCAGGATCAACTTCTATACCTCTTTGACTGACTATGAACCCCAACAACTTCCCAGATCTGACCCCAAAAGTACACTTCGCAGGATTTAGTCGTAGCTTGAACTTCCTTAGCCGTTCAAACAACTTTTGTAAATTGACTATGTAACCTTCCTCAGTTTGTGATTTAGCAATCATATCATCAACGCAAACCTTTATCTCCTTGTGCATCATGTCGTGAAAGAGAGTTACCATTGCCCTTTGATAAGTTGCCCCAGCGTTCTTTAACCCGAAGGGCATTACCTTGTAACAGAAGGTTCCCCATGGAGTAATAAAAGTAGTCTTTTCCATCTCGGAGGGAGCCATCTTGATCTGATTATATCCGGAGAATCCATCTATGAATGAGAAGACTGAAAATTGAGCAGTGTTATCCACCAACACATCAATGCGGGGTAGTGGAAAATCATCTTTAGGACTTGCTCTGTTGAGATCTCGATAGTCTACGCACATTCTGACTTTTCCATCCTTTTTTGGCACGGGCACAATGTTGGCTACCCATTCTGGATACTTCACTGCTGCTAAGAACCCTGCGTCAAACTGCTTTTTAACCTCTTCCTTGATTTTGAGAGTCATATCCGGTCTAGTCCGCCTTAACTTTTTTTTGACCGGTGGACATTCGGGTTTAAGCGGTAGTTTATGTTCAACAATATCCGTGTCCAAACCAGGCATATCTTGGTAAGACCAAGCGAACACATCCGCATACTCTTGTAGTAACTTGATCAACTTCTCCTTTACATCCCTGTTTAAAGAAGCACCAGCTTTAACCTCCTTTTTGTCCTCTTCAGTTCCCAGATTGATCACATCCACTGGTTCCTGATGAGGTTGTATCACTTGGTCCTCTTGCTTTAACAGTCTGGCCAACTCTTCAGGGAGTTCACAATCGTCCTCATCACCCTCTTCCGCTTGGTTAATTGGGAACTCGAAGTTGTAAGGAATTATAGCGGTGTCATTTTCAATAGGTTCATTTTTAAATCTGCATGAGGGGGATTTTTATGCTTATTATTTTTTTGAATTGGTGCAAATGAAAGTACTGAAAAGAAAGTGTATTGCCATTTGAAAAACTAACAACTAAGAAAGAAAAAGATCTTGATTGAAAACAAAATGCAATTTTATTATTAAATAATTCAAAGAAACAAAAGGTGGCCCTACAAAGCTTGTCCATTTGCCTTGGGCATAACAAAGGACTTATTATTGCTTTAAAGAAAAGTAAATTACTTTGAAACATAAATCATCTCAGGAATCTCGATGGCCCTCCAACTGTTGAGAACTGTATCTGGTGAGCAATGGCACGCCCAATCTGGTATCCCTCTATGTTCCTCTTCAATTGCAGTCACTTGATCTTCATCTCTGAATCCGGCATTATGGAAAGTTTCTTCGAGAGGAAGAAATGTCATCCGACGAGACTTCTGAACCCCTTTATTAGCCGGTTTTTAACCCAGCCCGAATTGATCCTTCTTTTCATGTATCTTTATCACCTTGCCCCAGCCCCTAGTATCCCCATTCTGGATTAAGTCCGTGATCCTTTTTGGCCTTTCCTCTTGTCGAACGACTTGCTTACGACTGCTGCAACCTCCAAAGCTTGGAAAGGTATCTCAAATGTCTCCCCATCCACTTCTATGTATCTGAATGACGAGAGATGGCTGACAAACATGTCTTCCTCCCCATCAATAATTATTAAATTGTCCCCAGATATGAACTTCAATTTCTGATGAAGTGTGGAAGTAACTGCGCCCGCAGCGTGAATCCATGGTCGTCCTAGAAGACAATTGTATGAAGGATTGATGTCCATGGCTTGGAAAGTGATCATGAAGGTATGTGACCCCACCACTGTAGGTATATCCACCTCCCTAATTACCATTCTTTTCGAACCGTCTAAAGCCCTAACAATCAGGGAACTGGTCTTCATAAAGGTCCTTACAGATGTTAATTTCATAAGGGTATCCTTAGGCATGACATTTAGAGCAGACCCTGTGTCCACTAGCACCCTTGAGAGAATAGTGTCTTGACATTTGACTGATATATGCAAGGCCTTATTATGTGCTTGCCCCTCGAGAGGTAATTCCTCACTACTGAAACCCAGACAGGTGCTGGCGGCGATACTGGCGACCACCTCGTCGAACTGAATTACTGATATGTCCTTGGTGACATAGGCTTCATTTAGGACCTTCAGCAGGGATTCCCTATGTGCCTCCGAGCATAACAACAAGGATATAATAGAGATCTTGGATGGTGTTTGATTTAGTTGGTCCACCACCCTATAATCACTTTTCTTTATGATTCTCAAAAACTCCTCGGCGTCTTCTTGAGATATACCCTTCTTGGACGGTCCCTCACCTGTACTTGTGGTCTCTTTCCCCTTTGAGCTTTCGGGGGTATCCTTCTTAGGTTGCTCTGAGGAGTATACTCTTCCACTATGGGTCATCCCTCCAATACCAGCTATGTTAGTAACAGCTGGTGATGGTATTATAGTCTTTCCTCCTACGGATGCAGTGATGTCATATTTCCAAGGTACAGTCTTGGTGCTTTCATATGGAAATGGTGCTGGAACATGGAAAGTGATAGCGCCTTCTGACTTTGCAGGCTCTGGAGCTTTGACTGGTGTAGGAATAAGTATTTGAATTGGTGTTCGTGCAGGTACCGGAATCTGAATAGGAGTCTGTGTAGGCCTTGAAACTGGTATTTGAATGGGTGCTTGTGCAGGCCTGGGAACTGGTATTTGAATAGGCACTTGTGCAGACCTTGGAATTGGTATTTGAATAGGAGTTGCAGCTCCTCTTTTCTGGTATGGAATCTCAGAAGGTACTTGCCCTTGGGATTCTAAGGCAGCTACCTCATTCATATTCCTTAAGTACCCAATTTGAATTATCCCTTGGTCCATTAATTGTTGGATGACCTCCTTCATCTTCTTACAATTATTGGGATCAACCGCGCAATCCTCGTAGTCACCGTGCAGCCTTTCTAACTCCTCGTACCCTATTAATACTTCCCTTACTTTCGTCATAGGGGTTTTTACTTGTTCTACCCCTCTGATCAGGACATTCTCTCCCAGACCCTCGATGGAGTTAACAGTTGGCCCAGTGTGCCCTGGGAAAGGGTTATCTCCTAAATTTGGAGTGTCATAACTGAAGTTAATAAGCTTCTGATCCAGCAAATCTTGCACCCTAAACTTAAAGGCTAAACACTTTTCAGTCGCATGCCCTGGCGATCCAGCATGGTACTCACATCTAGCATTAGCATCATACCCTCGAGGAGGAGGCCCTAACGGCTTGATTTCTACCAATCCCTTTTGGATTAACATTGGCAGGATCTGAGTATATGTAGTAGGTATAGGATCAAAGTCCTTCCATGGCCTCCTTTGTTCCCTTCGGGGATACTTCTGTTGTTGATGATTTTGCGGCGGTGGCGCCCTTGGCTGCTGGATTTGGAGCGTAGGAGATGCTTGACTAGAGGCCGTAGCCGCCACGTAAGGGTTATAAGGCACTTGAGTATACCTATCAGCAGAAATGGCGTTGGCCTCCTTCTTCGAACTGTTTCCAGAGTACCTTTTATTGCTATGTTGACTGGAAGACGACGTTCCAATCTTGCCACTTTTTAATCCATTCTCGATCCTTTCCCCAATGATAACCAAATCCGCAAATCCAGTTGAGACAGATCCAATCATCTTTTCATAGTATAGCCCTTGCAGAGTTCCCATGAATGTGTCTACTAGCTCGCTTTCCCGTAATGGAGGTTGCACACGAGAGGCTAGCTCCCTCCATCTCTGGGCATACTCCTTAAAAGATTCATTCCCTTTTTGAGACATATTTTGTAATTGTATGCGATTAGGGGCCATGTCTACATTATATTGGTATTGCCTTATAAAGGCACTTGCCAGATCCTCCCAGTTCTTGATGTAAGTCCTTTCTAGTTGCATGTACCAGTCCAAAGATGCCTCACTAAGGATGTCTTGGGAAACATGCATCATTAGCTTTTCATTTTTAGCGTGAGCCCCCATCTTTCGGGAAAACATCCGAATGTGATTTTTGGGATAACTAACTCCTTTATACAGCTCGAAGTTAGGCGCCTTAAACTTAGGAGGCACGACCACGTCGGGTACCAAACACATTTCCAAGGCATCAATCCCAAAGACCTTGGATCCTTCCACAGCCCTTAATCGTTCCTCAATTATCTTGTACTTTTCATCCTCCCTTCTTCCTTCCATGGCAGCCAATTTGGTTTCACGACCTACTTGTCTTTAGTCTTCCTCTCCATATTGGAGGTGCTAGTCATCAGAGACCTCACGAGTGACAGGTATCTGTATAGGTCGTGATTCTCCATTGTGCTCGGGTGTAGGAACAGACCCTATAGGAGGTTGAGTGTTAGTCTTCCCTTTACTAGCCTCTAATGCTTCACGTTCCAAGTCAGTCACAAATCCCAAAAGAGGATTACTATCTTTATACTGGGGAGGAGGGGTGGGGACACTCCTACGGTTACTAGCCTCGATGTCTCTTGCTATCATATTCTAAATAGCTCGAGTCAGTTGGTCGATTTTGTCCTTCATTTCCTCCATATTTCCTTTGACAACATCCATATCTCCCTTTAGGGCAGCGTGGTTCAGCTCCATTTGTTCCATAGCTTTCTTTTGGTGAGCACGGGTGTTGGGTCGAGACGTCAGATTGTTGCGATGATTCTGAGAGAAGATATTGAAAAATGATTTCCGTTTGATGTTTTTTTTATTATGTTATGCATGCATGGATGTATGAGTATGTAGAAATTATTTTTATTTCAGGAATTTTAAACTTTTGTTTATTAAGATTAAAGCCATGGATAATGGAAAACAAAACTTTTATTAATGAAAAGAAAGTACTAGGGTCAAAGCCCTATTTATTACATAAGGAAAACCAAACTAGGGATACACCCTTAAATTATTCATAACTAAAAACCGAACGTAAGAAGTCATTACATAGAAAAGCTACATCCTCCTCCTAATCCTTGCCCTAAACTCCTCTACCATCTCACGACAAAGTGCAAGAAAATCCGCGATCTCTTTGACTGGCTTAAAGATATCAGCCATTTACTCAGCCTCCTTTAATCTTCGAGGGATCTCATGGATGAGATCGTTGGATAGTAGGACCAACTTCTGATACCTTTCTCGATAATATGCCTCGTCACTTTGTAACTTTGCCATGATTTCCAAATCCTCCCTAGTAGTTTGCTCTAGCTATTGGTTATGTTCTTCAACATAAATGCCCCATGCTCTTAGATCTTCGTAGGAATCCTGAAGCTCCCCATATAGCCTTCTAAGCTCCTGGTTCACCTCTTGAGTTTCTAACCATCCTTCTGGCCGTAGGGCAAGAAGTTCTTCGACTGATCTCAATCGCACAGTTGCATCTAGGGCTTGCCTTTTGCTCTCGAGAAGAGCGTTAGCCAAGCTTTGGACTTCAGCTTCAAGGTTGTGGATACGCCTATCATGTCCCTCCTTGAACTCTCTTTGCGTTGATGTCATCCAAATGTCCCTCCACTCATCCCTTTGATGCCAAGCTCTATCTAATTGCTCCTTATGGTCTTTGAGACGTGAACTTTCAGCTTGAAGGTCGGCGTAAGCTTGTTCCTTCTTCTCCTTCTCCATCTGGGCTATCCCCTTATTGATATTTGACTGCTCCATAAATTCATTGAGACTCCTTCTTAACTGACTACTTTCTCCAGTGGCTTGGTAAAATTTACCTTCCCACTATTCTTTTTCTTTTTGTAATTGTGCAATAGTCTCTTTGAGCCTTTCACTTTCCTCTATGGAGATTGCGGCAGGCGGGGGAACCCTTGGATTAACAGGATGATCCAGAGTAAAAGGAAGCTTCACTATACTCACCCTTTCTTTCATCCATTGCAGATATGGTACCCTAGATTCTTCTCTTGGTCTTTTAAGACAACCCTTCCCTTTGATACTTTGCTTCCAAGCCTGAGCAATCTTTAGAACATCGGGATGATTTCCAGCTACATTTTGTAGGACGAAGCCTTCTAACAACCTATCCTCTGGCTTGTAGGCCAATGGATGCCCAATTTCCTCATTGATAAGACATGATTGTAACTTATGCACCCTCTCGATCCTATCAAGGGTACATTAGGAAAATCCCCACAGCTTAGGATCACGTCGTCTCGATGGAGTATTTGAGGGAACCACAAGATGTCTTTATCACCAAGAGATACCAAATATTGAGACCAAGCATAGGCTTTCATTTTTTCCATATCCTTTAGATCCCTTACTAGGTGAGAACACAACCATTTGTACAATAACTGAGAGCAACACAACATAGCCCCTCCCCTTCTTTCAAATTTTTGGTGAAGGGTAAAGTATATATCTGCGAGGAGGGCCGATGAAGGATCTTCTTCTCCAATGGTCACAACCAAGAATAAATTAATGGCAGCGATGTCTACAAAGTTCTTCGCGCTCGGGAATAGGACAAACCCAAAGATGAGGAGTACCATGATAGCGTCCATGGCTGCCCAATTTTTGCAAGCAGAAAAATGATTGGCTTTCTTCTCCAAGAACCCTTTAGAGAACCCATGAAAGTCTTCTTGAACCTTTAAGTTAGCTTGCAAGTCTTCCTCACGGATATGAAAACCACTTGCCATTTCTTTGAAGGTAGGGCGATACCCTAAAGCCTTGAATGAACCTTTGTTGTTCTTGGGGAGACCCAGTATCCTACGAACTTCTTCTAGAGTGGGGGCTATTTGAAAGTCTTGAAACTAGAAGCACCTTAACTCTGTGTCATAAAACTGAGCCAAGGCGGTTAGGCCCTCTTCTTGAATAGGAGTAGTGACCAGATCTAATATATCCCCGTACTTACGAATTAAGGGCTTTCTCCTTTCCTGAGGCAACCCCATAACATAAGTTTTTAAGCCCCCTATGTCAGACGTTCTTACTTTGATTGTGATAGTTTTACTTTTCCCGAATTCCATTGCCTTTGACTTTAACCCTTTTTGAAAATATTTAAGATTCTTGTGACATGATAATGCAAAAAAGAATTTATGAGGATGATGAATGCAAATTTTATGTACTTTGATTACGGTAAGGTAATATGCAAGCATGTGTCATACCCCAAAATTTGCCCTCTCATTTCTTCATATCATTTAGCATGAGCTTTCATTTCATTTCATTGCATTCAAGCATAGAAAAACCAAAACATCAAGCATTGCATTGCATTTTGCATAAGGGCATATGATCAGTGGTTCTACAGAGGTGTTGATAATCCAAAGCAAGAGAATAAGAGCCAAGGGTCTTCAAACAAGCCTCAAGGGTATCTTATGTCATATATTATCTCAATTGGTCCCACAAGGCATGGGAAGAGGAGAATTCATCAAGAAGATTGGGCTGTGCATTATTTCCTACACAAGGCAGTCAAAAATTAGGATCTGACCCTCAAATGGGCAAGCTCTTTGAGTTTTTATCACCTCCAAGTGCCATATCTCATCTTTGTTAGACAAGATACACATCATATTCAGAGGAATTTGGATTTGGAGGATGTGTTATTTCCTCCCAACCAGAGGGTGCCAAAATTAGGGTTTGACCTAAAATCAGTTTATCTCTGATTTTTTGGGAAAGAATTGATTTCACGGTATTCCTTATGTTCTTAAGTGTACATGGATGGAAAATTGCTCATCAATTGGTTTCAGAAGGGTTTTAATTGATCAATTATTTGATAATCAAGAAATTGGGGAAAAAGTCAACTGTGCAGTGGAAAAAATCAACTCTTGACTTTTTAAGGTCAAAGTCATGAAATTCATGTTATATATATTCATTGGACAAAATTTGATCAAGAAATGATGGAGGAATAATGAAAAATCAAGAATTTACAAAACTGCCAAAAATAGAAACTTTAGGGTTTCCAAAAATGGCAACTTTAGACCATTTTGCACCCTACTTTGAGGCTCTCTTTCTCCCAGATAAAAGCTCCAAATCTCAGGCCCAAGTTGAGCCAATTAAAGTTCATGTTCTAAGCTTCAAATCCATATAAAGAACTCCTCCATTGGATAAAAATTGAGTGAGTTGTGGTTGATCAAAGTTTGATGAAACTAGGTCCAAAATCAAGTCATGACCAAGCATACCCCGGCCCATGCGCCATAATTTTGACAAACACTTGGTATGCCAAATGTCAAGCTGAATTTATGCAAGATAAAACCTCCAAATGAAAAACTTTTGAACATCAAAGTTGTTCCTCGCCATGCCCTCTTCAATGTTGATGTTGGACAAATTTTAATTTGAGCAAGTTATGAGATGGTTATGGTGGTCCAAAGGTGGTTGCTTCACACTGAAAATTCTCCAAGTTACATGGCCATGCCCAACTCAATTTGCCACGCCATACACCAGTTTTGATTCCCATTGTTTCAAGCAATTTTTCACCATCTTACACACTTCCATTTGATTTCTTTTCAGCATCAATATTATTCCATGATGTACCATCTTTCACTTGACACCAAAACCATGCAATATCATCCCCTATACATGAAGAAATTCATCTTCAAACAACCTTGCTTCCATTTTTCTTGTGCTGCTACCACATCAGAAAAATAATAGCATTGATGGTGTTGATTATCACATTCCCACGCATACATGTTCACACCATCCAACCATTGCCTCATTAAGCCAAACATTTTCCACGTATATGTGACATGCTAGGCTGCTTCATACACAAAAGAAGGAGAATAAACTTGTTGAACAAGTTTCTGCTGCACCTTCACTTCATCCACACCATAAACTCCATGAATCTCAACCTCATTATATCACAGCCAAGCAACTCGCCCCTAACTAACTTGACTCAGTTAGTTAGGGTGCACTCACTTTAACCACCTCAACTCACCCTAACTCACTCATTTGACCATGAGTTAACATATTAAACCACACGTATAAATTCACATTTCACTCACAATTTCAGTTTTCAACTTCATTTTTCACTCTCATAAAAAATCATTCTCTCTAATTCTCTCACATTTTTTTCAACTCACTCTCAAATCTTCTCTGAACTTTATCTCTATCTACACACGATTTCATCATCATCTACATTTGAATCCATCTTCAAGCTTCAACATCAAGCAGCATTGGAACACATTGAAGCTTGGGAGCATTGAAGCAATTGAAATATCCTCCATTGCATATTGAATTTCATCCACATTTTCAAGGACTTGTAAGCCTTTATTTGGCCAATTGAAGCTCGAGGAAGAAGCATTTTTCTCTGGCATTCTTGTAGATCCAAGGTTTCCTCAGTTTCAGGTTGGATTTCTCAAACTTTTCTCGCACGTTTTACCTTCATTATTACTTGTTTTTTGTTGATTTTAGCTCATTAGGAGCTCTGAAGTATCCGGCTAGTTGATAGGTCTCTTAGAGGCATAGTTTCAAAACCTAGGGCATATTTTAATCTCCTCTGTTCTCTGTATATGTGCTTGTTATGTGAAAAGTGATTGTGGATTCATGATGTACGTAGCTTCAGCTTCATTTTGATATAATGTTTGCGCATTTCTGGAGATTTTGAGGTTTACAGGTGGTGGTTGCTCGCCGGAGAAGATGACCGGAGGTCCTTCTCCGGCCGGTGGTTTTAATGTGCTAGGGTTTTGAGTTTATATCATGGCCGTTAGATTAAGTGCATCGTGTGGTTTAAATCCTGCCAACGCATTAGTGAAGTTATTGCATATGTGTGATTGTGTGATAATTAATATGTGCCTGCATTTGTGTCCACATGATTGCTTTGATTTTGTTGATCTTGACCGTCTGATTGATCCAATGATCCACAATGTGACAATACATTAATGAAAACCTGTGCACCTCACGTGTTCTTGTTTTGAATTCTGATGTTTGTATGTGTGTGCGTGCACGTTTGTTATCATGTGCCTTGTTCTGGATTCGTTTGATCTGCATATTTTAATGATTGGTGTGGGTTGACCTAGATGTATGGTTGTGATTGCATCTTCAGGGTAGCTGCATGTACGCGCATCACACATAACTACACGTTAATTGGATTGGACCTTAATTGTTATGTACACCCCCACCCTGAGCCCATTGTGAATGTTGAACGTGATATTTTACTTCTCTGCACCCCCTGCTTTATCTTTTTCTTTATTTTAATTTCTTTTTTTTTATACACTTGTTTCATAAATGATTTTTTAAAATGCCAAAACCTTATGAAAAATTCTACAAAAATTCATGTGATATCTTAACATGTTTAACTAATTTTATATTATTTTTTATTTTTGATTTTGTGAATATTTGCATATTATTCCATAATTTTCTTTTATTTCTTTTGAAACTTGTTTCTTTTTTCATACCTTCATTTCAAAAATTTATTTCTCATAGACTCTTAAACATTTTTGCATCAATATTTTTTCCTACATTTAGTAACATCCAAAAATTTATAAAAATATTTTTATTTCATTTTTAGAACTCTCTTTTATTGCATTTAAGCCCTCCATCTTTGCACTTTGGTTCATCGTTCATAAGTGACTATTGCTTGATTGTTTAAGGTCTTTTCTTTCTGGATTTTGGTATAGGATTTTGGTATGATGTTTGCCTCTGGTTGAGGTCTCTTGAGACCTAATTTGGTGATTTTTTAATTATGTTTGGTATTTGTTTGATGGCTCTTGTTCGAAGTCTCTTTTGTGAAATTCCTTGATCATGTTGGTTTACTTGCTTGAGAAGGCACTTATGCCATTGTGTGATATCATTTCTTCTTGACTTCTTGAGCCATGTTTAGATCATTATAGGTCTTTTGAATGAAATTATAGGTCCTTGGTTTGAAGTTGATGCTCTCTTTGTGTACATGTTCAATACTTGTTTCACATGTTTCCTTTTAACCTAATTCCTCACTCTTTTTCATCTAAATTCCAACTTGACTTGTAATTGGTTTGTTGATGCCATGCCATACCATTCATTTGCATCTCATATGATGTATTCTTATGAATTCAAAGTATTTCATTCATTCCATATGCCATTTATATCATACTTTGCATACATGAACATGTTCATCCAAATGCATGTTTTTTTCCTCTAGCTTCTAAATGACTTGTAATTGCTTGGGTGTGATTGATTTGTGAATCTTATCCTCATACTAACATGTCATACCACTTCTGACTTGGGTACTTGAGTTTCATCTTAAACTTTTGTAGGTTTGACTTATGCCATGAATGTTTTCTTTCCATGTTAAATTCATGTTCATATCTTCTCACTTCTCCTCCTAATCACTCTTAATGCTTGGATACTTGATTGTTTGCCTCATGTGACATTTGTACATCATGTTTAGGCACATGTTTAGGTCATCCACATTCTGATGTTGACATTACTTGAAGCATTATTGCATGACCACTTTGCATATCCACACATTCTTCATCTAATTCTTTCACGATGCATTTCTTTGTGACATTATTTGTGTGCATTTGATTTGTGTTTGATCTCATATTATTAGAGAACACTCTTATGATGTGCATTCTGAATTTGTGCTTCCATTAACCTTTAATATGCTTTTACTTTGGTTATTGATTTGTGTAAGTCTTACTTGTTCATCTTAACTTGTTTCTTCACTTGTGAATAATTGTACTAACCATTTCAGGGGCTAATGGTAAGTCACTTGAGTGTGGATATACATCCACATTCTAATTTCTTCCTTCATCTTTTAATCATTCAATTTGTGTTGTTTAAGCATTTAATAGTGCTTTGTTCTCATAATCTTCTTTCTTCCCTCTTAGAAATAACTTAACTTCCATCTTGGAAGTAAGTTGCTTTCTACCTTTTTCTTCTCCTTTCTTTTAGGGTTAGACTTCTTAAACCACATTAACCATAAGGTCTCCAAGCATGCTAACATTAGGGTGAGTCTTAGTCCCCTTTAGTTTTTACCTTTACTCCGCTTTTGAGTCTCATCTTCTCATCTTCAAACAAAAGTAAAAACATTTAATAAAGTGAAAACAAATATTGTAGTTGAGCCTTTCATGTGAGAATGAGATAGTGAGGGATCTTCTCTCATTTTCTTAGAATGTTTAGCGTACGTCCCATCTCGGGTCGATATGCGAGGCATTCGATCTTACATGAGGGACTTAAATACAATGTGCGTTATAAAAACAACTACAAAAACACTTCTTTCTAAAAAAGACAAAAACAAACAAATACGTCTTTCCTTCGGGAATTATTTTCTCATCTCACTCATTCTCAACGTATGAACGTGCTTCTCCTCGTTCTCTTGCAAGATAGTAACGTCTAAGTCTCCATACAATGAGCTGCAACACCTGAGCTAGAACATTAGCCGTTCCCTAAAAAACACAAATAATCCATCCCTAGTGAGGGGAACTACGTCGCTCTGATTCTCATGTTCCCGATGAGATACGTAGGCAGTGGGGTAGGGCCATTCTAGCACTTCTTTATTTTCCCTACATTTGTTCTTGTTCTCTCTCTCTCCCTTCTTTTTTCCTTTTCCTGTTCCTTTTCCTTTCCAGTAGCACCGGAGCTCCAGTTTTCTATACCCTTTGATTGAGACAAGCAAGCGTGGATCCCATCGGGTACGATGGACGCGTGGGGGTGCTAATACCTTCCTCGCGCGTAACCGACTCCCGAAACCAATTCTCTTGGTCGCAAGACCATGCTCTTTTCTTTCCCCCAGGTTTATGCGGTGTTTCCTTTTCCTCTCATGTGATAAATACACATTGCTGGCGACTCTGTTTCAGTGTCACTTTCGCGTTTGTACTTGGATGAAAATCCCGGGAGCGACAGCTGGCAACTCTGCTGGGGATCGAACCCAGAATCTCTGGTTTCCTTAGCGAGTCAATCCTAGCGCTTGTCTGTTTTTCTTTCATTGGGTGTTTACTGTTGTGCTGTATTTACTATTTTACTGTATTGCTATTTACTGTATTACTGATTTACTGTATTTTACTGTATACTACTGTATTTACTGCATTTTAGCATTTTTATTTCATATGCTATATTATGCTATACTGTGCTATGCTGGTTTTCTGTTTGGCAGGATGGGTTTTCTGAGAGATAGGCCCAATACACAGGCCTGAGTGCACTTATGCTTTGCGTGTTTCATGTCCTCTTGCGTTCCATCTCGGTTCGAGGAGGGAATATGAAACACAATCTGGATGTGGTTCTCTCTAGAGAATTCTGCATTGTGGATCTTCCACGATGGTAGAGCTATCTGGAAGAGCTGTTAAGTCTGGATGACCTTCTAGGATGACCCCTCTTTATTTTGAGGTGAATCAGAGGACGATCTCTTTGTTTGGCGATAGCATTGTATCCTTCGGGCTGAATGTGCTATTGCTTCTCATTCCGAGATTCGAATTTGAGGATCCTCACTTGCTAGTACATACAGGTGAGATGGGGGGATTGTTTACAGGTGTGCAGGAACCCTTGACTTTCAGAATACCTGGTTTTCATATGAGTTCTGGATTTGTTACTGAATATTTGGTTCTGATCAGTTCACATTTGTTCTGGATTTGTTATTGGGCTTCTTATCCTGGTTTTGTATATCTCACCAAATTCATATTGCCGTATAGTGGGTTCAGCATTATTTGTGCAGCACTGATCACATGCCCTTACATACATATCATCATTAGCATTCTTGCATTTAATCTTCATGTTTATCCATTTGCAGGGTATACTTCCTTTCGATTCCGGTTGACAGTTCCCTGTTGCAGCTATGGAGATTCCCAGGAAGAACAATGTGCATTATACTTTCTTTGACACAAAGGTGGGAAAGTTACGAAATATGGTTTCTCTTATTACTCCAGACCATGTGGGTATGTTCCGAAAGGCTTATGGGGAGATTATGACTGTGGTTGTTGACTTGAATGCTTCAGAAAGGAGTGTCATCCATACGTGCTTACAGTTCTATGACCCACAGCTAAGGTGCTTCACTTTCCCAGATTTTCAGTTAGCCCCGATGCTAGAAGAGTATGCCCTGCTTCTAGGTGTGCCTCTCAAGTACCAGATTCCTTTCAACTCTGACATGCGCCCTCCAAAGCCTGAAGAGATAGCTAAGGCCCTCCATCTGAGCGTACCTGTGGTAGCAGATAACCTCGCCACCAAAGGAGGTTTATCTGGTTTTCACTTGGACTTCTTGGTTGCTAAAGCTGACGAATGTGCTACTAAGTCCCAGTGGGAAACCGTTTGTGCAATCCTGGCTTTGAGCATCTATGGAATTATGCTGTTTGCTGATGAACCTAAGTTCGTGGACATGAGTGCAATCCATATTTTTGTGCTGAAGAATCCTATACCTACACTCCTGGGTGATTTGTACTACTCTGTGCATTTTAAAAATGAAAAGAAACGAGGAGGTTTGGTTAGATGTTGCGCACCTCTGTTCCATAAGTGGCTCAGGAGTCATTTACCAAATTCAGAGGCCTTTTTGGATCCTCATCCTGCAAAGAATTGGGCTAAGAGGATGATTCAGTTGACAGCAAAGGACATTCGTTGGTTCAATCAAATGACGATAGGTGGAGATTTTGTCAGTAGCTGTGGAAGACATCCTAATGTGCCACTCTTGGGAATAAAGGGTTGCATCAATTATAACCCTGTTATTCTCAGGAGACAGTTAGGATTTGCCTTAATAGAGCCTCCGAGGGATAGTGATTTGGAAGAATCTTTCTTTTTCCCTATGAAGGATAATCTTTTGTTGGTAAGGCAAGCGGCGGGAGCTTGGGGAAATTTGCAAACGAAGGGCAAAGTTGTCTTCGGTAAGTGCAACAATGTGTCTTCTTCTCAATTTGATGTCTGGTTGAAAAGAAGAGTTCAGATCACTCTTTTGCCATTTTCTCAGGAAAGACCGTCAGATCCAGTTGCTGTAGAACCGGTGACCATGATAAGCGTTGCTGAATATAACAAGGTTAAAGCAGAGATGGATAAGATAGTCAAAATGAATGAGAAGCTAAGCGAAGGACTCAGAAAGACGCTTTGTGAAAAGTGTAATGTTGAATATGAACTGCAAAACCTGACTGAGCGTCATGAGGCGAATGAGAAAAGAATGGCTGAAGACACCATCTATATTCGCAAGGTCAAATAGAATGAGATGGCACTAAAAGAGGTGTGCAAGCGCATCAATGAGCAGTTGACCAAGTCTGAGAATGCCCTTGCCAAGGGACAATAGAGGTGGGATGAGTTTTCCGAATGCCGGAGGGAGATCGAGGCGAGAATCAGGGCTGAAAATGACGAGTTGAGGAAAAATTTGAAGAGCAAAGAAAGTGAATTTCTCCAGCAACTAAGTTCAGTTAATCAAGAGATCGAAGATCTGAAAGTCCGCGCTGGAGTAAAGAGAGCCAAGGAGCTAGCTGTTAAAGATCAAATCCGAAAGCTAGAAGAAGCTGTCAAGTTAAGGAGTCAACTGATCAGAAGTCTTACCGAGCGCCCAAATGATCCAGTTACTGGAGCGCTTCTCAAGGAGGTCCGGGAAGATTTATATAGGCTCAGTGTTTGAGTTGTTTTGTTGTTATTTTGGGGAATCACCATCAGGATTGTTGATGGGTTTTCTTTTGTTTGTATTCATGCTATTCAGTTGTATTTGTTCAGGAACAATTTGTATTTGACTGTTCCACACCTGGCTGTGGGTTTTTTTCATTTATATTATTGGCTTTATTTGGTATTATTGAGGTGGATTCTTCGTCAAATTATACAATGATTCACACACTCACTGGGCCGTATGACGGGTATTCTGAATTATTAATATACACCTCTGATGTTCTGTCACTGTTAGCAATTGCAGGAGTATGCATTGTTCCCTTTCGGTCAAACTGGAATCGAAGGAAGGAATGCCTCAAAATGAATAAACATTGCATTGCATTGCATATCATTTTGTATTTTGTTGCTTGCTTTTGCAGGAACTTGTTGCAGGAGATCTCTAACCTTTATTTGGTTTCAGGCATTATAGCTGAGAATCACGTACACCGATACTCAACTCGAAGAAATCAAGCAAGGATTATGGATCAAATGCAGAATGATTTGGCTGAAATGAGGGCATGCATGGATCAGTTCATGACTCTCATGACTGGTTTGGCACAAACTCATGAGAGATTGAGGCTTCTGGTCGAGGGCCCAGAGACTATGCCAGGAGGTAATCAGGTTGATAATTCGCAGACTCATGGCACTCCTCCTCCGGTTGGCAATCCTCCTCATGTTGGTAATCTGGGTAATGGAAATGTCAGAAATGCTGGTGTTGTTCAGGAAGATGCTCAGGAAGACCAGTTCACCCTAGTGGATGCTGAGATGGGTAATCCTAATGACAAAAGGTACGATGAGTTGGCTGAGAAGATACGGGCTATTGAATGCAAGAATTCTATGGGCATTGATGTCACCAATCTGGGTCTGGTACCAGGAGTCAGAATTCCTCACAAATTCAAGCCGCCCACTTTTGACAAATATCATGGCAATACGTGTCCCCAGACACATATTTAAGCTTATTTTGTGAAGATCTCGGCCCATACTGATGACGAGAAGCTATGGATGCATTATTTTCAGGACAGTTTGACTGGAGCATCGTTGACCTGGTATATGAAATTGAACAGAGCTGCTGTGAGAAGTTGGAAGGATTTGGCAGAAGCATTCCTAAAGAAATATCAGTACAATATCGACATGGCGCCCAACTGCACTCAACTGCAAGGGTTGTCACAGAATGCTAAGGAAAGTTTTAAGGAATACACTCAAAGGTGGAGAGAGATGGCGGCACAGGTTCAACCTCCTTTGCTAGATAGAGAAATGGCAGATATGTTTATGGGCACCCTGCAAGGGGTATTCCTTGATAGATTGGCTGCCTGTCCATCAACAAAATTTTTTGACATCGTGATTGCAGGTGAAAGGATCGAGAGTCTGTTGAAGCTTGGAAAGATTCAAGACGTAAGTGGTGCTGGTTCCTCTGGAACGAAGAAACTGTTTGCTAGCGGCCAGAAAAGAAGAGAAGGTGATACAAATGCTGTGTATAGAGGACGGGGAAGAGGACGTTCTCAGGCTTACCATCAAGTAGGTGCAGCGACGATCCCAGCACCAGCTGTTCAGCCGCAGCAACCCCAACAACAGGTTCAGCAGTAGCAGCAACCTCCTTTCCAGCAAAGATCTAGGCAGAGGGATCTCAAAATTGACCCTCTCCCTATGACCTATTCAGCACTGCTACCCCAGTTACTCAAATTAAAGTTGGTTGAGCTTCGTACTATGAAAGCTCCTGCTACTG
Organism: Lathyrus tuberosus; assembly: GCA_022829125.1. Taxonomy (NCBI): domain Eukaryota; kingdom Viridiplantae; phylum Streptophyta; class Magnoliopsida; order Fabales; family Fabaceae; genus Lathyrus; species Lathyrus tuberosus. Next base: position 1,362,309 of record JALAZF010000323.1, on the reverse strand, counting down.
GAAACTTGCCACCTAATTTTGATGTCAACGCTCGCTGTGATTTCCATTCTGGTGCGCAGGGGCATACCACTGAGAAGTGTTGGGCGTTTCAGAATAAAGTACAAGATCTGATCGATGCTAAAGCAATCAATTTCTCTCTGCCTCCTAATGTTCTCCAGAACACCATGCCTGATCATGGTGTGGCAGATGTGCATGCTATTGAAGACGGAAAGAGATTGAACTTGGTAATGGATATCAGTCAGGTAAAGACTCCGTTGCTAGTGGTGAATGATCGTTTGTTGAAGGGACAGGTGTTCCCGGGTTGTGATCAAGATTGTTCTGAATGTATGAGTCAGAAGAATGGCTGTGATAAGTTAAAAATTGGTTTGCAGAGTCTGATTGACGAAGGACGTCTACAATTTGACCGGGCTGTGAAAGAAACTGATGATGTGTCAACTGTGACAATTTATTATACTCCTGCGGAAATTCAGGTGCCTACAAGTACAGCTCCTGTAGCAAGTGTTGTGCAAGAAAGACCCAATCCTGTTACCATTACGGTGCCAGGACCAGTTCCGTTTACATCTACAAAGGCAATCCCATGGCACTATGGGGCAGACGTGTATTATGAAGGGAAAAAGCAGGAAGTCAGGACATCAGTCAGTTCGAATATTGATAACGTGGGTGGTGTAGGAGGCTTTACAAGAAGCGGAAGATTGTTTGCTCCCCAAACTTTGCGCAGTGATAAAGAAGTTGAGGCTGCGGCAAAAGCTAAAGGAAAATAGGTGGTTGAGAGTGTGGCTGTGCCTGAAACAGAGACAAAGATTACCTTTGACAATGAGGTAGAAGAGTTCATGAGGATAATAAAGAAAAGTGATTATAAGATTGTCGATCAACTGAACCAGACGCCCTCGAAAATCTCAATCTTGTCATTGTTGATGTGTTCTGACGCACACCGAGAGGCTTTGTTGAAAGTATTGAAGAGAGCCTATGTTCCACAGGAAATCACTATTAATCATCTTGAAGGTGTGATCTCTAATGTCAATGTCAGCCACGGGTTGGGGTTCACAAGTAGGGATTTGACTTCTGAAGGAAGAAACCACAACAAAGCTTTGCACATCACAATGGAGTGCAGGGGTGCAGTGCTATCTCACGTATTGGTAGACACTGGTTCCTCACTCAATGTCTTACCTAAGAAGGCGTTGATGAAGCTAGAAGTTGATGGATTCATATTAAGGCCAAGTGAATTGGTTGTCAGAGTGTTCGATGGGACAAAAAGATCTGTGTTTGGTGAAGTGGAGTTGCCGGTGCAAATTGGGCCGCAATTGTTCAAATCCACATTCCATGTGATGGACATACAGCCTGCTTATAGCTGCTTATTAGGCCGCCCTTGGATTCATGCGGCCGGGGCTGTTACATCCACCTTACACCAAAAGCTGAAATACGAGTTTGAGGGACAAGTTGTGACAGTGTGCGGTGAGGAAGACATTTTTGTTAGTCATTTGTCCACGTTCAAGTATGTTGAGATGGATGGGGAAATTCACGAGATGCTTTGCCAGTCGTTTGAAGCAGTGAATATTGACAACGTGCCTGAGTTTTCCATGGCACCAGATAGAGCCGGTACATCCATTTTGTCCTATAAGCAAGCTGTCGAGGTTATCAGAGCGAGCAATGCCCAAGGTTGGGGCAAGCTGATAGAGACACCAATGAAGGAAGACAAGTTTGGTATTGGCTATCATCCCTCTATGACTTCAGTTACAGAGAACAGTGGACCCATCACTTTCAGCAGTAGAGGAATCATTTACCCAGATCAGTCTTGTGCAGCTACAGAAGATGGTGTTGACAGTGACTGTGACTTGGACAACTGGGTACGCTCACGTGCTCCGGGACAATCATTGCAGAATTGGTCTGTTGAAGAGGTCATCCTAGTTACTCTTCAAACAGAGTAATTTTCTTTGTTTTTCTAACCATAATGCATGTTAAAATCTTGCGCTCTGCCCAAGGCGTATAGATTCATTTGTAGGGCCACCCTGTTCGCATTTGCAATTTTAATCATCAATAAAGGACGTTTTGCACTCAAATTTTGTTCTCTGTCTTTCATTTTTATTTTTGCACAAAAATAATAAAATGGCAATGTTTCTTTTATTTCTTTTTGCTTTGAAATAAATTCTAAAATAAAGCATGAACTCGTTCGTGCAGACTTGATCCTCCGGATTCCATTGATAACGGTTATGCTATGGCTATGTATGACTTGGACAAACCAATTTATCAAGCCGAAGAAGGGGATGAGAAAGGCTGTGAACTCCCTGAGGAACTGGCCAGATTGTTAAAACAAGAGGAAAGGACCATCCAGCCTCATCAAGAGACCATAGAGATCATCAATATTGGTACTGAGGATGCTAAGAAAGAGATCAAGATTAGTGCAAGCCTGCAAGCAGATGTGAAGAAAGCTTTGATTGAAATGTTGTGTGAATATGTTGATATCTTCGCCTGGTCGTATCAAGACATGCCAGGGTTGTATACTGATATTGTTGTACACAGGCTGCCATTGAGAGAAGAATGCCCGCCAGTCAAGCAGAAACTTCGTCGGACTCATCCCGATATGGCCATAAAGATCAAAGAAAAAGTTCAGAGACAGTGGGATGCAGGGTTTCTTGCTGTGACTAACTATCCTCCCTGGGTTGCCAACATTGTGCCGGTACCGAAGAAAGACGGAAAGGTGAGAATGTGTGTGGATTATCGAGATCTTAACAAAGCTAGCCCAAAAGATGATTTTCCACTGCCCCACATAGATGTGCTGGTTGACAATACAGCTCAGTTTTCAGTGTTCTCGTTTATGGACGGTTTCTCCGGGTACAACCAGATTAAGATGGCGCTTGAGGATATGGAGAAGACCACGTTCATTACTCCGTGGGGTACATACTATTATAAAGTGATGCCTTTTGGGTTGAAAAACGCAGGGGCAACGTACCAGCGGGCAATGGTAACTTTGTTTCACGACTTGATCCACAAGGAGATCGAATGTTATGTGGACGACATGATTGCCAAGTCGCGAACGGAAGAAGAGCATCTGATTAACCTGGAAAAGTTGTTTGAAAGGTTGAGAAAGTTCTGCTTGAGATTGAATCCAAACAAGTGCACTTTTGGGGTGCGTTCTGGAAAGCTGCTGGGTTTCATTGTGAGTGAAAAAGGGATTGAGGTTGATCCTGCCAAAGTGAAAGTAATACAAGATATGCCTGAATCGAGAACAGAAAAAGTGGTTTATGGCTTTCTGGGTAGATTAAACTACATTGCAAGGTTCATATCTCACCTAACAGCCACATGCGAACCAATATTCAAACTGCTAAGAAAAGATCAAACGGTCAGGTGGAATGACGATTGTCAATTGGCATTCGATAAAATAAAAGAATACTTGCAGGAACCTCCAATTCTCATGCCTCCAGTTTCAGGAAGACCTTTGATAATGTATTTGACAATGCTTGAAGGTTCTATGGGTCGTGTTCTCGGTCAACACGACGAGACAGGTAGGAAGGAGCATGCTATCTACTACCTGAGCAAAAAGTTCAATGACTGTGAGTCCCGGTACTCGATGCTTGAGAAGACATGCTGTGCACTTGCATGGGCTGCTAAGCGATTGAGGCAGTATATGATCAGGCACACAGCCTTGTTGATTTCCAAGATGGATCCTATCAAATACATTTTCGAGAAACCAGCGCTAACAGGCAGAGTTGCACGATGGCAAATGGTTTTGACAGAATATGATATCCAGTATACTTCTCAAAAGGCCATCAAAGGAAGTATCCTGTCAGACTATCTTGCGCAACAGCCGATTGATGATTACCAACCCATGAAATTTGATTTCCCTGATGAGGACATCATGTTTCTCAAAGCTAAAGATTGCGAGGAAACACTCCCGGAGGAGGGGCCGGACCCTGAATCCAAATGGAGTTTGATGTTTGATGGGGCCGTCAATATGAATGGGTGCGGAGTTGGAGCAGTTCTTATCACGCCGGAAGGTGTTCATATGCCTTTCACTGCCCGAATAAATTTCGGATGCACCAACAATGAAGCAGAATACGAAGCTTGTATAATGGGGATTGAGGAGGCGATTAATTTACGGATTAAGACCCTCGATATCTTCGGTGATTCAGCTTTGGTAATCAATCAAGTGAAAGGGAGTTGGTACACTCACCAAGCAAATCTGATTCCGTATAGAGATTATACGAGGAGATTGCTGACATTTTTCACAACAGTGAAGCTGTACCATATTCCTCGAGATGAGAATAAGTTCGCGAATGCCTTGGCCACATTGTCTTCTATGATCAAAGTGCAAAGATGGAACCATGTACCTAAGATTGAAGTGTCTCGTCTTGACAGACCTGCATTTGTGTTTGCCGTTGATGCAACGTCTGATGACAAGCCATGGTTTCATGACATCAAGTGTTTCTTGAAAAGTCAAGAGTACCCGCCTGGGGCATCTACTAAAGATAAGAAAACATTAAGAAGGTTATCTGGTAGCTTCTTCTTGAATCAAGATGACGTACTGTACAAACGGAATTTTGACATGGTTCTGCTCAGATGCGTGGATAGACACAAAGCAGACCTGTTAATGCAGGAAGTACATGAAGGCTCTTTCAGTACCCATGCTGGAGGTCACGCAATGGCTAAGAAACTATTGAGGTCGGGGTATTATTGGTTGACAATGGAAGCAGATTGTTGCAAGTACGACCGCAAGTGTCACAAATGCCAAATTTATGCAGACAAAGTGCACGTTCCTCCAAATCCATTGAGCGTCATGTCATCTCCTTGGCCCTTTGCTATGTGGGGCATTGATATGATAGGGAAAATTGAGCCTACTGCTTCAAACGGTCATCGTTTCATCTTGGTCGCCATTGATTATTTCACTAAATGGGTTGAGGCGGCATCTTATGCCAACGTCACTAAGCAAGTGGTAGCTCGTTTCTTGAAGCGGGATATCATTTGTCGCTATGGAGTGCCCGAGAGAATCATTACTGATAATGGTTCTAATTTGAACAACAAAATAATGGCTGAACTGTGCCGGGACTTCAAAATTGAACATCACAATTCTTCTCCGTATCGCCCGAAGATGAATGGCGCTGTGGAGGCGGCCAACAAGAATATTAAGAAGATTGTGCAGAAAATGGTTGTCACATATAAAGATTGGAATGAGATGTTACCATTTGCTTTGCATGGGTACCGAACGTCAGTACGCATGAATACTGGGGCAACACAATTCTCACTTGTATACGGTATGGAGGCAGTGCTACCGGTTGAAGTGGAGATTCCATCCCTCAGAGTCATGATGGATGTCAAGTTAGACGAAGCTGAGTGGGTCCGTGCCAGATTTAATCTGTTGAGCCTTATTAAGGAGAAACGACTGGCAGCGGTATGTCATGGGCAGTTATACCAGTGGAGGATGAAGCAGGCATTTGACCAAAAGGTGCGTCCTCGGGTTTACAAAGTCAGAGATGTGGTACTCAAAAGGATCCTTCCTCCTAGTACAGATCACAGGGGTAAATGGACTCCCAACTATGAGGGTCCATTCGTGGTTAAGAAGGTCTTCTCGGGCGGAGCCTTGTTACTTACAACCATGGACGGCGAAGACTTTTCATCCCCTGTCAATTCAGACGTAGTCAAAAAATACTTCACATGAATAGACCCGCTGGACAAAAAAAAGAAAAGTTCAGGCAAAAAAGGGCATCCCGGCGAACCACAAAAACAGAATAAAAAGGTTCGGGCAAAAATTAGGGATATATAATAAAAAATTGTACACCCGGTGAGTTGAAAATCCGCCAGGACAACTCAGGCAAAAAAGGATATCCCGGTGGATTGAAAACCCGAAAGGGCGGTCCACGCAAAAGAGGGATTTAAGCGAATGACTATGGTCTGAGTTATCTGTACTCCATCACCGTTTCAGCAACTGACATTCCAAAGGGTAGGAGTCGGTCTGATCATTCCTTAGAAGGCAAAGTCGGGGAGTCTTTAAGATATACTGGCCATAGCAGAATTGAAACTCAGTGGAATGCCGTTTTCACATTGCCATTAGGATAGTTTCTTTTCTTAATTTTCAGCGATCACCTCTTTCCAGGGATTGCTTCCTGATGTAATTGCCTATTCTGGGCTTTTCTTCAATAAATGGAATTTTAGTAAAAAGCTTCTTATTTTGTTTTACTACTTTGTTTGCAAAAAACGTCCGAATTTTTGATAAAACATTGCATCTGAAAACATGGTGGCTTTGCAATAGCATGCGCAGAAAAACATTTAAAATTACTTTGAATGTTGAATAATCCTGGATGGTGGATTCAAACCACGCAATATTCCGGGGCACGTGCGTCTATTTTCTTGTTGCAGGTAACAGGTCCAGACGATTTCAAGCACAAGTGTCATCCCTCCTAGACGAGTAATCACTTTTTCCCACGCATAAGACTGGAGCAATCATGTTCAGGGAAGGGTTCACTTGTCACCCTTTTGTCACAACGTTTACTAATTGAGTCCATCATCCGGTCGACGGTCGGTCACGACGTTTCGATATTGGTAAATTAAGTTCAACTGGGTATCGTTGTATCTTATTAAGTCGATTCTCTCATTCAGTACTTCCAACAGCTACAAGCTTTTCTGTGTCGATAACGGTTGCAAATTCTCCAGCAAAGTTGCTTCGCAGACACGGAAGTTAATGGTCAATCCCCAGTGAAGTCGTCAGGAGTTTAAAGATGCTTAATCTTCTGTAAAATCCTCTTATGACGTTTTCTTCAGATCAGTCTTGTATCATGGGGCAAAAGCAAGTCGTTGTTCCTCTCAAGCATGGGACATATTGACTTTCCCCAGCAAAGGATGTTCCAAATCTGTTGTCCCTAGAAGAGTTTGAAGATGTTGGGTCTTCTGTAAAATCCTCTTAAGAGATATTCCCCAGCACGAGACGATTTGAAGCGATTCTCCCCAACAGAGTTTGTTGTAACCTCATTATCCCCAGTAGAGTCGTCAAGCGGAAGTTCGCCTAGCATGGGACATTGCGGCACATATCCTAAGCTCGACAGTTTTGTTCCTCAACAGATTACCGTGGATTTGCTTTGTGTTTTCCCAGCAGATCTCTAGGGACTCTTTCTCACCACGTTGCAACGAAATGTCTTCCAACCAGGATTTGCGTACCCCCGACGGAGTAGTTCCGATCCCCAGCAAGATCGTATCTCTGGTAGTGGTATCCCCACAGAGTTCATCGTCGAATCTTGTCAGCCATTCTCCCCAGCTGAGTTATTGTCCTCCCTGCAGAGATTTATAAGATCAATAGAATCGTTTCCTCAGCAAAGTGGTAGTACATTTTTTCCCCCAGTTGGGTTAGAAGGCTGATGATCCCTGCAAAAGATCTCGAGTTGGGTAGATCCCCAAGCAGAAATTTAATGACTTGTTTCCACAGCAGAACGTCATTCAGAAAATTCTCATACCCAGCGGAGTTGCTATGACCAGAATTCATCCCCAAGCAGATGAAGTAATTCCTGGAAGAATCCCCACTCCCCTCATATCCCAAAGTCCAAATTATTTTTGGCAAGCGTGACAATTCGAAGCAAGCATATTGTTTATTCATTCTCCAATAGAGATATCATCCTTGCAGGAGTCTCTAATGGCAAATCATTGATCTTTGTTCCTCAGCAGAGTTAGCAGAGATGTCTGACATACATGCAGAGTGTAATCCAGTATTGGAATCATCAAAGTCCAACAGCAGATTGGCAAAAGTCCGTCTTCGGGTGGCAGATCATCAAAGTCCAACAGCAGATTGGCAAAAGTCCGTCTTCGGGTGGAAAATAAGCAAAGTCCACCAGCAGCGTGGCAAGCCAGTAGTCATCTGGCGTCGTTCAAAAAGACATTATTGAAGTCCATCGACAGCGTGGCAAGCCAGTAGTCGTCTGGCGTCGTGCAAAAAGACATTATTAAAGTCCACCAGCAGCGTGGCGAGCCAGTAGTCGCCTGGCGTCGTTCCAAAAGGCAGCTCTTCAGTATTATTCTTGTCATCAGAGTTTTATACAGGCAGAATTCATTTGGTGAGGTTTATATCCCTTTTCTTCTTCTCCACAGAGTGCAAATTTTCGGGTTTTCTTCGGTATTCAATCCCTCCATACCTTGAACGTCTGAAAGCAATCGCTATCATCCATTCAGGTCTATAGTGATTGAATAGGGGCAGCTGTCATACCCCAAAATTTTCCCTCTCATTTCTTCATATCATTTAGCATGAGCTTTCATTTCATTTCATTGCATTCAAGCATAGAAAAAACAAAACATCAAGCATTGCATTGCATCTTGCATAAGGGCATGTTATCAGTGGTTCTTCAGAGGTGTTGATCATCCAAAGTAAGAGAATAAGAGCCAAGGGTCTTCAAACAAGCCTCAAGGGTCTCTTATGTCATATATTATCTCAATTGTTCCCACAAGGCATGGGAATAGGAGAATTCATCAAGAAGATTGGGCAGTGCATTATTTCCTACACAAGGCAGTCAAAAATTAGGATCTAACCCTCAAATGGTCTAGTTCTTTGAGTTTTTATCACCTCCAAGTGCCATATCTCATCTTTGTTAGACAAGATACACATCATATTAAGAGGAATTTGGATTTGGAGGATGTGCTATTTCCTCCTAACCAGAGGGTGCCAAAATTAGGGTTTGACCTAAAATCAGTTTATCTATGATTTTTTGGGTAAGACTTGATTTCACGGTATTCCTTATGTTCTTAAGTGTATATGGATGAAAAATTGCTCATCAATTGGTTTCAGAAGGGTTTTAATTGATCAATTGTTTGATAATCAAGAAATTGGGGAAAAAGTCAACTGTGCAGTGGAAAAAGTCAACTCTTGACTTTTTAAGGTCAAAGTCATGAAATTCATGTTATATATGTTTATTGGACAAAATTTGATCAAGAAATGATGGAGGAATAATGAAAAATCAAGAATTTACAAAACTGCCAAAAATAGAAACTTTAGGGTTTCCAAAAATGGCAACTTTAGACCATTTTGCACCCTACTTTGAGGCTCTCTTTCTCCCAGATAAAAGCTCCAAACCTCAGGCCCAAGTTGAGCTAATTAAAGTTCATGTTCTAAGCTTCAAATCCATATAAAGAACTCCTCCATTGGATAAAAATTGAGTGAGTTATGGTTGATCAAAGTTTGATGAAACTAGGTCCAAAATCAAGTCATGACCAAGCATGCCCCGGCCCATGCACCATAATTTTGACAAACACTTGGTGTGCCAAATGTAAAGCTGAATTTCTACAAGATAAAAGCTCCAAATGAAAAACTTTTCAACATCAAAGTTGTTCCTTGCCATGCCCTCTTCAATGTTGATGTTGGACAAATTTTAATTTGAGCAAGTTATGAGATGGTTATGGTGGTCCAAAGGTGGTTGGTTCACACTTAAAATTCTCCAAGTTACATGGCCATGCCCAACTCAATTTTGCACGCCATACACCAGTTTTGATTCCTATTGTTTCAAGCAATTTTTCACCATCTTACACACTTCCATTTGATTTCTTTTCAGCATCAATATTATTCCATGATGTACCATCTTTCACTTGACACCAAAACCATGCAATATCATCCCCTATACATGAAGAAATTCATCTTCAAACAACCTTGCTTCCATTATTCTTGTGCTGCTACCACATCAGAAAAATAATAGCATTGATGGTGTTGATTATCACATTCCCACGCATACATGTTAACACCATCCAACCATTGCCTCATTAAGCCAAACATTTTCCACGTACATGTGACATGCTAGGCTGCTTCATACACAAAAGAAGGAGAATAAACTTGTTGAACAAGTTTCTGCTGCACCTTCACTTCATCCACACCATAAACTCCATGAATCTCAACCTCATTATATCACAGCCAAGCAACTCGCCCCTAACTAACTTGACTCAGTTAGTTAGGGTGCACTCACTTTAACCACCTCAACTCACCCTAACTCACTCATTTGACCATGAGTTAACATATTAAACCACACATATAAATTCACATTTCACTCACAATTTCAGTTTTCAACTTCATTTTTCACTCTCATAAAAAATCATTCTCTCTGATTCTCTCACATTTTTTTCAACTCACTCTCAAATCTTCTCTGAACTTTATCTCTCTCTACACACGATTTCATCATCATCTACATTTGAATCCATATTCAAGCTTCAACATCAAGCAGCATTGGAGCACATTGAAGCTTGGGAGCATTGAAGCAATTGAAATATCCTCCATTGCATATTGAATTTCATCCACATTTTCAAGTATTTGTAAGCCTTTATTTGGCCAATCGAAGCTCGAGGAAGAAGCACTTTTCTCTGGTATTCTTGTAGATCCAAGGTTTCCTCAGTTTCAGGTTGGATTTCTCAAACTTTGCTCGCACATTTTACCTTCATTATTACTTGTTTTTTGTTGATTTTAGCTCATTAGGAGCTCTGAAGTATCCGGCTAGTTGATAGGTCTCTTAGAGGCATTGTTTCAAAACCTAGGACATATTTTAATCTCCTCTGTTCTCTGTATATGTGCTTGTTATGTGAAAAGTGATTGTGGATTCATGATGTACGTAGCTTCAGCTTCATTTTGATATAATGTTTGCGCATTTCTGGAGATTTTGAGGTTTACAGGTGGTGGTTGCTCGCCGGAGAAGATGACCGGAGGTCCTTCTCCGGCCGATGGTTTTAATGTGCTAGGGTTTTGAGTTTATATCGTGGCCGTTAGATTAAGTGCATCATGTGGTTTAAATCTTGCCAACGCATTAGTGAAGTTATTGCATGTGTGTGATTGTATGATAATTAATATGTGCCTGCATTTGTGTCCACATGATTGCTTTGATTTTGTTGATCTTGACCGTCTGATTGATCCAATGATCCACAACGTGCCAATACATTAATGAAAACCTGTGCACCTCACGTGTTCTTTTTTTGAATTCTGATGTTTGTATGTGTGTGCGTGCACGTTTGTTATCATGTGCCTTGTTCTGGATTCGTTTGATCTGCATATTTTAATGATTGGTGTGGGTTGACCTAGATGTATGGCAGTGATTGCATCTTCAGGGTAGCTGCATGTACGCGCATCACACACAACTACACGTTAATTGGATTGGACCTTAATTGTTATATACACCCCCACCCTGAGCCCATTGTGAATGTTGAACGTGATATTTTACTTCTCTGCACCCCCTGCTTTATCTTTTTCTTTATTTTAATTTCTTTTTTTTTTATATACTTGTTTCATAAATGATTTTTTAAAATGCCAAAACCTTATGAAAAATTCTAAAAAAATTCATGTGATATCTTAACATGTTTAACTAATTTTCTATTATTTTTGATTTTTGATTTTGTGAATATTTGCATATTATTCCATGATTTTCTTTTATTTCTTTTGAAACTTGTTTCTTTTTTCATACCTTCATTTCAAAAATTTATTTCTTGTAGACTCTTAAACATTTTTGCATCAATCTTTTTGCCTCCATTCAGTAACATCCAAAAATTTATAAAAATATTTTTGTTTCATTTTTATAACTCTCTTTTATTGCATTTAAGCCCTCCATCTTTGCACTTTGGTTCATGGTTCATAAGTGACAATTGCTTGATTGTTTGAGGTCTTTTATTTCTGAATTTTGGTATAGGATTTTGGTATGATGTTTACCTCTGGTTGAGGTCTCTTGAGACCTAATTTGGTGATTTTTTAATTATGTTTGGTATTTGTTTGATGGCTCTTGTTTGAAGTCTCTTTTGTGAAATTCCTTGATCATGTTGGTTTACTTGCTTGAGAAGGCACTTGTGCCATTGTGTGATATCATTTCTTCTTGACTTCTTGAGCCATGTTTAGATCATTATAGGTATTTTGAATGAAATTATAGGTCCTTGGTTTGAAGTTGATGCTCTCTTTGTGTACATGTTCAATACTTGTTTCACATGTTTCCTTTTAACCTAATTCCTCACTCTTTTTCATCTAAATTCCAACTTGACTTGTAATTGGTTTGTTGATGCCATGCCATACTATTCATTTACATCTCATATGATGTATGCTTCTGACTTCAAAGTATTGCATTCATTCCATATGCCATTTATATCATACTTTGCATAATTGAACATGTTCATCCAAATGCATGTTTTTTTTCCTCTAGCTTCTAAATGACTTGTAATTGCTTGGGTGTGATTGATTTGTGAATCTTATCCTCATCCTAACATGTCATACCACTTATGACTTGGGTATTTGAGTTTCATCTTAAACTTTTGTAGGTTTGACTTATGCCATGAATGTTTTCTTTCCATGTTAAATTCATGTTCATATCTTCTCACTTCTCCTCCTAATCACTCTTAATGCTTGGATACTTGATTGTTTGCCTCATGTGACATTTGTACATCATGTTTAGGCACATGTTTAGGTCATCCACATTCTGATGTTGACATTACTTGAAGCATTATTGCATGACCACTTTGCATATCCACACATTCTTCATCTAATTCTTTCACCATGCATTTCTTTGTGACATTATTTATGTGCATTTGATTTGTGTTTGATCTCATATTATTAGAGAACACTCTTATGATGTGCATTCTGAATTTGTGCTTCCATTAACCTTTAAGATGCTTTTACTTTGGTTATTGATTTGTGTAAGTCTTACTTGTTCATCTTAACTTGTTTCTTCACTTGTGAATAATTGTACTAACCATTTCAGGGCCTAATGGTAAGTCACTTGAGTGTGGATATACATCCACATTCTAATTTCTTCCTTCATCTTTTAATCATTCAATTTGTGTTGTTTAAGCATTTAATAGTGCTTTGTTCTCATAATCTTCTTTCTTCCCTCTTAGAAATAACTTAACTTCCATCTTGGAAGTAAGTTGCTTTCTACCTTCTTCTTCTCCATTCTTTTAGGGTTAGACTTCTTAAACCACATTAACCATAAGGTCTCCAAGCATGCTAACATTAGGGTGAGTCTTAGTCCCCTTTAGTTTTTACCTTTACTCCGCTTTTGAGTCTCATCTTCTCATCTTCAAACAAAAGTAAAAACATTTAATAAAGGCAAAACAAATATTGTATTTGAGCCTTTCATGTGAGAATGAGATAATGAGGGATCTTCTCTCATTTTCTTAGAATGTTTAGCATACGTCTCATCTCGGGTCGATATGCGAGGCATTCGATCTTACATGAGGGACTTAAATACAAAGTGCGTTATAAAAACAACTACAAAATCACTTCTTTCTAAAAAAGACAAAAACAAACAATAACGTCTTTCCTTCGGGAATTCTTTTCTCATCTCACTCATTCTCAACGTACGAATGTGCTTCTCCTCGTTCTCTTGCAAGACGGTAACGCCTAAGTCTACAGCGAGCTGCAACACCTGAGCTAGAACATTAGCCGTTCCCTAAAAAACACAAACAATCCATCCCTAGTGAGGGGAACTGCGTCACTCTGATTCTCATGTTCCCAATGATATACGTAGGCAGTGGGGTAGGGCCCATTCGAGCACTTCTTTTATTTTCCCCACATTTGTTCTTGTTCTCTCTCTCCCTTCTTTTTTCCTTTTCCTATTCCTTTTCCTTTCCAGTAGCAGCGGAGCTCCAGTTTTCTACACCCTTTGATCGAGACAAGCAAGCGTGGATCCCATCGGGTACGATGGACGCGTGGGGGTGCTAATACCTTCCTCGCACGTAACCGACTCCCGAACCAATTCTCTTGGTCGCAAGACCATGCTCTTTCCTTTCCCCCAGGTTTATGCGGTGTTTCCTTTTCTTCCCATGGGATAAATACACATTGCTGGCGACTCTGTTTCGGTGCCACTTTCGCGTTTGTACTTGGATGAAAATCCCGGGAGCGACAGCATGCCATAGTAAAGGTAGACTCCCTAGAATAGGTTAGATCTATGTTTTTTCTACCCAATCCCCTCACATGTAGGATATAAAGTTTGGACAGCATAACGACCCTATAATGTATAGACTATACCCTTGTTTTACCATGAGAATGAGCAAGCCTTCCTATGGTAATCCTTCGGGATAAGTCTCATCTTGGTATGACCCTAGTAACAGCCCCTGAGGGTTGAATACGTAGGGTCTCCATGAGTTGGTAAGGGGTAGGCTAAAAGTTCTCAGAGTCTCGGACCACATCCAAATCATCCTCTACGTTAGGGGCTAGCCCTTTCATGAGGACACCTTTGGAAGGATTTATTCTGAGTGTGGCATCAATGAATTGTTGGGGATGTCGCATCCCCCCCAAAAACATTTCCGTTCCACGTCCTAATCTAGTGTTGTACTCCAAGCTTGGGCTTTAGCTTCACACATTATTTGCCCCAATCCAATGCATGATGACAAAAAATAAAAAATATTATAGAAAAATATAATAAATAAAAACAAATTAAAACATAAAATAAATCATGATAAAAAATAAAATTAAAAATAATAAACACCCAAAACAAACAAGGACCCTAAAACCTAAGGTTAGGAGAGACTCTCTTTAGGGAGGCGTCCCCAGCAGAGTCGCCAATTGTCGCGGCCGGCAAAATTATTCGAGTCGCCATCATATTTTTTTAAGGGAAATAAATGATAAACCTAAAATCCTAATCCTAAGGGCAGAGATTCCTAAGGTCCGGGAGTCAGTTAAGTGAGGGGAAGGTGTTAGACACCCCTCACCTCCATTGTACTCAATGGGATCCTCCTTAGATTTTAGGGTATGCTTGTTTGTTTGTCTAAATGATTTATTTACAAAAGAAACCTAAGTTTTTTATAATTGTACTCGCTAGGGTTTACAACCCTATGCCTACGTACCTTCAATTTTGAAGGATCAGAGTAACCGTAGTTCACCTCCCCTATTCCTACCCCCTAATCCTATTCCTAACCCTAATCCCAAACCCAATCCACTATTTATACTCTTGGATAAAGAGTTCTATCCCCAAATCTATTATTTATACTCCTAGATAAGGAGTTCTATCCCTTAAATCCTGATCCTTTTATTTATACTCTCGGAGGAAGAGTTTTATCCCTTAATCTATTATTTATACTCCTAGACGAGGAGTTCTATCCCTTAATCTATTATTTATACTCCTAGATAAGGAGTTTTATCCCTTAAAAATCCCTTATCCATTATTTATACTCTCGGATGGAGAGTTTTATGCCTTATCCATTATTTATACTCTCGGATGGAGAGTTCTATCCCTTATCCCTTGTTTATACTCTCGGATGGAGAGTTTTATCCCTAAATCCCTTTGGCCTATGTTTTAACTCTTGGAACCTAAGAGCTTTATCCCTTATCCCATTCCTTATTTAGGCTATCGGACCAAGAGCTTTTTCCAAATTTAGATCCCTAGAAAAATCCTTTTATGTCTCTTATTTTTAGAAGAAAAAGAAACCTTGAATCCCATAAAATTCAATAAGACCCCAAAATACTCTCTATGCTAAAATATAGCAACAACAATTTCCCCATATTATCCCAAAAAAACATGATTCTTAAAATCAATATAACTCCTAAATTAACCTAAATTTTATTCCCCTCCTCCCCCCCACACCCCAAAACCCCAAATTTTCAAATAACACCCAACACCAAAGTTAGGAATAACATTCCTATTTCCTTTAAAGCCAAATATGTGAAATATGAATTTAAATCCAACCCAAAAATTCCTCAATAAAAATCTCAAAATTAAATCCCTATTAATAAATTGTTTTAAATATATTAATCCTACTAAAAAACCTAATTAACCAATTAAATTAAGTTATTAACTTAATTGATAACAAACCCTAAAACCTAACTAAACAATTAGATTAAGTCATTAATTTAATTGTAAACCTAATAAAACCTAATTAACCAACTAAATTAAGTCATTTATTTAATCGATTAAAAACCATATCCTTTAAAACCCTAAATAAAAACCTAACCTAATTAAATAATTAAATCAATAATTTAATTGTACAAAAAACCCTAAAACCCTCTTCCCTAATTAAAATCCTTAAACTTAATTACTAATTAAATTTGTTAATAAGTTAATTAAATAAACAACAGGGGGGTGCATTTTCTGTTAAAGAAAAAAACAAATGGGCTAGTGGGGGTGTAACTAGGGATCTGGGCACAAGGCCCAATCGCCGAAACCCACTACAGAGAGAAAAAATAAAAAAAAACAAAGTGGAGGGAGTCTGATCGTTGACTCCCCCTCCACCGCTTGATCGTGATCGCACAGGTTAAAACACCTACAACCTCAGCCATTGATCTTAAATACTAAACTAGACCATCTGAACGAACGACCAGGATTCATAGTCACCACACGCCTTCAAGGGCATGTACACAAGGGACATCAATTGACCTCCAACGGTCAGTTTAATCAGATGACCTAGACAACGCCACTTGGCGTAAATCAGACGAATCACCAAAAGGGATACTTAACCCGCTCCCACCCCAGTTCCCTCTCATTTCTCCTTTTCTCTTCTCTCTCTAACACACGCTCTCTCTCTCTAAGCCAATTCTCTCTCTCGCCTCTCTCTTCTTTCCTTCACCGATCACCCTTCCAACGGCCTCCGACCACCGCCCAAAACCCCCCAACCACCATAAATCCCAGAATTCGGTTGAGGATTCAACCGGAAAACTCAAACCAAAAACCCTAACCCCCCCACACAAGAACCCTAACCCTGCATTCAACCAAAACCTAGAAACCCCCTTGAACCCCCAAGAACCCTAACCCTACATTCAACCAAAACCCAAAAACCACCTTGAACTCCCAAGAACCCTAACCCTATACCTTATGAACCCTAGGGTTCACATAAACCCTAACCCTAATTTTCCAGAAAAAAACCAGAACCGCAACCCCAAAACCCAGATTCACACGCAAACAAACAACAACAGTCAGAATCAAAATCTTAAAAAGCTAAGTTTTTTATTTTACCGTCCGTGCCGTGAAACTGGTTGTATTTCCCTTTTATTTCTCCTCTTCTAATCTCTCTCCTTTTTCTTTGCAGGGGTTCGAGCTCAAGGATTATAGGGTTCTAATGATGAACCCTAGTCCTTTAGAAGATCGTGAGCTTTACTGAAAGGGTTAGGGGAATTGCGCAGCAACCACGTTTTTTCGCTTAGGGTTTTTTCCTCCCTATTTCCGAATTTTCTTTTAGTTTTTATAGGCATAGGAATTAGGTTTAGGGATTAATTTGATTAGATTTGTTTTAGGAATTTTCTGATGTAATTTAATTTGATTTAAATTAGAATTAGGGTTTTGATGTCAAATTGTATTTGATCTGATTTTGAAAATTATGAGATTTGATTTTGTAATCGTTTTGTATTCGATTTAGTTTGATTCGTCTCAATTAATTTCTTGCGCAAGTTAGGGTTTTCAGAGTTTTGGGGAAGCAAAAGGCCCACAGGTCAACGATTTTGATCATAATTAAAAAATAAATAATTTCGAAAATAATAATAATAAATGAAGTAAAAAGGAAATAAAATATCAACAGACTCACACCGTACGAAATGAAATAGATTATCAAAAAAATAAAAATAAATAATATCTCTCAAAACAAATCTTAAAACAAAATTAATAATAATTAGTAACTAATAAATAAATTCTGATACTAATCAACCCTAAACTCTAACTGATAACTAATAAAATTATTCCTAATTAATAAATAATAATATATATCAATAATCTAAATCATAACAAAGCGCCTAATTAATTTGAAAAATAAAAGGAAATTAAACTAATTAACTCTAAAATAAAACCTAATTATTTTCTAATTAATCTAAAAAAACAAAATTCAAAAATAATACCCACTTAAATCTATTATAATAATATCTAAGATAATAAATTCTAAAGAAATGAGAAATCCCAAATAAACCTTATATTTCCTAATATCTAAGACTTTTAATCCCTAAAAAATATAATAAATAAAACCTATCCATTAAGCCCAAACCCCAAAATAAGTCTAGAAGTGTTAGCAGACCCCCCAAAAGACCAAATGACACTGAAAGACACACCCCCTAGTAGCACCAGAAAAATCCCAAAAGATAAGAAAACATTGGTCAAAATTTGGGGTACTACATGGCTAATCTGGGAATGAAATCTCTGATATAATTGATTATACCGAGAAATTACTGAATCTGCTTGATCGTAAGATTGTCATTAGGAAAATTCAACAACTCTTGAGCAATTTGAGGTTGAGGTTGATATTTCCCTTGAGAGAAATGCATTCCTAAAAAATCAATTTCAGTTTGGCCCAATTGACTCTTTTTCTCAGTGTCGCTCCCGGGATTTTCATCCAAGTACAAACGCAAAAGTGGCACGGAAACAGAGTCGCCAGCAATGTGTATTTATCCCAAGAGAGAGAAAGGAAACACTGCATAAACCTGAGGGAAGGAAAAGCATGGTCTCACGACCAAAATAAACGGGTAAGGGAGTCAGTTACGCGAAGGGAAGGTGTTAGCACCCCCACGCGTCCATCGTACTCGATGGGATCCATGCTTGAAGTACTGCTCAAAGGGTGTAAGGAACGGGAAATCAACTGCTAACTCGAGAACTGGAAATGTAAGGCAGAAAAGAAAAGGGAGAGGAGAAAGAAGTGACTCGATAGGACATTATCGTTGTCCTAGGCCTACGTATTCCCTCAGTGCAATGGGAAAGTCAGAGTCAACGTAGTTCGACGGACTACGGGGAAAAGCTGCTCGTCGAGATATCGCATCTCGTGCCTACGTATCTTCAATCAGACGAGAAAGAAGAATTAGAGCAAACGTAGTTCGGCTCAACATGGGTTGCTTTGTTTGTGTTTTTTAGTGGAAACGTCAGAGTGCGCGTCCCAGCAGTTAGGTGTTGCAGCTCGCTGTATGGAGACTTAGGCGTTACCTGTTCGCGGTAGAACAGACATGACGAGTCCTTAAGGAATAGAATGAAGGAGATGATAAGAGAATTTATTTGTTTTTGTATTTTAGAAATAAGTGTTTTGATTATTTTGTGTTTACCACGCATATTGTATTTAAGTCTTTCATGTAGGATCGAATGCCTTGCATATCGACCCAAGACGGGACGTATGCTAAACATTCTAAGAAAGTGAAAGAAGACCCCTCACTATCTTATTCTCACATGAAAGGCTCAAATGTAATATATGTTATGCCTTTATTAAGTGTTTTTTCTTTTTGTTTTGAGGTGAGGAGAAGAGAGACTCAAAGGTTGAGAAAGGTAAAAGTCTAAAGGGAGACTAATTTGTTCCTAATGTTATCATGCAAAAGTGGCCCTAAGGTCAGGATCAAGAGGGAAGTCTACCTAATATTGTCATGCATGGATTGCTATCCTAATGTCTCTCCTACCTCCAACTTAATCAAAAATTAAGTGGAGCTAGGAATCCTATGGGATCATGTCATCAGACAAGTAAACGCGGGATGAATCAATCACAAAATGAAATAAAAGCAACTAAGGAGTAAACAGTGTCAGTTAACAATAATATCACACAATCACAATAAGAAAGAGGGAGCTTTAGCCAAGGGGTCATATCAACCGAGGAAAACAAGCTAAGTGTGGGAAGTAGGGGTGCTCACCCATTGGTATCGAGAACCGTGGAGAGCAGAGTAAGGAAGAAAGATGTGAATCAGATCACATAAGCATCAGCATTGGTCAATGTGAGCTATACACAAGGCGTGGGGGTTTGATTGCTAAACCCTCATTCCACTTGACCGACTCGATAACAAGAACGGGTGATGTTCAAAGCTTCAGTCATGTAATGAGAGCTAAGAACGACCTGGGACCAGAAATGGCGGGAGTCGATTGCGGACTCTCATTCCGCCTGATGCCTTCTTTGAGGTCTTCCAAGGGGAAATGGGGAATGGGATGCCTCTTTGGAGGTCTTTAGGCACAATATTAAACAAGAACAATCATGGCCTCACTTGAGGGCTTTCCATACAATCCTACTTATCATGACATCGACTATTCCTGCTTCTCATGGCATTTGAAAGCATTAAAGAGGAGTGAAGAAATAAAAGGGAAAAGAAACTATACCAAACGGATAACAATCCGTAGAAAAAGCAAACAAAGTAAGAAACCCATAATACTTCGAGCAAGCTAGCATCGACCAACAACGCAAGTCAGAAATCGTGTATCCGACATAAGCGTCAAAGCATGGTCGTTGTGAAAATAAATTACAACCGACATGTGGTGTGTATCAGGCACAACCACACAATCCAACAGTACACCTGCAAGAAACGCAATCCAGACAATACGCAAGCAAGTATATACATCTCACAAAGTGAGAGACAAGATAAGTCGTGTCAGAAAGAATTCGTATCCCAAAAATAAAGTGGAACACGCAACAAACAAACCACAAGGTGAATCACGTCGGAATCGGATTCGCGTCCCACAAATAAAGTGGAACACGAGGCAATCACATCATCTCGGAAATTCCCTAAAAAATCCTTGCACAACTTAACAAATGAGTTAGAAAAAACAAGCAAATGCAACCGGAATTTGCACGTTCGCAGCACAACCCAAAATCAAATAGAATAATGAGTATACAAGTAGTGAACATGCATCGGAACACATACTTTAAAAACCGGGCAGCAAGGTTGTTGTAACACAAATCATGCGCAAAATCAAACCGGAATCAAACCAACTCAAGCACAATGATTCACAAATGATCAATAAACATAAGCACGTGTCAAATCAAGGTCAAGACGCAAATTTCACACAAAACGTAGCTGAAAAGCATTAAATCGGAAAATATGCGTCGAAAATCATCGACTCAGAATGGAACGAAAATCGCATGGTTGACCGCAAACGTGCCAACGGACTCAAAAACGAACTCGGTTTGAATTAATTCCGCACGGAAGTCGGACTTTTAGGCCGATTTCGTCGGCTGGCAGTAGCGAAACCGTAGAAAAAAGTTGCCCGAAATTGACTAAAAAATTCACCAACAGCTCCAGAATCATTAACAAAGCCGAGTTACACTATTCGCATTCATAAAAACATGCTACGGTTCGAAAGTTAGCACACAAATGAGTTAACATCAAGAGTTAACCGAAAATTGGTAAGAACACAAGAAATGTGCAAAACAGTGCATCAAGGTGAATTTGGCCTAAAGTTTAATATAATACATGCCAACAATATCAAACCGGATTCTCAAGAAGTAAGCACAAGCATTATGTCGGAACCAACAATTTGACACAAAGTTAATAATCCGGAATTTGTCAAGTTTATGTCCAATCTCAAGAATCAAATTAATTCTCTACAAATCTAACCAATTCCGGTTCTAATCAACATCACAATGTGAATTCAAGAATTAAATCAATGAAAACAATATCAATTCACATCATCAAAGTCTCTTGGGAATTTTCACAAACACCTAGACTACAACAATTATGATCATCCAATTAAACAACAAAACAACATTATCATCATCACTCCATTATATCATCCACACTCAAATTTAATCACCAATAGCAACAACATCTTGATTAATGAACAACAATTATCATCAATACATATTCATCAACATTTATGCAACAACTTCAACAATCAAATAATTGTTCATCATCGACATTATCAATTAATTCATGAACACAAAAAATCAACCATTAAAGTGTCAAGAGATTACCGAAATTGAAGACCGATTTGAAGTGCGAAGACGGAGAAAGATGTACGGTTCAGCTCACAATGGAGAGAGGAAGAGATCGCTCCAAAAAAATTCACGAACCGGTGACAAAAAGAGGGAGGTCGCGCGACGGTGGTTCACGGCGGAAAGATGGTCGGACCGGTGGCAATCGGCGGTGCGAGTGGTGGCTGGCCGTGGAGAAGGATACCGACACGGGGAGGAAGAGAGATGAGGGATATCGAAGAATTTTGTGATTTTCCGGAAAAATGTTCTTCGCGTTCTTGAGATTGTTCTTGAGATTGTTGATGAACTTGTTGAGAGAATTGAATATTTGAGGTTTTTTATCTTTTTGGAGAGTTTTGTGAGTTTTTGGTGTTTGTGGATTATGAATCAAGTTATGAGAGAAATTATGGGTCGAAATAATATATAGTGGAGTCTAAAATGAAGGGAAAAAGGTAGAATTTTGGCTTAAGTAAAAATAACACCGTCTTCGGCAAGAAATTTCGACTCTGAGCCTTCCACAACATCGTCCGCCTCTGAATCACGGTTGCAACGCAAAAAGAATGGACGTCATACGATCAAAATCGAGTGCGATCGATACATTTAAGCTGCAAGACGTCACTGAATAAGTTGTTTTTTCAGCTTATTTGGTGTCCGCTACTCGAAAACGTGACAAGGTCAACCTCTTTGGAGCTTAATCTCAACTCGACTTTGTCGGAAAAGTTGTAGATATATGAGTCAGTGACCTCGTGTTAAAACGTGAGCTCAAACGGACAAACAACGAGGGAGATATGAATTTTCTCGCGAAATAACTCTCAGCCATTTTTCCGATTCAGCACGTCAGTTTTGCAAAATAAACCAAACCGACAATCTTTGGAGTACCGTTCGGACTCGAGCTTGTCTTGGAACTTGAAGATGATAAAATTTGTGAACCAACGCTTCGAGAACGGACGCAATCTGATGAAAATTGACCGAGTTATGAATTTTACAAAATCTGACAGACAGTGCACTGCATCAAAGAACCCCACTGGAAATTCACATTTTAGGGTCCTTCAGCTCGGACCTGACCCAAACTGAATTCAAGGCACGAAGATAACATCTAAACGGAATTTTAGGCACCAGAACGACATCAATCCGATGAATGAGCTGAGAATTATGAATTTTTATTGTTCAAAACTTACCGGTTCATCACTGTTTTTCACTGTATCGACTCTGAAAACTCGCACATTCGGAGATCTTCTTTAAAGAATTAGTTCTCGGCCAAAACACGAAAGTTGGAGAGGATTTCAAGACGGAACTGTTGGCATATGAATCTCTCAGAAACATTGATCCAATCAGAAGTTACGAACTCTTGAATGCCGCTAGCACAGTTAATCGGCGAAACCGAAATTTCAGAAACAATTAATTCTCGCCACTTTCCTTAATGAATTGGCCTCCGAGATGAACATAAAAGTTGTGGAGAATGCCGAGACGGTCCTAAATTTTGAATTTCATACCAAAATGAGTTTCTGGGCGAGAGTTACAAATTTTGCAAATTGCACCGTAAAACTGATATTCTGCTTAAACTTCTCTGAATCTCCCGAGAACTTTAGCTTCCTCTGAGATTCTTGTGCACGTGCCGCATGACGAAATAAACGTCTATCGCAACCTATTAAAGCTTAGTGGAAATAATTTGGTCTTGTCACAATGCATGTATGTTCATGTATGTTTATGATGCAATTATGATCTAAATGCAATGCCATGAAACATAAGCTAGATAAAAATGAGAGGGCAAATTTTGGGTTATTACAACTGCCCCTATTCATTCACTGTAGACCTGAATGGATGATAGTAGTTGCTTTCAGAGTTTCAAGGTATGGAGGGATTGAATACTGAAGATAACCAAAAAATTTGCACTCTGTGAAGAAGAAGAAAAGGGATATAAATCCAAACACATGAACTCTGCTCGGATAAAACTCTGATGATAACCATAACATTGGAGAGATGTCTTTTGAACGACGCCAGACGACTACCGGCTTGCCATACTGTGGATGGACTTGGAAAACATCTTTTTTATGACGCCAGACGACTACTGGCTTGCCACACTGCGAGTGGACTTTAACAATGTCTTTTGTACGACGCCAGACGACTACTGGCTTGCCACACTACGGGTGGACTTTAGGAACGTCTTTTGTACGATGCCAGACGACTACTGGCTTGCCACACTGCGGGTGGACTTTCGCCAATCTGCGGTTAGTCTTGAAACTGTCTTTTAAATGGAGTCAGACGACTACTGACTTGCCACACTGCGGGTGGACTTTCGTCTGCTTTGCCACCCTAAGATGTACTTTTTCCAATCTGCGGTTGGACTTTGCTGATTTGCCATCCTAAGATGGCTTTTGCCAATCTGCGGTTGGGCTTTGCTGATTTGCCACCCTAAGATAGACTTTTGCCAATCTGCGGTTGGACTTTGCTGATTTGCCAACCTAAGATGGACTTTTGCCAATCTGCGGTTGGACTTTGCTTTGTCTTTCAAATCAAACCGAACAAATGCCGACGGGCCACGCTGCGGGTGGGATTTTGAAAGATGCCTTTTGAATGAAGTCAGTTGACTACTGATCGGCCACACTGCGGGTAGACTTTTGCAAAAATTCAACACTGGATTACGCTCTGCATACATATCAGACATCCCTGCTGACTCTGCTGAGGAACACTGATCAATGATTTGACTTCAGAAACTCCTGAAGGGATAATATCTCTGCTGAAGAATGACTGAACAATCCGTCTACTCCAAATTGCCACGCTTGCCAAAAATAAATTAGACTTTGAGATATAGGGAAATGATGACTCTGCCAGGAATTATTTCATCTGCCTGGGGATAAATTCTGATCATAGCAACTCCGCTGGAGGAATGACAATTTTCCGACTTGGCTGGGAAAAGATTGTATTAACAATCTGCTGAGGAAGAGATTCTGCTGATCTGCTAAACCTCTGCGGGGAGAAAAAACAACTCAGCTGGGGAGTATTATTGACAAGATTCCATGCTGAACTCTGTGGGGAATACAACTGTCGGAAATACGATCTTGCTGAGGATTGGAACTACTCCGTTAGGGATACACAAATCCTGGTTGGAAGACATTCCGTTGCAACATGCTGAGAAAGAGTCCCTAGAGATCTGCTGGGAAAACACAAAGCAAATCCACGGTAGTCTGTTAAGGAAGAAAGCTGTCGAGCTTAGAATAAGAGCCACAATGTCCCACGCTAGGCGAACCTTCCGCTTGACGACTCCACCGGGGATAATGAGTTTACAACAAACTCTGCTGAGGAGAATTGTTTCAAAGCGTCTCGTGCTGGAGATGCCCCGTAAGAGTATTTTACAAAAGACCAAGCATCCTCAAACTCTTAGACAAATACTGAGACTTGAGCTAGTCGTATTAACTGGGAAGTCACTCTACTGGAGATGATAGATCTGGAACACATCTTGTCGGAGGGATTTCCAGATGCCCCATGCTAGGGAAGGTCACAAACTCCCTTTTTCCCCAGATTACAAGGCTGATCTGGAGAAATCATCCCAAGAGGATTTTACAGAAGTTTTGGCATCTTCAAACTCCTGGACACTCACTGAGTCTTGAACATTAACTGCGAGGTCTGCGAAGTAACTCTACTGGGGAATTTGCAACTGTTATCGACACAGAAAAGCTAGTACTTGTTGGAAGTTCCGAATAGGAGAATCGACTTAATAAGATCCAACGATCCCTTATTAGCTTTTCTTCGTTGATCTCATCTTGCTGAATATGGTTGCCCCGGTATTCTGATTTAAGGGTAAGTGATTACTTGTCTGGAAGAAATGGCTATCACCTTTGAAATAACTTGTACCTGTTACCTGCAACAAAAGAATACGCACACATGCCTCGTGCCGGATATGACTTCTGCAACTGAGAAAATCCAACTCTGAACCACCACTTGTTGGGGAGAAAGGTTTTGATGCATATCTTGCTGGGAACATGATTAATGAAGCCTGCTGAAAACAGGGGACCACAAATGCCTTGGGTTGGAATGCCCCTTTGTTTCAAGCCTTTTGGCTGATTGATTGCATATGCGTGAACAACAGTTTTTTTCCTTCACTTGCCCCAGACCAACATGGTCCACCAAAAGAAATTTCCTCAAGAGGATTTTACAGAAGACTTGACATCAAAAACGCCTCAATGTCTTCAAACTCTTGGAGAGATTCGTCGGATCTTGAAGTAACTGCCCCAGACTATATGGTCTACAGAGAATTCGCCTCGAGAAGATTCATGAACATTCTCATATCACCGTGAGATATTCTGCCCCAATACTCTGAACTCTGGATAGGCTGATCAGTCATCTGGATGAACCAACTTCTCATGCTCTTGGGATGATCTGCTCCAGTATGAACCTTGAAGTGGTTTTTCCCCTGACTACTGATCTTCGAAGGAAGACCCCGAATACCTGCCTTTGGAGAGATTTGAATCTCAAGTAATTGCCCCAGTTTGGCTTAACTCTGAAGATATTTCTCAACGTGATTGGCTCAGGTTGGCTACACCTTAAAGAGATGATTCGACGTGATTGCCCCAGATCGGCTACGTCTTAACACAACTTGCTGGGAAAGCTCCTGCTCAACAAAGTTTCCTGAGGAAGTACCTCTGGATGTGGCTGTCCTTCGGGAGTTTCAGGATTCTCAACTCGATAAGATTAAGCTTCTGGACTGAATTTCCATATGTAAACTTCTTTTGATGTCAAACAAATGTATGCAAGCAGAAAATGTTTTAGTCTGAGAATGAAAATTCTAATGCAACACACATGTTAATCTTGAAGTTTTACTGAAAAGATGTCGCAAACCCTTTGTGAGCGGATCACGGATTAGAATACGACATTAATTTTTGAACGAAAGAATGCAATGCACATGCAACACCAACAAAGATCTTTTAGCACAACTCACAGGAGTCAGGAACGCTATCTCTTGGTAGTATGCTTTCGAACTAACCCTGTTTCAATTGAGGACTTTCGGTTTTGTAACGGGGTCTGGTTCATGGTTATTGAAACAAGGGAAAGCTCAAAATTCATTAGTGCCCACCCACTCTTCGTGATGTCCTTCAGTCCTATTTTCAGTTAGTTCGACACTAGTGTTCACCTCTCAAAAGAAACCTTTGTGATAGTTGAGGAACCATTGACTTTTAACAGTTTAAGCACCAATCAGTTTATTGGAGTAACAGTCATCCCTTTTCGTCTTTGTGTCTGTGTCACACGACTTTGTTCTTTTTCTTGAGGATCTTTCTTGGGTAATCCTGTTCACATTTTGCTTTCACATTCTTTTGCTTATCCCTAAATTTTGCCTGGACAGATTCTTTTGAATCTTTGATTTCGGAGTCCAGCGGGATGCCCTAACTTTTTCCTAAGTTGCTTGTTTTCAAGTTTCAACTTAGCGGGCTTTTTCATTTTTTTTTCTTTTTCTTCTTTTTTTTTTCTTGAACACGTCGTGTGACACTGGCTGTCTTGATTTCTTTGGAAGGGTTGTGACTGTTTCACTTCTCAGTTGATGAGGGATAATCATTGTGGTTTCTGCTCTTTGGACCTCTTGATGCAGTAGAGTGAAAAGTAATGGATCCTCAGATGCACACTCCTTTTGAGGTTTGAACGCTTGGTCAAACTAACTGACGCCTACCTTGCCCCGGGGTTAAATGTTAGGGTTTTTTTACTAAAATAAATTCCTACTTTAGGGCTCCTATTTGGGCGAGGGTCTATCTCCTTATATCTTCAGTGTTTGGGATTTGAAACAATGCCTTTACACATCGTCAACAGGGTTTTATCCAAAAGCACACAATTAGAGATTTTTGCGTTTTCAACTCATCACCCTCCTTCAAGAGTTTAAGCACGACAGTTGGTATTGCAATGCACATATACAAACTTATGAGTGAATACGAATGGATTACTTCAGGAAAAACATGTGCGCTTTATTAGGATTAACATAAAAAAGAAAAACAGATTTCATGTGTGCTAACAATTGTTTTGACAAACATAAAAAGCTACACATGAGAATGCAGTAAAAAGCTAAATGATTGTCCTTGTTGAGGAAGCTTGACTCCGTCTGGACTTATTGATTCTGAAGATGTCTTTGCAAACTGGGTACTCAATTTGATGAAGAAAGTTCAATTTATGGGCCACCCGTCTGGTGTGATAATCTTTGAGTCAATCAAGTCTTGCACCTTATGTTTGAACATTCTGCAATTGTCAATAGTATGTCCAAACGTTCCCGAGTGAAACTAGCACCTGGCATTCATGTCATAATCCGGAGGAAAAGGAAACGGCACTGGCACTACCCTACCCAGCTGAATCAAAGAGCCTTGGAGAAGGCGAGCAAGAAGCTGGCTTTGAGAAATAGGAACTGGAGCAGACACTCTCTCAGACCTCCTAAGTCCTCGTTGCCTCTGTTGCTGACGGTTTTATTGCCAATGTTGATTATGGTGCCTAGTCTGCCCATGCACTTTTCTTTCCACATTTGGCCGAGGATCAAACAAAGGTTGCTGACGTGACGACTTTGAAACCTGAAGCTGAGGAATACACCTATGCCCTGATGTAGACCCTAGAGAAGGGGAAGGAATACTCACTTCCTTTGCAGCTACTGGCGTAAGACCACCTGATACCTTCATGCCATCCGGTCCAAACTCGATTACTTTGGAGTCAATTAAGTCTTGTACTTGGTGCTGGAATGCTCTACACCCCTCAATATCATGGCCTGGTGCCCCTGAGTGAAAATCACAATAAGCCTTGGCATCCCATCCTTTTGGAACCTTTGCAGGAGGAGGAGTCAACTTCCGGAGCTCAATCAATCTTAACTGAAGCAGTTGCTGAAGTAATTCGGTATGCCACATCGGTAGAGGATCAACAATCCTTTCTTGCTTTTGTCGATGATGAAAAGATGCAACCGGGAGGGTCCCAGCTGTGATTTGCTAATGCGGTAGTTTCGAAACCCAAGGTTTATGGATTGAGGAAGGTCCCTGAGAGGAGGGAGGAATATCCACCTCTTTAGCGACAGTTGGAGGAACATCTCTTCGCTTGACAGTGCTGATGGGCGCAAACTCGATTGCCCCTGAATCAATAAGCTCTTGGACCTTATACTTGAGCATCTTACAATTTTCAACATTATGACCAGGTACCCCTAAATAGAATTCACACCACATGGACATTGGAACCCATACGAAACTTGGTGTATGGAGGTCCCGCAACAATCAATTCAATTAGCTAAAACTTGAGCAAGTGCTGAAGCAACTGAGCGTATGGCATCGGGATCAGATCAAACTTCTTCTCAGTCTTCTCTGGATTAAGACCCTCAATAAACAGTTGGTGATGAAAAAGCTCTGACGGTTGGAGAGGATTCACGAGGCAATCCATGGTCTAGAGGATACCTCAAAGAGATAGGAGGAGTGAGAACCTCTTCTGCGGAAGCGGTCACCTGATTGTTTTCCTTTCTTAACACTTCATTCAGAATTTCCATAACCTGGCTCATCTGAGTCTTCATCCAGTTGACTTCTTCTCTCAGCAGTTCCTGACCTTGGGACAACACTTGAATGTCTACCATAAAATGCCCCAGTTGGGACTTCATCTCAGTCACCTCCGCTCGGAGTTGTTCCATATCTGAACCTTGATTGTGGTGAATCGAGTAGTTGGAAGAAGTCATGTTGGCCGTTCTGCAGAGAATACCCAGTCAAAACGATAATCCACACCCTCGGATTCAGGTACCTGTTATGAATGCATGAATGCATGAATGTATGAAAATGCCATGTTCGGTTATTTCCAGGGAATCCATCTGCTTTGATTCAAATTTTGTACGGCATAATCCACAAGAAAAAGGGAAACTACTCAATAGTAAAATTCAGATATAAGATCCTTGGAAATAACAGAACATGTGTGCTGAAATGCTATGATGTTGCATATGTACAGATATGTGATCAGAGTTTGCATAAGTATCCTAAATAAAAACTGTGTTGAACCGATCTGGCTGAACAATATCCGGTCAAGTATGCAGGATCAAAGGTCCAACAAGAAAACCAGAAAACCAGAAGAACCCCTGTAGGTTGATGGTCATACTTTACATGCCTCTGCCTTGTCAATGTAGAATCATGAGCCAAGTATCTGAATAGAATCATATCAGGCATACCAGACCGAGTGCCGGCATAGAATCATATCAATAATACCAGAACGAAAGTACCACTATCACTAATCATAGGAGAACCACACAAAAGGGTAGGTAGAAGTTCAAGGTTACCTGGAAACCTGTAAACAACCTCCCATCTCACAGGTGTGTTCTAAAAGGTAGGATCCTCAGATTCGGATCCCGAAATAAGAAGCAATAGCACATTCAGCCCGCCGGATACAATGCTATCGCCAAACAAAGAGATCGTCATCTGATTCACCACAAAATAAAGGCCATCATATGCAAGTTCCAAAGTGGGCCCTCGGGTACGAATGGGTTTGCCACAGAATATGGTCTGCCATTATCACCACTAAAGAGGGATGTTTCCACTAAGATCCTCAATAATCGGTCACCAGATGCACATAACTCTCAAAGTCATACCCTGAATGAGGAAAACCCTCAAAGCAAGATAATCCTAAGAAAGTCACACTCTGGCTGTGGAACTCACAACTACTCCCGTGGCTAAATACCATGAGAGCCCTGTAACTGTCCACTCTAAGTCCTAAAGTATACTCAAGCCTGGGTAATGGGCTCATCTCACAGTAATAATCCCATCCCGCCAAAGGAAACCAGACAGTCCAGAATGCATGATAAAAATAATGCAATAAAGGCGGTAAAGTAAAGCGATAAAGCTGTAAATAAAAGCAGTAAAGCTATACTAAAGCAAAACACAAATTAAACACCCAATAGGCAATAAACAAACAAGGGCTAGGAGAGACTCGCATCGGGGAGGGACCAGCAAGAGGTCAACTGTCCCCAGCAGAGTCGCCAGCTGTCGCTCCCGGGATTTTCATCCAAGTACAAACGCGAAAGTGGCACGGAAACAGAGTCGCCAGCAATGTGTATTTATCCCAATAGAGGGAAAGGAAACACTGCATAAACCTGAAGGAAGGAAAATCATGGTCTCACGACCAAGAGAAACGGGTAAGGGATTCGGTTATGGGAAGGGAAGGTGTTAGCACCCCCATGCGTCCATCGTACTCGATGGGATCCATGCTTGAAGTACTGCTCAAAGGGTGTAAGGAACGGGAAATCAACTGCTAACTGGAGAACTGGAAATGAAAGGCAGAAAAGAAAAGGGAGAGGAGAAAGAACTGACTCGATAGGACATTATCATTGTCCTATGCCTACGTATTCCCTCAGTGCAATGGGAAAGTCAGAGTCAACGTAGTTCGACGGACTACTGGGAAAAGCTGCTCGTCGAGATATCGCATCTCGTGCCTACGTATCTTCAATCAGACGAGAAAGAAGAATCAGAGCAAACGTAGTTCGGCTCAACATGGGTTGCTTTGTTTGTGTTTTTTAATGGAAACGTCAGAGTGCGCGTCCCAGTAGTTAGGTGTTGCAGCTCGCTGTATGGAGACTTAGGCGTTACCTGTTCGCAGTAGAACGGACATGACGGGTCCTTAAGGAATAGAATAAAGGAGATGAGAAGAGAATTTGTTTGTTTTTGTATTTTAGAAAGAAGTGTTTCGATTATTTTGTGTTTACCACGCATATTGTATTTAAGTCTTTCATGTAGGATCGAATGCCTCGCATATCGACCCAAGACGGGACGTATGCTAAACATTCTAAGAAAGTGAGAGAAGACCCCTCACTATCTTATTCTCACATGAAAGGCTCAAATGCAATATATGTTATTCCTTTATTAAGTGTTTTTGCTTTTTGTTTTGAGGTGAGGAGAAGAGAGACTCAAAGGTTGAGAAAGGTAAAAGTCTAAAGGGAGCTAATTTGTTCCTAATGTTATCATGCAAAAGTGGCCCTAAGGTCAGGATCAAGAGGGAAGTCTACCTAATATTGTCATGCATGGATTTCTATCCTAATGTCTCTCCTACCTCTGACTTAATCGAAAATTAAGTGGAGCTAGGAATCCTACGGGATCATGTCATCAGACAAGTAAACGCGGGATGAATCAATCACAAAATGAAATAAAAGCAACTAAGGAGTAAACAGTGTCAGTTAACAATAATATCACACAATCACAACAAGAAAGAGGGAGCTTTAGCCAATGGGTCATATCAACCGAGGCAAACAAGCTAAGTGTGGGAAGTAGGGGTGCTCACCCAATGGTATCGAGAACCGTGGAGAGCAGAGTAAGGAAGGAAGATGTGAATTAGATCACATAAGTATCAGCATTGGTCAATGCGAGCTATAGACAAGGCGTGGGGGTTTGATTGCTAAACCCTTATTCCACTTGACCGACTCGATAACAAGAACGGGTGATGTTCAAAGCTTCAATCATGTAATGAGAGCTAAGAACGACCTGGGACCAGAAATGGCAGGAGTCGATTGCGGGCTCTCATTCCGCCTGATGCCTTCTTTGAGGTCTTACAAGGGGAAATGGGGAATGGGATGCCTCTTTGGAGGTCTTTAGGCACAATATTAAACAAGCACAATCATGGCCTTACTTGAGGGCTTTCCATACAATCCTACTTATCATGACATCGACTATTCCTGCTTCTCATGGCATTTGAAAGTATTAAAGAGGAGTGAAGAAATAAAAGGGAAAAGAAACTATAACAAATGGATAACAATCCGTAGCAAAAGTAAACAAAGTAAGAAACTCGGAATACTTCGAGCAAGCTAGAATCGAAAAACAACGCAAGTCAGAAATCGTGTATCCGACATAAGCGTCAAAGCATGGTCGTTGTGAAAATAAATCACAACCGACATGTGGTGTGTATCAGGCACAACCACACAATCCAATAGTACACCTGCAAGAAACGCAATCAAGACAATACGCAAGCAAGTATATACATCTCACAAAGTGAGAGACAAGATAAGTCGTGTAAGAAAGAATTCGTATCCCACAAATAAAGTGGAACACGCAGCAAACAAACCACAAGGTGAATCACGTCAGAATCGGATTCGCGTCCCACAAATAAAGTGGAACACGAGGCAATCACTTCATCTCGGAAATTCCCTCAAAAATCCTTGCACAACTTAACAAAGGAGTTAGAAACAACAAGAAAATGCAACCGGAAGTTGCACGTTCGTAGCACAACCCAAAATCAAATAGAATAATGAGTATACAAGTAGTGAACATGCATCAGAACACATACTTTAAAAACCGGGCAGCAAGGTTGTTGTAACACAAATCATGCGCAAAATCAAACCAGAATCAAACAAACTCAAGCACAATGATTCACAAATGACCAATAAACATAAGCACGTGTCAAATCAAGGTCAAGACGCAAATTTCACACAAAACGTAGCTTAAAAGCATTAAATCGGAAAATATGCGTCGAAAATCATCGACTCGGAATGGAACGAAAATCGCATGGTTGACTGCAAACGTGCCAACGGACTCAAAAACGAACTCGGTTTGAATTAATTCCGCTCATAAGTGGGACTTTTAAGCCAATTTCGTCGGCTGGCAGTAGCGCAACCGTAGAAAAAAGTTGCCCGAAATCGACTAAAAAGTTCACCAACAGCTCCGAAATCATTAAAAAAGTCGAGTTACACTATTCGCATTCGTAAAAACATGCTACGGTTTGAAAGTTAGCACACAAATGAGTTAGCATCAAGAGTTAACCGAAAATTGGTAAGAACACAAGAAATGTGCAAAAAAGTGCATCAAGGTGAATTTGGCCTAAAGTTCAATATAATACATGCCAACAATATCAAACCGGATTCTCAAGAATTAAGCACAAGCATTATGTCAGAACCAACAATTTGACACAAAGTTAATATTCCGGAATTTGTCAAGTTTATGTCCAATCTCAAGAATCATATTAATTCTCTACAAATCTAACCAATTCCGGTTTTAATCAACATCACAATGTAAATTCAAGAATTAAATCAATGAAAACAATATCAATTCACATCATCAAAGTCTCTTGGGAATTTTCACAAACACCTAGACTACAACAATTATGATCATCCAATTTAACAACAAAACAACATTATCATCATCACTCCATTATATAATCCACACTCAAATTCAATCACCAATAGCAACAACATCTTGATTAATGAACAACAATTATCATCAATACACATTCATCAACATTTATGCAACAACCTCAACAATCAAATAATTATTCATCATCGACATTATCAATTAATTCACGAACACAAAAAATCAACCATTAAAGTGTCATGAGATTACTGAATTTGAAGACCGGTTTGAAGTGCGAAGACAGAGAAAGATGCACGGTTCAGCTCGCAATGGCGAGAGGAAGAGATCGCTCCTAAAAAATTCACGAACCGGAGACAAAAAGAGGGAGGTCGCGCGACGGTGGTTCACGGCGGAAAGATGGCCGGACCGGTGGCAATCGGCGGCGCGAGTGGTGGCTGGCCGTGGAGAAGGATACCGGCGCGGGGAGGAAGAGAGATGAGGGAGATCGAATAATTTTGTGATTTTCTGGAAAAATGTTCTTCGCGTTCTTAAGATTGTTCTTGAGATTGTTGATGAACTTGTTGAGAGAATTGAATATTTGAGATTTTTTTATCTTTTTGGAGAGAGTTTTGTGAGTTTTTTGGTGTTTGTGGATTATGAATCAAGTTATGAGAGAAATTATGGGTCAAAAGAATATATAGTGGAGTCTAAAATGAAGGGCAAAAGGTAGAATTTTGGCTTAAGTGAAAATAACACCGTCTTCGGCAAGAAATTTTGACTCTGAGCCTTCCACAACATCGTCCGCCTCTGAATCACGGTTGCAACGCAAAAAGAACGGATGTCATACGATCAAAATCGAGTGTGATCAATATGTTTAAGCTACAAGACGTCACTGAATAAGTTGATTTTCAGCATATTTGGTGTCCGCTACTCGAAAACGTGACGAGGTCAACCTCTTAGGAGCATAATATCGACTCAACTTTGTCAGCAAAGTTGTAAATCTATGAGTCAGTGATCTCGTGTTAAAATGTGAGCTCAAACGGACAAAACGACGAGGGAGATATGAATTTTCTCGCGAAACAACTCTCAGCCATTTTTCCGATTCAGCACGTCAGTTTTGCAAAATAAACCAAACCGACAATCTTCGGAGTACCGTTCGGACTCGAGCTTGTCTTGTAACTTGAAGATGATAAAATTTGTGAACCAACGCTTCGAGAACGGATGCAATCTGATGAAAATTGACCGAGTTATGAATTTTACAAAATCTGACAGACAGTGCACTGCATCAAAGAACCCCACTGGTAATTCACATTTTGGGGTCCTTCTGCTCGGACCTGACCCAAACTGAATTCACGGCCCAAAGATAACATCTAAACGGAATTTTAGGCACCGAAACGACATCAATCCGACGAACAAGCTGAGAGTTATGAATTTTTATTGTCCAAAACTCACCGGTTCATCACTGTATCGACTCTGAAAACTCGCACATTCGGAGATCTTCTTCAAAGAATTAGTTCTCGGCCAAAACATGAAAGTTAGAGAGGATGTCAAGACGGAACTGTTGGCATACGAATCTCTCAGAAACGTTGATCCAATCAGAAGTTACGAACTCTTGAATGCCGCTAGCACAGTTAATCGGTGAAACCGAAATTTCAGAAACAATTAATTCTCACCACTTTCCTTGATGAATTGGCCTCCGAGATGAACATAAAAGTTGTGGAGAATGCCGAGACGGTCCTAACTTTTGAATTTCAGACCAAAATTAGTTTCCGGGCGAGAGTTACAAATTTTGCAAATTGAACCATAAAACCGATGTTCTGCTTAAACTTCTCTGAATCACCCGAGAATTTTAGCTTCCTCTGAGATTCTTGTGCACGTGCCACATGACAAAATAAACGTCTATCGCAACCTGTTAAAGCTTAGTTGAAATAATTTGGTCCTGTCATAATGCATGTATGTTTATGATGCAATTATGATCTAAATGCAATGCCATGAAACATAAGCTAGATAAAAATGAGAGGGAAAATTTTGGGGTATTACACTCAGAAAGCATTATTCCATGTTGTTGGGCTATCTTTAGGAACTGGCCCAATAACTCTTTGTGAGTCTTCTCGTTTTTGGAGAATAGTAACACGTCATCAATGTAGATGAGAGCACTATGGAGGATAGGCTCAAATATTTTTGTCATAGCCTTCTGGAATAGTGATGGAGTAACCTTAAGCCCAAAAAGTAAAACAGTCCATTGGTACTGGGCACTAGGAATGCAAAAGGCTATTTTTGGACGATCCTTTGGGTCAATACCCAATTGCCAAAACCCTGACTTCAAGTCAAACTTGGAATAAATTTGAGCGTCTTTGATGAACACGTTCAGAGATGAGGCCTTTGGAATAGGAAACTTATCATCTTGTAGAAAATGGTTCAGGGGTTTGTAATCAATTACAAGTCTTTTCTTTCCCCTGACTTTTTCTGACCTTTTCTCTACGTAGAATGCTTGGCAAGCCCACTCAGATTTTGTGGGTTCTATGAGACCATGTTCGAGCAGCTTGTTGCATTCTTCTCATGCCAAGGCATAATCAGAAGGACTCATTCCAGGATGAGTGGCCTTTGTGGGACTAACATCTTCATTGAGTTTAAATGGAAGTTGGACAAAGAACTTCTCATCCTTCCACAATGGTTTCGGGTGGCGGAACCTTTCATGACTGTCAGCACAAAGCTTTAGGAGCTTTAATTTGACTTCTTCATATCCCGTAGGAACATTGGATAAGGAGTACAATTTCATAATCTCTGAGAAGGGTCTGCACTCCCTTTTATACTTGATTCCTGTGGCGAGAATTTGAAGTCTTTTGGCGGCCACATAAAAGTCCATGCCAATCACAATGTCTTTGGCTGGGAGTTTTGTTCCTATTACCTTTGTCCAGATAATACAATCTAGAAAGAACTTGATTCCTATTTTATCTCTTGTTATCAAGTTCGTTGTAAAAGTTTCTCCATCTGCTGCCATAAAGTACGCAGTATGGGATTTCCAGAGCTCAGTTGGCAGGATGTCGGGATTCATCATGATAATCTGTGCCCCTGTATCCATGTATCCCGTAATACTCTTGGGTCGAGAGAACTTTGCCGCCAGGATATGGATTTCTACACAAGGTAGAGGAGGAGTAGGAAGAGAGCTTCCTATTTCTTTGTAGGAGAATATGGGGACATAATCTTCTCTTTTAGAATCCGAGAGGGAGGTTTCTCCAGATGAATAATCTTGGAGGGCGAAGACCATTTCTTCGTCAGCTGAGCTTTGTTCAGAATAAACTGATTCAAGATCTCCTTCACCAGGATGGAGGGAGTTGATCAGTTTTGCAGCCTTGTGTCTGTTGTTAGGACACTCTTTAGAATAGTGTCCTTTCTGCCACAAACAAAACATCTTTGTTGCTTTCCCTTTCCATGAAAGGGTTTCTTCTTGAAAAACTTCACACCTTTTTTCTTTTTCCCTTTATATTCTTTATAGGGTTTAAGCTTCTGCTGATGATGTTTCTTCTTGTTGGGACAACCACACTTCTTGTCTTTGCATTTGATCTCCAGATAGGATTTTTTGCAAGCTTTCTTGTATTTGTACTCAAGACCTCAGAGAATTGTTTGTGAAGATTACATATCTTGTCGAGGGCTTCTAAAGTTATTTGATGAACTTGTCCCATACTCATAGAAGGGATATCCTTATCTGCTACAGCAATCATCTTGTGAAGAACAGGTTGGATCTCCTGAGGCAAAGATGCTACATATGTGTTCTTGAGGCTTGGATCATTATAACCATTATGAACATAGAATCTTTGGAGCATTCGCTGGTAATGCTTTTCTATGTCTTTGATTTTGAGAGAATAACATTTTATTTCAAAAAACTCCTGTCTGTATTTCCGGTTGTAAATGTCCATGTCACCAA
This sequence comes from Lathyrus tuberosus, assembly GCA_022829125.1. Classification (NCBI taxonomy): domain Eukaryota; kingdom Viridiplantae; phylum Streptophyta; class Magnoliopsida; order Fabales; family Fabaceae; genus Lathyrus; species Lathyrus tuberosus. Next base: position 1,324,812 of record JALAZF010000323.1, on the reverse strand, counting down.
TGAAAACATGGTGAAGAATACCAAGAACGTTGGTTGAAGTTCGAAGGCTATGTAGCTTATCTTGCTTGACAGTTCCAAGGTTGATATACCACTCCTTCATTGTTCCCGTCATACGACAACATAATTCTTCGATAAATTTATAAGGATCAATAGTGGTCTTCATCAACTGAGTGTTAAGCCAAACACCGAAATCAATAATCCTTTTTCTCCATTTGCTAGGAGGGATATCATCAAGGATGAACCAGGGTCCACCAGTTGGTTTGATCTTTTCAGATTCCGGAGCATCCTGCGAGGAGTCTTCATAGAAGGTTGCTTCCCTTTTTATGTTTGTCATAAAGAGTTTAGGGATAAGATCTTGTTCTGGTTCAGTTTCTACAGACTCTGTTTCTAGAGACAGTGTTGGTTGAGTTTCTTCAGAGCATGTGCTCTGAAAGGACTTGTCTTCTTCAGATTCAGAGGGTGAACGATCTTCTTCTTCTTTGTTTGTAAAGGATTCAACAGGGGATTGATACCCTGGAGAAGATTTGTCTTTTACTGTGATAGTTAGGGCTTCAAAGGCTTTGTTAGGATCTTCTTCATTTCTAGGGAATATTATAGGAGGTGTTCTGGAAACATCCTGGGAGTCTGATGACGAGGTACTCATTCGAGTAACCTTTTCCCTATATCTTGATGTTGAAGGATCCAAGGGTCTGGTATGCATGAGTCTTCTGGGTTCTGGAGCTTGGTAACTACGACGTGGTGCAGTTGCAAATCAAGAATAGTCAGGTTTTGGGGACCTGGCTATTGAAGTAGTCACAAAGCTGGATATGTGAGTCTCTGAGGGCCGGGTAGGTCCCGAGTAATACGAAGGATAAGCAGGGATGCCATGAAATGATTCTTGGATATGCTTAGTCTCTGGTTTATAGATTCTTCTTACGTAATCTTTTATTTCATCTACTTGGGATTTTAGTTGCAAGAATTCTCTCTCCTTTTTGTTGAAGTCATGGCTGAAGACTTCCATGCCATGTATTTGGCTTAGTTCTTTATCTAAGGAGATAACTTGGGCTTTGAGAGTTTTATAGCTTATTTTCATCTTGTTTGAAAGCCCTTTGAGATACTCTTCTGTGTTTTTTGCGATCTTGTCCACCTTTCTGTCAAGATTCTAGAGCATCTTATTCTGTGCCACCATGTTCTTAGATTACCAGTTGAGAACTTCTTCGGCCTGAGTCAAAGGATTCATCCTTCCATCCGTCTGAACCTCAATTGGATTAATGAAAGGCTTTGATGTCCTATTGGTGATAGGGTCAATCTTCCTATCCAGGGGAGGAAAATGTTGGTCGTACTCTTGTGTAGTGGCATGGTACATGAAGCAAGGAATTGGTTGAACTTGCTGAGGAGGATTTGCAGATCTGAAATGGCCTGCTGGGGACCATGTTGTGAGAGTTGGGTCTTCAAGTGGCAGGAGTCCTTCCTTTCTGAGGATTTCTAGTCCTTCCTCATAGATCGATAACGGCTTCTTCTTTCCATGAATACCAACCCTTGGGCCATTTTTAGGATCAGATCTTCTTTGAGGGGGAGGTTGTGGCTTACACGCTCCTTTCTTCATGGGTTTAGGGCGAATGATATCTCAGTCGATATCACTGTTGTGCATCCAGCAGTCGCAATCAGGGTCGCACATCGAGGGATCAACGTCCCATATAAAATGTCCTTTAATCTTGTCTGTATAGATGGGTTTAGCATCTGATGTAACGACATGAATAGGGCACCAGGTTTCTTCATGGACAAGTCTGATCATCATGGTTTGGAAGATTTGAGAAAATGAGTTGGGTTTTTCATCAGGCTTCTAGAATATTGTTTTGACCGTCTTGTCTGGGAATTTTCGGAAATAAGCTTCCTGAGATTGGATTAGCCTTCTATCCTCATTGAGCTTTTCGTAGTTAGTCATCCATTCCATAGGAATAAGACGAGTTAACTCTTCTCTTGTAATTCTCCTAGGGATCTGGAAAATCGAAGGTATTTCTTCTTCTCTGCCAGCCATAACTAGCAAGGAATCAGAAGAGCAACTTGCAGTTGGAAGATCTATAGCATGGTTCTGCAGACGGTAGATGATCTGGTGGTGAAGAGTAGCCACTATAGCTTCAGGGACTTGGTCGGATCCAGTGACCTGGATCTGGACTTTTAATCTTGTAGATAGAGTGCTGTCACTGAGGCTAACATTATAATTATGATACACCGTAAGGACGACAGTTCCAGCATGAAGTGTAGTTAAGACAGTTCCTATGACGGCGTTTTCATAGTTTAGATAGCTAGAATCCAGCAAAGCTATCTTTGAGTAAACCGGTTGGTTCTTCCTTCCATACAGTGAAAGGATAAGTCTAACAGCACCAAAGTGGAGGGCTGTGTAACCTTCATGTTTCCATCCATTGATGAAATCTTGGGGAATCTCCAGATCTACATATTGTTCTTGGTTGGTAGCCCTAAGACTACACTGGTGTCATACCCCAAATTTTTACCACTAAGATTTCCCATCATTGTCCAAATCATCACCATAATATGGATGTACCTTCATGCCTCATCAATCTCCTCAAGGATTGTTGAGCATTTACTAGAATTAAAGATTAGGGTTTCAAGCCCTCTCAGAGTGCTTAGACAAAGGATCAATCAAGAAATGACATGATCTTCAACTTGTCTTGCCTCTCAAACATCCATAAGGCATTTAGAGGACTCCCACATCAAGAATCAAGCACAAGGTTGCAGCATTCCAAGTGGATTAAGCCTCCAGATCGTCAGTGTCACCAAATTAAGGTTTTGGTCGATCAGGACCTCCAGATGAAAATTTTCCTCTGGGTATGAGCCAATGCTTCAAAGCATAACTCAAGATACTCCAAGGTACCTCATGGACCTAATCATCAAGTCAATTTTTGCCTCAGGGGATGCATCACAAAAAATCAGGAATTAGGATTTCTTGACCTAATTCACCCCTAAGTTGACCTTTGGGACAAAACATGAGCCAAGACCTCAAGACATGATTTGAGGGTCTCTAATACACTACATTGATCCATTTTCAACAATGGATTGATCCAAGAAGCTTGATCCACAAGTTTCAATTTCATCAGAACCACAATTAGAGTTTCGAGGAAAAAAGTCAACTGTACCTTTGACTTTTGACCAAGACATACTCCAAAACCTTGGGACATGATTCAATACACCCCATAACACCTATGGAATCCATACATCGGGTTTGATTTAGATCAAGGACTTTATTTCACCAAGGATCACACAGTTTGGAATTCATCCGATAAAAAGTCAACTGTGCACAAAAGTCAAGTTTGACTTTTTGAGATTTTTCACAATTATGGTTCTTTGACCCTAAAACATTGTTAATATTTGATTTGAATCATCACTCATCAAGAAAAATCAAAGAAAGTGGGATAACTTGTAAAAGGGGTAACCATAAAAACTAAAAAATTTTCTAAGTTATGGAACAAAGTGGCTAGGGTACCAACTTCCAAGGACCATAACTTGAGAACCAAGCAACCATTTTGGATGGTCCAAAGCTGGATTTGTAGATCTCATGGCATACTTTAAAAGTGTCAACTACAGCTGATTCCAATTCCTCATGGATTTCTAGTTATGGAGTGATCAAAATGGCTCAAAACACAAAAGTGACACTTTTCCAACACTTAGTGAAATTTTCACTAAGTCAGAATCTGCCTTATTTTTTCCCAAAAGTAGAGGCATTTTTCATTGTAATTCAGGTTGATTCAAAACCAAAGTTGGACATTATGTTGAAATAGGATATATCAGCTTTCCAAAATGTCCAAGAACTCCATCAAATTCCATCTGAGCTAGAAGATATGACAGCTGCAATATGCCTTGATGCAAACTGTCTTGCAAGGCAGATTTGTTCATTATGGCTCGATTTGATTAAATTGTGCAACTCCAAGCATGGTTATCCATCTTCACACCTCAAGGGGGAACAAACAAGGGACAAGCACTGATCTACCAGCCTCAAAAGTCCCAAAATCTACAATAGCCATGCCAAACCTTAAAAGCCTAAAGGAGGCCAAGACTCCAATTTTTTTTTGGAACATTTAATGGATGCTTAGAGGTGGCATGTATCAGAGCAAAGATGAACACTTCAGTCAAGCCTTATCCTTGAATCAAAGAACCATAAGTATGTGCTCTAATCTCAAGTCAATGGCTAGAGGAGACTTGGGATTCCATTTGATCCATATTGGCCAAAGGCCTGCTGCAGTTGCCATTCCCTATTCCTTGCAAAACAAACTTGACACACTATAAATATACCTCATTTCTGATCAGTTTGAGTACACCAAGGGCCTATAACACTTGCCTTTCTCAAAATCACACTCTCACTTCCAAAAATGCCTTCTAATGCAAGCTACTATCGGGTTTTGAATTAGAATGTGTTTCCAACCAAACCAATCACACACACACACCCCTCATGAACATCATATTGAAGTGATACAAACACTTAAACAACATCAGGAACATCAATTTCTCAAAATCACCAGCCATCTGCACAAGCTTTTGACAGATTTGCAGCTGAGGTGCCAAAACAAGTTTTAGCGCAATTCAATCCACTCCAAGCATTCAGGCACACTCCATAGCACCTAGGGAAGCTGTCCATTCCATTAGAACCAAGCTGTAACACCTCCAACCTAGAACTCGATCACCAGCTGCAAGAGGTAAGCCTCAACTTGGTCATCTCATGATTCATGCATATTTCCTCGCACAATAATTTTTCCATATGTTCATAATCATGTATGGAGGGTTTCCCCTCAATTAATTGCTTTGCATGAACCGTGTATCAAATTTCTCAGTCTTCATGCACAATCTAGTGTTCTTGAGGTTTTGTCTTGATTTCTCATTCCATGCTTAAAATAAATGAAATTAAAGACCATAGACATGATCGTGAGTTGAAAACGAGCAGTTTGACGTGTGGATTGTGTGTTTTCATCAAGTATTCAGTGAGATTGATGAGAAAACACAAATCTGGGCAAAACAGAGCACGCGGGCAAGACCAAGATGTTCTTGGCGCCCTTTTTCAAATATTTGAATATTTGAATTTTTGTGATTTTATTTAATTGATTCAAAAATTAATTTCTCTCTGAATTTTAATGATTTTGAGTTGATTCCTTTTTTAATAATTCACAAAAATGTTAAAATATTTTATTTTACAAAAATTTCCCAAAAAAATTGTTTATTTCATATACTTGATATTTTTGCAAAGAATTAATTTTTATTTGTTTTTTAACATTTAGATTATTGTTTTCTTCTTGATTTTCCAAACATAAATGGTTTCCAATAATTTTGTGGATAAAAACATGATTTTTGAAACATTGATCCAAGATCATCACTCATTTTTCACATGTTTTCAATAATTTTTATTAATTTTTAAATAAAATTAATCCCATTTTTTAAACAAAATTAGGGTTTTGATTAATTCCACCCTCATCAATCTTTTTCAAACAATCTTTGGGCCTCTAATAGAGTGTAATACCCAACCCCCTTTGTACAAAAAATAATTTAGGCCTCAATCATTGTATAAGCCCCAATACAATTTCCAAAACGACGGTGCGATCACTATCTTTCTTTGGGCATCCCCTCGTGTTGTAAGTCCCATTTCTTTTCCTTTTTCAAATAATTTGGACCTCTAATAGAGTGTAAGTCCCAACCCCTTTGTAAATAAACAATTTTGGGCCTCACACATTGTATAAGTCCTTCTGTATATTTTCAAAAGTTCGGCGCGATCGTCGCCTTTTTTAAAAACCAACTAGGCTTCTCCTTGAGCTACAAGACCCATCTTTATTCATTTTCAAACTTTTTGGGCCTCTTACAGAGTTTAAGACCCAATCCCTTTTTAACCAAAACCATTTTGGGCCTAAAACATTGTGTAAGTCCCACTGTGTTAAAAAAAATCTCGGCGCGATCGCCATTTCAAAACGAAAACCATTCGGGCCTACCCTTGTGTTGTAAGTCCCATCTATTTTTCTTTAAATAATCTTTGGGCCTCTCCTTGAGTTGTAAAGACCCAGCCCTTTTTTAAGTAAAATAATTTAGGCCCCACACATTGTATAAGTCCCTCTGTACATTTTCAAAACAACGGTGCGATCACTGTAAAACCTTGGGCCTCTCCTTGAATATAAGCCCCACCAATCTTTTCAAAACAATTCCCTTTTGATTTTGATTCAATATACAGTTGTTATCAAAACTTTCTTTAATTTCTTTAAACAACTAACAATACACCATGGAAGCTTGCTCACCTGTAAGTTTTATTCGCTTTCATTTACTTGCTTTAATATATATATCTGTATTGTGGGAAGCTGCACACTGTGAGTCTTCTTTCATTCTTTTAAATACATGTCAAATATATATAACTGTATTGTGGGAAGCTGCACATGGTTAGTCTTCTTTCATACCCTTTTAAAATACTTGTCATATATCAACTGTATATATACTAGTATAGTTATTTAGAGTTTTCCCCGGTAACTAGGTCTAGAACTAGGTAAAGCCCTGTTGGTCACTCTTAAATACAGACAAAACTAGATCCCCATAGGATTTCCAGATATAGTCTTGCCTTCTCTTGGGCTTAAACAATATGGAACAAAGAGAAAGACAATATTCTTCGTGAACCTTTTCTCAGACTGTCACCCCTAGAAATTGTCAAAGAAATTCTACTCCCCAGAGTTGATATATTCTCGGTGAATAACATCTCTTAAGTTTCTTCAAAACTTAGAACTTTCACTAAATGATATATTCTCGGTGAATAGCATTTCTTGACCTTTTCTTGGTTTAAGACCCACGGGCTTCCTAAAAGCATCCCCGCCTCCTCTTGGGCTTTGTACAAGGACCCTTCGGCTTCTTAGAAGTTCTCATGCCTTCTCTTGGGCTTAATACAAGGACCCTGACAACCTCTTAAAGCTATAGGACAGAACCTAGTCATCGTTTGCTAGAGCAGTCTTTCCAGTGTCAAACCTCGGATTTAGGGTTGATTCTCATCCCTTAAAACGCCTGCCTCCTCTTGGGCATTGTACAAAAGATAAAACTCTTCCACACCAGTAGACTTGGACAATCCAACCTTGAGTCTCAAAGACATTCTCAAGTTCCTTACAAACATAGGAGAAACCCCGATTACTCTGGAATTAATCTCCAGCAGTGCTAAAACCCAGTGTCTCTCCCAAAAATCCCCAACCAGGGCCAGCTTATCCCAAATTAGAACCTCAAGGTCTCTGATATCTCAACTCTTCTGTAATCCTTAGCAAGAGTTGATTCCCCATTTGGACTTGCCTCGGGATCTCAATAACCCCCGGCAGAAGATAGCCTCCTCTTAGGCTTTGTACAATGATCTTTCCTCATCACAGTCAGCCTCCTCTTGGGCTTTGTACAATTATTCTCCCCCAGCGGAGCTAACCTTTTCAGACTCTCTTGTTTAGTCAATCACTTTTCAGACTCTCTTGTTGAGTCAATCACTTCTCAGACTCTCTTGTTGAGTCAATCACTTTTCAGACTCTCTTGTTGAGTCAATCAAACCCTTAGACTCTCTTATTGAGTTAATCACCTTTTAGCACGCTCTTGTTGAGTCAAATTTTTTTAGCCTCAATCTCAGGATTTGTACGAGACAGATAAATACTCTCTTGTTGAGTCCATCTTTGTCCAGCCTCATCTCAAGCTTGGTATAAAGATTTCCCATAGCAGGAGTTAGCCCCCTCTTAAGCTGTGTAGAAGGATTTCTCCAGCTTGTTTAGCCACAATCCTGGGCTTGATACCGGACGAAGAACAACGCTCTCTTGTTGAGTCAAACCCTTTTAACCTCAATCTTGGGCTTTGTACAAGACATAAATCTCCCTCTCTTAAGCTTGGGACATATATCTTTCTCAGCAGAGTCATTTCCTCCCAGCCTTTCTTTAGGCTTTAAGGAATGATTTTCCCCAAGAAGAGTCAAACTCATTTCAGCCTCAATCTTGGGCTTTGTACAAGACACATAAAAATATCCTCATCAGAGTCAGTTAAATTTCTCATTTCAGCCTCAATCATGGGCTTTGTACAAGATAGATAATACTCTCCAGCAAGAGTCAAACTCGTTTCAGCCTCAATCTTGGGCTTTATACAAGACACATACAAACCTCCCCGGTGGAGTCAAAATCCCTTTTAGCCTCAATCTTGGGCTTTGTACAAGACAGATAGAACATTTTCCCCAGAGAAGTCAAACTCCTAGCCTCCTCTTAGGCTTTGTATAATGATATCCCTAAAGAGCCAATCTCTTTTTTTTGCCTCAATCTTGGGCTTTGTACAAAACACCCATATATATACACTCTCTTGTTGAGTCGGTCTTATCTAGACTTTGGATAAGGATCTCCCCAGTGGAGTCAATCAACCTCTTAGCTTCAACCTTGGGCTTTGATCAAGGCACACATAAATCAACAATCCCTCTTTAGAGGTGACAAGTTCTCTCTCAGTCAAACCTTTTTAGCTTTAATCTTGGGCTTTGAACAAGACACAAATAAATAACCTTTTAGCTTCAATCTCGTGCTTTGAACAAGACACCAAAATATCATTTTCCTCCCTTAGAATAGGAGGAACTACGATTGCTCTGATTTCCCTGTTTCGTTTAAATAGGAATACGTAGGCATAAGATTACGAGATCTTAGCGAGCATACTAAACAAAAAATCTAGGTCCAGTACCTTCATACCAATCAAAACATAGGTCTAGTACCTTACCAAAAACAATCGGGAATAACCCGAACATCAATAAAAGCTCACTCACTCACTCATATTTCCCAAGAACCTTTCCTAACCCATTAACAAATAAACACCATCAATTACAAAGCGAGACCTAAAGCTAATATTCCGTGGATAACCACATATAGGATGGGTAATTGACAACTCCCCATTGTATAACCCGACCCCGGACCCCTCAATATCTTTTAAGCGTCTGCTCAGTTAAACATTCACGTGCAAGGTTAGTTTTAGATAGCTTCCCTTTCCCTTTCAGCTTCAAGGGATAAATAAGAAATCAGAAAGTAGCACCCTTTCTCCTCGAGGAGAAAAACCCAAACTTCAATGATAAGGTGGTCGCATCACCGACAAAAATCGCTTGCTACAGAAAAATGGCGACTCTGCTGGGGAGTCATTGTCTATATAGGACTAGGACTAGCTCCTAAGAGGTCTAGGATGTTAGTTTTAGGAATATATATATATATATATATATATATATATATATATATATATATATATATATCGCTTTTCCTAATTGATATCCGTGTTTATTTTTCTGCTAATGGGACTGCGGGTGATGCTGCATCTGGAAAGTTTGAGTGACACCTAAGATAAGTGATGGCACTAGATGGGTAATCTTACAGGGAGTGACTCCCAAATAAGAGATCCCGGTCGACCATCGAATCAGTGGAGAGACCCTTTGCGAATTCAATGCCTATACGACTTCGGTTGTTGAAAGCAGATTGTTCGATTATGGTATTCTATGAAACTGAGGATTTAGTAGGCTAAGACCATGTTACTATTTTGTAGTGCGGAAGCTAACGGAAATAGTTGTCACGCGATACTACCCTCATTTGAGATTACTCTAAGATACATCAGCTCGCTCAGGTGAACCAGCCTGCTGTTGTTATCCCAAGAGGGGTCAATGATTTTGAGGACAGGTACAAAAAATCACCAGTACAACCTTTAGAGATGGGTAGAGCCATAACTTCATGACACCGAACCTTTGACCCCATGTTTTTTCTATGTTTTTGTATGCTACATTCATGCATTCATTTCATTAAAAAACATTAAAACAAAGAAAATTTTCTCTCCTAGTCTCTCTTTTTCAAATTAAACTAAGACAATGATTACAAATGTCAGAGGAAAAAGATTGCATTATGGATTTCGGTAGAAGGAGGACTCACAAGTACACCTTCAAGGTTCCAAAATTAGAGGATTTGAGAGGGTTGGCAAGGATGATCACCAACCCTGATGCTTTAGAGCTAGGTACGGAGGATTGCTGTCTCTGTTAAGGGTCCATGTAATTGAAGGAATCCATGCTACGCTCATACAGTTCTACGATCCGATCTATCACTATTTTACATTCCCGGATTATCAACTAGCACTAACACTAGAGGAGTACTCTCACCTGACTGATTTACCCATCACTGACCAAGCTCCCTTTTCTGGAATGTAAGAAATTCCAAAGGATAAAACCATTGCAAGAGCAAATTATTTGGACGAGTCAGAAGTCATGACTCACATAACCACTAAGGATAGAATCCAAGGTTTGCCAGCCAAGTTTTTGGTAAAGAAAGCTCTGTACTTTGCTAGTATAGGTAACATGACTGCTTTCGAGAACGTCTTTGTTTTGCTCACCTACGGGTTATTTCTGTTTCCCAACATTGATGACTTCGTTGATATCAATACCATTAAGATTTTTCTGATTGGAAACCCTGTACCGACCTTGCTCGCAGATGCTTATCATTCTGTACACTTAAGGAATTTGTACAGTAGAGGAATGATCACCTGTTGTGTACCCTTGCTATACAAATGGTTCACTTCCCACTTACCCAAGTCTGCTGCATTTTGGGATCATAAGAGTACTTTACGTTGGTCACAGAGAATCGTGTCTCTTACCAACTTTGACATCGATTGGTACAATCGAATCTATGACGGGATAAGAATCATTGACCGTTGTGGAAATTTCCCAAATGTACCCCTCATTGGAATTATAGGAGGAATCAATTATCATCCAGTTTTAGTTCGTCGTCAATTCGGATACCCGATGAGGCATGTCCCGCGTAATGCTCATCTGGAAGGTCTTTTCTTCAAGGAAGGAGAAAACGACAGGGCACTAAAGACAGAAATAGTGCATGCTTGGAAACATGTTCACAGGAAAGGAAGAGAGTCTCTAGGAAAACCAGACTGTGTCTCTGTGGAACCTTATCTCCACTCGGTACAAACTAGAGCTCTCAAGCTGAGGATGCCTTACCCTCGTTAAGAAGTTCTTCCGTTAAAGGAATCTATCCTTTATTTTATGTCTGATACGAAAAAACTTTAGGTTACTCTCAACAAAGTTCAACAGGAGAGGAGGTCTTGGAAGAACAAGTATCGTATTCTCAATGTGGAGTGTAACAAAATACAGCAACTGTTAAAAGAAAAAGATGCTCTGATCGAGATTTTAGAGCAACATGCTGTAGATAATCAAGAAGACCAAAGGAATTTGCTTGCTCCTTTCACTTGGCAAAGGAATGACAACCCGACAACAGCTCAAGAGCCCCAGTAAAAGAAAAGGAAAGTACCAGAACCAGCACCTGAGCCCTCCTCAGAGAGGACTCAGAATCCATTAGCTTAAACATTTCCTTTTGCAACACTTTGTAATTAATGTATTTCCATTTCCGCAATCTTTGAATTCAATAAAATGGGGTTTTCCCATTGTTTGATATTTGCAATCCAATTGTTGAAGTTTCTTTTTATTAAACAAAAAATAATTAATATAATCATTGCATATCATTCATCATTCTCACATAACGCATTCTTCTTCCCTACGAATCTCACGTTTTTGTCTCGATTCTAGAGTCAAAGTGTCTCATTCGTACAATACTCGGGCCAATCGATAGAAAAAGATGGATAATCTTAAGGAAGAGAACAAAGAGTTGAGAGAAGAACTTGACGCTCTGAAAGAAGACTTGAGAAAGCTTCACAATGACATGCAAGCTCTGGAAATAGCTCAGATACAACAACAAAGGGTTGTGATCTCAGAGATCACATCGACGCCCATAGTGGAGAAGTATGATCCTCGATATAACATGCCTAAAGATCTTCCCTGGGGCATGCCACTCAACTATATCCCAGAAGGATATATTCTGCCGATCACTGAAGATCCGGAAACTGCAGCAGGAGCCGCTGGGCATGAAGGTTACAAACTTCGGGAAAGTGAAGATGCCAGGGGCATGACAACAACTCTTGAAGGTTACAAACTTTGGGAGAGGGAAGCACCAAGGGTCATTGCCGTGATAACTATACCACCACCCGTGGTACACACTATCCCGGAAGGACAAATTCCACAGACACCTTCTGGTGGGAACGAAAGTATGTACGCTAGAATGAAGGAGTTCCTGGAACAATTCCTAGAGATGCAGAAGGAACTGCAAGCCATTCGCGGTCAGGATCTATTCGGAAAGGACGTCGTAGACCTTTGTTTGGTCCCAAATGTGAAAGTTCCGCACAAATTCAAGGTGCCCGAATTTGAAAATTACAAGGGGAACTCTTGCCCTCAAAGCCATTTGGTGATGTACGCTCGAAGAATGTCAACACAAATAGAGAACCAACAGCTACTGATCCACTATTTCCAGGATAGTTTAACCAGTGCCGCGCTCAAATGGTACATGGGATTAAACCGCACTAAGATCGTAACTTTCAGAGATCTTGGCGTTGCCTTTGTTGAGCAATATAAGTATAACCTGGACATGGCACCGGACAGAGATCAACTTCGAACAATGATGCAGAAGGATAAGGAAACCTTCAAGGAATACGCTCAGAGATGGCATGAAATTGCCGCCCAGATTTGTCCACCTCTTGAGGAAAAAGAGATGACAAAGATCTTCTTGAAAACCTTGAGCTCATTTTACTACGACAGAATGGTCGCCAGTGCGACCAGTGACTTCACTGAGATGGTAGGCATGGGAGTTCGTCTTGAGGAAGCAGTCTGAGAAGGTCGTTTAGTTAAGGATACTGGACCATCAAACAGTACCAAAAGATATGGTAGTGCTCTCCCTAAGAAAAAAGAGCAAGATATTGGTAATATCTCTCTCAGAAAGTAAAGGCGACGGTACCAAACGGTAGCAGCTGTAACTCCTGCTATTAACCCTGCGCCTGTTCCTACGTATCAACCTCAGGTTGCTCAAAGCCAACCTAATCACCAACAATATCAGCAAAGGACACAACAGCCTCTTTAGCAGGCTCGTCCTCAATACAACAACAACAACAACCGTACAACGCGACCACCAGGGTTCGACCCTATACCCATGTTGTACGCAGAACTATTTCCACTATTACTGGCCAAAGGGCACGTTCAAACTAGGGCTCCTCTTACAATACCGGAAAATCTGCCATTTTGGTTCAAAGCGGATCAGACTTGCCCTTACCATCAAGGAGGACCAGGGCATAACATAGAAAACTATCTCAGCTTCAAGTCCGATGTGCAGAAGCTTGTCAGGAGCGGGGTCTTATCCTTCAAGGATACAAATCCTAATGTTCAGAAGAATGTATTGCCTCAACATGAGAAAGCTGCATTAAATTTGATAGAGGAATAATCTAAGCACAACTATCAAATTCACAATGTACTCTTATTGGGAACTAACCTGGTCAAGATACATTGCAAACAGAGCGGATCCGCTCTAAAAACAATCAAGGATGTTTTGTGGTGCAATCCTCTCTACAGGAACAGATGGATCTCGGATGGATCCAAGATCACCGAATCCGTGAGGTCAACATGACTTATACAAATTCCAACATCATTCAGAACCACGACATCTGTGCGATGAATGTCAACTTGGTGGCAATGCACTCAAGGCAAATCCAACATCATGATCTGCCATAACACGATTACAATTCCTGTCCTATCTGCTCAAAGAACGATCAGGGATGCTCCTTTGTACAAGAGGCCCTCCAACGTCAAATGGATCTTAGATGGATTCAGGATTACCGCGATATAAGTCATTATCAAGTGAATATGATTCAAATCTTTTATATTCGTTTGATGAATACCAGCTTGGTGGAGTTACATGCTACACAAGTCCAACTCAGTTTTCTGACTTCGCATAATTATCAGAACTGTACAGTATGCCGTGAGAGCGACCAAGGATGTGCTCTCGTTCAAAGAATGCTGCAACATTTGTTGAACCATTGGTGGCTTCCGATCTATATGGATGAAGACACGCAACAAGTCAGCATGACTAACAGGAACCCTACTATGCATCAAAGTCAGGATGTTTTATCAATGGAAACAGATCTAGTAAGGTTACACTGCATACAAAGCGGACGTGGCCAAGTGCCACCACACAACTATGAATGCTGTAGAGTTTGCTCAGAGGATAATCAAGGATGTTACCTCGTGCGAGAAGACCTTCAAAGTCAGTTGGACCACAAAGAGATTCGACTGTGTCCAGGTTCTGGGTCAACCAATTTGATGCCAGACTTTTTTGCTGATCAAATCAAAGATGTTGTCGTAATTTCAGATCATAAGAGGACCAAAGATGTTTGTACCATAATCCCTCTACTTGAGGAATCAAAAGTTCCCAACTAGGAACTGATTGAAATTACTTACAATGGTCAGAAAAATCAGAAGGCTCATGTAGTTATCTACCTGCCGGGACCAGTGCCGTACAAATCAACTAAGGCTATCCCTTACAAATACGGCGTAACAACAATTGAGAATGGAAAGGAAACCCCATTACCCTCTATCGTGAATATTACAGATATCAGTCGAGTAACACGGAGTGGTCGAATCTTCAACCGAGGAGTTGAAGAGCCCAGCCAAGAAAAGGAACCTTAGACAGAAGTTCTTGGTCAACCAGTCGGCCAATCCTGTGATCTCGACCTTTTAAAAAACAACGATGAGATGTTGAAGCTCATCCAGAAGAGTGAATACAACATAGTTGATCAACTGTTGTAAACTCCTTCAAAAATCTCCGTGTTATCTCTTTTACTCAGTTCCAAAGCCCATAGAGAAGCCCTACAGAAAGTCTTAGAGTAAGCATTTATGGAACAAGATGTAACAATCAGGCAATTCGACAACATCATCTCCAACATCACTTCCTGCAAAAACTTAGGGTTTAGTGATGAGGAATTGCCATAAGAGGTCAAAAGTCACAACATGGCGCTCAATATTACAATTAACTGTCAGGATGATGCATTAGCCAGTGTACTGGTAGACACCGGATCGGCTCTAAATGTTATGCCAAAGTCCACTTTAATGCGACTATCATTTAAAGGATCTCCGATGAGAGGCAGTGAGGTCATCGTCAAAGCATTTGACGGATCCCGAAAAATAATTATCGGCGAAGTCGATCTTCCCATAACTATCGGTCCTCACACATTCTAAGTCACTTTCCAGGTCATGGACATCCGGGCAGCATACAACTATTTGTTAGGAAAACCTTGGATACACGAGGCTGGGGCAGTCACTTCGACACTTCACCAGAAGCTGAAGTTCGTCAAGAACAACCAACTAGTCACAGTCTGCGGAGAGCAAGCCTTGATCGTGAGTAACTTATCATCGTCCACTTGTGTAGAACTGGAAGAGATAATCGGAACCTAGTTCCAGGCACTTTTGGTGAGTCACGACAACCAATCAGAGAGAGGAACTTCGATTTCCTCATATAAAGATACTCTCAAAGCGATCATAAGTAACAATACCAAAGGATGGGGACAACTTGTCATTCATACTAATAACAAAACAAAGAAGGGTCTTGGTTTTTCCTCAACCTGTACCCTAACTGCTAATAATGATAAAAGTTTTCATCCCATTCATGACTTCTTCCACAATGGAGGCTTCCTTCACCCAGTGTCTCAAGAAGTACATACCATCAACAAGGGAAGTTCCTCCGATACAGATGAAGAGTGGAAGTCTTATCTTAACGAGGACGGTTATATGTCTCAGGAAGAGGTGCCTACGCCATTTTGCTTTCCCGCACAGAGTTCGAGATTTATACCAAGATCAGACGTCAAAATGATATACGGAGATTATGATCCGGAAGGATGTCGTGCTCCACCAAACTCATTAGAGGAGGACACTCTGATGAAAGACAACTTTGACCATGACTATTATGGCCCGATGGATGGCCTGCCTATCTGGCAGCTGTACCTAGGAGACTTGGGGCAAAAGAGTCATCCAAACGATGTATATCAGCTGAGCATCATTGAAAAGAATACCTGCGTCCCCACCATGCCATGGGATCAACACTCAGGACATTCAGAAAATATCCCGTACGACGATGAATTTGCAAAGATTACAGGACAGCAGTTCATCAACTACTCTTTTCCTGAGGTCAACGTCATCGAAAAGGATGACTCCTCTAGTTCCAAAGAAGTGTGGGACACTTTAGGACAGCCAAGTGGCAAGTTCGACTTCTTGGTCAAGTACACCGCTCCTAAAAGTTCTCGCATCAGGCTCGAAGACATCCAGCCAACTGGATGGGAAGATCTGCCTGAGAGTACAAACACTGTGCAAGATACAACTGAAGAATACTCCTATGACAACTTTGCCTGGGAGATAGATTCCAATGATCCTGCTCCACTAGAAATCAACATAACTTCTGAAGATAAACCAAGAAGGAAGGTACCAGACTTTGTAATTCATTGAGGAGTTCGCCGCCAATGGGTTGTTGTCAACGTTCCAAAAGTTGTTCATAAGTCTAAGTAATTGTCGTCTTTATCTTAACCTTTCACCTTACCCAGGTGAAACGGATGTTTTGATAGGGCTCACTTTCTGAAAATGTACCTATTCGCTTCGCCCAAAGCGACAGAGGTTTGTTTTATAGGGATGTAGTTTCAAGAATCGACAAAATCATAAATAAAATAACCCCATTCTGTAATTTCTGCATTTATTGTTGTTTTCTCTTTTCGCTTTTTCAGAAAATGGTAATCCTAAAAAACAACTCAAATAATAAAAACAAGCAGTTTTCCAAAGAAAATACACTGCACACACTTTTGCATTCTCTCTATCTCTTCTAAAAACAAATCATCATGTCATGTAGATTGCTTGTTTTAAACCCCATTGAAACATACAATCCAATGCCTTCTCCCAACTTTGAATTCTCGGTATTTGAGGCTGAAGAAGAAGATGACAAAGAAATTCAAGAGATCTCCCGATTGTTCTGACAAGAGGAAAGGTCCATTAAACCTCACAAAGAACTGTTGGAAACGGTCAACTCGGGTTCAGAAGAAGAGAGAAAAGAGGTCAAGATTGGGGCACTGCTCAGTCCGACTGTCAAAGAAAGTTTGACAAAGCTTCTCAAAGAGTTTCCCGATGTATTCGCTTGGTCCTATCAGGACACGCCAGGGCTGGATACCAGCATCTTGGAACATCATCTACCATTAAAATCAGAATGTCCACCGGTAAAACAAAGGTTGAGACGGATTCACCCAGACATGGCCATCAAAATCAAAGAGGAAATACAGAAACAGATTGACGCAGGTTTCCTCGCCACATCAGAATATCTTCAATGGCTAGCCAAAATAGTACTAGTTCCAAAAAAGGACAGAAAAGTCAGAATATGTGTAGACTACAGGGATCTGAACAAAGCCAGTCCAAAGGATGACTTTCCCCTACCGCACATTGACATGCTGATGGACAGTACAACAAAGTTTAAAGTATTCTCCTTCATTGATGGATTCTCGGGCTATAATCAGATAAAAATGGCACTGGAAGATATGGAGAAAACTTCATTTATCACCCCTTGGGGGCACTTTTTGTTACAAGGTAATGCCGTTCGGTTTGAAGAACGCCGGGGCAACCTGTCAAAGGGCCATGACTACTCTATTTCATGACATGATACACAAAGAAATCGAGGTATATGTCGATGACATGATTGCCAAATCTAAAACAGAAGAGGAGCACGTGACCCACCTGTCAAAACTATTCGAGCGTCTGAGAAAGTACAAACTCCGCCTGAATCCCAATAAGTGAACATTTGGTGTTCGCTCAGGAAAAGTTTTGGGATTCATCGTCAGCCAAAAAGGAATTGAGGTTGATCATGACAAGGTCAAGGCCATTCAAGAAATGCCTTCTCCAAAGACTGAAAAACAAGTCAGGGGATTCTTGGGACGTTTGAATTACATTTCCAGATTTATATTCCTCATGACCGCGACGTGCGCGCCAATCTTCAAATTACTCAAAAAGAATCAGGACTGCGTTTGGACAAAAGACTGCCAAATCGCCTTCGACAGTATCAAGGAATACCTCTTGAACCCACCGATTCTATCACCTCCAGTGGAAGGAAGACCACTGATCATCTACCTAACAGTCTTGGAAGACTCGATGGGTTGTGTACTTGGCCAACAAGACGAAACAAAAAGGAAAGAGTCTGCCATCTACTATTTGAGCAAGAAGTTCACTGACTGTGAAACTTGGTTCACTATGCTTGAGAAAACTTGTTGTGCTCTGGCTTGGGCAGCCAAACGTCTTCGGCAATATATAATTCGTCACACTACTTGGTTAATCTCCGAAATGGATCCGATCAAGTATGTCTTTGAAAAACCTGCTCTTACGGGAAGGATCGCCCGTTGTCAGATGTTGTTATCAGAATACGACATTGAGTACCATGCTCAGAAAGCCGTCAAAGGAAGTATTTTAGCCGATCATTTGGCTCATCAGCCGATTGACGATCAAGAATCAGTCTAGTTTGACTTCCCAGACGAAGATGTCATGTATTTGAAAATGAAAGACTGCGATGAACCACTACCTAGTGAAGGGCCAGAACCAGATTCCCAATGAGGACTTATCTTTGATGGAGCTGTCAATCATTATGGAAACGGAATTGGGGCAATCATCATAACACCTCAGGGTACCCACATTCCTTTCACTTCTAGATTGACATTCAAGTGCACAAATAACGAGGCCGAATACGAAGCTTGTATCATGGGTCTCGAAGAAGCAATTGACTTAAGGATCAAAACCTTGGATGTATATGGCGACTCAGCCCTGGTTGTCAATCAGATCAAAGGAGATTGGAACACATACCAATCAGGACTGATTCCTTACTAATCAGTGCATTTTGATGCACATTCCTTTATGTTTAGACTTAAGCATTTCTATGGTTTGGTTTGTTTATTTTTCTATTTTATGATGTTTTTATAATTCAATTTATTTTCAGCCTTATTTGATTTTCGTTTGTTATTTTCAGCATTAGCAGCTTTCAATAAAAAATTTATAACTGAAGCTACAGGAATCGGATTGAGGCGTTCTAATATTCGTTGGAAAGCTAAGAGAAAGAGCTACAACTTTATTTTGGAAGCCAGAAACTGATTGGGACTATAGATGCCTCGGAAAATTCGTTGAAGTTTCAGTCATAAGAAACAATTAGTTTTGGACCATTTTTGGGCCAGTTTTTTTCTTGTTTTTGACCAGTTGAGTTATGACCCGATTTCCTTGTTTCATGTATAATGAGGGAAGCGTGTTACTGTTCACGTAACCTACTTTTCACAAATTTTTATTTGGCTTTCACGTATTCCATGGAGAACTAAACCCTTTGAGTTGATCTGCTGTAACAGTATCTCCGTTCACTTTGAGGTTAATATATTTTCCAAGTAATTTCAATTATCTTTTCAATTCTATCTATAATCCTGTTTGATTAATTCAGTTGCACATTGTTTGCTTAATTCAATTGCATATTTTATAGAATAGGATTGAATTAATTCGATTGATGTATGTTCTGTAAATCGTAACCGCGTTTGCTTAATTCGTGTTTGCGCCATCTATTTGCTTAATTCGGATTTAGGAACATAAATCATATAGTAATTCAATCACGCTTGCTATTGTTGCTATGGTCGAAAGAGAATGAAATCCGCTTAGGGCTTGGTAGTTATATGATCAATGATAAGTAGGAGAACGAACAACAGATTGACTTATTGTATAATCACTTTTTTTTAATCACTTATTTTTTAATCACTTTTTCTCATAGCTTTTTGAAACTAAAACAAACCCCCAATCTTACTTGGTTAATTCTGACAAGAATCCTTGCGATACTACATCCGAGTGTCGCTTCCTGTTACTACATTTTTTCTAAAACTCGTTTTTGACCCGTGCGCGACAGCGGCTCAAATTGGCACCGTTGTCAGGGATTCTTATCGATTTATCCAGTAGTTTAGTTTTAGGTATTTTTTGTTTTGATTTTCTGCATTTTTGTGTGTTTTCCTGCGTTTTCACGTCGAGACGCCCGTTTCGCGTCCGACTTAGTAAAAAAAATCGATTTTTAGGAAAATCGTCTCAGATTTATCTGATTCTTGGTCGATTCTTGGTTGATTCTGATTTGAAGTTTCATTACTATAACATGAGTGAAAAAATAACCTTAAGAGAATTTGCTGCACCTGATTCACTTTTTGCCGATTTTCCTTCTTTGTCCGATTATGATGACAATTATACTGACACTGACTTATGTTCAGTTTGTGCTGAAATTGAAGCTGCCTTACATGTTGATATTTCTTATGAGATTTCTACTGACAAAGTTGATATTGCAGATTTAATTTTAGTTCCTGCTTCCAAAATTTTGTCATCCATTGAGCAACCCTCTACTTTAGAGCTTAAGCGACTTCCTTCAAATTTTGAATGTGCACTTTTAGAAGTGGAAGAAAATTTTCCTATAATAATTTTGTCTAAACATGAATCTGAACAGGAACAAAAAGTGTTGCAGGTATTAAAGAAACATAAGAAGACCACTTTCACTTGTTCGTTCGACACTTTTACCTATAGAAGAAGGTTCTTTGATCCTGGAATAAAAGGCAAATGAACTAATAAAAATTTCAAGGTCGATGGATGCTACCTAAAGATCCTCCCCACTTTGGAAGAGGAGACTGTAGGAAATCTCTCTTTGGAAAAGAATGCTTATTCGATCACCTATCCACCTTGAATACCCGGGTGTGTTCTTTCCTTTCTCTCACTCTTATTTAATAGTTATGTCCTTTCATTGAGGACAATGCATGTTTTAAGTGCGGGGGAGGGAACCATTTATTTGTTTTGCTTTCTTTATTTTCAAAAAAAAAAAAAAAAAAAAAATTAAAAAAAAAAAGCATGTTTTTTTCTTTGGTTTTTGAGTTACAAGTATGAGTTTTGTTCTTAGCTCTCTTTGACGAAAGACTTGTGGTGTGATGTGATTGATTCTTTTTGTGCATTCTTGGTATGTATGTATGACTAAACTCTAAATTGTACATCACTAGTGGTAGATCACTAACCTTGTGAGATTTTGAGCCTAATAATGGATAACATTAAAAATCCATCTCTTTCTTTCTTGTGTGATTTCACTCATGTTTGTTAGTCTCTAGAACTTGAATTGACTCTTGTTGAAGCTTTTTATTTACTTGTGCACACTGAAATGATAAAGGCATGTTGTTTTGTTTTATTTTTAGCCAGTTAGCCAAAAAGCCAACCTTGATAATATTACCCCTTGTTTTCAAGCCCCTTTGAGCCTATTGTCCCTTTTCTGTTTAAAACTCATTACAAGCCGAAAAGTGAAAAACAATGAAATAACCCTATTCAAAGGGTTAAGAGAGTCTTGTATGGAGTTGTGTGGGGTTGAGCATTATTTTTTGAATTATTGTTGTAATGTTGTTATGATGTTGGCAGAAAAGAAAAAAAATGAAAAAAAATGAAAAATAGAGAAGGATGTCAATAAATATTCCTTCCGAAATAAAAAGAGAAAAAAAAGAAGAAAAAATAATTATTATAGAGTTGTTGTTGAAGTGAATAAATCTTTTGTAATTCAACTCCCGCAATTTCTTTCAAGTCTCTTTTGTCCCTTTGAATTTTAGCCTAGTACCCCCTTAGGATTTATCTCACCTTGACCCTGGCCAAGTTACAACCTGAATAAAAGTCCTTTTGATCTTTGTGTGCATGTAAGTTAATTGTGAATGTTAGAGTTTTTTTAAAGCTTATGGTAGTATTAACTCTCATGTTGTGCTTTGAGTGTAAACAGTAACCTAAACACTTGAGAGTTGAGTGGAAACAGTTTATCTTGTGAGGATCTTGATGCTTGTGATGTACTTTTTGGTAATCTGCTTTTCATATATACTTTGAATGTCACAAAAGAGTTACTTACTAATGTCATATTCTTGAAGCTTAGAATTATAAGTTTTCTTTCACATTGTATCCAGAGAACCTTTGAGATTGCATGCTCTATTTGGTTTTTGCTTTGAAGTTTCTGTTTTAAATTCTTGATTTTGCTCGGATTGCAAAAGTTCAAGTGTGGGGGAATTTGATCAGTGCATTTTGATGCACATTCCTTTATGTTTAGACTTAAGCATTTCTATTGTTTGGTTTGTCTATTTTTCTATTTTATGATATTTTTATAATTCAATTTATTTTCAGCCTTATTTGATTTTCGTTTGTTATTTTCAGCATTAGCAGCTTTCAATAAAAAAATACATAACTGGAGCTACAGGAATCGGATTGAGGTGTTCTAATATCGTTGGAAAGCTAAGAGAAAGAGCTACAACTTTATTTTGGAAGCCAGAAGCTGATTAGGAATATAGATGCCTCGAAAAATTCGTTGAAGTTTCTGTCAAAAGAAACAATTAGTTTTGGACCGTTTTTGGGCCGATTTTTTTTTCTTGTTTTTGACCCAGTTGGGTTATGACCCGATTTCCTTGTTTCATGTATAATGAGGGAAGCGTGTTACTGTTCACGTAACCTACTTTTCACGAATTTTTATTTGGCTTTCACGTATTCCATGGAGAACTAAACCCTTTGAGTTGATCTGTTGTAACCGTATCTCCGTTCACTTTGAGGTTAAAATATTTTCCAAGTAATTTCAATTATCTTTTCAATTCTATCTATAATCATGTTTGCTTAATTTAGTTGCACATTGTTTTCTTAATTCAATTGCATATTTTATAGAATAGGATTGAATTAATTCGATTGATGTATGTTCTGTTATTCGTAACCGCGTTTGCTTAATTCGTGTTTGCGCTATCTGTTTGCTTAATTCGGATTTAGGAACATAAATCATATAGTAATTCAATCACACTTTCTATTGTTACTATGGTCGAAAGAGAATGAAATCCGCTTAAGGCTTGGTAATTATATGATCAATGATAATTAGGAGAACGAACAGCAGATTAACTTATTTTATAATCACTTATTTTTAATCACTTATTTTTAATCACTTATTTTTAATCACTTTTTCTCATAGCTTTTTGAAACGAAAACAAACCCCCCAATCTTACTTGGTTAATTCTGACAAGAATCCTTGCGATACGACATCCGAGTGTCGCTTCCCGTTACTACATTTTTTCTAAAACTCGTTTTTGACCCGTGCGCGACAACGGATCACTTACAAAGACTACGCGAGAAGGTTGTTACCATTCTTCAACCGAATTGAGTTTCATCAAATCCCTTGTGAAGAGAATCACATGACTGATGTATTAGCCACTCTCTCTTCCATGATTAGTGTAGGTCAATGGAATGACATACCTAAGATTGACATAATGCGCCTTGAAAGGACCGCTTACATTTTCGCAATCGAAGCAGTCATAGACGATAAACCTTGGTATCACGATATCAAATGCTTCCTTCAGAAACAAGGGTATCCACCTGGGGCATTAAGGAAAGACAGGAAAACCCTCAGAAGACTGGCAGGTAGCTTCTTTCTGAGTGGTGATACACTTTATAAGAGAAACTTTGACATGGTCTTGCTCCGATGCGTAGATAGACTAGAAGCAAACATGCTGATGAAAGAAATTCACGAAGGATCCTTTGGCACTCATGCCAACGGACACACAATGGCGAGAAAAATTTTGAGAGCAGGGTACTACTGGTTGACCATGAAATTCGACTGCTACAAGTACATGAGGAGACGTCTCAAGTGTCAGATATACTCAGACAAAATCCATGTACCACCAACGCATCTCAAAGTTCTCTCTTCCCCATGGCCTTTTTCCATGTGGGGAATCGATAGGATTGGCATGATTGAACCCAAGGCTTCGAACGGACATCGGTTCATCCTGGTAGCCATTGACTATTTCACCAAGTGGGTCGAAGCAGCGCCATACGCCAATATAACCTGACAAGTGGTAGTCCAATTCATCAAAAACAATCTCGTCTGCCGTTATGGTGTTCCAAGCCAGATCATTACTGATAATGGATATAACCTGAACAACAAGATGATGAAGGAGTTGTGTCCTAAATTCAAAATCGAACACCATAACTTATCTCCCTACCGACCTAAGATGAATGGAGCGGTAGAAGCGGCTAACAAGAACATCAAGAAGATTGTTCAGAAGATGGTTGTAACCTACAAAGACTGACATGAAATGTTGCCTTTTGCTCTTCATGGTTATCGCACATCTGCCCGCACTTCAATAGGGGCAACCCCTTTCTCTCTAGTATATGGCATGGAAGCAGTGCTCCCCATAGAGGTAGAGATCCCATCAATCCGGGTATTGATGGAAGTTAAGCTAACAGAGGCTGAATGGTGTCAAAGTTGACACGATGAACTAAATCTGATCGAGGAAAAACGAATAACGGCTTTGTCCCACAGTCAATTGTATTAGCAAAGAATGAAGAAGGCGTTTGACAAAAATGTTCGACCCGTGTCTTCAGGAAAGGAGACCTTGTGCTCAAGAAGATACAATCATTTCTCGCTGATTCCTGGGGCAAATGGACTCTGAATTATGACGGCCCTTATGTGGTCAAGAAAGCTTTCTCAGGCGGCGCCTTGAGACTCTCAACCATGGATGGAGAGGAATTTTCCTACCCCACAAATGTTGATGTAGTCAAGAAATACTTCGCCTAAATAAAAAAAACAATGTCTTGGTGGATTGAAAACCCGAAAAGGGTGGTCCAGGCAAAAATTAGAGACATAATCGAAAATCATCCCGATTGATTGGAAATCTCAAAGTACGATCCAGGCAAAAATTAGGGATTAATGGCAAAATATTATGTCTAGCAAAGGGGCAAATCCCTCAGCAGCAGTAATGCCATCAGTCAGGAAAACTCCAGTCAAGGTCATCTTCGACAGAAGCTCGGGATGTCCACTATTCAAAGTTGGTAGAAGGATAACGGTCATTATGTTTCAATGTAGCCCTTTTCCCTTAAATTACCATTTTCTAAACTTTGTAAATACTCTATGGAATCACGCGTTTGGCTGATTTCCATCCCATCAATGAAATTTGAGCCCTAGTGCTTTTGTTTGCAATTCTCATTTGTTTTAGCTTTACAGAATGATGTTTTTAATATGATCAACGATTCTTAAAATAAAACAAAATTGAATTTACTTGTCAAACTTTTTTCCGCTTTTAAAATAAAAATGGCAATTTCTTTTGACTGTTGAACATCGAAAGAACATCGATCGTTTCTCCAGAAGTAATCGAGCTTTAAAGTGCAGAATCAAAGTACTCCTTCTAAGCCAGTGTGCCTGAATGAAGGATCAGCTGTGTCAGATGCGAATATCCCGTCCGACATCCCCGGCAGAGTTCTTATATCCTAAGCCCGACCAACGGTTTTCCCCACGGGGACTATCTCTCCTAAGCAAGGCAGAATTGCTATCTGGAACAAATGGTATTTCCTCATCCCCAGCAGTGGCCGAGTATCCAGTCGTGTTCATCCACTAGTCTGTATGTTGCGTCAGTTTTGTCAACATAAACATACATACATCATGCATAATTGATTCACATGCATATTCATATTATATCACTATCATTCTGGTCAGTCTTATCCCCAAGTGATAAAAGTCCTCTTATCAATCGAGTTGTCAGTTCTTTCCTCGTTAGGAATTGTTGCGTCTGAACAACCTCTCTTCCAGTTTATTTCTGGATTGGAGATGGTCCTCGACCACTTTGATAACTTGAACCTCTGAAGGCCAAAAATACCTTCGAAAAACGTCACTCTTCACCCTTGAAGATGGCATCTTCGCTTTCCCGGGTTAAATAAAATCCTCAAAGAAAGCCTCTTAATCAAAGATTCGGCAGTACAATAGTTTTTCTCTGGAAGATTCGCTGACGAAAAGGTCATCAACACCTCCAATTTGGATTACATCATATGGCATTTCTCCAAGAAGATCTCGAGGAAAAGTATGATGTAATATCCCCAAACAGAAAGCAGTCTCTCAAGAGACTCATTTTCCCCCAGTAGAGTCAATGAATGGCGTCTCCAACTGAGAAGTTTGAACACCTCTACAGATCAGACGAATGGGTTCCCCAGTAAGCCTGACATCAAAACCTTTTCCCATCAAATGGTATCTCCCCAGGAAAATTCGGCGAGAAGTTTGAGGAAAACCGCTACAAATAGCGTCCCTTGTAAAGAAAGTTTATTGACAAAAGAAACTAAGACCAGTTCCTTGGTAGGAAACCAGGATCGAGGGGAAGTTTATATCAGAAACTAAGACCAATTCCTTGGTAGGTAACCAGGATCGAGGGGAAGGTTATATCGGAAACCGAGACCAGTTCCTTGGTAGGAAACCAAGATCGAGGGGAAGTTTCACCATTTTCTAAGCATTATTGCTCAGCAAAAGAAGATGGATGAGCTAACGGCCATTCATAACCACCATCAAAATTTCGAGTATTCTGATATTTAATCCTCTTGCACCCCGAATACCCGAAAACCTTCGCCATTCACAACTTCGGGTCCAAGAAGATTAAATAGGGGCATCTGTCATACCCCAAATTTTGACCACTAAGATTTCCCATCATTTTGCAAATCATCATCACAATATAGATGTACCTTCATGCCTCATCAATCTCCTCAAGGATTGTTGAGCATTCACTACAATCAAAGATTAGGGTTTCAAGCCCTCTCAGAGTGCTTAGACAAAGGATCAATCAAGAAATGGCATGATCTTCAACTTTTCTATCCTCTCAAACATCCACAAGGGATCAAGAGGACTCCCACATCAAGAATCAAGCACAAGGTTGCAGCATTCCAAGTGGATTAAGCCTCCAGATCGTCAGTGTCACTAAATTAGGGTTTTGGTCGACCAGGACCTCCAGATGAAAATTTTCCTCTGGGTATGAGCGAATGCTTCAAAGAATAACTCAAGATACTCCAAGGGACTTCATGGACCCAATCATAAAGTCAATTTTTTCCTCAGGGGATGCATCGCAAAAAATCAGGAATTAGGGTTTCTTGACCTAATTCACCCCTAAGTTGACCTTTGGGACAAAACATGAGCCAAGACCTCAAGAAATGATTTGAGGGTCTCTAATACACTACATTGATCCATTTGCAACAATGGATTGATCCAAGAAGCTTGATCCACGAGTTTCAATTTCATCAGAACCACAATTAGGGTTTCGAGAAAAAAGTCAACTGTACCTTTGACTTTTGACCAAGACATGCTCCCAAACCTTGGGACATGATTCAATACACCCCATAGCACCTATGGAATCCATCCATTAAGTTTTATTTAGATCAAGGACTTGATTTCACCAAGGATCACACAGTTTAGAATTCATCCGATAAAAAGTCAACTGTGCACAAAAGTCAAGTTTGACATTTTGAGATTTTTCACAATTATGGTTCTTTGACCCTAAAACATTGTTAATATGTGATTTGAATCATCACTCATCAAGAAAAATCAAAGAAAGTGGGATAACATGTAAAAGGGGTAACCATAAAAACTAAGAATTTTTCTAAGTTATGGAACAAAGTGGCTAGGGTACCAACTTCCAAGGACCATAACTTGAGATCCAAGAAACCATTTTGGATGGTCCAAAGCTGGATTTGTAGATCTCATGGCATACTTAAAAGTGTCAACTACAGCTGATTCCAATTCCTCATGGATTTCTAGTTATGGAGTGATCAAAATGGCTGAAAACACAAAAGTGACACTTTTCCAACACTTAGTGAAATTTTCACTAAGTCAGAATCTGCCTTATTTTTTCCCAAAAGTAGAGGCATTTTTCATTGTAATTCAGGTTGACTCAAAACCAAAGTTGGACATTATGTTGAAATAGGATATATCAGCTTTCCAAAATGTCCAAGAACTCCATCAAATTCCATCTGAGCTAGAAGATATGACAGCTGCATTATGCCTTGATGCAAACTGTCTTGCAAGACAGATTTGTGCATTATGGCTCGATTTGATTAAATTGTGCAACTCCAAGCATGGTTATCCATCTGCACACCTCAAGGGGGAACAAAAAAGGGACAAACACTGATCTATCAGCCTCAAAAGTCCCCAAATCTAATATAGTCATGCCAAACCTAAAAAGCCTAAAGGAGGCCAAGACTCCAATTTTATTTTGGAACATTTAATGGATGCTTAGAGGTGGCATGTATCAGAGCAAAGATGAACACTTCAGTCAAGCCTTATCCTTGAATCAAAGAACCATAGGCTTGTTCTCTAATCTCAAGTCAATGGCTAGAGGAGACTTGGGATTCCATTTGATCCACATTGGCCAAAGGCCTGCTGCAGTTTCCATTCCCTATTCCTTGCAAAACAAACTTGACACACTATAAATAGACCTCATTTTTTATCAGTTTGAGTACACCAAAGGCCAATAACACTTGCCTTTCTCAAAATCACACTCTCACTTCCAAAAATGCCTTCTAATGCAAGCTACTATCGGGTTTTGAATTAGAATGTGTTTCCAACCAAACCAATCACACACACACCTCATGAACATCATATAGAAGTTATCCAAACACTTAAGCAACATCTGGAACATCAATTTCTCAAAATCACCAGCCATCTGCACAAGCTTTTGACAAATTTACAGCTGAGGTGCCAAAACAAGTTCCAGCTCAATTCAATCCACTCCAAGCATTCAGGAACACTCCATAGCACCTAGGAAAGCTGTCCACACCATTGGAACCAAGCTATAACACCTCCAACCTAGAACTCGATCACCAGCTGCAAGAGGTAAGCCTCAACTTGGTCATCTCATGATTCATGCATATTTCCTCGCACAATAATTTTGCCATATGTTCATAATCATGTATGGAGGGTTTCCCCTCAATTAATTGCTTTGTACGAACCGTGTATCAAATTTCTCAGCCTTTATGCACAATCTAGGGTTCTTGAGGTTTTGTCTTGATTTCTCATTCCATGCTTAAAATAAATTAAATTAAAGACCATAGACATGATCGTGAGTTGAAAATGAGCAGATTGACGTGTGGATTGTGTGATTTCATCAAGTATTCAGTGAGATTGATGAGAAAACGCAAATCTGGGCAAAACAGAGCACGCAGGCAAGACCAAGATGTTCTTGGCGCCCTTTTTCAAATATTTGAATATTTGAATTTTTGTGATTTTATTTAATTGATTCAAAAATTAATTTCTCTCTGAATTTTAAGGATTTTGAGATGATTCCTTTTTTAATAATTCACAAAAATGTTAAAATATTTTATTTTACAAAAATTTCCCAAAAAAATTATTTATTTCATATACTTGACATTTTTGCAAAGAATTAATTTTTTTTTTTAACATTTAAATTATTTTTTTCTTCTTGATTTTCCAAACTTAAATGGTTTCCAATCATTTTGTGGATAAAAACATGATTTTTGAAACATTGATCCAAGATCACCACTTATTTTTCACATGTTTTCAATAATTTTTATTAATTTTTAAACAAAATTAATCCCATTTTTTAAACAAAATTAGGGTTTTGATTAATTCCACCCTCATCAATCTTTTTCAAACAATCTTTGGGCCTCTAATAGAGTGTAAGACTCAACCCCATTTGTACAAAAAATAATTTGGGCCTCAGTCATTGTATAAGCCCCAGTACAATTTCCAAAACGACGGTGCGATAACTGTCTTTCTTTGGGCCTCCCCTCGTGTTGTAAGTCCAATTTCTTTTCCTTTTTCAAATAATTTGGGCCTCTAATAGAGTGTAAG
The DNA here is from genome assembly GCA_022829125.1 of Lathyrus tuberosus. Classification (NCBI taxonomy): domain Eukaryota; kingdom Viridiplantae; phylum Streptophyta; class Magnoliopsida; order Fabales; family Fabaceae; genus Lathyrus; species Lathyrus tuberosus. Next base: position 1,295,278 of record JALAZF010000323.1, on the reverse strand, counting down.
TCCCAACCCCTTTGTAAATAAACAATTTTGGGCCTCACACATTGTATAAGTCCCTCTGTATATTTTCAAAAGTTCGGCGCGATCGTCACCTTTTTTAAAAACCAACTGGGCTTCTCCTTAAAACTTTTTAGGCCTCTAATAGAGTGTAAGACCCAATCCCTTTTTAACCAAATCCATTTTGGGCCTCAGACATTGTGTAAGTCCCATTGTGTTAAAAAAAATCTCGGCGCGATCGCCATTTCAAAACGAAAACCATTTGGGCCTACCCTTGTGTTGTAAGTCCCATATCTTTTTCTTTAAATAATCTTTGGGCCTCTCCTTGAGTTGTACGACCCAATCCTTTTGTAAGTAAAATAATTTGGGCCCTACACATTGTATAAGTCCCTCTGTACATTTTCAAAACAACGGTGCGATCACTGTAAAACCTTGGGCCTCTCCTTGAGTATAAGCCCTGTAGCGAGCGATTTTGGACGCGGTTCTTAAGCGCTGGTCGCTCTCTGTGGTTGAGCTTGAACTACAGGTCGATTCATTTTTTATCCTATTGTGAGCTGAATAAGGAAGGGAAATAGATGTCTCCAATTAACCCTGCTTTGCATATTGAGTTTAAACAGCGGTCTGTTAGGCTACGGATGCTATCAATGTGGAGGGCCTTTGTACTGGTTATTTGTATTTTCGCCAATACTGTTTTCTTTCTTTTTTACCTGGGCAGAAGGTTTCTGGCGGGGAACAAGGATTAGGATGTTAGGACTGATGCTTTTGAAATACTGCTTTTGATTGATGGAGATATGGGATTTGGGTTTTTTGTTGATTGCGCTCGCTAAGATCTTTTCTTTCGATCTTATGCCTACGTATTCCCGTTTACCGAAATAGGGAAATCAGAGCGTTCGTAGTTCCTCCTATTCTATGGGAGGAAATTGGTTTTTGGTGTCTTGTTCAAAGCCCAAGACGTGAAGAGAAAGGTAGTTTGTATCTTGTTCAAAGCCCAGGATGTGAAGCTGAAAGGTCTATTTGTGTCTTGTTCAAAGCCCAAGACGTGAAGCTGAAAGACCTCGACTTTAGAGAGAATTTGTCATCTCTAAAGAGGGGAGAAGGAGAATTACTTTAACTGGGATACGCGGATCCGAGCAATGCCATAATTTCCGAAGAAAGGGTTTTAACCTGAAGGAGAAGACTTTAACTCAGTGTAGAGCAATGCCATCTTTCCTTAGGAATTTCTCATGCTAAAAGAGGGACAGTGGCGTGGATATAGATGATCCAGAGGTTTGCCGCTTACAGCGATTAGATGAAGGGAAAGGAGTTGTTGATGTTTGTGTATTGTGAACGAGGCACAGCTTTAATACTAAAAGGTTAATTGGATCAACCTGTGGTTTTCTTATACAAAGCCTAAGAGGAGGCTAATTTCCGCTAGGAAAATCATTATACAAAGCCTAAGAGGAGGCTAATTTCCGCTAGGAAAATCATTATACAAAGCCTAAGAGGAGGCTATTTTGTGTCTCGTACAAAGCCCGAGAGAGAGGCTAAAAGTTTTTGACCCGACGATAGAGTCTTTGTGTCTTGTACGAAGCCCGAGATGGAGGCTATTGTTTGTTTGACTCAACAGGAGAATCTTTTATACTCAACAAGAGAGTGTTTTTGTATCTCGTACGAAGCCCGAGATGGAGGCTAAAAGTTTTGACTCAACAAGAGAGTCTTTGTATCTCGTACAAAGCCCGAGATGGAGGCTAAAGCGTTGTTTGACTCCGCTAGGGAGAGTCATTGTACAAAGCCCAAGAGGAGGCTATGTCAGTTAAGTGACAGGTCCAGTATACTGATTTTGAAAGAGAAAATCAGTTCTTATATAAGCATCACTGTACTCATGGGTTAGATCTGAGGATCGGGGTGGTCTCCTTTCTTTGAGGAAACTGGAAATCCAAAGGGTGTTGAGACTGTCCGAGTCTGCGGGTTTCCTTCCTATTTAACGAAGGGGTCACTTGAGAATGTCTTTTGAGACTCAAGGAAGTTAGACTGTCCGTGTCTAGAGTTTTATCTTTTGTACTATGCTTTGAGAAACAGTAGTAGACTCTATGAAAGGATTGTTCTATGAGGATGACTAAGTTCTGTTCCTATACCTCTAGGAGGTCGTCGGGACAATTTGTACGAAGCCCAAGAGGAGGCTGGAAACTTTTAAGAAGCCAATGGGTCCTTGTACGAAGCCCAAGAGGAGGCTATCATTCCCGGAGGAAGAGATCATTATACGAAGCCTAAGAGGAGGCTGTGAATACTTCTAAGAAGCCGTAGGGTCCTTGAATAATGCCCAAGAGGAGGTTGATGCTTTTAAGAAGCCCGTGGGTCTATCATCTCCTTTCCATTAGGAGATATAACTCTTTTAAAGATAAAAACCACTGGTAAACGTGCGAGGTTTACTATCCAGCGACTTTTAGCTTTTGAAGAGGGTTCCTTAGTTAAGGTCCAAGATTATGACCGTAGTGGGTACCCAAACCCCGAGACATTCAAGACAAGCTATCCACAAGGAATAGATCAAGTCAGGAAAGTTCGAGAATTTGGAAGAAACTCAAAGATGCCATTCACGGAGAATACATTCATCTTGGGGAGTAGAGCTTCTTGACGATTCCTAAGGAGGACAGCCAAAGATAAGACTGTATCTGGTGCTCCTATTGGGGATCTAGGCGTCTATTTCTACGAATAAATGAAACGGCGTCACCTAGTTCTAGACGTAGTAGCCGGGGAAACTCGAAATATTTATACTATTATTACACAGTAGATATGAGTTTATGAAAGGAGACTTACAGTGAAACAGCCCCACAATACAGTTTATAATATGAAAGCAGTAAATGAAAGCGATAACCACTTACTCGGTTGGAGTGCTTCCATGCTGCTTGGTTAGTTGTTCAACAAAGAAAGATTGAAAACAACAGTATATTCAAAATCAAAGGAGAAAGTGCTTTGAAAAAGAAAGATTTGGGGCTTACAGCTCAAGGAGAGGCCCAAGGTTTTATCAGTGAGCGCACTGTTTGACTTTGTACATCGGGACTTATACAAGTGACTGGGGCCCAAAAAGGTTTTCTGTACAAAGGGATGGGTCTTACACTCTCTCAAGAGGCCCAAAAAGGTTTAAAGAAAAAAGAGTGGGGCTTATAACACGAGGGTAGGCCCAAATGATTTTTCGTTTAAAAATGGCGATCGCGCCGAGGTTTTCTTTTAACGCAGAGGGACTTATACAATAAGTGAGGCCCAAAATGTTTTGGTTAAAAGGGGGATTGGATCTTACACTCTAATAGAGGCCCAAAGTGTTTTGAATGGGTCTTATAGCTCAAGGAGAGGCCCAGATGATTTTTGAAAAGGCGACGATCGCGCCGTTTGTTTTTTGATGGTATTAGGACTTATACAATAAGTGAGGCCCAAAAATGATTTGGTCAAAAAAAGGATTGGGTCTTACACTCTAATAGAGGCCCATGAGTGTTTTGAAAATGATTTATGAGGGTTGAATTAATCCAAAATCCTAATTTGTTTTCAAAATGTATTTAATTGAATAAAAATTCAATTAAAATGATCAAAAATTGTTTAACACATGGAAAACAAATTGTGATCTTGGATTAATGCTTCAAAAATTAAGTATTGACCTACAAAATAATTAGAAAGCATTAAAAGTTGCAAAATCAATGTAGAAAAAATATTTAAAATGTCAAAAACAATTAAAATATTAATTCTTTGCAAAAATATGAATTATATGAAATAAATAATATTTTTGGGATTTTTTGTTAAAATAAAATAATTTAACATTTTTGTGAATTATTAAAAAAAGAATCAACTCAAAATCATTAAAACTCAGAGAGAAATTAATTTTTGAATCAATTAAACAAAATCACACAATTCAAATATTTGAATATATGAAAAATGGCGCCAAGAACAGCTGAAGAACACGCGCGTGTTCTTGGTTTCTCAGATTTGCATTTTCTATCCAATCTCCATGAATACGTAATCATATCATGCAATCCACATATCATTATGCTCGTCTCAACCTCACGATCATGTCTATGTACTTTAATTTCATTTAAATTAAACATACAACAAGAAATCACGAAGAGACCTCAAGAACCCTAATTTCTGCATGAAGGCTAGGATTTTTGATACACGATTCAAACAATGCAATTAATTGAGGGAAAATATTCCATGCATGATTATGAACATATGGCCAAATTATTGTGCGAGGAAATATGCATAGATTGAGAGATGACCAAGTATTTGCTTACCTCTAGGCCGTGACAGCAAGTTCAAAGTGATTTTTGATTTGGAGGTGTTACAGATGAGTGGTGATGATCTGAACAGCTTCCCTACACCCTATGGATTGTGTTTGGATGGTTGGACTTGATTGAAATTGGCTGGATCATTTTGTGGTACCTCAGCTGCACTTTGGTTAAAACCTTGAGCAACCAGCTGGTGATTTTGTGAAATTGATGTTTCAGAAGTAATCTAAGTGTTTGATCAGCTCATATGTGATGTATGTGAGGTGTGTGAGTGATTGGTTTGATTGGAATTGCTCTCAAACTCAAAACCCGATAGTGACTTGCCTTAGAAGTCAAAATTGGAGTGAAAGAAGAGATTTTGAGGAAAGCATCTGTTAGATGGCTTTGGTGTACTCAAACTGACCACAATTGAGCTCTATTTATAGTAGACCAAGTTTGTTTTGCAAGGAATAGTGCATGGCAGCTGGTAAGTAGGTTTGGCCAATGTTGGCAAATGAAAATCCAAGTCTCCTCTAGCCATTGACTAGAGGTTAGGGCACAGAGCTTTGGTCCCCTTGGTCTTGGATAAGTCTTGACTGATTTCAGATGAGAATGGCTCAGTCCATGCCACCTTGATGGTTCCATTGAATTCCTCATTCCAAATTTGAAGTCTTGTCCCTATTTTGGCCATTCTAGGTTCAACATGCTATTTCTTGTTCCATGGACTTTGGAGGCTTGGCTCAGTGATTGTCCCCTTTAGATTCAATCCTCTGAGGTGTCCAAATGGATAGGAGCAATTGAATTTGGCTAATTTTGGCAAATCGACCAAAGTTGCAAATTCTGCCTTGCCTTGACAGATTTCAGCAAGGCAACTTAGCAATGTTGTATCTCATGGTGTAGGTTGAATTTAGCAATGTTCTTGGCCATTTTGGAAAGCTCTTACATGATACAACAACTGTTTGAACAAGTTTGGTTTTTATCTCTTTTGATTCCAAGTGAAAAATCCCCCTACATTTGGCAAAAAGTGAGGCAGAATCTGACTTAGTGAAAATTTCACTAAGTGTTGGAAAAAGTGACATTTTCACTTTTTAGCCACTTTGATCACTCCATAACTCAAAATACTTAATGAATTGGAATGACTTGTAGTTGAAGTTTTTGTAGGTGATAATGAGGGCTACAAATCCATCTTTGGATGAGAAAAAATGGCCTTGTGGTTTAGGAGTTATGGTCCTTCAAAGTTGGTACCTTTGCCACTTTATTTTTAACTTAGAAAAATTTCTAAGTTTTATGGTTACCCCTTTTACAAGTTATCTCACTTTTCTTGATTTTTCTTGATGAATGATGATTCAAATCATACATTAACATCATTTTAGGGTTAAAAATCCATTTTGGTGAAAAATCTCAAAAAGTCAAAGTTGACTTTTGTGCACAGTTGACTTTTTATCAGATGAATTCCAAACTGTGCAATTCTTCAGGAAATCATGTCCTTGACCTAAATCAAACTTGATGGACATGTTCCATGGGTATCATAGGGTATATTCAATCATGTATTAGGGTTTGGGAGCATGTCCTGGTCAAAAGTCAAAGTTACAGTTGGCTTTTCCCTTAAAACCCTAATTGTGGTGCAGATGAAATTGAGACTTGTTGCTCAAACTTCTTGGATCAATCCATTGTTCCAAATGGATCAATATGGTATATTAGAGACCCTCAAATCATCTCTTGAGGTCTTGGCTCATGGTTTGTCCCAAAAGTCAACTTAGGGGTGAATTAGGTCAAGAAACCCTAATTCCTGATTTTTGATGAATGCATCCCCTGAGGCAAAATTGACTTGATGCATGGGTTCATGAGGTTCCATGAAGTATATTAGGTTATGTTTTGGATCATTTCCTTGTGCCCAGATGAAAATTTCCATCTGGAGGCCCTGGTCGACCAAAACCCTAATTTGGTGACACTGTCGATCTTGAGACTTAATCCACCTATAAAGGAGCAGCCTTGTGCTTAATCCTTGAAGTGGGAGTCCTTTTTGATCCATTGTGGATGTTTAAGAGATTAGACAAGTTGAAGATCATGTCATTTCTTGATTGATCCTTTGTCTAAGCACTCAGAGAGGGCTTGAAACCCTAATTTTGATTGTAGTGGATGCTCACCCATCTTTGGGGAGACTAATGAAGCATAAAGGTACATCCATATTGTGATGATGATTTTCACAATGATGGGAAATCTAAGTGGTCAAAATTTGGGGTATTACAGATGCCCCTATTTAATATTCTTGGACCCGAAGGTGTGAATGACGAAGGGATTCGGGCATTCGGGGTGCAAGAGGATTAAATATCGGAATACCCGAAATTTTGATGGTGGTTATGAATGGTAGCTTACGCATTCATCTTCTTTAGCTAAGCAATGATGCTTAGAAAAGGTAAACTTCCCCTCGATCCTGGTTTCCTACCAAGAACTGGTCTCAGTCTCTTTTGAAATAAACTTCCCCTCGATCCTGGTTTCCTACCAAGGAACTGGTCTTGGTTTCTTTTGAACTTCCCCTCGTTCTTGGTTTCCTACCAAGAACTGGTCTCAGTCTCTGAAATGAACTTCCCCTCATTCCTGGTTTCCTACCAAGGAACTGGTCTTAGTTTCTTTTGTCAACTTCCCCTCGATCCTGGTTTCCTACCAAGGAACTGGTCTTAGTTTCTTTTGAAATAAACTTCCCCTCGATCCTGGTTTCCTACCAAGGAACTGGTCTTAGTTTCTTTTGTCAATATACTTTATTGACAAGGGACGCTATGTGTAGCGGTTTTCCTTCAAACTTCTCGCCGAATTTTCCTGGGGAGATTCCATTTGAGTAGAAAATGTTTTGTTGTCAGACTTGCTGGGGACCCCAGTCGTCTGAGTTGTAGAGTTGTACAAACTTCTCCGTTGGAGACGCCATTTGTTTCTACTGGGGAAAGCGAGTCTCTTGAGAGACTGTTTTCATTTGGGATCTTTCATCATACTTTTCTCGGGATCTTCCCGGAGAAATGCCATATGATGGGGTCCAATTTTGAGGTGCCAATGACCTTCTCATCAGTGGTTTTTTGGAGCAAAACTGGCGTGCTGCCGAATCTCTGATCACGAGGTTTTCTCTGTGGATTTTTCTTAATCCGGGAAAGCAAGGATATCATCTTTAATGAAGAGTGACATCTGTTGAAGGTTCTCTGATCTTTCAGAGGTTCAAATTATCAAAGTGGCCACGTGCCGACTCTGATCTAAAGATACACTGGTGGCGAGATTGTGCAGACGCAACACTTCCTGACGAGGAAAGAACTGACAAACTCGATTGAGAAAACTGTTTATCACTAGGGGACAAGACCGGCTAGAGTGATAACGATGTAATATGAAATGTAAATGCAAATAAAAAATGCATGAAGTACGTATGTATATGCTGACAAAACAGACGCGACATACAGACTAATGGATGAACACAATTGGATACTCGGCCATCGCGGGGCGAAGAAGTACCGTTGGTTCAAAATAGCAATTCCACCTTGCTTAGGAGAGATAGTCCCGTTGGGAGCTATGTTGATCGGGCTTAGGAGATGAGAACTCGGCCGAGGCGTGTCAGACGAAACAAGGTCTCTGACACAGTTGATCCCTTCATTTAGGCATACTGGCTTAGAAGGAGTACTTTGATTCTGCACTTTGAAGTCCGCTTACTTCGGGAGAAGCGAACGATGTTCTTCTGATGTTCAACAGTCAAAAGAAATGCCATCTTTAATTTAAAGCAGAAAAAGTTTAACAAGTAAATTTATTTTTGTTTTATTTCAAGAATCGCTGATTAAGTTTAAACAACGTCGTTCTATAAAGCTAAAACAAGTAAAGAATTACAAACAAAAGCACAAGGGCTCAAATTTTATTGATAAGATGGAGATCAGCCAAACGCGTGATTCCAAAGAGTATATACAAAGTTAGAAAATGATAATTTACAGGGAAAAGGGCTACGTTGAAACATAACGACCACTATCCTTCTACCAACTTTGAATTCGGGACATCCTGAGCTTCTGTCGAAGATGACCTTGACTGGAGTTTTCCTGACGGATGATGATGCAACTGCTGCTGAGGGACTTGCCTCTGTTAAACATAGTTACTTGCCATTATCCCTAACTTTGGCCTGGATTGTACTATGAGATTTCCAATCCATCGGGATGATTCTTTTCATGTCTCTAACTTTTGCCTGGACCGCCCTTTCGGGTTTTCAATCCACCGAGACGTTTTTTTTAGTTTTTTAGGCGAAGTATTTCTTGACTACATCAACATTCGTGGGGTAGGCAAATTCCTCTCCGTCCATGGTTGCAAGTCTCAAGGCGCCGCCTGAGAAATCTTTTGTGACCACATAGGGGCCATCATAATTTGGGGTCCATTTTCCCCGAGAATCAGTGAGAAATGATTGTATCTTCTTGAGCACAAGGTCTCCTTTCCTGAAGACACGAGGTCGGACCTTTTTATCGAACGCCCTCTTCATTCTCTGTTGATACAACTGACCGTGGCATAGTGCCGTGATTCGCTTCTCTTCGATCAGGTTCAGGTCGTCGTGTCGACTTTGACACCATTCAGCTTCGGTGAGCTTCGCTTTCATCAATACCTGGATTGATGGGATCTCTACTTCTATGGGGAGCACTGCCTCCATGCCATATACTAGAGAGAAAGGGGTTGCCCCTATTGAAGTACAAACAGATGTGCGATAACCATGAAGAGCAAAGGGTGGCATTTCGTGCCAATCTTTGTAGGTTACAACCATCTTTTGAACAATCTTCTTGATGTTCTTGTTAGCCACTTCTACAGCTCCGTTCATCTTGGGTCGGTAGGGAGATGAGTTATGGTGTTCGATCTTGAACTCTGCACACAACTCTTTCATCATCTTATTGTTCAAGTTAGATCCATTATCAGTAATGATCTCGCTTAGAACACCATAACGGCAGATGATATTGTTTTTGATAAATCGGACCACCACTTGTCGGGTTACATTGGCGAATGACGCTGCTTCGACCCACTTGGTGAAATAGTCAATGGCTACCAGGATGAATCGATGTCCGTTTGAAGCCTTGGGCTCAATCATACCAATCATGTCGATTCCCCATATGGAAAAAGTCCATGGGGAAGAAATAACTTTGAGATGTGATGGCGGTACATGAATTTTGTCGGAGTATATCTGACACTTGTGACACCTCCTCATGTACTTGTAGCAGTCGGATTACATGGTCAACCAATAATACCCGGCCCTGAGAATTTTTCTCGCCATTGTGTGTCTGTTGGCATGAGTGCCAAAGGATCCTTCATGAATTTCTTTCATGAGCATGTCTGCTTCTGGTCTGTCGACGCATCGGAGCAAGACCATGTCAAAATTTCTCTTATAAAGAGTGTCACCGCTCAGGAAGAAGTTTCCAGCCAATCTTCTGAGGGTTTTCCTGTCTTTTCTGAGTGCCCCAGATGGGTACTCTTATTTCTGAAGGAAGCATTTGATATCGTGATACCAAGGTCTGTCGTCTATGACTGCTTCAATCGCGAAGATGTAAGCGGGCCGTTCAAGGCGCATTATGTCGATCTTAGGTATGTCATTCCATCGACCTACACTAATCATGGAAGAGAGAGTGGCTAATGCATCAGCCATGTGATTCTCATCACGAGGGATGTGATGAAAGTCGACTCTGTTGAAGAAAGGTAACAACCTTCTTGCATAGTCTTTGTAAGGAATCAATCCTGATTGGTATGTGTTCCAATCTCCTTTTATCTGGTTAATAACCAGGGCTGAATCGCCGTATACGTCCAAGTTTTTGATCCTTAAATCAATCGCTTCTTCGAGACCCATGATACATGCTTCGTATTCGGCCTCGTTGTTCGTACATTTGAACGTAAGTCTGGCAGTGAAAGGAATGTGGGAACCCTGAGAGGTAACAATGATTGTCCCAATTCCGTTTCCATAATGATTGACTGCTCCGTCAAAGATAAGTCCCCACTGGGAACCTGGTTCTGGCCCTTCACTGGGTAGCGGTTCATCGCAATCTTTCATCTTTAGATACATGACATCTTCGTCTGGGAAGTCAAACCCGATTGATTCTTGATCGTCAATCGGTTGATGAGCCAAATGATCGGCTAAAATACTTCCTTTAACGGCTTTCTGAGCATGGTACTCTATGTCATATTCTGATAGTAACATCTGCCAACGGGCAATCCTTCCCGTGAGAGCAGGTTTTTCGAAAACGTACTTGATTGGATCCATTTCGGAGACCAACCAAGTAGTATGACGAATCATGTACTGGCGAAGACGTTTGGCCGCCCAAGCCAAAGCGCAACAAGTTTTCTCAAGCATCGTGTACTGAGTCTCGCAGTCGGTGAATTTCTTGCTTAGATAGTAAATGGCAGACTCTTTCCTTTTAGTTTCGTCTTGTTGGCCAAGTACACATCCCATTGAGTCCTCTAGGACTGTGAGGTAAATGATCAGTGGTCTTCCTTCCACTGGAGGTGATAGAATCGGAGGATTCAACAGATATTCCTTGATACTGTCGAAGGCGGTTTGGCAATCTTCTGACCAAACACAATCCTGGTTCTTTTTGAGTAATTTGAAAATCGGCGCACACGTCGCGGTCATAAGGAATATGAATCTGGAGATGTAGTTCAAACGTCCCAGGAATCCTCTGACTTGTTTTTCAGTTTTCGGAGAAGGCATTTCTTGAATGGCCTTGACCTTGTCAGGATCAACTTCAATTCCTTTCTGGCTGACGATGAACCCTAGTAATTTCCCCGAACGGACACCGAAGGTGCACTTGTCGGGATTCAAGCGGAGCTTGAATTTTCTTAGACGTTCGAATAATTTTGACAGATGTTCAACGTGCTCATCCTCTGTTCTTGATTTTGCAATCAAATCATCGACATATACCTCGATTTCTTTGTGTATCATGTCATGAAACAGAGTAGTCATGGCCCTTTGATAGGTTGCCCCGGCATTCTTCAAACCGAACGACATTACCTTGTAACAAAAGGTACCCCATGGGGTAATGAACGAAGTTTTCTCCATGTCTTTCGGCGCCATTTTGATCTGGTTATAGCCCGAGAATTCATCCATGAAGGAGAATACTTTGAACTTTGTTGTGCTGTCAACCAACATGTCAATGTGTGGTAAAGGAAAGTCGTCCTTTGGCCTTGCCTTGTTCAGATCTCTGTAATCAACACACATTCTGACCCTTCCGTCCTTTTTGGGAACGGGTACGATGTTGGCTAACCATTGAGGATATTCAGATGTAGCGAGGAAACCCGCGTCGATCTGTTTCTGTACCTCCTCCTTGATTTTGATGGCCATGTCCGGGTGAGTGCGTCTCAACCTTTGCTTTACTGGCGGACATTCTGATCTCAACGGTAAGTGATGTTCCACGATGCTGGTATCCAACCCTGGCATATCCTGATAGGACCAAGCGAATACATCGGGAAATTCTTTGAGAAGCTTTATCAAACCCTCTCTGGCAGTTGGACTGAGCAGTGCTCTGATCCTGATTTCTTTTCTCTCTTTTTCTGAACCCAAGTTTACCGTTTCCAACGGCTCTTTGTGAGGTTCGATGGACCTTTCCTCTTGTCTGAGTAGTCGGGAGATCTCTTCTGGAATTTGGTCGTCATTTTCTTCTTCAGCCTCGAATACCGGGAACTCAAAGTTGGAAGAAGGCATCGGATCGTATGTTTCAACGGGGTATAAAACAAGCAATCTGCATGACGTGATGATTCGTGTTTAGAAGAGATAGAGAAAATGTAAGTGTGTGCAGTGTTTTGATTTTACTGCTTGTTTTTATTATTGAATGTTTTTTAGGATTACCATTTTCTGAAAAAGCAAAAAGAGAAAACAGCAATTAATGCGGAAATTACAGAACGGCGTTATTTTATTAATGAACAAGTCGACTCTTGAAACTACAGCCCTATAAAACAAAACTCTGTCGCTTTGGGCAAAGCGAAGAGGGAAATTTACAGAAAACGAGCCCTATCAAAATATCCGTTTCACCTGGGCAGGGTGAAAGGTTAAAGATGGCAATTACTTTGACTGACGAACGACCTTCAGAACCTCGACGGTAACCCATTGGCGGCGAACTCCTCGGTGAATCACAAAGTCGGGCACCTTCCTTGATTTGTCTTCAGAAATGACGCTGATTTCTGGTGGAGCGGGATCATTGGAATCTGTCTCCCAAGCAAAATTTTAGTAGGAGGATTCCTCTGTTGTATTTTGCATAGCATTTGTGCTCTCAGCTGTATCTCCCCATCCAGTTGGCTGGATATCTTCGAGCCTGATACGAGAGCTTTCGGGAGCGGTGTACGTGACCATAAAGTCGAATTTTCCACTCGGTTGTCCCAAGGTGTCCCACACTTCTGTGGAACTGGAGGAGTCATCCCTCTCGATGACGTTGTCCTCGGGAAAAGCATAGTTGATGAATTCTAGTCCTGCAAATGTTGCGAATTCATCTTCATGTTGAGTAGTTTCTGAATGACCTGAGTGTTGATCCCATGACATGGTGGGGACACAGGTATTCTGTTCAATGATGCTCAGCTGAGTTTCATTACTCGACTGACTTTCATGCCCCAAGTTTCCTGGGTAAGGCTGCCACATTGGCAGGCCATCCATCGGGCCATAGTAATTGTGGTCAAAGTTGTTTTTCATTGGAGTGTCCTCCTCTAATGAATTTGGCGGAGCACGACATCCTTCCGGATCACAATCTCCGTAGATCATTTCGACATCTGATCTTGGTATAAATCTTGGACTTTCTGTAGGAAAGCAAAAAGGCATAGGCACCTCTTCCTGAGACATATAACCGTCCTCATTAAGATAGGACTTCCACTCTTTATCTGCGTCAGAGGGATCTTCCTCATTGATAGCATGAACTGTCTGAGACACTGGGTGAAGAAAACCTCCACTGTGGAAGAAGTTTTGAAGGGGATGAAGACTTTCATCGTTGGCGGCTGTCTGGGTACAGGTCGCAGAAAAACCAAGACCCTTCTTTGTTTTATTGTCAATAGGAATGACAAGCCGTCCCCATCCTGTCGTATCGGTACTCTCGACCGCTTTGCTAGCATCTTTGTATGAAGAAATTGAAGTTCCTTCTTTGAACTGATTGTCCTTGCCCACCGATAGTGCCTGGAACTGAGTTCCAATAACCTCCTCAGGTTCTATACCAGCAGATGATGATAAGTTGCTCACAAGCAAGGCTTGTTCCCCACAAACCGTGACAAGTTGATCGTTCTTGACGAACTTTAGCTTTTGGTGGAGGGTTGAAGTAACCGCTCCAGCCTGATGTATCCAAGGTCTTCCTAATAAACAACTGTATGTTGCCCGAATGTCCATGACCTGGAAAGTGATTTGGAAAGTGTGAGGACCAATAGTTATGGGAAGATCAACTTCGCCGATAACTGTTTTTCTGGATCCGTCGAATGCTTTGACGACGACCTCGCTGACTCTCATCGGAGGGCCCTTGAATGATAATTGCATCAAGGTGTACTTCGGCATAACATTCAGGGCTGACCCTGTGTCTACCAGTACGTTGGCTAAAGCATCGCCCTGGCAGTTAACTGTGATATTGAGCGCCATGTTATGACGACGACCCTCTTCAGGTAATTCCTCATCACTAAATCCCAAATTATTGCAGGAAGTGATGTTAGAGACAATGCTATCGAATTGTCTGATTGTTACATCATGTTCCACAAAGGCTTGCTCCAAGAATTTCTGTAGAGCCTCTCTGTGTGCTTCTGAACTGAGTAACAGTGATAATACTGAGATCTTTGAAGGAGTCTGTAACAGTTGATCAACAATGTTATATTACTCCTTTGGACGAGCTTTAGCATCTCATCTTTGTCTTTTGGAAAGTATGGATTACTAGATTGACCGACTGGTGGATCAGGAATTTCTGCCTGAAGTTCCTTTTCTTTGTTGGATTCTCCAACCCTCGGTTGAAGATTCGACCGCCCCGTGTTACACGACTGATGTCTGCAATATTCACGACGGAGGGTAATGGAATTTCCTTTCCATTCTCGATTATTGTTGCACCGTATTTGTAAGGGATTGCCTTAGCTGATTTATACGGTAGTGGCCCCGGTAGATAGATGACTATGGGAATCTTCTGATTTTTCTGACCATCATAAGTAACCTTGATCCGTTCCCGGTTGGGAACTCTAGATTCGTCAAGTAGAGGGATGATGGCAAAAACATCCCTGGTCCTGTGATGACCAGATATCGTGACAACATTCTCAACTTGCTCGGCAAGGTAGTTCGGCGACCAAATGATGGGTCCTGAACCTGGATATGGATGAATTTCTCCATGATCGATCTGACCCTGAAGAGCTGCTCTCACAAGGTAACACCCTTGGTTACTTTCCGAACAGACGCTACAATTGTCATAGTTGTGTGGTGGCACCTGGCCATGCCCACTTTGAATGCAATGTAACCTCACTAGGTTATCTTCCATTGATCGGACATCCTGACTTTGACGACGAGTAGGATTCCTGTGATTGATACTAATCTGCTGAGTGTCTTCGTCCATATAGATTGGCATCCACCAGTGATTTAACAAGTGCTGAAGTGCCTCCTGGACAAGGTTACAACCTCGATCGTTTTCGCAACCTACTTTACAGTTTTGATAATCATGTGATATTAAGAATCCAAGTCGGACCTGCTCAGCATGTAACTCTACCAGGTTGGTATTCATCACGCGAATGTCAAAGATCTGAACCATGTTGATTTGATAGGAGTTCCTATCATGGTAGTCTTGGATCCATCCAAGATCCATCTGACGCTGGAGGGCCTCTTGTATGAAAGAGCATCCCTGTTTGTTTACCGAGCAAATCAGACAGGAACTGTAATCGTGCCGCGGCAGATTATGATACTGGCTTTGCCTTGAGTGCATTGCCACCAAGTTGTCATTCATCGCACGGATGTCGTGGTTTTGAATGACGTTGGAATTCGTGTAAACCATGTTAACTCCACGAACTCGGTGCTCTTGGATCCATCTAAGATCCATTTGTTCCTGTAGAGCTGCTTGCACTACAGAACATCCCTGGTTGTCTTTAGAGCAGATATCACACTGGTGATAATTATGAGGTGGCACATGGCCATATCCACTCTGTCTACAATGCATCTTGACCAGATTGGTCTTTAACAAGAGTACATCATGAATTTGATAGACATTGTTAGTCTCTTTCTCAATAAGATTGACTGCAGCTTTCTCATGTTGAGGCAGCGGGTTCGTGAGAACATTGGGATTCGTATCTTTGAAAGATAAGAGCCCGCTCCTAACAAGCTTTTGCACGTCGGACTTGAAATTAAGACAAGTCTCAATGTTATGCCCTGAACCTCCTTGATGATAAGGGCATGTCTGATCCACCTTAAACCAAAAAGGCAGATTTTCCGGTACTGTAAGAGGAGACTTAGTCTGGATGTGCCCCTTAGCCAGTAGTAACGGAAATAATTCTGCGTACGTCACAGGTATAGGATCAAATCCTGGAGGCCGTGTTGTGCGGTTGTTGTTATATGGAGGACGAGCCTGCTGAAGAGGTTGTTGTGTCTTTTGCTGATCAGGTTGGCTCTGCGCAACCTGAGGTTGATACGTAGGAATAGGCGCAGGGCTGGTAGCAGGAATTACAGCTGCTACTGGTTGATAACGTCGCCTTTGCTTTCCGAGAGAGATATTCCTAATATCTTGCTCTTTTTTCTTAGGGAGAGCACTACCGTATTTTTTAGTACCGCTCGTTGATCCAGTGCCTTTTACCAAACGTCCTTCTCGGACGGCTTCCTCAAGACGTACACCCATGCCGACCATTTCGGTGAAATCACTGGGTGCACTGGCAATCATTCGGTCATAGTAAAATGAGCTTAAGGTCTTTAAGAAGATTTTTGTCATCTCTTTTTCCTCAAGAGGTGGACAAATTTGAGCGGCAATTTCACGCCACCTTTGAGCATACTCCTTAAAGGTTTCCTTGTCCTTTTGTGACATTGATCTGAGTTGATCTCTGTCGGGTGCCATGTCCAAATTGTACTTGTATTGTTGGACGAAGACAGTACCAAGATCTTTGAATGTACTGATCGTAGTATGGTTTAAACCCATGTACCATTTGAGTGCGGCACCGGTTAAACTATCCTGGAAGTAGTGAATCAGCAGGTCCTGATTCTCCGTCTGAGCTGACATCCGTCGAGCGTACATCACCAGATGGCTTTGAGGGCAAGAGTTACCCTTGTATTTTTCAAAGTCGGGCACTTGGAACTTGTGCGGGACTTTCACATTTGGGACCAAGCAGAGGTCTACGGCGTCCTTTCCAAATAGATCCTGACCGCGAATGGCTTGCAGCTCTTTCTGCATTTCCAAGAACTGCTCCTGGAATTCATCCATTCTATCAAACATAGTTTCCTTCTTACCAGAAGGTGTCTGTGGAATCTGTCCTTCCTGGACAGTGTGCACCACAGGGGGTGGTACCGTGACTACGACAGTAAGTCTTGGCGCCTCCCGAAGTTTGTAACCTTCAGGAGTCTTGAGTATGCCCCTGGCATCTTCGCTTTCCTGAAGTTTGTAACCTTCAGGCCCAGCGGCTTCTGTTGCGATTCCCTGATCTTCAGTGATCGGCGGAACATATCCTTCCGGGATATAGTTAACAGGCATGCCCCAAGGACGATCTTTCGGCATCTGATACCTGGGATCATACTTTTCTATGATGGGCGTTGAGGTGATCTCTGAGATCACAGTTCTTTGTAGCTGAGCTTCTGCCATGGCTTGCATGTCGTTACGAAGCTTTCTCATATCCTCTCTCAGAGCATCGATCTCTTCTTTCAACTCTCTGTTTTCTTCCTCAAGATCATCCATCTTTTTCTGACGATTGGCCCGAGTATTGTACGAATGAGACAATTTGACTCTAGAATCGAGACACAAACGTGAGATTCGTAGGTAAGGAGAATACGCGATGTGAGAATGATGAATGCAATGATTATATTAATTGTTGTTTTTTTATTTAATCAAAATAAACTTCGACAATTAGATTGCAAATATCAAACAGTGGGGAAACCCCTTTTTATTGAATTCCAAAGGATTACAGAAATGGAAATACAGTAGATTACAAAGTGCAGAAACAGAAACCTAAACTAATGGTCCTGAGTCCTCTTCTTTGACCGGGGCGCTTGGGACGTTGTTGGGTTGTCATTCCTTTGCCAGGTGAAAGGAGCGAGCAAATTCCTTTGGTCATCTTGATTCTCTACAGCATGTTGCTCCAAAATTTCAATCAGAGCATCCTTTTCTTTTAGTAATTGTTGTATTTTGATGCACTCTACGTCGAGGGTGCGGTACTTGTTCTTCCAAGACCTTCTCTCCTTTTGAACTTTGTTGAGAGTAACCTGAAGCTTTTTAGTTTCTATCATGAAATACATGACAGATTCCCTCGGCGGAAGAATTCCGTAACGAGGATAAGGCATTTTTAGCTTGAGAGCTCTAGTTTGTACCCAACGGAGATAAGGCTCCACCGAGACACAGTCCGGTTTTCCCAGAGACTCTCGTCCTTTCTTATGAACATGTTTCCAAGCTTGCACTATTTCCATCTTTAGTGCTCTGTCACTTTCTCATTCTTTGAAGAAAAGACCTTCCAGATGAACACCCAGTGGGATGTGTCTCATCGGGTATCCAAATTGACGAAGAACCAATATCGGATGATAGTTGATTCCTCCTTTAGTTCCTATGAGGGGTACGCTGGGGAAGTTTCCACAACGGTCAATGATTCTAATTCCCTTATAAATCCTATTACACCAATCTATATCAGAGTTGGTAAGAGACATGATCTTCTGCGACCAACGTAAGACACTCTTGCAATCCCAAAAAGCAGCAGACATGGGCAAGTGAGAGATAAACCATTTGTAAAGCAAAGGTACACAACATGTGATCTCTCCTCCGCTGTACAAATTTCCCAAGTGTACAGAATGATACGTATCTGCAAGCAAAGTCGGCACAGGGTTTCCAATGAGAAAAACCTTAATAGCGTTGATATCGACGAAGTTATTGATGTTGGGAAACAAAAATAACCCGTAGGTGAGCAAGACAAAGATGCTTTCAAAAGCAGTCCCGTTCCCTAAACTAGCGAAGTATATAGCCTTTTTTGTCAAGAAATGGGCTGGCAAACCTTGGATGCCACCCTTAGTGGTCATGTGAGTCCTGACCTCAGACTCGTCCAAATGAATTGCTATTGCAATAGTCTGATTCTTTGGAATTTCTTCCAGTCCAGAAAATGGAGCTCGATCAGTGATATGTAAATCAGTCAGATGAGAATACTCCTCCAGCGTTGGTGATAGCTGGTAATCCGGGAATGTAAAACAGTGATAAACCGGATCGTAGAATTGAATGAGTGTGTCCATGATCCCCTTAATCACATGGACTCTTAACAGTGGTAGCAAACCACCGTGCTTGGCTCTGAAAGCCTCTGGGTTAACGATCATCCTTGCTAACCTTCTCAAATCCCCTAGTTTTGGAACCTTGAAGGTATACTGGTGAGTTCTCCTTCTACCGAAATCCATTAGCGTAATCCTCTTCTCTGATATTTGCAATCACAGTCTTAGTTTAATTTGAAAAACAGAGAGACTAGAAGAGAAAGTTTTTTGAATGTTTTAATGTTTTATTAAACGAATGCATGAATGCAGCACACAAAAACATAGAAAAAACATGTGGTCAGAGGGTCGTTGTCATGAAGTCAAGGCTCTACCCATCCCCAAAGGTTTATACTAGGGTATTTTTGTACTTGTACTCATTATCATCAGCTCCTCCCAGGAAAGCAAAACAACAAGCGGATCGCCAGCGAGTTGTAGAGCAATCTTAGAGTAAGTGCCATTCACCGAGAATAGATCACCAGCCTCAAATGAGGGTAGTATCGCGTAACAACTATTTCTGATAGTTTCCGCACTACGAAAGGGTTTGGCTCCTCAGCTTCTCAGACTTAACAACCGGCCCATTGGCTAGAAGAGTGAATGGGTTGTGTTGGTCAGCCTCCACTGAGGTTGATGGTCGACCCCGTCGCCATCACTTATCTTAAGTGTATACTCATTCTCACCACATGCGGCATCACACGCATTCCCAGTAGCAAAAAAATAAACACGTATAGCAATTAGGAAAAGCAGTATATATATTTGTCCTAATCATCCTAGAGTTATAAAGCTATGATTCCTAAGTTCCTGACAGAAATGGGTTCCCCGGCGGAAGCCCCAATCTGTGGTATTCACACAAGTGAAGAGAAAAAAGGTTTGTCCAAGGTTTCCACCTTAAACGTTTAAGAAAGAAGATTTGGCCCCACGGTGGGCGCCACTTTTCTGTAGCGAGCGATTTTGGACGCGGTTCTTAAGCGCTGGTCGCTCTCTGCGGTTGAGCTTGAACTACAGGTCGATTCATTTTTTATCCTATTGTGAGCTGAATAAGGAAGGGAAATAGATGTCTCCAATTAACCCTGCTTTGCATACTGAGTTTAAACAGCGGTCTGTTAGGTTACGGATGCTATCAATGTGGGGGGCCTTTGTACTGGTTATTTGTATTTTCGCCAATACTGTTTTCTTTCTTTTTTACCTGGGCAGAAGGTTTCTGGCGGGGAACAAGGATTAGGATGTTAGGACTGATGCTTTTGAAATACTGCTTTTGATTGATGGAGATATGGGATTTGGGTTTTTTGTTGATTGCGCTCGCTAAGATCTTTTCTTTTGATCTTATGCCTACGTATTCCCGTTTACCGAAACAAGGAAATCAGAGCGTTCGTAGTTCCTCCTATTCTATGGGAGGAAATTGGTTTTTGGTGTCTTGTTCAAAGCCCAAGACGTGAAGCGAAAGGTAGTTTGTATCTTGTTCAAAGCCCAAGATGTGAAGCTGAAAGGTCTATTTGTGTCTTGTTCAAAGCCCAAGACGTGAAGCTGAAAGACCTCGACTTTAGAGAGAATTTGTCATCTCTAAAGAGGGGAGAAGGAGAATTACTTTAACTGGGATACGTGGATCCGAGCAATGCCATAATTTCCGAAGAAAGGGTTTTAACCTGAAGGAGAAGACTTTAACTCAGTGTAGAGCAATGCCATCTTTCCTTAGGAATTTCTCATGCTAAAAGAGGGACAGTGGCGTGGATATAGATGATCCAGAGGCTTGCCGCTTACAGTGATTAGATGAAGGGAAAGGAGTTATTGATGTTTGTGTACTGTGAACGAGGTACAACTTTGATACTAAAAGGTTAATTGGATCAACCAGTGGTTTTCTTATACAAAGCCTAAGAGGAGGCTAATTTCCGCTAGGAAAATCATTATACAAAGCCTAAGAGGAGGCTAATTTCCGCTAGGAAAATCATTATACAAAGCCTAAGAGGAGGCTATTTTGTGTCTCGTACAAAGCCCGAGAGAGAGGCTAAAAGTTTTTGACCCGACGATAGAGTCTTTGTGTCTCGTACGAAGCCCGAGATGGAGGCTATTGTTTGTTTGACTCAACAGGAGAATCTTTTATACTCAACAAGAGAGTGTTTTTGTATCTCGTACGAAGCTCGAGATGGAGGCTAAAAGTTTTGACTCAACAAGAGAGTCTTTGTATCTCGTACAAAGCCCTAGATGGAGGCTAAAGCGTTGTTTGACTCCGCTAGGGAGAGTCATTGTGCAAAGCCCAAGAGGAGGCTATGTCAGTTAAGTGACAGGTCCAGTATACTGATTTTGAAAGAGAAAATCAGTTCTTATATGAGCATCACTGTACTCATGGGTTAGATCTGAGGATAGGGGTGGTCTCCTTTCTTTGAGGAAACTGGAAATCCAAAGGGTGTTGAGACTGTCCGAGTCTGCGGGTTTCCTTCCTATTTAACGAAGGGGTCACTTGAGAATGTCTTTTGAGACTCAAGGAAGTTAGACTATCCGTGTCTAGAGTTTTATCTTTTGTACTATGCTTTGAGAAACAGTAGTAGACTCTATGAAAGGACTGTTCTATGAGGATGACTAAGTTCTGTTCCTATACCTCTAGGAGGTCGTCGGGACAATTTGTACGAAGCCCAAGAGGAGGCTGGAAACTTTTAAGAAGCCGACAGGTCCTTGTACGAAGCCCAAGAGGAGGCTATCATTCCCGGAGGAAGAGATCATTATACGAAGCCTAAGAGGAGGCTGTGAATACTTCTAAGAAGCCGTAGGGTCCTTGAATAATGCCCAAGAGGAGGCTGATGCTTTTAAGAAGCCCGTGGGTCTATCATCTCCTTTCCATTAGGAGATATAACTCTTTTAAAGATAAAAACCACTGGTAAACGTGCGAGGTTTACTATCCAGCGACTTTTAGCTTTTGAAGAGGGTTCCTTAGTTAAGGTCCAAGATTATGACCGTAGTGGGTACCCAAACCCCGAGACATTCAAGGCAAGCTATCCACAAGGAATAGATCAAGTCAGGAAAGTTCGAGAATTTGGAAGAAACTCAAAGATGCCATTCACGGAGAATACATTCATCTTGGGGAGTAGAGCTTCTTGACGATTCCTAAGGAGGACAGCCAAAGAGAAGACTGTATCTGGTGCTCCTATTGGGGATCTAGGCGTCTATTTCTACGAATAAATAAAACGGCGTCACCTAGTTCTAGACGTAGTAGCCGGGGAAACTCGAAATATCTATACTATTATTACACAGTAGATATGAGTTTATGAAAGGAGACTTACAGTGAAACAGCCCCACAATACAGTTTATAATATGAAAGCAGTAAATGAAAGCGATAACCACTTACTCGGTTGGAGTGCTTCCATGCTGCTTGGTTAGTTGTTCAACAAAGAAAGATTGAAAACAACAGTATATTCAAAATCAAAGGAGAAAGTGCTTTGAAAAAGAAAGATTTGGGGCTTACAGCTCAAGGAGAGGCCCAGGGTTTTATCAGAGAGCGCACTGTTTGACTTTGTACAGCGGGACTTATACAAGTGACTGGGGCCCAAAAAGGTTTTCTGTACAAAGGGATGGGTCTTACACTCTCTCAAGAGGCCCAAAAAGGTTTAAAGAAAAAAGAGTGGGGCTTATAACACGAGGGTAGGCCCAAATGATTTTTCGTTTAAAAATGGCGATCGCGCCGAGGTTTTCTTTTAACGCAGAGGGACTTATACAATAAGTGAGGCCCAAAATGTTTTGGTTAAAAGGGGGATTGGGTCTTACACTCTAATAGAGGCCCAAAGTGTTTTGAATGGGTCTTATAGCTCAAGGAGAGGCCCAGATGATTTTTGAAAAGGCGACGATCGCGCCGTTTGTTTTTTGACGGTATCGGGACTTATACAATAAGTGAGGCCCAAAAATGATTTGGTCAAAAAAAGGATTGGGTCTTACACTCTAATAGAGGCCCATGAGTGTTTTGAAAATGATTTATGAGGGTTGAATTAATCCAAAACCATAATTTGTTTTCAAAATGTATTTAATTGAATAAAAATTCAATTAAAATGATCAAAAATTGTTTAACACATGGAAAACAAATTGTGATCTTGGATTAATGCTTCAAAAATTAAGTATTAACCTACAAAATAATTAGAAAGCATTAAAAGTTGCAAAATCAATGTAGAAAAAATATTTAAAATGTCAAAAACAATTAAAATATTAATTCTTTGAAAAAATATCAATTATATGAAATAAATAATATTTTTGGGATTTTTTGTTAAAATAAAATAATTTAACATTTTTGTGAATTATTAAAAAAAGAATCAACTCAAAATCATTAAAACTCAGAGAGAAATTAATTTTTGAATCAATTAAACAAAATCACAAAATTCAAATATTTGAATATATGAAAAATGGCGCCAAGAACAGCTGAAGAACACGCGCGTGTTCTTGGTTTCTCAGATTTGTATTTTCTATCCAATCTCCATGAATACGTAATCATATCATGCAATCCACATATCATTATGCTCGTCTCAGCCTCACGATCATGTCTATGTACTTTAATTTCATTTAAATTAAACATACAACAAGAAATCACGAAGAGACCTCAAGAACCCTAATTTCCGCATGAAGGCTAGGATTTTTGATACACGATTCAAACAATGCAATTAATTGAGGGAAAACATTCCATGCATGATTATGAACATATGGCCAAATTATTGTGCGAGGAAATATGCATAGATTGATAGATGACCAAGTATGTGCTTACCTCTAGGCCGTGACAGCAATTTCAAAGTGATTTTTGATTTGGAGGTGTTACAGATGAGTGGTGATGATCTGAACAGCTTCCCTACACCCTATGGATTGTGTTTGGATGGTTGGACTTGATTGAAATTGGCTGGATCATTTTGTGGTACCTCAACTGCACTTTGGTTAAAACCTTGAGCAACCAGCTGGTGATTTTGTGAAATTGATGTTTCAGAAGTAATCTAAGTGTTTGATCAGCTCATATGTGATGTATGTGAGGTGTGTGAGTGATTGGTTTGATTGGAATTGCTCTCAAACTCAAAACCCGATAGTGACTTGCCTTAGAAGACAAAATTGGAGTGAAAGAAGAGATTTTGAGGAAAGCATCTGTTAGATGGCTTTGGTGTACTCAAACTGACCACGATTGAGCTCTATTTATAGTAGAGCAAGTTTTTTTTGCAAGGAATAGTGCATGGCAGCTGGTAAGTAGGTTTGGCCAATGTTGGCAAATGAAAATCCAAGTCTTCTCTAGCCATTGACTAGAGGTTAGGGCACAGAGCTTTGGTCCCCTTGGTCTTGGATAAGTCTTGACTGATTTCAGATGAGAATGGCTCAGTCCATGCCACCTTGATGGTTCCATTGAATGCCTCATTCCAAATTTGAAGTCTTGTCCCTATTTTGGCCATTCTAGGTTCAACATGCTATTTCTTGTTCCATGGACTTTGGAGGCTTGGCTCAGTGATTGTCCCCTTTAGATTCAATCCTCTGAGGTGTCTAAATGGATAGGAGCAATTGAATTTGGCTGATTTTGGAAAATCGACCAAAGTTGCAAATTCTGCCTTGCCTTGACAGATTTCAGCAAGGCAACTTGGCAATGTTGTATCTCATGGTGTAGGTTGAATTTGGCAATGTTCTTGGCCATTTTGGAAAGCTCTTACATGATAAAACAACTGTTTGAACAAGTTTGGTTTTTATCTCTTTTGATTCCAAGTGAAAAATCCCCCTACATTTGGCAAAAAGTGAGCCAGAATCTGACTTAGTGAAAATTTCACTAAGTGTTGGAAAAAGTGACATTTTCACTTTTCAGCCACTTTGATCACTCCATAACTCAAAATCCTTAATGAATTGGAATGACTTGTAGTTGAAGTTTTTGTAGGTGATAATGAGGGCTACAAATCCATCTTTGGATGAGAAAAAATGGCCTTGTGGTTTAGGAGTTATGGTCCTTCAAAGTTGGTACCTTTGCCACTTTATTTTTAACTTAGAAAAATTTCTAAGTTTTATGGTTACCCCTTTTACAAGTTATCTCACTTTTCTTGATTTTTCTTGTTGAATGATGATTCAAATCATACTTTAACATCATTTTAGGGTTAAAAATCCATTTTGGCTAAAAAAGTCAAAGTTGACTTTTGTGCACAGTTGACTTTTTATCAGATGAATTCCAAACTGTGCAATTCTTCAGGAAATCATGTCCTTGACCTAAATCAAACTTGATGGACATGTTCCATGGGTGTCATAGGGTATATTCAATCATGTATTAGGGTTTGGGAGCATGTCCTGGTCAAAAGTCAAAGTTACAGTTGACTTTTCCCTTAAAACCCTAATTGTGGTGCAGATGAAATTGAGACTTGTTGCTCAAACTTCTTGGATCAATCCATTGTTACAAATGGATCAATATGGTATATTAGAGACCCTCAAATCATCTCTTGAGGTCTTGGCTCATGGTTTGTCCCAAAAGTCAACTTAGGGGTGAATTAGGTCAAGAAACCCTAATTCCTGATTTTTGATGAATGCATCCCCTGAGGCAAAATTGACTTGATGCATGGGTTCATGAGGTTCCATGAAGTATATTAGGTAATGTTTTGGATCATTTCCTTGTGCCCAGATGAAAATTTCCATCTGGAGGCTCTGGTCGACCAAAACCCTAATTTGGTGACACTGTCGATCTTGAGACTTGATCCACCTAGAAGGGAGCAGCCTTGTTCTTAATCCTTGAAGTGGGAGTCCTTTTTGATCCATTGTGGATGCTTAAGATATTAGACAAGTTGAAGATCATGTCATTTCTTGATTTATCCTTTGTCTAAGCACTCAGAGAGGGCTTGAAACCCTAATTTTGATTGTAGTGGATGCTCACCCATCTTTGGGGAGACTAATGAAGCATAAAGGTACATCCATATTGTGATGATGATTTTCACAATGATGGGAAATCTAAGTGGTCAAAATTTGGGGTATTACAAGCCCCACCAATATTTTCAAAACAATTCCCTTTTGATTTTGATTCGATATACAGTTGTTATCAAAAATTTCTTTAATTTCTTTAAACAACTAACAATACAACATGGAAGCTTGCTCACTTGTAAGTTTTATCCGCTTTCATTTACTTGCTTTAATATATATATATATATATATATATATATATATATATATATATATATATTGTGGGAAGCTGCACACTGTGAGTCTTCTTTCATTCTTTTAAATACATGTGTCAAATATATATAACTGTATTATGGGAAGCTGCGCATGGTTAGTCTTCTTTCATACCCTTTTAAAATACTTGTCATATATCAACTGTATATATACTAGTATAGTTATTTAGAGTTTTCCCCAGCAACTAGGTCTATAACTAGGTAAAGCCCTGTTGGTCACTCTTAAATACAGACAAAACTAGATCCCCATAGGATATCCAGATACAGTCTTGCCTTCTCTTGGGCTTAAACAATATGGAACAAAGAGAAAGGAAGTATTCTTCGTGAACCTTTTCTCAGACTGTCACCCCTAGAAATTGTCAAAGAAATTCTACTCCCCAGAGTTGATCTATTCTCAGTGAATAGCATCTCTTGAGTTTCTTCAAACCTTAGAACTTTCACTAAATGATCTATTCTCGGTGAATAGCATTTCTTGACCTTTTCTTGGTTTGAGACCCACAGGCTTCCTAAAAGCATCCCCGCCTCCTCTTGGGCTTTGTACAAGGACCCTTCGGCTTCTTAGAAGTTCTCATGCCTTCTCTTGGGCTTAATACAAGGACCCTGACGACCTCTTAAAGGTATAGGACAAAACCTAGTCATCTTTTGCTAGAGCAGTCTTTCCAGTGTCAAACCTCAGATTTAGGGTTGATTCTCATCCCTTAAAACGCCGGCCTCCTCTTGGGCATTGTATAAAAGATAAAACTCTTCCACACCAGTAGACTTGGACAGTCCAACCTTGAGTCTCAAAGAAATTCTCAAGTTCCTTACAAACATAGGAGAAACCCTGGTTACTCTGGAATTAATCTCCAACAGAGCTAAAACCCAGTATCTCTCCCAAAAATCCCCAACCAGGGTCAGGTTATCCCAAATCAGAACCTCAAGGTCTCTGATATCTCAAGTCTTCTGTAATCCTCAGCAAGAGTTGAATCCCCATTTGGACCTGCCTCAGGATCTCAATAACCCCCGGTAGAAGATAACCTCCTCTTAGGTTTTGTATAATGATCTTTCCTCAGCACAGTCAGCCTCCTCTTGGGCTTTTTACAATGATTCTCCCCTAGCGGAGCTAACCTTTTCAGACTCTCTTGTTGAGTCAATCACTTTCCAGACTCTCTTGTTGAGTCAATCACTTCTCAGACTCTCTTTTTGAGTCAATCACTTTTCAGACTCTCTTGTTGAGTCAATCAAACCCTTAGACTCTCTTGTTGAGTTAATAACCTTTTAGTACTCTCTTGTTGAGTCAAATTTTTTTAGCCTCAATCTTTGGCTTTGTACGAGATAGATAAATACTCTCTTGTTGAGTCTATCTTTGTCCGGCCTCATCTCAAGCTTGGCATAAAAATTTCACCTAGCAGGAGTTAGCCTCCTCTCAAGCTGTGTAGAAGGATTTCTCTAGCTTGTTTAGCCACAATCCTGGGCTTGATACAAGACAAAGAACAACGCTCTCTTATTGAGTCAAACCCTTTTATCCTCAATCTTGGGCTTTGTACAAGACATAAATCTCCCTCTCTTGAGCTTGGGACATATATCTTTCCCAGCAGAGTCATTTCGTCCCAGCCGTCCTTTAGGCTTTAAGGAATGATTTTCCCCAAGAAGAGTCAAACTCATTTCAGCCTCAATCTTGGGCTTTGTACAAGACACATAAAAATATCCTCATCAGAGTTAGTTAAATTTCTCATTTCAGCCTTAATCTTGGGCTTTGTACAAGATAGATAATACTCTCCAGCAAGAGTCAAACTCGTTTCAGCCTCAATCTTGGGCTTTATACAAGACACATACAAACCTCCTCGGTGGAGTCAAAATCCCTTTTAGCCTCAATCTTGGGCTTTGTACAAGACAGATTGAACATTTTCCCCGGAGAAGTCAAACTCCTAGCCTCCTCTTAGGCTTTGTATAATGATATCCCTAAAGAGCTAGTCTTTTTTTTTTGCCTAAATCTTGGGCTTTGTACAAAACACCTATATATATATATATATATATATACACTCTCTTGTTAAGTCGGTCTTATCCAAATTTTGGATAAGGATCTCCCTAGTGGAGTCAATCAACCTCTTAGCTTCAACCTTGGGCTTTGATCAAGGCACACAAAAATCAACAATCCCTCTTTAGAGATGACAGGTTCTCTCTCAGTCAAACCTTTTTATCTTCAATCTTGGGCTTTGAACAAGACACAAATAAATAACCTTTTAGCTTTAATCTTGGGCTTTGAACAAGACACCAAAATATCATTTTCCTCCCTTAGAATAGGAGGAACTACGATTGCTCTGATTTCCCTGTTTCGTTTAAACATGAATACGTAGGCATAAGATTGCGAGATCTTAGCGAGCATACTAAACAAAAAATCTAGGTCCAATACCTTCTTACCAATCATAACTTAGGTCTAGTACCTTACCAAAAACAATCGGGAATAACCCGAACATCAATAAAAGCTCACTCACTCACTCATATTTCCCAAGAAACTTTCCCAATCCATTAACAGATAAACACCATTAATTACAAAGCGAGTCCTAAAGCTAATATCCCGTGGATAACCACATATAGGATGGGTAATTGAAAACTCCCCATTGTATAACCTGACCCCAGATCCCCCAATCTCTTTTAAGCCTCTGTTCAGTTAAACATTCACGTGCAAGGTTAGTTTTAGATAGCTTCCCTTTCCCTTCCAGCTTCACGGGATAAATAAGAAATCAGAAAGTAGCACCCTTTATCCTCGAGGAGAAAAACCCAAACTTCAGCGATATGGTGGTCGCGTCACCAACAAAAATCGCTCGCTACAACTGGTCCAGTCTAGATGACTGGATATATTCTTTGATATTTGGTCTGTTTGTAGATATAAGAGTTCTAATGGATCTAGTGAGGGTTTTATGCCTTCTGAATATGTTGTACGGATTCAGAAGTGGAGGAATAGTCTCAGCAATCTGAGCATCACCCGGGACATGGGAATATTCTATTAGGTTTTCTATTTTGTTAGAAATGGTCTTTTTACAGAGTTTTGGAAGCGAGAGAGATGAAGTTGTTACAATGGGTTGAGCGTTTGTAGTTTCAGTTGTGCTCATGGTAAACTGGGTTTCTCTCTTACTCACTCTCATTTTCATGTTTGCACCATATGCACCCCCTCTTCTTAGGCAGGCTCTGATACCATGCTGGTCTGGAGCCCTGCATACCATGAAACTAGTCTTACTTGTATCGTACTCCACCATAATTGCCAACCCTTTTGGACTTACAAGGTGTTTCCCCATACTCATTTCAACTACCATTTCATAATAGCAAGGACCGTAGCAAGGCTCAATGGTCAAAGGCTTTCTGATACACCAAATCCTCATAGAGGCAAGTGTAGAGCATACTAACGTCTTCATGGGGTGACTATGGATAGAACATAAGAACTTAAGTTTTCAGAGAGAAGAGAAATGTTTAGAACATGTTTAGACTGAAAGCACACATATTTTCATTCAATTTCAACTTGAGAAATATGATACAAGAGTCCTCCTTATATAGGTGAGGAGGCTGAAGGAAAGCAATGCAAGCAAGCACTAAAACATACACGTCAAAAGTAAGCACGTGCTACTTTTTGACCTTAAGAACTTAAGGACCCTACCACTAAGCAATAATGGTAGACACACTTATTAAACTGATAAGATACAATTATTTAGATGCACGTCTGTGGCCCCTATTATTTAAATGTCACATCAGTCTTTGATAATGGGTTCATGTGATGGCGACATATTGGGGTCAGATAAGGATTCTTCTGAAAAGTTGCTTATCTTGTAGTATGACTCACAGGATCTGCTATCTCTCATCAGATCTTCATAAAGATTATGCTCAAAGTAGTTTGGAGGGTAGCGTGACTCATACTGGTGGATGTCTGCAATCATGTCTTCAACATTTTCTTCTGGGAGATCAGTTCCTCTGAGAAAGTTCATATTAGGAAATTGTTCTTCCATGATCATCTGAGATTCTTCATTGATTGATCCTGAGCTTTCACCCACTTCATATGTTGACCATGTTGTCCACGGAGGTTTCCAGCATTGAGAATCAAGAACTTCTGATGGCTCTACAAATTGCCATTGAGGAGGAAGGTTTTCATGACTAATACAAGTTGTATTAATCTGACTCTTAACAGGATTATAAAAATTAATTAAATTAACATAAT
Organism: Lathyrus tuberosus; assembly: GCA_022829125.1. NCBI lineage: Eukaryota > Viridiplantae > Streptophyta > Magnoliopsida > Fabales > Fabaceae > Lathyrus > Lathyrus tuberosus. The sequence continues at coordinate 1,265,341 of JALAZF010000323.1, read as the reverse complement.
CCATTAAGGCTTTCAATCCTTCCAAGCTTGTGGGATAATCATTAATGTTTTCCCAAGTGTTGATGTAGCTTTTGCAAACTAACAGTTAGGTTCTGGGATCTGTCTGGTAAGGACGATGGAGGATAAAACTGTCTTGAAGTTACTAAGAGCTTCAACAGTTAGGTTCCTATCCTTGAGATCATTAACGGCTAGGCTAAGACTTTCTCTCCACCAGTTCAATGGAGAAAACCATTCTAGGGCAGTCCAGATTAAGGATCTATGTTTTCTAGGGTTCATCAGATGTTCATACATCGCAACAGTAGGGATAAGGATCGGCGTAGCGTATAAGCTAGTAGCACACCAAAGGTACCATAGTTGATTCTTAGTAAATCTGAATGCAGGATTTTCAAAAATGGTAGGTGGAAAGGAGTATCCGGGAGGAAAGGGTTATGGTCAGGAAGGGCTTTCCTTTTGATGATCTTGAATAGAAAGTAAAAGAGATTGTTCCTGGAAAATTCCTTTTGCTGAGATACAGAGAAGGAGTAATTAACTCCTAGAGGAAGATTCTTGGTAACCGAGGCATTGGCTGGAATAGGACGGTCCATTAAGATTAATGGGAAGGTATGCCTGGTGGTGATGATCTGGATGGGTTTCATGGGTCTGGATAATAGATCAGGGATCACGTTCTGGGTTCCTTTAATGTGTCTCACTATGAAATCGTATCTGGAAAACCAGTCTTTGAGTCTTAGAGTTTGAGGATCTGGGGGCATCTTGTTCTTGAATTCCAGGATCTTTGGAAAGGCTGAATTATCCATCTGGACTTCAAAATGGTAACCTCTGAGGTGGAAATCAAACTTTTGGATTCCCATCTTGACTGCAAGTGCTTCCTTATAGGTGGTGTGGTAATGCTTTTCTGCTTCTTTGAATTGACCACTGGCGTGGCCGCAATAATGTTTCTTACCACCTATTTCTTCAATAAGGACTGCTCCCCAATAGTGATCACTGGCATCAGTCTGGAGGATTATTTTTCCTTCTCCAGGGATTTTGAGTGCAGAAGGAGATTGAGCTATTTCTTTCAAAGCTTTTACAGCTTTGGTTTGTTCTTCTCCCCATGGTGGTGGATTCTTCTTCAGCAATGTTGACAGAGTACTGGTGTACTTGGCTAATCTGGGAATGAAATCTCTGATATAATTGATTATACCGATAAATTGCTGAATCTGCTTGATCGTAAGATTGTCATTAGGAAAATTCAACAACTCTTGAGCAATGTGAGGTTGAGGTTGATATTTCCCTTGAGAGAAATGCATTCCTAAGAAATCAATTTCATTTTGGCCCTATTACCTCTTTTTCTCAGAAAGCATTATTCCATGTTGTTGGGCTATCTTTAGGAACTGGCCCAATAACTGTTTGTGAGTCTTCTCATCTTTGGAGAATAGTAACACGTCATCAATGTAGATGAGAGCACTGTGGAGGATAGGCTCAAATATTTTTGTCATGGCCTTCTGGAATAGTGACGGAGCAACCTTAAGCCCAAAAGGTAAAACAGTCCATTGGTACTGGGCATTAGGAATGCAAAAGGTTGTTTTTGGACGATCCTTTGGGTCAATACCCAATTTCCAAAACCCTGACTTCAAGTCAAACTTGGAATAGATTTGAGCGTCTTTGATGCATACATTCAGAGATGAGGCCTTTGGATTAGGAATCTTATCATCTTGTAGAAAATGGTTCAGGGGTTTGTAATCAATTACAAGTCTTTTCTTTCCTCTGACTTTTTCTGACCTTTTCTCTACGTAGAATGCTTGGCAAGCCCACTCAGATTTTGTGGGTTCTATGAGATCTTGTTCGAGCAGCTGGTTGCATTCTTCTTTTGCCAAGGCATAATCAGAAAGACTCATTCCAGGATGAGTGGCCTTTGTGGGATTAACATCTTCATTGAGTTTAAATGGAAGTTGGACAAAGAACTTCTCATCCTTCCACAATGGTTTCGGGTGGCGGAACCTTTCATGACTGTCAGCACAAAGCTTGAGGAGCATTAACTTGACTTCTTCATATCCCGTAGGAACATTGGATAAGGAGTACAATTTCATAATCTCTGAGAAGGGTCTGAACTCCCTTTTATACTTGATTCTTGTGGCGAGAATTTGAAGTCTTTTGGTTGCCACATAAACGTCCATGCTAATCACAATGTCTTTGGCTGGGAGTTTTGTTCCTGTTACCTTTGTCCAGATAATATAATCTGGAAAGAACTTGATTCCTATTTTATCTCTTGTTATCAAGTTCGTTGTAAAAGTCTCTATATCTACTGCCATAAAGTACGCAGTATGGGATTTCTAGAGCTCAGTTGGCAGGATGTCGGGATTCATCATGGTAATTTGTGCCCCTGTATCCATGTATGCCATAATCCTCTTGGGTCGAGAGAACTTTGCCGCCAGGATATGGATTTCTACACAAGGTAGAGGAGGAGTAGGAAGACAACTTCCTATTTCATTGTAGGAGAATATGGGGACATAATATTCTCCTTCAGAATCCGAGAGGGAGGTTTCTCTAGATGAATAATGTTGGAGGGAGAAGACCATTTCTTCGTCAGCTGAGCTTTGTTCAGAATAAACTGATTTAAGATCTCCTTCAACAGGATGGAGGGAGTTGATAAGTTTTGCAACCTTGTGTCTGTTTTTAGGACACTTTTTGGAATAGTGTCCTTTCTGTCCACAAACAAAACATCTTTGTTGCTTTCCCTTTCCACGAAAGGGTTTCTTCTTGAAAAACTTCACACCCTTTTTCTTTTTCCCTTTATATTCTTTATAGGGTTTAAGTTTCTGCTGATGATGTTTCTTCTTGTTGGGACATCCACACTTCTGCTGATGAAGTTTCTGTTATATGATGTGAATACATGTGATGACATGTTGTGGTGATGAATTGTGGCCGAAAGGCAAATAAGTGCAATGTGTTGTATTTGGTTATATATGCATGTTTATGATTGCATATATGTGTGAAGATGCATTGGTTGTCATGAGTTCTTGTGTGTCAAGCATCATGATATGCATTCTGGTAACGTCCTGAGTGACGGATTGATTCCACAGGGAATCTGCTATAACATTGTGTGCCTTATGCAAAGAGGTGTGAGCGATGATTATAGACGATCGTGTGCCTTATACAAAGAGGTGTGAGCGGTCGGGTTGTGTGCCTTATACAAAGAGGTGTGAGCAATCCATAAACGTCGTGTGCCTTAAAAATAAGAGGTGTGAGCGATCGGATCGGATCGTGTGCCTTAAAAATAAGAGGTGTGAGCGACGGGGAACATCATATGCCCGACGGGGAGTTACATGAATGATCCTAAGTAACGAGCGATGGTTCTAGCAGAGTTCCTGAGTGAACTAGTGATGAGAAATATTGGAGTCGGTACCGCATATGCATTTGTATAGAGTCGTTGTATCGGTCTCTTTGCATCTGCATGAATTATGACTGCATTGTTTATGTGTGGAAAATCATGATTTGAGTGATTATGTGTGGAAATTGTGCATTGATTCGTTATGTGTTGAGATTGTGATAGCATTGGTAATTTGATGTGCATATGTGATAAATGCATTGGTTGTGGATAATATGTTTTATGCGTAGGCATATACTATGTGATGTGTGATGTGTTTCTAAATGCTATGACTTGGTATGCCTTATGTGCAAATATGTGAGTATATTGGATACTTGATATATGCTATATCGTTGGTTAATAGATATATGTTACGTATAGGTGGTATGTTATGTGTATTAGTATGTGGTGTTTGTGGTGAGAATAGTTATGCATGTGAATTGTTATGTATTTGCATATTATTATGCAATCTTGATTTTAGTTGTTAATTCTCACCCTTCTGTTGTTTTATAATGCTCTATGAGGCATTGCAGATTAGTAGTCTTGGAGGCTTTTGTGAAGAATTGTCCTTCGTCCTTTGTCAGTCTGTCTGCTCTGATACGTAGCATGGGAGTCGGGGAACGTTGTTGTTATATGTATACATTTGCTGAATATATTTTGTATTACCTTTGTATGAATGTTTTGACGTTATAAAACGATTTATTTTGTAAAACAAGGCAGTTATGGATCTTTCCGCTTTATTCCATAACTGAACCTTTCCTATTATACGGAAAAAGTTTCCCTTACAGGTTTATTCCATTTTGTGTTATGTATCAAATTTATGAGCAGGGATTTTGTTTTCTTTCTTTAAATGTGGCATTCCTGTTCCTGTCGGAAAAATAAATTTTAGTTACTCTGATTTTATTTATGTATTATTTATTCGCGATGGGAAATGGGGTGTTACATCAGTGGTATCAGAGCAGGTCGGTCCGTCCGGCCATGTTGTTGAGTCAGTTGGTGTGACAGTTGAATACTGTCGATGTTGTTTGTTCCTTAGTACGTGATATGTGTGTGAAACACTGTCAGTACTTTCTGGTCTTTCTTTTCCGTTGTCTGCAGGAGTTAGAATGAGATAAGTGGGGGAGAGGCTGGTACTTCTCCATGTTGCTTCAGGTGTGGAGCGCTGGCTCAGTGTGTTGTGAATTGCAAGATTGTAAGTGTTGTTGGACAGTGTGGTTCCCGGTTCCAGAAGGGATGCGGAGGTAAGGCTTATGTCAACTAAGGATTTGTGCCTTAGGTAGTATGGTGTACAGGATGTAAGGAATACTATTATAGTTTGGCAAAGGCGGTTTGTGCCACATCATGATTGTCGGCTGTCTATTGACAAATTGAGGAACTGATCACCCTTAATCTCTTGTTGATAGCAGACGGGAATTATTTTGGATGGAATAGACGTGTCTGTCCAGCTTTAATAGTGTGTGCAATGGATTGTTTGGATTTAAGAAAATGGTTACGGATTGTTTTGATAAGTTGATGAAGATTCTAATATTGGAAGATGAGACGGATTAGAGGTTTTAATATGTTGGTCAGGTTGGGAAGTCATTGAGATAGAATGATTGGGTTTTATTTAAGGACTGCTTCTCAGAGCGTAGAGATTGAACTTAATTGGACGAAGGTGAATAGTTGAGGTTTATATCTGCTAAGTAAGTAGGAAACTCTTAGTAGGTGGGACTAAGATGTTTGTTTTGTCTGTGATGATAGTGTTTTGGGAAATTGGCAGGAAGTCACAGTGATGGGCCGTCAGTTGTGCACGGTTTTCAGATGTGTTTTTGGATGGAACATTAAGGTGTTGTCTTAGAAGAGCTCCAGCTTTGTTAGTAACAAAAAGGAATGGATGATTGAACGGAATAACAAGTATAATGGTATTGAGACTATGGAAAGCAAAACTTAGAGTTCTGGTGTGGTCTGGAGTCTTTGGAATTTCAGAGTATTAATGGAAATTTTGAGAAGACCCTAGGTGTGGGTGTAATATTTGAGAGTTATTTTTGGTTGGTTGTTGCTACATGTTGGGATTTATGGAATTTAGACTGTTAAGAGAAGAATTGTGTATGGATTACTGACAGATGGATAAGGTAACGATTGAGAATAAGGGTTCACTTTTAGGAATAGATAAGTAGTATTGGTTTGGTTGAGTTTGATTGAAATTATAATTGTTTGGAATGTTTGATAAGAGTGGTGAATTTGTGAGTTGAAGCTTTAATCTATTTAATGTGACTGGTTAGGTTTGTTATCATCGGATTAGGGTGTTATTTACTCGGTTAAACTTGTATGAGAGTAGCCAGTTATCCAGTGGAAAGTTTTGCAAAGGCTTTAAGAATTTATATCTTTTGGATTTTGGTTGGGAATTACAACGTACAGTGGTGTTATTTGGTGTTAGTAATGCGCCTGTAATTTTGTAGAGTGGAGGAATCTTATCTTCCATATTTATTTGGATAAGTTTGTAATGGCTTTGAGTAAGGATATTCGGATATGTTATAAACTCAGAGGAAGAATCAGTAGAGTGTTTGGGAATTGAAGTACAAGTGTTGAAAGGAGACGAAGTTTTATGCTAATTTATTCAAGTGAGAATTTTGGTTGAAAAAGGTTAGTTTTCTTGGATATGATATTTCAGATGAGAGTATGGTTAATAGATCCATCGGAAGTAGATGTAGTTCTACCTGAGAGGTCCCGAAGTTGGTTAAGGAGATTAGAAACTTTTGGGCTCAGTTGGTTGTTACAGAAGGCTATGGAAGACTTTGCTAAGTTCGTACTTCTGTTATCTCAGTTGACTTGCAAAAGGTAAGTCGTTTATTTAGGATGTTCATTGTGAGGAAAGTTACAGAGAGCTGAAATAGAATTTGTCTACGGCTTCAACTTTAATTTTGTGTGACCCTGATAAACTGTTTGTGAGGTGTTGTGATGTGTCCTTGACAAGTTTAGTCATTGTGTTAATGCAAGAGGGTAAAGTCGTGGCTTATGCTTTACGACGAGTGAGGATTTATGAAAGGATCTATATTGTTTTGGATTTGGAATTGGTTGCGGTCATATTGTGTTGGAGAATTTGGAGGTATTATCTTTGTGGTTCTAGGTTCGAAGTGTTTGGTAATCACAAGAGTTTAGAGTGCTTGTTTGGTATGAAGGAATAGAGTATGAGACAACGAGGAAGGTTGGAATTCGTGATGAGTTATGAATTTGGCTTGGATTATCCTTCGGGAAAAGCTAAGGTTGTGCCTGAGGAGTTAAGCCGAAAGTTTTTATGTAAGTCTGTTTTGATGGTCAGAGAATTAGAATGATTTGAGCAATTCCGAGACTTGGGTCTGGTGTGTGAGATAACACAGGAGAGTGTGAGGTTGGGAATATTAATAGTGAATAGTGATTTTTGGTGAATATGAGGAAGAGTTAGACTTTGGACGTGAGATTGGTAGTTTTAATGGTTACGAGTAATTAGAGTGCGCAGAGGATGCGTGGTGTGGCACAATTTGTATTTGCATGTGGGACTTGTAAGAGTACATAGGTTGAATATTGGGAACATGTAGGAGTGATGAGACCATTGGACGTTTCAGAATGGAAGTGTTAGGTGAAAGGTTTAACTATTCTGCATGGATTACTATGTAGATGGATGTCTTGGTTATGTGTTCGATTGGGGAATCGTAGCATTGTTGTAATAATGTTGTGTGAGAAGGATGTTGGTATTGAGGTTATGAAGAGGTTGTTGGGATGTTGTTAAGTCGTGGGACTTAGGTTCTTGCCTTTGTTGTTGTCTCATTTCCATGGTGATGGTAACGATCTTGTGTGTTTCGGTTCAAGAGTGAACCTGTGTGTGTTGTAACTTGTGTATTCTTTGAGTTGTGAGTTGGTCGTCAAGTGCATTGTATGGGCATTGCATCTTGTCGTTGTGGTTGTTGCCGTTGTCGTGTCGTTGTTGCTGTTGCTGTTAGCAAGGTGGTTCGTCAGTTTATGCTATTCGTGGTGTGCCTTTTGTTGGCATGTTAGTTTGTTGGTCAGATGCGAGAGTCGCATCTGGAGTTGTTCGTCTCAGTTATATTTTCGAGGACGAAAATGTCTAAGTGGGGGAGAATTGTAACGCCCCGATTTGTTTAATTGTATTTAATTATTTCAATTATGTGAATTTTGTGAAATGTGTGAATTTATTGTATTTTACCTGCTAATTGAGTTAATTGGTTAATTTCTCTGATAGATAAAATAATTGTATTAAATTATAATTTCTTTTCAACTTTTATTTCCCGAAATATATTTCATCGGTATGTTTATGTTTTATCGCATTTTGAGAGCGTTTGGGAGATATTTGAGCTGAGGGGTATTTTGGTCATTTGGGTAGTAGATATTTTATAAAATAGAAACTTTGAGAGAAAAAGAGAGAAAAGAGAAAGGAAAGAAGAAAAAGAAGAAGAAAGAAAGGGAGAAGAGGAAAAAAAAGGAAAATCGAGAATAGCTCCGTTTCAAGCGCGATTAATCGGGTAAGGGTGAGAAGTTTTAATTTATATCTTGCTTGTGTATGTATATGTGTTGTTTAATATGTGTTTTGGTTGTTTTTACAACTTTTTCTCTAATTGATAAATTGATGAATAATTGTTAGAAATCGATGTTTTCGCGGTTGGAACTCGATATAAACTGCGTAGGATACTTGTTGATTATGTTGGGACATGTTTGGGTTGATATATTGTGATTTGGAAGTGTTTAGATGAGATTTGGAGAGGTTTTGGGGTGAAATTCGTAACAAAATTGATGCAGGAAAAATTCTGGATTTTCACTGCCCATACGCGTATGGGGTAGGGAAATACGCGTATTAGTTAGGGAAATACGCGTATGGCAAGGAAGGAAAATAGGCAATACGCGTATGGGGCTGGGCAATACGCGTATGGCTCAGGGCAATACGCGTATGGCCAGCAGGGGTGCAGAATGTTGTCTTTTCGCGATTACTTTTCTTGTTAAGTCCGTAACTTTTGATCCGTTTATCCGTTTTGAACGTTCTTTATATCGTTGGAAAGCTAATGAAATGTTCTTTCTTATTAAAATGATTTCGAGATTGTTGGCCGATTAAATTATGTCAGGAATCAGGAATAGTGTCGTTTTGTCGACTTTTACCGTATTAACTATGTGTAATTGATGCGTATCATGTAATGTGCTTTTAATATGGATATCGTATAACTTGTATGATGTTATATGATGTGAATACATGTGATGACATGTTATGGTGATGAATTGTGGCCGAAAGGCAAATAAGTGCAATGTGTTGTATTTGGTTATATATGCATGTTTATGATTGCATATATGTGTGAAGATGCATTGGTTGTCATGAGTTCTTGTGTGTCAAGCATCATGATATGCATTCTGGTAACGTCCTGAGTGACGGATTGATTCCACAGGGAATCCGCTATAACATTGTGTGCCTTATGCAAAGAGGTGTGAGCGATGATTATAGACGATCGTGTGCCTTATACAAAGAGGTGTGAGCGGTCGGGTTGTGTGCCTTATACAAAGAGGTGTGAGCAATCCATAAACGTCGTGTGCCTTAAAAATAAGAGGTGTGAGCGATCGGATCGGATCGTGTGCCTTAAAAATAAGAGGTGTGAGCGACGGGGAACATCATATGCCCGACGGGGAGTTACATGAATGATCCTAAGTAACGAGCGATGGTTCTAGCAGAGTTCCTGAGTGAACTAGTGATGAGAAATATTGGAGTCGGTACCGCATATGCATTTGTATAGAGTCGTTGTATCGGTCTCTTTGCATCTGCATGAATTATGACTGCATTGTTTATGTGTGGAAAATCATGATTTGAGTGATTATGTGTGGAAATTGTGCATTGATTCGTTATGTGTTGAGATTGTGATAGCATTGGTAATTTGATGTGCATATGTGATAAATGCATTGGTTGTGGATAATATGTTTTATGCGTAGGCATATACTATGTGATGTGTGATGTGTTTCTAAATGCTATGACTTGGTATGCCTTATGTGCAAATATGTGAGTATATTGGATACTTGATATATGCTATATCGTTGGTTAATAGATATATGTTACGTATAGGTGGTATGTTATGTGTATTAGTATGTGGTGTTTGTGGTGAGAATAGCTATGCATGTGAATTGTTATGTATTTGCATATTATTATGCAATCTTGATTTTAGTTGTTATTTCTCACCCTTCTGTTGTTTTATAATGCTCTATGAGGCATTGCAGATTAGTAGTCTTGGAGGCTTTTGTGAAGAATTGTCCTTCGTCCTTTGTCAGTCTGTCTGCTTTGATACGTAGCATAGGAGTCGAGGAACGTTGTTGTTATATGTATACATTTGCTGAATATATTTTGTATTACCTTTGTATGAATGTTTTGACGTTATAAAATGATTTATTTTGTAAAATAAGGCAGTTATGGATCTTTCCGCTTTATTCCATAACTGAATCTTTCCTATTATATGGAAAAAGTTTCCCTTATAGGTTTATTCCATTTTGTGTTATGTATCAAATTTATGAGCAGGGATTTTGTTTTCTTTCTTTAAATGTGGCATTCCTGTTCCTGTCGGAAAAATAAATTTTAGTTACTCTGATTTTATTTATGTATTATTTATTCGCGATGGGAAATGGGGTGTTACACATGATGCTCCTAGAATGATGATGAAATCTAGGGTCAAAATTTGGGGTATGACAGTTGCCCATATTTAAATAACTTTACTGGATGGCATGAGTGGTGACAACCCTCGTGGAATCAAAGTGAAAGGTATTTAAATATAGAAATAACCAGAAATTTTGCCCCTAGATGGAATGGCTTGTTAAGCTATGGGCAAAACTGACTCTCTATGCAATGTTGGGACAATGCTGACATGCAATGAACTCTAGCATGATTATTCATGATGGAATGCTAAATGCAAGATGCAGCCAAAGGTGAAAGCAAAGGGTCAAGTCAACGACAATGGGTAGCAACTCACTGGGGATGACAAAACACTGGGGAAACTGAGACAAACTGGGGAAATCTAAAGTGATTGATCAACAGGTTCAAGCATAACTGGGTAACAGTTTAGAAGAAAGGATCCTCAATGGAGGTAGTACCAGAAACATGGTCTCCACTAGGGATAAAATAAACTTGGGCTATCTAAAGTGATTGATCAACAAGTTCAGGCATGACCGGCTGACACTCTAGAAGAAAAGATCCTCACTGGGAGTAGAACCAGAAAGATGGTCTCCTTTGGGGATAAAAATAAACCAGTACATCTAAAGTGATTGATCAACAGGTTCAGGCATGACCGACTAACACTCTAGAAGAAAGACAAAATAGGACACAATCCTTAAAGCCTTAGGATTGGACCAAAGAAAAGGGAAAAGTAACATCCTCAAAGCCTTAGGATGAAACAAAGCAAAACATCCTCATTGGAAGTAGAACCAAAAGATGGTCTCCAATGGAGGTATCTAGAATGATTGATCATCAGATTCAAGCATGATCAAGTGACACTCTAAAACAAAAGATAAAACAAGACCCTCACAGCAATAGGATTAAACAAAAGCAGGACCCTCATAGCAATAGGATCATACAAAACAAGACAAAATCCTCATAGAAATAGGATTAAACAAAACGCAATCCTCAAATTCTTAGAATTGGACAAAGCAAAGACAAGACCCTCAAAGCCTTAGGATCAAGCCAAACAAAACTGGACAAAAGAAACATCCTCAAAGCCTTAGGATGAAACAAAGACACAATCCTCAAAGCCTTAGGATTGGACTAAAGCAAGACAAAATTAACATCTTCAAAGCCTTAGGATCAAGCCAAACACAACTGGAGTTTTTAACCAAGAATAAACATCCAAGCCTCTGGAAATTCCTTAAACGAAGAAATCAAACGGGATCTTCAGGAAACATCAAGAAATGTCTAGGGTAATTAAACTCTTCTGTACGTGCCAAAACAATTGGACTTAAACCACAAGCAAAGGTATCATGACCGACTTCAAACGGATCGATGCCAGCAACAACTGGACTTCATGGGGAGACGCCCTTTGTAATTAGATTGGAGAACCATAAAGAATATATAAGCTTCTCAAAAGAGACTGCCACTTATCGTTGAAATAGCAAAACTGGATAAGCATCTCAGGAGAGACTGCCACTTATCTTTGAATTAGCAAAACTGGATAAGCACCTCAGAAGAGACTGCCACTTATCATTGAAATAGCAAAATAAGCTTCTAAAAAAGATTGCCACTTATTGTCCGGGCACTAATTCCAAGAGGATGTTGTAACAACACTGCTGGAAAATAGGATTTTGTCTTCAATGGGGATCTGTAAGTAGATTCTTCTTGGGGCAAAGTGCAAAATAAATGCACGCTCAATCTGGGTTCAATAACCTAGAGAGGTTCAAAAACATAATTTCCAGAGACACAAAGTTCAAACTAGGAACAAGCTAGAGTGAAACAGTCAAACAAGACCCTACCCATTGAGGAATGAGCTCAACTGGGGATTTATCTTATCCAAAACATGGAGAGAGGAGACAAACCCGGTTACTTGGTGGTAACCATAACCAAAGTAAATGAACAAAACACATCAAGGTAGAAAACATGCTCATATGCCAAGAATATGTATGTCATGCTTATGCTGACAAAACAAACAAGGAGAAGAAAACTGGAAATGAAATAAACATCTCGACGAGTACACTCGGCCAAACTCTGCAAGAAGGAAACATCTATCAAGAGATGAATAGAAAGCCACATGTGGAACCACAATACTACTTCAAGGTTTCAACCTTCTTTGGGGAAAAAAGTATTCCACTCGGGGATATAACATCATGACTTCACCTGAGGGATTGCCATCATGGATCTGATTTCCTTGTTGGAAGAGAAATATCCACTGGAAAAGGGTCATCATGACTAGAGACTTCATTGGGGATAAAATAAACATCCGTCTCATTGGGGAAGCACAGACCAAAGTCGTGGTTGTAGTTGTCTAAGTTGAACTCCATGAGGGATAAATAAATAAATCTAGTTTGCTGGGGACGAAAGGAGTCACAGGAAATCACCAGGGAATGAGGAGTTCAAAGATTCACTAAGGAACACCAGAGTCCAAAAATTCACTAGGAGACATACATCCATTTCACTTGGGGAAGTATGAAGCCAAGGTAGCTTATCGGGGAAAATAGGGTAACTTTAGTGAGGAACAAAGATGACTCCACTGAGGAGCAAATCCTCAACATCAATAAACATGCACCATATGATGTACACTGAGGAGGTTCATGATCAACGAATCAATCAACAAATGTTGTTAGTTTATGCTTCGTTGGGGATTTTTGTTAAAAAGGTCTAAAAGTGCTTCTACATCATTAAGACTTCTTGGAGATTCACAACCCTACTGGAGATTAGGAAGCTTCATCGGGGACTTTAAAAGAGATGTAATCCGGTTGATTTGTAAACATATCTTCTCAAATAAAGAGAAGATCATCTGAATATTCACCAAGCTTCTCAGAGAAGTACCATTTGATAAAAGTAAATTGAGTAATGGACTTGTTGGGGGAATCATTACCAGTTGTAGTAAAATCCTTGTAAAGGGATATCTCAAATAAAAGGTTAAAGAGTCACCAAAAATGGATAAGCTTCTCACAAGAGACTGCCACTTATCATTGTAAATGTTGACGAACCACCATTAACGAATAAGCTTATCAAAAGAGATTGTCACTTATCTTTGTAAGGATTGAGGAACCGCAGGAACGGACAAGCTTCTCAAAAGAGACAGCCACTTATCGTTGGGGTATGATGACGTCTACACTGAAAAACTACATGGTGGACAACAACAAATCTTGTGACCAAGACCAACTTCAATTCTCAAATTCCCCATATCACATGGTTTATGAGAAGACGTCATCTCAAGAGGACTTTAGAGAAAATTGGCTATAACAATGCCTTAGTGTCTTCAAACTCTTGGAAAGATTCGTCGAATCTCGACGTAACTGCCCCAGATTGGTGGTATTCTGCACAACAGAAACTTTGAACTTGTCCCTCAGGGATAGTCAGACTGTAATAGCGACAACTGGGAAGTAACTTGAACAAGGGAGTCAATGACGATTGGGCTTTGCATATCAATAACAATTATATTTCGCCAAACAATGCCAGTAATGAACGGGAAACAGTTTGGCCCTGCTTAGCAAAGTCTTTAAGAAACATGCCCCTTTGTGGCTTAAACTTGCCCCTATTAGTGGGTCCTTGAAGTTATTACCTTGAATGGAGTTGGGAAGCAACAATGGCTTGCCCCAATATCTTGAAATTTGAAGAGGTCTGCCCCTGATTGACCAATTCATGGGATGGTTTGTTTTTTATTGTCTGACCTTTGGCAAGCGGGCTCATTATGCTCTTTGTGATAGCTCACTCTAGTCTGAATTTTTAGAAGATTCAACCTTTGATTAGCCGACCCTTGAAGTGGTTGATTCGGATTGACAGATTCTCAAATTGGTTCGCCCCTGGGTGGACCTTTTTTTTTACCAAGTCAAATTCCCTAACTGGCTGCATTTGTTAGGATTCCTTTGACGTTGAATTGACTTGCAAACGGTATTGTTCATTTAAAAATTGGCAATTTTAATGCAACATTCATCCAAACTTTTGAAATCAAAATTTATTGATATGGCGTATAGTGGAATGAGTCAATGAAATAAATGAAGTGTATCTAGCCATTTACAGAATGACAGATGAGATGATCAACACAAATAACTAATGAAGATCATTAGGTGTCAGGTTAAAGACTCAAAGTTTATTTGTACCCACCCAATCTTCGTAATGAACTTCCGTCCTACGCTCAGTTAACTTGGACTATACACTCAGGTTCCTATAGGCTAGAAATTGCACTGATGATAGTTGATGATGGTTTATGGACCAATTTCCGTGACCCCACCAATCCTGAGATGGTGAGATCCTCGTGAACCATGCTAGTGCCACTTTTGAATTTCTAATATTTATCCTATGATGCTTAAAAGGAAGGGGAAGGAATATAAATTAACCCTGCGTGCAATTTTTTTTTCTACAAATGCAAAGAGATCTGGAATTGGAGGTCGGTTATACTGAGGGAAGCTATTAACATCCTAAGTATCTATAGTACTCTATAGGAACCTTTTATACATTTTTTTACTATTAGTTAACTTATTTACTTAAGTTGTTTACTGTTGATTGGGAAAGTTTTAACCTATGGGTGAGAATGAGAATATGTGATGTTTTTGGGAGTTTTTGTTTTCTGAAAGGTACGGGGACTTAAGGGGTTTTATTTAAAGGTGTGCTCGCTAAGATCTTGTAATCTTATGCCTACGTATTCCCAAAAAAAAGACTTTGGGAAATCAAAGTGTTCGTAGTTCCACCTAACTATGGGTGGAATTTGTATCTTGTTCAAAGCCCAAGATGTTGAAGCTAAAAGGGTGTTTGTGTATCTTGTTCAAAGCCCAAGATGATGAAGCTAAAAATTTTGTTGGTTTGAAAGAAAAGACAAATTGTCATTCTTAAGGGAGATATCCCACCTATTCATCATAAACATTTGAGAATAATATCATAAGGGAAGAAGCTTTGAACTTGGATGCTAAATAATCCTAAGCAATGCGACATCTTCCTTTATGAGTCTTTGCATGCTAAGAGAGAGACTTTAAATTGGATATAGTATCAACAAGTGTGCCAATTACATCACTTAGATGAAAGAAAAGTTTTGGACCATGATAAGAGAAGGACTTCAGCTTGGATTTTGAATCAACAAGTGTGCCACTTACATCACTTATATGGAAAGAAAGTTTTTGATGTTTGATTTTGAATCGTGGTGTATAGAAGAGATATCTTCCTACAGAGATGACTCAATGTCTCATCTCTGGGGATAAGTTTATTTATTTGAGTATCTTGTTCAAAGCCCAAGATGTGAAGCTAAAAAGTTTATTTGTTTGTAGCCTGAGGGAGGCTGACTCAATTGGGGGGAGTTTTAAATTGATGGTAGCTTGTATGAAGCCCAAGAGGAGACTGTGATGTATTTAAGAAGACTGAAGGGTCCTTGTATGAAGCCCAAGAGGAGGCTGGCTTAACTGGGGGGAGTTTTGAATTGATGGTAGCTTGTATGAAGCCCAGGAGGAGGTTGTGATGAAGTTGACTTCATCAAAAGGGGAACTAGGGTTTGAACATAAGTTTGTAGTTGAGGGAACCCTAATGTTCTGAGCTAAGTCTAAGCTTAAGGATGGGTTGTTTATAAATGTCAAGAGAAACTTAATATGAACGAGTACATGACAAGTATTTGACAAGTATAGACATGAATTGAAAAGGTGATGGGTCTTACACTCTTATAGAGGTCCATGGTTAGACTTGAAAAGATGATGAGTCTTACACTCTTATAGAGGCCCATGGTTAGGCTTGAAAAGATGATGGGTCTTACACTCTTAACAGAGGCCCATGGTCAGACTTGAAAAGATGATGGGTCTTACACTCTTATAGAGGCCCATGTCTAAGTATGTTGATATTGAAAATGTGATGGGTCTTACACTCTTAACAGAGGCCCATGTCTAAGGACGTTGATATTGAAACTGTGATGGGTCTTACACTCTTAACAGAGGCCTATGTTTAAGCATGTTGACTTGAAAAGATGATGGGTCTTACACTCTGAACAGAGGCCTATGGTTAAGCATGTTGATATTGAAACTGTGATGGGTCTTACACTCTTAACAAAGGCCCATGTAGTTTGAAGTTTGAATGCCACTAGGGTTGTGTTTGATGAAAAGTTGAAGATTAAGGTTGAACTATTGAAAGACTTGAGAAATTGAAGAAAGTTTTGAGGAGGAGGGGAGGGACTTACACTCTAATAGAGGCCCATGTAGTTGTTTAAGAAGTTTGAAAATTTTTTTTATCAAGATGAAACCCTAATGAAAGTTTTAATCAAAAGCATTTTCAAAAGGAAATGATTTAAACATGATATAAATGATGTGTAAGTCAAGATAAACATGTTGTGATCTTGTATCAATGTTTTAAACAAAGTATATTTATCCATATGAGAATAAAAAATGAATTAGGTTTGAAAGAATTAGAAAGAAAATCAAAATTTCAAGGTTTTAAACCTAAAAAATCACTTATTTTCAACTTAATAAAAAGTGATTAAATAAATTCTTTTTTTTTTGGAATTTTTTGATGGATTAAAATAATAAAGTGTATAAGTGATATGTGTGAAAAAATTTGAGTCAAAAAGAATTAATTTGATAGGAGAAATAGAGGTTTGAATTTTGGAATAAAAATAGGAAAAATATGAAAATTAGTTTAAAAAATGGTATGGGTGGGATTTGAACCCACGTCACCAAGGACATAACCAGCAAAACACGCCCTTGCCAACTGAGCCAACGTGCGTTTGTGCTAAATAAACACAACCATTCAAATAAATATGAAAGTTACGTGCCAAAATTCAAAAATACGCGCCATGGCCTTCATCTTCTTCCTCGGGCTCTAGATTTGCAGAAAGGGGTCTATCTCCCTCAATATGTAAAGATTTTGAAAGATGTAAACATGAAACTTATTCATTTTTAAATAAGGAATCGAATCGCAGTTTTTAATTTCATTTATTTTTAGTGTGGAGTGAATTATCCAGCATGAACCAGATGAACCCTAGTTTTGCAAAAACTATAATGAAATCCTATACACGTAATATAAATGACAATTAATTGAGGGTAAATGATCTATGAACTACCAGGAACACAATGGTAACTTGAAATAACATTTATGATGCATGAATCATAGAGTTTGAAAAGTTCAGGCTTACCTTGCAAAAGGAAATCGAATCCTCAGTTGGAGGTGTTACATATGTGATTTGATGATCTGGACAACTTCCTTGGACCTCAAGGATTGTGTTGAGATGCTTAGAACAAGTTGAAACCTCCTAGATTGCTTGGCTCGAATACAACTGCAGCTTGATCAAGGTGAGATGTGATCTTGATGAATTTTGATGTTACAGAAATTGTTTAAGTGTTTGGATCACTTCTACATGATGTATGTGAAGTGTTTGAATCGAAAGTTTGAGTGGAAAAGCTCTGGTTTTGAAAATTCGAATCTCACTCTTTGGAATTTTGAAACTTTGAAGTGAAAGAGGAAGGATGAGAAAACAAGTGTTATGATTGTTTTGGTGTGTTCTGAATGATCAAATGTGGCCTCTATTTATAGGGGAAAAGATTTTTTTTGGAGGAATAGTGATGGTTGAAAGATGAGCTCAATGTTCAATGGTTTTGGCAATGCATCATTACTTCTATCTCAAGGTACCTTATCTCTTCCACTAGCCTAGCTCTCCTTTTGACCAATTTCACATTCTGCAGATGTTTTTAATGTTGTTTAATAATGCATCTTGACTGGTGAGAGTGGTTTCTTTGATAATGCACTATTCCATATAAATGCCTCTTAAATTCAAGGCTTAAGTGATGATGTCTCATCATTTCAAAGGGATTCCTATTGACTTAGTGGCTCTATCTTGCAGGTTTGGGATGATTCATTCAGATTCTTGTTGAATGAGATTGTATGATCATCACACTTGGACTCAAGAAATCGTGCATCACAAGTAATGCTAAATCTGCCTTACCAAAATAGTTGCATCAAGGCATATTGTGCACTCCATATCTCCTAGCTCAAATGGAATTAGATTGTGTTCTTGGACATTTTGGAAAGCTGAGATGTCATACTTCAACTTTGATGCTTGAATTTGGTCTTAATTCATCTTGAATCATGGTGAAAAATAGCTTTAAAGTTGGCTCCAACACAAGACATATTCTGTCTAAAATTTTTCTAAGTGTCAAAGATCAAAAAGTGTGGAAACCCTAACTTCATGGCCTCATATCTTAAAATCTATGCCCTTTTTGGGAATCCATCCTAAGTGAAAAAGTTGTAGTATGTAACAAGCTCTTCAATTTGATATTTGGATCAAAGAAAATGGTTACTTGGTTTGGAAGTTATGGTTTTGGAAAGTAGGGCAAAAATCATTATTTTTCATGACTTAGAAAAATTTCAAGTTCTCCATGGTTGCCCTTTTTACAAGTAACCTCACTTTTCTTAATTTTTATTGATTAATCATGATCCAAATCACACATTAACATTGTTCTTGACTTGAAGAGGCCATGTTTGACCAAAAATTTCAAAAGTCAAACCTGATTTTGACCACAGTTGACTTTTTGTATCAGATGAATATAGGTAGCACTTAAGAAAGCGCTTTTTGAAAAGCGCCCTCTAAGGCTATTTATGAATTAAAATATAAAACACATTTCATATCATTTTCTTAAACTTCTTTTCATTTTCTGCTCTCGACCGTTTCTTTCTGCTGAAACCCTTGCTTTCGTCCATTCTTGCCATTGTCGTCGTCCATTGCCGTTGTGAAGAAAACCTTGCCATTTCCATTGTCGTCGTCCATTGCCGTCGTGAAGAAGAATACGAAAACGAAGAAGAGGTACGTTGTTGTTTCTTACATTGTTGTCGTCATTGTTGTTGTTGTTAGGTCGTTCTTGATGTTGCCGTCGTGAAGAAAACGTCAAATAGTTAGGTCTTTCTTGCTGTTGTTGTTTTATGGGATAGTATTCACAAAACTATATCTTGTTGTTAATCCCCATTCACGTTTTCTGCAAACCATTCTCTTCATTTTCTTTGATACCTAGTTCTTTTATATTCATGTAGCTTTGAAATTCATGATATCATCGTTAACTTGCACAGCATTATGTCTTCAATTTTCTATGCTTTTGATTGGTTTTCTGAAATGAAATGAAGTTACTGCATATTTTTTTACTTGAATGTAATTTAAGTGAGTCTCTTTGCTGTTTTTAAGTTAATGTTTCTTTTGTCAACCGCAAATCTGAAATATGTTTGAAGCTTCTATTTTGTCATAGGCCAATCCGACAAACGTTCGAAACTTCTATTTTGTCAGTATTGTTTGTTTATTTATAGGCAGAATGAGTAAAAGACCTATAAATTTGTACTGCTTTGCACAATGGAATTTGGACAAACTGCTATTCTTTTATGTAACACTATTTAGTATAAAATGTTGTCAAATAGTTCCTATAGCGACGATGTAGCACTATTGTGTAGCGAAATTTTATCAATCAGCTATTTGCCGCTATCCACATTTGACATTGCTGGTCTTGTGATGATATTGTATGCTTTTATAAATTAGTTCCTATATCATTCAATGGATTATGGATTATGGATTTTTATATTTGTCATTTAATTTTTGTTTTTTTCTTTCTTACAGGTCAAATGGCTAGTAACCAGGACGACACACACGAGACACATGATGAAAATGAAGCTCAGAATGAACCTTCGAATGTAGAAAGTGAAATAAAACGTGGAATAACTATTATGAAGTCAATCATCCGTGCTAGAGATAAAGGGATCAAGTTTGATGTACATTGGAGTGATGAGAACCAACTAATTGAGCCTAACGGTTCAATGTTGTCTTCATACATTGGTTCACTTGTCCGTCAGCATATTCCAATTATCAGTGATAATTGGAGGAGTCCAAAGTTGAAAGCTGGTAAAGATAAGATATGGACTGAGATACAGGTACTTTAATTTACTTATACTAACGCACTTTATGTTTATATGTTTATAAGATAAGATAAGTCTTTAATTTACTTATACTAACACACTTTATGTTTATATGTGTATGTTTTTTTGTAGAGGTCTTTTAATATTGATGAAAGCCGTAAAAAATATTGTCTTCAGTTGGCCAAAAAGAGACACAGAGGGTTCCGAGCCTTATTATCAAACAAATATCTTAGGGATGCGGATAAATATTTTGTTGAAGCAGAACTTCCACAGTTGTATGCGGACGTGATTGAACCCGAAGAATGGAGCACGTTTGTAGCCAAACGGAAAACCGAAAAATTCAATGTAATGTTATCTTGTCATGTCTATTAATTGTATTATATACTTGTTGCATTAGTTTGTTCTGGTATGACTTAAACTTGTTTATCCAGGATTTGAGTGCCATTAATCGCCAAAGAGCATCAAAACCCGCGTATCCATACAGAAAAGGGCGTTTGGGATATGCACGGTTACAACAAAAAATGGTAAGTATATATTAATACTATGATTTTATTAATTGTATTATTGTGTTATACTTGATGAATTTATTATTTAACTAATGTGTAGTTAGAAGAGACGAAAAGTGAAGAATCATCACTTCTGGTACATGTTTTGTGGAAGGAAGCTCGTGTGGGTAAGGATGGAGTTGTTAGGGAAGATGTTCAGCATGTTTATGATGAATGTGTAAGTATAACATTAAGTTGCATGACTCAGTTTTAGAGGTTACATTGCTGCGAGATGCAATAGGTTCGTTTGTTGCATGGCCGTTAGACCTCATTTCCATAGATGATGAGGTATGTTGAAAACCATTACGAATCTCTTAGTATTCAAATGTCAAATCTAAACGATTATGAAAATCATTCTGAACCATTACTTACATTTTTTTTACATGGTAATGTTAGACTCCTACAAAACCCGCAACTAAGAATAAAGGGGTTTTGCGGCAAAACGAGTCTGTTGAATCACAAAGAGAGGTACATTTTAAGTGTTATTCTATTATCCGAATTCAAAAGTTTCATGATTTTCTACTTTACCTAACTTATATGATTGTTAGGTTCCTGCTCAAGCTTCACAACATGCTAGCAAGAAAAAAGCTCCTACTAGGACCGTGCAGGCAAAAAG
The DNA here is from genome assembly GCA_022829125.1 of Lathyrus tuberosus. NCBI lineage: Eukaryota > Viridiplantae > Streptophyta > Magnoliopsida > Fabales > Fabaceae > Lathyrus > Lathyrus tuberosus. The sequence goes on along the minus strand of JALAZF010000323.1, from coordinate 1,244,315 downwards.
AGCTCCTCCTCGCTTTCAGTCATGTCTAGAAACACTTATGACAATGTCAGATTTGATGGATGGTGCTATTCGTCAAATAGAGATGGAAGAAGGTGTTTTTGGTTTTCCTCATTCCGAGATAATCGGAAGAGAGGACATGGAGCAGATTTTCAAGCATATTGAATTAGGCATCGGTGTTATGCATTCATACATCTGGTACTCCGATCAATCTATTATTTATTTAGTTGAACAATTGATTTACACATTTCAATGAAAATAGTATAATGTTTATTATGTTTTTATTTAAGGTGCTTGTATGAAAAATTGATGCGGGGGACGGAATTGTCAAACAGATTCCGTTTCTTCTCTTGCACCCTTATCAATGCACCAGCAATTAGTATGAATGCACTTTCAGTAAGAGACCACTTAACTGAGAGATTTATGGCCAGCAAGACAGAAAGTTTGTTTCTTTTACCGTATAATACTGGAAACGGATATGATTTTCATTCTAATCTTTAATTTATATCTTTTGCGTAGAAATTATCCATCTAAACTTTTGTTATATTTTACAGTGGACACTGGTTGTTGGTTGCCATTAATCCTACAAGAGAAGTGGTCTATTATCTGAATTCATTGGATACTGATTGGTCAATATATCAGGATATGAAGGATATGGTTGATACGTAAGTGAGATTGTTTGAAATATTCGTGTCTATTTGTATATTTAATTATTTCTGTGAGATTGTTCTAAATTTACGTTTTTCTTTTATAGAGCAATACTCGTATACCGAGCACAAAGAGAATCTCGAGTAGCACGGGCTAAAGCAACCAACGTTACATGGGTCAAAATGGAGGTATATTAATTTTCACAATGTTGCTTATTAGTGATGCTACTTGATAACACAAAACAACTATATATTAATTCTTATTTGTTTGTCTATGTGTAGTGCCCTCGTCAGCGTAATGGCATAGACTGCGGGTATTTCGTTTTGAGGTTTATGAGAGAAATCCTTCAAATGGATTGATTAGAGATTCCTATTACGGTATGCATGGATTTATAACTTAGGATTTATTTTAATATTTATCGGATATGTCATATAATTTTTTATTTTTAACTAAATCATGCATATTTTGTTTTGTTATGTAGTACTTTGATGAATACGCGTGTTCTCATTACACGAAGGATAAATTGCAAGAAATTAAGGAGGAATTGTGCGAATACCTTATTGAAAAAAGAATCCTATATATATATATAAGGTATAGGATTATGGGATTATGTGAATGTATAGTTTTGTGAATGGTTTATTTTATGGGATAGTATAGTTTTGTGAATGGTTTATGTTATTTATGTGATTTATGTGATTTATGGGATTATGTGAATGTATAGTTTTGTGAATGGTTTATTTTATGGGATAGTATAGTTTTGTGAATGGGATAGTATAGCACAGATATTAGTTTTATGTGGTTTATGTGATTTATGGGATAGTATAGTTTTGTGAATGGTTTATGTTATTTATGTGATTTATGTGATTTATGGGATTATGTGAATGTATAGTTGTGAATGGTTATGTGCTTTGTATCCCCAAATGGGTTATTGATACATAAAAGTATACATACATATGATGCTAATGAAATGAAAATGATGTGGGATCTTAGGGTCAAAGTTAGGGTATGACATGGTTCAGAAATCGAGGGCATTTTGCAATGCCAATCACTACTTTCTTACAACATTTGGTTGTTTTTGTCATTGAGGACTTTCAGGGTGAAGGATTTAAAGACTTCCTATTTTTATTATCCCTAACTTTTGCCTGAACTATTTCTTTTGACATTTACAGTCAGCAGGATGCCCCAGTTTTGCCTAAGTCTCCTTCATAGGTCTTGACTTAACGACCTTTTTCTTTTTGATTTTCTTCTCTCTTTTTTTATTTTTGTTTTGAGAAGGAAGGTGACTGCCTGTTTTAATGATTACGGTGAATCATCATCGACTTTTTGACTTGGAAAACATCTTCGACATTTGCTTGCTGTGTACGAAGGAAAACTTATGAATGCAAATTGTATATGAAAGGTGTCTTGCATGACCACACAACCAAGTTAAACTGGGAATTACGCATCCCAAGGTTTAGATTGTGGTTTTTTTTTAAAGAAAGAAACTCCTACTTCTAGGCTCGAATGGGTTGACAAGGGATTAACTTCCTTATTTCTCCAGTGTTTGGGATTTTGAAACAATGGCTTACATCATCGGCAAGGTTGTTAATTGAAAGCATATCACAGTAATTCCAAGTATCTGGTTTTCATCATTCTCCTTCCAATCTTTGTTAAAACAACAGTTTAATAAAGATAAGTGGATGAGAAAAATATATCTTTTGGTTTTTATAATAACAGTGGAAGAAAATGAGTGAATACGAATGATTCAAAAGATGCATAAATATTTCATTAATCTTTCCAATTCAAAACACAACAATGCTTACAAGCAAATATAAAATCAACATGCAAAGAAATTACAATGAAAAATGTTGAAACAAACAAAAGATGGCCAGCTTTTAGGGAATCGACTTCAACAAACTTGATCCTCAAACTTTAGGGAATGACTTATGAATTTGGATTCATGCCTCACGCTCCGTGCACTGGAAAGATAACATGCGGGGTATTATCAGGGAAGGATAAAATCTTCAGATCAATCAACTCTCGTACCCTATGTTTCAAAGCATGACAACCCTCCAAATCATGTCTGGGAGCACCCTTGTGGAAAGGACAATGCTCATTAGGATTAAACCAAGGGGGTATAGGATCAGGAGGAGGTCCTAGAGGCCTTTGAAACACTAGTTCTTTTTCCAATAAAGAAGGATAAAGCTCAGTGTACGTCATTGGAATCGGATGAAAAGGCGGTCTACTCCCTTGTCTCCTTTTCTGGTTGAGAACACCTTGCGGACGAGGAGCCTGAGCTCTTGGCAGTTGATAACCTGGCACTACAGGCGTTCGTTGATGCGGACGGGGAACCTTAACCCGTTGATCTTGACTCTGATGCTCTTAGGGGAAGATAGCCATAGGATGTCGATGTGATGATCTGACATTCAAAGGCTGAAGATGACACCTTGAAGGAGGTCCATGAGTTGGCAAGTGAGGAGTTTCCATGTGGAATGGCTCTTGATTTAGAGTAACACTAGATGCACGTAGAAGATTATCTCCCTTTACTGTAAAAATGGGCACAGAGTGACCCTCTTTTGTTAACAAAGCTTTTAAGGTTTCCAAGACCCAATTCATTTGACTTCAGAATATTGATTTCCTCTTTCAGCGCTTCTTGACCCTTTATTAGTTCTCTCATCGTTGTCATATGTTCCAAACACGTGCTAGGAATCACCTCTTGGAATTACTATGAAGAGGATGGCCAAGCATTATGTCTGAGAAATGCCAATGAGATGCAAATATGGTGATATGGGCATGCAATGCAAATGCAAGCTTAATGGTTTCAAGGAACTCAAAAGTGAGTTGCAAACATTTTGGAGAAAAAATTGAAAAGTTTCATTACATAATCCATGATCTCTATTGATTTTCTTTTTGCAAAGAAATGAACAACTGAGTTCCTTGAAACCAAAGGGTTATTCATGAATGCATGAGTGTATGTTAATGAAATGCATACAAACAAGGTTACACACAAGTTTTAAACAATAAGCATGGAGTTAAGGTTTAACCCTCCCATAAGGATATGTACTGTTATTTCTATGCTTTTGTGGTTGGCATTTATTTTGTTAAAACTATTATAGCAGTAAGATGTTGAATCTTAATGTTCTAAGTGGCTGCTTTCAACATGTCGGATGAAGATGTCCCATACCAGCTCATAGGACATCGCGTTGTGGATCAGTTTTAATGCAGATTCTGTTTGTGTGAATTGTTACTGAATATTCTGTGAATATTTGGTTATCCTATGTGGCATCCAAAGCATTTTTGGATTGTGGTTATTTGGTGGTTTTCGGATTTGCTGCTGTTTCTAATTATGGAGACATAATAGGAAACTTTGGATTGAAGACCTATTTTGTTGGAGTTATTCTTACAGATTTGTGAGCAGTCTAATTGTTGTGTTTTTGAAGCCCAATTCAGTCCAGATTAATTGCTATATATTAACTGATGTAAACCTAGTTTTAGGTGTGGAACTTACTTGTGTTTTTAGGGTTTTCGAGTGTATTTTGTGAGCCTAACTAGTATCATTCTGATAACAGTATAAGGACTGATTTCTTGTGTTGTAAATTCTGTCAAGTTACTCATAAGCTTTTAAGCATTGAGTTTCTTGTGTGTCAATCCTCATAAGCTGTGAAGTATTGAGGATTGTGTGATTTGAAAATGTGTCTTTTGTTTTTGTTTCTTGTGTGGAAAGGTACCAATCACGGGCTGTGATTGTAGAGGGATTTGAGGAGGGCCTCATACCTAGGTGAGTCTTAGGTAGAAGTCATATAAAGGGTAGTGATTAAGTGAGCAGATTATCCGGTGTTTGTATGATCTGTGAATTGATACTATAGTATATTGATTTCGTCCCTGGCTTGGTAGCCCCCAGAGTAGGTGTGTTAGACCGAACTGGGTAAACATATCATGTGTTATTTACTTTCTGCACTGTTAGTTTTATTTGTTATCTTGTTCATTGTGTTAGATATCAGTGTCTCAACATCCGTATAGGACATCTGATATCTGTGCCAGAATTTCAATTGGCATCTTGAGCTTGCACCCTTAATTGGTTCTGGGTGAGATTCAGGGAAGGTACTTTCTGGTACAATGGACAAGGATGGAGGATTTCTGAACAAACCACCTTTGCTTGATGGTTCCAACTATGACTATTGGAAACCAAGGATGATAGCTTTCATCAAATCCATGGATGATCAAGCATGGAAAGCTGTTATAAAAGGATGGGAGTCCCCCTAAGATTAAAGATGAAAAAGGTACCCCTACTGATGTGGTGAAGGAAGAGGAAGACTGGGATGATGCAGATTACAAAGGATCCATAGGGAATTCCAAATCCATGAATGCATTGTTTAATGGTGTTAACAAGAATATATTCAGGTTGATTGAACATTGCACCATTGCTAAAGAGGCTTGGCAGGTCTTGAAGATTGCTCATGAAGGGACCTCAAAAGTAAAGATGTCAAAACTTCAGATTCTCACTACCAGGTTTGAAAATTTGAAGATGAAGGAAGATGAGAGCATTCATGACTTTCACATGAACATTATTGAGATAGCTAATGCTTCAAGTGCTCTAGGTGAGAAGATGTTTGACAGTAAACTGGTCAGAAAAATCCCCAGATCTCTACCTAAGAGGTTTGACATGAAAGTGACTGCTATTGAGGAAGCTCAGGACATAGATAAAATGAAAGTGGATGAACTTGTGGGATCACTTCAAACATTTGAATTGGGGATCAGTGAAAAGACTGAAAAGAAGAAGAGTATAACTTTTGTGTCAAAGGCAAGTGATTCAGAAAGGGAAAGTAATCTGGATAGAGATGAAGGCCTCTCAGAAGATCTGGTGTTACTAGGCAAACAATTTAACAAAGTACTCAGAATGGTGGATTGGAAGTCAAGATCAAATGTTAAGGACAAGCCATCTGACATCAGTAAAAATCAGAATGCTGGGAGAAATACCAGTGCTGAAGGTAATTCTAACCAAGATAGAGGAGCTCAGTGTCATGAGTGTGAAGGTTTTGGGCATATAAAGTCTGAGTGCCCCACATATCTCAAGAGGCAAAAGAAGGGCCTATCAGTCTCATGGTCAGAAGACGATTCTGAAACTGAAACTGATGAGAAGTCTGGTAAGAGGGTCACAGCATTAACAGGTGTGTGTGAGTCTGATGAAGAATCAGTCAGTGATGATCTTACTTTTGAAGAGCTAGCTGCTTCCTATAAGAACTTATGCATCAAAAGTGAAGAAGTGTGTCAGCAGAAAGAAGAACAAACGAAAATCACTGCTCATCTAAAAGCTGAAAAGGTAGAGCATCTGGCTACTATCTCTGATCTAAAAAGTGAAGTGGTCATTCTGAACTCTAAACTGGATAATGTCATCAAGATAGTCAGAATGCTTAATAGCAGCTCTGATGTGCTTGATGAGATTCTGAAGTCAGGGAGAGATGTTGGAGATGTTAGGGGTCTAGGGTTTGAAAGTTCCAGCGAGATGGACAAGGGAAAATGGCCTGAAGTGACACCTGCTCAACCTGAGAAAGAGTCAAAGATGTCGTATAACATGTTGCAACATCCTCGTATACATCAGAAGAATGTGACAAGAAGAAAGAATCAAAGATGGAAATGCCACTATTGTGGGAGGCTTGGCCATATAAAACCCTTCTGCTACAGATTATATGGCTACCCCAAGACTGGCTTACAGTCCAGTAGGAAACGAGAGTGGGTTGGGGCAACAAAAGTGTGGACTCCTAAGAGTAGTGCAGAGGAACACATAGCTCATAAGTCCTTCAGTGTCTTTGCAAGGGACAAGTGGTACTTCGACAGTGGATGTTCCAGGCACATGACTGGTATCATGGGATGTCTGTCAGATGTTGAGTCTCATCCTGTTAACTACGTGACCTTTGGTAATGGATCAAAAGGGAGAGTAATAGGTGTTGGAAAACTGGACTGTGCAGGTCACCCCAATCTGGAGGAGGTTTTACTTGTTGAAGGTTTAGATGCAAACTTGATCAGCATAAGTCAATTATGTGATCAAGGTCTCAAGGTCAACTTCACCAATTCTGAATGTCTGATAACAAACAAGAAGGGCAAGGTTATCATGAGAGGTAAGAGAGCGTCGGACAATTGTTATCTGTGGAATTCTGAGAACACTGAATTAAGCTTGGAGACTAAGAAAGATATTGGAAAAACTATCAAGTTAGAACAGGTGCTGATAAATTGTAAAGCCACTCATGATGTTTGCTTGGTGAAATGTAATAATGAGCTTAAAATTAGTAAGTATGCCAGCAAGGTAAGTTTAGAAGAAGAATTTGATAAATGTGGACTTGAGGCGAGTCGGATAATCAAATTCTGTGAATACCGCTCTATTATGGGCCCAGTCCTTAAAAGTATAAATAGGCGGGCAAACACACCATATTTTCAGCAAACTTACTCTTCACAAATTTCTCTTGCCCTTTCTCTTCAAAACTCACGCGTCTTAGGGTTTTCTCCTAACGTTCTCAATACTGTACCGTGGGATCAATCAAACATGTCTCAACATCCTAACTCCGAATCCATGCACGGCTCCCCTGATGACACTGGTTCTCCACGAATCAATGTTGGAGATGAAGAATCACTGTGGATGATAAATCTCTCTGACCTAGTGCTCGATATTGCTCTGTTGAATGTTATGTCGGCTGACCCTAAAGGCAAACAGCAAGCTCCTCACACAACGAATGTCAACATTCCAGGTAAGAAGTCTAAACCTTTCTCACCTAGGAAGAAAGTCCACTCCATGACTAGTTTGTATGCTGACCAAGTAAGCCCTAAGAAAAACGTGGCTGAAAAGGGGTCCAAATCTGGCCTAGTTGAGAAGAAAAAAGATTCTAAATCTCGAAATGTAAATAAGAATTCCACTGATGATGATGCTGTTAAAAATGATAAGGAACTGAGAAAGGTTGTTGCCACGATTCTGAGTGAAATTAAGGAAGATGTCGGGTCTGATGTCCCAACATCCATGACAGAAGATATCAATAGCAGTCATACTGATAGGACTGATGGTGGTATTCCCGTGCATGTGGACCGTGAAAGAAGAAGTAAGAAGAGAGCGGATGTAAGAAAGACTGATGATGTTATTAATGTTGATGACCTCACATCTGATGAGGAATCTATTGCTGGAATGCTGAGAAAGATTAAGAGAAGAAGAGATAAAATGGTGATAAGTGAAGGCTCCAAATTTTCGAAACTGCGTGGAAAATCTGAAGGAGGGGAAGGAACAGTTCGAGCAGGACCTCCTAAACATTGGAGCAAGGTTGTAGTGCCCACTAAGAAGAGAAAAATTACTGATCAAAGTGACTCTGACTATAAAGTTGAAACAGATGTCCAGGACATCATTGGTATGAAAACCTCCACCTGTAAGAAGGCTGCTACTGAAAGTTCTATGAGAAATACAGATAGATGGAAAATTGTAGATAAGAGGAGGATTGCTCTGGAGAGAGAATTGGGGAAGGATTTTGAAAAGTACAAAGAAATCATGGAGCTCATTGCAGCGGCTGGAATGATGAGAACAGTGTCTAAGTTTGGACCCTACTATGGAAATCTAGTCAAAGAATTTGTGGTGAATATATCTGAAGAGTGTGATGAGAACAGGGGCAACACTCTCAAGAAAGTATGTGTGAGAGGAGAAGCTGTCACCTTTTCACCTGAAATTATTAACAACTATCTGGGCAGGAGTAATGAACCTCAACCTAAGTTAGAGGTTACTGATAATACTGTTTGCAAGGAGATAACAGGTGGCTGCATGAGACATTGGCCAAATGCAAAGAAGCTGTCGTCTGGAAAACTAAGTGTCAAATATGGCATCCTCCACAGGATTGTTGTGGTAAATTGGGTTCCTACAAATCACACATCTATTATCTCTTCTACACTTGGCAGATTCATATATGCTATAGGGAATAAGATTTCCTTTGATTTTGGATCATACATCTTTGAGCAGATCTTGAAACAAGCTAGCTCACCTGCTGTCAAGATGCCTATCTGTTTCCCTTCCTTGATCTGTGGTATTATTCTAGAACAGTGTCCTAATCTTGTGTTAAGGGGTGACACTGCACTCAAAAGGAAACCTCCTTTGTCCCTTCACTACAAGCTACTAGGTGGAGCACATGTCTCAGACATTGTTGGAACATCTACACAGACTCCTAGTCCTGCTAATCTTGATGATGAAGTCGTTGTTCAGTTGCAAGAAACTTGCAAGGAACTAGAAGAATCCATTAGAAGAGACACTGATCGGAAGGCCAAACTGGAACAGTTGATCAAAACCTTCATGGAGAGAAGGAATGCTTCTGCTGGGACAACTGGTAAGGACCAAGGAACTGCTGAAGATGCTGCTTCTGTAGAATCTGATAGAGAATGTGAGCAGAGTTCAGATGACTCTGGGAGTGGAGATACTGATACTGATACTGATGTTGTTGCTGATGGAGAGAGTGAAGACATTGTTGAATCTGACGATGATGCTGCTGCAGAATAATAGCTTAACTTCTGCAGAAGTTTTATTTTGCTTTTGTTGTTTTTGTCTGGATCCCTGACTAACCTTGCTTTGTATCTCCTCTGAACTTTACTCTGGTTTATTTTTATCTTAACTTGCTTTGTTCTACTTGCCTTTGTCATATTTATGGCTAAAAAGGGGGAGTAGTATATTGTGTGGATGTGTGTGTGTTGAGTGCTTGTGTGCTTGTGTTGTTGCAGTAGTTGAGGGGGAGAATGTGGAATGTTGCTGCTGTTGAGGGGGAGTTTTTTTGTCATGCTGCTTTGATGAGTAGTTTACTGTACTGAGTGATGTATGCAGCTGAAGGGGAGTGTTGCTATGCTGAATGTTTTTGCTGGATGTTTTTGCTATGTGCTGTTGGTGTTTTCGCTGCTGTCTGATATATGGATATTTTTTCTGTTTTTTACTTCTTTACAAGTTTTTGTGTGTGTAGTTTTAGCCAAAATAAGCCAAAGGGGGAGATTGTTATTTCTATGCTTTTGTGGTTGGCATTTATTTTGCTAAAACTATTATAGCAGCAAGATCTTGAATCTTAATGTTCTAAGTGGCTGCTTTCAACATGTCAGATGAAGATGTCCCATACCAGCTCATAGGACATCGCGTTGTGGATCAGTTTTAATGCAGATTCTGTTTGTGTGAATTGTTACTGAATATTCTGTGAATATTTGGTTATCCTATGTGGCATCCAAAACATTTTTGGATTGTGGTTATTTGGTGGTTTTCGGATTTGCTGTTGTTTCTAATTATGGAGACATAATAGGAAACTTTGGATTGAAGACCTATTTTGTTGGAGTTATTCTTGCAGATTTGTGAGCAGTCTAATTGTTGCGTTTTAAAGCCCAATTCAGTCCAGATTAATTGCTATATATTGACTTATGTAAACCTAGTTTTAGGTGTGGAACTTACTTGTGTTTTTAGGGTTTTCGAGTGTATTTTGTGAGCCTAACTGGTATCATTCTGATAACAGTATAAGGACTGATTTCTTGTGTTGTAAGTTCTGTTAAGTTACTCATAAGCTTTTAAGCATTGAGTTTCTTGCGTGTCAATCCTCATAAGCTGTGAAGTATTGAGGATTGTGTGTTTTGAAAGTGTGTCTTTCGTTTTTGTTTCTTGTGTGGAAAGGTACCAATCACGGGCTGTGATTGTAGAGGGATTTGAGGAGGGCCTAATACCTAGGTGAGTCTTAGGTAGAAGTCATAAGAAGGGTAGTGATTAAGTGAGCAGATTATCTGGTGTTTGTATGATATGTGAATTGATACTATCGTATATTGATTTCGTCCCTGGCTTGGTCGCCCCCAGAGTAGGTGTGTTAGACCGAACTGGGTAAACATATCGTGTGTTATTTACTTTCTGCACTGTTAGTTTTATTTGTTATCTTGTTCATTGTGTTGGATATCAGTGTCTTAACATCCGTATAGGACATCTGATATCTGTGCCAGAATTTCATGTACTATGGGTTTATTTGTACCTGCACAACGGGTTCTAACAAGTTCTCAAAGTCATCAGTCCATCTTTCGGATATTATCAATTTCCAATTACTTGGTAGTTAATAATATTCTCAAGAGAACCTCTTTTGAGTGTAGCATCGCGTATCAACTATTTTGGGTCTACACCTTCATAGTCATCTCACTACATTCCTAACAAGGCCAAGTGGGGTTAAAGGAGACTAAAAATTCTCAGCTTCATAGGCTCAATCAAGAATAGTATCATTTTCACAATCTCTTGATCAACAATACTTATTCTCAAAAAGTACCTCCATTGAGTGGGTATTTCTCAAGTTAGCTTGGTCGGGAATCAACTCCTTATAAGCCTTCTTGAATATACCACCTTCCTATATTATTTTTATGCTCAAGTCCAGGTTAGGACTTATCTCACCACATACAAGGTAACCACCGTGAAAAATAGCAAAGCAAATAATAGCAAGCAAACAAGCACAAATATAAACAAGTTAGGCTTAACCCTCTTGGGGTATCCCCAGTGAAGTCTCCATTTATGTTGCGGTGAGAATTGGATATCAAGCTGAAAGCTCCAAGGATTTGACTAAATTTTGGTAAAACATAATGTTGTGAAAGATGTTCCAACATGAAGGTTTCTGCCCCAGACCAAAGATGTCGAATGAAATGTCCCAGCATGAAGAATCGACATCATGACTATCACAGTAGGTTGTTTTAATTATGTTGCAAGATTCAAGGCGCGTTTAGCAATGGATCAAGGACAGAAGATTTGAAGCCCAATACAGCAGAAGATTATAAAAGAAGACCAAGACCTAGGACTACATAACCAAAAAACCTATTGTAACACTTTTGTAAAGTAGAAAATAGGGTGTAGGGTTTTGAGAATCGTAGGCTTTCTTGTGTTTTAAGTCTCCCTTTATTTCGGTTTGATACATTGTAGAAGACATAGATACTTGTAAAGATTCAGAAACTTGTAGGTAATGAATCGTGTATTGTTCATGGATGAAGCTTTGAATCAAATCCGAGTTGTGTTGTTAGTCGAGAATGTTTGACTGAACTTTGCATCGAAAGGGGTGAGATGGGTTTCTCTTATCAATTAGATGTGACTTCTAATGATAAAGTCTCCATTGGGTAGTGATAGGTAAACCAGAGGTTGTTTACTATAAACTAGAGGTTGTTACATAAAACTATACTACTGATAGTGGATTCTTCTTCCTGTCTTGGTATGCCCCCAGATGTAGGTGATTTGCACCAAACTGGGTCATCATATTCTGTGTTGTATATCATTCTGCAATTTATAGTTCAGTTTTGATTAACATGTTGTAACAGATGTTAAAACATCTGTCTTGCTGTTGTTGCTCAGATTTTGAATATTAGCTTGCTTGTTCTGCTCTTGTTTTAAAGTTATGCAGATAAAAATATCTTGACATGTGTTAGGACATCTTCTATCTGTATGCCAGAATTTCAATTGGTATCAGAGCAGGCATCCTGTCTGTTTCTGGATGAGATCTTGGGAGATACTTTATGGTGCTTTAAACAATGAGAAGTTTGGGAGATCAGATCATTCACTCGGACATACTCAAGGGTATTAATGGATGGGATGGATGTTCTGGATCAAAGGTAACAACTAATGATGTTTGTTCAAGTTTTTTAAGGAGATTCTACAACAACTGCAGGAGGAGTGGCTAGTTCTCCTGTATGGTGTCTTATAAGATGTTCTGACATCTTATTAGGGCATGTTGAAGATGTTCCTTGGCGGTTCCGCTGCATATGTTTCTGATGGAAGAAATCTAGTATTTATGGGATTCCGGAGTTGTGATAGAAGAAAGATGGTGGAATATCTTGATTGTTGGCTTCTGTTCTTGAAGATATCAGCATCTATGAAAGCTCTGGTCATTCCAAAGTCGGGAGTGTCATACCCCAAGTTTTACCCTTAGATTCTTTGATATTTTGCATGTCATGCTAGGTCGACAATTTTTGCATTTTAGTTAAACATTTTCGTTGATCATCAACCATACCTTTTTATCCAATTTTATCATTCCATGTCATTTAGATTTTTATTTCAATTTATAACTTTTTAGTTTATACTTTTAATTTAGTATATATTTTTAATTTAGATTATTTTTATTTTAGTTTAGTGTTAATTTAGTTTTATTAATTTAGTTTAATTCTATTTCCATTTTAATTTTAATTATAGTTTGGTACATCTTACTCCATGCCATCTTGCAAAAAAAGGAAAAAGATCTTTTATGTGGTTCATTAAGATGCAAGCCATCATGTGAAAAAGTGTGACTTGTGGTGTGGTTTCATTACAAACTTTATTCCATTTTAATTGATCCATGCTGAACCATATCTCCAAGTACAACCCTACTGACTTCCTTCATCGGTTTCCAATACCCACCTTTCCACAAAACCCGTGCTAAAGGAAGCCTCCAAAGTACAACTACTTGTACTTGAGGAGTTGACGCACAAAAAGCTAACGACACAAACTGTTGTGTAATGCTTCATGGTACCATAAATCCCTTGGTTCTTGTTCATTTTTCTGCTGACTTAAACCCTAGAACAAGCAAAGAAAATCTCACTTAGCTCAAGAATGAGGAGCCATGCTTGTAGCAGCCTTGCCATTTTCTCTTCAAGACAAGACCATTATCCTCTGTGTTCTCAAGCCATTATCCAGCCTACCTTGGCTATAAAAGGAGGCTTTATTCTCCTTTGTGAACATCATCCATAATCAACACAACAACATAATCAGAACAACATCAACAAGAGGCATCAGAATACCACCATACACTCCATCATAAGCACAAGTCATTACTTCAAGATTTTGTACAATCAAGAGAAAGGAAGCTCCATTACACCAGCAGCTTACACACTATCAATTTGAAAAGGAGGAGTTTGAAGTGATTCCAAGGCTTAAGGAAGAAGAAGCAGTGGACTTACTCCACTTGGTAAGTCTCACTATTTCTCTTTACTCTTGATTATATACTCATGTATGGTTTTAAGTGACCTTTATACCCTGTGTCATGTTCATTCTTTACATTCTGGTCATGTTTCAATAATGATGTGTGAGTGTATATGATACATTTTTGCACGGCCAGTTTTGATAGTTTGGAACATATGATTGTTCATGTCCTCATGCTAAAGTTTAAGTGCTTGAAACTACTCTCAGGTGATGCATGTGTGTTAGTTTAGGTTAACAGCATGAAAGGTTTTGAAAATCGTGGTGGTATGTTGGCGTAATGAGGATTCGGTTTCAGATATGAACACACCTTTTCCACTTTGTTTTTCCCTATGTTCGTGTCATTGTCTTGGGCAGTTTAAGATTTATTAATGCTCCCTGTACTGAGTACTATAAGATAGTGTTTTGTCTTACAAGATTTGGTGATAATATTGATGGAGCAAGGTGGACAGATTCCATAGCATTTTTTTGTTCATTCACGATGATATTAGTGTTATCGTTGCATGTTTGCATGAAAAAGAAAGAGTTTGGCAGCGTATGATTGGCCAGCGAATGGTTTTGGTGTATTGTGACTTAAAAATGGCATGATCGGTTGATAGATATTGCTAGTGTTTCAAGTTATGTTATCATGTGTGTGTTAAAAACCTGGGGTTTAATCTTTATCTGATGGTTTAAATATTTCTGGGGTTGGCTTATACATTGGATGTATAGCCACCCCAGTGGCGTGAGGTATGCGTTTGAAACTAAGGGGTATGGGGTTCGAATCCCCCTCGCCCTAGACACCCTTTTGTTTTTCTTTTTTCCTTTTTCAGTTATTTCTTTTCAGACTTGGGCCTTGCGCAAATTGATAATGCCACCCCTCATCTGTGAGGCCCAGACGTGAACAACACAATTTAGTTCATGCTAATATCTACTAGTGTACCCCCTATTTGGTTCATGCCAAATCTTGTTTTTTATTTATTCATTTTCAAATCTGTTTTATTAAAAATAGTTTCTTTCATACAAAAATTCCAAAAAAATTCATAAATACATTTTAATGTCTAATTTAATTTTCTACAATTTTTATTTTCATTTTTATTTTATTCTCACATTTATTTCTAAATTTATAAAAAAAAGCATGAATAACTTTGTGTTTAATTCTTGAACTCATATTGTTCACTTAATTTAATCCCCTTTCAACTCTTGTTTACGAGAAGTTGTCCTTCCCCTCCTTCCAAAGGAAAGTCTCTCTATTGACCTCAAAGTCATAGATAGCTCATTACCCTCTCTTAGCCTCATAGCCATCTTCAACCCATGACCTCATGTCATAGGTAGCCTTCTTCCCTGTTATACCTAGCCTTAGGCTTAAAGCCGCCGTGCTCTATTTAGGTGTCTTGCTGTCAGACCCTATTTTCCCGTGGACACCTTCTTTCCCTGTTTTACCTAGCCTTAAGTTTGGAGTCGCCGCACTCCATGTAGGTGTCTTGCTGTAAGACCCTACTTTCCCTTGGAACTTTGACCTCAGTCAAGAGTTCTTTTACCCCGTAGTGAGGGGAACTACGGACGCTCTGGTTTCTCAAGTTCATCTTGAGAATACGTAGGCATAGGATTACGAGATCCTAGCGAGCTACCTTTTTCTTTTTCCACATTTTTCCTTTGCATCCAATGCCTTCTTGGATTCTACCTTTTTCTTTTTCCACATATTTCCTTTACATCCAATGCCTTCTTGGATTCTACCTTTTCCTTTTTCCACATTTTTCCTTTACATCCAATGCCTTCTTAGATTCTACCTTTTTTCTTTTTCCACCTTTTTCTTTTCATACCTTTTCTTCTTACCCTATTTACCCCATTGAGGGGAACTACGGACGCTCTGATTTCTCAAGTTCATCTTGAGAATACGTAGGCATAGGATTGCGAGATCCTAGCGAGTCACCTTTTGATTCAATTCATTTTGTCCATTATTTACATCTTCATGCTTTCCTTTTCAAAAAATTTCTCTTGTCCACTTTCTTTTGATTATGCAAAGATTGGAGGGAGGATGATGATACGTTATACCCATAATTGTCGTGGTATGATTTCAAATAAACTTTGCTAACGATGTAAGGCATTGTTTCAATTCCTAAACACTGGAGAAATAAGGAAGTTACTCCCTTGTCAACCCCTTTGAGCCTAGGAGTAGAAGTTTCTTTCTTTACAAAAACCTGCAATCTTAACCTGGGGTAGGGTAGTTCTCAGTTAACTTGATTGTGCATTCAAATACAAGAGTTTCATGCAAGACGCCTTTCAGCAAAAGTTTACATTCACAAATTTTACTTCGCATGTAGCAAGCAGGTGTCGAAGATGTCTTTCAAATCAGAAGCCAATGATGGTTCACTGTAATCATTAAGCCAGACATTCAAAACCTTTCAACTCTTCCAAATTAAATGAATAAATGTAGTACAAGTTGTTCCCAGAGTGATAAATGAAGAAGAATCGTCAACAAATCCTTACTCAAAGAATGAGCCGAGTCCCTTTTGAGGCAAAGCTAAGAAAGATGAGAAGCTCATGACCTTATCTCATGCAAAGAACAAGCTTGTATGACAACCAAAAGTTGTAAAGAAGCAGTGATCGCCATCTCAAGGGTCCTTTGACGTCTGAACCATCATCGCTATCATCAGTACAATTCCCAACTTGTGGAAACCTGAGTGTAAAGTCTGAGTTAACTGAGCGTAGGATTTGAATTTCATCACGTAGATTGGGTGGGTACAAATAAACTTTGAGCCTTATCCTTTGTTTCATAAACCGTGAACCAGGCCACGATACAACCCTCAAAAGACCTAATTGAAGCAAGGATATTTTGAAAGCATACTACAACAAGGTTACATAAACTGACTCTAAAAGATCTTTGCAGGTCATTACACTTGTGCTTCACCTTTCATTTTAAATGTCTTGAACCACCATGTTCAGACCAGTGATTCATTTATTTTGCAAATTGATTTTGATTTCAAAAGTTGCATGAAATTTGCATTTACCACGTTTGTATGAACATTTTTGTTTGCGAACTAGCTTTCCTCTTAAGGAATTTTCAAACAATCGAGAAACTTGGTCGGTGATCCAATCAGGGGTAAGTTCCTTCCATATCCTGTTGAGAATCAGTTCAAGATTTGTGGTTTAGTGCAAGTCCTTCTCAGAATTGGTTTATACAGAAGATTTTTCAAGACTCATATTGGGGCAAGCTTTCCAAGAGCACCGTAAGCAGTCATATTCAGAATCAGACAAGCTGAAGCAATGATCAGCTGATTTACAACAGTTAGCTAGTCTGGGGAAATTTACTTGAAGAATCCCCAAACATCTCTTCATACTTCCTACAAGGATCATCACTTGATATAGTTTACCAATGTGGTAGAGATGTGTCCAGCAGTAGCATCTTTAGTCCCCAGGCAGAATGGCAGTGATCTCCATGTTGAGGAATCAGTCTCCCAGTCTTGTCTATTCTCCCTAAAAAAGTCGAGTTGTGTCGTCAGCATCTGCATCTGCATTTGATCATATATCATCTGCATAATTCATATACATATGCATATCATGAGTGTTTCATCCTCATTTGCATTTCTTTCGAGGTCGTGTTGTTATCTGCGTCTTACCCTGTGGTCAAAATCCAACTTACTTGGCGCCTACCAAACGTTATCTGTCCTTACATTCAGTGCCATTCCTGAATGTTGTCATTTCCTTGTGCTTCTAGTCCTGTTGTTAGATGTTTGTCTTCTTTCATTCCAGTGTTATTCCTGAATCTTTATATTCTCTCACTCCAGTGCCATTCCTGGATGTCTGTCTCTTTTGATCTCCAGTGTGATTCCTGGATATCTTATTCCTCTTGTTTCTCCCAGTGCTATTCCTGGAAGTTTTGCATCTCTTCTATAATCCCTATCAAATTTGCTTGGATATCTTTCAGTGCCATTCCTGAAAGTCTTATCTGTTCATTTAGTGCCATTCCTGGATGAGTTTTCTCCTTTGCATTCAGTGCCATTCCTGGATGTCTTTCTCGCTATAATTCAATGCCATTCTTGAATATAGTGATTTGCCTTTACTTTTAGTGTCATTCTTGAAAGTTCCTTCTCGGTCATCCAATGCCTTCTTGGATTACATCTTTTATCTCATTCACATCTGATGCCTTCTCAGACTTGTGATTATACCTTTCATTCAAAGCCATTATTGGATGTCTGGTGTCTTACCATCTAATGCCTTCTTGGATTTCACTTTTATCTCACTTTCATCTGATGCCTTCTCAAATATTGTGATTTTTACCTTTCATTCAAAGCCATTATTGGATGACTGATTTCTTTGCATCCAATGCTTTCTTGGATCCATTGTTTGCTCACTTTTATCTAAAGCCATTATTAGATATTGTGATTTTACCTTTCGTTCAAATCCATTATTGGATGACTGGTTTCTATTCATCCAATGCTTTCTTGGATCCCTACTTTGTTCATTTTCATCTAAAGCCATTATTAGATATTGTGATTATACTTTTTTTATCTAAAGCCATTATTAGATATTATGATCTGTACCTTTCATTCAAAGCCATTATTGGATGACTGGTTTCTTTGCATCCAATGCCTTCCTGGATTACCCCTTTTTACCTTATTCTCACCTGATGTCTTCTTAGATATTATGAGTTTGCCTTTCATTCAAAGCCATTATTGGATGTCTGGTGTCTTTACGTCTAATGCCTTCTTGGATTTCACCTATTTATCTCATCCTCATCTGATGCCTTCTCAGATATTATGAGTTTACCTTTCATTCAAAGCCATTATTGGATGACTGGTTCCTTTGCATTCAATGCCATTCTTGAATGAAGTCTTTGTTCACTTTCATCCAATGCCTTCTCAGATATTATGAGTTTGCCTTTCATTCAAAGCCAATATTGGATGTCTGGTTTCTTTACATCCAATGCCTTATTGGATTACCACTTTTATCTCATTCTTATCTGATGCCTTCTTAGATATTATGAGTTTACCTTTCATTCAAAGCCATTATTGGATGTCTGGTTTCTTTACCATCTGATGCTTTTCTGGATGTGTCCCTCTTTCTGATGTTCTTCCAGATTGAGTCTTTGTTAACTTTTATCTAAAGCCATTATTAGATATTGTGATTATACCTTTCATTCAAAGCCATTATTGGATGTCTGGTCTCTTTTGTCATCTGATGCTCGTCCAGATGTGCCTTTCTGATGTTCTTCTAGATCGAGTCTTTGTTATATGATTCCCCAGTGGAGACCGTCTTTCCGGTGCTGCTTCCATTGAGGATCCTGTGTTATCTTTCTTCTAAAGTGTCAGCCGGTCACGCTTGAACCAGTTGCTCAGTCACCTTAGATATTCCCCAGTTTGTTTCAGCTTCCCCGGTGTTGATGTCATCCCTAGTGAGTGATTGCTAATTATGTGGACTTTGTCCCTGTCTGCTTTCATTTTTGTCTGCATTTTACATTTATCATTCCGTCATTTTTGTCATGTTAGTTCTTTGCATGTCAGCATTGCATAGTTTTCTTTTGTCCATTGCATAGCATGTCATTGCATAGCATGTCATTGCATCTAAGGGAAAAAATTTTGGTTATCTATATTTAAATACCTTTCACCATGATTTCACGAGAACTATCATCACTCATGTCATTCGGTGAAGTTATTTAAATAGGGGCAACTGTCATACCCCAAATTTTACCCTTAGATTCTTTGATCTTTTGCATGTCATGCTAGGTCGACAATTTTTGCATTTTAGTTAAACATTTTTGTTGATCATCAACCATACCTTTTTATCCAATTTTATCATTCCATGTCATTTAGATTTTTATTTCAATTTATAACTTTTTAGTTTATACTTTTAATTTAGTATATATTTTTAATTTAGATTATTTTTATTTTAGTTTAGTCTTAATTTAGTTTTATTAATTTATTTTAATTTTATTTCCATTTTAATTTTAATTATGTTTTGGTACATCTTACTCCATGCCATCTTGCAAAAAAGGAAAAAAGATCTTTTATGTGGTTCATTAAGATGCAAACCATCGTGTGAAAAAGTGTGACTTGTGGTGTGGTTTCATTACAAACTTTGTTTCATTTTAATTGATCCATGCTGAACCATATCTCTAAGTACAACCCTACTGACTTCCTTCATCAGTTTCCAATACCCACCTTTCCACAAAACCCGTGCTAAAGGAAGCCTCCAAAGTACAACTACTTGTACTTGAGGAGTTGACGCACAAAAAGCTAACAACACAAACCGTTGTGTAATGCTTCATGGTACCATAAATCCTTTGGTTCTTGTTCACTTTTCTGCTGACTTAAACCCTAGAACAAGCAAAGAAAATCTCACTTGGCTCAAGAATGAGGAGCCATGCGTGTAGCAGACACCTTGCCATTTTCTCTTCAAGACAAGACCATTATCCTCTGTGTTCTCAAGCCATTATCCAGCCTACCTTGGCTATAAAATGAGGCTCTATTCTCCTTTGTGAACATTATCCATAATCAACACAACAACACAATCAGAACAACATCAACAAGAGGCATCAGAATACCACCATACACTCCATCATAAGCACAAGTTATTACTTCAAGATTTTGTGCAATCAAGAGAAAGGAAGCTCCATTACACCATCTGCTTACACACTATCAATTTGAAAAGGAGGAGTTTGAAGTGATTCCAAGGCTTAAGGAAGAAGAAGCAGTGGACTTACTCCACTTGGTAAGTCTCACTCTTTCTCTTTACTCTTGATTATATACTCATGTATGGTTTTCAGTGACCTTTATACCATGTGTCATGTTCATTCTTTACATTCTGGCCGAGTTTGAATAATGATGTGTGAGTGTATATGATACATTTTTGCGTTTTCATAGTTTAGAACATATGATTGTTCATGTCCTCATGCTAAAGTTTAAGTGCTTGAAACTACTCTCAGGTTATGCATGTGTGTTAGTTTAGGTTAACAACATGAAAGGTTTTGAAAATCGTGGTGGTATATTGGCATAATGAGGATTCAGTTTCAGATATGAACACACCTTTTCCACTTTGTTTTTCCCTTTGTTCACATCATTGTCTTGGGCTGTTTAAGATTTATTAATACTCCCTGTACTGAGTACTATAAGATAGTGTTTTGTCTTACAAGATTTGGTTATGATTTGGTGAAAATATTGATGGAGCAAGGTGGATGGATTCCATAGCATTTTGTTGTTCATTCACGATGATATTAGTGTTATTGTTGCATGTTTGCATGAAGAAGAAAGAGTTTGGCAGCGTATGATTGGCCAGCGAATGGTTTTGGCGTGTTGTGACTTAAAAATGGCATGACCGGTTGATAGATATTGCTAGTGTTTCATGTTACGTTATCATGTGTGTGTTAAAAACCCAGAGTTTAATCTTTATCTGATGGTTTAAATATTTTTGGGGTTGGCTTATACATTGGATGTATAGCCACCCCAGTGGTGTGAGGTATGCGTGTGAAACTAAGGGGTCTGGGGTTCGAATCCCCCTCGCCCCAGACACCCTTTTGTTTTTCTTTTTTCCTTTTTCAGTTCTTTCTTTTCAGACTTGGGCCTTGCGCAAATTGATAATGCCACCCCCATCTGTGAGGCCCAGACGTGAACAACACAATTTAGTTCATGCTAATATCTACTAGTGCACCCCCTATTTTGTTCATGCCAAATCTTGTTTTTTATTTATTCATTTTCAAATATGTTTTATTAAAAATAGTTTCTTTCATACAAAAATTCCAAAAAAATTTACAAATACATTTTAATGTCTAATTTAATTTTCTACAATTTTTATTTTCATTTTTATTTTATTCTCACATTTATTTCTAAATTTATAAAAAAAAAGCATGAATAACTTTGTGTTTAATTCTTGAACTCATATTGTTCACTTAATTTAATCCCTCTTCAACTCTTGTTTACGAGAAGTTGTCCTTCCCCTCCTTCCAAAGGAAAGTCACTCTATTGACCTCAAAGTCATAGATAGCTCATTACCCTCTCTTGGCCTCATAGCCATCTTCAAACCTTGACCTCATAGTCATAGGTAACCTTCTTCCCTGTTTTACCTAGCCTTAGGCTTAGAGCCGCTGTGCTCTATTTAGGTGTCTTGCTGTCATACCCTATTTTCCCGTGGACACTTTCTTTCCCTGTTTTACCTAGCCTTAAGTTTGGAGTCGCCGCACTCCATGTAGGTGTCTTGCTGTCAGACCCTACTTTCCCTTGGAACCTTGACCTCAATCAAGAGTTCTTTTACCCCGTAGTGAGGGGAACTACGGACGCTCTGATTTCTCAAGTTCATCTAGAGAATACGTAGGCATAGGATTGTGAGATCCTAGCGAGCTACCTTTTTCTTTTTCCACATTTTTCCTTTACATGCAATGCCTTCTTGGATTCTACCTTTTTCTTTTTCCACATTTTTCCTTTACATCCAATGCCTTCTTGGATTCTACCTTTTTCTTTTTCCACATTTTTCTTTACGTCCAATGCCTTCTTGGATTCTACCTTTTTTCTTTTTCCACCTTTTTCTTTTCATACCTTTTCTTCTTACCCTGTTTACCCCATTGAGGGGAACTACGGACGCTCTAATTTCTCAAGTTCATCTTGAGAATGCATAGGCATAGGATTACGAGATCCTAGCGAGTCACCTTTTTCTTTTTTTCACCTTTATATTTCTCCCCCTTTTACCCCATATTGAGGGGAACTACGAATGCTCTGATTCCATTCCCGTCAGGATACGTAGGCACGAGATGCGATGTCTTGGAGAGCATACTTAGTGTATATACCCCTAGGTCCCTACCTTAGCACTTTTCCCTTAGCAAGCAATATTAGCATAACACAAATAATAACAAGAGGTTCCTGTAGAGTACTACAGATACTTAGGATGCTAACACCTTCCCTAGGTATAACCAACACCCAAACCTTAGATCTCTTAGTTGTGTTCCTACATAGCACACTTAGGGTTTTTCGGTCTTTACCCTTTCCTTTGGATAAATCAAAGCTCGGTGGTGAATTTCAAAGATTTGTGATTCAAGTTAATTAATAGCTTGATATCTGATTCTCACCGCAACAGGGAGCAATGGAATGGAGAGAGAGTTGTTGGTTGATTTCTGTCATGTTGAATTGATACTTGGAAGTGTGGTTCCAACTTGTATCTTGAAGTCAGTTTGAAGAGAATGTGAGTTAAGATCATGTTTATCAAATTTATAAATTTGGTAAATATTCTTTTCGACAAGTTGCCAAAGATACTTGAGTCTTCACTAAAGTCCACTCATAAAGGCATATTTGGTCATGTTCAAGAGCTCTTTTAGAAGGATCATCTGTTTCTCATGCTGAAGATGGAATTCTGAAGATCTCTGGTGCTGATAGATGTTATTCAACTTGGAGATAATGGGAGGTGAGTTATTTTCACCATTCATGATTTACAAGGATTCTATTAGCTAAGGAAAGTCACAGGTAGGTTGAGTCAAGGGTGGCAGACTTGATGTCTCAACATGTTGTTTGACTAGAAAGATGTTGACACAGTTGTGTTGATATGTGGTAGATCATATATCCTACAGGATGTATGGCTTTGAGGACAAGGATTTAAGATCAATTGCTATTTGTGGAATTTACAAATATTTAATTAATTATCCGTGTATGTTGGAGTACAATATCACTGGTGACAAGTTGGTACACCAGGAAGTACAACATCTCTTATTGCATCTGCTCAAGGATATGTTCTTTGGAGAATGGGTACAGTCTAGATAAGGAACTGGTGTTCTATCAGATGTTGAAACATCTTGACAGTGGAGTATGTGCAGAATCCTGTTGATTCAAGGAGTGAATCTCTGGAGCAAAGGAGTTGTAGATGATGATCTTGGTACCATACACGTATGTATGGTGGATCTGTCTTATTTTGGTATTACAAGGCATGTAATCAAACTAGGAAGTTTCGTGGTAGGAAGCTTGACTAGAATGTTGTTCTGATGGAAGTGAAGATGAAGACATTTTTTTCTTCTTGGATCATTTTATTTCTGACCTAGGAGTATTGGAGTGCAACAAGTGTGTTCCAGTTTCTACTAGAGGCATCTGATCTTTGTCTAGAAAGTTTCCTGGCAAGAAACTTGTCTAGAATATGGTGCTAGTGATAACACATCATGGGCCAGTTTATGTCTGATCTAGGTGCTTAAAAGCATGTGATCTTGCTCATCTTGGAGGTCAAGGATAAGTGGCAGTTGTCTTTGACTTTCTGAAGAAGTCTCTACTTAAGGAAAGCGGGATTTCTTTTGTAAAGATCTTGTGTGACTGATCTCTTCTGAAGAATCAAGCTTTGGCATGTTTGGTTTCTCTGAAGATGAGATGGTTGCAGTATAATAAAGCAGGATGGTGGTTGTCTACTCTAACTTGATATCATTAATCAAGTCTATGAGAACATGGAACTTTTGTTCTGTTATAGGGAGGAGGTTCTTCTAAGTGGCAGAATGAAGATCTGAATTCTTCAGTCAGATGTTTGATCAAATGTTCTAACATCAAGCGGAAACTTCAGGGGCTTATTTGATGTTGTGGCGCATCATTGTAAGATAAGTTGATTTTCTCAGAAATAAATGGAATTAATGCTTCAAAAAGGTCTATCATATGCAGTTTGCGGGAGCTGCAAGAAGGAGTAGATGTTACATGTCTGAGTCTTAATGTATCTAAGATGGCTTGCTATGGAGTAAGTGGATTATGTAACTTGAAGATTAGGTTTCATTGGTGGATCAGAATATTTTCTGGAACTCTGAAGAAAGGTGAGATTAACCAAACAGTGGCATTTGGTTGATCTTTATTAAGAATTCAAAGCAGTGTGCTCGGAACTAATTACTCTTGTGCAGAAGGGTAGTTGGTTGAAAATCAAAGGAGGTTTTGGTTCTGCTTATACCTTGGAGCTTGTGGTAGAAGCCCTAAGTTGCTTATGGAAGATTACCTTATTTTGGGAGATGAATGAGAGTTTATTTCTCTCTTTGGTTGTTTGGAGTTCCTATCGATCAAGTCGGTGGTGTTGTGTTCTCTAAAGATCTTTAGTTGGATTACTATGCAGATAGTAAGTCCGGTGGTAATTGTATCAAGAACCATAGTGTGTGGTGTTTGTGATATGATCAGGATGTCCTAACTGATGTTAGAACATCATCATGGTTTCTAAACTTGGAGTTCAGATTGTGGAAGCTGATATTCACCAGTTGAATCAGAAGTGTTCTATCTTATCATATGGGAGAATGATAAATTGAAGACTGTCTTGGATCATGGGGTGTTTATCTGGATGGTTGACTTTTACTGAGGTCTGAATGCTTGTGGAGAGGCAGTTTCTTCTGCTATAAGTCCTGCTAGAGAGAAGCGGATCAGTTTGGTGCTTGTGAAGCAAGTAAGCTGAGGATTTCTGGATCATGTATTTGATGTCCTTTAAGTGTGAAGAACATCCGGGTGAACTAACAAGCTAAGAAAATTTGTATGTCTTTTTTAGGAATGCGAAAGCATTCCAGATTCAATTGGGTTGTATCTCAATGAACTAGGATATCTATGGCTGTAAAATTCAAGGTGGATTTGTACAGGATATGGATGGTTTCTAGATGAGAGGGATCAATGGTGATTTTGGTCTCAATCCAAGAGTTTGTTGGTTGTGGTACAAGGATGTGATCCTGGTACTCTCTCACTATATGATCATGAAGTTGTCATGGGATGTCATTTGGTGATTTTGGGGTGTTTCTTGTTGGAAGGAGCATCTTTTGTGAAAGATAGAGGGAGAACTTCTGTCTTTTAAGTGTACTAGTGTGGTACATATTTTGCATGAGGATCAAGCATTAAGTGAATGCGTTCAACAGGTGTGTTGAACAGGGGGTGCGCTCTTGAAGACATGAAGATGAGTCTTATGTTTTCCATTCATTTTAAGGTGTTCTTCTTGCAAAGGAGCACTGGTTATCTTAGACAGGGGGAGTGGACTTCTGTTTTAGATGTATTGCTGCAGTAGTGCAGTTGTTTATCAAGATTGTTTGTGGTTTCAAGTAGTTTGTGATAGGATATCTCTGGTGAGGGTGTAATGTCAGTCATTGACTGGTTAATTTTGATTTAGTCATTGAGAGATCAATGGATACAAGCATCTTGAGAGACTGTGTTGCTGTTTGGAAGAATTTATTTTTCTCTGCAGATTGGAAGGTCATTGGAAGTATTCTGTTGATATGTTAAAAAATGTGTGGTCAAGTCTGCTAATTCTGGATTAAGGAATTGATTTAGAATAAAGAGAAGAAGGTTGTAATTATCCTTGTAAAACTTGTTATGTCTATGCTAAATGAAACAATGTTATGGGGTCTATAAATCTTTCATGAGAAAACTGACAAAGTCGAATTAGGTATCAGGATATTGCTCAGAATCTATTTCAGATAAAGACAATCAAAGGGACTGTGGTTTCAAGGACAAGTCAGAAAAAGTGGAAACTTTCAAAACTAACTTGGCCAAGTGGTTACTTCTTACATTGATTAGTCTTTTGTTTCTTCCAAATGAATGGTCACTGCCTTTGTAGCTCTTCAATATTTAAGGAGGCTTGTGTTGCTCGAGTTGCATAACATCTTTCTTGTTAAGTTGAAAGCAAACGGGTTTCATCCGTGTTTGGGTGAGCACAGTTTGGGTATGGGTTTGTATTGGTTTCTTTTGCTAACTTTTGGCTAAAAGGGGGAGAATTGGCTTCTTGGTTACTGCTGTGAGTTGTATGCATGCATTGTGCTGCTGGTCTGCAAAAATGTCTCAAAGGATGTTCAAACGTTCTGGGTTCTAACATCTTGGAAAGCTTGTGTTTTGTGATCAGAGTTATGAAGCAAGTTGTGTTTTGTGATCTGAGTTACATTCTCTATGTACTCTGAATCACAAAGTAAATGAGGAGGGGGTCTTGGAATTTTCTTCTCACTCTCTCATTCATGAGGAGGGGGTCTTGAAATTATCTTTTCTCTCCCACATGAATAAGGAGAGGGTCTACAAATTATCTTCTCTCTCTTCCATGACTCTTGCTTCAGGATTTCCCACTGCATGCACCATCAAACTGAGGAATGTTTTAGCCAAAATTTGTCAAAAGGGGTAGATTGAAAGCTCCAAGGATTTGACTAAATTTTGGTAAAACATAATGTTGTGAAAGATGTTCCAACATGAAGGTTTCTACCCCAGACCAAAGATGTCGAATGAAATGTCCCAGCATGAAGAATCGACATCATGACTGTCACAGTAGGTTATTTTAATTCTGTTGCAAGATTCAAGGCGCATTTAGCAGTGGATCAAGGACAAAAGATCTGAAGCCCAAGACAGCAGAAGATTATAAAAGAAGACCAAGACCTAGGACTGCATAACCCAAAAAACCTATTGTAACATTTTTGTAAAGTAGAAAATAGGGTTTAGGGTTTTGAGAGTCGTAGGCTTTCTTGTGTTGTAAGTCTCCCTTTGTATCGGTTTGATACATTGTGGAAGACATAGATGCTTGTAAAGATTTAGAAACATGTAGGTAATGAATCGTCTATTGTTCTTGGATGAAGCTTTGAAGCAAATCCGAGTTGTGTTGTTAGTCAAGAATGTTCGACTGAACTTTGCATTGAAAGGGGTGTCTTTCAAGTAGGATGATACAATTATTGTGACTATAACTGTTAGATAATCACAGGTTGTGATTTAGGGAGTGATATGGGTTTCTCTTATCAATTAGATGTAACTTCTAATGACAAAGTCTCCATTGGGTAGTGATAGGTAAACCAGAGGTTGTTTACTGTAAACCAGAGGTTGTTTACATAAAACTATACTACTGATAGTGGATTCTTCTTCCTGGCTTAGTATGCCCCCAGATGTAGGTGATTTGCACCGAACTGGGTCAATATATCCTGTGTTGTTTATCATTATGCAATTTACAGTTCAGTTTTGATTAACATGTTGTAACAGATGTTGAAATATTTCTCTTGCTGCTGTTGATGATATTCTGAATATTAGCTTGCTTGTTCTGCTCTTGTTTTAAAGTTATGCAGAGAACAATGTCTTGACATATGTTAGGACATCTTCTATCTGTATGCCAGAATTTCACAAGCTATTGATTAACTTGAATCACAAATATTTAAATATTCTCCACCGAGCTTTGATTTATCCAAGGGAAAGGGTAAAGATCGTATAAAACCCTAAGTTACAATGTAACAACAATGCTAAGAGATTTTGGGGTTCGGGGGTTGGTTATACCTAGGGAAAGTGTTAGCATCCTAAGCATCTATAGTATTCTATAGGAACCTCTTGAATGTATTTGTGTTATTGTTTGCTATTTGCTTTGAGATGTCTTGTGTTTGGGTTTTATGGGTGAGGATAAGAACCTAAGGGTTTATTACTAAGTATGCTCGCCAAAACTTCGCGGTCTTGTGCCTACATATCCTTATAAAGATGGAATGAGAGCATTTGTAGTTCACCTCACTAAGGGTGAGGAACTCTTGATAGTGATCAAGGTGCCAAAAGGGGGAGGTAAGTGTCCATAACTATGACACTTACATAGAGTTCACAAAACTCTATCCTAAGTCTAAGTTGAAAGGGAAAAAGGTTTGAAAAGTAATATTATGCAACTTGGATTGGATTTGCAACAAGTATTTGGCATGAACATGACTTGAAATTTAGCATAGACGAGCCAAATTCATCTATTCGAATCTCCTAGCTCAAAAATGGTATGAATGAGTTCTTGTAATTTCTGAAAAGCCCCATACATGCTCTACAACTTTCATGTTTGAAGAACTTCCTGATTCTTAATGGATCATAATGAAAACTGGCTTCAAAGTTTGGTATTTTTTGAAAACAAAAACTGCCCTGAAAATTTTCTAAGTGTGGAAGTTTTTTCACTAACTTGATGGCCTCATAACTCAAAATCCCTTCACTTTTTGGAGATTAACCCTAAGTGACAAAGTTGTAGTATGCTATAAGGGTTTCAATATGATATTTGGAACACAAAAAATGGTGGTTTAGATTGAAAGTTATGACCTTTCAAAGTTGGTACCAAATTAAGGTTTTTTCGCCACACTTAGAAAAAATTCAACTTTCTTCCACTTTACCCCCTTTTCCAAGAAACCTTCAAATCCTTGGTTTTTCATGATCAAACTCATTGATCAAACATGTTTCCATGGAATTTAGCTTGAGGACTTCAATTTTGACCAAAAGTCTCAAAAGTCAAAGAGTTGACTTTGCAGTAAAGGCTTGTGTATCTGATGAAATTGACTGTGTGATCTTCAATGATCTTGAACTCTTGGGTCTTTTAAACATCATGGATGGACTCCAAGGATGTATTTAAGTGTCTTGAATCATATCCTAAGGCTTATCATGCTTTGATCAAAAGTCAAAGGCACAGTTGACTTTGTTAGATAAAACTCTAATTAGTGACTAGATAAAATTTAGCTTCAATGAATTTGTAACAAGACCAATTTGCACTTGGTTTTTGATGGAGAAAGACCTCTTGAGTGTATTCACACTTGGTAGGTTGATGATCAATCCAAAACATTGACTGATTATGTGAAGATCCTCTTTATTCTCTTAATCCAAAACCCTAATTTAGATGAAACAAAATAAAGAACATTTTGCACAAGGTTAGGTTAGAAATGCAATGAATGATGCTCCTAGAATGATGATGGAATATAGGGTCAAAATTTGGGGTATGACACATCAAGGGAAGGGAAAAAAGAACGAATAAACCCATAAGTATGCAATGCAATACAAAGCAAAAGAGAATCTAAGGTTCGGGGGTTGGTTATACCTAGTGAAGGTGCTAGAATCCTAAGTATCTGTAGTACTCTACAGGAACCTCTTGTTTTATTGTGTTATTTGTTATTTGTCTGCTAAAGGGTAAAAATTAAAGGGAGACCTAAGGTGTTATTCCTAAGTATGCTTGCCAAGACATCGCATATCGTGCCTACGTATCCTGACGGGAATGGAATTAAAGCATTCGTAGTTCCCCTCAATAAGGGTAAAAAAGTAAAAAAGAAAAGGTTGCTCGCTAAGGATTGACCTTGTGCCTACGTATTCTCAAAAGAAACTTTTAGAAATCAGAGCGTCCTTACTTCGGGACACTACGGATAAAAGCAATGTTTGTTGGTTGGTTTTAGGAGAAGAGAAAAATTGTCATCTTAAGGAGAATACTCAACTAATCCACCACAAACATGCGGAAGACAGATCTTTGCTTCACATTGAGATAAGAGCTCTAACTCGGATATATAATTGACGAGTATGCCACATACCTCTCTCAAGTGGAAAAGAAATCAACATCTTTCTTAACAATGTCATGGGGTAGGAGGATTATATCTCGACTAAGGATGACTCATGTCTAATTCTCATGGAAGAAAAGGGAGCCTAATTGCAGGTTGTCTAAGTTAACATCCTAAGGGAACTAACCTAATTTTATGAATCTAAAATAAGATTAAGGGGAAAGTCTAACCTAATGTTATCATTCAAGGATCAAAACCTAATATATATTCTGATTCAAATTATCGAAAATAAAGTTGAATCAGAAACCTAAGGGAACATGGCAGATCATGCAAGCGGGCGAGCATTCTTATGTAACAAGTATTACAAACTATCAATAGGCAATATATCAAACTCATAGTGAGAAATCATTACCGCAAGACGTATCAACCACTACGCTTGAGCATCAATAATAACTTGTGATTTTAGATCCAGAATCCCATAATAAATTTAAACTAAAAACCAATCGCAAATTTAAATTGAGCAAAGATCTCAAATTTGATCCCCATTAAAAATCTTAACAGTCCAATTACCATTAATATTAAATCAACATATAAAATAAAATAAACAAAAAAACTAAGTTAATAAAAAACAATAAAGAATGAAAATAAAAGTGTGGGAGTATTTAAAAAAAAAAAGATCATGGGCTTGCACAGGGCCCACACGACTTTATTGGTGATCACTAAACAAATTTAGGCTTGAAGCCCAAAGGGATTTGGTCAAGCCATGCCACGAAAAGGGATT
This sequence comes from Lathyrus tuberosus, assembly GCA_022829125.1. Classification (NCBI taxonomy): domain Eukaryota; kingdom Viridiplantae; phylum Streptophyta; class Magnoliopsida; order Fabales; family Fabaceae; genus Lathyrus; species Lathyrus tuberosus. The sequence continues at coordinate 1,213,790 of JALAZF010000323.1, read as the reverse complement.
CATCACCCATTGCTTCAATTCAAATCCCTCAATCTGCACTTCTCTGAAAACCATATCCATGCCACGTCGGGATTCAAAACCAGCGGCGGCGGACACTCCAAAACGACCTCATCATACGTTATCCTCCTCGCCTCTCTCTCTCATCTCGGCTCTCACTCACCACTTTCTATCTCGATTAAGGGCCGTTGTCGTGGTCTTTTCACCATATCGGGATGAACACCAGACTCTGTCGGAGTTCGTCCGACGCGTCTTCAGCAGTGAAGTAAACACGAGAAAGCTACCAGTATGCTTCGAATATGATCTTTTTGTACGTGTATCTGTATTGCTGCTAGCTGCTATTCTTTCTTCAATATGTGTGCTCTTTTACTTTTTGTGTGTGAATCCTGAATTCTGTATGTGCGTATTTATTTTTATTTTTTTTGTGATGATCTGTGTGATTTTCTTACTCATTGCCCTGTGTGTGCTGTTGTGTATTCTGTGAGTTTTTTTTGTTGTTGTGGTATGAATGTGTGTAGGTGATTTTTCCCCAATTTGGTGCGTGTCTGATACTGTGTGTGTGATCTCCTTTTATAGGATTTAGGAAATCGAACTTTGAATGCTGATAATCATGTTGTAAAATTTTGTTTAGGAAAGAATTCGAGTTTGTCTGAAACATGTTTGGGACTTGTTGGGAAAATCTGATTAATATATTTCCGCTTTCGTTTCGGCATGTTTGTGAACAAATTGAAGAGCCTTCCTTTTTCATCTTGACAATTGTTTTGGAAATGTTTGATGGTAATGAACATAAGCTCTAATTTTGATTCCAACAGGTTGAAAATAGCAGATGCTAATGATCACCTTCAAAAAATGTGCTGTCAATTTGGATTGGAAGCCATTACTTATTTGAACAAGTGCATAATCCAAGTTGAGCAGTCCATCTTCATCGATTCTTGTTTGAGATTAGTGACAAGAATTGTGCAGTTTTCTTTTATAAGAGCAACAGTTAACAAAAGGATCCGACTTGCCCAACATCTCACAAGCTTTATAAACAACATGAAAAAACCTATTCATCATCATCTCAAAATCCAACTCAATCACTTGCACAGAAATAGAACCAGTAACAGAATCCGTCATCTTTGTGCAGCGCTTTTATCAATACCAATTTGCATCCTTGTTTGACTAACTGGAAACCAATGTCGTGGGAAATATCATCGGCGTTAGAGGTAAGCAACACTTGCATTCGCCATTCTTGTTTCAGTTTCTCTCGCACGAGATCGCGCTTCAAATGGCAATGTGTTTTTTTTATATATTGACTCAATCCTATACACTGTGGCATTATCATCATGCAGGAGAGCAGGTTAAGAGAAATGTCGTGCTCGAGAACGTGTTTTATTGCGGTACAACAACTTCGTGAAGCATGCTCAATGGTGTACGTGACAAATGCTGAGGAAATTTTCCAACAGCACTGCCAAAGATGATTCACGTGGCGTCTTAGACCTCTCTTCAATATTTCACAAGAATTAGGATCATTCTATCACCTGTAGAGGTGACAATTTAAGGGGCTGAGGCCTAAATTTCAAGACTCTAAAAAATAGAAGAGCCAAAAATTTTAAAAATAAATGAGCTCAAAATATGTAGGCTCCCTAAAATTCAAGTAGAGCCTCAAAGCCCCAACATTTTCAAAATTTGACTTTTTTTTTAAATAGATTTTTTCAATAAACTTTATTAAAATTGTTTTTTTTTTTATTTTTGGAAAAAATCGTTTTTTATTTTCGGAAAAAAATCAATTTTTTTTATTTTTGAAAAAAATCGGTTTTTTTTTATTTTCGAAAAAAATCGTTTTTTTTAAAATTTGGAAAAAATTGGGTTTTTTCATTTTCAGAAAAAATCGGTTTTTTTAAATACGGAAAAAATCGGTTTTTTTTTATTTTCGGAAAAAATCGGTTTTTTTATATTTGGAAAAAGTCGGTTTTTTTTATATTCGAAAAAAATTGGTTCTTTTCATTTTTGGAAAAAATCGGTTTTTTTTTTTTTGAAAAAATCGGTTTTTTCATTTTGGAAAAAATCGATTTTTTTGTATTCGGAAAAAATCGGTTTTTTCATTTTCGGAAAAAACCGGTTTTTTTTATTTTCGGAAAAAATTGAGTTTTTTTATTTGCAAAAAAAAAAGAAACAGTTTTTTTTTTTCGAAAAAAATCGAGTTTTTATATTTTCGAAAAAAAACAGTTTTTTTTTTTTTTCGGAAAATATTGAGTTTTTTTTTCTGGAATTTTTTTTTTCTGAGAAAATTGTTTTTTTTTTATTTTCGGAAAAAATCAGTTTTTTTTTTTCGGAAAAAATTCGGGTTTTTTAATTTTTGGAAAAAATCGGGTTTTTATTTTCGGATCGATTTTATTTATTTATGAAAAAAAATGGTTTTTTTTCATTTTTGAAAAAAATCGGGTTTTTTTATTTTCGGAAAAAATTGGTTTTTTTTTTATTTTTGGAAAAATTCGGTTTTTTTTCATTATCGGAAAAATTCTTTTTTTTTTCATTTTCGAAAAAAATTGTTTTTTTTTTATTTTCGGAAAAAATCGTTTTTTTTTATTTTTGGAAAAAATTCAGTTTTTTTATCTTAGAAAAAAATCGATTTTTTTTATTTTCTGAAAAAAATCGTTTTTTTAATTTTTGGAAAAAATCGGTTTTTTATTTTTTTGGAAAAAAATTGGGTTTTTTTTTTCGGAAATAATCGGCTTTTTTTTTCTTCTAAAAAAACTGGTTTTTTATTTTTGAAAAAAATTGGTTTTTTTTTTATTTTAAAAAAAATCAGTTTTTTTTTTTTTTTCGGAAAAAATCAGTTTTTTTATTTTCTGAAAAAATCGGTTTTTTTTTTTTTTTTGAAAAAAATCGGTTTTAAGAAATAAACCGTTTTAAGAAAAAATCGGTTTTAGAAAAAAATCAGTTTTATAATATAAAATATTTTATTTTAAATAAATTAGATTTTGAGTCCCTCATTTAAGCCCTATTAAAGACAAAAATATGAAGGGGTTTAAAAATAAGGGACAAAAAAAATATTTATTTTGTAAGAGACTTAAAAAAATGAGGCCAACAAGGACCTTAATTATTGGGGCTTTTTTGACACCTCTAATCACCTGCTCATGAATAACGTGGCGGCATAGAATTTATTTTAGACTATTTCTATTATGAACTTGTATTACCTTGTAACAACAATATTTACATTCTCAAAGTTTTGTGACAATGTTATTGAAAAGATGTAGTGAAACCAAATCCTTGGAATGAAGAATTGGAAATGATAATGATAGTACTCTAGTCACTACATGTGGATCTTTCATTTTGCACTAAACATTTCTTTGTCACTTTGAATTGATGTGAATTCTTGTCTTGAATTTGGAATAAAAAATTGGATGAATCTTATTCTTCTTTGACATTAGAAATCACCCTTGAATTAAGGTATACTTTGTAACTTGAATGATGAATTTTCGCACGGTGGAATTTGAATAATTTCTTGTATCTTTGTATCAAAGCTCATGAACTTATAGATGGGAAACATGGCGACTTGAGTAATTTTCAGCATAACTTGAAGCTTGAAATCTTGAACATGGACTTTACATGTTCTTGGTGAAGTATGAATCATCATTTGAAAATAGAAAATATTGTAATTTGAATGAATCATATCTTGACTTTGAACATTTGTAGAAAAATAGTGAATCAGTTTGAATTTTTGTAAAGAACATGATTCTTGAATTTCATTTTAGGAACTCCTTGCCAAAACTTGATTCAAGATCTTACCACTTCAAAACAAATTGATCACAAACTAGCAATAAGAAAGTCCCAACTCTTTTCTTAAGATCGAAAGAACTTTAAATGATGATCCAACTATGTGAATAAGAACAAAGTCTTGTTTGACCTTTGTTGCCCCAACAATCAAAGATTTAGATGATGATGAAATTCGGTACACGAACCATGCCATGAGAAATCCTTTGAAAATAATGATACAACTTGTGATGCAACTTGCCACAAAAACTCTAACCACACTTCCAATTACCATGCTCAACACCAATGGAAAGAAAACTCTAATTCTTTGGGGTGTATACACTGAAACTTCTGAGAAATTCTGAGGAAAATGACCAGTAGAAAATCCTAGGGCCTTTTGAATCAGAATCCATTGGTCACGCTCTGCAATGCTAGACTGAGAGGATGGGTATTATCTTCACTTGAAATTTAATGCACCTGCACAAACTGGTTAGTAATAATAAGTGCACACACAAAATGATGCACAAAGAGGTGGGATCTTAGAGTTAAAAATTAGGGTATGACAGATACCATGTGTCATACCCCAAATTTTACCCTTAGATTCTTTGATCTTTTGCACATCATCTTAGGCCAATCATTCATGCATAGCTAACCAATTTATTAGGCTTTGTTTATTTGGCTTCATTTGTGAATCAGTGTTTGCTGCAAAGGTTTCAATAGAGTATTCAGTCAAGGTTTTAGATGGGTCATTAGCCAAGCGGGTTTTCATACCATTAAGGGACCTCTCACCAGTAATAATTCAGTACAACATGGTCTCCTTACAAATTCTTCAAAGTTCAAACTCATCTAGTCATGAATTTAGATTCATCAGCATCAATGGATGTATGAAGCAAATGGATTGACAAAATTGGATTTTGCTTCTTTACAAAGTCATAGAAGGTCCTAAGGAAATTAGGTTATGAGTTATTTCCAGATTTGGGGAATCAGGAAACCCAAGGCATCTTTGGCCTACTTCTAGGTATTGGGGGAAATAAGCCTCAAAAGGTTCTCCCCTATGCGTGGGTCAGAAACCTTACTTGATCAGGATGATGTTTTTGAGTAATTGGAACATTTTGTTTGACTTCTCATTTAATAGAGAGATTCAAAGGCATTGAGATCTTTGGTCATAAGTTCAAAGGATGAACTCTTGTTTGCAAATTCATGGAATTCAAGCTTGAGTCCAAGAACAAGATTTGTGTGTTCTAAAGATGTACGTTACTAAGGTCCATTTAGGGGTAGTTTTGTGATTGGTAAATTTCAAATATCAAAGTTCTTCCAAAATTGCCAATTTCAAAATTGTTTCAAGACTGTGAACTCGTTCTAGGTGACGAACTTGCTTCAAGATTTGAAAAATATAAACTTCAAATTTCAAGTCTTTTCAAGAACCAAATTCAATGTCAAAGCTAAGTGATTTCATTTCATGACAAGTTGAATGCGCTAAAAAAAATTCCATAAAGGCCTTTGTTCAAGATTACAAGTTGGTTTTGACATGTTTGAATCACAAGTTTATTTGAATAAAAGGAAATTTTCAAGTGTGTTATTATTCAAATTGCATTGTGAGTTGGTATCAAGTTAAGTTTGTCCCAAATACCTCAAAGTTCAATCATAATTTTACTTGGTGACAATTGAGGAAAGATTCAAAAGACATAGCTACAAATGTTTTTATGTCAATTCAATGTTTGGTTACAAAAGGTTCCATGAGGTTTACATGTTTCAATCATTTGGCAAAGTTACTTTGATTTAAAGTACTAATTGCAAAGCATTTTGAATAAACACAGTAAGTGTCATCTTGCTGCCCTAAAGTGTAATTCTAAGCCTGCTACAAATCCTTAAACTACATTTGTCCAATCGTGCCAAGTTCTCATCATGCCCATTTCGCTTCCAATTTGCCATGCCACAATTTGAGCTTCTTCCATATGTTGCTAAGAAACACAGCCTGTTACTAAACCTTCATGCCCACACGTTTCCAATTTCCCACTCCATAAGGTCCATGAATTAGGCAATGTTTCTTTATACTCATGCCAAGTCCATTAGATGCACACATGAAAAAAAGATGAAAAGTAAAGTTAGCAAGTATTTAAGCAAGGAAGATGCCACATTCCCAAAATAGGTCAGGATGGAAGACCAACTTAATTCATGTCATGCAAGAGTCCAAGTTCAAACCATTCACAACCAATTCAAGTTTCTATGTCATGACTCAAGTTCAACTTCAATTCCTATTCAAACTTCATTTCAAAAAAACAATTCAAATCATCCAAGAGCATAGATATCCATTCATTGCCATACACATATAAGCATATTCCTCATTCAATACATTTCATTTAAATACATAAAACATTTCTAATTCAATTTCATCATGTTCCAACAAATCAAGTAAGCATATTCATGTGATTTCAATTCGAGTTTAACATACTTTTTTTTTCAATCAAGTTCATTAAATCATAACAGTCCAATTCATAAAGCATCATTCAACTCAATTCACCATCATGTAGCAGCTCATATACAAACAGGGCATACACCATAATTTATAAGAAACATTTCATTTTCAAAAAGCCAGCAGTCCAGCATAGCGTGATCATCATTTACCTTTCTAAGTCATTTTCAAACAAGTCATGAGCATCCATTCCGTATTCAATTTCAAGCACATATTTTACATGGCAGCAAAGTTCTTTGAGCTTAAGGGAGCAAGACAATTACAACAAGCAATTACAAAAGCACATTAAAAAAAAAGGTGTGTCATTTTAGAGGTTGTGGCAGGGAGTTGTATTCTGCAGGCAGTGAGTTAGAAAGGAGTTATCAGCAAAAAACGCAGGCGGGACAACTAAATTTCACTACAGACAAATTGCCAGGAAATAGTACAATTCATTTCACTCACAAAGTTTCAGAATCCTTCACCAGTAAGTTTTCATTCGTACAATTCATAACTCACCACAAACGAGCAAATGTTGACAATCAAACCCTAATCTGGTCCTATTTAAACCTTATTATTCATCACACAAAAGGGGACACACAGAAAAGACCTAATTCTTTTAGGTAGCAGCTACCCCATAGAAAACCTAAAAAATTTCTACTCAACAAGAACCCTAAAACCCTACAGAAAGCTCATTTTTTTCAAAAGGCTTCCCTAGTCTCACATTTAGACTCAATAAAAAAAAGCTTGAGCTATAACCTACTCAGAGAAGCATTCACACACAGAGAAAATACCAACAAGAACACAAGAAGGAAGAAAAGAGTTCAAGGCGCAGAAGAGAGAGAGAGTTGAAGCAAGCATTACCTGGACACGTTCAGAGACTCCTTCAGAAGATTTCTTCAAGAGGTATTTTGTTGGAGCTTCGTTTCTCTTCAATCTGAACCATATTGCTTGATATTGCTTTGATTCTTTGTTCTCTAAGTAGTGTACACTACTACGAAAAACTCATTTAACAACGGTTGAAAATGACATATAATGACGCGGACGAAGGCGTTGTTATGTATGCGGTACGTACAATGACGATCCTGGGACCGTTGTTGTAAATTGGAAAACGCACTACCTATTATGACGGTTATTTTAAATAACCGTTGTTGTATGTCTTTTAATAAAATAAAATAAAATTACAGCATTAGAACAAGAACAACAGCAAGAACAACAAGAACAACAAGAACATCAAGAACAACAACAACAACATCAATAACAACAACATCAATAACAACAACAACAACAACAGCAACAATAACAACAATAACAAAAAGAAGAAGAACAAGAACAAGAACCAGAATAAGAACAACAACAACAACAACAACAACAATAATAATAACAATAATAACAACAAGAACAACATTAATAAAAAAAGAACAACAAGAACAACAATAATAAAAAAGAACAACAAAGAACAACAATAATTAAAAAAGAACACCAACAACTAACATTGTTAACTCGAGTTCTGAAATTTGGTTTAGTGGAGAAATAGAGTATCGTAAATGAAAGATGATGTTTGGAGGTAAAAAGATGTCTAAGTTTTAGGTTTCACGCGGATCACTAATAGTAGTGTCTTGGCTGTTGATAATCACTAAATGGACGACCAAGATTTGTTTAAGGATAGCGGATAAACACAATATGCGCTCCACCGAATTGAAAAAATAAGTAAAAAAACCAAAAATGCTGGTGCTGAGACTTGAACCCATGACAAGATGCTACCTATAATGACAGTTGGTTTAAATTACCCGTGGTGAAAGGTCTGTAAGTATTTTGAAAAAATAAGTAAAAAACGCTACCTATAATGACGGTTGGTTTAAATACCCGTGGTTAAAGGTCTGTCAGCATTTTGAAAAAATAGAAAAGAAGTAACATGATTAAAATAAATTCCGAAAAATCTAAAAACACGAAATTTAATCTAATTAGGAAAAATACGAATTTTGAGAATTTTTTTGGAATTTTTTGAGACTCTGAAAATAGTAAAAAATTCATTAAAAATAGAAAAAAGATGAATTTGGGGTTTTGAGGGTGAAGCCCCGTAACTCTTCTAGAGTACGGGACTAATGACCGCGTGATTTTTCTGCTTCAGATGCACGAAACAGATCTAAAAAAGGAGACGATTTTCCCTAAAACCGATTTTTTAAAGAGCAAGACCTAAAACTAAACTATAGGCTATAATGACGGTTTTGCAAATACCCATGGTGAAAGGTTGTGGGCATTTTGAAAAAATATGTAAAAAAACCATAAATGTTGGTGCTAGGAATTGAACCCATGACCAGGCGCTACCTATAATGACGGTTTTTTAAATACCTGTGGTGAAAGGCCTCACATTTCACCACGGTTGGAATATTAACTGTTATTAAAAGCCCTTTAATGAGATTAAAAAAATGCGCGCATCTATTACAACGGTGTATAGGCAAACCGTTGTAAGCCTGGCGTTGTTGTATGCGCGTTTTGTAGTAGTGGTACCTTGTCTCTGTTGTGTTGATTGGCCTGTTTTTGTTGATTTTTGAATTTATTGTTTATTTGGGATTGGGTTCGATCTAAAATCTTGAGAGGGTTTTGGTGGAAACCAAGGTTATATTCGTGTAGAGGAAAAAAATTTAAGGGGGGTTGATGTAGAAATTTTAGGGTTTGGTGTTGGCCTCGCCAGAGAAGACGGCGGCGGCCGCCGTTGGCCACGATCTTCTCCGGCGGCTACGGCGATTTCCGGTGGCCTGGGTTTTAAGGTTGCAGAGAGAGTTTTAAAATTAAGGGTGAGAGAAAGAGAGATTTGCAAAAAACTTAAAATCTCTAATACACTTAATCCTTACTCAAAACAACTTTTACAAAGAACATTGTTTAGTCCCTTCTTCCGCGCATATGAACTAGTGTTTCAGCTTCCCCTAGCGAGCAGACAAGCCAACGTTTAGCAGTTAGAATATGACCTAAACACTCGTTGGTCTAAAACACAAACCAACCGACCGTAGTTTTTCGAACTACGATTGCTCTGACTTCCTCATTGTACAATGAGGGTACGTAGGCATAGGATGCAAAGTCCTAGCGAGCAAACTTTTTTCTTTTTACCCCACATCTTTTACCGTAGTCCACGAACTACGAATGCTCCGACTTTTCCATTGCACGAGGGAATACGTAGGCACAATGGCCCTAATCCTTGGCGAGCACCGTAATAAAAAAACCACCCATTTCCCCCTTAGACACTGCATCCTTTACTCGTTAATTCCCTTAGAAGAAAACAATCAAACCTAGCTAACTCTTCTCATGAATCGAATCAAGAGGTTCCCGTTGAGTACAACGGACGTAGGGGGTGTTAATACCTTTCTCTTGCATAATCGACTTCCGAACCTTTAATTTGGTTGCGATGACCATATTCTTATCCTAAAGGTTTTATCAATACTTTCCTATTCCTTTCTTGGAATGAATAAAGTTCGGTGGCGACTCTGTTCGAACGTTTTTTCCGTGTCCATCGCGAGGATCGCTTTTTTCGAGGTACGATAATATGGTACCAATTTTCTTGAACACTCAGGTTCAGCGTTCTGATCCCCACCTCTTAGGGTTAGAACCACTCACTGATCCATCACCTCCGAATCAGCTACGGGCCCAATCCACACAATAGGATTTTAGACTCACCAACAATGGACCATTTGTCCATAAATGTATGCAATGCAACTATTTATGCATACAACAACAACAACATCATCTTGTATAATAATCCACCACCATGGTTATTGTACACCGTCCAAATTGGCCAACAAGCATAAAAATATATTTCATACAGTATGGATATATGTATATATGTTATGCAATCACAAAAACATCATTAAACATTCTCATATTCCACCAATAACACCACAACATCCTCTTTATAACAACATTCAAATTTCGTCACTTACAACAAGACTTCTTAACATACGCAACATAATAGTCACATTCCTCAACATATTAAACATAAAAATATTGGAAATATGGTTCATCTAATTATACTATGTTAAAGTTCTACTTAATAGCTTTCCAACGCTTCAAATGTTTCGCCATTTGGATAAACGGTTAAAACGTTATGCTCGGAACCGTTTCTGACATTTTTCTGCCCATGTGTCGACACAAGGGTCGACGCGAAGCCTTGTGCATCGACGCATGCTGTTCCAATTTTCACAATATTTGATTCGGGAAGCATCAGGTCAACCAAAAAGACCTTGGAGGTCGACGCATGTTGTTCCGAACCTCAAAAATCACATTTTTTAAAAGCACTTTCATGACAGCTTTTCATATCAGAGCCTATGCTATGAAAACCCATCATTATAGACTCAATTTTATACTAAAATAACATCCTAAAACTCAATCATACCATGTTTTACTCATGGATTAACATCATATCATCATCAATTTCATGCTTACGACTCGAAACTTCAAAACTCAACAATGGAGGAACTTTTCAACAATTCCAAAACAGAATCACCACACATATAGGCAACGAAATTCATCACATACCAATTAAAAAATCATCATTCATCACATACCAATTAAACAATTTCATCATCAATTATTTCACAACAATCATATCATAGAACATCACGCAACCCATAAAGTAAGAACCTAACTTTTACCCACTATTCAACATACTAACCCTTAGAAGATCAGAACCCCACCCTTACCTTGAAATTGAGCTTCCTAAACCTTCACAAATGATGGTTCCCTCTTCTTTTTCAACCCTAGCCTTTCTTCTGTTCTTCTCAAAAGTCACGATCGTACAGAATGAAATTTATTTCCTTGTTTTACTTCTTTAACCCTAGGACCCTTTCTATGGTTTGCCTATTGCCAATTCTGCCCCTCGTTCTTATTTTCACCTTAATATTTTTATATTATTATAATTCCAATATTATTATTACTAATTAATTTTACAACTTAAATAATAATGACATTATCTCTTAATGATTTAAATTAATAATATTACTCATTTACTACTAATAATACTTATTAATCATTCTCACCACACCACCCATTTCTATAAAATTAGCCACACATCTCTCACCCTTAAGGGCATCAACATTAAGGTCACTATCCCTTACTGCAGGGTACCCCAATCACAACAAAGCAAACATAATCACATCTAAACACAGAACTTCACTTAATTAAATTACGAAAAATAATTTAAAATAAAATGGGGTGTTACAACTCTCCCCCACTTAGAATATTATCGTCCTCGAAAATTACCTGACGCAAATAACCCAGGATATGACTCTCGCGTCTTGCTCTCCAAATCCCAAGTTACATTTCCTCCGGCAACGCCTCCCCGCACGACCTTCACGAGAGCAATCTCCTTGCCTCGCAACTGTTTCACCTCATGGCCATCAATTTTCACAGGTAAGGCCTCCACATTAAGGTTATCCCTTACTTGCGCATCGTCCATCGAAATCATATACGACGGATCTGGAATGCACTTCCGCTACTGCGAAACATGAAATACATCATGTAAATTGGACAAACTTGGTAGCAACACCACTCTATAAGCAACAACTCCTACACGCCCGGATATCTGATATGGACCGATAAACTGAGTAGTGAGCTTCTTCGATTTCAAGGCACGTCCAACATCGGTCACTGGATTGACTCTAAAAAATACATGATCCCTTTCCTGGTGTCATACCCCAAATTTTGACCACTAAAATTTCCCATCATTATGCAAATCATCATCACAATATGGATGGATCATTAGTCTCCCCAAAGATGGGTGAGCATTCACCACAAACAAGGATTATGGTTTCACGCCCTTTCAGAGCTCTTAGACAAAGGATCAATCAAGAATTGACATGATCTTCAACTTGTCTAAACCTCTCAAACATCTACAATGGATCAAAAGGACTCCCACACCAAGAATCAAGACCAATGTTGCAGCATTCTGAGTGGATTAAGCCTCACGATCGCCAGTGTCACCAAATTAGGGTTTTGGTCGACCAGGGCCTCCAGATAGGAATTTTCCTCTGGGCATGAGCCAATGCTTCAAATCATAATCCTAATATGCTCCATGGAAGATCATGAACCAAATCATCAAGTCAACTTAACCTCAGGGGATGCATTCACAAAAAAATCAGGAATTAGGGTTTCTTGATCTAATTCACCCCTAAGTTGACTTTTGGGGAAAAACAGGAGCCAAGACCTCAAGGCATGATTTGAGGGTCTCTAATACACCATATTGATCCATTTGCAACAATGGATTGATCCAAGAAGCTTGAGCAACAAGTTTCAATCTCATATGAACCACAATTAGGATTTCGCGAGAAAAGTCAACTGAGCCTTTGACTTTTGACCCAGGCATGCTCCCAAACCCTAGGACATGATCCAATACACCCTATAACACCTATGGAACATGTCCATCAAGTTTTATTTAGGTCAAGGACATGATTTCATAAAGGATCGCACAGTTTGGAATTCATCTGACAAAAAGTCAACTGTGCACAAAAGTCAACTTTGACTTTTTGAGATTTTTCACAATTATGGTTTTTTAACCCTAAAATGATGTTAATGTGTGATTGGAATCATCATTCATCAAGAAAAATCAAGAAAAGTGGGATAACTTGAAAAAGGGGTAACCATAAAAACTTAAAAATTTTTCTAAGTTATGGAATAAAGTGGCTATGGTACCAACTTTGGAGGATCATAACTCCTAAACCACAAGGCCATTTTTCCCCATCCAAAGTTGGATTTGTAGCTCTCATGGCCCTCTACAAAAGCTTCAACTACCACTCATTCCAATTCCCCATGGATTTCAAGTTATGGAATGATCAAAATGGATGAAAACATGAAATGCCACTTTTTCCAACACTTAGTGAAATTTTCACTAAGTCAGAATCTGCCTTCACTTTTTTCTAAATGTAGGGGCATTTTTCACTTGGGTCCAAAAGGTATCAAAACCAATTATGATCAAACAGTTGTTGTATCATACAAGGGCTTTCCAAAATGGCCAAGAACTCCATCAAACTCAACTTGAGCCATGAGATATGACAATGGCAACATGCCTTGCTGAAAACTGCCAAGGCTAGGCAGAATTTTGCACTTTTGCTCGATTTGGCAAAATCAGATAATTCCAAGCCTTGTCATCACTTTGGACACATCTGAGGATCAAATCTAAAGGGAACAAACACTGATCCAAGCCTCCAACGTCTTTGGAACAAGAAGTAGCATGCCAAACCTAGAAATCCCTAAAGGAGGGACAAGACTCCAATTTTGGATTGAAGCATTCAATGAAAGCACCAAGGTGGCATAGACTGACACATTTGCAACTAAATTCAGTCAAGATTGATCAAACAACTAGGGAACCACAACTCTGTGCCCTAACCTCTAGTCAATGGCTAGAGGAGACTTGGCTTCCCATTGATCAACATTGGCCAAACCTCTGCTGTGGTTGCCATTCACTATTGATCCCAAAACAAACTTGCTCTACTATAAATAGAGCTCATTTGTGCTCAGTTTGAGTACATCAAAGCCATCAAACAGATGCTTTCCTCAAAATCACTTTCTTTAGGCAAAAATACCTTCTTTAGCAAGGTAATTCTGAGTTTTTGAGTTAGAGAGCAATTCCACCATAGCTCATGATCCAAACACATCCAATATGTCATATCTAAGTTGTCCAAACTCACACAAGTGACCTGTAATCCTTAAATCACAAAGTCACATCTCAAAACCTTAAAATATTACTTTTGTGCATTTTTCAAGCCATGCCTTGATTCAGTCACTTTCCAAACCAGATAAAACCTCAAACACACTCCAAATATCATCCTTAAACTATCCCAAATGGTTCCCCCCATCTGGAACACCATTTGAGGGAGTTGCTATTTTGGCCATTTTGCCCCTTTTGCAAGAAAGGGCCAGTTTGTGTTTTTGCAGGTTCCAGCTGATTCCAATCATCCTAAAAGCTTCTAAGGGATCATTTGAGAGTGTTCAAAGCATCAAACCATTTCTGGAACAAGTGGCTTGGCAGATTGCACAGAAAACTCCAAAAGCTCAAAAAGAGGTGAGCATCATGACTTGAACTTCCCAAAATATGCATTGCATTGAGGTCCACTGATTATGCACATCTTATACATGTTATATATGTCGTGTTTGAACCGATTCATCATGTAATTCATGCCTGTACCAAAGTGTAGCATAGAAAATGCAATTATAGGCCTATTTCAAAACCCCTATCGGATTTTTAGGAGGGAGCATGATCTAGAAAAAATACCACCACCATTGGATTCCTTGTGAAATTATAGGCCAGATGCATATAAATTTTGTCCCCAACCATGGAGAAATGAGAAAGTTAAGGACCTTCCCGTTTCTTGCCAAAACTTGCCTTGCCTTGCCTTGGCTAGGCCAAGAAAATAAGGCAAGCCTTGTATATTTGTTGGTTTGTTTTAATCAACGGATGTATCACCACCCCAGTGGTAAGGCGCACGTCCTATAACCTTGAGGTCGTGGGTACAAACCCTACCCATGCCATTTTTGTGTTTTTTTTCACATTTTGCTATTTTTTCCAATATTTTCATGTTTTGTTAATTAATTGGAAAATTAATAACTCCTTCAATTTTAATTATTTTTTATTGGTTCTTTTTGAAAAAAAATCAAAAAAATGTTAAAATATTTTATTCCACACAAAAATTAAGTTTGTATTAGTTATTTAATATAATTAGTATTTTTGTGAATAAATTCCCTTTTTAATTGTTTTTAAACATTTAAAAGTGAATATTTACTTTGAAAATCAAAATCAAATGAGTTCTAAATCATCTTGTGATTAAAAACTCATTTTTCAAACCTAAAACAAAAATCACAAGTGGTTTATTCAAATTTATTTGGTATTTTTATCATTTTTATTTGATTTTCTTTAAATATTTACTTTTAAAGAAGATAAAATTAGGGTTTCTTTGATTTTCACCCTCACAAATCATTTTCAAACACTCATGGGCCTCTAATAGAGTGTAAGACCCAACCCTTTGTAAATACAACCTATTTTGGGCCTTACTTATTGTATAAGTCCCGTTGTATTTCAAAAGTTCGGCGCGATCATCGCCCGTTTAAAACAAACCATCTGGGCCTCTCTTCGAGATATAAGACCCATTCAAAATCACCTTGGGCCTCTAATAGAGTGTAAGACCCAATCCCCTTTTAACCAAAATCTTTTTGGGCCTCAGATATTGTATAAGTCCCTCTACGTTAAAAGAAAAATCTTGGCGCGATCGCTATTTTTTAAACAACAAACCAAATGGGTCTCTCCTTGAGCTATAAGACCCATTCCTTATACTTTTGGGCCTCTAATAGATTGTAAGACCCAATCCCCTTTGAAAACCAAACATTTTGGGCCTCAGTCATTGTATAAGACCCACTGCGTTTTCAAAAACCTCGGTATAATCACCGTTTTCAACAAACTTTGGGCCTCTCCTTAAACTGTAAGCCCCAACAATCTTTTCAAAGCACTTTCTCCTTTGATTTTGAATATAATATTGTTATCAAAGCTTTATTTGTTTAACAAACTAACCAAACAGCATGGAAGCTCTACAACCGAGTAAGTGTTTACCCGCTTTCTTTATCCGCTTTCATATATATAACTGTATTGTGGGGCTGCTCACCGTAAGTCTTCTTTCACAAACTTTTATATACCTGTAAAATATCAACTGTGTAATACTAGTATAGTTATTTAGAGTTTTTCCCGGCAACTACGTCTAGCACTACGTAAAGCCCTGTTGGTCACTCTTAAATACAAACAAAACTAGATCCCCCTAGGATTACCAGACACAGTCTTCCCTCCTCTTGGGGTTAAACAATATGGAGACGTGAAAGGCAGCATTCTCGGTGAACCCTTTCTCAGACTGTCACTCTTAAAAATTGTCAAAGAGACTCTACTCCCTAGAGATGATCTTTTCTCCGTGAATGGCATCTCTTGAGTTTCTTCCAAATTCTCGAACTTTCCTGGCTTGATCTATTCTCTGTGAATAGCCTGTCTTGAACTTCTCGGGGTTTGGGGACCCACAGGCTTCCAAAAAGCATCCCCGCCTCCTCTTAGGCGTTGTACAAGGACCCGTCGGCTTCTTAGAAGTTTGCACAGCCTCCTCTTAGGCTTTGTATAATGATTCTTTCTCTGGGAAGATAGCATCCTCTTGGGCTTAGTACAAATTGTCCCTCGGTTTCTTAAAAGTTTTTCTCGCCTCCTCTTGGGCTTCGTACAAATTGTCCCGACGACCTCCTAGAGGTATAGGAACATAAATTAGTCATCTTAATATAACAGTCTTTCAAAGAGTCTAGATCTCACTACTACTGTTTTTTAAGCATAGTACAAAAGATAAAACACGTAGACTCGGACAGTCTAAAACTCCTTTGGATTCCCTGTTTCCTTAGAGAACATGAAATAATCCTGATCCTCAGATCAAATCCATGAGTACAACATTACCCATATAAGAACTGATTTTCTCTTTTAACCAACATGCTGGACCTGTCACTCAACTGAAACAGTTACCCTAGCCTCCTCTTGGGCTTTGTACAATGATCCTCCCCAGCGGAGCTAACCTTTTCACACTCTCTTGTTGAGTATAAAAGACCCTCTTGTTGGATCACAAACACCTTTTAGCCTCCATCTCGGGCTTCGTACAAGATACAAAAACACTCTCTTGTTGAGTATAAAAGCCTCTCTTGTTGAGTCCATCTCCTTTTAGCCTCCATCTCGGGCTTCGTACGAGATACAAAATCACTCTCTTGTTGAGTATAAAAGACTCTCTTGTTGAGTTAAACACTTTTAGCCTCCATCTCGGGCTTCATACGAGATACAAAAAACACTCTCTTGTTGAGTATAAAAGACTCTCTTGTTGAGTCAATCTCCTTTTAGCCTCCATCTCGGGCTTCGTACGAGATATAAAATCACTCTCTTGTTGAGTATAAAAGACTCTCTTGTTGAGTCAAACACTTTTAGCCTCCATCTCGCGCTTCGTACGAGATACAAAAAACACTCTCTTGTTGAGTATAAAAGACTCTCTTGTTGAGTCAATCACCCTTTTAGCCTCTCCCTCGAGCTTCGTACGAGACACATAAAAGTACTCTCTTGTTGAGTCAACCCTTTTAGCCTCCTCTTAGGCTTTGTATAAGAAAACCCCGGTTGAGTCAATCAACCTTTTAGCATCAAAATCTGTGCCTTGCTCACAGTATACAAACATCAACAACTCCTCCCCCCCATCTAATTGTTGTAAGCGGCAAGCCTCTGGATTATTTACATCCACGCCATTGTCCCTCTTTTAGCATGATAAATTCCTAAGGAAAGATGGAATTGCTCTACACTGAGTTAAAGTCTTCTCCTTCAGGTTAAAAAAACCCCTATAAAGGAAATTATGGCATTGTTGGATTCACATGTCCAGTTAAAGTAATTCTCCTTTATAACCAGTCACCCAACAGTTGTGACGAACAGACCAAACACCTCCTCTTTAGAGATGACAAATTCTCTCTAAAGTCAAAACCCTTTAGCTTCACATCTTGGGCTTCAAACAAGATACAAAAAGACCCTCCAGCTTCACATCTTGGGCTTTGAACAAGATACAAACCATTTAGTTTCACGTCTTGGGCTTTGAACAAGACACCAAAACACCATTTCCTCCCATAGAATAGGAGGAATTACGATCGCACTGATTTCCCTGTTTCGGTAGACGGGAATACGTAGGCATAAGATTGAAAGAAAAATCTTAGCGAGCACACTAGTCAAAAAACCAAAAATCCCGTACCTTCATACATCAATCGAAAAGCATAAGTCCTAACATCCTACCAATAGCATAGTCCCGACATTTTAGTCTTAACAAAATAAGAAGAAAGAGGCCCCCCTTCCATATAGCATCCGTAACCTAACAGACCGTTGTTTAAACTCAGTATGCAAGCAGGGTTAGTTAGAGACATCTATTTCCCTTCCTTCATCAGCTTCAATAGAATAAAAAATGAATCGACCTGTAGTCCCCCCAAGAGCGACAGTGCTTAAGAACCACGTCCAAAATCGCTCGCTACAGAAAAGTGGCGCCCACCGTGGGGCCCTTCTTTCTTTCTCACAATTTAAGTTGAAAACCTTGGACAAGTTATTTTCATGACGGTTCCATCGGGGAATGTCATCATTGCTAGGATCGGCCCTCACTTGGATCTTAGGTCAAAACCTTTAAATTGGGAAGGTACCACAGACTGTCGACTCCGTCGGGGAGCCATTTTCTGTCAGGATCATAGGATTCATAGCTCTTAAAAAGTCTAGGACATTAGGACAAATATATATACTGCTTTTCCTAATTGATATCTATGTTTATTTTTCTGCTAATGGGAATGTGTGTGATGCCGCATGTGGAAAGATTGAGTATACACCTAGGAAAAACCTCTTTCAGTAGTGCGGAAGCTATCGGAAATAGTTGTCACGCGATACTACCCTCTTCTGAGGTTCTTCGAAATAACATCACCTAGCACGGTTCCCGGCCCGCTGATGTTATCTCGACAAGAATCAATGATTTTGAGAGACAGGTACAAAAATCACCAGTATAAACCTTTGGGATGGGTAGAGCCTTGACTTCATGACACCGACCCCTTGACCCCATGTTTTTTATATGTTTTTGTGTGTTGCATTCATGCATTCATTTAAAAAAAAACATTAAGCAAAAAATTTTTTTTCTCTTCTAGTCTCTCTTTTTCAAATTAAACTAAGACAATGATTGCAAATGTCACAGAAAAGAAGATTGCGCTAATGGATTTCGGTAGAAGGAAAACTCATAAGTATACCTTCAAGGTTCCAAAACTAGATGATTTGAGAGGATTAGCAAGGATAATCACTAACCCTGACGCTTTCAGAGCCAAGTACGGAGGTCTGCTACCTCTGTTAAGGGTCCATGTAATTGAAAGAATCATGGAGGCACTCATTCAGTTTTACGATCCGGTTTATCACTGTTTCACATTCCCAGATTACCAGCTCGCACCAACGTTGGAGGAGTATTCTCATCTGATTGATCTACCCATTACTGATCGAGCTCCCTTTTCTGGACTGGAAGAAATTCCAAAGGATCAGACCATTGCAAGAGTAATTTATTTGGATGAGTCAGAAGTCAAGACTCACATGACCACCAAAGGAGGAATCCCGGGTTTACCAACCAAGTTTCTGGTAAAGAAGGCTCTATACTTTGCTAGTATAGGGAATGTGGCTGCTTTCGAGAGCATCTTTGTTTTGCTCACCTACGGGTTATTTTTGTTTCCCAACATCGATAACTTTGTTGATATCAATGCCATTAAGGTTTTTCTCATTGGAAACCCTGTACCAACCTTGCTCGCAGATGCGTATCATTCTGTACACTTAGGGAATTTGTACAGCGGAGGGGTGATCACGTGCTGTGTACCCCTGCTATATAAGTGGTTTATTTCCCATTTGCCTAAGTCTGCCGCTTTTTGGGATCAAAAGAGTGTTTTACGCTGGTCGCAGAAAATCATGTCTCTTACCAACTCTGACATAGATTGGTGCAATAGGATTTATGACAGGATCAAGATCATCGACCGTTGTGGAAACTTCCCCAACGTACCCCTTATAGGAACTAAGGGAGGAATCAACTATCATCCGGTGTTAGTTCGTCGTCAATTTGGATACCCGATGAGGCATGTCCCACGTAATGCTCATCTGGAAGGTCTTTTCTTCAAGGAAGGAGAAAATGACAGGGCACTAAAGATGGAAATAGTGCACGCTTGGAAACATGTTCATAAGAAAGGACGAGAGTCTCTAGGAAAACCGGACTGTGTCTCGGTGGAGCCTTATCTCCACTGGGTACAAACTAGAGCTCTTAAGCTAAAGATGCCTTATCCTCGTCACGGAGTTCTTCCGCCAAGGGAATCTGTCATGTACTTCATGACTGAAGCGGAAAAACTTCAGGTTACTCTCAACAAAGTTCAACAGGAGAGGAGGTCTTGGAAAAACAAGTACCGCATTCTCAATGTGGAGTGTACCAAAATACAACAACTGTTAAAGGATAAGGATGCCCTGATTGAGATTTTGGAGCAGCATGATGTAGAAAATCAGGATGACCAAAGGAATTTGCTCGCTCCTTTCACCTGGCAAAGGAATGACAACCCGACAACGACCCAAGAGCCCCGGTCCAAGAAAAGAAAAGTACCAGAATCAGCACCCGAGTTCTCCTCAGAGAGGACTCGGGACCCATTAGCTTAGGTTTCTGTTTCCGCACCTTGTAATTTACTGTATTTTCATTTCCACAATCCTTTGAATTCAATAAAACGGGGTTTCCCCACTGTTTAATATTTGCAATCTAATTGTCGAAGTTTATTTTGATTAAACCAAAAAAACAATAAATACAATCATTGCATTCATCATTCTCACGTCACGTATTCTTCTTACCTACGAATCTTACGTTTGTGTCTCGGTTCTAGAGTCAAACTGTCTCATTCGTACAATACTCGGGCCAATCGTCAGAAAATATGGATGATCTCGAGGAAGAGAACAGAGAGTTGAAAGAAGAGATCGATGCTCTGAGGGAGGATATGAGAAAGCTTCGTAACGACATGCAAGCCATGGAAGAAGCTCAGCTACAAAGAACTGTGATCTAAGAGATCACCTCAACGCCCATAGTGGAGAAGTAAGATCCTAGGTATCAATGCCGAAAGATCGTCCCTGGGGCATGCCTGTTAATTATATCCCAGAAGGATATGTTCCGCCGATCACTGAAGATCAGGGAATCATAGCAGAAGCCGCTGGGCCTGAAGGTTACAAACTTCGGGAAAGCGAGGATGCCAGAGGCATATTGAGGACTCCTGAAGGTTACAAACTTTGGGAAATGCCAAGATTCACTACCGTAGTAACGGTACCACCCCTGTGGTGCCCATTGTCCCGGAAGGACAGATTCCACAGATACCTTTTGGTGGAAACGAAAGAATGTTCGAAAGAATGAACGAGTT
Source organism: Lathyrus tuberosus (assembly GCA_022829125.1). Lineage (NCBI taxonomy): Eukaryota > Viridiplantae > Streptophyta > Magnoliopsida > Fabales > Fabaceae > Lathyrus > Lathyrus tuberosus. The sequence continues at coordinate 1,192,642 of JALAZF010000323.1, read as the reverse complement.
CCAGGAACAGTTCCTGGAAATGCAGAAGGAACTGCAAGCTATTCGCAGTCAGGATTTATTTGGAAAGGATGCCGCAGACCTCTGCTTGGTCCCCAATGTGAAAGTTCCGCACAAGTTCCAAGTGCCGGACTTTGAAAAGTACAAGGGTAACTCTTGCCCTCAAAGCCATTTGGTGATGTACGCTCGGAGAATGTCAGCTCAAACAGAGAATCAAGATCTATTGATTCACTACTTTTAGGATAGCTTAACCGCTGCCACATTAAAATGGTACATGGGTTTAAACCGCGCTATGATCAGCACTTTCAGATATCTTGGCACTGCCTTCATCCAACAATATAAATACAATCTGGACATGGCACCAGACAGAGATCAATGTCGCAAAAGGACAAGGAAACGTTTAAGGAATACGCTCAGAGAAGGCGTGAAATTGCCGCTCAAATTTGTCCACCTCTTGAGGAAAAAGAGATGACAAAGATTTTTTTAAAGACCTTGAGCTCATTTTACTACGATAGAATGGTTGCCAGTGCGCCCAGCGACTTCACTGAAATGGTCGGTATCGGAGTGCGTCTCGAGGAAGCTGTTTAAGAAGGACGTCTAGTCAAAGACACTGGGTCGACGAGCGGTACTAAAAAATACGGTAGTGCTCTCCCTAAGAAAAAAGAGAAAGATATTGGGAATATCTCTCTCTGAAAGCAAAGGCGACGGTACTAACCAGTAGCAGTCGTAACTCTTGCTATCAACCCTGCGCCTACGTATCAACCTCAGGTTGCGCAGAGCCAACCTAATCAACAACAATTTCAGCAAAGGACACAACAGCCTCTTCAGCAGGCTCGTCCTCAATACAACAACAACCGTACAACGTGGCCACCAGGATTTGATCCTATACCCGTATCGTACGCAACACTATTTTCGTTACTACTAACCAAGGGGCATGTCCAGACTAAGTCTCCTCTTACAGTACCGAAAAATCCACCTTTTTGGTCTAAAGCGGATCAGACTTGCCCTTACCATCAAGGAGGACCAGGGCATAACATAGAGAACTGTTTCAGTTTCAAATCCAATGTGCAAAAGCTTGTTAGGAGCGGGGTCTTATCTTTCAAGGATACGAATCCAAATGTCCTCACAAACCCGCTGCCTCAACACGAGAAAGCTGCAGTCAATCTGATAGAGGGAGAGTCTAGAAACATCTATCAAATTCACGATGTACTCTTATTGAGGGCCAACTTGGTCAAGATGCATTGCAGACAGAGTGGATATGGCCATGTGCCACCTCATAATTATCACCAGTGTGATATCTGCTCTAAGAACAATCAAGGATGTTCTGTGGTGCAATCAGCTCTACATGAACAATTGGATCTTGGATGGATCCAAGAGCACCGAGTTCGTGGAGTTAACATGGTTTATACGAATTCTAACATCATTCAAAACCAAGACATCTGTGCGATGAATGTCAACTTGGTGGCGATGCACTCAAGGCAAAGCCAGTATCATAATCTACCGCAGCATGAGTACAATTCCTGTCTGACTTGCTCGGTAAACAAACAGGGATGCTCTTTTGTACAAGAGGCCCTCCAGCGTCAGATGGATCTTGGATGGATCCAAGACTACCATGATAGGAATCATTATCAAATCAACATGGTTCAAATTTTCAATATTCGCTTGATGAATACCAGCCTGGTGGAGTTACATGCTAAACAAGTTCGGCTCGGGTTCCTGGTATCACATGATTATCAGAGCTGTAAAGCGGGTTGCGAAAATGATCAAGGTTGTGCCCTTGTCCAGGAAACGTTTCAGCACTGGTTGAACCATTGGTGGCTTCCAATCTATATGGATGAAGACACCCAGCAAATTAGTATCACTAACGGGAATCCTACTAGATATCAAAGTCAGGATGTTCGGTCAATGGAAACAGACCTCGTAAGGTTACACTGTATTCAAAGCGGACGTGGCCAGGTGCCACTACATAATTATGAGCGGTGTGGAGTTTGCTTAGTGGATAATTAAGGATGCTACTTTGTGCGAGTAGCCCTTCAAAGTCAGTTGGACCACAAAGAGATTCAACCATGGTCAAGTTCTGGATCAGTCAACTACCTCGCTGATCAAATTGAGGACGTTGTCATAATCTCTGATCATCAGAGGACTAGGGATGTTTGTGCCATCATCCCTCTACTTTACGAATTGAGAGTCCCAATCGGGAACGGATCGAAATTACTTACAATGGTCAGAGAAATAAGAGGGTTCCCATAGTCATCTATCTACCGGGACCACTACCGTATGAATCAACTAAGGCTATCCCTTACAAATACGGTGCAACAACAATTGAGAATGGAAAGGAAATTCTGTTACCCTCCGTCTGAACATTGCAGACATCAGTCGAGTAACACAGAGTGGTAAAATCTTCAACAGAGGAGTTGGAGAACCCAGCAGAGAAAAGGAACCTCAGACAGAAGTTCCCGATCCACCAGTCAATCAATCCAGTAACCCGACCTTTCGAAAAATAATGATGAGATGCTAAAGCTCATCCAAAGGAGTGAATACAACATTGTTGATTAGTTGTTGCAAACTCCTTCAAAGATCTCGGTATTATCACTGTTACTTAGTTCAGAAGCACACAGGGAGTCTCTATAGAAAGTCTTGGAGTAAGCCTTTATGGAACAGGATGTGTCAATATGACAGTTCGATAGCATTGTCTATAACATCACTTCCTGGAATAACCTGGGATTTAGTGATGAGGAATTACCTGAAGAAGGTCGCCGTCATAACATGGCGCTCAATATTACAGTCAACTGCCAGGACGATGCTTTAGCCAGCGTACTGGTAGACACTGGGTCAGCCCTGAATGTTATGCCGAAATCCACTTTGATGCAATTATCATTCAAAGGCCCTCCGATGAGAACCAGCAAGGTCGTAGTCAAAGCATTTGACGGATCCAGAAAAGCGGTTATCGGCGAAGTCGACCTTCCCATAACTATCGGTCCTCAAACTTTTCAAGTCACTTTCCAGGTTATGGACATCCGGGAAACATACAGTTGTTTATTAGGAAGACCTTGGATACATCTGGCTGGGGCGGTCACCTCGACCCTCCACCAAAAGCTAAAGTTCGTCCAGAACGACCAACTCGTCACGGTTTGTGGGGAGCAGGCCTTGCTCGTAAGCAATTTGTCGTCATCCACTTATGTAGAACTAGAAGGGATAATCGGAACCCAGTTCCAAACGCTTTCACTACACAAAGACAATCAATCCGAAGGAGGAACTTCGATTTCCTCGTACAAAGATGCTATCAAAGCAGTTGAGAGTACCAATACAACAGGATGGGAGCAGCTTGTCATTCCTACTGACAATAAAACAAAGAAGGGTTTTGGTTTTTCTGCAACCTATACCCCGACAGCTGCTAACGGTGAAAGTCTTCATCCCATTCAGAATTTCTTCCACAGTGGAGGTTTCCTTCACCCAGTGACTCAAGAAGTGCATACCATCAATAAGGATGATTCATCCGATACGGAGGAAGAATGGAAGTCCTATCTCAACGAGGACGGTTATATGTCTCAGGACAAAATGCTGACTCCCTTTGCTTTCCTACACAGAGCCCGAGATTTATACCCCGGTCAGATGTCGAAATGGTATATGGAGATTGTGATCCGGAAGGATGTCGTGCTCCGCCAAACTCATTAGAGGAGGAAACTCTGATGAAAGACAACTTTGACCACAGCTATTATGACCCTATGGATGGCTTGCCAATGTGGCAGCCTTACCTAGAAGGCTTGGGGCAAGAGAGTCGGCCGAACGATGAAAATCAGCTGAGCATCATTGAAAAGAATACCTGCGTCCCCACTGTGTCATGGGATCAACACCCAGGTTATCCTGAAAATACTCAACACGACGATGAATTCGCAATGTTTGCAGGACTGGAATTCATTAACTATGCTTTTCCCGAGGTCAACGTCATTGAGAGAGATGACTCCTCCAGTTCCAAAGAAGTATGGGACACCTTGGGACAACCGAGTGGAAAATTCAACTTCATGGTCAAATACACCGCTCCTGAAAGCTCTCGTATCAGGCTCGAAGTCATCCAGCCAACTGGATGGGGAGATACAGCTGAGAGTACAAATACTACGCAAAATACAACTAAGGAATCCTCCTATGACAACTCTGCCTGGGAGACAGATTCCAATGATCCAGCTCCACCAGAAATCAGCGTTATTTCTGAAGACAAATCAAAGAAGGTACCAGACTTTGTGATTCACCGAGGAGTTCGCCGCCAATGGGTTGCTGTCGATGTTCCGAAGGTCGTTTATAGGTCTAAGTCATTGCCATCTTTACTTTAACCTTTCACCCTGCCCAGGTGAAACAGATGTTTTGATAGGGCTCACTTTCTGTAAATATCCCTCTTCGCTTTGCCTAAAGCGACTGAGTTTTGTTTTATAGGACTGTAGTTTCAAGAATCGACTTGTTCATTAATAAAATAATGTCGTTATGTAATTTCCGCATTTATTGCTGTTTTCTCTTTTTGCTTTTCTCAGAAAATGGTAATCCTAAAAAACAACTCAAAAATAATAAACAAACAGTTTTTCCAAATAAATAAAGCACTGCACACACTCTTGCATTATCTCTATCTTTTCTAAAAACAATCATCACGTCATGCATATTGCTTGTTTTAAACCCCATTGAAACATACGATCCAATGCCTTCTCCCAACTTTGAGTTCCCGGTATTTGGGGCTGAAGAAGAAGATGACAACGAAATTCCAGAAGAGATCTCCCGACTACTCAGACAAGAGGAAAGGTCCACTGAACCTCACAAAGAGCCGTTGGAAACGGTAAACTTGGGTTCAGAAAAAGAGAGAAAAGAAATCAGGATTGGGGCACGGCTCAGTCCAACTGCCAAAGAAAGTCTGACGAAACTTCTCAGAGAGTTTCCCGATGTATTCGCTTGGTCCTATCAGGATATGCCAGGGTTGGATACCAGCATCGTGGAACATCACTTACCGTTGAGATCGGAATGTCCGCCGGTAAAACAAAGGTTGAGATGGACTCACCCGGACATGGCCATCAAAATCAAAGAGAAGGTACAAAAGCAGATCGACGCGGGTTTCCTCAACACATCAGAATGTCCTCAATGGTTAGCCAACATCGTACCCGTTCCAAAAAAGGACGGAAAGGTCAGAATGTGTGTCGACTACAGAGATCTAAACAAGGCTAGTCCAAAGGACAACTTTCCTTTACCACACATTGACATGCTGGTAGACAGTACAGCAAAGTTCAAAGTTTTCTCCTTCATGGATGGATTCTCGGGCTATAACCAGATTAAAATGGCGTCGGACGACATGGAGAAAACTTCGTTCATTACCCAATGGGGTACCTTTTGTTACAAGGTAATGTCGTTCGGTTTAAAGAACGTCGGGGCAACCTATCAAAGGGCCATGACTACTCTGTTTCATGACATGATACACAAAGAAATCGAGGTATATGTCGATGACATGATTGCAAAATCTAAGACAGAGGAAGAGCATGTGACCCACCTGTCAAAACTATTTGAGTGGTTGAGAAAGTATAAACTCTGCTTGAATCCCAATAAATGCACCTTCAGTGTCCGTTCAGGGAAACTTTTAGGGTTCATCGTCAGCCAGAAAGGAATTGAGGTTGATCCCGACAAGGTCAAGGCCATTCAAGAAACGCCTTCTCCGAAAACTGAAAAACAAGTTAGAGGATTCCTGGGACGTTTGAACTATATCTCCAGATTTATATTCCTCATGACCGAAACATGCGCGCCGATTTTCAAATTACTGAAAAAGAACCAGGACTGCATTTGGACAGACGATTGCCAAACCGCCTTCGACAGTATTAAGCAATACCTGTTGAACCCGCCGATTCTATCACCTCCAATGGAAGGAAGACCACTGATCATCTACCTAACAGTCTTGGAAGACTCTATGGGATGTGTACTTGGCCAACAGGACGAAACCAAAAGGAAAGAGTCTGCCATCTACTATCTGAGCAAGAAATTCACCGACTGCGAGACTCGGTACACTATGCTTGAGAAAACTTGCTGCGCTTTGGCTTGTGCTGCCAAACGTCTTCGCTAGTACATGATTTGTCACACTACTTGGTTGGTATCTAAACTGGATCCAATCAAGTATGTATTTGAAAAACCTGCTCTCACGGGAAGGATTGCCCGTTGGCAGATATTGCTATCAAAATATGACATAGAGTACCACGCTCATAAAGTCGTTAAAGGGAGTATTTTAGCCGATCATTTGGCTCATCAACCGATTAACGACCAGGAATCAGTCGTGTTTAACTTCCCAGACAAAGATGTCATGTATTTGAAAATGAAAGATTGCGATGAACCGCTACCCAGTGAAGGGCCAGAACCAGGTTCCCAATGGGGACTAATCTTTGACGGAGCCGTCAATCATTACGGAAACAGAATTGGGGCAATCATTGTTACCCCTCAGGGTACCCACATTCCTTTCACCTCTAGACTTACATTCAAGTGTACAAACAACGAGGCTGAATACGAAGCTTGTATCATGGGTCTCGAAGAAGCGATCGATTTGAGGATTAAGAACTTGGACGTATATGGCGACTCAGCCCTGGTTATCAGTCAGATCAAAGGAGATTGGAACACTTACCAATCAGGAGCTGATCCCTTACAAAGACTATGCGAGAAGGTTGTTACCCTACTTCAACAGAATTGAGTTTCATCACATCCCTCGTGAGGAGAATCACATGGTTGATGCATTAGCCACCCTCTCTTCCATGATTAGTGTAGGTCAATGGGATGACATGCCTAAGATCGACATAATGCACCTTGAACGGCCCGCTTACATCTTCACGATTGAAGCAGTCATAGACGACAAACCTTGGTATCACGATATCAAATGCTTCCTTCAGAAACAAGAGTACCCACCTGGGGCATCCAGAAAAGACAGAAAAATCCTCAGAAGGTTGGCAGGCAGCTTCTTCCTGAGCGGTGATACACTCTATAAGAGGAACTTTGACATGGTCTTGCTCCGATGCATTGACAGACCAGAAGCAGACATGCTGATAAAAGAAATTCATGAAGGATCCTTTGGCACTCATGCCAATAGACACACAATGGCGAGAAAAATTCTGAAAGCAGGGTACTATTGGTTGACCATGGAACCCGACTGCTACAAGTACATGAGGAGGTGTCACAAGTGTCAGATATACTCAGACAAAATTCATGTACCGCCAACGTATCTCAAAGTTTCTCTCTTCCCCTTGGCCTTTTTCCATATGGGGAATCGACATGATCGGCATGATTAAACCTAAGGCTTCGAACGGACATCGGTTCATCCTAGTAGCCATTGATTACTTCACCAAGTGGGTCAAAGCAGCATCGTACGCCAATGTAACTCGTCAAGTGGTGGTCCGATTTATTAAAAACAATATCATCTGCCATTATGGTGTTCCAAGCCAGATCATTAAGTATAATGGATCTAACTTGAACAACAAGATGATGAAGGAGTTGTGCGTTGAATTCAAGATTGAACACCATAACTCATCTCCCTACCGACCCAAGATGAATGGAGCGGTAGAAGCGGCTAACAAGAACATCAAGAAGATTGTTTAGAAGATGGTTGTAACCTACAAAGACTGGCACGAGATGCTACCCTTTGCTCTTCACGGTTATCGCACATCTATTCGTACCTCAACAGGGGCAACCCCTTTCTCTCTAGTATATGGCATGGAAGTAGTGATTCCCATAGAAGTAGAGATCCCATCAATCCGGGTATTGATGGAAGCTAAGCTTGCAGAAGCTGAATGGTGTCAAAGTCGACACGACGAACTGAATCTGATCGAAGAAAAGAGAATAACGGCATTATGCCACAGTCAGTTGTATTAGCAAAGAATGAAGAAGGCGTTTGACAAAAAATTCCGACCTCGCGTCTTTAGGAAAGGAGACCTCGTGCTAAAAAAGATACAATATTTTATCACTGATTCTCAAGGAAAATGGACTCCAAATCATGATGGCCCCTATGTGGTCAAGAAAGCTTTCTCAGACGGCACCTTGAGACTTGCAACCATGGATGGAGAGGAATTTTCCTATCCCACAAATGTTGATATAGTCAAGAAATACTTCGCCTAAACTAAAAAAAAAACGTCTCGGTGGATTGAAAACCCGAAAGGGCGGTCCAGGCAAAAATTAGAGACATGATAAAAAAAATAATCCCGGTGGATTGGAAATCTTAAAGTACAATCCAGGAAAAAATTAGGGATAATGGCAAGTAACTATGTCCAACAGAGGCAAATCCCTCAGCAACAGTTACGTCGTCCATCAAAAAAACTCCAGTCAGGGTCATCTTCGACAGAAGCTCAGGATGCCCCGAATTCAAAGTTGGTAGAAGGATAGTGGTCGTTATGTTTCATTATAGCCCTTTTCCCTTTAATTATCATTTTCTAATTTTGTAAATACTCAATGGAATCACGCGTTTGGCTGATTTCCATCCTATCAATAAAATTTGAGCCCTTGTGCTTTTGTTTACAATTCTTATTTGTTTTAGCTTTACAGAACGACATTTTAACGTGATTAACGATTCTTGAAATAAAACAAAAATGAATTTACTTGTTAAACTTTTTCTGCTTTTAAAATAAAGGTGGCAATTTCTTTTGACTGTTAAACATCAGAAGAACATCGATCGCTTCTCCAGAAGTAAGCGAACCTCAAAGTGAAGAATCAAAGTATTCCTTCTAAACCAGTACGCCTGAACGAAGGATCAACTGTGTCGGAGACCTGGTTTCGTCTGACACACCTCGGCAGAGTTCTTACCTCCTAAGCCCGACCAACGGTTGTTCCCCGCAGGGACTATTTCTCCTCAGCAAGGCAGAATTGCTATCATTAACCAGTGATACTTTTCGTCTCCCGCTGTGGCCGAGTATCCAGTCGTGTTCATCTACTAGTCTGTATGTCGCGTCAGTTTTGTCAGCATAAACATACATACATCATGCATTATTGATTTACACTCGTATTCATATTGCATCACTATCACTCTAGTCGGTCTTATCCCCTAGTGATAAAAGTCTTCACAATCGAGTTGTCGATTCTTTCCTCGTCAGGAAATGGTGCGCCTGCCCTACATCTCTCCTCCAGTTTATTTCTGGGATGAAGTCGGCCCTTGACCACTTTGATAACTTGAACCTCTGAAAGACCAGAAAAAACGTTCGACAAATGTCACTCTTCGCTATTGAAGATGATATCGTCGCTTTCCCGGATTAAGGAAAATCCCCAGAGAAAGCCACGCGACTAAAGACTCTCGGCAACACATTAGTTTTTCTCTCTATAAAGTCAATGTTAATGAAGTCATCGGCACCTCAAAATTGGGGTACATCACATGGAATTTCTCCGAGAAGATCTCGAGAAAAGTATGATGTAATATCCCCAAGCGACAGCCGTCTCTCAAGAGACCTGCTTTTCCCCGTAGAGTCAACAAATGGCATCTCCAACAGAGAAGTTTGTACCCCTCTACAAATCAGACGACTGGGTTTCCCCAACAAGTTTGACATCAAAACTTTTTCCCATCAAATGGCATCTCCCCAGGAAAATTCGGCGAGAAGTTTGAGGAAAACCGCTACGCATAGCGTCCCTTGTCAATAATGTTTATTGACAAAAGAAACTGAGACCAGTTCCTTGGAAGGAAACCAGGATCGAGGGGAAGTTTATTTCAGAAACTGAGACCAGTTCCTTGGTAGGAAACCAGGATCGATGGGAAGTTTATTTAAGAAACTAAGACCAGTTCTTTGGTAGGAAACCAAGAACGAGGGGAAGTTTATTTCAAAAGAAAACTGAGACCAGTTCCTCTGTAGGAAACCAGGATCGAGGGGAAGTTTTACCTTTTCTAATCATTATTACTTAGCAAAAGAAGAGGGATGGGCTAACTTCCATTCATAACCGCCATCAAAATTTTGGGTATTCCGATATTTAATCCTCTTACACCCCGAATGCCTGAATACCTTCGCTATTCACACCTTCGGGTCCAAGAAGATTAAATAGGGGCATCTGTCATACCCCAAATTTTGACCACTAAAATTTACCATCATTATGCAAAACATCATCACAATATGGATGGATCGTTAGTCTCCCCAAAGATGGGTGAGCATTCACCACAAACAAGGATTAGGGTTTCAGGCCCTCTCAGAGCTCTTAGACATAGGATCAATCAAGAACTGACATGATCTTCAACTTGTCCAACCCTCTCAAACATCTACAATGGATCAAAAGGACTCCCACACCAATAATCAAGCACAATGTTGCAACATTCTGAGTGGATTAAGCCTCACGATCGCCAATGTCACCGAATTAGGGTTTTTGTCGACCAGGGCCTCCAGATGGGAATTTTCCTCTAGGCATGAGCCAATGCTTCAAAGCATAATCCTAATATGCTCCATGGAACATCATGAACCTAATCATCAAGTCAATTTAACCTCAGGGGATGCATTCACAAAAAAATCAGGAATTAGCGTTTCTTGACCTAATTCACCCCTAAGTTGACTTTTGGGGAAAAACAGGAGTGAAGACCTAAAGGCATGATTTGAGGGTCTCTAATACACCATATTGATCCATTTGCAACAATGGATTGATCCAAGAAGCTTGAGCAAGAAGTTTTAATCTCATCTGAACCACAATTAGGGTTTCGCGAGAAAAGTCAACCGAGCCTTTGACTTTTGACCCAGGCATGCTCCCAAACCCTAGGACATGATCCAATACACCCTATAACACCTATGGAACATGTCCATCAAGTTTGATTTAGGTCAAGGACATGATTTCATAAAGGATCGCACAGTTTGGAATTCATCTGACAAAAAGTCAATTGTGCACAAAAGTCAACTTTGACTTTTTGAGATTTTTCACAATTATGGTTTTTTAACCCTAAAATGATGTTAATGTGTGATTGGAATCATCATTCATCAAGAAAAATCAAGAAAAGTGGGATAACTTGAAAAAGGGGTAACCATAAAAACTTAGAAATTTTTCTAAGTTATGGAATAAAGTGGCTAGGGTACCAAATTTGGAGGATCATAACTCCTAAACCACAAGGCCATTTTCCCCATCCAAAGTTGGATTTGTAGCTCTCATGGCCCTCTACAAAAGCTTCAACTACCACTCATTCCAATTCCCCATGGATTTCAAGTTATGGAATGATCAAAATGGCTGAAAACATGAAATGCCACTTTTTCCAACACTTAGTGAAATTTTCACTAAGTCAGAATCTGCCTTCACTTTTTTCCGAATGTAGGGGCATTTTTCACTTGGATCCAAAAGGTATCAAAACCAATTATGATCAAACAATTGTTGTATCATATAAGGGCTTTCCAAAATGGCAAATAACTCCATCAAACTCAACTTGAGCCATGAGATATGACAATGGCAACATGCCTTGCTGAAAACTGCCAAGGCTAGGCAGAATTTTGCACTTTTGCTCGATTTGGAAAAATCAGATAATTCCAAGCCTTGTCATCACTTTGGACACATCTGAGGATCAAATCTAAATGGAACAAACACTGATCCAAGCCTCCAAAGTCTTTGGAACAAGAAGTAGCATGCCAAACGTAGAAATCCCTAAAAGAGGGACAAGACTCCAATTTTGGATTGGAGCATTCAATGGAAGCACCAAGGTGGCATGGAATGACACATTTGCAACTGAATTCAGTCAAGATTGATCCAACAACTAGGGAACCATAACTCTGTGCCCTAACCTCTAGTCAATGGCTTCCCATTGATCAACATTGGCCAAACCTTTGCTGTGGTTGCCATTCACTATTGATCCCAAAACAAACTTGCTCTACTATAAATAGAGCTCATTTGTGCTCAGTTTGAGTACACCAAAGCCATCAAATAGATGTTTTCCTCAAAATCACTTTCTTTAGGAAAAATACCTTCTTTAGCAAGGTAACTCTGAGTTTTTGAGTTAGAGAGCAATTCCACCATAGCTCATGATCCAAACACATCCAATATGTCATATCTAAGCTGTCCAAACTCACACAAGTGACCTGTAATCCTTAAATCACAAAGTCACCTCTCAAAACCTCAAAATAGTACTTTTGTGCATTTTTCAAGCCATGCCTTGATTCAGTCACTTTCCAAACCAGATAAAACCTCAAACACACTCCAAATATCATCCTTAAACTATCCCAAATGGTTCCCCCTATCTGGAATACTATTTGAGGGAGTTGCTATTTTGGCCATTTTTGCCCCTTTTGCAAGAAAGGGCCAGTTTGTGCTTTTGCAGGTTCCAGCTGATTCCAATCATCCTAAAAGCTTATAAGGGATCATTTGAGAGTGTTCAAAGCATCAAACCATTTTTGGAACAAGTGGCTTGGCAGATTGCACAGAAAACTCCAAAAGCTCAAAAAGAGGTGAGCATCATGAGTTGAAATTCCCAAAATATGCATTGCTTTGAGGTCCACTAATTATGCACATATTATACATGTTATATATGTTGTGTTTGAACCAATTCATCATGTAATTCATGCCTGTACCAAAGTGTAGCATAGAAAATGCAACTATAGGCCTGTTTCAAAACCCCTATCGGATTTTGAGGAGGGAGCATGATCTGGAAAAAATACCACCACCATTGGATTCCTTGTAAAATTCTAGGCCAGATGCATATAAATTTTGTCCCCAACCATGGATAAATGAGAAAGTTATGGACCTTCTCGTTTCTTCCCAAAACTTGCCTTGCCTTGCCTTGGCCAGGCCAAGAAAACAAGGCAAGCCTTGTATATTTGTTGGTTTGTTTTAATCAACGGATGTATCACCACCCCAGTGGTAAGGCGCACGCCCTATAACCTTGAGGTCGTGGGTTCAAACCCCACCCATGCCATTTTGTGTTTTTTTTCACATTTTGCTATTTTTTCCAATATTTTCATGTTTTGTTAATTAATTGGAAAATTAATAACTCCTTCAATTTTAATTATTTTTTATTGGTTCTTTTTGCAAAAAATCACAAAAATGTTAAAATATTTTATTCCACAAAAAAATTAAGTTTATATTAGCTATTTAATATAATTAGTATTTTTGTGAATAAATTCCCTTTTTAATTGTTTTTAAACATTTAAAAGTAAATATTTACTTTGAAAATCAAAACCAAATGAGTTCTAAATCATCTTGTGATTAAAACCTCATTTTTCAAACCTAAAACAAAAATCACAAGTGGTTTATTCAAATTTATTTGGTATTTTTATCATATTTTTTTATTTTCTTTAAATATTTACTTTTAAAGAAGATAAAATTAGGGTTTCTTTGATTTTCACCCTCACAAATCATTTTCAAACACTCATGGGCCTCTAATAGAGTGTACGACCCAACCCTTTGTAAATACAACCTATTTTGGGCCTCACTTATTGTATAAGTCCTGTTGTATTTCAAAAGTTCGGCGTGAACATCGCCCGTTTAAAACAAACCATCTGGGCCTCTCTTCGAGATATAAGACCCATTCAAAATCACCTTGGGCCTCTAATAGAGTGTAAGACCCAATCCCCTTTTAACCAAAACCTTTTTGGACCTCAGATATTGTACAAGTCCCTCTACGCTAAAAGAAAAATCTCGGCGCGATAGTCATTTTTTAAACAACAAACCAAATGGGCCTCTACTTGAGCTATAAGACCCATTCCTTAAACTTTTGGGCCTCTAATAGAGTGTAAGACCCAATCCCCTTTGAAAACCAAACATTTTTGGCCTCAGTCATTGTATAAGACCCACTGCATTTTCAAAAACCTCGGTATAATCACCGTTTTCAACAAACTTTGGGCCTCTCCTTGAACTGTAAGCCCCAACAATCTTTTCAAAGCACTTTCTCCTTTGATTTTGAATATAAAATTGTTATCAAAGCTTTCTTTGTTGAACAAACTAACCAAACAGCATGGAAGCTCTACAACCGAGTAAGTGTTTACCCGCTTTCTTTATCTGCTTTCATATATATAACTGTATTGTGGGGCTGCTCACTGTAAGTCTTCTTTCACAAACTTTTATATACCTGTCAAATATCAACTATCTAATACTAGTATAGTTATTCAGAGTTTTCCCCGGCAACTACGTCTAGCACTAGGTAAAGCCCTGTTGGTCACTTTTAAATACAAACAAAACTAGATTCCCCTAGGATTACCAGACACAGTCTTCCCTCCTCTTGGGGTTAAACAATATGGAGACGTGAAAGGTAACATTCTCGGTGAACCCTTTCTCAGACTGTCACTCTTAGAAATCGTCAAAGAGACTCTACTCCCCGGAGATGATCTTTTCTCCGTGAATGGCATCTCTTGAGTTTCTTCCAAATTCTCGAACTTTCCTGGCTTGATCTATTCTCTGTGAATAGCCTGTCTTGAACTTCTCGGGGTTTGGGGACCCACAGGCTTCCTAAAAGCATCCCCGTCTCCTCTTGGGCGTTGTACAAGGATCCGTCGGCTTCTTAGAAGTTTGCACAACCTTCTCTTAGGCTTTGTTTAATGATTCTTTCTCCGGGAAGATAGCCTCCTCTTGGGCTTAGTACAAATTGTCCCTCGGCTTCTTAAAAGTTTTTCTCGCCTCCTCTTGCGCTTCATACAAATTGTCCCGACGAACTCCTAGAGGTATAGGAACAGAAATTAGTCATCTTAATAGAACAGTCTTTCAAAGAGTCTAGATCTCACTACTACTGTTTCTTAAGCATAGTACAAAAGATAAAACGCGTAGACTCGGACAGTTTATAGCTCCTTTGGATTCCTCGTTTCCTTAGAGACATGAAATAATCCCGATCCTCAGATCAAATCCATGAGTACAACATTACCCGTATAAGAACTGATTTTCTCTTTTAACCAACATGTTGGACCTGTCACTCAACTGAAACAGTTACACTAGCCTCCTCTTGGGCTTTGTACAATGATCCTCCCCAACGGAGCTAACCTGTTCACACTCTCTTGTTGAGTATAAAAGACCCTCTTGTTGGATCACAAACACCTTTTATCCTCCATCTCGGGCTTCGTACGAGATACAAAAACACTCTCTTGTTGAGTATAAAAGACTCTCTTGTTGATTCAATCTCCTTTTAGCCTCCATCTCGGGCTTCGTACGAGATACAAAACCACTCTCTTGTTGAGTATAAAAGACTCTCTTGTTGAGTCAAACACTTTTAGCCTCCATCTCGGGCTTCGTACGAGATACAAAAAACACTCTCTTGTTGAGTATAAAAGACTCTCTTGTTGAGTCAATCTCCTTTTAGCCTCCATCTCGGGCTTCGTACGAGATACAAAATCACTCTCTTGTTGAGTATAAAAGACTCTCTTGTTGAGTCAAAAACTTTTAGCCTCCATCTCGGGCTTCGTACGAGATACGAAAAACACTCTCTTGTTGAGTATAAAAGACTCTCTTGTTGAGTCAATCACCCTTTAATCCTCTCCCTCGGGCTTCGTACGAGACACATAAAAGTACTCTCTTGTTGAGTCAACCCTTTTAGCCTCCTCTTAGGCTTTGCATAAGAAAACTCCGGTTGAGTCAATCAACCTTTTAGCATCAAAATCTGTGCCTTGCTCACAGTATACAAACATTAACAACTCCTTCCCCCCCCCAATCTAATTGCTGTAAGCGGCAAGCTTCTAGATTATTTACATCCACACCACTGTCCCTCTTTTAGCATGAGAAATTCCTACGGAAAGATGGCATTGCTCTACACTGAGTTAAAGTCTTCTCCTTCAGGTTAAAAAAATCCCTATAAAGGAAATTATGGCATTGTTGGATTCACATGTCCAGTTAAAGTAATTCTCCTTTATAACCAGTCACCCAACAGTTATGACGAACAGACCAAACATCCCCTCTTTAGAGATGACAAATTCTCTCTAAAGTGAAAACTCTTTAGCTTCACATCTTGGACTTCAAACAAGATACAAATAGACCCTTCAGCTTCACATCTTGGGCTTTGAACAAGATACAAACCATTTAGCTTCACGTCTTGGGCTTTGAACAAGACACCAAAACATCATTTCCTCCCATAGAATAGGAGGAACTACGATCGCTCTGATTTCCCTGTTTCGGTAGACGGGAATACGTAGGCATAAGATTGAAAGAAAAATCTTAGCGAGCACACTAATAAAAAAACCCAAAATCCCGTACCTTCATACATCAATCGAAAAGCATCAGTCCTAACATCCTACCAATAGCATAGTCCCGACATTTCAGTCTTACCAAAATAAGAAGAAAGAGGCCCCACTTCCATATAGCACCCGTAACCTAACCAACCGCTGTTTAAACTCAGTATGCAAGCAGGGTTAGTTGGAGACATCTATTTCCCTTCCTTTATCAGCTTCAATAGGATAAAAAATGAATCGACCTGTAGTCCCCCCAAGAGCGACAATGCTTAAGAACCACGTCCAAAATCGCTCACTACACCTGGAACTCAAGATCCTTTCTCCTCTTGTCATGATAGCTTTTTTGTCTACTCTGAGAAGCTTTCATCTGCTCTCGAATTAGTTTCACTTTCTCCGTAGTCTGTTGGACTATTTCAGGTCCAAGCACCACACTTTCACCATATTCATGCCAACACAAAGGCGTCCTGCATCTATGACCATACAACGCTTCTAACGACTCAATAGTTCTCTCTGTCCGAACATCCGTCTATGGATGATAAGCCGAACTCAACCTCAGCTTAGTACCCAGTGCCTCTTGCAAACTCTCCCAAAATCTGGAAGTGAACCTCGGATCTCTATCCGACACAATTCTCAACGGAATTCCATGCAACTTAACAGGATATAGATCTCTGCCAAATTCTGCATAGAAAAACTGATGTTTATCGGAATAAAATGGGCTGACTTTGTCAGCCTATCTACTACCACCTAAATAGCGTCATGCCCTCTCGAAGTATTTGGCAATCCCGTCACAAAATCCATAGAAATGTTGTCCCATTTCCATTATGGAATATCCAATGGTTACATCAACCCTGCAGGTCTTTGATACTCAATATTTGACTTTTGGAAAGTCAGACAAGCATAAACAAACTGCGCAACATCGCGCTTCATTCCTGACCACCAGAATATCTTCTTTAGATCTTGGTACATCTTAGTAGCTCTCAGATGGATACTTAAGTTACTCCGATGACCTTCTTCTAAAATCATCTTCTTTAGTTCCGCATTATCGAGAATACAAATTCTATTCTTGAATCTCAATACATCTTGTTCGTCTACTTTGAAATCGTTCTCGACAGCATGATCATCTCCAGCCATTAAGTCCACCAATTTCACATCCAGTTTCTGATTATCTTTAATCCTATTGATAAAATCATTGTTGATTGTTAGCATCCCTAACTTCATACTCTGATGTGTTAATTCACAGACTAAATTAATGTCTTTGAACTGCTCCACAAGTTCCAACTCTCTAACCATCATTACTGACATGTGCAACGACTTCCGACTTAAAGCATCAGCCATGACATTAGCTTTACCGGGATGATAGTTCAAGCCCAAATCATAGTCTTTCAAGAATTCCAACCATCTACGCTGTCTCATGTTTAATTCCTTCTGATCAAACAAGTATCCCAGACTTTAATGGTCACTGAACACTTCGAACCTAGAACCATACAAATAATGTCTCCAGATTTTCAATACAAACACTACTGCAGCTAACTCTAAGTCATGAGTAGGATAGTTCCTCTCATGAATCCTCAACTGTCGGGAAGCATAAGCCCAAACTTTTCCATCTTGCATCAACACACCTCCTGGACCCATCAACGACACATCGCAGTATACTACAAAAGGTTCATTTGGTTCAGGCCAAACCAAAATCGGAGCTGTAGTCAACCTCTTCTTTAACTCTATGAAGCTTCTCACAATGAATATCCCATACAAACGGCTTACCCTTACAGGCCAATCGAGTTAGCGGAAGTGCTAACTTGGAAAAACCTTCAATGAATCTGCGGTAGTAACCAGCCAACCCCAAAAAGCTTCAAATTTCGGTAACTGACTTCTGGGTTTCCCATTGTAGAACTGCATCTACCTTGGAAGGATCCACTGCAATACCATTACCTGAAATAAAATGACAAAGGAAACTAACCTCCTTCAACTAGAACTCACACTTCGATAGCTTAGCACAAAGCTTCTTCTCCTTCAGAACTTCCAACACAATCCTCAAATGCTTCTCATGCTCTTCTTTTGACTTAGAATAGATCAGAATGTCTTCAATGAACACTACAACAAACTGATCTAAATATTTATGAAAAATCTTATTCATGTACTCCATAAATACACTGGGTGCATTAGAAACACCAAAAGGCATCACCAAGTATTCATAATGTCCATAACGAGTCCTGAAAGCTGTCTTCTGAACAACTTCATCTTTTACTTTTATTTGATGATAACCTGGCCTCAAGTCTATCTTGCTGTACACCTGAGCACCTACCAGATGATCCATCAAATCATCTATTTTGGGAAGTGGATACTTGTTCTTAATCGTCACTTTGTTCAACTGCCGATAATCTATACATATTCTAATACTACCATCTTTCTTCTTTACCAACAATACCGGAGCTCCCCAAGGCGACACACTTGTGTCATACCTCAAAAAATACGATATTCGCGATGCGCAAAACTAGGGTTTGCACGATTACGGATAGACTTAGGAGAGTCGCCACCGAACTTTATTTATTCCCACGAGAGGAAAAGGAAAATATCGAGAAAACCCACGAGAAAAAGGATAGAGTATGGTCATCGCAATCATGTTGGGTTCGGAAGTCGGTTATGTAAGGAGAAGGTATTAGCACCTCCCTGCATCCATCGTACTCGATGGAAACCGTCTTAGTTGTCTAGGCATGAAAGGTGTTCGATATCTTATTGCTTGCTAAGGGAGATGGAAGAATACTTGAGGGAAAATGAAAGTTTTTATTATTGAGTTCGTCTGAGTTTTCAACCCAGTGCCTACGAATCCCAGAGGGAATCAGAACTTCGTAGTTCTTGTTTTATTGGTTGGTCGATTTTAGTTTGTGAAAAATGATTTATATTGGTTTTGAATTAAATGCATGGGGAAAAAGAAGTTGATTTGTCGCACATGGCGAAGAGGGAAGGATTTGTCGCACGGAGCAAAAAAGAAAAATTTGATGAGTTTGATGGATTTTAAGTGTGAAAAGACAAATGTTTTAGTCTTTTTTATTTTTTTTAGTTAGTGATTTATGTACGGGTTTGATTATTTTCAAGTGGGCAATATTGTTAAATTAAATCGAAAAGAACTAAATTATACACAAATTAATTATTTTTATTAATTAGAGGAATTAAATATTTTTGGTATTTTGAATTTTATTATTTTTTTGGTGAATAAATAAATATCCTTAAAAAGCACAAGAAAAAAATTTTGTATTTTTATTTTATACTAATAATAAAAATAATAATAATTAACCTAAGCTAAATAAATAAAATAAGCAAAGAATTTAACAAAATTAAATTGATCGACTAAACTAATTATTTACAATGAAGTCTAATTTTTGTATTTTTTAAACTTTTGTTTTTGCTTTGGTGTTTTAATATTTGTTGTACTAATGCATCAAATAATAAATAAAAAATTAGAGAAAAGTTTACATGTGAAACATTATATACATAAAGAAAAACAAATACACTTAAGATTAATAAATTCAATGTGTAAAGTCTTAAAGAAATACTTGTAAGAAAAACTAATGTATTTATGCCCACCTTTTTTTCAGCCAATGCTCAACGGGGAGTTCGACGTTGTTACGCTTGGGAGGGCAAGGTAAAGACGCGGTGATGGTGGTCAGATCTGCAAGCTATGCCGAAAAAGGTGGTACTCACGGTGGCAGCGGTCGATGACGGACTCGTGGTGGTGAAAGTAAGTTGTCAAAGATGGATCGTGGACGGTTATGGCCGCAATGGTGGTGGATGTTTTGATGAGGATTTGTTAATAATGGTGGTTGGTAGGTGGTGAATGAGAAAAGAGGTTGAATGGTGTTTATTTTTTTTAATGGAAAAATGATGAAAAAAGTGTTATTGTTTTTTTTTTAATTTCTCCCCTCCCCCCTATGTGTGGATGTGTTGCCTCTTTATATAGGCTATAAGTGATAAATTCAAATCCATGTGTGATAATGAACTTTCCTTTCTTATAGTGACATGTTTATGGATGTTTTGGAAATGCTTTGAACATGTTTGAGAAACTTTCCATTTTTGTGTGATCATGTTTGGGACATGTCTTAGAACTTGATAATTGCTCTTCAATTCTTGGCCATACTATCTTTTGTGATTTGAAAACCATGTTTGTGTATGTTTGGAAAGGTATGAGTTTGTCTTGAATATGTTTAGGATTGTTTTGGAAAGAATCTTGAATGTATTTTGAAATTTTATTTTCTGTTTTTTTTTTTTGGGTTTTTTATTTACTTAATGCATAAAATAAAGATTTAAAAATAAAAAATTAATTTTTTAAAACACTCCTAAATAAAAAACGAAAATAGTAATTAAATAATGGAAAAATGATATTTTTACCATTTTTTAATGAAAATACACAAAAAGGAAAATAAATACAAAAAGTAATGCAATGGGACTTGAACCCTCGACCTTATGATTAAACCTCTTACACATACCTTCTTACCAACTATGTTATCTCATTTATTCGAAATAAAAGCCACTCGAAAGCATATGAAGAGTGGACAAAATTGGGGTATGACAGATGCCCCTATTTAAATAACTTGAACCAGAAGGTATGAATGAAAGTGGTCTTCGTACATTCCTGGTGGAAGATATTTAAATACAGAAAGACCCCAAATTTTGTCCTAAAAGGTGGACTTGAAATGCAGAGATGAAATGTAGAAAGAGAAAGCAGTGAAAATGCAATGAAATAAATGAAGAACAAGTTTATTGGCCAAGCTCTGCAGTGGAAAAGCGCATGAGAGACTTTTTAGAGTAACCTCTGCTTAGGGATCAACAAAAGCGAAGATGCTAGGGATTATCATTATCAACTGCATGGTTAAAAAATGAATTGCTGAGGGATAGAAATTCCCATGAGCAAGTGTGGGATATCAACTCCTTTCAGAGTAATATAGTCGACTTTGAAGGAGGTCCGGGATGCTTGCTGATAGATTCCTGGATCCTGTTATGATACGTCATTCCATTTTGGGTGGAAATGATATGCATTGCATGATGCATGAAGTTACTTATGAGGATACAAATGTTGGGAATTCTTACGCATGTATGAATGCACATGATTTTGTTATGTTGATGATTGCAATGACTGTGTTTGATGACAGTTTTATTTTAGGAAAGAATGTAATGCATGTAATGCATGTGACAATGCAAATGATGGAGTATGATTGGAATAGGTCTCTCTTTGAGGGTGAGACCCTTTTGGATATCATTAAGGATTGGATTTAGGAATTGCCAAGTGATATTGGACTTTGGGTTTTATGAAGGTGCCAACAAGGGTGGACTTTCAGGTAGTTACCAATAAAATTTAGACTTTGAGATTATGAAGGTGCCAACAAGGGTGGACTTTTAGGTAGTTGCCAATAAAAATTGGACTTTTATGAAGGTGCCAACAATGGTAGACTTTTAGGTAGTTGCCAATAAAGATTTGGACTTTTATAAAAGTGCCAACAAAGGTGGACTTTTAGGTAGCTGCCAAAAAAATTAGAATTTTATGAAGGTGCCACCAAGGGTGTACTTTTGGGTAGTTGCCAATAAAAATTGGACTTTGGGATTATGAAGGTTCCAACAAGGGTGGACTTTTAGGTAGTTGCCAATAAAAATTGGACTTTTGGATTATGAAGGTGCCAACAAGGGTGGACTTTTAGGTAGTTTGCCATACGGGAACTTGGACTTTTAACTGCCATACGAGAACTTGGACTTTTAATAGGTTTTCCAGACGGGAACTTGGACTTTAGGATGGTTTGCCAGACAGAAACTTGGACTTTGGTGTCAAATCTTGTGTTATAGGGTTTGAGATGTCAAATTCATGTTGTAGGGGTTAGGCCCGACGAATGATATGATATGCATGGCTCCGTGCTTGAGCGAAGCGACATGACTAATGCGTGCAAATGATCTATGCAATGATATGAAAGTTTTAAAAAATGCCCCAGCAGAGGGTAATGGATAAAATATTCCTTTTGTAGAAAGGCTTCTTGTCAGAAGGCAAAAGTTACTTGGTGGGGTGATAGCATGATTCCCCAAAATTCGTCTTGAACTCGGCGGTTATTGATGAAGTTTACTTGAGCAACTTGAAAGCATGGAGAAGACTTTCCCTCTATGGCTTATCTTGCCCCAGTCTGGGTTTTTGAAGAATTTTTTCCTGGAACGGAAATTGGAAGTAAATGTACCATTAGATGATCTCGAGATGGCTTGCCCCTGAATTCCAAGTCGTGAAAGGATTTGTCCTTGAAAGGAAGTTGGAAACAGTTGTACCATGAGATGAAGTCGAGATGGTTTTCCCTAGAACTTCAAGTCATGAAAGGATTGTTCCTTGAAAGGAAGTTGGAAACAGTTGTACCATGAGATAAACTCGAGATGGTTTGCCCCTGAATTTCAAAAATATTCGTCCTTGATTGACTGACTCTTGAAGTGATTGGCCTCGATGTACTCTTGAGGTGGCTTGCCCCAAAATGAGCATTGAAGCGACTTAACTTATGCTGACTGAGTATTATAGGGATTTACCCTTAACCAAAAGGAAACTCGGGATGCCTGTCCCTTGGCTAGTAGAGTCTTGAGATGATGCTCTTCTGATCAACCTAATTCTTCAATGATTTGTCCCATAATCATTGACTGATTCAATAATCATTAGATGTCAATGCCTCTTATCCATGAGGTATTCTTGACTTTGATCAAGTTGGACGAATGATCAAGTCCTCTTTGATTGTTCCTTTGTCTGAATTTCCATGATGTCAAGTGTTGACTTGCAATTAAAACAGTTTTTTCACAAATGGTAATTTTAATGCAATGCTTGTGCAAGTTTTGAAAAAATTAATCATTATTGGAATGATGCGATAGTGTATGACGAATGGACCATTAGTCCAATCGTAGTGCCCATTTAGCTGGTGTGTGAAAGATATAGCAAGAATATGACACAAATTCAAAAGATTAGCAAATCTCTAGGAGTCAGTTTACGCAACCTTGCTGTAGTATGCTTTCAGGATACACCCTGCCTCAATTAGGTCTTTTAAGGGTTGTAATGTGGTTTGGTTCACGGTTATTAAAACAAAGGATATAAGGCTCAACTTTGATTTGTACCCACCCCTTATTTGTGATGATCTCCAGTCCTACCTTCAATTATATTGACACACATTCGTCTTTTAAGAAAATTTTGACAGTGTGAAAGTGAAGACAAGAATCTGCTTGAAATGGCAGTCACTTTATTTGTTCTTTGTCATGGATGTCAGTGACCCTTTTGATTTTTGACATAGTGGTCATTGAATCTTGTTTTGCGTTGTCGAGGATTTGAGGACCTCTTTTGACTGATTTTTCTTATGATCCCTAACTTTTTCCTGGACTGGTTTTGTTTTTTCAAGTCTATTGGGATCGCCCTGATTTTTTCCTAAGTCACCTTTTTCGGTGTTTGACTTGGCGGGCTTTTCTATTTTTTTTTCTTTTTTGGAAAGGCTTGTGACTGCCAAGTCATTGGTTATTTGAAGAACAACCGTCATAGCTTTTGAATTTTTACGTTTCCATTGACACCTCAGGATGTGTGCAAAGAATAGCATATGACTGGTCCTCAAACGGGATGTTTCATTTTGTAATTCAAATGTGTAGTCATATTAACTGAACACTACCCATGCCCCAGGTTAAGCGTAAGAGTTTAGAAATCCAAAGGAAACTCCTACTTCTAGGCTTGAAGTGGTTAACTAGGGACTAACTCCTTATTTCTCCAGTGTTTGAGGATTGAAATAATGCTTGTATATCATCAGTAGGATTTTATCTGAAAGCACACTATCAGCAATTATGAGTATTTTGTTTTCATCATCCTCCCTCCAACCTTTGCTAAAACAAACGATTTGATAGAGAAAGTGGACGAGAGGTATATGGATGTATTTTTTATTTTTTTTATATAAGCGAAGAAAAATGAGCGAATGCGACATGATTAATTCAAAAAATGCATTATCACTTCATTAATATTACCATTCAAAACAACAATGTTTAAAAACAAGCAACATTTAACAAGAAAGGAACTACAAATACAAATGATAAAAGTGATCCAATGATTACCAGTTCCAAGGATAATGTCTTCCTGTCTGAACCATTGGCTTTAGGAGATGCCTCTTGAAATCTTCAAACTCATTCAGGCGAGAAGTTGATGTGCACAACCAAGGTTCCTTCTGGAAAGGTGTCATACCCCAAATTTTGACCACCAAGATTTTCCATCATTGTGTAAGTCATCATCACAATATGGATGTACCTTCATGCCTCATCAATCTCCTCAAAGATGGTTGAGCATTCACCGCAATCAAGAATTAGGGTTTCAAGCCCTCTTAGAGCACTTAAACAAAGGATCAATCAAGAAATGACATGATCTTCAACTTGTCTAACCTCTTAAACACCTATAAAGGATCAAGAGGACTCCCACATCAAGAATCAAGCACAAAGTTGCAACATTCCCAGTGGATATAGCCTCAAGATCGCCAATGTCACCAAATTAGGGTTTTGGTCGACTGAGGCCTCCATATGAAAATTTTCATCTAGGCATGAGCCAATGCTTCAAAGCACAACCCAAGATACTTCAAGGGACCTCATGGACCCAATCATCAAGTTAATTTAACCTCAGGGGATGCATTTACCAAAAATCAGGAATTAGGGTTTCTTGACCTAATTCACCCCTAAGTTGACTTTTGGGACAAAGCATGAGCCAAGACATCAAGACATGATTTGAGGGCCTCAAATACACCACATTGATCCATTTGTAATAATAGATTGACCCAAGAAGCTTGGTTCACAAGTTTCAATTTCCTCAGGATCACAATTAGGGGGTTGGCAAGGATGATCATCAACCCTGATGCTTTCAGAGCTAAGTACGGAGGACTCCTGTCTCTATTAAGGGTCTGTGTAGTTGAAGGAATCCTGTCTATGCTAATTCAGTTCTACGATCCAGTTTATCACTGTTTCACATTCCCGGATTATCAACTAGCACCAACACTAGAGGAGTACTTTACCTGACTGATTTACCCGTCACTGACCAAGCTCCCTTTTCTGGACTGGAAGAAATTCCAAAGGATCAAACCATTGCAAGAGCAATCTATTTGGACGAGTCAGAAGTCAGGACTCACATGACCACTAAGGAAGGAATCCAAGGTTTACCGGCCAAGTTTTTGGTAGAGAAAGCCCTATACTTTTCCAGTATAGGAAATGTTACTGCTTTCGAAGATATCTTTGTGCTACTCACATATGGGTTATTCCTTTTTCCCAACATCGATAACTTCGTCAATACCAACGTCATTAAGATATTTCTTATTGGAAACCCTGTACCAACTTTGCTCGCAGATGCTTATCATTCAATACACTTAAGGAATTTTTACAGTGGAGGAATGATCACATGCTGTGTACCCCTGGTATACAAATGGTTCACTTACCATTTACCTAAGTCTGCTACTTTTTGAGATCATAAGAGTACTCTACGTTGGTCATAGAGAATCATGTCTCTTACCAACTCTGACATAGATTGGTACAATCGAATCTATGACGGGATAAGGATCATTGACAAATGTGGAAACTTCCCTAATGTACCCCTCATAGGAACTAAAGGAGGAATCAACTATCATCCAATTTTAGTTCGCCGTCAACTCGGATACCCAATGAGGCATATCCTGCATAATATTCATCTGGAAAGTATTTTCTTCAAGGAAGGAGAAAATGACTGGGCACTAAAGACAAAAATAGTGCATGCCTGGAAATATGTTCACAGGAAAGGAAGAGAGTTTCTAGGAAAACCAGACTGTGTCTCTGTGGAACCTTATCTCCGCTTGGTACAAACTAGAGCCCTCAAGCTGAGGATGCCTTACCCTCGTCAAGAAGTTCTCCCGCTAAAGGAATTTGTCCTTTATTTTATGTCTGATGCGGAAAAACTCCAGGTCACTCTCAACAAAGTTCGACGGGAAAAGAAATCTTGGAAGAACAAGTACCGTATTCTCAATATGGAGTGTACCAAAATTCAGCAACTCTTAAAAGAAAAAGATGTTTTGATTAGGATATTAGAGCAACATGTTGTAGAAAATCAAGAAGACTGAAGAAATTTGCTCGCTCCTTTCACTTGGCAAAGGACCGACATCCCAAAAACGGCTCAAGAGCCCTGGTCAAAGAAAAGGAAAATACCAGAACCATCACCTGAGCCCTCCTCAGAGAGAACTCAGGATCCATAAGCTTAGACTTTTCCTTTTACAGCACTTTATAAAATACTGTATTTCCCTTGCTGCAATCTTTCAAATTCAATAAAACGGGGTCTCCCCACTATATGATATTTGCAATCTAGTTGTTGAAGTTTCTTTTTGATTAAAAAAAATTAATATATATCATTGCATAGCATTCATCATTCTCACATAACGCATTCTTATTACCTTCGAATCTCACGTATGTGTCACGATTCTAGAGTCAAATTGTCTCATTCGTACAATACTCGGGCAAATTGACAAAAGAAAATGGATGATCTATAAGAAGAGAACAGAGAGTTGAGAGAAGAAATTGACGCTCAGAAAGAAGATCTGAGGAAACTTCACAGTGACATGCAATTTCTAGCAGCAGCTCAGAGACAACAACAAAGGACTGTGATCTCGGAGATCACATCTACGCCCAAAGTGGAGACGTATGATCCTCGGTACAACATGCCTAAAAATCATCCCTGGGGCATGCCTATCAACTTTATCCCTGAAGGATATATTCCACCGGTCACGGAAGACCCGGAAACTGTAGCAGGAACCGCTGGGCCTGAAGGTTACAAACTTGGGGAAGGCAAAGATGCAAGGGTCATGACAGCAACTCCTGAAGGTTACAAACTTCAGGATAGGGAAGCACCAAGAGTCACCGCCGTAATGACTATACCACAACCCGTGGTACACACTGTCCCGGAAGGACATATTCCACAAGTAATCTCTGGTGGAAATGAAGTTATGTACGACAGAATGAATGAGTTCCAGGAACAATTCTTGGAGATGCAGAAGGAACTGCATGCCATTCGCGGCGAGGATCTATTTGGAAAGGACGCCGCAGACCTTTGTTTGGTCCCCAATGTGAAAATTCCGCACAAATTTAAGGTGCCTGGCTTTGAAAAATACAAGGGTAACTCTTGCCCTCAATGTCATTTGGTGATGTACGCTCAAAAGATGTCAATTCAGATAGAGAATCAACAGCTACTGATCCATTATTTCCAAGATAGTTTAACTGGTTCCGCACTCAAATGGTACATGGGTTTAAACCGCACCAAGACCGTCACTTTTAGAGATCTTGGCGCTGCCTTCGTTCAGTAGTATAAGTATAACCTGGACATGGCACCAGATAGAGATCAACTCAGAGCCATGTCGCAGAAGGACAAGGAAACTTTTAAGTAATATGCTCAGAGATGGCATGAAATTGCCTCCCAAATTTGTCCCCCTCTTGAGGAAAAAGAGATGACAAAGATCTTTTTGAAAACCTTGGACTCATTCTACTATGACCGAATGGTCGCCAGTGCGCCCAGCGACTTTACTGAGATGGTGAACATGGGAGTACGCCTTGAAGAGGCAGTCCGAGAAGGACGTTTAGTCAAAGATGCAGGACCATCAAGCAGTACCAAAAGATATGGTAGTGTTTTCCCTAAGAAAAAAAGAGCAAGATATTGGTAATATCTCTCTCGGAAAGCAAAGGTGAAGGTATCAACCAGTAGCAGCAGTAACTCCCGCTATCAACCCTGCGCCTGTTCCAACGTATCAACCTGAGGTTGCTCAGAGCCAACCAAATCAACAACATCATCAGCAAAGGACACAACAGCCTCTTCAGTAGGCTCGTCCTCAGTACAACAACAATAATCATACGACACGACCACCAGGGTTTGACCCTATACCAATGTTGTACGCAAAACTGTTTTTGCTACTACTGGTCAAGGGGCACGTCCAAACCAGGTCTCCTCTTACACTACCCGAAAATCTGCCTTTTTGGTTCAAAGCGGATCAAACTTGCCCTTACTATCAAGGAGGACCGGGGCACAACATTGAAAACTGCCTCAGCTTCAAATCTGATGTACAAAAGCTTGGCAGGAATGGGGTCTTATCTTTCAAAGATACTAATCCAAATGTTCAGACGAACCCGTTACATCAACATGAGAAAATTGCAGTAAATTTGATAAAGGAAGAATCTAACCACAACTATCAAATTCATGATGTGCTCCTATTAGGAACCAATCTGGTCAAGATACATTGCAAACAGAGCGGATACGATCATGTACCGTCTCACAATTATCACCAGTGTGATACCTACTCAAAGAATAATCAAGGATGTTCCATAGTGCAATCAGCTCTACAAGAACAAATGAATCTTGGATGGATTCAAGATCACAGAATCCGTGAGGTCAATATGGCCCACGCAAACCCCAACATTGTTCAGAACCACAACATTCTGGCAATGAATGTCAACTTGGTGGCAATGCACTCTAGGAAAAACCAATATCATGATCTGCCACGGCACAATTACAATTCCTCTCCGATATGCTCAATAAACAATTAGGGATGCTCTTTTGTACAAGAGGCCCACCAGCGTCAGATGGATCTTGGATGGATCCAGGATTACCGTGATAGAAGTAGCCATCAAGTCAATATGATTCAAATCTTTGATATTCGCTTGATGAATACCAGTCTGGTAGAATTACACGCTAAGCAAGTCCGGCTCGGTTTTCTGGCTTCACATGATTATCAAAACTGTAAAGTGTGTCTTGAAGATGACCAAGGATGTGCACTTGTCCAAAGAACACTTCAACACTTGTTGAACCATTGGTGGCTTCCGATATACCTAGATGAAGACACGCAACAAGTCTGTATGACTGACGAGAATCCTACTAGGCATCAAAGTCAGGATGTTCGCGCGATGGAAACAGATCTAGTGAAGTTGCACTGCATACAAAGCAGACATAGCCGGGTGCCACCACACAACTATGAGCGTTGTAGAGTTTGCTCAGAGAATAACCAAGGATGTTATCTTGTACGGTCAGCTCTTCAAAATCAGGTGGACCAAAAAGAGATTCGACCATGTTCAAGTTCTGGTTAGGTCAACGTAATGTAAGACTATCTTACTGATCAAAGCAAAGACGTTGTCTTAATCTCCGATCATGAAATGATCAAAGATGTATGCGCCATAACCCCTCTACTCCATGAATCAAGAGTTCCTCTTGATAGGGAAAGACTCTCAACCTCGAACCAATTGAGGCCGGCTACGATGGTCAGAAAAATCAAAAGGCTCCTGTAGTTACCTATCTGCCAGGACCAATATCGTACCAATCCGATAAGACTATCCCTTACAAATATGGTGCAACAAAAATCGAGAATGGAAAGGAAACTCCATTACCCTCCATCATAAACATTGCTGACATCAGTCAAGTAACACGGAGTGGCCAGATTTTCAACAGAGGACTTGGAGAACCCACCAGAGAAAAGGAACCTCAAACAGAAGTTTCAAATCAACCAGTCGGTCAATCCAGTGATCCCGACCTTTCAAAAAACAATGATGAGATGTTGAAGCTCATCTAGAAGAGCAAGTACAACATTGTAGACCAACTGTTGCAAACTCCTTCGAGAATCTCTGTGTTATCTCTCTTGCTCAGTTCCGAAGCTCACATGGAAGCTCTACAGAAAGTCTTAGATAAAGCCTTTGTGGAACAAGATGTGACGATAAGACAATTCGACAACATCATCTCCAACATCACTTCCTACAACAATTTAGGATTCAGTGATGAAGAGTTGCCAGAAGAAAGAAAAAATCACAACATGGCGCTTAACATTACATTTAACTTCCAGGACGATGCTTTAGCCAGCGTACTGGTAGATACCGAATCAACTCTGAATGTTATGCCCAAATCAACTCTAATGCGACTATCATTTCAAGGATCTCCGATGAGAGGCAGTGAGGTCATCGTCAAAGCCGTTGACAGATCCAGAAAAATAGTTATCGGCGAAGTCGACCTTCCCATAACTATCGCTCCTCACACTTTGCAAGTCACTTTCCAAGTCATGGACATCCGGGCAGCATACAGTTGTTTATTAGGAAGGCCTTGGATATACGAGGTTGGGGCAGTCACTTCGCCAGAAGCTGAAGTTCATCAAAAATGACAAGCTAGTCACAGTCTGTAGAGAGCATCCCTTAATCGTAAGCAACTTATCAACATCATCCTGTGTAGAACCAGAGGAGGTTATTGGAACCCAGTTTCAAGCACTCTCGTTGAGCAATGAGAATCGATCAGAAAAAGGAACGTCAATTAGCTCCTACAAAGATGCTCTCAAAGCAATCGAGAGTAATAACGCAAAAGGATGGGGACAGCTTGTCATTCCTGCAGATAACAAGACAACGAAAGGTCTTGGTTTTTCCTCAACCTGTACCCAGACTTCTACTAACAATGAAAGTTTTCATCCCATTTAGGACTTCTTCCATAGTGGAGGTTTCCTTCACCCAGTGTCTCAAGAAGTACATACCATCAATGAGGGTGACTCCTCTGATATAGATGAGGAGTGGAAGTCCTATCTCAATGAGGACGGTTATATGTCTCAGGAAGAAACGCATACGCCATTTTGCCATCCCACGCAAAGTCAGAGATATATAATGATATCAGATGTCAAGATGATGTACGGAGATTGTGATCCAGAAGGATGTCGTGCTCCACCCAACTCATTAGAGGAGGACACTCTGATGAAAAAAAACTTTGACTATGACTATTATGACACAATGGATGACTTGCCTATCTGGCAGGTGTACCCAGAAGACTTGGGGCAAAAGAGTCAGCCAAACGATGCATATCAGTTGAGCATCATTGAAAATAATACCTGTGTCCCCACCAAATCATAGGATCATTACTCAGGGCATTCAGAAGATATCCAACACAATGATGAATCTGCAAAGATTGCAGGACAAGAGTTCATCAATTATGCTTTTCCCGAGGTCAACATCATCGAGAGGGGTGACTCCTTCAGCTCCACTAAAATATGGGACACCTTAGGACAACCAAGTGGCAAGTACGACTTCTTGGTCAAGTACACCGCTCCTGAAAGCTCTCGTATCAGGCTCGAAGACATCCATCCAACTGGATGGGGAGATGCGCCTGAGAGTGAAAACATTGTGCAAGATACAACAGAAGAGTTCGTCTACGACAACTCTGCATGGGAGGAAGACTCCAACGATCCTGATCCACCAGAAATCAGCGTCATTTCTGAGGACAAGCCAAGAAAGAAGGTTCCAGACTTTGTGATTCACCGAGGAGTTTGCCGCCAATGGGTTACTGTCGATGTCCCGAAAGTCGTCCATAAGTCTAAGTAATTGCCATCTTTGTTTTGACCGTTCACCCTGCCCAGGTGAAATGGATGTTTTTATAGGGCTCACTTTCTGTAAATATCCCTCTTCGCTTCGCCCAAAGCGACAGAGTTTTGTTTTATAGGACTATAGTTTCAAGAATCAAAAAAATCATAAATAAATAAACGTCATTCTGTAATTTCCGCATTTATTGTTGTTTTCCCTTTTTGCTTTTTCAGAAAATGGTAATCCTAAAAACAACTCAAAATAAAAACAATCATTTTTCAGAGAATACACTGCACACACTCTTGTATTCTCTCTATCTCTTCTAAAAATAAATCATCACGTCATGTAGATTGCTTATTTTAAACCCCATTGAAACATCTGATCTAATGCCTTCGTCCAACTTTGAATTCCCGGTATTTGAAGCTGAAGAAGAAGAAGAAGACGAAGAAATTCCAGAAGAGATCTCCCGATTACTCAGACAAGAGGAAAGATCCATTGAACCTCACAAAGAGCTGTTAGAAACGGTCAACTTGGGTTCAGAAGAAGAGAGAAAAGAAGTCAAGATTGGGGCACTACTCAGTCTGACTGTCAAAGAAGACTTGATAAAACTTCTCAAAGAGTTTCCCGATGTATCGCTTGGTCCTATCAGGACATGCCAGGGTTGGATACCAGCATCATAGAACATCATCTACCGTTAAGATCAGAATGTCTGCCAGTAAAACAAAGACTGAGACGGACTCATCCGGGCATGGCCATCAAAATCAAAGAGGAAGTGCAGAAACAAATTGACGCGGGTTTCCTCACCACCTCAGAATATCCTCAATGGCTAGCCAACATAGTGCCAATTCCAAAAAAGGACAGAAAAGTCAGAATGTACGTGGACTACAGGGATCTGAACAAGGCCAGTCCAAAGGATGACTTTCCCCTACCGCACATAGACATGCTGGTAGACAGTACAACAAAGTTCAAAGTATTCTCCTTCATCGATGGATTCTCAGGCTATAATCAAATCAAAATAGCGAAGGAAGATATGGAGAAAACTTCATTCATCACCCCATGGGGCACCTTTTGTTACAAGGTAATGCCGTTCGGTTTGAAGAACGCCGGGGCGACCTATCAAAGGGCCATGACAACTCTCTTTCACGACATGATACACAAAAAAATAGAAGTGTATGTCGATGATATGATTTCCAAATCTAAAACAGAAGATGAGCATGTGACCCACTTGTCAAAGTTGTTCAAGCGTTTGAGAAAGTATAAACTCCACTTGAATCCCAACAAATGCACATTCGGTGTTCGCTCAGGAAAACTGTTAGGGTTCATCGTCAGCCAGAAAGGAATTGAGGTTGATCCTGACAAAGTCAAGGCCATTCAAGAAATGCCTTCTCCAAAGACTGAAAAATAAGTCAGAGGATTCCTGGGACGTTTGAATTACATTTCCAGATTTATATTCCTCGTGACCGCGACATGCACGCCAATCTTCAAATTACTCAAAAAGAATTAGGACTGCGTATGGACAGAAGATTGCCAAACCGCCTTCGACGGTATCAAGGAATACCTGTTGAAGCCGCCAATTCTATCACCTCCAGTGGAGGGAAGACCGCTGATCATCTATTTTAACAGTTTTGGAAGACTCCATGGGTTGTGTGCTTGGTCAACAAGACGAAACAAAAAGAAGAGAGTCTGCCATATACTACTTAAGCAAGAAATTCACAGACTGTGAAACTCGATACACTATGCTTGAGAAAACCTATTGTGCTCTGGCTTGGGCAGCCAAACATCTTTGCCAGTACATGATTTGTCACACTACTTGGTTAATCTCCGAAATGGATCTAATCAAATATGTCTTTGAAAAACTTGCTCTCACGGGAAGGATCGCCCGTTGGCAGATGTTATCAAAATACGACATCGAGTACCATGCTCAGAAAGCCATCAAAGGAAGTATTTTAGCCAATCATTTGGCTCATGAACCGATTGACGGTCAAGAATCAGTCGGGTTTGACTTCCCAGACGAAGATGTCATGTACTTGAAAATGAAATATTGTGAAGAACCGCTACCTAGTGAAGGGCCAGAACCAGGTTCCCGATGGGGACTAATCTTTGACGGAGCTGTCAACAATTACGGAAACGGAATTGGGGCAATCATTATAACACCTCAGGGTACCCACATTACTTTCACCGCCCGACTGACATTCAAGTGTATAAACAACGAGGCCGAATACGAAGCTTGTATCATGGGTCTCGAAGAAGCGATTAACTTGAGAATTAAGAACTTGGATGTGTATGGAGACTCAGCCCTGGTTATCAATCAGATCAAAGGAGATTGGAACACATACCAATCAGGACTGATTCCTTACAAAGACTACGCGAGAAGGTTGTTACCATTCTTCAACAGAATCGAGCTTCATCACATCCCTCATGAAGAGAATCACATGGTTGATGCCTTAGCCACTCTCTCCTTCATGATTAGTGTAGGTCAATGGAACGACATACCTAAGATTGACATAATGCGCCTAGAAAGGCCCGCTTACATCTTCGCGATTGAAGCAGTCATAGGCGACAAACCTTGGTATCATGATATCAAATGCTTCCTTCAAAAACAAGAGTACCCACCTGGGGCATCCAGAAAAGACAGGAAGACCCTCAGAAGATTGGCAAGCAGCTTCTTTCTGAGCGGTGATACACTCTATAAGAGAAACTTTGACATGGTCTTGCTCCGATGCATAGACAAACCATAAGCAAACATATTGATGAAAGATATTCACGAAGGATCCTTTGGCACTCATGCCAACGGACACACAATGGTGAGAAAAATTCTGAGAGTAGGGTACTATTGGCTGACAATGGAATCCGATTGCTACAAGTACATGAGGAGATGTCACAAGTGTCAGATATACTCAGATAAAATCCATGTACCACCAACGCATCTCAAAGTTCTCTCTTCCCCATGGCCTTTTTCCATATGGGGAATCGACATGATTAGCATGATCGAACCCAAAGCTTCAAACGGACATCGGTTCATCCTGGTAGCCATTGACTACTTCACCAAGTGGGTTGAAGCAGTGTCATACACCAATGTAACCAGACAAGTCGTGGTCCGCCTTATCAAGAATAATATCATCTGTCGTTATGGTGTTCCCAGCCAGATCATTACTGATAATAGATCTAACTTGAACAACAAGATGATGAAGGAGTTGTGTGCTGAGTTCAAAATCAAACACCATAACTCATCTCCCTACCGACCCAAAATGAATGGAGCAGTAGAAGCGGCTAACAAGAGCATCAAGAAGATTGTTCAAAAGATGGTTGTAACCTACAAAGACTGGCACGAGATGATACCCTTTGCTCTTCACGGTTATCGCACAAATGTCCGCACTTCAACAGGGGCAACCCCTTTCTCTCTAGTATATGGCATGGAAGCAGTGCTTCCCATAGAAGTGGAGATCCCATCGATCAGGGTATTGATGGAAGCTAAGTGTAGCGAGCAATTTTGGATGTGGTTCTTAAGCGTTGTCGCTCTTTGGGGTTTACTACAGGTCGATTCATTTTTTATCCTATTGTGAGCTGACTAAGGAAGGGAAATAGATGTCTCCAATTAACCCTGCTTGCATACTGAGTTTAAACAGCAGTCTGTTAGGTTACGGATGCTATATGGTAATGGGGCCTTTCTTTCTTCTTAATTTATTAAGGTGGAAAACTAGGACTATTCATGGGGAATTTGTCAGATTGGGTGGAGATATGGGACTTTAGGTTTTTTTATTAGTGTGCTCACTAAGAGAATCTTTTATACTCAACAAGAGAGTGATTTTGTATCTCGTACGAAGCCCGAGATGGAGGCTTAAAGGTCATTGACTTAACAAGAGAGTCTTTTATACTCAACAAGAGAGTGTTTTAGTATCTCGTACGAAGCCCGAGATGGAGGCTAAAGATGGTGACTCACCAAGAGAATCTTTTATACTCAACAAGAGAGTGATTTTGTATCTCGTACGAAGCCCGAGATGGAGGCTAAAAGGTGATGGACTCAACAAGAGAGTCTTTTATACTCAACAAGAGAGTCTTTGGTATCTCGTACGAAGCCCGAGATGGAGGCTAAAAAGGAAATTGGCTCAACAAGAGAGCCTCTTATACTCAACAAGAGAGTGTTTTTGTATCTCGTACGAAGCCCGAGATGAAGGCTAAAAGGTTTGACTCAACTAGAGAGTCTTTGTATCTCGTACGAAGCCCGAGATGGAGGCTACAAGGTTTGACTCAACAAGAGAGTCTTTGTATCTCGTACAAAGCCTGAGATGGAGGCTAAAAGGGTATTATTTCAGTTGAGTGACAGGTCCAGTATGTTGGTTCAACGAGAAAATCAGTTCTTATATGAGTAATGTTGCCCTCATGGATTTGATCTGAGGATCGGGATTATTTCCTGTTCTCTAAGGAAACGGGGAATCCAAAGGGTATTGAGACTGTCCGAGTCTGCGGATGTCTTCCTATTTTTGAAAGGGACTTGAGAATCAAGGAAATTAGACTGTCCAAGTCTAGAGTTTTATCTTTTGTACTATGCTTAAAGAAACAGTAGTAGTACGTTCATGGTAGAAAGATCTAGACTCTTTGAAAGACTGTTCTATTAAGATGGCTAATTTCTGTTCCTATACCTCTAGGAGGTCGTCGGGATAATTTGTACGAAGCCCAATAGGAGGTTGGAAACTTTTAAGAAGCCGAGGGACAATTTGTACGAAGCCCAAGAGGAGGCTATCATTACCGGAGGAAGAAATCATTTATACGAAGCCTAAGAGGAGGCTGTGAATACTTCTAAGAAGCCGACGGGTCCTTGTACAACGCCCAAGAGGAGGCGGGGATGCTTTTAGGAAGCCTTTGGGTCCCCAAATCCCGAGAAGTTCAAGACAGGCTATTCACAAAGAATAGATCAAGCCAGGAAAGTTGGAGAATTTGGAAGAAACTCAAGGGATTCAATTCACGGAGAAGAGATCATCTCTGGGGGGTAGAGTTTCTTGACAATTCCTAAGGAGGACAGCCGAAGAAAAGACTGTATCTGGTGCTCCTATGGGGGATCTAGTATTGTCTATTTCTAAGAATGATCGAAACGGCTTTACCTAGTGCTAGACGTAGTTGCCGGGGAAACTCTAAATATCTATACTATTATTACATAGTCGATATGAGTTTATGAAAGAAGACTTACAGCGAAACAACCCCACAATACAATTATATGTATATGAAAGCGGTAAATGAAAGCATATAAACACTTACTCGGTTGTAGAGCTTCCATGTTGTTTGGTTAGTTGTTCAACAAAGAAAGATTGAAAACAACAGTATATTTCAAAATCAAAGGAGAAAGTGCTTTGAAAGGAAAGATTGAGGCTTACAGCTCAAGGAAAGGCACAGGGTTTTATCAGTGATCGCACTATCGTTTTGTACAGAGGAACTTATACAAGTGACTGAGGCCCAAAAAAGGTTTTCTGTACAAAGGGGTGGGTCTTACACTCTCTCAAGAGGCCCAAGTGAGTTTTAAGAAAAGAAATGGGTCTTACTACTCGAGGGTAGGCCCAATGGTTTATTTTGAAAAGGGCGACGATCGCGTCGAGGTTTTGGAAACACCGTGGGACTTATACAAGTGATTTAGGCCCAAAATTTTGGTATTTACAAAGGAATTGGGTCTTACACTCTATTAGAGGCCCAATGGTTTAAAAATGAAAAGAAATGGGACTTATAGCTCAAGGAGAAGCCCAATTGTCTTTTTTGTTAAAAGGCGACGATCGCGCCGAACTTTGTAAATGTACAGAGGGACTTATACAATGTCTGAGGCCCAAAATATTTTATTTACAAAAGGGGTGGGACTTACACTCTATTAGAGGCCCAAAGTGTATTTTAGGAAAAGAAATGTGGCTTACAACATGAGGGGAGCCCAGATGATTTTCAGTTTGAAAATGGCGATCACGCCGAGATTTTTAACGTATCGGGACTTATACAATAATTGAGGCCCAAAATATTTTTGTATAAAAAGGGTTGGGTCTTACACTCTATTAGAGGCCCAAAGGTTTGGAAAAGTTTGTTAGGGAGAAAATCAATAAAACCCTAATTTCAGTTTTTTAAAGGCATTTTTCAAAGAAAAATCAAGTAAAAAATGATAAAAATATCAAATAAAATCATTAATCACGTTATAAACAATGATTAAGGTTTATAAAAAAAGTATTTTATCCACATGAATATTTAAAATCATTTTGGTTTTAAAAATCAAGAAAAAGAAATCATTTTAAAAGCATTTAAAACAATTTAAAACAATATTTTTTAATATATTAAAAATATATCAAATAATAATATTTTTTTGTGATTTTTTGTGGATTAAAATATTATGGAGTATGAATAAGAAGTGTGTAAAACAGATTGGAAAATGATGATTTTT
Source organism: Lathyrus tuberosus (assembly GCA_022829125.1). Lineage (NCBI taxonomy): Eukaryota > Viridiplantae > Streptophyta > Magnoliopsida > Fabales > Fabaceae > Lathyrus > Lathyrus tuberosus. The sequence continues at coordinate 1,154,824 of JALAZF010000323.1, read as the reverse complement.
GCTATGTAAAAGAATTGGTTGAGTTTTGAAGATAAACTAAGAAAAAGAGGAAAGATGTCACAAAATCACATTCGACATCTTTCATGAGTTTTGAAGATAAGATAAAAAGGGAAGATGTCACAACATCACATTCGACATCAGAACTGCACCTTGGTTTTCAACATCTTTTTTATCAAACTTCAAACATTCATAACTCTCTCAATTTTTAACGAAATTAAAATCCGTAAGGACCTATCTTGACCAATTTTTCGCAAGGAATCCAATGGTATCACTCATACATACTGAAACTTAATGTACATCACACACAAGGCAAAAAACCAGAACTGTATGTTGATTTTAAACATCTTTGCTTATCAAACTTTCAACACTCATAACTCTCTCAATTTTTAACGAAATTAAAATCCGTAAGAACCTATCTTGACCAATTTTTTGCAAGGAATCCAATGGTATCACTCATACATACTGAAACTTAATGTACAACACACACAAGGCAAAAAACCAGATCTGCACCTTAAGTTTAAAACAACATAAATTCCACATATAAACATGTTAAAGTGCAAACAGTAGGAGGATCATAACATACACATTAAGGACTACATTTTTTCTTCAAGAATTGTTCAATATGATGCATGTATGTGGACATCAAAGGAAAGCATGATTTAAAGAATTCAAGTTGTGAATTTTACCTCTTTTTTGGAGATTTTGTGCAACCTACCAAGTGCTTTGTTCCAGAAATGATTTGATGCTTTGGACACCCTCAAATTACCTCTTAGAAGCCTTTAGGATGGTTGGAATCAGCTGGAACCTGCAAAAACAAAAACTGGTCCTTTCTTGCAAAAGGGGTTAAAATGGCCAAAGTGACAACTTTCTCAAATGGTGTTCCAGATGTTGGGAACCATTTGGGATAATTCAAGGATGATATTTGGAGTGTGTTTGAGGTTTTATCTGGTTTGGAAAGTGACTGAATCAAGACATGGCTTGAAAAATGCAAAAAGTCCAATTTTGAGATTTTGAGAGGTGACTTTGTGATTTTGGTGTTACAGGTCACTTGTGATAGTTTGGATCACCTACATATGATGTTTATGAGGTGTTAGGATCATGAGATGTGATGGAAATGTTCTCTAACTCAAAAACTCAGAATTACCTTACTAAAGAAGGCATTTTGGAGTGAAAGAAGTGATTTTGAGGAAAGCATCTGTTTGATGGCTTTGGTGTACTCAAACTGAGCACAAATGAGCTCTATTTATAGTAGAACAAGTTTGTTTTGGCAGCAATAGTGAATGGTGGCTGCAGCAGAGGTTTGTTCAATGTTGGCCAATGAAAATCCAAGTCTCCTCTAGCCATTGACTAGAGGTTAGAGCATAGAGCTTTGGTTCCATACTTGTTGGAGGAATCTTAACTAAATTCAGTTGCAAATTTGTCAGTCCATGCCACCTCTAAGCATCTATTGAATGCTCCAATCCAAAATTGGAGTCTTGTCTCTCTTTTAGGGATTTCTAGGTTTGGCATGCTACTTCTTGTTCCAAGGACTTTGAAGGATTGGCTCAGTGATTGTCCCCTTTGGATTTGATCCTCAAATGTGTCCAATATGATGACAAGGCTTGGAAATTCATGTGGCACAAGAAACGTGCAAATCTGTCCTGAAACATGTCTTAAAAATCAGCTGCAGCAAGCATTGTTGTAAAATCCATAACTTCTTGCTCAAGAATGATAAATGGATGTTCTAGGACTCTATGGAAAGCTGAGATGACATACTTCAACTTTGATGTTTGACCCTAGACTTGGTTCAACTTGGATCATGGAGAAAAACATCCTTGAAGTTGGGACATTCTTGCTGGAAAAATATTCATGATGTCCTATGAAATGTTGGAACATTTGACAACTTTGAACATTAATAATTCCAAACTTTAATCACTTGTATCTTTTAATCCACTATGATATTTTGAGCTGAAGTGAATTGCATCTTTGATGCTTGTCTTGCATGGTGACAAAGCTTGAAAATTGTGTGGCACACGAAAAAGTTCACAAAATTTGTCCAAAAAAACAGCTGCAGCAAGCCTTCTTGTAAAGTCCATAACTTCCTGCCCGAGTATGATAAATGGATGTTCTGCAACTTTCTGGAAAGCTGAGAGGACTTACTTAAACTTTGATGTTCAATGTTTGTGAAGATAAGACTTGTAAAGTTGTAAAAAATGACATTGAACTTGTGTGATCAAATCTGTCCTAAAAGCTGTCATGAAAATTCTGTTTTATCAATGCCTTTTGCAGAGACCATAACTTTCTGCTCGAGAATGATAAATGAGCTTTCTAGGACTTTCTGGAAAGGTGAGATGACGTACTTCAACTTTGATGTTCAAGGTTTGGCTTGAATCAACTTGGATCATGGAGAAAAACATCCTTGAAGTTGGGACATTCTTGCTGGAAAAATATTAATGATGTCCTATGAAATGTCAGAACATTGGACATTAAGAATTCCCAACTTTGATCACTTATATCTTTTAATCCTTATGATATTTTGAGTTGATTCCTTCTAAAATGTTGAAGTATCAAATACCCTCTTTAAAAGTAGCCCTTACGCAAAACCAATGGATGCTTGGGTCAATAGTTACAACCTTGAAAAGTTGTGCACTTGAACATGATTTTAACTTAGAAAAAATTTCTAAGTTTCTTTCAATTTGATCAATTTTGCAATTTTGCATGATTTCTTGATTTAAATTTGATCAAATTAAATCATCCATTATATTTTCTTGAGTAATGACTTGTGAAGCTCAAAGTTGACGAAAAGTCAAACTTTGACCTTTTGCGTCAGTTGACTTTGTATTAGATGAACTTGAGGCTTGATCCACTTGAAATATTGCACTCTTGTGCTTAATTCTTGATGTGGGAGTCCTCTTGATCCTTTGTGAGTGTTTAAGAGGTTAGACAAGTTGAAGATCATGTCATTATTTGATTGATCATTTGTCTAAAGGCTCTGAGAGGGCTTGAAACCCTAGGCTTGATTGTAGTGAATGCTCAACAATTCCTTGAGGAGATTGATGAGGCACAAAGGTACATCCATATTGTGATGATGATTTGCACAATGATGGGAAATCTTAGTGGTCAAAATTTTGGTTATGATAGATGCCCCTATTTAATCTTCTTGGACCCGAAGGTGTGAATGGCGAAGGTATTCGGGCATTCGGGGTGCAAGAGGATTAAATATCAAAATACCCGAAATTTTGATGGTGGTTATGAATGGTAGCTTACGCATTTATCTTCTTTAGCTAAGCGATGATGCTTAGAAAAGGTAAACTTCCCCTCGATCCTGGTCTTCAGCCAAGGAGCTGGTCTCAGTTTTCTTTTGAAATAAACCTCCCCTCGATCCTGGTTTCCTACCAAGGAACTGGTCTTAGTTTCTGATGCAAACTTCCCCTCGATCCTGGTTTCCTACCAAGGAACTGGTCTTAGTTTCTGATTTGTGAACTTCCCCTCGATCCTGGTTTCCTACCAAGGAACTGGTCTTAGTTTCCGAAGTAAACTTCCCCTCGATCCTGGTTTCCTACCAAGGAACTGGTCTCAGTTTCTGATTTAAACTTCCCCTCGATCCTGGTTTCCTACCAAGGAACTGGTCTCAGTTTCTGAAGTAAACTTCCCCTCGATCCTGGTTTCCTACTAAGGACCTGGTCTCAGTTTCTGATTTAAACTTCCCCTCGATCCTGGTTTCCTACCAAGGAACTGGTCTTAGTTTCTGAAGTAAACTTCCCCTCGATCCTGGTTTCCTACCAAGGAACTGGTCTCAGTTTCTGAAGTAAACTTCCCCTCGATCCTGGTTTCCTACCAAGGAACTGGTCTCAGTTTCTGAAATAAACTTCCCCTCGATCCTGGTTTCCTACCAAGGAACTGGTCTCAGTTTCTGAAATAAACTTCCCCTCGATCCCGGTTTCCTACCAAGGAACTAGTCTTAGTTTCTTTCGTCAATAAACTTTCTTGACAAGGGACACTATTTGTAGCGGCTTTCCTTCAAACTTCTCGCCGAATTTTCCTGGGGAGATGCCGTTTGAGTGGAAAAAAGTTTGAATGTCAGACTTGCTGGGGAACCCATTCATCTGAATTGTAGAGGTACACAAACTTCTCTGTTTGGAGACGCCATTTGTCGATTCTACTGGGGAAATCGAGTCTCTTGAGAGACTGTTTCTACTTGGGGGTGTTACATCATACTTTTCCTGAGGTCTTTTCAGAGAAATGCCATACGATGTACCCCAATTTTGAGGGGCTTTCTCTGGGGATTTTCCTTAATCCGGGAAAGCGAATATATCATCTTCAATGGCGAAGAGTGATATTTGTTGAAAGTTTTCTTGTTTCTCAGAGGTTCAAGTTATCAAAGTGGTCAAGGACCGTCTCTAATCCAGAGATAAACGGGAGAGAGATTACTTAGATGATTCACTTCCTGATGAGGAAAGATCTGACAACTCGATTGAGAGGACTTTTATCACTAGGGGATAAGACCGACTAGAGTGATAGTGATGCAATATGAATATGAATGTAGATCAATAATGCATGATGTATGTATGTATATGCTGACAAAACTGACGCAACATACAGACTAAAGGATGAACACGACTGGATACTCGGCCACAGTGGAGCATGTAGAAATATCGCTGGTTCAAGATAGCAATTCTTCCTTGCTTAGGAGAAACGGTCCCTGTTGGGAGCGACGCTGGTCGGGCTTATGAGATGAGAACTCGGTCGAGGATGTCAGACGAAACATGGTCTCTGACACTATTGATCCTTCATTCAGGCGTACTGGTCTAGAAGGAGTACTTTGATTCTGCACTTTGAGGTTCGAACACCTTTGGAGAAGCGACCGATGTTCTTCTGATGTTCAACAGTCAAAAGAAATTGCCATATTTATTTTTAAAAAGCAGAAAAAAATTTATCAAGTAAATTCATTTTTGTTTTATTTTCAAGAATCGTTAATCATGTTAAAAACATCATTATGTAAAGCTAAAACAAGTAAGAATTACAAACAAAAGCACAAGGGCTCAAATTTTATTAATAGGATGGAAATCAGCCGAACGCATGATTCCATAGAGTATTTACAAAGTTAGAAAATGTTAATTTACAGGGAAAAGGGCTACATTGAAACATAACGACCACTATCCTTCTACAAACTTTGAATTCGGGACATCCTGAGCTTCTGTCGAAGATGGCCTTGACTGGAGTCTCTGATGGATGGCATGACTGCTGCTGAGGGACTTGCCCCTTTGTTGAACATAGTTACTTGCCATTATCCCTAACTTTTGCCTGGATTGTACTTTGATGTTTCAAATCCACCGGGATGATTTTTGATCATGTCTCTAATTTTTGCCTGGATCGCCCTTTCGGGTTTTCAATCCACCGAGACGTTTTTTTTTTTTTAGTTTAGGCGAAGAATTTCTTGACTACGTCAACATTCGTGGGTAGCCAAATTCTTCTCCATCCATGGTTGCGAGTCTCAAGGCGCCGCCTGAGAAAGCTTTCTTGACCACATAGGGGCCATCATATTTCGGGGTCCATTTGCCCGGAGAATCAGTGAGAAATGATTGTATCCTCTTGAGCATAAGGTCTCTTTTTCTGAAGACACGGGGTCGGACCTTTTTGTCAAAGGCTTTCTTCATTCTCTGCTGATACAACTGACTGTAGCATAGTGCCGTTATTCGCTTCTCTTCGACCAGATTCAGTTCGTCGTGTCGACTTTGACACCATTCAGCTTCTGTTAGCTTAGCTTCCATCAATACCCTGATTGATGAGATCTCTACTTCTATGGGGAGCACTGCCTCCATGCCATATACTAGAGAGAAAGGGGTTGCCCCAGCGTTCTTCAAACCGAACGACATTACCTTGTACCAAAACGTGCCCCTATGGGGTGATGAACGAAGTTTTCTCCATGTCTTTCGGCGCCATTTTTATCTGGTTATAGCCCGAGAATCCATCCATGAAGGAGAAGACTTTGAACTTTGCTGTACTGTCTACCAGCATGTCAATGTGCGGTAAAGGGAAGTCGTCCTTTGGACTAGCCTTGTTTAGATCTCTGTAGTCGACACACATTCTGACCTTTCCGTCCTTTTTGGGAACAGGTACGATATTGGCTAACCATTGTGGATATTCTGATGTAGCGAGGAAACCCGCGTCGATCTGTTTCTGTACCTCCTCTTTCATTTTGATAGCCATGTCCGGGTGAGTCCGTCTTAACCTCTGTTTTACTGGCAGACATTCTGACCTCAACGGTAAGTGATGTTCCACGATGCTGGTATCCAACCCTGACATATCTTGATAGGACCAAGCGAATACATCGGGGAATTCTTTGAGAAGCTTTATCAAACCCTCTCTGGCAGTTGGACTGAGCAGTGCTCCAATCCTGATTTCTTTTCTCTCTTTTTCCGAACCTAAGTTTACCATTTCCGATGGCTCTTTGTGAGGTTCAATGGACCTTTCCTCCTGTCTGAGTAATCGGGAGATCCCTTCTGGAATTTCGTCGTCAACTTCTTCTTCAGCCCCAAATACCGGGAACTCAAAGTCTGGAGAAGGCATCAGATCGTATGTTTCAACGGGGTTTAAAATAAGCAATCTGCATGACGTGATGATTTGTGTTTAGAAGAGATAGAGAAAATGCAAGTGTGTGCAGTGTATTTTTCTTTTACTGCTTGTTTTTATTATTGAGTTGTTTTTTAGGATTACCATTTTCTGAAAAACGAAAAGAGAAAACAGCAATAAATGCGGAAATTACAGAACGGCGTTATTTTATTAATGAACAAGTCGATTCTTGAAACTACAACCCTATAAAACAAAACTCTGTCACTTTGGGCAAAGCGAAGAGGGAAATTTATAGAAAGTGAGCCCTATCAAAACATCTGTTTCACCTGGGCAGGGTGAATGGTTAAAGATGGCAATTACTTTGACTTATGGACGATCTTCGGAACATCGACAGCAACCCACTGGCGGTGAACTCCTCGGTGAATCACAAAGTCTGGCACCTTCCTCGACTTGTCTTCAGAAATAACGCTGATTTCTGGTGGAGCAGGATCATTGGAATTTGTCTCCCAGGCAGAGTTGTCGTAGGAGAATTCCTCTGTTGCATTTTGCATAGCATTTGTACTCTCAGGCAGATTTCCCCATCCAGTTGGCTGGATGTCTTCGAGCTTGATGCGAGAGCTTTCGGGAGCAGTGTACTTGACCATATAGTCGTATTTTCCACTTGGTTATCCCAAGGTGTCCCATACTTCTTTGGAACTAGAGGAGTCATCCTTCTCGATGACGTTGACCTCGGGGAAAGCATAGTTGATGAACTCTAGTCCTGCAAACGTTGCAAATTCATCGTCGTGCTGGGCATTTTCAGGATAACCTGGGTGTTGATCCCATGACATGGTGGGGACGCAGGTATTCTGTTTAATGATACTCAGCTGATTTTCATTGTTCGGCTGACTTTCTTGCCCCAAGTCTCCTGGGCACGGCTGCCAAATAGGCAGGCCATCCATCGGGCCATAGTAGTCGTGGTCAAAGTTGTCCTTCATCAGAGTGTCCTCCTCTAATGAGTTTGGTGGAGCACGACATCCTTCCGGATCACAATCTCCATATATCATTTCGACGTCTGACCTAGGTATAAATCTCGGACTCTGTGTAGGAAAGCAAAATAGGGTTTGCGTTTCGTCTTGAGACATATAACCGTCCTCATTGAGATAGGACTTCCATTCTTCGTCCATATCAGATGAATCAACTTTATTGATGGTATGTACCTCTTGAGTCACTAGTTGAAGGAAGCCTCCACTATGGAAGAAGTTCTGAATGGGATGAAGAGTTTCATCGTTAGCAGCTGTCTGGGTACAGGTTGCAGAAAAACCAAGACCCTTCTTTGTTTTATTGTCAGTAGGAATGACAAGTTGTCCCCATCCTTTTGTATTGGTACTCTCGACCGCTTTGATAGCATCTTTGTACGAGGAAATGGAAGTTCCCCCCTCAGATTAATTGTCCTTGTGTAGAGAAAGCACTTAGAACTGGATTCCGATTATCCCTTCTGGTTCCACACAAGTGGATGACGATAAATTGCTGACGAGCAAGGCCTGTTCCCCACAGACTGTGATGAGTTGGCCGTTTTGGACGAACTTTAGCTTTTGGTGGAGGGTCGAAGTGACCGCTCCAGCCTGATGTATCCAAGGTCTTCCTAATAAACAACTGTATATTGCCCGGATGTCCATGACCTGGAAAGTGACTTGGAAAGTGTGAGGACCGATAGTTATGGGAAGGTCGACTTCGCCGATAACCTTTTTTTGGATCCGTCAAATGCTTTGACGAAGACCTCACTGGTTCTCATCGGAGGGACTTTGAATGATAATTGCATCAAAGTGGACTTCGGCATAACATTCAGGGCTGACCTTGTGTCTACCAATACGCTGGCTAAAGGATCGTCCTGGCAGTTAACTGTAATATTGAGCGCCATGTTATGACGGCGACCCTCTTCAGGTAATTCCTCATCACTAAATCCCAAGTTATTGCAGGAAGTGATGTTAGAGACAATGCTATTGAACTGTCTGATTGTTACATCTTGTTCCACAAAGGCTTGCTCCAAGACTTTCTGTAGAGCCTCCCTGTGCGCTTCTGAACTGAGTAACAGTGATAATACCGAGATCTTTGAAGGAGTTTGAAACAGTTGATCAACAATGTTGTATTCACTCCTTTGGATGAGCTTCAGCATCTCATCATTGTTTTTCGAAAGGTCGGGATCACTGGATTGACCGACTGGTGGATTGGGAACTTCTGTCTGAGGTTCCTTTTCTTTGCTGAGTTCTTCAACTCCTCTGTTGAAAATTTGACCGCTCCGTGTTACTCGACTGATGTCTGCAATATTCACGATGAAGGGTAACGGAATTTCCTTTCCATTCTCGACTATTGTTGCACCGTATTTGTAAGGGATAGCCTTAGTTGATTCATACGGTAGTGGTCCTGGCAGATAGACGACTACGGGAGCCTTCTGATTTTTCTGACCATCATAAGTAATTTCGATCCGTTCCTGGTTGGGAACTCTCAATTCGTCAAGTAGAGGGATGATGGCACAAACATCCCTAGTCCTCTGATGATCAGAGATTATGACAACGTTCTCGATTTGATCAGCGAGATAGTTGACTGATCCAAAACTTGAGCATGGTTGAATCTCTTTGCGGTCCAACTGACTTTAAAGGGCTTCCCGCACGAGGTAACATCCTTGATTGTTCACTGAACAAACTCCACACCGCTCATAGTTGTCTAGTGGCACCTGGCCGCGTCTGCTCTGAATACAGTGTAGCCTTACAAGGTCAGTTTCCCCTGACCGGACATCCTGACTTTGATATCTAGTAGGATTCTCGTTAGTGATACTAATTTGCTGGGTGTCTTCATCCATATAGATTGGAAGCCACCAGTGGTTCAACAAGTGCTGAGGTGTTTCCTGGACAAGGGCACAACCTTGATCTTTTTCGCAACCCGCTTTACAGCTCTGATAATCATGTGATACCAGGAATCCGAGACGGACCTGTTCTGCGTGTAACTCCACCAGGTTGGTATTCATTAAGCGAATGTCGAAGATGTTGATCTGATAGGGATTCCTATCATGGTAGTCCTGGATCCATCCAAGACCCACCTGACGCTGGAGGGCCTCTTGTACAAAAGAGCATCCCTGTTTGTTTACCGAGCAAGTCAGACAAGAACTGTGATCGTGCCACGGCAGATTATGATACTGGCTTTGCCTTGAGTGCATCGCCACCAGGTTGACATTTATCGCACGGAAGTCGTGGTTTTGAATGACGTTGGAATTCGTATAAACCATGTTAACTCCACGAACTCGGTGCTCTTGGATCCATCTGAGATCCATCTGTTCCTGTAGAGCTGATTGCACCACAGAACACCCTCGATTGCTTTTAGAGCAGATATTACACTGGTGATAATTATGAGGTGGCACATGGCCATATCCACTCTATCTACAATGCATCTTGACCAGATTGGTCCTTAACAAGAGTACATCATGAATTTGATAGACGTTGTTAGACTCTCCCTCTATCAGGTTGACTGCAGCTTTCTCTGTTGAGGCAGCGGGTTCGTGAGAACATTGGGATTGGTATCTTTGAAAGATAAGAGCCCGCTCCTAACAAGCTTTTGCACGTCAGATTTGAAATTGAGATAGTTTTCTATATTATGCCCTGGTCCTCCTTGATGATAAGGGCAAGTCTGATCCACTTTGAACCAAAAAGGCAGATTTTCCGGTACTGTAAGAGGAGCCTTAGTCTGGACGTGCCCTTTAAATAGTAATAACAGAAATAGTTCCGCGTACGATACGGGTATAGGATCAAATCCTGGTGGCCGCATTGTACGGTTGTTATTGTATGGAGGACGAGCCTGCTGAAGAGGCTGTTATGTCCTTTGTTGAAGCTGCTATTGATTAGGTTGGCTCTGCGACAGGCGCAGGGTTGATAGCAGGAGTTACAGCTGCTACTGGTTGATAACGTCGCCTTTGCTTTCCGAGAGAGATATTCCCAATATCCTGCTCTTTTTTCTTAGGGAGAGCACTACCGTATCGTTTTGTACTACTTAATGATCCAGCATCTATAACTAAACGTCCTTCCTGGACGGCTTCCTCAAGACGAACCCCCATGGCCACCATCTCGGTGAAGTCACTAGGTGCACTGGAAACCATTCTGTCGTAGTAAAATGAGTTCAAGGTCTTTAAGAATATCTTTGTCATCTCTTTTTCCTCAAGAGGTGGAGAGATCTGAACGGTAATTTCACGCCATCTCTGAGCGTACTCCTTAAAGGTTTCCTTGTCCTTTTGTGACATTGATCTAAGTTGATCTCTGTCTGGTGCCATGTCCAACTTATATTTGTACTGTTGGACGAAGGCAATGCCGAGATCTCTGAAAGTGCTAATCGTAGCACGGTTTAAACCCATGTACCATTTTAATGCGGCACCGGTTAAACTATCATGGAATTAGTGAATCAGTAGATCCTAATTCTCTGTCTGAGCCGACATTCGTCGAGCGTACATCACCAAGTGACTCTGAGGGAAAGAGTTACCCTTGTACTTTTCAAAGTCGGGCACTTGGAACTTGTGCGGAACTTTCACATTGGGGATCAAGCAGAGGTCCGCGGCGTCCTTTCCAAATAGATCCTGACCACGAATAGCTTGTAATTCCTTTTACATTTCTAGGAACTGATCTTGGAACTCGTTCATTCTTTCGAACATGCTTTCGTTTCCACCAGAAGGTATCTGCGGAATTTGTCCTTTCGGGACAGTGTGTACCACGGCGGTGGTACAGTCATTACAGCCGAGACTCTCGGTGCCTCCCGAAGTTTGTAACCTTCAGGAGTTCTTTCATGCCCCTGGCATCTTCGCTTTCCCGAAGTTTATAACCTTCAGGCCCAGCGGTTCCTGCAGTGATTTCCTGATCTTCAGTGATCGGCGGAATATATCCTTCCGGGATATAGTTAACAGGCATGCCCCAGGGACGATCTTTCGGAATTTGATACCTAGGATCATACTTCTCCAATATGGGCGTTGAGGTGATCTCTGAGATCACAATTCTTTGTTGATGAGCTTCTGCCATGGCTTGCATGTCGTTACGAAGCTTTCTCATATCCTCTCTTAGAGCGTCGATCTCTTCTTTCAACTCTCTGTTCTCTTCCTCGAGATCATCCATCTTTTTATAATGATTGGCCCGAGTATTGTACGAATGAGACAGTTTGACTCTCTAGAATCGAGACACAAACGTGAGATTCGTAGGTAAGAAGAATACGTGACGTGAGAATGATGAATGCAATGATTATATTAATTGTTTTTTTGGTTTAATTAAAATAAACTTTGACAATTAGATTGCAAATATCAAACAGTGGGGAAACCCCGTTTTATTGAAATTCAAAGGATTGCGGAAATGGAAATACAGTAGATTACAAGGTGCGGAAACAGAAACCTAAGCTAATGGGTCCCGAGTCCTCTCTGAGGAGAACTCGGATGCTGATTCTGGTACTTTCCTTTTCTTTGACCGGGGCTCTTGAGCCGTTGTCGGGTTGTCATTCCATTGCCAAGTGAAAGGGGCGAGCAAATTCCTTTGGTCATCCTGATTATCCATAACATGTTGCTCTAAAATCTCGATCAAAGCATCCTTTTCTTTCAGTAGCTGTTGTATTTTGGTACACTCCACGTTGAGAATGTGGTACTTGTTCTTCCAAGACCTCCTCTCCTGTTGAACTTTGTTGAGAGTAACCTGAGGCTTTTCAGTTTCCGTCATGAAGTACATGACAGATTCCCTTGGTAGAAGAACTCCGTGACGAGGATAAGACATCTTTAGCTTGAGAGCTCTAGTTTGTACCCAGCGGAGATAAGGCTCCACCGAGACACAGTCCGGTTTTCCTAGAGACTCCCGTCCTTTCTTATGAACATGTTTCCAAGCGTGCACTATTTCCATCTTTAGTGCTCTGTCATTTTCTCCTTCCTTGAAGAAAAGACCTTCCAGATGAGCATTTCGCGGGACATGCCTCATTGGGTATCCAAATTGACGACGAACCAATACTGGATGGTAATTGATTCCTCCCTTAGTTCCTATGAGGGGTACGTTGGGGAAGTTTCCACAATGGTCAATGATCCTGATTCCATCATGAATCCTACTACACCAATCTATGTCAGAGTTGGTGAGAGACATAATTTTCTGCGACCAGCGTAAGACACTCTTATGATCCCAAAAAGCAGCAGACTTAGGCAAATGGGAGATAAACCATTTATATAGCAGAGGCACACAGCACGTGATCTCTCCTCCGCTGTACAAATTCCCTAAGTGTACAGAATGATACGCATCTCCGAGCAAAGTCGGTACAGGGTTTCCAATGAAAAAACCTTAATGGCGTTGATATCGACGAAGTTATCAATGTTGGGAAACAGAAATAACCCGTAGGTGAGTAAAATAAAGATGCTTTCAAAAGCAGTCTTGTTCCATATACTAGCAAAGTACAGAGCTTTCTTTGTCAGAAACTGGGCTGGCAAACCTTGTATGCCACCCTTAGTGGTCATGTGAGTCCTGACCTCTGACTCGTCCAAATAAATTGCTCTTGCAATGATTTGATCCTTTGGAATTTCTTCCAGTCCAGAAAATGGAGCTTGATAAGTAATGTGTAGATCAGTCAGGTGAGAGTACTCCTCCAGCGTTGGTGCTAGCTGGTAATCCGGGAATGTGAAACAGTGATAGACTGGATCGTAACAGAGGTAGCAAACCTCCGTACTTGGCTCTGAAAGCCTCAGGGTTAGTGATCATCCTCGCTAACCTTCTCAAATCCTCAAGTTTTGGAACCTTGAAGGTGTACTGGTGAGTTCTCCTTCTACCGAAATCCATGAGCGCAATCTTTTTCTCTGACATTTGCAATCATTGTCTCAGTTTAATTTGAAAAGGAGAGACTAGAAGAGAAAATTTTTCTTTGTTTTAATGTTTTTTAGATGAATGCATGAATGCAGCACACAAAAACATAGAAAAAACCTGGGGTCAAAGGGTCGTTGTCATGAAGTCAAGGCTCTACCCATCCCCCAAAGGTTTATACTAGTGATTTTTGTACCTGTCTCTTAAAATCATCAGTTCTTGTCGAGAAAACACCAGCGGGCCGAGAACCGTGCTAGGTGATGTTTTTTCGAAGAACCTTCAGAAGAGGGTGGTATCGTGTGACAACCATTTCCGATAGTTTCCGCACCACTAAAAGAGGTTTTTCCTAGGTGTATACTCAATCTTTCCACATGCGGCATCACACGCATTCTCATTAGCAGAAAAATAAACACATATACCAATTAGGAAAAGCAGTATATATATTTGTCCTAATGTCTTAGACTTTTAAGAGCTATGAATCCTATGTTCCTGACAGAAAATGGCTCCCCAGCAGAGTCGCCATTCTGTGGTTCCTTCCCAATTTAAAGGTTTTGACCTAAGATCCTAGTGAAGTCAACAAAAAGCCCTATCCCAGTGAAATTTCCAGTGAAGTCACCATGACCTGTCCAAGGTAATTGTAAGAAAGAACGTGAACTGCCCCACGGTGGGCGCCACTTTTCTGTAGCGAGCGATTTTGGACGCGGTTCTTAAGCGATGTCGCTCTTTGGGGTTTACTACAGGTCGATTCATTTTTTATCCTATTAAGAGCTGACTAAGGGAAATAGATGTCTCCAATTAACCCTGCTTGCATACTGAGTTTAAACAGCGGTCTATTAGGTTACGGATGCTATATGGTAATGGGGCCTTTCTTTCTTCTTACTTTATTAAGGTGGAAAACTAGGACTATTCATGGGGAATTTGTCAGATTGGGTGGAGATAGGGGACTTTAGGTTTTTTTATTAGTGTGCTCGCTAAGATTTTTCTTTCAATCTTATGCCAACGTATTCCCGTTTACCGAAACAGGGAAATCAGAGCGTTCGTAGTTCCTCCTATTCTATGGGAGGAAATGGGTGTTTTGGTGTCTTGTTCAAAGCCCAAGACGTGAAGCGAAAGGTGATCTATATCTTGTTCAAAGCCCAAGATGTGAAGCTGAAGGTGGTTTGTATCTTGTTCAAAGCCTAAGATGTGAAGCTGAAGGGTCTATTTGTATCTTGTTCGAAGCCCAAGATGTGAAGCTAAAAGGTGTTGTCTTTAGAGAGAATTTGCCATCTCTAAAGAGGGTCTGTTTGTCACAACTGTTTATAAAGGAGAATTACTTTAACCGGGATATGTGAATCCGACAATGCCATAATTTCCTTTATAGGGGGTTCCAAGCTGAAGGAGAAGACTTTAACTCAGTGTAGAGCAATGCTATCTTTCCTTAGGAATTTTTCTTGCTAAAAGAGGGACAGTGGCATGGATGTAAATAATCCAGAGGCTTGCCGCTTACAGCGATTAGATGAAGGGGAAGGAGTTGTTGATGTTTGTGTACTGTGAACGAGGCACAACTTTGATGCTAAAAGGTTGATTGGATCAATCTGGGTTTTCTTATACAAAGCCTAAGAGGAGGCTATTGGCCCAACAAGAGGGCGTTTTTATGTGTCTCGTACGAAGCCCGAGAGAGAGAGAGGCTAAAAGGGTTGACTCAACAGGAGAATCTTTTATACCCAACAAGAGAGTATTTTTGTATCTCATACGAAGCCTGAGATGGAGGCTAAAGATGGTGACTCACCAAGAGAATCTTTTATACTCAACAAGAGAGTGATATTATATCTCGTACGAAGCCCGAGATGGAGGCTAAAAGGTGATTGACTCAACAAGAGAGTCTTTTATACTCAACAAGAGAGTGTTTTAGTATCTCGTACGAAGCCCGAGATGGAGGCTAAAGATGGTGACTCACCAAGAGAATATTTTATACTCAACAAGAGAGTGATTTTGTATCTCGTACGAAGCCCGAGATGGAGGCCAAATGGTGATGGACTCAACAAGAGAGTATTTTATACTCAACAAGAGAAACTTTGGTATCTCCTACGAAGCCCGAGATGGAGGCTAAAAGGGAGATTGGCTCAACAAGAGAGCCTCTTATACTCAACAAGAGAGTGTTTTTGTATCTCATACGAAGCCCGAGATGGAGGCTAAAAGGTTTGACTCAACAAGAGAGTCTTTGTATCTCGTACGAAGCCCGAGATGGAGGCTACAAGGTTTGACTCAACAAGAGAGTCTTTGTATCTCGTATGAAGCCCGAGATGGAGGCTAAAAGGGTATTGTTTCAGTTGAGTGACAGGTCTAGTATGTTGGTTCAATGAGAAAATCAGTTCTTATATGAGTAATGTTGCCCTCATGGATTTGATCTTAGGATCGGGATTATTTCTTGTTCTCTAACGAAACGGGGAATCCAAAGGGTATTGAGACTGTCCGAGTCTGCGGGTGTCTTCCTATTTTTCAAAGGGACTTGAGAATGTCTTTGAGACTCAAGGAAATTAGACTGTCCAAGTCTAGAGTTTTATCTTTTGTACTATGCTTAAATAAACAGTAGTAGTACGTTCACGGTAGAAAGATCTAGACTCTTTGAAAGATTGTTCTATTAAGATGACTAATTTCTGTTCTTATACCTCTAGGAGGTCGTCGGGACAATTTGTACGAAGCCCAAGAGGAGGCTGGAAACTTTTAAGAAGCCGAGGGACAATTTGTACGAAGCCCAAGAGGAGGCTATCATTCCCGGAGGAAGAAATCATTTATACGAAGCCTAAGAGGACGCTGTGAATACTTCTAAGAAGCCGGCGGGTCCTTGTACAACGTCCAAGAGGAGGCGGGGATGCTTTTAAGAAGCCTGTGGGTCCCCAAACCCCGAGAAGTTCAAGACAGGCTATTCACAAAGAATAGATCAAGCCAGGAAAGATCGAGAATTTGGAAGAAACTCAAGGGATGCAATTCACGAAGAAGAGATCATCTCTGGGGAGTAGAGTTTCTTGACAATTCCTAAGGAGGACGGCCAAAGAGAAGACTGTATCTGGTGCTCCTATGGGGGATCTAGTATTGTCTATTTCTAAGAATGATCGAAACGGCTTTACCTAGTGCTAGACGTAGTTTTCGGGGAAACTCTAAATATCGGTACTATTATTACATAGTCGATATGAGTTTATGAAAGAAGACTTACAGCGAAACAGCCCCACAATACAGTTACATGTATATGAAAGCGGTAAATGAAAGCATATAAACACTTACTCGGTTGTAGAGCTTCCATTCTGTTTGGTTAGTTGTTCAACAAATAAAGATTGAAAACTACAGTATATTTCAAAATCAAAGGAGAAAGTGCTTTGAAAGGAAAGATTGGGGCTTACAGCTCAATGAGAGGTCCAGGGTTTTATCAGTGATCGCACTATAATTTTGTACATAGGGACTTATACAAGTGACTGAGGCCCAAAAAAGGTTTTCTGTACAAAGGGGTGGGTCTTACACTCTCTCAAGAGGCCCAAGTGAGTTTTAAGAAAAGAAATGGGTCTTACTACTCGAGGGTAGGCCCAATGGTTAATTTTGAAAAGGGCGACAATCGCGCCGAGGTTTTGGAAACACCGTGGGACTTATACAAGTGATTGAGGCCCAAAATTTTGATATTTACAAAGGAATTTGGTCTTACACTCTATTAGAGGCCCAAAGGTTTAAAAATGAAAAGAAATGGGACTTATAGCTCAAGGAGAAGCCCAATGGTCTTTTTTGTTAAAAGGCGACGATCGCGCCGAACTTTGTAAATGTACAGAGGGACTTATACAATGTCTGAGGCCCAAAATATTTTATTTACAAAAGGGGAAGGGCTTACACTCTATTAGAGGCCCAAAGTGTATTTTAGGAAAAGAAATGGGGCTTACAACACGAGGGGAGGCCCAGATGATTTTCAGTTTGAAAATGGTGATCGCGCCGAGATTTTTAACGTATCGGGACTTATACAATAACTGAGGCCCAAAATATTTTTGTACAAAAAGGGTTGGGTCTTACACTCTATTAGAGGCCCAAAGGTTTGGAAAAGTTTGTTAGGGAGAAAATCAATAAAACCCTAATTTCAGTTTTTTAAAGGCATTTTTCAAAGAAAAATCAAGTAAAAAATGATAAAAATATCAAATAAAATCATTAATCATGTTATAAACAATGATTAAGGTTTATAAAAAAAGTATTTTATCCACATGAATATTTAAAATCATTTTGGTTTTAAAAATCAAGAAAAAGAAATCATTTTAAAAGCATTTAAAACAATTTAAAACAATATTTTTGAATATATTAAAAATATATCAAATAATAATATTTTTTTGTGATTTTTTGTGGATTAAAATATTATGGAGTATGAATAAGAAGTGTGTAAAACAGAATTGGAAAATGATGATTTTTGCTATGTAAAAGAATTGGTTGAGTTTTGAAGATAAACTAAGAAAAAGAGGAAAGATGTCACAACATCACATTCGACATCTTTCATGAATTTTGAAGATAAGAGAAATAGGGAAGATGTCACAACATCACATTCGACATCAGAACTGCACCTTGGTTTTCAACATCTTTTTTTATCAAACTTCAAACATTCATAACTCTCTCAATTTTTAACGAAATTAAAATCCGTAAGAACCTATCTTGACCAATTTTTCGCAAGGAATCCAATGGTATCACTTATACATACTGAAACTTAATGTACAACACACACAAGAAAAAAAAACAGAACTGTATGTTGATTTTAAACATCTTTGCTTATCAAACTTTCAACACTCGTAACTCTCTCAATTTTTAACGAAATTAAAATCCGTAAGAACCTATCTTGACCAATTTTTCGTAAGGAATCCAATGGTATCACTCATATATACTGAAACTTAATGTACAACACACACAAGGAAAAAAACCAGATATGCACCTTAAGTTTAAAACAACATAAACTCCACATATAAACATGTTAAAGTGCAAACATTAGGAGGATCATAACATACAGATTAAGGACTACATTTTTGCTTCAAGAATTTTTCAATATGATGCATGTATGTGGACATCAAACGAAAGCATGATTCAAAGAATTCAAGTTGTGAATTTTACCTCTTTTTTGGAGATTTTGTGCAACCTACCAAGTGCTTTGTTCCAGAAAAGATTTGATGCTTTGGACACCCTTAAATTACCTCTTAGAAGCCTTTAGGATGGTTTGAATCAGCTAGAACCTGCAAAAACAAAAACTGGCCCTTTCTTGCAAAAGGGGTTAAAATGGCCAAAGTGACAACTCTCTCAAATGGTGTTCCAGATGTTGGGAACCATTTGGGATAGTTCAAGGATGATATTTGGAGTGTGTTTGAGGTTTTATCTGGTTTGGAAAGTGTTAATTCTTGGAGTTGGCTAGAATTTTGGTAAAACAATGTTGATGTCATGGTTGATGTTTCAACATGAGTTTTTAACAGCCTTGTTATGTTTAGTTAACATTCTGGTTATGTTAAGTGTTTAAGGGTTGCAGTTTTGTGCTGATGTCAAACCCGATGTCATAACATCAGTTGACAGAACATCAGAAAACCATCTGTTGTGGTTTTTGTATTGCAGAATGTTAAGGTGTTGAAGAGTTAAAGTGCTGAAGAGTGATGTCACATGCGATGTCTTGACATCACTATACCAGAAACTTAAAACATTAGGTTGTGATGTTTTTAGGGCTGCATGCATTAGTTTGATTTGAGGAGATCTGTTAGTTAGATTGGATGCGAATTTATTGGAGAAGATTTATTCTGATACAATTAATTCTGCATATCTTGTGGAGAATAGTTTGTTACTATTTTTGTACAAATAGATATGGAGAATATTTAGAGTTAATGATTGAAGATTTAATTGAAGATTTGATTGAGGATTTAATTGAAGATCTATTTAGTAGCAGAATCTTTTGGAGATTTGGAATAGAAGATTTGATATGATTTGAAGGCCCAAATCCAGTTGGGAAATAGGTTATAAATAGAAGCATTGTAACCTAGTTTTAGGAAGCCAGCCATCATGTAGATTATAAGGGTTGTGTTGGTTGATGAACCACCCGGTTTGTGGGATGGTCATCGTGTTTATCTCAAAGCCTGTAGGTAAGAGATGTATTGTTCTTGGAGGAAGCTTTGAAGCAACTCCAAAGGGGTGTCATGGAAGTGTGTCTTCCAAAGTCTATGTGATAGAAAAGATTAGGGAATCAAGTTGTTGATGCAGTGACGGTGTAGTTGACTGCTAGACATCATCGAGATGATTGGAAGTGAGATGGAGTCTCTTACCTAGGGAGGACTTAGGTAGAAGGGTCATTGGGTAGGGATTAAATTAGGTAGATTGTCAACTGGTCTGTTGAGTCTGTAATTTGATACTACTAATAGTGGACTTCCTTCCTGGCTTGGTATGCCACCAGATGTAGGTTGGTTGAACCGAACTGGGTGAACAATTGATTGTGTTCATTTACTGTTTCTATTATTGCCTTGTTCAGCAGATTGCGATGTTGTGACATTGCACAAGACATCACACATCTGTACCAGAATTTCAGAAAGTGACTGAATCAAGACATGGCTTGAAAAATGCAAAAAAGTCCAATTTTGAGGTTTTCAGAGGTGACTTTGTGATTTTGGTGTTACAGGTCACTTGTGATAGTTTGGACCACCTACATATGATGTTTATGAGGTGTTATGATCATGAGATGTGATGGAAATGCTCTCTAACTCAAAAACTCAGAATTACCTTACTAAAGAAGGCATTTTGGAGTGAAAGAAGTGATTTTGAGGAAAGCATCTGTTTGATGGCTTTGGTGTACTCAAACTGAGCATAAATGACCTCTATTTATAGTAGAGCAAGTTTGTTTTGGCAGCAATAGTGAATGGTGGCTGCAGTAGAGGTTTGTTCAATGTTGGCCAATGAAAATCCAAGTCTCCTCTAGCCATTGACTAGAGGTTAGAGCACAGAGCTTTGGTTCCCTACTTGTTGGAGGAATCTTGACTGAATTCAGTTGCAAATTTGTCAGTCCATGCGACCTCTAAGCATCTATTGAATGCTCCAATCCAAAATTGGAGTCTTGTCTCTCTTTTAGGGATTTCTAGGTTTGGCATGCTACTTCTTGTTCCAAGGACTTTGGAGGCTTGGCTCAGTGATTGTCCCCTTTGGATTTGATCCTCAGATGTGTCCAAGATGATGACAAGGCTTAGAAATTCGTGTGGCACAAGAAACGTGCAAATCTGTCCTGAAACATGTCTTAAAAATCAGCTGCAGCAAGCCTTGTTGTAAAATCCATAACTTCTTACTCAAGAATGATAAATGGTTGTTCCAGGACTCTATGGAAAGTTGAGATGACATACTTCAACTTTGATGTTTAACCCTATACTTGGTTCAACTTGGATCATGGAGAAAAACATCCTTAAAGTTGAGACATTCTTGCTGGAAAAATATTAATGATGTCCTATGAAATGTTGGAACATCTGACAACTTTGAACATTAATAATTCTAAACTTTAATCACTTGTATCTTTTAATCCACTATGATATTTTGAGTTGAAGTGAATTGCATCTTTGATGCTTGTCTTGCATGGTGACAAAGCTTGAAAATTGTGTGGCACAAGAAAAAGTGCACAAAATCTGTCCAAAAAAACAGCTGCAGCAAGCCTTCTTGTAAAGTCCATAACTTCCTGCTCGAGTATGATAAATGGACGTTCTACAACTTTCTGGAAAGCTGAGATGACGGACTTCAACTTTGATGTTCAATGTTTGTGAATATAAGACTTGTAAAGTTGTCAAAAATGACCTTGAACTTGTGTGATCAAATCTGTCCTAAAAGCTGTCATGAAAATTCTGTTTTATCAATGCCTTTTGCAGAGACCATAACTTTCTGCTCGAGAATGATAAATGAGCTTTCTAGGACTTTCTGGAAAGGTGATATAACGTACTTCAACTTTGATGTTCAAGGTTTGGCTTGAATCAACTTGGATCATGGACAAAAACATCCTTGAAGTTGGGACATTCTTGCTGGAAAAATATTAATGATGTCCTATGAAATGTCAGAACTTTGGACATTAAGAATTCCTAACTTTGATCACTTATATCTTTTAATCCTTATGATATTTTGAGTTGATTCCTTCTACAATGTTGAAGTATCAAATACCCTCTTTAAAAGTAGCCCTTACGCAAAACCAATGGATGCTTGGGTCAATAGTTACAACCTTGAAAAGTTGTGCACTTGAACATGATTTTAACTTAGAAAAAATTTCTAAGTTTCTTTCAATTTGATCAATTTTGCAATTTTGCATGATTTCTTGATTTAAATTTGATCAAATCAAATAATACATCATATTTTCTTGAGTAATGGCTTGTGAAGCTCAAAGTTGACCAAAAGTCAAACTTTGACCTTTTGCGTCAGTTGACTTTGTATTAGATGAACTTGAGGCTTGATCCACTTGAAATGTTGCACTCTTGTGCTTAATTCTTGATGTGGGAGTCCTCTTGATCCTTTGTGGGTGTTTAAGAGGTTAGAAAAGTTGAAGATCATGTCATTCCTTGATTGATCATTTGTCTAAAGGCTCTGAGAGGGCTTAAAACCCTAAGTTTGATTGTAGTGAATGCTCAACAATTCCTTGAGGAGATTGATGAGGCACAAAGGTACATCCATATTGTGATGATGATTTGCACAATGATGGGAAATCTTAGTGGTCAAAATTTGGGGTATGACACTAAGCTAACAGAGGCTGAATGGTGTCAAAGTCGACACGACGAATTAAACCTGATCGAAGAAAAGCAAATAACGGCACTATGCCACGGTCAGTTATATTAGCAAAGAATGAAGAAAGCGTTTGACAAAAAGGTCTGGCCCCGTGTCTTCAGGAAAGGAGACCTCGTGCTCAAGAAGATACAATCATTTCTCACTGATTCCCAGGGCAAATGGACTCCGAATTACGATGGCCCCTATGTGGTCAAGAAAGCCTTCTCAGGTGGCGCCTTGAGACTCGCAACCATGGATGGAGAGGAGTTTACCTACCCAACGAATGTTAATGTAGTCAAGAAATACTTCACCTAAACAAAAAAAACGTCTAGGTGGATTGAAAACCCGAAAGGGCGGTCCAGGCAAAAATTAGAGACAATAACAAAAAAAAAATCCCGGTGGATTGGAAATTTCAAAGTGCAATCCAGGCAAAAGTTAGAGATTAATGGCAAGTAACTACGTCCGACGAGGTTAAATCCCCAGCAGTAATGTCATCCATCAGGAAAACTTTAGTCAAGGTCATCTTCGACAGAAGCTCAGGATGTCCAGAATTCAAAGTTGGTAGAAGGATAGCGGTCGTTATGTTTCAATGTAGCCCTTTTCCCTTAAATTACCATTTTCTAACTTTGTAAATACTCTATGGGATCACGCGCTTGGCTGATTTCCATCCTATCAATAAAATTTGAGCCCTAGTGCTTTTGTTTGTAATTCTTATTTGTTTTAGCTTTACAGAATGGCATTTTTAACATGATCAACGATTCTTGAAATAAAACAAAAAAAAAAGAATTTACTTGTCAAAAAAATTTCTGCTTTTAAAATAAAGATGGCAATTCTTTTGACTGTTGAACATCGAAAGAACATCGATCGCTTCTCCGAAGGTGGTTGAACCTCAAAGTGCAGAATCGAAGTACTCCTTCTAAACCAGTACGCCTGAATGAAGGATCAATTATGTCAGAGACCATGTTCCATCTGACATCTCCGGCAGAGTTTGTACCTCTTAAGACCGATTAAATAATTCTTTCTCCCTACAGGGACCGTCTTTCCTAAGCAAGGCAGGATTGTTATCTTGGAACAGTGATACTTTTCATCCCCCACCGTGGCCGAGTATCCAATCGTGTTCATCCATTAGTCTGTATGTCACGTCAGTTTTGTCAGCATATACATACATACATCATGCATTATTGATTCATACTCATGTTCATATTGCATCATTATCACTCTAGTCGGTATATTTCCCAAGTGATAAAGTCCTCTCAATCGAGTTGTTAGTCCTTTACTTGTTAGGAAATACAGCGTCTGAGCAGTTTCTCCCCAGTTTATTTCTGGATTGGAGACGGTCCTCGACCACTTTGATAACTTGAACCTCTGAGAAACAAGAAGACATTCGACAAATGTCACTCTTTACTATTGAAGATGATGTTCTCGCTTTCCCAGATTAAGGAAAATCCCCAGAGAAAGCCTCACAACTAAAGACTCTCAGCAACACATTGGTTTTTCTCTTCAGAAAGTCAATGTTAATGAAGTCATCAGCACCTCAAAATTGGATTACATCACATGGCATTTCTCTGAGAAGATCTCGAAGAAAAGTATGATGTAATATCCCCAAGCAGGATACAGCCTCTCAAGAGACTCGTTCTCCCCAGTAGAGTCAACAAATGGCATCTCCAACAGAGAAGTTTGAACACCTCTACAACTCAGGTGAATGGGTTCCCCAGCAAGTCTGACATCAAAACTTTTTCCCATCAAATGGCGTCTCCCCAGGAAGATTCGGCGAGAAGTTTGAGGAAAACCGTTACACATAACGTCCCTTGTCAAGGAAGGAACTTGAAAAAAAACACTAAGACCAGTTTCGTGGCTGAAGACCAGGATCTAGGGGAAGTTTATTGACAAAAGAAACTAAGACCAATTCCTTGGCTGAAGACCAGGATCGAGGGGAAGTTTATATCAGAAACTGAGACCAGTTCCATGGGTAAAACCCAGGATTGAGGGGAAGTTTATTTCAGAAACTGAGACCAGTTCCTTGGCCGAAGACCAGGATCGAGGGGAGGTTTATTTCAAAAGAAATTGAGACCAGTTCCTTGGCTGAAGACCAGGATCGAGGGGAAGTTTCACCTTTTTCTAAGCATTATTGCTTAGCAAAAGAATATGGATGAGCAAACATCCATTCATAACCACCATCAAAATTTCAGGTATTCTAATATTTAATCCTCTTGCACCCCGAATGCCCGAATACCTTCGCCATTTACACCTTCGGGTCCAAGAAGATTAAATAGGGGCATCTGTCATACCCCAAATTTTGACCACCAAGATTTCCCATCATTGTTCAAGTCATCATCACAATATGGATGTACCTTCATTCCTCATCAATCTCCTTAAAGATGGTTGAGCATTCACCACAATCAAGAATTAGGGTTTCAAGCTCTTAGAGCACTTAAACAAAGGTTCAATCAAGAAATGACATGATCTTTAACTTGTCTAACCTCTCAAACACCTATAAAGGATCAAGAGGACTCCCACATCAAGAATCAAGCACAAAGTTGCAATATTCCAAGTAGATCAAGCCTCAAGATCGCCAGTGTCACCAAATTAGGATTTTGGTTGACTGAGGCCTCCAGTTGAAAATTTTCATCTGGGCATGAGCCAATGCTTCAAAGCACAACCCAAGATACTTCAACGGACCTCATGGACCCAATCATCAAGTTAATTTAACCTCAGGGGATGCATTTACCAAAAATCAGGAATTAGGGTTTCTTGACCTAATTCACCCCTAAGTTGACTTTTGGGACAAAGCATGAGCCAAGACCTCAAGACATGATTTGAGGGCCTCAAATAAACCACATTGATCCATTTGCAACAATAGATTGACCCAAGAAGCTTGGTTCACAAGTTTCAATTTCCTCAGGATCACAATTAGGGTTTTGAAGAAAAAGTCAATTGTACCTTTGACTTTTGATCAGGACATGCTCCCAAATCTTGGGACATGATTCAATACACCCTATAACACCTATTGAATTCATCCATTAGATTTGATTTAGGTTAAGGACTTGATTTCATAAAGGATCGCACATTTTGGATTTCATCCGATAAAAAGTCAACTGTGCACAAAATCAAGTTTGACTTTTTAGGTTTTTTCACAAATATGGTTCCCCTAAGTCAAAAATAATGTTAATGTATGGTATCGATCATCATTCATTAATAAAAATCAAGAAAAGTGAGGTTTCTTGCAAAAGGGGCAACCATGAGAAACCAAAAATTTTCTAAGTTATGGAACAAAAGTGGTTTTGGTACCAACTTCCAAGGACCATAACTTGAGATCCAAGCAACCATTTTGGGTGATCCAAAGCTGGATTTGTAGGTTTTGTTACAATATACAAAAGCTTCAACTACCTCAGACTCCAATTCTTTATGGATTTTGAGTGATGGATTGATCAAAATCACAAAAACACGAAAATGACACTTTTTCAAACACTTAGTGAAAATCTGCCTAAGTTACCAGCCTTGACCATCAATGTTCATGGAGTTTTTTCAGTTGGATCCAAATAGTTTCAAAACAAACTATGATCGCACATGTTTTGTATCATATGAGGGCTTTCTAAAAAGCACAAGAGCCTCCCATAACTCAACCTGAGCAGGGAGATATGAATCCCTCAAAATCACTATTTTCAATTGTCCTAAGCAAGGCAGAATTTGGTGTTTTGCTCGATTTGACAAATTTGGACAACTCCAAGCCTTGTCATCCATTTGGACACATCGGAGGATAAAACAAAAGGAGAATGATCTGATCCCCAAGCCTCCAAAGTCCAAGAATCTACACTTAGCACATTGGGATCGTACCCAGGGGTAGGTTCTGGCAACGGCTTGAGAGACTTGGACTCTATCAGTGAGTTTCGGACCAGATGTGGTAGAAGTTGACTATATGACATAGGAACCGGATGAAGAGGAGTATTCCTTCTTTCCAGATTATTTTGAGGCCTATGCTGACTCTGACGCTGATCCTGATGTCCTCAACCATGAGCTCATTAATTTGCATGAGGAGCAGTTTAAGGCTTCTTGCATGGCGCTCTAGGCATTATTGGTTGTCTATAAGGATGTCGTAGTGCTAAAGATGATTGTTGAGAAGATGAGGGACCATAGGGTCTTGCTGTTGTACCATGAGATTGCTCAACTTTTTCATGATTGCATTGATTTCCTCCTCTTCATCCTCTTGGGAATTACTGAGAGACTCAGTTTCACTAGCTTGGCTACTTGAAGATCCTTGGATTCTTCCATTTTTTAGGCCACCCTCGATGCGTTCTCCAATTGTCACTAGATGAGCAAAGTCTGATACGACACTACTCACCAACCTTTCAAAGTATGGGATTTACAAGGTTCTCATAAACAAATCAACCAAACACTTGGGCTACCAATTCTCTCCATCGTTGCGCATATCTTCTGAAGGATTCATTGCTCTTCTGAGATAGGTTTTGCAATTGTACACGGTCTGGAGTCATGTATAAGTTGAACTTGTACTGCTTCAAAAAGGCATTGGATAAGTTTCTCCATGACTGGATACAACTTCTTTCTAAGTCCATGTACCAATTTAAAGATTTTCCAGTCAAACTGTCTTGAAAATAATGAATCATCAACCTATCGTCGTGGATATAGGAAGTCATCTTTAGACAGAACATCACCAAATGACGCTTTCGGCAACTGAGACCAGTGTACTTATCGAAGTTGGGTACTTTGAATTTCCTAGGAATCGCCAAGTCTCGTACTAGGCACATATCAGCAGCATCGAGCACAGGCGCATCATGCACTTTCAAAGCTCGGACTTCCTTCTCAAGGGCACAGAACCTTTCCTTCATAGAATCAGTCAATGGCATCATATGAGACTGAGTAGGAATGTTCACTTGTGGAAAATCATCATCAGGAAGAAGATCGTACAGTGGATTGGTCGATACAATGAAACTTGATCGGGGATCAAGATTCTTCACCTCAACATGTTGGAAGTTGTTTTCTGACATAGCTACCACATCTTCCCACTTGGTTAGTCTGACCAAGATTTCAAGTTTTCTATACTCCTCTTGTCTCTGATTGGACTTCCTTCAAACGCTTTTCAGCTACCACAGGTTCAGTATGAGTGTCGGGAAATCAGCTGACAGATATGAATAGAGGATGGAGTGAGTTTCTGCTGGGAGAATGATATGCAATGCAAGTGAGATGCAAATGAAATGATATGCATATGAATGAAATGTATATTAGGTTATTCCCAGATACAAGATCCAAGGTACAGATGGAGGATAAAAGCTGATTGCTCGAACACAGGGTTCTTACCACGTAGGATCTAGAGTTTAAAGGAACCCCAAAGTCACAGATCCATATGACTATTCATCAGACACGCCATGAACATGACGGTTGATGACTCCATCATATGAATCTCTTTTGGGTTAGGTATTCGTATCGAACTACACGGGGAGAACTCCTCGGTGCCCCATACTACGTGACCATCAATCCTAGTTTTGGCCAACAGTTCAAGGTTCTAAAAGGTCCTTAGAGTCATGGATCCCAATGAAAACGTTGTTCTTCCACGCCAAGAACTTGACAGTCACCAACATCTCATTAGAATCTACTCTAAGCGAGGTTCTCATATCGAACTACGCGAGGAGGACTCCTCGGTGCCCCATACTACTCAACCTCTCCTATCTTATGTGTTCACTCTAGGCTCGGGTATAAAGCCTTTCCCACAAGTTTGCAATCAAAATTTCCATTCCACATAGCCAAAGAACCATAAATAATAATATGGAAAGAAATTAAAAGCAAAAGAAATATAAGCAAGCAAGAAAGGTAAACCAACACTCAAACATGCGAAGAAAACCTAGACTAGGCTTGACTTGCTTAGGGGTGAACCAGTCCCCAGCAAAGTCGTCATCTGTCGTACCTCAAAAAATACGATCTTCGCGATGCGCAAAACTAGGGTTTGCACGATCACTGATGGACTTATGAGAGTCGCCACTGAACTTTATTTATTCCCATGAGAGGAAAAGGAAAATATCGAGAAAACCCACGGGAAAAATGATAGGGTATAGTCATCGCAATCATGTTGGGTTCGGAAGTCGGTTATGTAAGGAGAATGTATTAGCACATTCCTACATCCATCGTACTCGATGGGAACTGTCTAAGTTATCTAGGCATGAAAGTTGTTCGATATCTTATTGCTTGCTAAGGGAGATGGATGAATACTTGAGGGAAAATGAAAGTTTTTTATCATTGAGTTCTTTTGAGTTTTCAACCTAGTGCCTACGTATCCCAGAGGGAATCAGAACTCCGTAGTTTTTGTTTTATTGGTTGGTTGATTTTAGTTTGTGAAAAATAATTTATATTGGTTTTGAATTAAATGCACGGGGAAAAAGAAGTTGATTTGTCGCACATGGCGAAGAGGGAAGGATTTGTCGCACAGAGCAAAAAAGAAAAATTTGATGAGTTTGATGGATTTTAAGTGTGAAAGAAAAATGTTTTAGTCTTTTTTGCTTTTTTTAGTTAGTGATTTATGTACGGGTTTGATTATTTTCAAGTGGGCAATAATGTTAAATTAAATCGAAAAGAACTAAATTATATAAAATTAATTATTTTTATTAATTAGAGGAATTAAATATTTTTGGTATTTTGAATTTTATTGTTTTTTTGGTGATTAATTAAATATCCTTAAAAAGCACAAGAAAAAATTTCGTATTTTTATTTTAGACTAATAATAAAAAAAAATATTAATTAACCTAAGCTAAATAAATAAAATAAGAAAAGAATTTAACAAAATTAAATTGATTGACTAAACTAATTAATTACAATGAAGTCTAATTTTTGTATTTTTTAAACTTTTGTTTTTGTTGTAGTGTTTTAATATTTGTTGTACTAATGCATCAAATAATAAATAAAAAATTAGAGAAAAGTTTACATGTGAAACATTCTATACACAAAGAAAAACAAATACACCTAAGATTAATAATTCAATGTGTAAAGTATTAAAGAAATACCTGTAAGAAAAACTAATGTATCTATGCCCACCTTTTTTTTAGCCAATGCTCAACGGGGAGTTTGACGGTGTTATGCTTGGGAGGGCAAGGTAAAGACGCGGTAATGGTGGTCAGATCTGCAAGCTATGCCGAAAAAGGTGGTACTCACGGTGGCAGTGGTCGATGACGGACTCGTGGTGGTGAAAGTAAGTTGTCAAAGATGCATCGTGGACAGTTATGGCCACAATGGTGGTGGATGTTTTGATGAGGATTTGTCAATAATGGTGGTTTGTAGGTGGTGAATGAGAAAAGAGGTTGAATGGTGTTGATTTTTTTTAATGAAAAAATGATGAAAGAAGTGTTATTGTTTTTTTTATTCCCCCCCCCCCCCCCCCTATGTGTGGATGTGTTGCCTCTTTATATAGGCTACAAGTGATGAATTCAAATCCATGTGTGATGATGAACTTTCCTTTCTTGTAGTGACATGTTTATGGATGTTTTGGAAATGCTTTGAACATGTTTGAGAAACTTTCCATTTTTGTGTGATCATGTTTGGGGCATGTCTTGGAACTTGATAATTACTCTTTAATTCTTGGCCATACTATCTTTTGTGATTTGAAAACCATGTTTGTGTATGTTTGGAAAGATATGAGTTTGTCTTGAACATGTTTAGGATTGTTTTGGAAAGAATCTTGAATGTATTTTGAAATTTTATTTTCTGTTTTTTTTCTTGGGTTTTTTATTTACTTAATGCATAAAATAAAGATTTAAAAATAAAAAATTAATTTTTTAAAACACTCCTAAATAAAAAACGAAAATAGTAATTAAATAATGGAAAAATGATTTTTTTTCCCTTTTTTAATGAAAATACACAAAAAGGAAAATAAATACAAAAAGTAATGCAATGAGACTTGAACCCGCGACCTTATGATTAAACCTCTTACACATACCTTCTTACCAACTATGCTATCTCATTTATTTGAAATAAAAGTCACTCGAAAGCATATGAAGGGTGGAAAAAATTGGGGTATGACAACTTGGTCTTACAAACTTCTTTGCCAACAAGTCTTCCAGTTGTTTCTTCAACTCCGCTCATTCTGAAGCAGACATCTTGTATGGTGCCATAGAAATAGGTCTGGTACCAGGGACAAGATCAATAGTAAAATCCACTTTTCTTTCTGGCGGTGCATCTAAGATATCCTCCGAAAATACTTCTGGAAACTCTCGTATCACCTGCACTTCATCGATCATAGCTTGGCTGTCAACAGATAGTGATGCAAACATCGCAAACACCTGAGTGTCATCTTCTAAAATATCCTTCAACACTTCCATAGATAAGAAATCATCCCCTTTCTCATCACCAGGAGTAGGAAACCACACCGATTGATTAAAATAATTGATCTGAACATGGTTAAACATCAACCAGTTCATTCCCAAGATAACATCGAGATTACTCAGCGGCAAGCAAATGAGATCCACACCGAAATCCTTATCAAAGATTCTCAAAGGATAATTCAAGAAAACAAGAGAAGTAGCCACCAATCCCTTAGCAGGAGTTTTGATAACCATTTCTCCCTTCATCACAGATACACTAAGGCCTAGCCTTTTCACACAATCATCATAAATAAAGGAATGAGTAGCACCAGTATCAATAATAGCAATCAAATGCGTGTTATTAATATAACATGTACCTCTTATTAACTTTTCCTCATTGGAAGTCCGAGTTCCTGACAGAGCAAACACTTTGCCTCCAATTGCAACTTGCTTTGGTTTCTGGCAATGAGTACTGATATGAATAGGTCCTCCACAATTAAAGTAAATCACTACCTTTTTAGTGCAATTAGCGACCAGATGTCCTGTCTAACCACACTTGTAGCACTTCATCACATCGCTCTTACACTCATTAACGTGATGACCCATCTCACCACATCTATAGCACTTAGGAATCGTAGGAGCACCTCCCCCACTTAGCTTCTTGCCATCAGCATACCTCTGCCTACCTTTATCAGCTGGAGCTGCATAAGGCTTCCCACGGTTCATCTATTGTTTTCCTTTCCTCTCGACCACCCCCTTATAGTGAGTCGATTGACCCTTGATATCTTCCTCATAGATTCGACAACAATCCACCATATATGGAAATCTTCTAATTTGTTGGTACCCAATCGCCTGTTTGATCTCATGCCTCAAACCGTTTTCAAATTTGACACACTTCGAGAACTCAGCAGTTGCCTCACTATAGTGAGGGTAGAACTTAGCAAGTTCCATGAATCTCGCAGCATATTTCGTGACCAACATGTTACCTTGCTTCAACTCCAGAAACTCAATCTCCTTCTTACCTCGGACATCTTTAGGGAAGTATCTCATCAGGAATTCCCTACTGAACACAACCCAAGTAATAACTTCTCCTGTAGCTCCCAACAATTGACGGGTGCAAACCCACCAGTCATCGGCCTCCTCAGCTAACATGTGAGTACCTAACTGCACCTTCTGTGCCTCAGGACAATTCATGACCCAGAAGATCCTCTCGATCTCTCTGAGCCAAGTCTGCGCTCCATCTGGATCGTATCTTCCCTTGAAGGTAGGCAGTTTGTTCTTCCGAAACTCGTCATTCTCACCAGCATTAGGCTAATTCAGCACAGCCTGAGCAACAACCTGCAAAGCAGCAGCAATAGCGGCATCGTTCCTTTCAGCCATTCTCTGTTACGCATCAACAACGACACACAATGGTTAAGGAAACAACATCGACAGTAGTCAATTGTCACGTAACAACAACTCAACAACTTGGCCGGACAAATCGACTTGCTCTGATACCACTATGTAACACCCTAAATTTCCCCCGTAATATTTTTAAATAAAACATCAGAGTAATTAATTCAAACACACGCAACTTAGGATGTTATGGTCAACATACAAAACCTGCTCATCAGACTGACTATGTAACACTTATATTTTTGTAAAACCATGAAAAAATGAACATGTCTGAATGTTACTTTTATTGCAGTGGAATAATAAAAATCATTTATCTTAGAATCACGTAATTCATCAAACAACAACTAAACATAATAAGGGAGATGTCCACAAATTTCAAAGAAATATAATTTTAAAAACGAGTTTCCACGACTCCCCAGTGTTACAATTAGAGCAGACGCCAACTACAAAGCAAAAGGTAAAGAGACTTCATCTTCAACTCACATTTGAGTCCTACTGCGGAGTATCTGGGCATTACCCACGTAAAGGCAATATTCAAACAAAAGGGGTGAGAAATCATGATATTATAAAGGAAAGCATGTTAAACGGCATGCGTTAAGTTAACCCAACAATAATTCAAGTAAACATCTCACATCAATCACCCAACGATATCATCACCAACTATTCACCAACCAACAGGAAATCACACGATAGCAAATCAATTAATCACACAACACCACATATTTATCGACATAGCAATATGGATAATATATAATGCAATGATACGCACACCTGACTCAATGCTTATGCATGTGGTACCAATTTTCCTGAACACTCAGGTTCACCATTATGATCCCCGCCTCGTAGGATCAGAACCACTCACTAATCCATCACCTCTGAATCAGCTACCGGCCCAATCCACACAATAGGATTTTAGGCTCACAAACAACTGACCATTTGTCCACAAATGTATGTAATGCAACTATTTATGCATACAACAACAACAACAACATCGTGTACAATAACCCACCACCATGGTTATTGTACACCGTCCAAATTGGCCAACAAGCATAAAAATATATTTCATACAGTATAGATATATGTATATATATTATGAAATCACAAAAAAAATCATTAAACATGCTCATATTCCACCAATAACACTACAACATCCTCTTTATAACAACATTCAAGTTTCGTCACTTACAACAAGACTTCTTAACATACGCAACAATTAAGTGTCACATTCCTCAACATATTAAACATAAAAATATTGTAAAAATGGTTCATCTAATTATACCATGTTAAAGTTCTACTCATTAGTTTTCCAATGCTTCGAACGGTTCGTCATTTGGATAAACGGTTAAAAAGTTATGATCGAAACCGTTTCTGGCATTTTTCTGCCTATGTGTCAACGCAAGGTTCGACGCGCAGGGTATACAGGTCGACGTGAAGGCTTGTACGTTGGCACATGTTGTTCCAATTTTCACAATATTTGATTCGGGAAGCATCAGTTCGACCCAAAAGACCCTGGAGCTCGACGCATGATGTTCCGAACCTCAAAAATCATTTTTTTTTAAAGTACTTTCACACTAGCTTTTCATACCAGAGCCTATGCTACGAAAACCCATCATCATAGACTCAATTTTATACTAAAATAACATCCTAAAACTTAATCATACCATGTTTTACTCATGGATTAACATCATATCATGATAAATTTCATGCTTACAACTCAAAACTTCAAAACTCAACAATGAAGGGACTTTTCAACAATTTCAAAACAGAAGCGCCACACATATAGGCAACAAAATTCATCACATACCAATTAACGAATCATCATTCATCACATACCAATTAAAAGTTTTCATCATCAATTACTTCACAAGAATCATATCATAGAACAACACACAACCCATAAGGTAAGAACCTAACTTTTACCCACTATTCAACATACTAACCCTTCGAAGATCAGAACCCCACCCTTACTTTGAAATTAAGCTTCCTAAACCTTCCTAAATGGTGGTTCCCTCTTCTTCTTCAATCCTAGCCTTTCTTTCGTTCTTCTCAAAAGTCACGATCGTACAGAATGAAATTTATTTCCTTGTTTTACTTCTTTAACCCTAGGACCCTTTCTATGGTTTGCCTCTTAAGCCCTCACTTACTCCTCTAACTCTCTATTATCTCCCAATTGCCAATTTTTCCCCTCATTCTTATTTTCACCTTAATATTTTTATATTATTATAATTCCAATATTATTATTACTAATAAATTTTACAACTTAAATAATAATGACATTATCTCTTAATGATTTAAATTAATAATATTACTCAATTATTACTAATAATACTTATTAATCATTCTTACCACACCACCCATTTCTACAAAATTAGCCACACATCCCTCACCCTTAAGGTCATCAACATTAAGGTTACTACCCCCTACTACAGGGTACCCCAATCACAACAAAGCACACATAATCACATCTAAACACACAACTTCACATAATTAAATTACGAAAAATAATTTATAATAAAAAGGGGTGTTACATCTTTCAAAATGATTTAGCTCTTCTTGCATGGCTAGAATCCATTGATCATCATCTAGGGCATCTTTTACTTTAGAAGGTTCAATTTGTGAGACAAGCGCCATGTTGAGACATGCATCTTTTAGATTCATTCTTGTTGCAACGCCTTGACTTATATCACCAATGACTTTATCAATTGGATGATTCTGATGGGTTCTCCATTCCTTAGGTACATCATTATTATTTGATTCTTGTTGAATTGGTTCTTCTTGATGTTTCGGTTGATTGTCATTGTTTGCTATTGGTGTATCTTCCTTAGGAACATCTACAAAATCATCATCATCACACAAAACAATATCCTCCTTGGAGAGGTTAGATTCATCAAACGACACATGCATAGATTCTTCAATTTTAAAGTTCTTTTATTATATATTCTATATGTTTTACTAGTAAGAGAATATCCTAGAAAAATTCCTTCATCGTATTTTTCATCAAACTTACCGAGATTATCTTTGTCATTGTTTAGGACAAAGCATTTACAACCAAATATGTGAAAATGAGAAAGGTTTGGTTTCCTACCCTTAAAGAGTTCATAGAGGGTCTTTTACAAAATAGGTCAAATAATAACTCTATTACGTACGTAGCATGTCGTACTTACCGCATCCTTCCAAAAGTATTTCGGAAGATTTGAATCACTAAGCATAGTCCTCGCAAGTTCAACAAGAAACTTATTTTTCCTCTCCACCACTCTGTTTTATTGAGGAGTTCTTGGTGCTGAAAAGTTATGTAGGATTTCATGTTCTTCACAAAAATCTTCAAAGGAAACATTCTAGAATTCTCCACCATAGTCACTTCTTATGGAGACAATCTTTAGGGAATTTTCATTTTGAATTTGCTTTACATACTTCTTGAACACCTTGAATGCATCACTTTTCTGCACTAAAAATAATGTTCAAGAATATCTAGAAAAATCATCAATAATAACTAAAGCATATACATTACCTCCGAAGCTTCTTGTTTTTTATGGACCAAATAAGTCCATATGAAACAATTGTAGTGGCCTTGAAGTAGACACCACATTCTTAAGTTTTAAAGTTGATTTGCTTTGTTTTCCCTTTTGACAAGCATCACATAATCTATCTTTGACAAAATTTATCTTAGGCAATCCAATGACAAGATCATGTTTGGCTAGTTTATTTAAATGTTCCATAGGAATATGAGAAACTCTTTTATGCCAAAGCCATGAGTCATTGTTATTCACCATTAGATATTTTACTTTCAAAGATAGATCATCTAGGGAAATCATAAATATATTATCAATTATTTTACCTTTGATTTGTACCTCATGTGTGACTTCATCTTCAATCAAGCATTCATCCAAGGTGAACTTGATCTTGTACTCTTTGTCACAAAGTTGGCTAATATTTAGAAGATTGTGCTTTAGAACTTCAACATAAAGAACATCTTCAATGGATGTGAAAGGTGGTGTTCCAAATTTTCCTTTGCCAAGAATTTTTTTCCTTTGTTGTTGTCCCCATAAGTGACATATCCCTTGGCCTTAAGCACTAGATTTGAAAATTTTGCAATATCTCCCGTCATATACTTCGAACAACCACTATCAAGATACCATAGATTAGAAGTGGTCTTCAAGCATTCCTACAAAATAAATTAAATTTTTTTAATTACGCAAATTGCCTTGGGTCCTTTATAATTAGTTCCTTTCTTGACCCATACATAATGCCCACTTGCCACACTAAAATTTCTAACATAGCAAGCATTAGGTGTATGACCAATTATTCCACAATAAAAGCAAGTAGGAACAAAATTACTTCTATATCTAGGAACATATGATTTCTTTTTAACAAATCTTTTCCTTTTAGGATAAGGATGAACAACTTTGGTTTTGTTTACTTTTTCTTTGGTGGATTGATCACTAACTTTAACAAAGATAGTTTTACTTGAACTTGGTTTACTAAATTTTGAATAACCAAGGCCACTTTTATCATTATAATATCTTGTTGACAAAGAACACCCTCCAATCCAATTTGTCTTTTTTCATATCTTTCAAGAACTCTTTTTAATTGTACAATTTGAAAAGAAAGAGATTCACATTCTTTGCATACAAAATTTTGTTTTTGTTCACTAATAATCTTTTGTTTTTCATCTTTGAAATCTTTATCCATTGTCTCAATTTTTTCTTCTAGAGATGAAATTTGTTTCTTTTGTTTTGACAATGTTTTGTACAGAATTTTACATTAATTAAGAAGTTCATCTATAGAACCTTGTGCATCATTATCATAAATGGAAAATTAATTACTAACCTAATTTTCATCATAAGAATGGTGTGAAGCCATCAATGTTGTATTTTTACATTCGTCGCCATCTGAATCTGATGAAGAACCTATTTCATTATATTCCCATGCTATGTAGGCTCTTTTGTTCTTATTCTCCTTTTTACTTTTGAAGCCACCTTTCTTGGAGATTTTCAGACAATCCGTCTTTATATGGACTTGTTTTCCACATTCATAACATGTGACATCTGGTGTTGAAGTGGAAGCCTAGTTTTTCCTAAAATGTTTCTTTCTTTTTGAATAATTAAAAGATTTATCATTTTTACCAAAGAACTTACCATGTCTTTTCACAAGAAGCATGAAGTTCTCATCTTCTTCAGGAGCATCATCATTTTGTTCTTCTTTTGATTTGACTTTCAAAGTGATACCTTTGGATTCCTTCTCTCGATTCTCACGCTTTTCAAGTCTTCCAAGTTCAAGTTCATGTTCTTGGAGTTTTCCGAACAATGATGTGGACGTCATAGTAGAAAGGCTTTTCTTTTTAGATATTGTCGTCACTTTAGGTTGCCATTCCCTGATTAAAGATCTAAGAACTTTAAGATTTAATTCATCGTTAGTAAAAGTATTACCAAGAGCAATCAAATGATTTGTCAAGTGTACAAATCTCTTTTGCAACGCGACAATAGATTCTTCGGGCTGCATTCGAAACATTGCGTACTCTTAACTCAAAGTATTCAATCTTGATCTTTTTAATTTAGCGGTTCCTTCATGAGTTTCTACCAAAGTATCCCAAATTTCTTTTGCCGATTTACATTGAGAGATACGGAAGAATTCATCCATGCTAAGTGCATTTTGAAGTATGTTGATTGTTTTCTTTTCATTAAGGACTTTCTTCTTATCATCTTCATCATAAAAGGTTTTAGACTTTGGAGTTCCGACACCACTAATCACACTTACAGGATTATGTGGACCATTTTCGACGGTTTCTCATATTCCTTCTCCTTCTGCTTCTAAATGAGCCTTCATGCGAATTTTCCAGAAATCAAAATATTCACCAGAAAATAGTGGGGGTTTGTTGCTACTAACATCATCTTTGAAAACCGGATTAGTACTTGCGGAAGCCATACTGGATCTTGTTGGAAAAGATTACCTATAACCTGCTCTGATGCCAATTGTAAGTAGAGTATGCACCTAGGAGGGGAATGAATTAGGTACTTAGAATTATTTTTCTGGTTTTAACTTAAGTCTTATAATTTTTATAATTTAGTTTCTAAGTGATGAAAGCTGTAAAATGGGGAAAGATAAAAGACACAGCGATATATCCTGGTTCCGCTCATAATCCGAGAGTACTTCAGTCCCCTTACGCAGTAAGAGATTTTCACTATTGTTAGATCTTATGGATAAGACAGTGTTAGTCTTTCTATACAGACTCTAACACAATCACCAAGAACAATCCTCTTGGATTTTCACAAAGTACATTAAAAGAACAGTTCCCCCTTAATGACTTTCTTGTTTCTAACAATCCTGGACAACAAGGATTACAACAATATTCAGAATTTTACAAGAGTTTTAATGTAGTGTACAATGTATCAATCACTTGGATTTATATTCTCCTTCAAGCAAACAATTATCTTTATGATATACAAGTGCTCAAGTATGTATGTGGATGAAACTATGAAAATTTTCAATGAAAATTATGTGCAGAAGTTTCTCCAAAGATTCTGATCTAGAACACTTGAAATTTTTGAAAGATGAAGAGGAAAATGATTTGAATTGTAAATGAAAGAGGTGAATAAGAAAATATGAAGATTTGTGTATTTATAGCCTCTAGACACCTCTCTAAATGAGTGCAAATGAATGAATAGATGTCATGTTTCAAGAACCAATTTCAAAAATCATTTCAACTAAAAAATGCAATATTTTCTGCCACTGGTTCAGTGGTAACCGGTTACCATAAATGGTGTAACCAGTTACACCTGAATCAATATTAAAAAATTTGAAAATGAACAACATGTAATCGGTTACACAAAATAGGGTAACCGATTACACCTTTTGGAAAAGGACAAAGAACACAACGCAACAGGGTGGTAACCGGTTACTAGAAAATAGGTAACTGATTTCCAGCAGGCCAAAAGTAGAAAATACCTTAGAAAAGAATAGTAAGGCCAATGTTTTAATGCAGAAAAGTCTTTGATGAAGTATGTCATGAATGAATGGATAAATTTGAGCACTTGAATAAACATAGAGAGGTTGAAAGCTTTATACCTTAAAATTTCATGATCAATCCAAAAGGTGCAATCCAAGACTTGATTTTTATTTAATAAAACTTGACTTGAACTTGTTAGTCTTAAACCATTGTTTTTTTGTCAAACATGCTTGCTTGTAGATTAATCTTCATCAAAACACTTTTTGAGAAGCTTTCCTTCACAAGGTTTGGAGCAGAATTGGTGTTATTGGAAGATTCAAGAAACATATTCAAGTAAAGATTACGTGGAAGAGTTTGGCAAGTTTGTTGTATACAAGTCAAGATCCAAATTAGAAGATTTATTTTCTCAGATGTATTGCGGATTGATGTTTGTATGAACTCTTAGAAATATTTTTCAAATAACAAGGAACTATGCAGGTTCCAATGGGAAACCGTTGAAGAGTGCACGTAGGCAAAGCGAGGACGAACACCGAAGCAGTATAAGTCTCGGTGTCATTTCTCTAACTCTTACTCTTGCACTTAAATTCATAGTGATTGCATGCTAGGTTTTTCAATTCCTTCGTATTATATTGTTTTGTTATTGATAGCGATTTATTACGTAAATCTTTAGATTTTATTGGAATTGGATAACTAGGCAAGCTAGTCTTGTGATTGATAATTCTGAAAACAAATTGAACATTAGAATTCCACATATTAAATCAATTGTGTACACTTCTTATGACTACACAAATTGAATCAATTCATACCAAGCACTCATTATTATAATCTTGGATATTTGTGAAATGAATTGTGTTAGCTTGATCATATTCAATTGTATAATTTTCATTTTTGCTATAAAACTTCTGCTCATTTGTGAAACGCAACTCATTTTTGAAAACACTCTGACTTTGGAAAATAGTGGTTAAATTTTTTTTAATTTGGGTCTATTCACCCCCTCTCTAGATTATTTTTCTACTTTCATATTCGCACCCATCAATTGGTATCAGAGCTTAGTTTTTTTTATTGTGTCTAATCAACATCCAAAATTTTGTGAATATGTCGGAAGATAACGATCCTAAGGGAGCGTATAATAGAGAACCAGTTTTAAAAGGCGAAAATTATACATATTGGAAATCGATCATGTATGTACACTTGTTATCGGTTGACAAAAATCAGTGGTGTGTCGTCACCGAGGGACCATATATTCCCAAGGGTGTTGACGACGTTGTTAAACATCCAAAAGATTGAAATGATGATGAAACCAAAAATTCTTCATATGATTTTAAAGCGGAGAACATAATTATTTCAGCATTTAGTGCTAAAGTGTTATACTCGATTTTACATCATACAATGGCTAAAGGTATATGGGATGCTCTCCAAACTCTCTATGAGGGAACAGAGGACATCCATGATTCTAAAATAAATATGTTTATAGAGGAGTTTGAACTATTTCATACAGAACTTGGAGAATCTGTAGATTCCATGCAAACTAGATTCCTCCATTTAATTAACAAACTGCGAGACTTAGGTAAAACCTTTTCCAACAAAGATTCTACTAACAAAATATTGAGATCCATGTACAGGGAGTGGCAACCAAAAGTCATTGCAATAAATGAAGCAAATGATCTTATACTTTAGACATTACAAAATTGTTTGGAAAGTTAGTCGAGCATGAGAATGAGCTTAAACAACTCGCCGATAGCGAAGTAAAATCGAAGAAGAAAGAGAAAGGGAAAGAAGAGAAACGAGATCTTTCTTTGAAAGCTTCATCCTTAAAATTTAAGAAGTCAAAAGAAGAGAGAGACAACTCTGGCGAAGAAGTTTCCAAAGAGGAAGAAATGAGTTTATTCGTCAAAAGCTACAATAGATATCTTAAGAGAAACAAGCTCAAACATATCGACAAAGGTCTAGTGAATTTCATAAATACTCATCCAATTAAGAAAGATTACAAGAAAAAAGACGATGAGATTACGTGTTACGAATGTGGTAAATTGGGACACTATAGGACTACATTTACAAATCTCACCAAACATCATAAATGCAAAGATAATGCCTTCCACAAGATGAAGTGAAAATCTTCCAAAGGTAATAGAGCCTACATAGTATGGGAACAAGAGGTTGAAAGCTCCTCCTATGATTCTTACTTGAGTTCAGATGATGAGTGTGCCAACTTTTGCTTGATGGCGCAAAAGAAAAGTCGAACTTCAAAGGTATATAATTTTGATTCTAAAAATGAGTATACTTATAGTGAATTGTCTAATGCTTTAAATGACATGTATATTGATTCCACTAAAGCACTTAATAAAATTTCTATCCAAAAAGAAATCATTGATACACTTAAACAGGAGATAAAGAATCTTAATCGTGTTTTATATTGTTTAAAGGAAACTCATACATCTCTTATGGAAGAGTGTTGTATTGTTTCAGATACTTTAGATGAAAAGATAGAAGTTGTGGAATGTGTTGAATGTCCAATTTTAAAACATGAAATTGAAATTCCTAAGGGACAATTAACACATGTTGTCGCACTATCTAATACTTGTTCTAGTTCTTCAAGTGAAAAATGGAAGGTTTTTAAGAAAAACCCTCATGTCACGAGGAGAAATATAAAAAGTGTTTCATCTAAAGCTATTTGCCATTATTGTGGAGATAAGAGTCACATTAGGCCTCTTTGTCATGTTAGGAACATTCAAGTTCCCAATGGTAAAATGACATGGATTTCTAAATGTAACTCAACAAACCCCCAATGACCCAACTAAAATTGGGTACCTAGTTCTATCTATTGTTGTTTTGTATGGGAGTGTCTAGGAATCTTTATGGATTCTCAAGACAAGTGAAGGAAGATGTATTCAATCATATTTGTGATCGTATTGTATTCTTTTTTCTGTATTAGTGTTGTTACTTGCTAACGTTGCTTGTGCAGAAATTCAAATTGTTGCATTTTGATGAAAGTATTTTGCCACTAGTCTGTATTTGAACCTTCTAATAGTGCCATATGGGTTTTCTTTCACCATGAAAAAACCATTTACAACCAATAACTTTCTTGTCTGTTGGGAGATTAAAAAATTTTCAGGTATTTTTATGTTATAGGGAATTAAATTAAGCTTGCATAGATCTCTTCCAATAAAAGCATAAGATAGCTTATTTGATAATTTTTAGTTCAAAGTGGGTCATGAAGATGCCACACATGTCCTTCCATGAATCTATTATCCCACCTGAAAGGGTGTTGAACCACGTTATCATGACTCTAATGAGGGATAGTGTGAAGAGCTTTCACTTCAAAACCCTTTGGGCGTGGTACTAATCCAGTTTGTTATATACATGTTCAAAATGTTCTTTTGGATCTACTGTTCTAACATAACTTTGCATCTTTGAAGACTTCTCTAGAAACAATGGGATTCTACTGTTGAGGATACAAATATACAACAAATTCTTTTTTTGCTTTATAGCATGTGTCATATCTTTCCCATCTTTAGGAAAAACATTTTGGTGAACGATGAGGACGATGGATCTTGAGAGGAGTATAACTACCAGTCTTTCTTTCAGAATTGGGTAGGAGAGTTCAATATCATCGGTGTTGATTGCGAGCTGGTGATCTCAAGACTTCTCTATGTGCCATAGTTATGCTAGCAGGAAACGACTTTTGTATGACGACCATATTTGCTTGGAAAGCTGCCTCTAGTACAATACTGTCGTTTGGTTGAGTGTATTAAAGGTTCTCTTCAATCCTGAATATTGTATCAGACAAGAATTACGAGTTTTGTTAGTGTACTAGGTTATAGACGTTGATTAACAAGTGCAATGATAAAAAAAGTAGAAGTGTGCATGGTATCCCTGCAAAGGCAAGGCTACTCAGAGGCCTTAGTAGGTTTATAATAATTTGTGGTGGTTAGGGCTTGCCCACGGCAGCGAAAAGCCTTATATGGTGATTTTATGGTGGTTTTAAAGGACCTGCTCACGTGAGGTGAAAGGCTACATATTTTAGTTTAATGTTTAGGTATAAGCATATGAATTAAGATCATGTCCCCTTTCTCCCATTAGAGGAGAAGTGCTTATAAAGGTTTTGAACCTAAGGTTTTCTTGGGATGGGTCATCGTCGACTCAGTCAATGGTTGACCATTGAATCCCTATTTCCTATGAAGATATGGATCATCTATTAACCCTGACTTCTTCTTTCCCATGAAACATGTTATCCTACGTTTCCCACGATTGGGCAAGAGGAAAGTACTCAGGGATGTGATACCTCCTTGAAGGCACGCCTTTCGCCCTTCCTCTGGGCGACACAACTCCTGCCTTTCTTGGGGGTGGCACAACTCCTGCCCTAGCCAGGTCTTTACAAATATAACACTATAAGAAGTTAGTGGCTCCCAGCGGTCCAATATTCGCTTGCAATAGTTGAAGGCTTTGGAGTATTTTCTGTCCATGTATAATAGGAATCAGAGAAGGTCGATGCAACAGTTCACCCCTGTGAGGATGTTGTGTGGATTTGAAGAACGAGATAGCTTGGAACGCTCTTCAACCAACTCTTGGAGGAGTGAAATCTTATTGTGTAGGGTCAGATAGAGATGCCACCGGATTTGAATCATCTTCCCTTAGAAGGGGAGGAGAAAGAGACAGATTTTTGGAAGCTTCGGCGGCTACAGTAGCAGCTTGTCGTTCAACGACAAATCAAGTGACTTTGAATGTCACCATGCTTAATGAATTCGATAATGGATTTGTTTGAGGGGGAAGTTGAAGCACCAAGAAAGAATATTTATGATTTGGATCTTTTATGGAGAAACAACGGTTTTCATAAAAATTAGCGGGAATCAGAAGTTGATTCTAATAGACAACGCCACTGTTCAGTTAGGAACTAGAAATGAAAGATGATGTGGTGCAGTTGTGTCTTGCATCAATGGAACAATACTTCTAATGCGATAGAAAAGGACA
Source organism: Lathyrus tuberosus (assembly GCA_022829125.1). Lineage (NCBI taxonomy): Eukaryota > Viridiplantae > Streptophyta > Magnoliopsida > Fabales > Fabaceae > Lathyrus > Lathyrus tuberosus. The sequence goes on along the minus strand of JALAZF010000323.1, from coordinate 1,111,088 downwards.
AAACTACAAAGTTGACACTCCAACGCTCAAGTGATTGAGAGAAATGAGGTGTAATGTGTGAGAGAATGAATTTGAATACATGAAATAACATGTTTTACCCGTATATATTAAGAACGGTTGAAACCATTCGTTTCTGGTGATGCATTTGGTGAGAATAACCGTCAAATTAAATTAGATGGTGATTGATGCGCTAGAGGACGAAATATTTTGCTTCTGATTAGAGTGATCGACTACTTTTTGTTCGCCTTTCAACTCAATGTTCTCCCTTGGGCTTTTTTCTATGGGCCTTGCAAACTACCCATAATAGGAAAAAAATACATGAAAGAAGATTTAAATAGTGTTTTAAAAACTGGATCGGAAGTCAAACTAGTAAAACTTTCATTTTAAGGTTCAATTGTTTCAACGGATTAAACCTACGGTCAAACCGTTTATCAAATAAATTAATAATGTCAAACTAAATTTCATAGAAATGTCATATACAATCATACATTCACAACTTAATAAAATAAATATTTCAAAAATTCATTTCAAACTTTATAATACAACAAGATCAATGATATAGATAATAAAACGATATAATTAACCTTCATTTAAGAATAATTTGGACAAATTAAAGAATTATAATAAAATAAGTTAAATCAATTCAAATCAAAATAAAAACAATAGAACATGATACCTAAATTAAAATTCAAATAACTCAGAATACCTAAATTAAATAGGATTGAATTACCAAAAACAAATAAAACAATATATTTAATTGAAAAACAATAACCAAATGTGAATTAAACGATTACAAACGAGTCACAATTGAAAAACCACAAACAATATTGAGTTGAAAAAATAATCAGTATTGAATTAGACAACGTGAGTATGTTTAAAATGGACGACACAGTGATGATAGAATGTAGTCGAAAGAAAGAAAAAAAAAACTACTACAGAATGATTTAACTTAAAAATTTGGGTGATTGTGAAAAAAAAAATTGTGTGAATGTTTAATAATGACATGTATAACTTAGAAGTTTGGGTGATAAAAAAAAACAAAGAAATTTTTTTATGTGAATGTTTGATAATGACATGTTAAACTTAAAAAATAATAATAATAATAATAATAATAATAATAATAAAAAAAAACCTATTTTATGTATTTTATTAAACCGACGTTTTTACAAAATCGGTTTTAATTTTTTGGTTCAAACGGTTTTCACAACGGTTTAATCCAGTTTTTTTTTCCGATTTTATGCTAGTTTTAACCCACTAGCGATTTTTCAAGGTTCTCAGAACTAATCGGACCGGCCGATCCAATCCGATATTTAAAACATTGGATTCAAGGGATTAATGGGTCTGATGTTGATTTAGAGAATATTTAAGGGATTCAAAGCAATGAAGGATAGAAGAGATTGTGTAATGGTGCTTATGATTGTGATTTTGAGAAATATGTTGTTTTTAGCCTTCTTGAGTTTTTGATAAAACTTTTTGGATTTTCGTTGAATATGAAGATATATGGTTATGAATTCCTGCGTTATTTAATGAATGCGTAACAAATTCTACAAACAACCCTGTTAGCATTTTTTTAATAATAAAAAACCAAATAAAATAAAAAAATAACGGACTGAATTATTAAGGGGCACAAATTTTGCATATTCTTTACTCTTAAAATATTTATATAAAAAAATCAACTAAATTGTCATTTAAACATTACAAAAATTTCAATAATTTAGTGCTTTTTAGAATAACATCATTAAGAAAAACCAAACCAACAACTACAAGTCAATAACCACTATACCTTATCCCATTGAGAGCCACCAACTCCATAACATAAAACCTCATCCATATCAACAATAATATCCTATTATAAGTAATATTATATTTTTAAATTCATTGAATTACTTATGTATTGGCTTTAATCTGTTCATAATAGTGATAAGAAGGTATATATTATAACTGCATTTTTGAGGACTGAGAATTATAGAATAGGCAAAATGGAGTTTAACAACAAAAAGAATATAAAGAAAAAAGAGTTATGTTTCAAAAATGAATTGAATTAAGAACTCACAGAGCTACAAATACGTAACTATGGCTATAAAAAAGGTAACATCTGTGAAAGAAAAGCTTTAACATATCCGAGCAACCGAGTTAGCATGTGTTTGGATTCACGCTGGTCATGCTCCATTTTGAGGTATGGCGCGAAGGCAATCTACAGCAGAAACAAACATGGTCTTAGTGATTGTCGCGCCTTCTTCTTATGTGTCTCTTGAATGGATCATCCCAACTTTTGTCCTTTGCAGTAGCTTGATTCCAGCGTTCTTTGAACACTTCAAGTTCCCATGTTGACTGTCTTCGTATCTACTCGGTTCGTGTTAGCAAAGCAAACAGTGTCATTTTCATGTTACAGAACACGTGTAGACGAAATAATCGATTTTCAAAGTTGTTCAAAACACTTACCTCAGTTCGAACATCAACTGTTGCTCCACCTTGTTTCTGTCATTAACCAAAATAGAGAGAAAAATGGTGAGTTTTCAAACACTGATAGTTATAGAAATAGGACTATCTAAATGTTTTAAAACTAAATTTTTTACCGTAGTTGTCTTTTTAAGCCTCGAAACCTGAGAAAAATGAGGAAAATTATTGTTACAAGCAGCAAATGATCCACAACAATCTACTACAAATGGTAGAAAATATGAACTGAATATTTGAAGGGGAGGAAAATACCTTGGTTGCACCATGACCACTCCCACCAAGAGTTTGTATTCCTTTATGAACAACAAATTGACTATCAACAACTCCAACTTTTTTAGTTCGATCCCCCTGAAAACGACATTGATCTCATTAATGATACATCTCATACCAAAAAGACGCTTTAACGCGAAGAAGTTGCGTTAAAATGTTGAAAAGAATATTCAATAACTATCTCTTGCCAATGGCGGTAGTAACTCTCACCTGTGCACAATATCCTAGTTTCATGTCCATTCCCCATCCATGGACAAGGTCGTTCTGGAGAAAACACATCCGGTACTAACATTAGCCGTTTAAGGAAAACAAATACCAAATGCCAACTGCCAAGAACGTGAAAATAGCATTACCTGTATGAGATGCCATGTACAATACCACGCAGATCGAGAGAAAACCGGAGCCATACCTTCCACAAACCTACACAAGTTGTATTCAAGTTTCTGTCATGTCAAGATTGTTCATAAAAAAGGGAAATCAAAAGGATAGAACGATAACAGTGTAACACGATCTCATAGACTAATTCGTAACAAACTCAACAAGATTTTTTTATCATTCCACTTGATTGAACATCTGAACAAATTTAAAGATATTTTTCCATCTTGACAGAAGATGTCAAGACGATAAAACTTCACTTACCCAGTGCATGGTGGCCCTTCACTTGCATCTGAACACTTTGTGCTTCCCCGGCGTTCATAGACTCTTCTGCACCAATGAAAAAAATCATTGTAAGCACGACAAGCATTGATGAATAAAGTGCATATGATATGAATAGTCTCTGACGATAAATCATCACCTGTGAAATTTCTTGTTTCTAGCTCTAATGGTAATTCTATGATGTATCTCTGTTGAATTTGGGTCGAGAGCTGGTTGTGATATCTCCAAACCTTCTTCTTTCACAATTTTAACGTATCTGCAAAAGCACGGTGTTATATTCATCCTTTCCTTATTTTTTTTCGAGAATAAAAGCCTGCCAAAAGGTTCCAAACTAGCTTTACAACCAGAACAAGATTAACATTATCATCATATATCATGTCAGAAGATCCAAAGCCGATTTTCACACGATCACACCAGAGGCAGAATACACCGAAATAGTATTAAAGAAAAACAACAGAAGAGAAACAAAAGCATCAGCCATACCTTGACGGAGAAAAATTCTCCACGCCTAAATCCTCATCCCAGAGAAAGATATAATCATAAATAGAAACGATATCCGGATGCAGAAATCTTTTAGCAAACCACCTGACAGTGAACCCAAAAATACACATCTAAGCTTAGAAAACAAACCATCATATACACAGATACGCCGTACGCGTGTCTGCATACACATACATTTCGATAGACATACAACTAGACAACCTAGGCTTTTGCGGTTCAATTCATCTTCTATAACATTATCTCGTTACCTAATACTTACCACTTTGTCTGATTCTCAGCGACGATGTGTATAGCCTTGTCACTCCAGTCAAGACTCCACCATCCATTCACGTTCCCGTCATAATGGAATAAAATAATTGTAAAATTTTCTGGAAGAAACTGAAATAAATGAAATTAGATAAAGAATGTCGCCGATACAAGTAACTTTGATAACCTAAATTGTCGACAAAAAGTACCTTTTGCACCATAGCATCGACATTATGCTTTTGTTTAATACCAACTGGAATTGCCAGCAAGTTACGATTAGAATAATCCCTAAACTGCAATTTCATAATCACCACCGAACAATCGTTAGATTTTTGTTAGCTCGGTGCAGCTTCGTTAGAACTAAAGTATAAAAGAACAATGCAAAATTTCTGACCTTCGACCTCGAATTACTTCTCGACCACAACGGCCTTAACTCCAAATCTGAATTATCTTGTATTATACCTCGCGGCAAGCCTTTCAATTTCTCGGAAATTGCAGGATATTCCTGCAGCAACACCAATGGTTCCAATGAGTATAAAAAATAGTACATCTACTTACAGAACCATGTTAGCGCAAACATTGTAAAATAGCCACGTAAACTGACATGAGTTTTTACCACTGTTTTTCCCCATAAACTCCATTTCTTGTCAATCTGATAGTGGCCGCCGATGATAAAAAATGAAAAATCAATCGAATTAGTATAGTCTGATATATCTTTAATACGAATCTAAATTGACGAGTATCGAATTGAAGAATACCTCTTCTTGATGATACTGATACTTCGTAGTTCTATATACAATGAACAACATAACTGTACACACAACTGCCATGAACGGCAACTGTTTCATCTTGAAACTCGATTTACCCTGCTCCAATAAAGCCGATGTTAAAAACCAAATTTGCACACTGAATCTTCGGAACTAAAGATACCTAGCTATCCACAAATTCACCTAAAAAACACCAAGGTCATAATCAGACTAGAAGTAAAGAGGACAGACAGACAGACCGACCCCATCAGGCAAGCTACTCTTTTTTCTCATCAGCCATCTCCACGATTTCGCCGACGTCATGAAAACGCTTCTATTCGGTACTCACCAAAATCTGAATCAAAACCAACACAAAACATGTTTCATAAGCATCAAGTCTAGAATCAAAAGCTCCAAATTCAAGCTTCAAGCTAGAATCAACAACTCTAGATGCAAAAAAAATTCTACACGAGAACAATCAAACATGTCAAATCAATTTTGCACCACTGTAATCAATTCCGGGTCCTCGAAGAGTAAAATCAAAGTAAGGAGGAGATACTCATATTCATAAGCACATGAATTTCACACCCTAGATAGCTGAATCAACACATAGAATAAAATAAAATATACCAATAAACAAACAACACAGAAACAAAGCAAAAAAAAACAAATGCAAATTGCTTAAAACATAAGCACCTAGGAACACGGAAACTGAACTATAAACATTAGATTTTTTTTCCCCTCAACAACAAGGTTCACGTGAATATTTCAAAAAAAAAAAAAACACAAACACACGTTTCCTCACAGCTGTAAAAAACACTAACCTAAAACCTTAAACTGAAATCAAAAGTCACTATTTCCTATGATAAAAAAAAAAAAAGAAAAAAAACAACAACTCTTCACTGACCGTTTTAATCAGATCTAAAACCCTTCCGTAACGCACTTTCCTATCATTTAAGATGAGTAAAGTTTCATTTTCACTCCAAAAACAGCTATAAACAATTTCCTAAAAAAACATAATCATTAACACCTATTCATTCAACCTAAAACTCTACTAAGAAAAATTCATAGATTTTCCTTTTCTGCCATTAATTCCATACCCTAAGATCTTCCCTTGTGAAAAAAAAAAAAAACCAATGCAAAGTAGCTCAACGAAGACGATGAATAAAACAACAACAATAACCACAAGAGTAATCAAAGAGTTATCAACAATCACAAAGTTCAAAAACATAGAAAAAGCACATTAAAGAACAAAAACATGTGTAAAGAACACAAACCTTAAAGTTTGAATTGAATGCATGCGTGTCGAAGTATGATGAATGCAAGTGCAGTGTGTTTGTTGACACTCGTGTCAAAAACAAAAACACAAAATCTTGTGATGTGTTAAATCGATCGAATCGAACTTGCTGTGAATCCACTTTGAGGTTTTCAATATTTATTGATTTGTGAATGATGAAATATTTGATTTGATGCCGTGGAAATAGAATCCGTAAATATCCTTCTTAGGGAATTTTCGCCGAGAATCTCGTTTTTTTTCCTATCCTAGAATTGAAACTAGAACATGCTTTTTTTTTCCTCACATTATTTATTTGTATGTCGTGTAGTTTTTTTTTTTTTTTTTTTTATGAAAAAATAATAATGGAGTAAATATGTATTTTATATTCTATAAACCTTGTGTTAAATGATGTGATACAAAATTCTCTATATCATTTTTTTTTTAAATTAAATTGATAATTTAATTTATTTGTCAAATAATTTAATGACTAGAATGTCTGGATTCAAACCCGCCCTACATCTAATATCCTTGTATAACACCTGGTTGGTTTAAGATAACTGATAATTTTAATTTCAGTTTTATATAATTTCTTTTAGAAAAAAAATAAAGATAATCAAAGTGCCAATAAATTCACATTAATAACATAAGCTTATAAATTGTATAACAATTCAAACAATTAATATCTAATATAAATTTAAAGAAAAAAGAAAATACACTGACAGTAAAAAGTTTTACACTGTCAACCAATAAGAGACATGCATCAGGATAAATCTCAATTTTATTTTTAAAATATTGAAATGACATGGTAAATATAAGAGTTTTAATTGGTTGTATGTGCAAAACTATCTTACATTGACAGTGCACTACCATTAAACCCATAAATTTAAAGTAATTAAAAAAAATTAAAAAAAATTTAAGTAATTAAAATAATCGCATATTTAAATGATATATAACTTTATATAAAGATAATGAAAGAGTAACAAATTTATAAAAATATAAATTTTATATATATATATATATATATATATATATATATATATATATATATATATATATATATATATATATATATATATATATATATATATATATGAATTTAATTGATATGCACTGACAGTGTAAAGAGTTTTTACACTGTCAGTTAATGGCAACCGTCGATTTATTTAAAAGGTTTGACTTTAACATTAACCACTTGAAAAGTAATACCAACGGATGATTGTGATGCATTGACAGTGTAAAACTTTTTACACTGACAGTAATTAATCTATATATATATATATATATATATATATATATATATATATATTAATCAATTTACTTTAAAAGTGAGTTTTTTTAATTTACTTTAAATTATATTTTTAAATTAAATCTAATTTAATAATTAATTAAGTAAAAATATTAATTAATCAGTATATTATATTCAATTTAAAAATTGTGATTTAAAATAAATTTAAAAAAAAATTACTCTTGAAATAAATTAAATTAATCCTCACTCATAACTAATTTATTTAAATAAAATAAATTAAAAACAAATATTTCAAAATTAAAATTAACCTTGTATCAATATTTTCTAATAGACTATGAAAAATAGATGATATCTATCTATCTATCTATCTACTTAATCTAAATCCAAGGTTGTCATGATGACAATTTTGGTCACAACCCTAACCTTAATTGTCTACGTGGCAATTTCTCTATCTCTAATGGTCTATGTGGCGTTTTTTAGATTATTCCATATTATTTCTAACCCTAATTGCTTACGTCTAATAATATTAATAATAATAATAATTATTATTATTATTATTATTATTATTATTATTATTATGATAATAATCATTTAGCACTTAGTTTATAAAAATTATAAGAAAATTTTATCATTTAGCACTTAGTTTATAAAAATTATAAGAAAATTTTGTCTCTATTTTATTTAATGACTAAATCATATATTTAATTTTATAAACAATTAAGAAATATAATAAAAATATTTTTCATTAAATTAATTTTATGTATTTATTCAACATATTTTTTTGAATGAGTACGGATGGAATGATGGTTCAAATTGTATAATATTCAAAAAGCGTATTGAAAAAAAAAATAGAAAAGAAGAAAAGATCAAAAATTCCCTTTAAGATATGAAGTAACTATCGTAAATTTAAAAGTATTATATGGTAATTACAGAAAAATTAAAAAGATTGTATGTTTAACCTTTAAGAAATTGTCTGATACGATTTTAATTACAATATTTTAATGGGTTGGGCTAAAATGGTGATAATTATTTATGATATTATTTTCTTTATTTGTAAAATGGTATAAATTTTGTTAAGTGTTGATAATAAAAATCTCTCTTTTATATTACATTAACATATATTTTAACTATGATCATTCAATTTTTAAAAAATATAACATATACTCATCAATTTATTAATTATATTAATAAAAATTTAAATATTAAAATAATCAATAATAGATTATATTGAGGTTAATTCTACCAAAAGAAATATTGTTTGTAAATTTATCTTATAAACTTTTAGTTTGGATTTTCTCCACTTTTTTCGATCAACTCTTCAAATGTTATTATTTAATGTCGAAGTTAGGAAATAACTGATTTTATATATTTAATTTTTATATTAAATATAATTTTAAAATAATCTATAATTTCATATTTAGTTATGTTATATTTTTTATAATTCTTATTTACACACAATTTTATATAAAAAATTATATATATATATATATATTTGTAAAAATTGAATATCCTCTATACAATTGCAGAGACTAATTTCTCAAGTCGTGTAAGACCATAATGAATGGAAAAGCTTTTCCTCAAGATAATTAAATGCTAGGGCGTGTCTATGGCCGGGTTTGAAAATACAACCTCTGATTAATCTGGAAGAAATTAGTATCCTTAATCTAAATAAATTTAAATATAATAGTATGCCTAAGAATTCTATTGTAAGAAAAAATATTATTTTTTTCATAAATTTAATCTTATATTAGTACTTATTCAATTATTTTTTATTGGATTAAAATAATATGGTCATATAAATATATGTAATAATAATTTATATTTGTAAAAAGAAATATATTCATGACAATTATACCTAATTTTAGTTTAGGTGAAAGTTAAAATTTTAACTTTTGTTATTATATTATATAATCAGTATAAGTCTGGGAAATTATATATCATTTAATATACAATGACATTAATATATTATAGGCCAACCGCGCAACGCGCAGGTTTTACTCTAGTATAGGCAAGTCTTAACTTAAGTTAACTAACCAATACAATGTTATTAAGTGATCTAATATGGGGATCAGAACGTGGTCGGTAACACTTTAGTAATAACAATAGTTACCAAGAGTGAATGTGGGTGTATCTGCAGACACTCCGATAGCAAGAGTGAGTAGAGAATAGAATAGAATATCTGGCCCTTATGCAGAGGAGGGTATTCATAGAGAGCCCCTGCCACTAGACCAACGGTCTCCGCTATGGGTTGAGTGTTCAGACCCATAACAGATGACTGCCAAGATTTCTATGTGGAGGTATGGATTAGCAGCTCTTACTCATCGTCTTAGGTCAACTGCTCCGCATTCCTCGGATAGTGGGTGGACTTGCCCGTTACGTAGGGCAGACTGACTCCAAATATGTGTGGACCAAGTTGATAACGTGTCCTTGGGTGAGGAGCACGTGGGAAAATGTCTTCTGCCTTCTACTGACCTCAAGGAACTGGGCCAGCATTCTGGGCCGTCCTCGACGCAGGGCTGCATTGAGTTGTACTCGACGTTGGGTCAGCTATAGGTCAGCCCAAAACATTAAGTTTAACATCATCATCAAAAAAATATGAGTTTATTGTCGAGAAGAAACTTATAATATGACTTTTATTACATAAAATTAAATTAAAATTTATTTTTTTGTAGCCTTGTGGTACAAAAGAGACTTTAATAATTTAAAGTTCGACCTGAACGAGCATAAATTTATCTAAATATGAAACCCACTAAAAATCGAACTCAGTATTCTCTAAATTTTTGTTTCTTAAGAGGAGTTCGTATATCACTTAAGTCCAAGAGCTTGGCTTCAAATTTATAACCTTACTAATTGTAAAAACAAAGATAATTAAAGTGCTAATAAATTCACATTAATAACATAACATTATAAATTGTATGACAATTCGTACAATTAATATAAAATTAAAGTATTTAAAATATTCACGCCTACAAATCTTTAATATTGATGACATAATTTTATTCAAAGACGAAAACACATCAATAAATTATATATATATATATATATATATATATATATATATATATATATATATATATATCACTTATTTAAATAAAATAAAAAATATTAAATACTTCTAGATTAAAATTGACCCGAATCACTATTTTCTAATATTTTCTAATAGACTATGGAAAAGAGACAAAACTACTCATTTTGGGAGGGGCGGCGATAAAATGAGTTATCAAATTCAATTATTATATAGAAGAAAAAAATATTTCAAGCAAAATTTATATACTATAATATTTGTGTAATAATAGAAAAATGAATGGAATATTGGCAAGTCTTAGCTTAACGAACACATACCAATATATAGAAGAAAAGAATATTTCAAGCAAAATTTGTATGCTATTATATTCGTGTAATAATAGAAAAATGAATGGAATATTGGCAAGTCCTAGCTTAAATATTGTTAAATTTAACATCATCATTAAAAAAATGAGTTTATAACAAGTATTATTATTTTTTCTAACGATTAGAAGAAATTTATAATAAGACTTCTCCTGCAGACTTTAGAAAATCAACTCCCACCAAAATTACAATTATAATCTTTTTAAAATGTTGACATTTGTCCCAATTTTTTTTTAAAATAATTAGTTCTGTTATTTATTAATTTTAAAAAATAATAAATAACTCTTGTATATTTGTTTTCTTTACAACTATTATATATTTGTTAACTTTGTATTTTTTTTAATATATCATTTTATTATTTTTATGTTATTTTTTATAAATAATTAAAGAATATATTAAAAAGATATAATTTATACTTGTTGTTGGAAAAAAATAAAACATAAAAAAAAGTAACACAATCACAACATAACGTAGAAACTCTAAAATCGGAGAAAAAATCACAGTCGTTGTCAATAGACAAATAGAAAATAGCACTATGTGAAAATTATTACAACACATAATATATCATAATTAACTCAGAGTCTCAGTACACCGACACACTCCAAAATTAATATTTAATTGCATCTTACAACACTCTAATACAAGAGTATATGATAACAAAGAAAGTCAAATACAAGCTTAAAATTCTTTGACTGATGCATCTTGGAATAAAGAACTTGAGTCATATTTATAGTTTTGGACTCCTTATTCCTTCACAAAACTAAGCGATGTGCGACTTCAAAAAACTTGTATCCTATATATAGTCTTGGATTTTCTCTTCATTCGCAAAACTAAGCGATGTGAGACTTCTTCAACATGTGTATTTCCAACCAACCCTAACAATATCCACCTTGATTGAAAATAATACATAAGCTTTCTTTGTCTTCATCGACAATCATACTTTACCATAAAAAGTATAGTCACTTGAAGCTATATCACTCAAAGAATTTTCACATTGTCTTCACCGATAATCATAGTTTTAAAAAACTATCATACTCTCTCATGAAGAATATATTTCACTTGAAAATAAACCACTTCAAGAATTTCACATCGTCATCACCGACAATCATATACTTTATCATGAAGAATAAATTTCACTTAAAGATAAACTACTCCAAGAATTTCACATGTCAAAAACTAAGTCGAAAACTTATGGTGCAACTTCCTTGTTGGTAGGAAGCTCTTCAACCACTGGCACAATCTTGCACCTTGTGTAATCTTGACTGTATCAACACATCTTTTACTTGAACTTTCCACAAGTCAAAAAAAATCTTCCATCAATTTTCTCTAGCCCAAACTCCACAGCAGAATTTGTGACTGCAGCTCAACAACTCTTTCACAACACTACCCTTCTTTTCTGATGTGAAAGATCAAACAAAACTACAACCACATAGCATACTAAGAACACTTATCCCCGGCTCAAGCCAAAAGCTCTGATACCAGTTGATAAGAAAAACAAAACAAAGCATGGAGAAAAAAGAGGAACACAATCACAACATAAGAACATAACGTGGAAACTGTAAAACCGGAGAAAACCCATGATTATTGCCAATAGACAACCAGAGAATAATATTATGTGAAAATTGTTATAACACATAATATACCCTTAACTAACCCAGATCTCAGTACACTCACACCCTTCAAAACAAATATTGAAATATATCTCAGAACACACTAATACAAGAGTATAAGATTACAAAGAAAGTAAAACACGAGCTTAAAGTGCTTTTGACTTGTGCATTTTAGAATGAAAAACTTGAACCCTATATATAGCCTTGGACTTCCCCTCCATACACAAAACTAAGTGATGTGGGACTTCAAAGAACTTGTATCCTATATATATTCTTAGACTCTCTTCATTTACAAACTTAAGCAATGTGCAACTTCTTCAACATGTTATTTTCAACCAACCCCAACACATTTATCATACACCAATTATAATCATTTTACACATTATTTTTCTATAAATAGGTCACTAAAGAGTGAAGTTGCAACAGACACATACAAAGGATAAATGTTGGTCACTACTCAATTACTTAAATTTCACTTTTTTATATCTTTTAAAATAGAAATAATAATAAATATAATATATTAATTATAACTTAATATAAAAATTATTTAGAAGGATAAATGTTTGTTATATAAAAATAACTTAAAATAATGTTTTTATATAAGAACCAACTAAAAAATTCATTATAGTGTATAAAAGGGTATGCAATATCAATATTTATCACTAAAATATATTCCTGTTACTAAATTAAGAGTTATTGATATCCAAGAGAAATTAAACATTTGTTAGTTGAAATTTTCGACAGGACTAAAATCTTATCACACTAAAAGAAATCCAAAAGTTGGAAGAACAAAAAGACTTTTCGACATGATGTGTCACTTAAAGAAGTTAAAGTCTCAAGATGAAAGTTGGAAATTGGGACTTAGTATTTTTTGAAAAGAGATATTTCGTTCAACATTGAATGACAATTTGGTTTGAGATTTTGACGTCATCAAGACGCCTCGACAAACAATTTGTGGCGCGAAGAAATACTTTCAAAATGAGTAACTACTTTTCTGTCTTATCCATGAGGACACGTGGAAGACATTTCAGAGACGAAAATCATGCAAGAATTACGTGTCAAATTCTGAAAAGAAGAATGTTAAGAGCAATTATTCTACATTTAGTATAAATAGTAGTTCTAATGTTAGGATTAAGGGTGTTATGTTGAATTCGCTACAAAACTCAAAATACTCAAAGTACCCAGCGCCGAGAGAAATGAGTTTAATTGAGCAAAATGTATGATTTCTTAAATACCATTTCAATTAAATGCAAAGTCTTTTATTCCAATTTACCTTTTTTGCAGTTTTGCTTTCATTCCTCTATTAATTTCTCGTCACTTTACATTGTCTTTTACAAACTTTTCGTCGTTTTATTATTGTCAAAATTCTATACATTTCCCAAACAATCCATTTTTCATACTATTTCACTTAAAGATTTCGACCAAGTCGAAATCCTTCACTTTTTCTACACAAAATTCACAAAAAGTTTAGCACTATGTCCTAGGATTCTCTGATCGATCTTGCAAGTAACCTTTAATAAAAGACTAACGATTGTTTACCAAATTTCCAAGTAAATAAATTGGCACGCCCAGTAGGACATGTGCTAAAAAAAATTATTTTCCATTTTATAGATACTATAATTTGCTTTTACAAATTGTTCTACATGCATGTAGTGTTCTGGACATTTGTTTGCATTTAAGAAGTGGAAAATCTTTACAAAAAATGATGTGTCCTTCTACGGATAATTCTAATTCATAGAACAATCCTCAAAATGTAGTAGAACAACCAGTCGTTTCGAGGTTGAAAAGGCAGTTATTTCAACGCTTGTTAGAACAACTGCACATGTGGTATCATCAATGCAAGTTGTACCAATAGCATCACAGGGGATAATTCCCCCACCATAATCAGGAAGTTCCCCTTTTAACCCTGCAGTTGCAAGACCTTTGTTTGGGTTTTCGATGCCAATGAATAATACTGACTACCCTTATGGCATGCCAACGTCGATGATGATTGGTCTTCACATCGTATAATCTCTATAGCACCTCTGATTCGACCATAAATAATACGGTTCGACCAGGAGGGATATGTTATATCCCTTAAGTGACATCATCTTTAAACACGACATCTATGATGGCCATGAGGCAACATATGGATGAAAGCAACCTTGCAATGGTTAATACATTAACCCAACAAATGGGTATAATATTTTATCCTTTGATTACAAACACTAACCAAATGTATGAGTTATTGGCCAATAAAATGGGTCAAATAGCCGGACTTTTTCGGCACGCCTCAAGTTCGAGCTTGACCAACCCCTTAGATGTCAAATGTCAGGCAAGTTGAGACACCTGAAAAATGGAGTAACCCATGTAAACTTAGGCCAATATCCAGGCTTTTCGAGAACCAAAACCTACCCCAAATAGGGAAGACGAAGAATACATAGGTTAGCATAATCTTAGGCCCGTCGTGGTACAGAGAAATCAGGATGCTGACCAAGTGCTTCAACACGTCCAACAAAATAATTTTGGGGGCATAATAATATAACTAATGTGGTCGAACATATTTTGGCCCAAAATGGCCTTAATGTGGGTTTCTATAGACCCAATTTCATTTCCCTTTTGTCAGAATACGTTCGACAGACAGAACTCTCTAGAGGCTTGAAAGTTCCTAAGTTCACTAAGTTCGCTGGTGACACGAGTGAGTCTACAGTCGAATATGTCGCTAGGTATCAGGCTGAGGCTGGTGACATAGAAAACAACGAGAATTTGAAAATGAACTATTTTCCTAATTCTCTAACTAAAAACGCTTTCACTTGGTTTACCACACTCCCTCCACACTCTGTACAAACTTGGAGTTAGTTGGAGAGATTGTTCCATGAACAATTCTACTTGGTCCAGTTGAAAATAAGTCTTAAGAAGTTGGCTAGTGTTAGGAAAAAAGTCCCTGAGTCAATTGATGACTATTTAAACAGGTTCAAACTTCTTAAAGAAAGGTGCTTTACACAAGTCCATGAACATGAATTAGTCGAAATGGTTGCATGAGGCCTAGAATATTCCATTAGAAAGAAACTAGACACTCAATACCTTAGGGGCATGGCACAACTGGTAGATAGGCTTCGCCAAGTCAAACGCTTGAAGCTTGAGAAAGCCAGAACAAATAAGTACCATAAAAATGAAAAGATTGCATATGCTGAGACAAATGAATACCTCTCAGACTTAGGCGATGAGTATGTCAAAGCAAGTGAGGTCAATGTTACTGAACTTAAGCCTGGACCTCCATACGTATGTAAATTGTTATGGTGGAAGCTACTGATGGCTTTGACATGGATGTCAAAAAACTGAACAGATTCCTACAATTCCTGATGTGTAGATGCAACTAGTTTACCCTCAGGCTGAAGAGGGACTGATTGACTTCTTGGAGAGGTCCAAGCTTAGCGACTCCAAAACCATGATATGCCCTAGGTGTAACATGATATTCGAAGAACAGGCAGCAAAGAAGCTTGAAGAGACCAAGATGCATGATCCCAGGAGAAGCAAGGGAGGAACTTCGACTGTTAGGTTCACTTTCAACAAACAACGTGTTCCCCGCGGAAATGAAGAATACCGAAGGCCGTTTTGACAGCCTCATCAAAGGACTTATCCTCCTCCTTCTAACATACCCAAAGGAAAATGGGTGAAACCCCTAAAACAGAAGGGAGCAAATCAACCAAAATGGAAAGTAGTCAACCCAAAGATAAGGTTTCCAGACTAGAAGAATACTAATGTGTAGAATAGTCATCCACATGTCTCTTAGAACTACAAGGAAAACACCCTATGACACGAACACAATGAAGGCGTCATCAAAGATAGAAGAAGGCTGAGCGTGAAGCCCTAGGGTCAAAGCGTGAAGCCTCTGAGCCGAAGAGGGGAGTCTTTGGCACAAACACTCAGAATAAACTTTTCACAAGAAGATAGAGTGAAGAGGACAAGAAAATTTCTAATAAAAAATATCCTTAAGGATTGCACATCGAGGAAAAGATGGTGCCTATACAAGGGAGAAAACTCTTGATTACACCCCTCAACCAGAGGAGAAGATTCCTGGGTACACCCTCAGCCAAGGGAGAAAACCACTGAGTATAATCCTCAACTAGATGATGAGATGGTAAAGGATAACTTCGGTTCAGAGTCTGAAGATGACCTCCTAATTAACTATGACATAGTCTTCGTACTCCCTGCCCAATATGATCGAGTGTCAGAGGTGTCAGAGACAGAGGAGGAATATGCACAAGATGAGGCAGAAAATAAGAATTCGCTATGCTATTATGTAATGAATAATGACATTGTCATGGAACAATAAGCCCTTTTTGAAAATCCAGATGCTGGGATGATGTATAATTTGAAACCTTTGTTTATAAGGGCGAAGGTAAATACCATGGCTGTCAACAAGGTTTTCCTTGACGAAGGAGCGGTTGTTAACTTAATTCCACATACCATATTCAAGAAAATAGGGAAGTCAGATGCATATCTTAGACCTCACAACATTATCCTTTCAAACTATGAGGGTCAGGCCAACCATATCCTGGGGGTGATCCAGGTCGAACTGTTAGTTGGCACTACAACTAGGCCAACATTGTTCGTGGTGATTGCGTCTCACGCAAATTACAATTTACTGCTTGGGCGTGAATGGATACATGACATAGGTGTAGTTCAATCAACCTTGCACCAAAGGATTTCCATGTGGTGCTAGAATGGTATAGTAGAGAACATTGAGGTCGACCAAAGTTATTATATGGATGAAGTCAACAAGGTTGGCAAGAAACACATTGACAAAAACTTGGCTAAAATCCCGCCATGTTATGCAGTGGAGGAGGTGTATACTCCTCAGAAAGATGCCACATACTTTCTGAACCTCAACCCCAATCATGGTTTCATATGGGATAAGGAAGATGTAGGAAACCAGATACTTTGGCTACTAAGTTAAATACTTTGGCTCAAATTTCGGATTATATGGACAAAAATATACTAAATTCAGCCATTGAGGCTGAAGCATTGTAAAACACGGATCTTGAAGCCATTGTCGAAAATTATGATAACTTTGGAGATGGCCTTTTCGGCCAAACAACAGCTTCAGAAAGCCAGAGGCTTGATTTTATTTATGACAATGAGCCTTTGGGGTTTGAAAAAGACATGTTTGACTCTACAAGAAAGATGTAGGCTCAAGATCCTTTAGAGGAAATAGATATAAGGGATGGAGCAGTTAAAAAGACCAACCTACATCAGCGTTAAAGTCAAACCAAGCATGAAGAAAAAGGTGGTTGAATTACTTAAGGAGTTCAAAGATTGTTTTTCCGGGGATTACAACGAGATGCCAGGGTTGAGTCGAAGCATGGTGGAGTTAAAGCTACCAATTCGACCTGGTAAGAAGTCGGTGAAGCAATTACCAAGAAGGTTTGCACCAGAAATCATGTCGAAGATCAAAGAGGAGATTGAAAGGATGCTCATAAGTAAGTTCATCAAAACGGCCAAGTACGTCGAATGGTTAACAAATATTATTCATGTTATAAAGAAAAATGGAACTCTTAGAGTATATATAGATTTCAGATACTTGAATAATGCTACACCTAAATATGAGTACCTAATGCCCGTAGAAGAAATGTTAGTCGATTATGCCGCAGATTTTGAATATCTAAGTATGTTATATGGATATTTTGGGTACAGCCTGTCATACCCCAAATTTTGACCACTTAGATTTCTCATCATTGTGCAAATCATCATCATAATATGGATGTACCTTCATGCCTCATCAATCTCCTCAAGGATTGTTGAGCATTCACTACCATCAAGAATTAGGGTTTCAAGCCCTCTCAGAGTTCTTAGACAAAGGATCAATCAAGGAATGACATGATCTTCAACTTGTTTAACCTCTCAAACATCCACAATGGATCATAAGGACTCCCACTTCAAGGATCAAGCACAAGGCTGCTCCCTTCTAGGTGGATCAAGTCTCAAGATCGACAGTGTCACCAAATTAGGGTTTTGGTCGACCAGGGCCTCCAAATGGAAAATTTTCATCTGGGCACAAGCCAATGATCCAAAACACAACCTAATATACTTCATGGGACCTCATGGACCCAATCATCAAGTCAATTTGACCTCAGGGGATGCCTACATCAAAAATCAGGAATTAGGGTTTCTTGACCTAATTCACCCCTAAGTAGACTTTTGGGACAACTCATGAACCAAGACCTCAAGAGAGGGTTTGAGGGTCTCTAATATACCATATTGATCCATTTGGAACAATGGATTAATCCAAGAAGCTTGAGCAACAAGTCTCAATTTCATCTGCACCACAATTAGGGTTTCGCGAGGAAAGTCAACTGTAACTTTGACTTTTGACCAGGACATGCTCCCAAACCCTAAGACATGATTCAATATACCCTATGACACCCATGGAACACGTCCATCAAGTTTGATTTAGGTC
Source organism: Lathyrus tuberosus (assembly GCA_022829125.1). Taxonomy (NCBI): domain Eukaryota; kingdom Viridiplantae; phylum Streptophyta; class Magnoliopsida; order Fabales; family Fabaceae; genus Lathyrus; species Lathyrus tuberosus. Next base: position 1,092,253 of record JALAZF010000323.1, on the reverse strand, counting down.
AAGGACATGATTTCCTGAAGAATTGCACAGTTTGGAATTCATCTGATAAAAAGTCAACTGTGCACAAAAGTCAACTTTGACTTTTTGAGATTTTTCACCAAAATGGATTTTTAACCCTAAAATGATGTTAATGTGTGATTTGAATCATCATTCATCAAGAAAAATAAAAGAAATTGGGATAACTTGTAAAAGGGGTAACCATAAAAACTTAGAAAAATTTCTAAGTTATGGAAAAAGTGACACTAATGTGCCAACTTTGGAGGACCATAACTCCAAAACCACAAGGCCATTGTTCCCCATTCAAAGCTTGATTTGTAGATCTCATTGCCCTCTACAAAAGCTTCATACTGACCTATGTCCAAATTCCTCATGGATTTTGAGTTATGGAGTGATCAAAATCAAGAAAAGTCACTTTGTTCCAACACTTAGTGAAAATTTCACTAAGTCAGATTTTACCTTACTTTTTTCCAAATGTAGGGGGTTTTTAACTTGGATTCAAAAGAGATCAAAACCAAACATGTTTAAACAGTTGTTGTATCATGTAAGGGCTTTCCAAAATGGCCAAGAACATTACCAAATTCAATTTGAGTCATGAGATATAACATTGGCAAGTTGCCTTGTTGAAATCTGTCAAGGCAAGGCAAATTTTGCATTTTTTGCTCGATTTGCCAAAATCAGCCAAATCCAAATGCTCTTATCCACTTGGACACCTCTGAGGATTGAATCTAAAGGGGACAATCACTGAGCCAAGCCTCCAAAGTCTTTGGAACAAGAAATAGCATGTTGGACCTAGAATTGCCAAAATAGGGACAAGACTCCAATTTTGGATTGGAGCATTCAATGGAAGCATCAAGGTGGCATGGACTGAGCCATTCTCAACTGAATTCAGTCAAGACTTATCCAAGACCAAGGGAACCAGCAGCCTGTGCCCTAACCTCTAGTCAATGGCTAGAGGAGACTTGGATTTTCATTTGCCAACATTGGCCAAACCTACTCAGCAGTTGCCATTCACTATTCCTTGCAAAACAAACTTGCTCTACTATAAATAGAGCTCAATTGTGATCAGTTTGAGTACACCAAATCCATCAAACAGATGCTTTCCTCAAAATCTCTTCTTTCACTCCAATTTTGCCTTCTAAGGCAAGTCACTATCGGGTTTTGAGTTTGAGAGCTTTTCCAATCAAACCAATCACACACACACCTCACATACATCATATAGAAGTGATCCAAACACTCACATAACATCTGGAACACATATTTCACAAAATCACCAGCCAATTGCTCAAGTTCTTGACAGTTTTGCAGTTGAGGTACCATCTTCAGCTCCAAACCATTTCAATCCATTCCAAGCATTCATACACACTCCATGGCACCTAGGGAAGCTATCCAGATCATTGGAACCTAGCTGTAACACCTCCAACACAAATCACGATCACCAGCTGCAAGTGGTAAGCATGAGCTCTTCTAACTCTATGATCCATGCAATTTTTGCTGCACAATAATTTGGCCATATGTTCATAATCATGCATGGAATGTTTCCCCTCAATTAATTGCATTGTTTGAATCGTGTATCAAAAATCTTAGCCTTCATGCAGAAATTAGGGTTCTTGAGGATTTTTCATGATTTCTTGTTATATGTTTAATTTAAATGAAATTAAATACCATAGACATGATCGTGAGGTTGAAACGAGTTGATTGGTATGTGGATTGCATGATATAATCAAGTATTCAGTGAGATTGGAGAGAAAATGCAAATCTGGGCAAAACTGAAAAACGCGCGTGTTCTTGCCTTTGTTCTTGGCGCCATTTTCCAATATTTGAATATTTGAATTTTGTGATTTTATTTAATTGATTCAAAAATTAATTTCTCTCTGAGTTTTAATGATTTTGAGTTGATTCTTTTTTTAATAATTCACAAAAATGTTAAAATATTTTATTTTCCCAAAAAATCCCAAAAATAGTATTTATTTTGTATAATTGATATTTTTGCAAAGAATTAATGTTTTAATTGTTTTTGACATTTAAAATATTTTTTCCACCTTGATTTTGCAACTTTTAATGCTTTCTAATTATTTTGTAGGTCAATACTTAATTTTTGAAGCATTAATCCAAGATCACAATTTGTTTTTCCTATGTTAAACAATTTTGATCATTTTAATTGAATTTTTATTCAATTAAAACACATTTTTGAAAACAAATTAGGGTTTTTGGATTAATTCAACCCTTATAAATCATTTTCAAAACACTTTGGGCCTCTAATAGAGTGTAAGACCCAATCTTTTTTTTTACCAAATCATTTGGGCCTCAGTATATTGTATAAGTCCCGATACCATCAAAAACAAACGGCGCGATCGTCGCCTTTTCAAAACAAAAAAACCTTGGGCCTACCCTCGAGTAGTAAGACCCATTTCTTTTCTTAAAACCTTTTGGGCCTCTATTAGAGTGTAAGACCAACCCTCTTGTACAGAAAACTTTTTGGGCCTCATTCATTGTATAAGTCTCACTGTACATTTTCGAATAAACGACACGATCGTCGCCAGTTTAAAATTAACCAACTGGGCCTACCCTCGAGTAGTAAGACCCATTCAAAATTTTTGGGCCTCTAATAGAGTGTAAGACCCAACTCCCTTTTAACCAAAAACAACTTTGGGCCTCAGATATTGTATAAGCCCCTTTGCGTTAAAAGAAAATCTCGGCGCGATCGCCATTTTAAACAAAAAATCATCTGGGCCTACCCTCGTGTTATAAGCCCCACTCTTTTTCTTTAAAACTTTTTGGGCCTCTATTAGAGTGTAAGACCCAACCCCTTTGTACAGAAAACCTTTTTTTGGGCCTCAGTCACTTGTATAAGTCCCTCTGTACAAATTCAAACAGTGCGCTCACTGATAAAACCCTGGGCCTCTCCTTGAGCTGTAAGCCCCAAATCTTTCTTTTTCAAAGCACTTTCTCCTTTGATTTTGAAATATACTGTTGTTTTCAATCTTTCTTTGTTAAACAACTAACCAAACAACATGGAAGCTCTACAACCGATTAAGTGGTTATTGCTTTCATTTACCGCTTTCATATACATATAACTGTATTGTGGGGCTGTTTTGCTGTAAGTCTTCTTTCATAAACTCATATCAACTGTGTAATAATAGTATAGATATTTAGAGTTTCCCCGGCAACTACGTTTAGCATTAAGCACGTTGATCACTCTTAGAAATAGTCTAAACTAGATCCCCATAGGATTACCAGACACAGTCTTCCCTCCTCTTGGGGTTAAACAATATGGAGACATGAAAGGCAGCATTCTCGGTGAACCCTTTCATAGACTGTCACCTTTAGAAGTTGTCAAAGAAACTCTATTCCCCAGAGATGATCTTTTCTCCGTGAATGGCATCTCTTGAGTTTCTTCCAAATTCTCGGACTTTCCTGGCTTGATCTATTCTCGGTGAATGGCATGTCTTGAACTTCTCGGGGTTTGGGGACCCACAGGCTTCTTAAAAGCACTTGTCAAGAAACTCTACTCCCTAGAGATGATATTTTCTCCGTGAATGGCATCTCTTGAGTTTCTTCCAAATTCTCGAACTTTCCTGGCTTGATCTATTCTTTGTGAATAGCCTGTCTTGAACTTCTCGGAGTTTGGGGACCCATCGGCTTCTTAAAAGCATCGGCCTCCTCTTGGGCATTGTACAAGGACCCACAGGCTTCCTAAAAGCAACCCCGCCTCCTCTTGGGCTTAATACAAGGACCTCTCGGCTTCTTAGAAGTACTCACAGCCTCCTCTTAGGCTTCGTATAATGATCTCTTCCTCCGGGAATGATAGCCTCCTCTTGGGCTTCGTACAAGGACCCGTCGGCTTCTTAAAAGCTTCCAGCCTCCTCTTGGGCTTCGTACAAATTATCCTGACGACCTCCTAGAGGTATAGGAACAGAACTTAGTCATCTGCATAGAACAGTCCTTTCAAAGAGTCTACTACTGTTTCTCAAAGTACAGTACAAAAGATGAAACTCCAGACATGGACAGTCTAATCTCCTTGAGTTTTCCAGACATTCTCAAGTGACCTCTTCGTTAAATAGGAAGAAAACCCGTATACTCGGACAGTCTCAATACCCTTCGGATTTCCCATTTCCTCAAAGAAAAGGAAATATCCCTGATCCTCGAATCAAAATCCTTGAGTACAGTGTTGCTCATATAAGAACTGATTTTCTCTTTCAAAATCAGTATACTGGACCTGTCACTCAACTGAAATAGTAACCATAGCCTCCTCTTAGGCTTTGTATAATGATCCTTCTCTAGTGAAGTCCAGCCTCCTTTTGGGCTTTATACAATAATTCTCCCCAGCGGAGTCAAACAACGTTTAGCCTCTTTCTCGGGCTTTGTACGAGACACATAAGAGACTTCCCCGTTGAGTCAATCACCCTTCCGCCTCCATCTCGGGCTTTATACGAGATATAAAAAGGTTCTTATTGAACCAAACAAATTTTAGCCTCCATCTCGGGCTTTGTACGAGATACAAAAAAACTCTCTTGTTGAGTCAAATAGCCTCCATCTCGGGCTTTATACGAGATACCAAAAGACGCTATCGTCGAGTCAAAAACCTTTTAGCCTCTCTCTCGGGCTTTATACGAGACACATATTAGCCTCCTCTTAGGCTTTGTATAAGAAAACCACTGGTTGATCCAATCAACCTTTTAGCCTCAAAGCTGTGCCTCGTTCATAGTACACAAACATCAACAACTCTTTCCCCTTCATCTAATCGCTGTAAGCGGCAAGCCTCGGGATCATCTACATCCATGCCACTGTCCCTCTTTTAACATGAGAAATTCCTAAGGAAAGATAGCATTGCTCTAAACTGAGTTAAAGTCTTCTCCTTCAGGTTAAAAACCCATATAAAGGAAATTATGGCATTGCCGGATTCACACATCCCGGTTAAAGTAATCCTCCTTTATAATCAGTCACCCAACAGTTGTGACAAACAGACCCTCTTTAGAGATGACAAATTCTCTCTAAAGACAAACCCTTTTAGCTTCATATCTTGGGCTTTGAACAAGATACAAACTACCTTTCGCTTCACGTCTTGGGCTTTGAACAAGACACCAAAACACCATTTCCTCCCATAGAATAGGAGGAACTACGATCGCTCTGATTTCACTGTTTCGGTAAACGGGAATACGTAGGCATAAGATTGAAAGAAAAAATCTTAGCGAGCATAATAAACAAAAACCTAAAATCCCATACTCTCATACATTCGTCCTAACATCTTAACCGATAGCCTAAAGCACCCCTTTGTCAAAAAATAACCTAGGAGAAACCCCGAATCTTTGTAGCATCTGTAAACCAACAGTTTTGACTGTTTAATCTCAGTATGCAAGCAGGGTTAATTGGAGACATCTATTTCCCTTCCTTAATCAGCTTTAATAGGATAAAAAATGAATCGAGCTGTAGTACCAGAGCGATTGTGCTTCGCAACCACATCCAAAAATCACTCGCTACACAACCAAATTTTTATAGCTGAAGAAGACGTACCTAAAACAGTGTTTCGATGCCCAAGAGCTTTAGGAACTTATGAATGAATAGTAATTCCCTTTGGTTTAAAAAATGTTAGGGCAGCGTATCAAAGGGCTATGAATTTGATGTTTCATGACTTCATAGAAACATTCATGAAAGTCTACATCGATGATATAGTTTATAAAGTCCTCATCAGAAAATGATCCCTTAGGCCATCTTCGACAATCCTTTGAATGGATGAGAAAATATGGATTAAAAATGAATTCATTAAAATGTGCTTTATGTGTCAATGCAAGAGATTTATTGGGATTTGTAGTGCACAAAAAAGGCATCAAGATCAATCAAAGCAAGACAAATGCAATTTTAGATCTCAAGCCTCCTTCTACAAAGAAGCAGCTCCAATCTTTGTTGGGGAAAATAAACTTCCTGAGAAGATTCATATCCAACTTAAGTGGCAAGACTCGAGCTTTCTCGCCATTACTTCGACTCAAGAAAGAAAGTGATTTCAGATGGGGGAGCAAACAACAAGAGGCTTTTGACAAAATTAAAGACTATCAGATGAAGCCTCATATCTTCTTACCTCCAAGCAGGAATAAGAATATGAACTTGTACATAGCTACATCGAATTTGACCATATGAAATATGTTAGCCCAAGAGGAAAAAAATAGCGTCGAAATAGCCATTTATTACTTCAGTCGAATCGTGATTGATGCACAAACTAGGTATAATGCAATAGAAAAGTTATGTTTGTGCTTATACTTTTAATGTACAAAACTTAAGCATTATGTAAAATTGGTTGACGTTTGTGTGTACTCTCATTTTGATGTTATCAAGCACATGCTATCAAAACCTATACTCCATCGTCGAATAGGAAAATGGGCTTTAGCACTCACTGAATATTCACTAATGTATTTTCCTTTGAAAGCAATAAAAGGCAAAATTGTTGCAGATTCCATTGTTGACCACTCAGTGGTTGAAGCAACATAAAGTTACGTAGAGGCTAGGCCTTGGAAATTATACTTCGATGATTATAGGCATAAAGGTGGAACTGGAGTTGGAGTATTTATAATTTTGCTAGAGGATATACCCACCAAGGTTCAAATTTATAATTAAAGGCCTTTATTCAAACAACGAGGCTGAATACGAAGCCTATTCAGCCTTGATAAGAAGACTTTAGATTTTATTGGACTTGGGGGCAAGAAACATGGAAATAAAAGGTGACTCAGAGTTGGTGGTTAGAGAATTGAAAAAAGAGTATAAGTGCATCAAATAAAATTAGATGATGTACTTTGTCATTGCCAATTCTTTATTAAAATATTTCGACCAACTCTCTATAGACCACATACCCCGATTGGAGAATCAAGAGGCCAATGAGTTAGCCCATGTTGCTTCAGGTTATAAAACTTCTAAGGAAAGGTTAGAGGATTTGGTCAAAATTAAAGATAAGTTAATCTCAACAGACTTCTCTTCGGAGACATTGTCAATGTCAAAACTTGGGGGTGTAGATGAAGCTGAAATATCATCAAACTAATAAAATTTTTGAGTTTTTTTTTTTAAATTTTCAAGCCTTTGAAGTTTTGTCCATTGACCTAATGACAGACAACGATTGGTGAAAACCATTGTCGAATATTTGGGAGATCCTATATGAGCAACTGATTGAAAGATCAAGTACAAGGCCTTGAGTTATGTGGTTATGGGGAACGAGTTGTTTAAGAAAACAACTGATGGGATTCTTCTCAAATGCCTTGGAGAAAGTGAAACATACTTATCCATTTCTGAGGTACATAAAGGATCATGTGGCTCTCATCAAGCAGGCCATAATATGAAATGGTTGTTGTATCGACTTCGGGTTTATTGGCAAACTATGCTAAAAGATCGCGTAGACTTCGCCAAAGGTTGTCAGGAATGCCAAAGGCATTCATGTATTTAACACGTACTTGCAAGTGAGTTAGACTCAATAATGAAGCCATGGCCTTTTAGAGGATGTGCTTTAGACATAATAGGCGAGATCAAGCCTTCATCTTCAAAAGGGCATGGGTATATCTTGGTGGGGATAGATTATTTCACTAAGTGGATAAAAGCCATCCACCATAATTTGACAATTTTTACCGAGTCTTTTAATACAATCACAAGATTTAAGATAATACTGAAAATTAAACAATCTTTGATTTCAATCTTCTCTTTGAATGTATACAACGTCGAAAACTGATATCTGTAATATCTTCACTCGTTCTTGACTTCTACCTTCTAAATTCAAGAATTTTGCTCCAAACATATATTTTGCAACAACTTCTAAGTCCTATTAATTCTTTGTTTGAGCATTGATCTATTTGAGTAATAGAAACTCCAATTCCGTCTATTATAACTTCCACATAGTTCTACCGAAACAACTTAAAATCCTTATTTTTTTTACTGTTGAATAGTTAATCTCAATCTTAATCTCAACCACGCAAAATATCATTCTCAAAGCTTAAATCCCTCACAAAACATTAAGCAACCGAACCTCCTCATTTATTTGATATCAATTAAAATGTTAAACATTATAAAATTATTAATTATTTTCGTTGCCATAACAATTGCAATTTTAATCCTATAAAAATTTCTTACAAATATTTAAATCTCTGATATTAAATACGTAGTTTTAGAAAGCAAGATAATGTTTTCTTTAAGAATAAAGTATTATTGATCAAGTTCTGTTTAAAATTACCCCAAAATAAAAAAGTTCAACCATTCTTTAAATTAATTTGGCCACTAAACGTTGAAAATGAAAATGCATTGTGGTGGTAGGAACCGATTTCACCTAACGCACCCCAACCTCTTCCCATCCCCATTCCCATATCTTTTTGCAGGAGTTTGGTTACCTATTTTCTATCTCAATCTTTATTATTCTGTGCCATATTCTCTCTCTTAATCTTCACACACATATAATTTCTATTTATTTTTAAACTTTTTTAAATAAATTGACTGCCAAGATACAAATAATTCTAATAACTTTTTAACATGTTATGATATGTACATTAAATTAAATAGTTAGGATATTTACATTAAACTAAATGGTTTTATTATATATATATATATATATATATATATATATATGACTTAAATAGTATTTTCGTCCTTATAAATTAGTGAATTTTTTATTTTTGTCTCTGTAATTTTTTTTTGTTTTAGTCCTTATATTTCACATTCGCGTTCGTTTTAGTCCTTAAAATCAAAATCTGCAGAAAACCTTCGAATTTTTCTACAACTTTTGCCTTTAGTGACTAAACAGCTAGCAAAACGTAAGATATAAGGACTAAATAAAAAAAAAATTACAGAAACAAAAACTAAAAACTCACTAACTTACAGGGATGAAAATCCTATATATATATATATATATATAAAAGTAAATTAGTATATTAAAATTAAGTACTAGGGCAGTCAACCCAAATATAGATATAAATAAATCAATCTAACATAACTAAGTGAAATAACTAATTGTATTGTGACCCCAGTGAAAATTTTGGCTAACTCAAAAATATGAGGGCCCTTGGTGCCCCCTTTGAATAGAGTTTTATTTCTAATAAGTAGGTAACTGTTAACCAAATGATGAACCTGATTTTTTTTCGTTTTTTTCCTCGCAACAGTATGTTGAAATCTTAAAAGTGTGACAACAACATAATATATATTTATTGTACTAGATCGGACAAAATTCTAAATAACTAAGGTTCAAATTTATGACAGTTCACGGTATAAAAGTTAAAGCTAAAATAAGTATTAGGTCTCTGAAAATAACCTAACATTTAAGTTTAGTTCTTATAAATATTTTCTTTAAAGTTTAGTCCTCCTGAAATTTTCCGTTTGTAACTCTAGTCCCTCCCGTTAGTTTTTACTAACGGAGGATGATGTGGCAGGCCATGTGAAAATTTTTTGATGATGTGGTTTATATGTGGCAATGCCAACGTAGCAAAAATTGCTGACATGTATGCCACGTGGCAATTGTTTCAATTTTAATTTTTTTTAATATTTATATCATATTTGAATCCAAAAATTGTAGCTAATTTGCAGCAACTTTCTAGCTAATCTCTAGCTAATTTAAACACAGCATTTTTGTAGCTAATTCATAGCTAATTTAAACAATGTGAAATTATATTTTTGGGTCATGATCATAAATAGCTTTTTTTGTCTAAAGATCAACTAGCTTAAAACAACAAAAAAGAAACTGCTTGTAATAGAAAACATGTTGCCTCAAATTTCTTAAAACTAGTTCATATTTTATCAAAACATCAACCGGCAAATCAACAATTACATCAATGTCTTAATTTGTAGCTTATCAAACATTCCCATTTTAAAAGCTTGTTTTGTATTTTAAAACTAAAATTGTAATACGTTTTTGGCATTCCCTTCGTTTTGTTATGATAGAATATATGCACTTAGATGATTAAATATGAAATACATTATGATATTGATTATGAAATACAAGACCACCATGGACCATAGGAAAAGAATATTGCAGACACTATGCAACTAAATAATCACCATCAAATCATAACTCAAGTGCAAACATCTTAATATCTGTTACACAAAATAACATCACATCAAATTGCAGCAAGTCACTGAAGTCAAATAGACATTATTAAGTAAAAACTAGCCTTGGAATATAATTCTAATGTAGTTGATGATAAGGGCCTGCAAGATTGCTATCATAGGTGCCTGCAAGATTGTTATAGACTCCTAATGTATCTTGATGATAAGGGCCATACAAAACGGAATGTCAAGCAACATAACAGAAATATCAGAACTTACAGCATCACAATTCTAACCTCATTATTCCAAGTATCTCTGCATATCCCTAAAAATCAAACCAGTCACTGTACCAATTTCAAAATCCAACTAAACACAACATATTAACAGCTAAGCCACCATTTCAATGAAGTCTTCTAACTGAGTTCTAGCACCACAATTCAATCTCAGTCACTATCCTCTGCAAAACAACTCCAACAGATAGAATTTCAAGTTCAAAGCCATAACAAATATGTAGTTAAAATATGTAGTTAACGCAGAGTAGTTGATGTTAATGAATATAAGGATGGCATCATACCGGGTTAAATTACCTTTACAGCAAGTACAGGATCAAATGAGTTTTTAGTACCAACAAATGATACACATAATCCTTCAACATCAAGCTTGCAAAGTAATTGCCCATTGTTACAATTATCACACCAAATATCTTATTTGATGGCTCAGTGAATTGGCTAGCTACCCACAACATCCTCATTCACAAATCATTGCTTTTAGTTCAAAAGCTAACAATCACAAGTGCACTCACCACCAGAACTACTCTAATTCACAAGTCAAAACTTTGTGGATTAAAACATCATTATTCACAACAATTCATGTTTTACACAACAATTCATGTTCTCATCTACCTGTCAAAACCAACATATTACATCTTTACTATCCAATTTAAAACAATACGACATGAAAGAAGCGGCCGTTGGACTAGAAAGTACCTGCTGCTTAATGGTGGCTTCGGCAGCTTCAACAACCTTCATAACCTGAAACAAGTTATCGTTGTTGTTGTTGTTATCAGTTGAATGACCAGGTTGATCACGCACATCGTAACCATTCTCCATACCCTACTTTTACACTCAATCCACTCCCCTCAAATATCAAAATCAAAACAAAAAAAAAATCCCAAATCAATCACTAAAAGGGCTCAAAACTTAATCTTCAAAGTACTTCCCAATAACTCAAAAACTCCCAAGAACAATCCGCCATCGATTTCAGCCCTTGCAAACACCAATCAAACTGAAATTAATATATCAACCGATCGATTAAGGAGTTGGAATCGAGGGGGATAAGGTGAGGAAATCGAATTGGAAATAAAGGGGAAGGGGTTGGTGTCGATGAAATTTGAAGAAATGGGTGAGAGCTTGTACAGAAGGATCAGTGAAGTTTGTGTTTCCATGAATGATTTTAGGGTTAGGGACGTGGAAAACTATTTTAGCAGAGCAACCATTTCTGAGAATTTTTAGTTTTAGGGATGTGGAAAACTATTTTAATTAAAATTTACACGTCTGAAAAAATATATTAATACTTAGCATGACACGTAGACTTCCGTTAGTGAAAACTAACATGAGGGACTACAGTTAGAAACGGAAAACTTTAATAGGACCAAACCTTGAAGAAAATATTTATAGGGACCAAACTTGAATGTTGGGTTATTTTCAGGGACCTAATACTTATTTAACCCTAAAAGTTATTTCACGTGAAATGCAAGGTACACTTTTTGATCTCCATTTTTCACTACAGTAATCTTTAATTGACTTGGGCGTTGAAGTGCTAACCATGCAGGTTCACCTCGTCGTTAACTTGCTCTTACCTTACAAAAAACACCTCGAAATAGGGGTTTTCACCGCCGTGAGCTTTTCCTAAATCACCGCAAACCCTAAGGCGCCACCCATACTAGCATATGAGTGTCACACGCTTATACTTTTTTTGCAAGTGGAGTGACCCCCACCATGGGGTCTCGGTAAAACTGACTTGGGTTTCATCTTTCATTATCACTAAAGAGTGATCTAAGCTTTACGAATAACACCATTGTTGGAGGTTTCGTCAGTGGGGGAGTTCCAGTTCCTCCTAGAAGAAATACGTCATACAGGTCCTGACTGCGAACCTAATATCCCCTTGCCTCTCCAAAACCATGCAGATAGGAGCAAACACTACTACAAAAAACCCATTTAACAACGGTTGAGAAAGATATATAATCATGCGGGCACATGCGTTGTTATGTAGAGTGTCGTTGTATATATGATACTTACAATCACGGCCCAATAACCGTTGTAATAAACTGGAAACTGCGCGCCCTATCACAACGGGTTTTCCAAAAGACCATTGTGATAAAAATAGTGGTCATAGGTTCGATTCTCAGCTGCGCTATTTTGATATTTATTTTTTTCTGGACAGCGCACGAGATATTATAACGGTTATGATATATAACCGTTGTTACATTTTCTGCAGAATTAACAAATATTATCCTGCTTTTATAATTAATCCCATTTTTTAACCTATATTATTGTTCACCCTATCACAGCAGAAAATACAACTCACATTTGTGATAAAGTTATCATAATAATATTAATTGTATCATATTCATAATATCACATAATTGCATCATATTCAATTGTAACGCAACAAACATCCTACAATTTATCAGAACAAACAACCTACAATTTACACATTACATAACATCACATAATTATAACTTCGTGTTTTGGTGTCTTGTCTATTGATGTCTTATCTCCTGGTGTCTTGATTCTAAAGACCTATGATTTCAAATAATTATACTTGTTAGTAAAAATACTTAGAAACTATAACATACAATTAATATATTATGAATAAAGAATAAATTACGTACTTGTTAATTTTCCCATATGCCTTCTTCATGATCGATTCGAATAGCATGCACGACATCTCCATCAACTTCATCATATGAGGTAGGAACTTGTGTTATGTAAGAAGGTGTGGACGGAGTATCCAGACTTCCATCACTAAGAGGAATGTGTTTTCCTCGGAGAACGATTAACCATTTCCTCGATATGTCCGATGGGTCGATAACATAGAAAACTTGTTTTGCTTGAGAAGCCATGATGAATGGTTCGGTCATAAAAGATTCCTTGCCAAGGTCGACCCAGGTGAATCCTAAGTCATCAATGTCTACACCATTACTATTATTGGGACCCCACTTGCATTTAAATAAAGCCACTTTGAAAATAACATAATCAATCTCCCAAATCTCATCAATGACATCATAAAATGCGGTAGTTGCCAATACAGGATTCTTTTCTTTCGAACTAGAGAAATACATCGATTCAGTTTCAACCATAACCCCACTATTTTGCATTGTACTACGATCTTTTTGATTTTGTAAAAAAGGTATAATGACCAATGTCGCATGCAGTCCAAGTAATGACACAAAATTTGGGCTCGTACGATAAACATTTAAGTATCTCAGATGAACTACGATCATTAGATGCACTTTTATTAAACCAATCTATGAATCTTTTGTTATGCTCTATCCACAACAACTTTTCACTCATTCGGGGATAGTTTTTCCTCAAAAGTCCTTTGTGAATATCTACGAAAGGTTGAACTTCATCTATATTATTCAATATGTAGAAATGTGCTTGAATAACTACATCCCGAGCCATTGACTTAACATTTAGACCTAGAATACCTCTTCCGTCTGTGTCAGCATGACGAGACTTTAAAATTCCTATAGAATCTGCGTCCGACAAATAGTTTGTACAAAACTCAACAGCTTCTTCTATGATGTACCTTTCAACAATCGAAGCTTCCGGTCGGTGATGATTCTTGGTATATCCTTTAAAGATCTTCATATATCGCTCTATTGGATACATCCACCTTAAATAAACTGGACCACAAATTCTGATTTCTCTGACTAGATGAACAAGTAAGTGAACCATAATGTCAGAAAATGATGGAGGAAAATACATCTCCAATTGACACAAGATTATGGCAGCCTCATATTTTAATTCATCTAATTTTTTGAAATCAAGAACTTTATTACATATGACATTGAAGAATAAGCACAATCTCTTTATAGTTACTCTCACATTTTTTGGTAGGATCCCACAAATAGCCACTAGTAGAAGTTGTTGCATCAATACATGAAAATCATGAGATTTTAAATTAATTAACTTGAGATCTTTCATTGATACAAGTTTCTTAATGTTTGATGAGTAACCTTGCGGAACTTTAATACCTTGAAAACACTCACGGCAAATTTTCTTTTCCTTTTTAGAAAGAGTGTGACATGCTGGAGGCAAATAAGTTCTTTTTCCTTTCTCTATTGGAGCCAACTGTTTTCGTATACCCATCTTCTCCATGTCAAGACGGCAAGTCTTACTATATTTAGTCTTGCCTGGAATGTTTAGAAGTGTGCCAATCAAACTATCACATACATTTTTCTCCACATGCATCACATTAAGACAATGTCTAACATCAAGACTTAACCAATATGGAAGATCAAAGAAGATTGACCTCTTTTTCCATATATTTTTCGCAACTGCCCCTTTTTCTTTTTCTTTCTTCCCAATGACAACATTAATGTGTTCCTGTCGATGATAAAATTCATCCTCGGTTGAAGGTTCATGAGCCTCATCAAACTCTTTCTCTCCATTAAAAGCCTTTTACAATCTACGATAAAGATGACTGGGTTTTAGAAATTTTCGATGCCCAAGGTAAACAGTCTTTTTTCCAAACTCAAGTTTGTGATAACAAGTATCTTCTTCACATATAGGACATACTCTATGTCTTTTGACACTATATCCAGCCAAGTTACCATAAGCAGGAAAGTCGTTGATTGTGCAAAATAACATTACACGCATCTTAAACTTTTCCCCAGAATACGCATCATCAACTTCAACGCCTTCATCCCACAAGAGTCGTAAATCATCAATTAATGGACTTAGATAAACATCTATGTCGTTACCAGGTTGTCGTAGTCTACAAATCATCATACTTAACAGTATATACTTGTGCTTCATACACAACCAATGAGATAGGTTGTAAATAGTGAGAAGAATAGGCCACGAAGTATAATTAGTGCTCAGATTACCAAAGGGGTTCATTCCATCGGTGGAAAGCCCAAGCCCAAGGTTTCTTGGCTCAACTCCAAAATCCAGAAACAACGAATCAATTTTCTTCCATTGCAACGAATCAGCTACATGGCGAATGTTTCCATCATGAGTCCTTTCATCTGCATGCCATCTAAGATTCTTTGCGTCATTTGAATTATCAAAAAGTATCTTCAATTGTGAAATTATTGGGAAGTACCATAACATTTTAGCAGGAGGATACTTCCTACTAACATTGTCATAGTCGTTGTCATCACCATTGTTGGCCTTCAGTTTATAACGTGACACACCACATTTCAGATATTGATACAAGTCTTCATACTCTTTCTGGTATAATATGCAATCATTAAGGCAAGCATGTATTTTGATATACTCCATACCCATTGGACACAATATCTTCTTGGCCTCATAGCAACGATCCGACAATTTGTTATATTCTGGTAACATTTGCTTTAGAAATTCAAGTAATTTCGTGAAACTTTTATCCGACCACCCATTTTTTGCCTTCAGATTAAACAGCTTTAACACCGCCGACAATCGTGTAAAATATGCGCATCCCTTATATAAAGGGGTGTCTTTATCACTACATAAAGTATCATAAATATGAGCATTCTTAAAAGAAGATTCCCCAATATCACGGAACATATCCTCTAGTTGATCTTCCATATATTC
Organism: Lathyrus tuberosus; assembly: GCA_022829125.1. Taxonomy (NCBI): domain Eukaryota; kingdom Viridiplantae; phylum Streptophyta; class Magnoliopsida; order Fabales; family Fabaceae; genus Lathyrus; species Lathyrus tuberosus. Next base: position 1,076,447 of record JALAZF010000323.1, on the reverse strand, counting down.
ATCTCCATCCACTCTTTTACTTTGTGACGCCTGACTTTCCTCTTTATCCACCTCACCATGCCACGTCCATATTATATAATTTTGACATATACCATCACAACAAAGGTGATGCAATATTTCTTTCTTTGTACCCTTTTTGATATTCGCGCAAGCAACACAAGGACAATAAAAGATACCATTATTGTTGGGAAGATGTTTATCAGCATATTCAAGGAATTCAAGAACTCTGTTCTCATAAACCAGACCTAATATATCAGCTTTCATCCAACTACGATCCATAACAACTTCTAAAATTTATACACGTATAATAATGTGAATGACACACCAAAACCTAATCCAAAAACTTAAGGATATGCATATGCAAATCTAAACCTAAAGCATATGAAACATGTACTCTCATACTGACTTGAGCATATACAACATAAACAAAAAAAAGGAATGAAGATGTTGAAGAATATCGTACTTCAAAGCTGAAGAATCTTATGCACGTAAGGAATAAAGATGTTGAAAAGTACCGTACTTCGAAGCTGAAGAATCAAATGAACGAAGAGGGTGAATATTTGAGCATATACAACATAAACCAAGAAAAAATGAATGAAGATGTTGAAGAGTACCGTACTTCGAACCTGAAGAATCAAATGAACAAAGAGGGTGAAGGTTTGAGCTCCAAATGAATGGATACGAAGAGGGTAAAGATTATGCCACCGATGTCGTCTATGGCTCGCTTATTCACCTAGGGTGTCTTATGAAAGAAATACAAAATAAGTTTTGTTTTAATTTATCAGTAAACCCTTTAATCACGGTTAGACAACCCAACCGTAGTGGAATTGTAAGTCCTCTAACAATGGTTGGTTTACTTCACCATTGTAAAATCGTTTACAATTTATTTTTTAAATAATGGACTTGAGTCCCCTAACAACGGTTGATTTACTTCACCGTTGTAAAATCATTTACAATTTATATTTTAAACAATGAACTTAAGTGACACACGCTTAATGTACTCTAAAAAATGGAAAAAATGTAGTTGCTAGGAATCAAAGCTTGCTACACATCATTTATTACTACAGTGTTTTAAAACAACCGTCATTAAATTACTATTTATAAATGCTACTCCCTGGGCGCAAAAATTTTAACCTATTACAACAGTGTATATGAATCTGTTGTAAACCTGGCGTTGTTGTTTGCGCATTTTGTAGTAGTGAAGGGGGTAGAATCGTTTTCTCTTATAATGACGCAGTTGGAGTCTACTCTTATGACAACAAACCCATAGTCATCACTATGCAATACGATAACTGAGATATCATGTGAGTCTTGATAGATTCCTAAAACTTAAATGATATCTTATTCCTAATCACCTTTCAGAATCTCCAACTCGGTCCTAACAACAATAAAGAATTATAGGGCTCGCTAATAGGCTTATCAAATGAACATGTGCAGGTAAGGAGCTACATAACCCTAGAAACAACATGCGCCAAAGAAGCAGATTCCAAGGCGATCAAAGTCAATTAACTTGTTATGGATTATAGGTCTACAAGGGCATATAAATATCAGTTATAGTATAAATATTGATCCTACAGAGACCAATGTCAATTACCGATATCTGTTACCGCTTTGTGCATCTAAGTCAATGCGAAAATATTTTGGTCGCTAAAAAGGAAAAATAAGTTGTTTTTGGAATTAATAAGAACGAGAGACCAAAATGCAATTCGTGTGTACCTATTGCACCCTTTAAGCTGTGTTTTATAGTTATAACAGGAAAGTATTTTCTTGCGCAAAATAATTAAAATAAAGGCGTCTCTTGCTTTCGAGTGTAAGACACCAAATTTCGACTTTGCACTTTATTCGACCGCTTTCGCGAGTGCGCGTTACAGCTTTGAAATCCTTTTTGGAAATTAATTAATTTTTACTTGAAAAGTTATTTTTAGTAGAAATTTTAATCTAAAGGCTTTGTCTGCTTTTGCGTGTTCGGAACCATATTTTAAAGTCATAGACGCTCGCTTTCGCGTATCCGTTTAAAAGTTTAAAATGACTTTTGAAAATTAATAATTTCTTAATTAATTAAAAAAGAACTTTCGCTGTATTTTAAAATCATTTCTTGAATTTTCTACAGACAGATGTAGCTTATCCTCTTTCAAGGAGAAATCAGTATCACATTATTTCAGCTTTCATTGTAAACTTTTGTCGTTAAAACTAGAAAATTCAAAATTAAAAATTATTCCTGCTAAATTTATAAATATTACAACTTAACAGAGTGCCGTCAGTACGACGGTCCTCACATTCCAGACTCGACAGATTTAGCCGGATATGTTAAAAAAGTAAAATATACAGTATTTAAATTTCATGTTTATGCTTGCAAGAATAATAATAAACAATTAGCAAATCATTATATTAAAATTGAGTAATAGGGGTACTCAACCCAAAAAAAAAAAAAGAATCAATCGCACATAACTAAGTGAAATAACTAATTGGGTTGTGACCCCAATTATCTAAAACTGAACCAACATGCCCCAAATGACTAGCTCAAAGCCAACTTCCAGTAAAAATCTTGGCTAACTCAAAAATATGAGAAGGCCCTTGGTGTCCTCTTTGAATAAAGTCTTATTTAAAATTAGTCAAATAGTCCAGGCAAAATTATAACCAAATGACGAACCTGATTTTTTCCTCGCAACAGTATGTTGAAAGCTTCAAAGTGTGATAACAGCGTAATATATACTTATTGTTCTAGGTCGGGCAAAATTCTAAATAACTAAGGTCCAAATTTATGATAATTCACTCTAGATAACCCAAGGTATAAAAGTCACTTCACGTGAAATGTAAGGTACACTTTCTGATATCTACTGTTCACTATAGTCATCTTAAATTTGAACTGATTTGGACGTTGGAGTGCCAACCATGCAGGTCCACCCTGTCGGGAGCTTGCTCTCACCTTAAAAAAACACCTTGAAATAGGGCTTCTCACCACCTGAGCTTTTTCTAAATCACCGCAAACCCTAAGCGCCACCCATACTAGCATATGCGTGTCACATATTTATACTTTTTTAGCAAGTATAATGGCCCCCACCATGGGCCCCAGTAAAACTGACTTGGGTTTCAACTTTCATTATCACCACCATTTTCTTTGCTTTCTCTCAAAAATGGCCAATGGAGATCTAAGCTTCACGATTAACACCATTGATAGAGGTTTCGTTGGCGGAGGAGTTTTAGTTCCTCCTAAAAGAAATACGTAATACAGGTGCTGACAACGAATGTAAATCCCCATGCCTCTCCAAAACTATTCAGATAGGAGCAGGGGGTAGAATCATTTTCTATGATAGTGACGCAGTTCGAGTCCACTCTTATGACAACGACCCTATGGTCATCATTATAAAATACGATAACTGAGATATCAAGAGAGTCTTGATAGATCCATAAAGCTCATATGACATCTTATTCCGAAGCACCTTCTAGAAGCTCCAACTTAATCCCGACAACAATAAAGCATTATAGGGATTGCTAATAGGCTTATCAAGTGAACATGTGTAGGTAAGGAGTCACATAACCCAAGAAACAACCTGAGGCACAGAAGAAAATTCCAAGGCGATCAAAGTCAATTACCCTGTTGTGGATGATAGGTCCACAAATACATAGAAATATCAGTTATAGTATAAAAATGTCAATTTCACAGAGACCAATGTCAATTACTGATATCTGTTATGACTTTGTGTATCTAAGGCGATGCGAAAATATTTTGTTCTCTAAAAAAGGGAAAATAAATTGTTTTTTGAATTAATAAGAATGAGAGACCGGAATGTAATCCGCGTGTACTTATTGTACCCTTTAATTTGTGTTTTATAATTATAACAGAAAAATATTTTCTTGCTCAAAAGAATTAAAATAAAGGCGTCTCCCACTTTCGCGTGTAAGGCACTAGATTTCAACTTTGCACTCTATTCAACCGCTTTCGCGAGTGCGCATTACAACTTTGAAATCCTTTTTGTAAATTAATTAATTTTTACTTGAAAAGTTTTTTTAGTAGAAATTTTAATCTAAAGGTTTTGTCTACTTTCACATGTTCGGAACTGTATTTTAAACACATAGACGCTCGCTTTCGCGTATCTATTTATAAGTTTAAATTGACTTTTTGAAAATTGATAATTTATTAATAAATTGAAAAAGCACTTTTGGTGTATTTTAAGATTAATTCTTGAATTTTCTACAGACAGATACAACTTCTCCTATTTCGAGGAGAAATTGGTATCACATTATTTCGGCTTTCAGTGTAAACTTTTGTCGTTTAAACCAGAAAATTCAGACTTAAAAATAATTCTTGTTGTATTTATAAATATTGCAACTTAACAGAGCACCATCAGTACGACGGTGTAGTGGTAAAAATTATGAGTATAAGCTATTGATTAACTTAACTAAAAACAAGAGTCTCCACCGCACTATGGAGATAAAGATCAACAAGTATGCTACTAACTCTCACAAGTGGAAAAGAATTACCATCAATACTATGGAGATAGGAGAATTACATCTCAACTATGGAAATGACTCATGTCTAAACTTTATGAAAAGTTTTAAAAGAAAAAGTGCACAAAGGCAAAAAAATGATTGAATGAGTTTTTGTATTTTTTAAGTCTTTTGAATATGGCCAAAGTATGCTTAAGATTGATTAGCATTTATTAAAAAAAGATTTTGGAAATGCACTTGACAAAGTCAAGGTTTATTATGAAAGTGGTTCTAGTTTGAAAGAAGAAGATTTTGAAAAAGGGAGAAGATTTTGAAAACTTAAGAATGGGGAAGAGATGAAGAGACTATCCTAAAGCATAAAATAAAATCTAGGGACAAAGAAAGATCTAACCAAGAGAAGATAGTAAGCCTCATGACATAAGTCAATCAAGAATTCCCTCCTTTGGATTAAGTCTCAAGCAATCCAAATAAGCAATAACAATCCAAACATTAGATGAAATCAATAATAACCAAGGTGAGTCTTCAAGAGAATCCTTACTCCAAGGGTACCAGATGAATCCAAGTAGGTCTTAAGATGTACTTCCAAGCCAAGGTCAATGTCTTAATTTTAAGTCCAAAACTCCATAATGCATAGGGTAGTAACATCAAGTTCACAAAGTAACCAAGTTTTTAATAATTTTGATATTTATTAATGTCTTAAGAGAAAAGAAAGTCCAAATGGACAAAATAAAAGAGCATAAGCATAAACATAAGTCTAAGTGACAAAGAGAAAACAATATGATAATATGATATGAAATGCTAAAATAAAAGCATAACGTAAATGACAAGTAAAGTAAAGAAATAAAAACAAAAGTTAGTGAGTTAGTGATTAGAAAAGATAGGCCAATTTGTCATTTTATGTAGAACACTCAACTAGACATCCACAAGCATGAAATACATTACAAAGAAAAGGGACCCAACTTGAATAAAATCAACAAGTATGCCACTAGCTCTCTTCGATAACAAAAGATCCAATCTATTTCACACAATACCATGGAGACTAGGAGGCTGACAATCTCACTTACAAAAATGACTTAGTTTCTGATTCGTGACAAATTTAGTGCTATATTAAACAATCGTAATTGGACTTATGTAGAAGTCACAACTATCTGAGGCTCGTCAATAATAATTTATGGGCTAATACAAGCTTGAGAAATGACATGTAAGTCATCCTCCTAAAGCTTGCCACATCAAAAAGAAAAAGAAGAGTGGTCTCATTTTAATCAAAGACTTTCATCAATGATCAAAGGCAACATATCACTACTATAAAGTGAAGTGAGTGATCCAAATGATCACTTCAACAACATGTTTGAAGTAATGAAGATTCTAACATCTTTGATCATCAACAATCCGTGATGCTAAAAATTTTCATCAACCAAAAGAAAAAAAGAAGAAAGGAGATGAAAAAGAGGCAGCATGAAACTGTAATACCCTAATATCCCACATGTCATTTGCATTTGCATACCACAAACAAGAGTACCAGTATCCGTGTGTTTTTATTTCTTGCTTTATGTTTGTTTATATTTACTAACCTCTAAATAAAATACCAAAAATATTTTGAAATTTTTTCTTGTTTCTTCTTCTCTGTGTGTTTAGGGTTTTACAGGGTTGTCAAAAGTAAGAGCATGACTTGGAGATAGTGTGACTATTCAAATTATGGTCAAGATCAGATGGAAGTTTGACCTAATCTTGGTCAAAATATCAAGTGTTTGCTTCAATTGCAAGTTATTTGCATCAGTGGGCTATTTCTCAGGCAGTGTGTATCTGAGGTCAAGTTATCTTGTGGTTATCGAGCAGTGATTCATGAGAAGTTTGGTTCAAATTTAGATCTATCAAGTTCAAGGTGTTGTTAGTTCTGAATTGGCAGCAATTTTGGTAAAACAATGTGGTACATCAAGATGTCTTGCTTGATGTCTTGACATGTGATTCTAACATTCTGCAGGTGGTGCGTTTTTAGCATTGCAGGATGTTGGGTAAGATGTCCTGACATGGTTAATCAGACATCAGTACAGATATGGCAGTATTACTGTCATGACAGTATGTCATAACATCTTGGTTCTGGCACAGCAGTTACTGCTGTTATATAACAGATGTTGAAGAAGATGTCATGACATCTTAGTTTGGTATAGCTGGTGTTGTTGTTTTGCTGTCATGTGATTTTTAATCAAGATGTCAAAGGAGATATCGCGACATCTTTGTCTGGGACAGCAAGTACTGCTGTTGTATATCTCTTGACGGATTTGATTTGATGAGATCTGTTTGGATATACCTCATCATTATACGCAGGTCAAGGAGATTTATTAGGAACAAAGTGTAGATTTAATTGAATTTCATAAAAAGGATCTTGGAGACCTTTTAGGAAACTATTTGGAGATTTGTTCCTATTTTTATGGAGAAGATCTTGCAGCTGAATTAAAAAAATGAAGATTTAAAAGATACATAAGATCCTGGAAATATTATGTATCCTTTGTGGAGCTGATTTATAGGTCTGGAAGATTCAAGTCAGAATCAAGAAGAATATTGAAGAGTAATGACTTTCTAATTATGGAGATAAATTAGGAAGGATTTGATTGAAGACCTATTTTGTAGGAGAATCTTTTGCAGATTTGTAGCAGCTGATATGCTGTGATTAGAAGCCCAAATCCAGTTGGGAAAAAGTTATAAATAGAATGCTTGTAACCTAGAATAAGCACGGGTCCAAAATGTAGATCATTAGGGTTTGTGTGAAATTGTGAGCCACTCTGGTACTGTTTTGTACTTAGAGTTGGACTGTTTAGTTGAGTTGTATTTGTCAATCATCTATGAGCTTTTAAGCAATGATGATTGTGTTTCTTTGAAGTGTGTCTTCTACTTTTCTGTAACTTAAGAGTTGTTGGAAATCAAGTTGTTGATGCAGTGGCTGAGGTGTTAACTGCTAGACATCATTGCGATGATTGGAAGTGAGATGGAGTCTCTTACCTGGGGAGGACTTAGGTAGAAGGGTCATTGGGTAGTGATTAAGTGAGTAGATCGTCAACGGGTGTGTTGGCTGTAGGGTCTATGAATTGGTACTACTAATAGTGGACTTCCTTCCTGGCTTGGTATGCCCCCAAACGTAGGTTGTTAGACCGAACTGGGTGAACAATTCTTGTGTATACTTTACTTTTCAGCAACTTCTTTAATTATATATATCTTGTATATGTTGTTGATAACAGACCAGATGTTTCAACATGTTATGTGACATCTGGGACTGCTATACCAGAATTTCAATTGGTATCAGAGCGGGCATCCTATTCGTTTTTCTGGGTGAGATCCTAGGGAAGATACTTTCTGGTTCATGTGCAAGGAAGATAGCTGTGCTGAAAAGTTGTTTGAACTTGGTCAGTTCATATGTTGCTTGAATGGTGCTTGAAGTGGAGGATGGACTATTCATGACAGGGTGTGTATTGGACCTGTTTGTTATCCGGCTTGTAGCTTTGGTGGTGAGCTGCTGTGTGGTTTGATTTATTTTCAAACGTATGTTGACCTATTGCACATGGAGTGTTGTGTTTGTGCAAAGGTTATTAAGTTTTGCCTGAAGGTTGTTGAGGGGTTTTCTCTTTCTGTGTTCCACTGCTCATGTATCTGTTAGAAAACTCCTAGTGGTTTGTGTGTTGAGGCTGCAACACTCTGTTCTCCTTTGAAGGTGTATCACATGGTGTGGTGATACTTGAGGATATCTTCAACTAGCTTGTTAGAGTTGCCAAAGATACTTGAGGTTCATCCCAAGTTCACTCATAAAGGCACTTTTATATGAGTTTGTTGAAAAGAGATCTAGAAGCAATTTATTCTTACTTTCAACCCTTAAAGGCCAGTCTCTGGGCTTTGATAAAAGATCTCTTGGTGTGTTGTCCTACCAGATGGTAGAACATCAAACCAGCAGATTGTGCAGAATCTTGTTGGATAAAGGTATGGCATAACAGATGCTTGGGGGGACTAAACAAATGTGTTCTGATCACATCTACTTGGAAGCTACTCCTGGCCTGGAAGAGGAGCCATCTGAGTTGTGTGTCTAAGAAGTTTCTTTCAAGAAACATGTCTTAGATAAGCGTGTTAGATTAGTATATTTCTGATCCAAGTAAGTAGGAGTACAAAGGTTGTTGCTTTGTGGAGGTTAAGCTCAAATGTCAAGGACATTCTCTTTGAAATCTGGAAGTTCCTTCTGATCTAATGGGCCAGATGTATGGAATCTTGTTTATGGCCATGGAGCAGATTCTATTTGAAATGAGTTATATGTTGTAGCGAGTGATCTTTGGATGTGGTTGCGAAGCACGATCGCTCTGGTACTACAGCTCGATTCATTTTTTATCCTATTAAAGCTGATGAAGGAAGGGAAATAGATGTCTCCAATTAACCCTGCTTGCATACTGAGATTAAACAGTCAAAACTGTTGGTTTACAGATGCTACAAAGATTCGGGGTTTCTCCTAGGTTATTTTGTTGACAAGGGGTGCTTTAGGCTATCGGTTAGGATGTTAGGACGAATGTATGGGAGTATGGGATTTTGGGTTTTTGTTTAGAGTGCTCGCTAAGATTTTTTCTTTCAATCTTATGCCTACGTATTCCCGTTTACCGAAACAGGGAAATCAGAGCGATCGTAGTTCCTCCTATTCTATGGGAGGAAATGGTTGTTTTGGTGTCTTGTTCAAAGCCCAAGACGTGAAGCTAGAGGGTCTATTTGTATCTTGTTCAAAGCTAAAGATGTGAAGCTGAAAGTGTTGACCTTAGAGATAATTTGTCATCTCTAAAGGGGTCTGTTTGTCACGACCGTTGGGTGACTGACTGTAAAGGAGGATTACTTTAACCGGGATTTGTGAATCCGACAATGCCATAATTTCCTTTATAGGGGATTTTAACCTGAAGGAGAAGACTTTAACTCAGTTTAGAGCAATGCCATCTTTCCTTAGGAATTTCTCATACTAAAAGAGGGACATTGGCATGAATGTAAATAATCCAGAGGATTGCCGCTTACAGCGATTAGATGAAGGGGAAGGAGTTGTTGATGTTTGTGTATTGTGAACGAGGCACAACTTTGATGCTAAAAGGTTGATTGGATCAACCAGTGATTTTCTTATACAAAGCCTAAGAGGAGGCTAATATGTGTCTCGTACAAAGCCCGAGAGAGAGGCTAAAAGGTTTGACTCGACGATGGAGTCTTTTGGTATCTCGTACGAAGCCCGAGATGAAGGCTACTTGACTTAACAAGAGAGTTTTTTGTATCTCGTACGAAGCCCGAGATGGAGGCTAAAATTTGCTTGGCTCAATAAGAACCTTTTTGTATCTCGTATAAAGCCCGAGATGGAGGCGAAAGGGTGATTGACTCAACGAGGAAGTCTCTTATGTGTCTCGTACAAAGCCCGAGAGAGAGGCTAAACGTTGTCTGACTCTGCTGGGGAGAATCATTGTATAAAGCCCAAGAGAGAGGCTAATTTCACGGGAGAAGGATCATTATACAAAGCCTAAGAGGAGACTGTTGTAACTGTTTCAGTTGAGTGACAGGTCCAGTATGCTGATTTAAAGAGAAAATCAGTTCTTATATGAGCAACACTGTACCCAGGGATTTTTGATGCGAGGATCAGGGTTATCTCCTGTTCTTTAAGGAAACGGGAAATCCAAAGGGTATTGAGACTCTCCGAGTCTACGGGTTTCCTTCCTATTTAACGAATGGGTCACTTGAGAATGTCTTAAAGACTCAAGGAAATTAGACTGTCCAAGTCTAGAGTTTCATCTTTTGTACTATGCTTTGAGAAACAGTAGTAGACTCTTTGAAAGCACTGTTCTATGCAGATGCTTAAGTTCTATTCCTATACCTCTAGGAGGTCGTCGGGACAATTTGTACGAAGCCCAAGAGGAGGCTGGAAACTTTTAAGAAGCCGATCGGTCCTTGCACGAAGCCCAAGAGGAGGCTATCATTCCCGGAGGAAGAGATCATTATACGAAGCCTAAGAGGAGGCTGTGAATACTTCTAAGAAGCCGATGGGTCCTTGTACTAAGCCCAAGAGGAGGCGAGGTTGCTTTTAGGAAGCCTGTGGGTCCTTGTACGATGCCCAAGAGGAGGCCGATGCTTTTAAGAAGCCCGTGGGTCCCCAAACCCCGAGAAATTCAAGACAGGCTATTCACGAGGAATAGATCAAGCCAGGAAAGTTCGAGAATTTGGAAGAAACTCAAAGATGCCATTCACGGAGAATACATTCATCTCTGGGAGTAGAGTTTCTTGACAATTCCTAATGAGGAAAGTCGAAGAGAAGACTGTATCTGGTGATCCTATTGGGGATCTAGTTGTCTATTTCTACGAATAAACGAAACGGCGTCACCTAGTTCTAGACGTAGTTACCGGGGAAAATCTAAATATCTATACTATTATTACACAGTTGATATGAGTTTATGAAAGAAGACTTACAGCGAAACAGCCCCACAATACAGTTATATGCATATGAAAGCGGTAAATGAAAGCGTATAAACACTTACTCGGTTGTAGAGCTTCCATGTTGTTTGGTTAGTTGTTCAACAAAGAAAGATTGAAAATAACAGTATATTCAAAATCAAAGGAGAAAGTGCTTTGAAAAAGAAAGATTTGGGGCTTACAGCTCAAGGAGAGGCACATGGTTTTTATCAGTGAGCGCACTGTTGAATTTGTACAAAGGGACTTGTACAAGTGACTGAGGCTCAAAAAGGTTTTCTGTACAAAGGGATGGGTCTTACACTCTAATGGAGGCCCAAAAGGTTTAAAGAAAAAGAGTGGGGCTTATAACACGAGGGTAGGCCCAGTTTGACTTTTCGTTTAAAACTGGCGATCGCGCCGAGGTTTTATTTTAACGCAGAGGGGCTTATACAATATCTGAGGCCCACAATGTTTTGGTCAAAAAAAAGGATTGGGTCTTACACTCTATTAGAGGCCCAAAAGTTTTGAATGGGTCTTATAGCTCAAGGAGAGGCCCAATTGGTTTTTTTAAAAGGCGACGATTGCGTCGTTTATTTGAAAATGTACAGAGGGAATTATACAACGAATGAGGCCCAAAAAGTTTTCTGTACAAGGGGGTTGGGTCTTACACTCTAATAGAGGCCCAAAAGGTTTTAAGAAAAGAAATGGGTCTTACTACTCGAGGGTAGGCCCAGGTTTGTTTTGAAAAGGCGACGATCGCTCCGTTTGTTTTTGATGGTATCGGGATTTATACAATATACTGAGGCCCAAAAATGATTTGGTCAAAAAAAGGATTGGGTCTTACACTCTATTAGAGGCCCAAAGTGTTTTGAAAATGATTTATGAGGGTTGAATTAATCCAAAAACCCTAATTTATTTTCAAAAATGTATTTAATTGAATAAAAATTCAATTAAAATGATCAAAATTGTTTAACATATGGAAAACAAATTGTGATCTTGGATTAATGCTTCAAAAATTAAGTATTGACCTACAAAATAATTAGAAAGCATTAAAAGTTGCAAAATCAAGGTTGAAAAAATAATTTAAATGTCAAAAACAATTAAAACATTAATTCTTTGCAAAAATATCAATTATATAAAATAAATAATATTTTTGGGATATTTTGGGAAAATAAAATATTTTAACATTTTTGTGAATTATTAAAAAAAGAATCAACTCAAAGTCATTAAAACTCAGAGAGAAATTAATTTTTGAATCAATTAAATAAAATCACAAAATTCAAATATTCAAATATTGGAAAATGGCGCCAAGAACAAAGGCAAGAACACGCGCATTTTTCAGTTTTTCCCAGATTTGCATTTTCTCTCCAATCTCACTGAATACTTAATCATATCATGCAATCCACATACCAATCAACTCGTTTCAACCCGACGATCATGTCTATGGTATTTAATTTCATTTAAATTAAACATATAACAAGAAATCATGAAAAATCCTCAAGAACCCTAATTTCTGCATGAAGGCTAGGATTTTTGATACACGATTCAAACAATGCAATTAATTGAGGGGAAACATTCCATGCATGATTATGAACATATGGCCAAATTATTGGGCAGCAAAAATTGCATGGATCATAGAGTTAGAAGAGTTCATGCTTACCCCTTGCAGCTGGTGATCGTGATTTGTGTTGGAGGTGTTACAGCTAGGTTCCAATGATCTGGATAGCTTCCCTAGGTGCCATGGAGTGTGTATGAATGCTTGGAATGGATTGAAATGGTTTGGAGCTGAAGATGGTACCTCAACTGCAAAACTGTCAAGAACTTGAGCAATTGGCTGGTATTTTTTGAAATCTGTGTTCCAGATGTTATGTGAGTGTTTGGATCACTTCTATATGATGTATGTGAGGTGTGTGAGTGATTGGTTTGATTGGAAAAGCTCCCAAACTCAAAACCCGATAGTGACTTGCCTTAGAAGGAAAAATTAGAGTGAAAGAAGAGATTTTGAGGAAAGCATCTGTTTGATGGCTTTGGTGTACTCAAACTGATCACAATTGAGCTCTATTTATAGTAGAGCAAGTTTGTTTTGCAAGGAATAGTGAATGGAAACTGTTGAGTAGGTTTGGCTAATGTTGGCAAATGAAAATCCAAGTCTCCTCTAGCCATTGACTAGAGGTTAGGGCACAGACTGCTGGTTCCCTTGGTCTTGGATAAGTCTTGACTGAATTCAGTTGAGAATGGCTCAGTCCATGCCACCTTGATGCTTCCATTGAATGCTCCAATCCAAAATTGGAGTCTTGTCCCTATTTTGGCAATTCTAGGTTCAACATGCTATTTCTTATTCCAAAGACTTTGGAGGCTTGGCTCAGTGATTGTCCCCTTTAGATTCAATCCTCAGAGGTGTCCAAGTGGATAGGAGCATTTGGATTTGGCTGTTTTTGGCAAATCAAGCAAAAATACAAAATCTGCCTTGCCTTGACAGATTTCAACAAGGCAACTTGCCAATGTTATATCTCATGACTCAAATTGAATTTGGTAATGTTCTTGGTCATTTTGGAAAGCCCTTACATGATACAACAACTGTTTGAACATGCTTGGTTTTGATTTCTTTTGAATCCAAGTGAAAAATCCCCCTACATTTGGCAAAAAGTAGGGTAAAATCTGACTTAGTGAAATTTTCACTAAGTGTTGGAACAAAGTGACTTTTCTTGATTTGATCACTCCATAACTCAAAATCCATGAGGAATTTGGACATAGGTCAGTATGAAGCTTTTGTAGAGGGCAATGAGATCTACAAATCAAGCTTTGAATGGGGAACAATGGCCTTGTGGTTTAGGAGTTATGGTCCTCCAAAGTTGGCACATTAGTGTCACTTTTTCCATAACTTCGAAATTTTTCTAAGTTTTTATGGTTACCCCTTTTACAAGTTATCCCACTTTCTTTGATTTTTCTTGATGAATGATGATTCAAATCATACATTAACATCATTTTAGGGTTAAAAATCCATTTTGGTGAAAAATCTCAAAAAGTCAAAGTTGACTTTTGTGCACATTTGACTTTTTATCAGATGAATTCCAAACTGTGCAATTCTTCATGAAATCACGTCCTTGACCTAAATCAAACTTGATGGACATGTTCCATGGGTGTCATAGGGTATATTGATTCATGTCCTTGGGCTTGGGAGCATGCCCTGGTCAAAAGTCAAAGTTACAGTTGACTTTCCTCGCGAAACCCTAATTGTGGTGCAGATGAAATTGAGACTTGTTGCTCAAGCTTCTTGGATTAATCCATTGTTCCAAATGGATCAATATGGTATATTAAAGACCCTCAAATCCTCCTTTGAGGTCTTGGCTCATGTTTTGTCCCAAAAGTCAACTTAGGGGTGAATTAGGTCTAGAAACCCTAATTCCTGTTTTTTGATGAATGCATCCCCTGAGGCAAAATTGACTTGATGATTGGGTCCATGAGGTCCCATGAAGTATATTAGGTTATGTTTTGGATCATTGGCTTGTGCCTAGATGAAAAATTTTCATTTGGAGGCCCTGGTCGACCAAAACCCTAATTTGGTGACATTGTCGATCTTGAGACTTGATCCACCTAGAAGGGAGCAGCCTTGTGCTTGATCCTTAAAGTGGGAGTCCTTTTGATCCATTATGGACATGTTAGAGGCTAGACAAGTTAAATATCATGTCATTCCTTGATTGATCCTTTGTCTAAGGCTCTGAGAGGGCTTAAAACCCTAATTTTGATTGTAGTGAATGCTCAACAACCCTTGAGGCATTTGATGAGGCATGATGGTTCATCCATATTGTGATGATGATTTGCACAATGATGGGAAATCTTAGTGGTCAAAATTTGGGGTATGACAGATGCCCCTATTTAATCTTCTTGGACCCGAAGGTGTGAATGGTGAAGGTATTCGGGCATTCGGGGTGCAAGAGGATTAAATATCGGAATACCCGAAATTTTGACGGCGTCTATGAATGGTAATACACGCATTCATCTTCTTTCGCTAAGCAATGATGCTTAGAAAAGGTAAACTTCCCCTCGATCCTGGTCTTCAGCCAAGGAACTGGTCTCAGTTTCTGATTTAAACTTCCCCTCGATCCTGGTTTCCTACCAAGGAACTGGTCTTAGTTTCTGATGTAAACTTCCCCTCGATCCTGGTTTCCTACCAAGGAACTGGTCTTAGTTTCTTTCGTCAATAAACTTTATTGACAAGGGACGCTATTCGTAGCGGCTTTCCTTCAAACTTCTCGCCGAATTTTCCTGGGGAGATGCCATTTGAGTGGAAAAAGTTTTGATGTCAGACTTGCTGGGGAACCCAGTCATCTGAGTTGTAGGGGTGCATAAACTTCTCTGTTTGGAGACGCAATTTGTCGAATCTACTGGGGAAAACGAGTCTCTTGAGAGACTGCTTTCGTTCGGGGTCTTTACATCATACTTTTCTCGGAGATCTTCTCGGAGAAATGCCATATGATGTGATCCAATTTTGAGGTGCCGATGACCTTTTCATCAGTGGGTTTTTCGGAGAAAAACTGCCGTACTGCCGAATCTCCGATTTAGGAGGCTTTCTCTCAGGATTTTCTTTAATCCGGGAAAACAAGGATATCATCTTCAATGGCGAAGAGTGATGTTAACTGAGGGCTTTCTGGTCTTTCAGAGGTTCAAGTTATCAAAGTGGTCGAGGACCCAACTTCAATCCAGAAATAAACTGGAGGAGAGAGATTGTTCAGACGTAACACTTCCTGACGAGGAAAGGGCTGACAACTCGATTGAGAGGACTTTTATCACTAGGGGACAAGACCGAGTAGAGTGATAGTGATGCAATATGACTGTGAATGTAAATCAATAATGCATGATGCATGTATGTATATGTTGACAAAACTGACGCGACATACAAACTAAAAAATGAACATGAGTGGATACTCGGCCACTGCGGGGGACGAAGAGGTACCACTGGGTTCAAAATAGCAATTTTGCCTTGCTTAGGAGAGATAGTCTCTGTGGGGAACACCGTTGGTCGGGCTCAGGAGATGAGAACTCGACCGAAGTGTGTCAGACGAAACAAGGTCTCTGACACAGTTAATCCCTTCATTCAGGCGTACTGGCGTAGAAGGAGTACTTTGATTCCGTACTTTGAGGTTCGATTACTTCTGGAGAAGCGGCCGATGTTCTTCTGATGTTCAACAGTCAAAAGAAATTGCCGTCTTTATTAAAAAGCAGAAAAAGTTTTAACAAGTAAATTCATTTTTGTTTTATTTCAAGAATCGTTAATCATGTTAACAACGTCGTTCTGTAAAGCTAAAATAAATAAGAATTACAAACAAAAGCACAAGGGCTCAAATTTTATTGATAAAATGGAGATCAGCCAAACGCGTGATTCCATTGAGTATTTAAAAAGTTAGAAAATGGTAATTTACAGGGAAAAGGGCTACGTTGAAACATAACGACCACTATCCTTCTACCAACTTTGAATTCGGGGCATCCTGAGCTTCTGTCGAAGATGACCTTGACTGGAGTTTTCCTCCGATGGATGGTGTAACTGCTACTGAGGGACCTGCCTCTGTTGAACATAGTTACTTGCCATTATCCCTAACTTTTGCCTGAATTGTACTGTGATGTTTCCAATCCACCAGGATGTTTTTTTTATTTTGTCTCTAAATTTTGCCTGGACCGCCCTTTCGGGGTTTCAACCCACCGAGACGTTTTTTTAGGTGAAGTATTTCTTGACTACATCAACATTCGTGGGGTAGGCAAATTCCTCTCCGTCCATAGTTGAAAGTCTCAAGGCGCCGCCTGAGAAAGCTTTCGTGACCACATAGGGACCATCATAATTCGGAGTCCACTTGCCCCGAGAATCAGTGAGAAATGATTGTATCTTCTTGAGCACAAGGTCTCCTTTCCTGAAGACGCGAGGTCGGACCTTTTTGTCGAACGCCTTTTTCATTCTCTGTTGATACAGCTGACCATGGCATAGTGCCGTGATTCGCTTCTCCTCGATCAGATTCAGTTCGTCCTATCGACTTTGACACCATTCAGCTTCGGTGAGCTTAGCTTCCATCAATACTTGGATTGACGGGATCTCTACTTTTATAGGGAGCACTGCTTCCATGCCATACACTAGAAAGAAAGGGGTTGCCCCTGTTGAAGTGCGGACAGATGTGCGATAACCGTGAAGATCAAAGGGTAGCATCTCGAGCCAGTCTTTGTAGGTTGCAACCATCTTTTAAACGATCTTCTTGATGTTCTTATTGGTCGCTTCTACCGCTCCGTTCATCTTGGGTCGGTAGGGAGATGAGTTATGATGTTCAATCTTGAACTATGTGCACAACTCCTTCATCATCTTGTTGTTCAAGTTAGATCCATTGTCAGTAATGATCTCGCTTGGAACACCATAACGACAGGTGATATTGTTTTTGATAAATCGGACCACCACTTGTCGGGTTACATTGGCGAATGACGCTGCTTCGACCCACTTGGTGAAATAGTCAATGGCTACCAGGATGAACCGATGTCCGTTTGAAGCCTTAGGTTCAATCATGTCGATTCCCCATATGGAAAAGGGCCACGGGGAAGAAAGAACTTTGAGATGTGATGGCGGTACATGAATTTTGTCGGAGTATATCTGACACTTGTGACACCTCCTCATGTACTTGTAGCAGTCAGATTCCATGGTCAACCAGTAGTACCCTGCTCTTAGAATTTTTCTCGCCATTGTGTGTCCGTTGGCATGAGTGCCAAAGGATCCTTCATGAATTTCTTTCATCAGCATTTCTGCTTCTGGTCTGTCTACGCATCGGAGCAAGACCATGTCAAAATTTCTCTTATAGAGAGTGTCACCGCTTAGGAAGAAGTTTCCAGCCAATCTTCTGAGGGTTTTCCTGTCTTTTCTTAGTGCCCCAGGTGGGTACTCTTGTTTCTTAAAGAAGCATTTGATATCGTGATACCAAGGTCTGTCGTCTAGGACTGCTTCAATCGTGAAGATGGAAGCGGGCCGTTCATGGCGCATTATGTTGATCTTAGGTAAGTCGTTCCATTAACCTACACTAATCATGGAAGAGAGAGTGGCTAATGCATCAACCATGTGATTCTCCTCACGAGGGATATGATGAAACTCAACTCTGTTGAAGAAGGGTAATAACCTTCTTGCATAGTCCTTGTAAGGAATCAGTCCTGATTGGTATGTGTTCCAATATTCTTTTATCTGATTGATAGCCAGGGCTGAGTCGCCGTATACATCCAAGTTTTTGATCCTTAAATCAATTGCTTCTTCGAGACCCATAATACAAGCTTCATATTCGGCCTCGTTGTTCATACATTTGAACGTAAGTTTGGCAGTGAAAGGAATGTGGGTACCCTGAGGGGTAATAATGATTGCCCCAATTCCATTTCCATAATGATTAACTGCTCCGTCAAAGACAAGTCCCCATTGGGAACCTGGTTCTGGCCCTTCACTGGGTAACGGTTCATCGCAATCTTTCATCTTTAGATACATGACATCTTCGTCTGGGAAGTCAAACCCGATTGATTCTTGATTGTCAATCGGTTGATAAGCCAAATGATCGGCTAAAATACTTCCCTTAACGGCTTTCTGAGCGTGGTACTCTATGTCATATTCTGATAACAGCATCTGCCAACGGGCAATCCTTCCCGTGAGAGCAGGTTTTTCGAAGACATGCTTGATTGGATCCATTTTGGAGGTTAACCAAGTAGTATGACGAATCATGTATTGGCGAAGACGTTTGGCTGCCCAAGCCAAAGCGCAACAAGTTTTCTCGAGCATCGTGCACCGAGTTTCGCAGTTGGTGAATTTCTTGCTCAAATAGTAAATGGCAGACTCTTTTCTTTTGGTTTCATCTTGTTGGCTAAGTACACATCCCATTGAATCCTCTAGGACTGTGAGGTAAATGATTAGTGGTCTTCCTTCCACTGGAGGTGATAGAATCGGGGGATTCAACAGATATTCCTTAATACTGTCGAAGGCGGTTTGGCAATCTTCTGCCCAAACGCAGTCCTGGTTCTTTTTGAGTAATTTGAAAATCGGTGCACATGTGGCGGTCATGAGGAATATGAATCTAGAAATGTAGTTCAAACGTCCCAGGAATCCTCTGACTTGTTTCTCAGTTTTCGGAGAAGGCATTTCTTGAATGGCCTTGACCTTGTTAGGATCAACCTCAATTCCTTTCTGGCTGACGATGAACCCTAGTAATTTCCCTGAACGGACACCAAAGGTGCACTTGTTGGGATTCAAGCGGAGTTTGTACTTCCTCAAACGCTCGAATAGTTTCGACAGGTGGGTCACATGCTCCTCTTCTGTCTTAGATTTTGCAATCATATCATCGACATATACCTCTATCTCTTTGTGTATCGTGTCATGAAACAAAGTAGTCATAGCCCTTTGATAGGTCGCCCCGACATTCTTTAAACCAAACGACATCACCTTGTAACAAAAGGTACCCCATGGGGTAATGAACGAAGTTTTCTACATGTCTTTCGGTGCCATTTTGATCTGATTATAGCCCGAGAATCCATCCATGAAGGAGAAGACTTTGAACTTTGCTGTATTGTCTACCAGCATGTCAATGTGTGCTAAAGGAAAGTCGTCCTTTGGACTAGCCTTGTTCAGATCTCGGTAGTCGACACACATTCTGACCTTTCTGTCCTTTTTCGGAACAGGTACGATATTGACTAACCATTGAGGATATTCTGACGTGGCGAGGAAACCCGCCTCAATCTGTTTCTGTACCTCCTCTTTGATTTTGATGGCCATGTCCGGGTGAGTGCGTCTCAACCTCTGCTTTACTGGCGGACATTCTGATCTTAACGGTAAGTGATGTTCCACGATGCTGGTATCCAACCCTGGCATATCCTGATAGGACCAAGCGAATACATCGGGGAATTCTTTGAGAAGCTTTATCAAACTCTCTTTGGCATTTGGACTGAGCAGTGCCCCAATCCTGATTTCTTTTCTCTCTTTTTCTGAACCCAAGTTTACCGTTTCCAACGGCTCTTTGTGAGGTTCAATGGACCTTTCCTCTTGTCTGAGTAGTCGGGAGATCTCTTCTGGAATTTCGTTGTCAACTTCTTCTTCAGCCCCAAATACCGGGAACTCAAAGTTGGGAGAAGGCATCGGATCGTATGTTTCAACGGGGTTTAAAACAAGCAATATGCATGACGTGATGATTCGCGTTTAGAAGAGATAGAGAAAAATGCAAGTGTGTGCAGTGTTTTATTTTTATTACAGCTTGTTTTTATTATTGAATTGTTTTTTAGGATTACCATTTTCTGAAAAACGAAAATAGAAAACAACAATTAATGCGGAAATCACAGAACGACGTTATTTTATTAATGAACAAGTCGATCCTTGAAACTACAGCCCTAAAAATAAAACTCTGTCGCTTTGGGCGAAGCGAAGAGGGATATTTACAGAAAGCGAGCCCTATCAAAACATCCGTTTCACCTGGGCAGGGTGAAAGGTTAAAAGATGGCAATTACTTTGACTGATGATCGACCTTCAGAACCTCGCCGACAACCCATTGGCGGCGAACTCCTGGGTGAATCACAACGTCTGGCACCTTCCTTGATTTGTCTTCAGAAATGACGCTGATTTCATCATTGGAATCTGTCTCCCAGGCAGAATTGTCGTAGGAGAATTCCTCAATTGTATTTTGCATAGTATTTGTGCTCTCAGCTATATCTCCCCATCCAGTAGGCTGGATATCTTCGAGCCTGATACGAGAGCTTTCGGGAGCGGTGTACCTGACCATATAGTCGTATTTTCCACTTGGTTGTCCCAAGGTGTCCCAAACTTCTTTGGAACTGGAGGAGTCATCTCTCTCGATGACTTTGACCTCGGGAAAAGCAAAGTTGATGAATTCAAGTCCTGCAAATGTTGCGAATTCATCTTCATGTTGAGTAGTTTCTGAATGACCTGAGTGTTGATCCCATGACATGGTGGGGACACAGGTATTCTGTTCAATGATGGTCAGCTGATTTTCATTGTTCGGCTGACTTTCTTGCCCCAAATCTCCTGGATAAGGTTGCCACATTGGCAGACCATCCATTGGGCCATAGTAGTTGTAGTCAAAGTTGTCTTTCATCAGAGTGTCTTCCTCTAATGAATTTGGCAGAGCATGACATCCTTTCGGATCACAATCTCCATATATCATTTCGACATCTGACCATGGTATAAATCTCGGATTCTGTGCGGGATAGCAAAATGGCGTAGGCACCTCTTCCTGAGACATATAACCGTCCTCGTTAAGGTAGGACTTCCATTCTTCATCTGTGTCAGAGGGATCTTCCTCATTGATAGCATGTACTGCTTGAGACACTGGGTGAAGAAAACCTCCACTGTGGAAGAAGTTTTGAAGGGGATGAAGACTTTCATCGTTGGCAGCTGTGTGGGTACAGGTTGCAGAAAAACCAAGACCCTTCTTTGTTGTATTGCCAGTAGGAATGACAAGCTGTCCCCATCCTGTCGTATCGGTACTCTCGACCGCTTTGATAACATCGTTGTATGAAGAAATGGAAGTTCCTTCTTTGAACTGATTTTTCTTGCTCACCGACAGTGCTTGGAACTGAGTTCCAATAACCTCCTCGGGTTCTATACCAGCAGATGATGACAAGTTACTCACCAGCAAGGCCTGCTCCCCGCAGACCATGATGAGTTGGCCGTTCTGGATGAACTTTAGCTTTTGGTGGAGGGTGGAAGTAACCGCCCCAGCCTGATGTGTCCAAGGTCTTCCTAATGAACAACTGTACGTTGCCCGGATGTCCATGACCTAGAAAGTGACTTGGAAAGTGTGAGGACCGATAGTTATGGGAAGATCAACTTCGCCGATAACTGTTTTTCTGGATCCGTCGAACGCTTTGACGACGACCTATCTGATTCTCATCGGAGGGCCTTTGAATGATAATTGCATCAAAGTGGACTTCGGCATAATATTCAGGGCTGACCCCGTGTCTACCAGTACGCTGGCTAAAGCATCGTCCTGGCAGTTAACTATGATATTGAGTGCCATGTTATGACGACGACCTTCTTCAGGTAATTCCTCATCACTAAATCCCAAATTGTTGCAGGAAGTGATGTTAGAGACAATACTATCGAACTGTCTAATTGTTACATCCTGTTCCACAAAGGCTCGCTCCAAGGCTTTCTGTAGAGCCTCCCTGTGCGCTTCTGAACTGAGTAATAGTGATAATACCGAGATCTTTGAAGGAGTTTGTAACAGTTGATCAACAATGTTGTATTCACTCCTTTGGATGAGCTTCAGCATCTCATCATTATTTTTCGAAAGGTCGGGATTACTGGATTGACCGACTGGTAGATCAGGAGTTTCCGTATGAAGTTCCTTTTCTTTGTTAGCTTCCCCAACCCCTCGGTTGAAGATTCTACCACTCCGTGTTACTCGACTGATGTCTGCAATGTTCACAACGGAGGGTAATGGAATTTCCTTTCCATTTTCAATTATCGTTGCACCGTATTTGTAAGGGATTGCCTTAGCTGATTCATACGGTAATGGTCCCGACAGATAGATGACTACGGGAGTCCTCCGATTTTTCTGACCATCATAAGTAATCTCGATCTGTTCCCGGTTAGGAACTTTAGATTCGTCAAGTAGAGGGATAATGGCAAAAACATCCCTGGTCCTGTGATGACCAGAGATCGTGACAACATCCTCAACTTGATCGGCAAGGTAGTTCGGCGTCCAGTTGATGGGCCCGAAACCTGGATATGGACGAATTTCTCCACGATCCACCTGACCCTGAAGAGCTGCTCTCACAAGGTAACACCCTTGGTTACTTTCCGAACAGACGCTACAACGGTCATAATTGTGTGGTGGCACCTGGCCACACCCACTTTGAATACAATGTAACCTCACTAGGTTAGCTTCCACAGATCGGACATCCTGACTCTGACGCCGAGTAGGACTCCTGTTGCTGATACTAATTTGCTGAGTATCTTCATCCATATAAATTGGCATCCACCAGTGATTTAACAAGTGCTGAAGTGCCTCCTGGACAAGGGTACAACCTCGATTGTTTTCGTAACCCGCTTTACAACTTTGATAGTCATGTGATATTAAGAATCCGAGTCGGACCTACTCAGCATGTAACTCTACCAGGTTGGTATTCATCACGCCAATATCGAAGATCTGAACCATATTGATCTGATAGGGATTCCTATCATGGTAGTCTTGGATCTATCCTAGATCCATCTGACGCTGGAGGGCCTCTTGTATGAAAGAGCATCCCTGTTTGTTTACCGAGCAAATCAGATAGGAACTGTAATCGTGCCGGGGCAGATTATGATACTGGCTTTGCCTTGAGTGCATCGCCACCAGGTTGGCATTCATCGCACGGATGTCGTGGTTTTGAATGATGTTAGAATTCGCGTAGACCATGTTAACCCCACGAACTCGGTGCTCTTGGATCCATCTGAGATCCATTTGTTCCTATAGAGCTGCTTGCACTACCGAACATCCTTGATTGTTTTTAGAGCAGACATCACATTGATGATAATTATGAGGCGGCACATGGCCATATCCACTTTGTCTACAATGCATCTTGACCAGATTGGTCTTTAACAAGAGTACATTGTGAATTTGATAGACATTGTTAGACTCTCCTTCAATCAAATTGACTGCAACCTTCTCATGTTGAGGCAGCGGGTTCGTGAGAACATTAAGATTTGTATCCTTGAAGGATAAGACCCCGCTCCTAACAAGTTTTTGCACGTCGGACTTGAAATTGAGACAAGTCTCTATGTTATGCCCTGATCCTCCTTGGTGGTAAGGGCAAGTTTGATCCACCTTAAACCAGAAAGGCAGATTTTCTGGTACTGTAAGAGGGGACTTAGTCTGGATGTGCCCCTTGGCCAGTAGTAATGGAAACAGCTCTGCGTATGACACGGGTATAGGATCAAATCCTGGTGGTCGTGTTGTACGGTTGTTGTTATATGGAGGATGAGCCTGCTGAAGAGGCTGTTGTGTCCTTTGCTGATCAGGTTGGCTCTGCGCAACCTGAGGTTGATACGTAGGCGCGGTGCTGATAGCAGAAGTTACAGCTGCTACTGGTTGGTACCGTCGCCTTTGCTTTCCAAGAGAGATATTCCCAATATCTTGCTCTTTTTTCTTAGGGAGAGCACTACCGTATTTTTTAATACCGCTCGTCGATCCAGTGTCTTTTACCAAACGTTCTTCTCGGATGGCTTCCTCAAGACGTACACCCATGCCCACCATCTCGGTGAAATCACTGGGTGCACTGGCAACCATTCGGTCATAGTAAAATGAGCTTAAGGTTTTTAAGAAAATATTTGTCATCTCTTTTTCCTCAAGAGGTTGACAAATTTGAGCGGCAATCTCACGTCACCTTTGAGCATATTCCTTAAAGGTTTCCTTGTCCTTTTGCGGCATCGATCTGAGTTGATCTCTGTCGGGTGCCATGTCCAAATTGTATTTGTATTGTTGGACGAAGGCAGTGCCAAGATCTCTGAATATGCTGATCGTGGCACGGTTTAAACCCATGTACCATTTGAGTGCGACACCGGTTAAACTATCCTAGAAGTAGTGAATCAGTAGGTCCTGATTCTCCATCTGAGCTGACATCCGCCGAGCGTACATCACCAGATGGCTTTGAGGGCAAGAGTTACCCTTGTATTTTTCAAAGTCGGGCACTTGAAATTTATGCGGAACTTTCACATTGGGGACCAAGCAGAGGTCTGCGGTGTCCTTTCCAAATAAATCCTGACCGCGAATAGCTTGCAGCTCCTTCTGCATTTCCAGAAACTGCTCCTGGAATTCATCCATTCTGTCGAACAAAGTTTCCTTTTTACCAGAAGGTATCCATGGAATCTGTCCTTCCGGGACAGTGTGCACCACAGGGGGTGGTACCGTGACTACGGCAGGGAATCTTGGCGTTTCCCGAAGTTTGTAACCTTCAGGAGTCTTCAGTATGCCCCTGGCATCTTCGCTTTCCCGAAGTTTGTAACCTTCAGGCCCAGCGGCTTCTGTTGAGATTCCCTGATCTTCAGTGATCGGCGGAACATATCCTTCTGGGATATAGTTAACAGGCATGCCCCAAGGACGATCTTTCGGCATTTGATACCTAGGATCATACTTCTCCATGATGGGCGTTGAGGTGATCTCTGAGATCACAGTTCTTTGTAGCTGAGCTTCTGCCATGGCTTGTATGTCGTTACGAAGCTTTCTCATATCCTCTCTCAGAGCGTCGATCTCTTCCTTCAACTCTCTGTTTTCTTCCTCAAGATCATCCATCTTTTTCTGACGATTAGCCCGAGTATTATACGAATGAGACAGTTTGACTCTAGAACCGAGACACAAACGTGAGATTCGTAGGTAAGAAGAATTCGTGATGTGAGAATGATGAATGCAATGATTATATTAATTGTTCTTTTTTGGTTTAATCAAAATAAACTTCGACAATTAGATTGCAAATATCAAACAGTGGGGAAACCCCTTTTTATTGAATTCAAAGGATTACAGAAATGGAAATACAGTAGATTGCAAGGTGCAGAAACAGAAACCTAAGCTAATGGGTCCCGAGTCCTCTCTGAAGAGAAATCGAGTGCTGACTCCGGTACTTTCCTTTTCTTTGACCGGGGCTCTTGGGCCGTTGTCGGGTTGTCATTCCTTTGCCAGGTGAAAGGAGTGAGAAAATTCCTTTGGTCATCTTGATTCTCTACAGCATGTTGCTCCAAAATTTCAATCAGAGCATCCTTTTCTTTTAGTAATTGCTGTATTTTGATGCACTCTATGTTGAGGGTGCGGTACTTGTTCTTCCAAGACCTTCTCTCATTTTGAACTTTGTTGAGAGTAACCTGAAGCTTTTCAGTTTCCGTCATGAAATACATGTCAGATTCCCTTGGCGGAAGAATTTCGTAACGAGGATAAGGCATTTAGCTTGAGAGCTCTAGTTTGTACCCAATGGAGATAAGGCTCCACCGAGACACAGTCCGGTTTTCCTAGAGACTCTTGTCCTTTCTTATGAACGTGTTTCCAAGCGTGCACTATTTCCATCTTTAGTGCTCTGTCGTTTTCTCCTTCCTTGAAGAAAAGACCTTCCAGATGAACACCCCGTGGGACGTGTCTCATCGGGTATCCAAACTGATGGCGAACCAACACCGGATGATAGTTGATTCCTCCTTTAGTTCCTATGAGGGGTACGTTGGGGAAGTTTCCAAAACAATCAATGATTCTGATTCCATCATAGATCCTATTACACCAATCTATATCAGAGTTGGTAAGAGACATGATCTTCCGCGACCAACGTAAGGCACTCTTGCAATCCCAAAAAGCAGCAGACTTTGGCAAGTGGGAGATAAACCATTTGTAAAGCAAAGGTACACAACATGTGATCTCCCATCCGCTGTACAAATTTCCCAAATGTACAGAATGATATGCATTTGCGAGCAAAGTCGGCACAGGGTTTCTAATGAGAAAAACCTTAATAGAGTTGATATCGACAAAGTTATTGATGTTGGGAAACAAAAATAACCCGTAGGTGAGCAAGACAAAGACGCTTTCAAAAGCAGTCACGTTTCCTATACTGGAAAAATACAGGGCCTTCTTTGTCAAGAACTGGGCTGGCAAACCTTGGATGCCACCCTTAGTGGTTAGGTGAGTCCTAACCTCAGACTCGTCCAAATGAATTGCTCTTGCAATGGTCTGATTCATTGGAATTTCTTCCAGTCCAGAAAATGGAGCTCGATCAGTAATGTGTAGATCAATAAGATAAGAATACTCCTCCAGCGTTGGTGCGAGCTGGTAATCTGGGAATGTGAAACAGTGATAAACTATATCATAAAACTGAATGAGCGCATCCATGATTCCCTCAATCACATGGACTCTTAACAGTGGTAGCAGACCTCCGTGTTTGGCTCTGAAAGCCTCTTGGTTTGTGATTATCCTTGCTAACCTTCTCAAATCCTCTAGCTTTGGAACCTTGAAGGTATACCTATGGGTTCTCCTTCTACCGAAATCCATTAGTGCAATCCTTTTCTCTAATATTTGCAATCACAGTCTTAGTTTAATTTGAAAAAACAGAGAGACTAGAAGAGAAATTTTTTCTTGTTTTAATGTTTTTTAAATGGATGCATGAATGCAGCACACAAAAACATAGGAAAAACATGGGGTCAAAGGGTCGTTGTCATGAAGTCAAGGCTCTACCAATCACCAAAGGTTTATACTAGGGTGATTTTTGTACCTGTACTCATTATCATCAGCTCCTCCCAGGAAAGCAAAACAACAAGCGGATCACCAGCGAGTTGTACAACGATCTTAGAGTAAGTGTCATTCACCGAGAATAGATCACCAGCCTTAAATGAGGGTAGTATCACGTAACAACTATTCCCGATAGTTTCCGCACTACAAAAGGGTTTGGCTCCTCAGCTTCTCAGACATCACAATCGGCCCATTGTCTAGGTGAGAGAATGGGTTGCATTGGTCAGCCTCCACTGAGGTTGATGGTCGACCTCGTCGCCATTGCTTATCTTAAGTGTATACTCAATCTTTCCACATGCGGTATCACACGCATTCCCATTAGCAGAAAAATAAACACGTATAGCAATTAGGAAAAGCAGTATATATATTTGTCCTAATCATCCTAGACCTTTAAAGCTATGAATCCTAAATTCCTGACAGAAAATGGGTTCCCCGGCGGAATTACCATCTTGTGGTTTCATTCCAAATTAACGGCGTTTTGACCTAAGATCCTAATGAAGTCAAGGTTTCTACCTAGGGGACAAAAACGAGAACAAAATCCCAAAAGAGACCTGCGTTTTCCCCAGCAGAGTCGCCATTTTTCTGTAGCGAGTGATTTTTGGATGTGGTTGCGAAGCACGATCGCTCTGGTACTACAGCTCGATTCATTTTTTATCCTATTAAAGCTGGTGAAAGAAGGGAAATAGATGTCTCTAATTAACCCTGCTTGCATACTGAGATTAAACAGTCAAAACTGTTGGTTTACAGATGCTACAAAGATTCGGGGTTTCTCCTAGGTTATTTTGTTGACAAGGGGTGCTTTAGGCTATTAGTTAGGATGTTAGGACGAATGTATGAGAGTATGGGATTTTGGGTTTTTGTTTAGTGTGCTCACTAAGATTTTTTCTTTCAATCTTATGCCTACGTATTCCCGTTTACCAAAACAGGGAAATCATAGCGATCGTAGTTCCTCCTATTCTATGGGAGGAAATGGTTGTTTTGGTGTCTTGTTCAAAGCCCAAGACGTGAAGCTAGAGGGTCTATTTGTATCTTGTTCAAAGCCCAAGATGTGAAGCTGAAAGCGTTGACCTTAGAGGGAATTTGTCATCTCTAAAGGGGTCTGTTTGTCACGACCGTTGGGTGACTGACTGTAAAGGAGGATTACTTTAACCGGGATTTGTGAATCTGACAATGCCATAATTTCCTTTATAGGGGATTTTAACCTGAAGAAGAAGACTTTAACTCAGTTGAGAGCAATTCCATATTTCCTTAGGAATTTCTCATACTAAAAGAGGGACATTGACATGGATGTAAATAATCCAGAGGCTTGCCGCTTACAGCGATTAGATGAAGGGGAATGAGTTGTTGATGTTTGTGTACTGTGAACGAGGGACAACTTTGATGCTAAAAGGTTGATTGGATCAACCAGTGATTTTCTTATACAAAGCCTAAGAGAAGGCTAATATGTGTCTCGTACAAAGCCCGAGAGAGAGGCTAAAAGGTTTTGACTCGACGATGGAGTCTTTTGGTATCTCGTACGAAGCCCGAGATGAAGGCTACTTGACTTAACAAGAGAGTTTTTTGTATCTCGTACGAAGCCCGAGATGGAGGCAAAAATTTGCTTGGCTCAATAAGAACCTTTTTGTATCTCGTATAAAGCCCGAGATGGAGGCGAAAGGGTGATTGACTCAACGAGGAAGTCTCTTATGTGTCTCGTACAAAGCCCGAGAGAGAGGCGAAACGTTGTTTGACTCCGCTGGGGAGAATCATTGTATAAAGCCCAAGAGAGAGGCTAACTTCACTGGAGAAGGATCATTATACAAAGCCTAAGAGGAGGCTGTTGTAACTGTTTCAGTTGAGTGACAGGTCCAGTATGCTGATTTAAAGAGAAAATTAGTTCTTATATGAGCAACACTGTACTCAGGGATTTTTGATGCGAGGATCAGGGTTATCTCCTGTTCTTTAAGGAAACGGGAAATCCAAAGGGTATTGAGACTCTCCGAGTCTACGGGTTTCCTTCCTATTTAACGAAGGGGTCACTTGAGAATGTCTTAAAGACTCAAGGAAATTAAACTGTGCAAGTCTAGAGTTTCATCTTTTCTACTATGCTTTGAGAAACAGTAGTAGACTCTTTGAAAGGACTGTTCTATGCAGATGCTTAAGTTCTGTTCCTATACCCCTAGGAGGTCGTCGGGACAATTTGTACGAAGCCCAAGAGGAGACTGGAAACTTTTAAAAAGCCGATCGGTCCTTGTACGAAGCCCAAGAGGAGGCTATCATTCCCGGAGGAAGAGATCATTATACGAAGCCTAAGAGGAGGCTGTGAATACTTCTAAGAAGCCGATGGGTCCTTGTACTAAGCCCAAAAGGAGGCGGGGTTGCTTTTAGGAAGCCTGTGGGTCCTTGTACGATGTCCAAGAGGAGGCCGATACTTTTAAGAAGCCCGTGGGTCCCCAAACCCCGAGAAATTCAAGACAGGCTATTCACGAGGAATAGATCAATCTAGGAAAGTTCGAGAATTTGGAAGAAACTCAAAGATGCCATTTATGGAGAATACATTCATCTCTGGGAGTAGAGTTTCTTGACAATTCCTAATGAGGACAGCCGAAGAGAAGACTGTATCTGGTGATCCTATTGGGGATCTAGTTGTCTATTTCTACGAATAAACGAAACGGCGTCACCTAGTTCTAGACGTAGTTGTCGGGGAAACTCTAAATATCTATACTATTATTACACAGTTGATATGAGTTTATGAAAGAAGACTTACAGCGAAACAGCCCCACAATACAGTTATATGCATATGAAAGCGGTAAATGAAAGCGTATAAACACTTACTCGGTTGTAGAGCTTCCATGTTGTTTGGTTAGTTGTTCAACAAAGAAAGATTGAAAACAATAGTATATTCAAAATCAAAGGAGAAAGTGCTTTGAAAAAGAAAGATTTGGGGCTTACAGCTCAAGGAGAGGCCCAGGGTTTTTATCAGTGAGCGCACTGTTGAATTTGTACAGAGGGACTTATACAAGTGACTGAGGCCCAAAAAGGTTTTCTGTACAAAGCGATGGGTCTTACACAATAATAGAGGCCCAAAAGGTTTAAAGAAAAAGAGTGGGGCTTATAACACGTGGGTAGGCCCAGTTTGACTTTTCGTTTAAAAATGGCGATAGCGCCGAGGTTTTCTTTTAACGCAGAGGGGCTTATACAATATCTGAGACCCACAATGTTTTGGTCAAAAAAAAAAGGATTGGGTCTTACACTCTATTAGAGGCCCAAAAGTTTTGAATGGGTCTTATAGCTCAAGGAGAGGCCCAATTGGTTTTTTTTAAAAGGCGACGATTGCGTCGTTTATTTGAAAATATACAGAGGGACTTATACAACGAATGAGGCCCAAAAAGTTTTCTGTACAAGGGGGTTGGGTCTTACACTCTAATAGAGTCCCAAAAGGTTTTAAGAAAAGAAATGAGTCTTACTACTCGAGGGTAGGCCCAGGTTTGTTTTGAAAAGGCGATGATCGCGCCGTTTGTTTTTGACGGTATCGGGACTTATACAATATACTGAGGCCCAAAAATGATTTGGTCAAAAAAAGGATTGGGTCTTACACTCTATTAGAGGGCCAAAGTGTTTTGAAAATGATTTATGAGGGTTGAATTAATCCAAAAACCCTAATTTATTTTCAAAAATGTATTTAATTGAATAAAAATTCAATTAAAATGATCAAAATTGTTTAACATATTGAAAACAAATTGTGATCTTGGATTAATGCTTCAAAAATTAAGTATTGACCTACAAAATATTTAGAAAGCATTAAAAGTTGCAAAATCAAGGTGGAAAAAATATTTTAAATGTCAAAAACAATTAAAACATTAATTCTTTGCAAAAATATCAATTATATAAAATAAATAATATTTTTGGGATTTTTTGGGAAAATAAAATATTTTAACATTTTTGTGAATTATTAAAAAAAGAATCAACTCAAAATCATTAAAACTCAGAGAGAAATTAATTTTTGAATCAATTAAATAAAATCACAAAATTCAAATATTCAAATATTGGAAAATGGCGCCAAGAACAAAGGCAAGAACACGCGCGTTTTTCAGTTTTGCCCAGATTTGCATTTTCTCTCCAATCTCACTGAATACTTAATCATATCATGCAATCCACATACCAATCAACTCGTTTCAACCTCCCGATCATGTCTATGGTATTTAATTTCATTTAAATTAAACATATAACAAGAAATCATGAAAAATCCTCAAGAACCCTAATTTCTGCATGAAGGCTAGGATTTTTGATACACGATTCAAACAATGCAATTAATTGAGGGGAAACATTCCATGCATGATTATGAACATATGGCCAAATTATTGGGCAGCAAAAATTGCATGGATCATAGAGTTAGAAGAGTTCATGCTTACCCCTTGCAGCTGGTGATCGTGATTTGTGTTGGAGGTGTTACAGCTAGGTTCCAATGATCTGGATAGCTTCCCTAGGTGCCATGGAGTGTGTATGAATGCTTGGAATGGATTGAAATGGTTTGGACCTGAAGATGGTACCTCAACTGCAAAACTGTCAAGAACTTGAGCAATTGGCTGGTGATTTTGTGAAATCTGTGTTCCAGATGTTATGTGAGTGTTTGGATCACTTCTATATGATGTATGTGAGGTGTGTGAGTGATTGGTTTGATTGGAAAAGCTCCCAAACTCAAAACCCGATAATGACTTGCCTTAGAAGGCAAAATTGGAGTGAAAGAAGAGATTTTGAGGAAAGCATCTGTTTGATGGCTTTGGTGTACTAAAACTAATCACAATTGAGCTCTATTTATAGTAGAGCAAGTTTGTTTTGCAAGGAATAGTGAATGGCAACTGCTGAGTAGGTTTGGCCAATGTTGGCAAATGAAAATCCAAGTCTCCTCTAGCCATTAACTAGAGGTTAGGGCACAGGCTGCTGGTTCCCTTGGTCTTGGATAAGTCTTGACTGAATTCAGTTGAGAATGGCTCAGTCCATGCCACCTTGATGCTTCCATTGAATGCTCCAATCCAAAATTGGAGTCTTGTCCCTATTTTGGCAATTCTAGGTTCAACATCCTATTTCTTGTTCCAAAGACTTTGGAGGCTTGGCTCAGTGATTGTCCCCTTTAGATCCAATCCTCAGAGGTGTCCAAGTGGATAGGAGCATTTGGATTTGGCTGATTTTGGTAAATCGAGCAAAAATGCAAAATCTGCCTTGCCTTGACAGATTTCAACAAGGCAACTTGCCAATGTTATATCTCATGACTCAAATTGAATTTGGTAATGTTCTTGGTCATTTTGGAAAGCCCTTACATGATACAACAACTATTTGAACATGCTTGGTTTTGATATCTTTTGAATCCAAGTGAAAAATCCCCCTACATTTGGCAAAAAGTAGGGTAAAATCTGACTTAGTGAAATTTTCACCAAGTGTTGGAACAAAGTGACTTTTCTTGATTTTGATCACTCCATAACTCAAAATCCATGAGGAATTTGGACATAGGTCAGTATGAAGCTTTTGTAGAGGGCAATGAGATCTACAAATAAAGCTTTGAATGGGGGAACAATGGCCTTGTGGTTTAGGAGTTATGGTCCTCCAAAGTTGGCACATTAGTGTCACTTTTTCCATAACTTAGAAATTTTTCTAAGTTTTTATGGTTACCCCTTTTACAAGTTATCCCACTTTCTTTGATTTTTCTTGATGAATGATGATTCAAATCATACATTAACATCATTTTAGGGTTAAAAATCCATTTTGGTGAAAAATCTTAAAAAGTCAAAGTTGACTTTTGTGCACAGTTGACTTTTTATCAGATGAATTCCAAATTGTGCAATTCTTCATGAAATCATGTCCTTGACCTAAATCAAACTTGATGGACATGTTCCATGGGTGTTATAGGGTATATTGATTCATGTCCTAGGGCTTGGGAGCATGTCCTGGTCAAAAGTCAAAGTTACAGTTGACTTTCCTCGCGAAACCCTAATTGTGGTGCAGATGAAATTGAGACTTGTTGCTTAAGCTTCTTGGATTAATCCATTGTTCCAAATGGATCAATATGGTATATTAGAGACCCTCAAATCCTCCTTTGAGGTCTTGGCTCATGTTTTGTCCCAAAAGTCAACTTAGGGGTGAATTAGGTCAAGAAACCCTAATTCCTGATTTTTGATGAATGCATCCCCTGAGGCAAAATTGACTTGATGATTGGGTCCATGAGGTCCCATGAAGTATATTAGGTTATGTTTTGGATCATTGGATTGTGCCCAGATGAAAAATTTCCATTTGGAGGCCCTGGTCGACCAAAACCCTAATTTGGTGACACTGTCGATCTTGAGACTTGATCCACCTAGAAGGGAGCAGCCTTGTGCTTGATCCTTGAAGTGGGAGTCCTTTTGATCGATTGTGGACATGTTAGAGGCTAGAAAAGTTGAAGATCATGTCATTCCTTGATTGATCCTTTGTCTAAGGCTCTGAGAGGGTTTAAAACCCTAATTTTGATTGTAGTGAATGCTCAACAACCCTTGAGGCATTTGATGAGGCATGATGGTTCATCCATATTGTGATGATGATTTGCACAATGATGGGAAATCTTAGTGGTCAAAATTTGGGGTATGACATATGTGTGTACCAACCACAGGATGTGCAGCTATTGGATGGGAGGATGAATAATGCCCTTAGGAGTTCTTAGTAGTTAATAAAGGAGAGTCCTTAATCTGATGATGGAAGAACTCGAAGAAATGTCAGACATAATGTCTTGACATCTTTGTATTGAGAATTTATTTTTCTAAATATTTCTGGTGGTGTTTCTCAAAAACAGGATGAAGGTTGTTTACTCAAACTTGATGTCACTATCAAGTCTATGAGAGCATGAAACTCTTTTTCTAGTGGAAGAGAAACTCAAAGGGCTGTGCACAAAGGAGATATATTAACCTAACTGGTTGACCCGTGTCTTCATTGTTGGAATGTTATCCAAACCATCTAGGATGAGTATTTCAGATTTGTGTTTGGAGCAAGGAGGAGTTGGTGTCTGCTTTGGGACCAAAGGATTATGGTTCCCTAGTATCTGCATGAGAAGATTCTTCTTAAGCTGAAGTTCAGTTATGTGGCGTCCTCACATAATGGAACATTTTTTTGAGGATTGAAGGGCATCCTTGTAGGTTGAAGTGTTGGGAGAAGCATATTTTTTTTAACAATCTGTTTGTGATGACCAGTCAATGTTTATTTTTGCTCCAGAAACCTGTTAGAGGGAATATCCTCTTTAGGTGCAGAAGGATGGCATCCAACATCTCAAAGTCAGACAGAAGGTATGAACATTATAAGTTTGAAAAGAAGATTCTTGAGATGTAGAGTATGGAGGTTCCTGCATGTGTGTATGATCTGGTTTTGAAGGTTGGTCAGCTACTGTTGGTTGATCTTCTTATGTCCCTTGCAAGAGTTGTGTGTGGATTACTATGGTTGCTGTCTCCAAAGCCATAGTAAATGTTTAAATCCATGTGATTTAGACTGATGTTGGAACTAATGTTGAAACATCATTTCAGTTCTTTGCTTCCTCAGCCAAGGAAGTTTGTTTAGCTCAGGGTGGAGTGAAAGGTCAAGACACTGACCTAATCTGGAATGATTTTGTGGTGTGAATGGTTGTCATGATGGTTTCTCATCAGCAGATGCCTGATGTGTGCAAAAGAAGAATGTCAGACCAATTTTCCTACCTTGTGTGAGAAGGTAGTCTTATCTGACTAGTGATAAATACTTTGACGGGAGCTAAGTATTTGTCTGTTGTGAGTATGCAAGTCTGCAGTCTGAACTCTTTGCTTCAGAGAGGGTGTGCTAGTTTATTCCTCTCTATGGTGTTCAGGTGTTTAGGTTAACCTGAATAAGCTGCTCTGGCTGTGTTTTGTTGGGAGCTTCTTGAAGGACTTCTACGTGCAATGAGTCCTTCGAATGTGATGGAAAGCTGGTTAAATTTGTAACATCAAGATTGTTGATGGTTATATTTGGAAGATGATTGAGATTGTACACTTGGAGTTGGATGCTCAAGCATTTTTGTCAGAAAAGGTGTTTCTGACTATATGGATTAGAATGTGGAGAGTCTGATCTTGGTTTTAGTAGTATGTTCTGGCAAAGCATGACTACTATTTTTGAAGACCTCACTAGTATCATCAACTACTAGTGGATGTAATGGCAAAGGAAGTGTGTCAGAAGAGGTGATTTGATCAGAAAGTTTTTTAAGAGCTGTTCTTTCTGTTGAAGAGATTGGATCTTGTCATACCCCAAATTTTGACCACTAAGATTTCCCATCATTGTGAAAATCATCATCACAATATGGAGGAACCATCATACTTCATCAGTCTCCCCAAAGATGGGCGAGCATTCACTACAATCAAGAATTAGGGTTTCAAGCCCTCTCTGAGTGCTTAGACAAAGGATCAATCAAGGAATGACATGATATTAAACTTTTCTAACCTCTCAAACATCCACAATGGATCAAAAGGACTCCCACTTCAAGGATTAAGCACAAGGCTGCTCCCTTCTAGGTGGATTAAGTCTCAAGATCGACAGTGTCACCAAATTAGGGTTTTGGTCGACCAGGGCCTCCAGATGGAAATTTTTCATCTGGGCACAAGCCAATGATCCAAAACCTAACCTAATATACTCCATGGAACCTCATGGACCCAATCATCAAGTCAATTTTACCTCAGGGGATGCATTCATAAAAAATCAGGAATTAGGGTTTCTTGACCTAATTCACCCCTAAGTTGACTTTTAGGGCAAATCATGAGCCAAGACCTCAAGAGAGGGTTTGAGGGTCTCTAATGAACTATATTGATCCATTTGCAACAATGGATTAATCCAAGAAGCTTGAGCAACAAGTCTCAATTTCATCTGCACCACAGTTAGGTTTTAAGAGAAAAGTCAACTGTAACTTTGAATTTTGACCAGGACATGCTCCCAAACCCTAAGACATGATTCAATATACCCTATGACACCCATGGAACATGTCCATCAAGTTTGATTTAGGTAAAGGACATGATTTCCTGAAGAATTGCACAATTTGGAATTCATCTGATAAAAAGTCAACTGTGCACAAAAGTCAACTTTGACTTTTTGAGATTTTTCACCAAAATGGATTTTTAACCCTAAAATGATGTTAATGTATGATTTGTAAAAGGGGTAACCATAAAAAACTTAGAAAATTTTCTAAGTTAAAAATAAAGTGGCTTGGGTACTAACTTTGGAGGGTCATAACTCCTAAACCACAAAGCCATTTTCTCCCATCCAAGGCTTGATTTGTAGATCTCATTGCCCTCTACAAAAACTTCAACTAGACCTAATTCCAACTCCTCATGGATTTTGAGTTATGGAGTGATCAAAATCAAGAAAAGTCACTTTGTTCCAACACTTAGTGAAAATTTCACTAAGTCAGATTTTACCCTACTTTTGGCCAAATGTAGGGGGATTTTTCACTTGGATTCAAAAGAGATCAGAACCAAATATGTTCAAGCAGTTGTTGTATCATGTAAGGGTTTTCCAAAATGGCCAAGAACATTACCAAATTCAATTTGAGTCATGAGATATGACATTGGAAAGTTGCCTTGCTGAAATCTGCCAAGGCAAGGCAGAATTTGCATTTTTGCTCGATTTGCCAAAATCAGCCAAATCCAAATGCTCCTATCCACTTGGACACCTCTGAGGATTGAATCTAAAGGGGACAATCACTGAGCCAAGCCTCCAAAGTCTTTGGAACAAGAAATAGCATGTTGAACCTAGAATGGCCAAAATAGGGACAAGACTCCAATTTTGGATTGGAGCATTCAATGGAAGCATCAAGGTGGCATGGACTGAGCCATTTACAACTGAATTCAGTCAAGACTTATCCAAGACCAAGGGAACCACAGCCCTATGCCCTAACCTCTAGTCAATGGCTAGAGGAGACTTGGATTTCCATTGGCCAACATTGAACAAACACCTGCTGCAGTTGCCATTCACTGTGGATCCCAAAACAAACTTGCTCTACTATAAATAGAGCTCAATTGTGATCAGTTTGAGTACACCAAAGCCATCAAACAGATGCTTTCCTCAAAACCTCTTTCTCTTGGCAAAAATTCCTTCTTTAGCAAGGCAACTTTGAGTTTTTGAGCTTGAGAGCTTTTTCATCACAATCAATCACACACACACCTCATATATATCATAAGTAAGCTGTGAAAACTATTACAAGTGACCTGTAATCACAAAGTCACAAAGTCACCTCTCAAAACCTCAAAATAGGCTTTGTTTGCATTTTTCAAGCCATGTCTTGATTCAGTCACTTTCCAAACCAGATAAAACCTCAAACACACTCCAAATATCATCCTTGAACTATCCCAAATGGTTCCCCTCATCTGGAACACCATTTGAGGGAGTTGCTATTTTGGTCACTTTTAACCCCTTTTGCAAGAAAGGGACTGTTTGTGTTTTTTCAGGTACCAGTTAATTCCAATCATCCTAAAAGCTTCTAAGGGATCATTTGAGTGTGTCTAAAGCATCAAATCATTTCTGGAACAAGAGGTTTGACAGATTGCATAAAAGCTCCAAAATCTCAAGAAAGAGGTAAGCCTCACAACTTGGAATCTTTCAAACATGCAATGCTTTTAAGTCCATTGATCATAAACATCTCATACATGTTGTATATGTTGTGTTTGAGCTAATCACCATGTAATCCATGCTTGTACCAAGTTGTAGCATAGAAAATGCATTTATAGGTCATTTTCAAAACCACTATCGGGTTTTGAGGAGGGAGTGTGATCTGAAAAAACTACCACCACCATTGGATTCCTTATGAAATTATGGTCCAGATGCATATAAATTTTGTCTCAAACCATTAAGAATTGAGAAAGTTATGACCTTTACGTTTCTGAGCCAAAAGTTGCCAAAACTTGCATTGGGCCAGGCCTAAAACCAAGTCATGCCTTGTATATTTGGTGTTTTGTTTCAAACAATGGGTGTATCACCACTCCAGTGGTAAGGCGCG
Source organism: Lathyrus tuberosus (assembly GCA_022829125.1). Taxonomy (NCBI): domain Eukaryota; kingdom Viridiplantae; phylum Streptophyta; class Magnoliopsida; order Fabales; family Fabaceae; genus Lathyrus; species Lathyrus tuberosus. The sequence goes on along the minus strand of JALAZF010000323.1, from coordinate 1,038,329 downwards.
CGCCTTGTAACCTTGAGGTCTTGGGTTCAAATCCCACCCATGTCATTTTGTGTTTTTTCACATTTTGCCATTTTTTCCAATATTTTCATGGTTTATTAATTAATTGGAAAATTAATAACTCTTTCAATTTTAATTATTTTTGATTGGTTCTTTTTGTAAAAAAATCACAAAAATGTTGAAATATTTTATTCCACAAAAAAATTGAATTTATATTATTTATTTAATATAATTAGTATTTTTGTGAATAAATTCATTTTTATTTGTTTTTAAACATTTTAAAATGAATATTCATCTTGAAAAATCAAGACCAAATAGGTTTTAATATCTCTTGTGATTTATACCTCATTTTTCAAACCTTAAACAAAAATCACAAGTGGTTTAGTCAAACCTATTTGGTATTTTTCATTGATTTTCTTTAAATATTTACTTTTAAAGAATAAAATTAGGGTTTATTTGATTTTCACTCAAACAAATAATTCAAAACTTTTTGGGCCTCTAATAGAGTGTAAGACCCAACCCCTTTTAACCAAAATCACTTTGGGCCTCAGATATTGTATAAGCCCCTCTGCGTTAAAAGAAAACCTCGGAGCGATCGCCATTTTAAATGGAAAAATCAACTGGGCCTACCCTCGTATTATAAGCCCCACTCTTTTTCTTTAAACCTTTTTGGGCCTCTTGAGAGAGTGTAAGACCCTTCCCTTTGTACAGAAAACAATTTTTGGGCCACAGTCACTTATATAAGTCCCTCTGTACAAATTCAAATAGTGCGCTCACTAATAAAACCCTGGGCCTCTCCTTGAGCTGTAAGCCCCAAATCTTTCTTTTTCAAAGCACTTTCTCCTTTGATTTTGAAATATACTGTTGTTTTCAATCTTTCTTTGTTAAACAACTAACCCAACGTCATGGAAGCTCTACAACCGAGTAGGTGGTTATTGCTTTCATTTACCGCTTTCATATACATATAACTGTATTGTGGGGCTGTTTCACTGTAAGTCTTCTTTCATAAACTCATATCAACTGTGTAATAATAGTATAGATATTTAGAGATTCCCCGGCAACTACGTCTAGAACTAGGTGACGCCGTTTCGTTTATTCGTAGAAAAAGACAACTAGATCCCCAATAGGATCACCAGATACAGTCTTCTCTTCGGCTGTCCTCATTAGGAATTGTCAAGAAACTCTATTCCCGGAGATGAATGTATTCTCCGTGAATGGCATCTTTGAGTTTCTTCCAAATTCTTGAACTTTCTTGACTTGATCTATTCCTTGCGAATAGCTTGCCTTGAATTTCTCGGGGTTTGGGGACCCACGAGCTTCTTATAAGCACCGGCCTCCTCTTGGGCATCGTACAAGGACCCACAGGCTTCCTAAAAGTAACCGTGCCTCCTCTTGGGCTTAGTACAAGGACCCTACGACTTCTTAGAAGTATTCACAGCCTCCTCTTAGGCTTCGTATAATGATCTCTTCCCCCAGGAATGATAGCCTCCTCTTGGGCATCGTACAAGGACCCATCGACTTCTTAAAAGTTTCCAGCCTCCTCTTGGGCTTCATACAAATTGTCCCGATGACCTCCTAGAGGTATAGGAATAGAAATTAGTCATCTGCATAGAACAATCCTTTCAAAGAGTCTACTACTGTTTCTCAAAGCACAGTACAAAAGATGACACTCTAGACTTGGACAGTCTAATCTCCTTGAGTCTCAAAGACATTCTCAAGTGACCCCTTCGTTAAATAAGAAGAAAACTCGTAGACTCGGACAGTCTCAATACCCTTCGGATTTCCCACTTCCTTAAAGAACAGGAATAATCCAGATCCTTGAAACAAATCCTCGAGTACAGTGTTGCTCATATAAGAACTGATTTTCTCTTTAAAAATCAATATACTGGACCTGTCACTCAACTAAAATAGTCACCATAGCCTCCTCTTGGGCTTTGTACAATGATTCTCCCCAGCGGAGTCAAACATCGTTTAGCCTCTCTCTCGGGCTTTGTACGAGACACATAAGAGACTCCCTCGTTGAGTCAATTACCCCTTTCGCCTCCATCTCGGGCTTCGTACAAGATACAAAAAACTCTCTTGTTGAGTCAAATAGCCTCCATCTCGGGCTTTATACGAGATACCAAAAGACTCCGTCGTCGAGTCAAAACCTTTTAGCCTCTCTCTCGGGCTTTGTACGAGACACATATTAGCCTTCTCTTAGGCTTTGTATAAGAAAACCACTGGTTGATCCAATTAACCTTTTAGCATCAAAGTTGTGCCTCGTTCACAGTACACAAACATCAATAACTCCTTCCCCTCCATCTAATTGCTGTAAGCGGTAAGCCTTTGGATCATCTACATCCATGCCAATGTCCCTCTTTTAGTATGAGAAATTCCTAAGGAAAGATGGCATTACTCTACACTGAGTTAAAGTCTTCTCCTTCAGGTGGAAATCCCCTATAAAGGAAATTATGGCATTGTCGGATTCACAAATCCCGGTTAAAGTAATTCTCCTATATAAACAGTCGTAACAGACAAACCCCTCTTTAGAGATGACAAATTCTCTCTAAGGTCAACACTTTTAGCTTCACATCTTGGGCTTTAAATAAGATACAAATATACCCTTCAGCTTCATATCTTGGGCTTTGAACAAGATATATATCACCTTTTGCTTCACGTCTTGGGCTTTGAACAAGACACCAAAACACCCATTTCCTCCCATAGAATAGGAGGAACTACGAACGCTCTGATTTCCCTGTTTCGGTAAACGGGAATACGTAGGCATAAGATTGAAAGAAAAATCTTAGCGAGCACACTAAACAAAAACCCAAAATCCCATACTTTCATATATATCCGTCCTAACATCTCAACCAATAGCCTAAAGCACCCCTCGTCAACAAAATAACCTAGGACAAACCCCGAATCTTTGTAGCATATGTAAATCAATAGTTTTGACTGTTTAACCTCAGTTTGCAAGCAGGGTTAATTGGAGACATCTATTTCCCTTCCTTCATCAGCTTTAATAGGATAAAAAATGAATCGAACTGTAGTACTAGGGCGATCGTGCTTCGTAACCACATCCAAAAATCACTCGCTACAGAAAAATGGCGACTCTGCTGGGGAAAACGCAGGTCTCTTTAGGGATCTTGTTCTTTTTTGTCCCCTAGGTGGAAACCTTGACGTCACTAGGATCTTAGGTCAAAACGCCGTTAATTTGAAATGAAACCACAGATTGGTGACTCCGCCGGGAAACCATTTTCTGTCAGGAACTTAAGATTCTCAGCTTTTAAAAGTCTAGGATAATTAGGACAAATATATATACTGGTTTTCCTAATTGCTATACGTGTTTATTTTTCTGCTAATGGGAATGCATGTAATGCTGCATGTGGAAAGATCAAGTATACACTTAAGATAAGTGATGGCGACGAGGTCGACCATCAACCTCAGTGGAGGTTGACCAATGCAACCCATTCTCTCACCTAGACAATGGGCCGATTGTGATGTCTGAGAAGCTGAAGAGCCAAACCCTTTTGTAGTGCGGAAACTATCGGAAATAGTTGTCACACGATACTTCCCTCATTTGAGGCTGGTGATCTATTCTCGGTGAATGGCACTTACTCTAAGATTGCTCTACAACTCACTGGCGATCCGGTTGTTGTTTTGCTTTCATGGGAGGAGCTGATGATAATGAGTACAGGTACAAAAATCACCCTAGTATAAACCTTTGGGGATGGGTAGAGCCTTGACTTCATGACAACGACCCTGTGACCCCGTGTTTTTTCTATGTTTTTGTGTGCTGCATTCATGCATTCATTTAAAAAACATTAAAACAAAAAATTTCTCTTCTAGTCTCTCTATTTCTAAAATTAAACTGAGACTGTGATTGCAAATATCAGAGAAAAGGATTGCACTAATGGATTTCGATAGAAGGAGAACTCATAGTTATACCTTCAAGGTTCCAAAGCTAGAGGATTTGAGAAGGTTAGCAGGAATGATCACAAACCCAGAGGCTTTCAGAGTCAAGCACGGAGGTTTGCTACCACTGTTAAGAGTCCATGTGATTGAGGGAATCATGGATGCGCTCATTCAGTTTTATGATCCACTTTATCACTGCTTTACATTCCCGGATTACCAGCTAGCACCAACGCTGGAGGAGTATTCTCACCTGATCGATTTACACATTACTGATCAAGCTCCATTTTTTGGACTGGAAGAAATTCCAAAGAATCAGACCATTGCAAGAGCAATTCATTTGGACGAGTCTGAAGTCAGGACTCACCTAACTACCAAGGGTGGCATCCAAGGTTTGCCAGCCCAGTTCTTGACAAAGAAAGCCCTGTATTTTGCCAATATAGGAAACGTGACTGCTTTTGAAAGCATCTTTGTCTTGCTCACCTATGGGTTATTTTTGTTTCCCAACATCAATAACTTCGTCGCTATTAACTCCATTAAGGTTTTTATCATTGGAAACCCTGTGCCGACTTTGCTCGCAGACACGTATCATTCTGTACACTTGGGAAATTTGTACAGCGGAGGGGAGATCACATGCTGTGTACCTCTGCTTTACAAATGGTTTATCTCTCACTTGCCCAAGTCTGCTGCTTTCTGGGATTGCAAGAATGCCTTACGTTGGTCGCAGAAGATCATGTCCCTCACCAACTCTGATGTAGATTAGTGTAATAGGATCTATAATGGAATCAGAATCATTGACCGTTGTGGAAACTTCCCCAACGTACCCCTTATAGGAATTAAGGGAGGAATCAACTATCATCCGTTATTGGTTCGTCATTAATTTGGATACCCGATGAGACACGTCCCACGGGGTGTTCATCTGGAAGGTCTTTTCTTCAAGGAAGGAGAAAACGACAGAGCACTAAAGATGAAAATAGTGCACGCTTGGAAGCATGTTCATAAGAAAGGACGAGAGTCTCTAGGAAAACCGAACTGTGTCTCGGTGGAGCCGTATCTCCACTGGGTACAAACTAGAGCTCTCAAGCTAAAGATGCCTTATCCTCGTTACGGAATTCTTCCGCCGAAGGAATCTGTCATGTACTTCATGACGGAAACTGAAAAGCTTCAGGTTACTCTCAACAAAGTTCAAAAGGAGAGAAGGTCTTGGAAGAACAAGTACCACACCCTCGACATAAAGTGCATCAAAATACAATAATTACTGAAAGAGAAAGATGCTCTGATTGAAATTTTGGAGCAACATGCTGTGGATAATCAGGATGACCAAAGGAATTTGCTCGCTCCTTTCACCTGGCAAAGGAATGACAACCCGACAACGGCTCAAGAGTCCCGGTCAAAGAAAAGGAAGATACCAGAATCAGCACCCGATTTCTCTTCAGAGAGGACTCGGGACCCATTAGTTTAGGTTTCTGCTTCTGCGCCTTGTAATCTACTGTATTTCCATTTCTGTAATCCTTCAAATTTCAATAAAAAAGGGGTTTTCCCACTGTTTGATATTTGCAATCTAATTGTCGAAGTTTATTTTGATTAAACCAAAAAAACAATTAATATAATCATTGCATTCATCATTCTCACATCGCGTATTCTTCTTACCTACGAATCTCACGTTTGTGTCTCGGTTCTAGAGTCAAACTGTCTCATTCGTATAATACTCGGGCCAATCGTCAGAAAAAGATGGATGATCTTGAGGAAGAAAATAGAGAGTTGAAAGAAGAGATCGACGCTCTGAGAGAGGATATGAGGAAGCTTTGTAACGACATACAAGCCATGGCAGAAGCTCAGCTACAAAGAACTGTGATCTCATAGATCACCTCGACGCCCATAGTGGAGAAGTATGATCCTAGGTATCAAATACTGAAAGATCGTCCTTGGGGCATACCTGTTAACTATATCCCGGAAGGATATGTTCCGCCGATCACTGAAGATCAGGGAATCACAACAGAAGCCGCTGGGCCTAAAGGTTACAAACTTCGGGAAAGCAAAGATGCCAGAGGCATACTGAAGACTCTTGAAGGTTACAAACTTCGGGAGACGCCAAGACTCACTACCGTAGTCACGGTACCACCCCCTGTGGTGCACACTGTCCCGGAAGGACATATTCCACAGATGCCTTATGGTAAGAAGGAAACTACGTTTGACAGAATGGAGGAATTCCAGGAGCAGTTCTTGGAAATGCAGAAGGAGCTGCAAGCCATTTCTGGTCAGGATTTATTTGGAAAGGACGCTGCAGATCTCTGCTTGGTCCCAAATGTGAAAGTCCCGCACAAATTTCAAGTGCCCGACTTTGAAAAGTACAAGGGTAACTCTTGCCCTCAAAGCCATCTGGTGATGTACGCCCGGCGGATGTCAGCTCAGACGGAAAATCAGGACCTACTGATTCACTACTTTCAGGATAGTTTAACCGGTTCCGCACTCAAGTGGTACATGGGTTTAAACCGTGCCACGATCAGCACATTCAGAGATCTTGGCACTGCCTTCGTCCAACAATACAAATACAATTTGGACATGGCACCCGACAGAGATCAACTCAGATCGATGTCGCAAAAGGACAAGGAAACCTTTAAGGAGTACACTCAAAGGTGGCGTGAGATTTCCGCGCAAATTTGTCCACCTCTGGAGGAAAAAGAGATGACAAAGATCTTTTTAAAGACCTTAAGCTCATTTTACTATGACCGAATGGTTGCCAGTGCGACCAGTGATTTCACCGAAATGGTCGGTGTTAGTTCTTTAATTGTAAGGGTTGGCATTAATTTTGTAAAACAAATAATAACAGCAATATGTTTGATAGGATAGTTTATCTTGCTAAAGAAGAACAGGTTGAGCAAGAAGTCCTAGTGTGCATTGGAACATGTTGAGCTGAAGTAGTGTTAACATCTGGAACACCATGTCCTATCAAGATGTCCCATGCAGGTTCATTCGACATCGCGCCAGAACTGAAGTGGTTTGTTAATTCTGTTAGGTTTTAACTGATGCAGAATATTCTGGAATATTATGCAATCATGAGGCGCTGATTTATAGGTCTGAAGATTCAAGATGGAGAGAAAATATTGAAGGACTGAGACTTTCTAAATCTGAAGATATTGTAAGTTCCTGGATTGGCTGGAATTTTGGTAAAACAACAAGGTGTTCAATGCTGATGTCATGGTGTTGATGTTACAGCATTGAGTCTTAGTACTGGGCTGTACTAAGTTGTGAAGGTTAACTATGTTTGATGTCATGGGCTTGATGTCATAACATTGCACTTAACACTGGGCTGTGTTAAGGTTGCTAGTTGCTGAAGTGGATGTCTGATGTCACATAGGTGATGTTGTAACATCAGACCTGTAGAACTGAAGCTAATGACAGCATGGGCTTGTTGTTATTAGGGTCGCGTATTAGCTGGAATTGTGGAGAGTGTTGACCCGTTGGATGAGAATATCCTGGGCTAGATATTTTCTGTTACATGGGAGATTTGATTGCAGGTTTGTTGGAGAATTAAAAGGTGGAAGATTTAAAAAGATTTTGGGGATAAAATCTGTTTTAAAAGATTCAGTTTTTAATTAACAAATCTGATCAAATATTGTGACAAATCCAATCCAAATTCAAGGAGCTATATAAAGTGCACAAGACCAAGGAAGAATGTACAGAAAACAGATTGAAGATCAAGAGTTGGAGGCTTAGAGTCTAGGGTTTGTTTAGAGTACTTGTAATCACACTATTCTAGGTTGAATAGGTGTTGAATTTTCTGTCCTCTCTAGAAGCTGTGAAGCAATAGAGAGTTGTTGATTGATCGAAGCTAGGAAGCAAGATCAAGGGATCTCAAAGAGGTTGTTCTTTGAGTGTTTTAGGGGATTGAGTAGTGTTCTCATATCTAAGTGGTTTCTTAGATAGAAAGTCACTAGTAGAGTATAAGTTTAGGAGATTGTCAACTGGTGTGTTGAGTCTGTAAATTATATCTACAAGTAGTGAATTTCATCCCTGGCTTGGTAGCCCCCAGACGTAGGTAGTTAGACAGAACTGGGTGAACAATTCCTTGTGTTTTCCTGTTGCTTATTCTGTCCATTATTGCAGAGTATGTTGTTGTGACATCGCACCTTAACATCACACGTCTTGTACCAGAATTTCAATTGGTATCAGAGCAGGCATCCTGTCTGTCTCTGGGTGAGATCTAGGGAAGTTACTTTCTGGTGAAAGATGGACAAAGAGGTTGGAGGATTTGTCAACAGACCCCCTATATTGGATGGCTCAAACTATGAGTATTGGAAGCCTAGAATGACTACCTTTTTAAAGTCATTAGACAGCAGAGCTTGGAAGGCTGTCATTAAAGAGTGGGAAGCTCCTGTTGTGTGTGAAAAAGATGATGCTGGCAAGGATAAAGAAGGCACCTCTAAGCGAAAGCCTGAAGAAGAATGGTCCAAGGAAGAAGATGAGCTTGCCCTTGGGAATTCAAAAGCCCTAAATGCTATCTTCAATGGGGTTGACAAGAACATATTCAGGCTGATCAACTCATGTGAAACTGCTAAGGCTGCTTGGGATATTTTGAAGGCTACTCATGAAGGTACATCTAGAGTGAAGATGTCAAGACTTCAGCTTTTAACATCTAAGTTTGAAAGCTTGAAGATGAAGGAAGAGGAAACTATTCATGACTTCCACATGAGTGTTCTTGAGCTGTCAAATGCATCCAGTGCTCTTGGTGAGAAGATGACAGAAGAGAAGCTGGTAAGAAAGATTCTTAGGTCCCTCCCTAAGAAGTATAAGATGAAGGTAACAGCCATTGAAGAATCTCAAGACATCAGCAAGATGAGAGTTGATGAGCTTATTGGATCTCTTCAAACATTTGAACTTGGGCTGAATAAGGAAGAACCAGAAAAGAAGCCCAAGAGTATAGCTTTAGTCTCTACTCCTGCAGCAGCTAAAGATGATGAGTCCCAGGAGGATCTGCCTCAGGCTATAGTTATGTTGGGAAGGCAATTCAACAAAGTGTTTAAGAAGATGAACTATAACTACAGGCCTAATGTCAAGAACATCTCCTCTGACATCAGCAAGTCAAAAGAGAAAGATGAAGAGAAGACTGTCCAAGATAAAGGTGTTCAGTGCTTTGAATGTGAAGGGTATGGACATGTCAAGAAAGAGTGTCCCACATTCTTGAAGAAGCAGAATAAGGGCTTGACAATTTCCTGGTCTGACTCTGACAGTGAAAGTGAAAGTGAGTCAGCAAAGCATGTTACAGCTTTGACAGGAATTGTTGAATCTGATGATGATAGTGATGGAGAAGTCACTTATGATAAGCTAGCTTCAACCTATAGAGAGCTGTGTTTTAAGAGTGTTGAAGTCTGTCAAGAAAACAAGTGCCACAAGCAACAGATAGCTCAGCTTGAGGATGATAAAGCTGAATTGGAGAAAGAAGTCCTATGTGTCAAAGCTCATCTTGAGCATATGACTAAAACTGTTAGAATGTTGAACAGTGGTACAACCACTCTTGACAAGATACTCCAGTCAGAAAAAGTTGCTGGAAACAAAGCTGGGATAGGATATGTGGCCGAAGACAAAGGTACCTCAGAAGCAAGTACTTCAGGTCTAAAGAAGGAAGAGTCACAAACTGTGCCTCAACATCAGCCAAAGAGGCAGAATCTTACTCCCAAGGAAGCTGATGTTTCACAACCTAAGAAGATTGAGAAGAAGACTGGTCATAATCAGAAGAGAAAACAACCTCAAGGTGCTAGACAGTATATGCCTCCCCAATATCATAAGAGCATGAAGGCTGCAAGGTACAAACAGAACATGTCAGAGCAGATGTCTTAACATCAGGAAAACTGGTATGGATCTGGTTTCAACAATGTTGTACCTTACAATTATAGGAGGAGGAAGCCTCATCACCATGGGAGACAGCCTAGAAGACAGCATCATCAGTTCAGGAGACAGTCTACCTATGGTAAAAGACATCAGCACGATAGAAGACAAGCTAACTCTGGAAGGAGAAGACAACATTATGAGTGGCAGCCACAGCTTTATCATCAAGGTGGGAGAAGGTTTAACCACTTCAGAGATGATAGAATTAGATGTTTCTATTGTGGAAGGTATGGACACATGCAGTACTTTTGTTACAAGCTGCATGGATACCCTCAGCCTCAAAACAGAGGGAGAAAGCACAAGCCCAAAGTTGTTAAACAATGGGTACCTAAGGAGAAGGGGAAGTGCTTATTGGCTCAGTTGTCTGACAAAGAAGCAGAAGAAGGAACTTGGTACTTTGACAGTGGATGTTCAAAGCACATGACTGGATCCAAGGAGCATTTGGTGGATATCATGTCTGGGCATGCTAACAAGGTTGTTTTTGGTAATGGAGAAGAAGGAGTAGTAGAGGGCGTTGGAAGAATGAAAAATCTTGATGGACTCACTCTTGATAGTGTGATGCTTGTCCAAGGGTTGGATGCTAATCTGATCAGCATAAGTCAGCTATGTGATGAAGGGTACAAAGTCTGCTACTCAAAGGATGAGTGTCTGGTGACAAATGAGAAGGATGAAGTGATCATGAAAGGAGTCAGAACCAGAGATAATTGCTATCAGTGGAGTTCCTTTGAAAGTGGTTCAACTAATGATGTTATAACATCAGAATGTGACATCAGGATGCTGAAAAGTGATTCAAAGTTAATGAGTCCTGATTCAAAATGTGTAAAAGGAAAGGATTTATGGAGGGAACAAGTCATTGCTAATTCATATCAAGCTCTCAGCCTCAGAACCCCCTTTGACGGTACAGCAACATCTCGACTCTCCGAATCCCCATTCTCTCAACGAATCAACGTTCTCGTCTCCAAGAATCAACCTTCTATAACTGGAGTCATGGCTTCTACAACCAAGATTCAGAGTTCCGCAAAAGGAAAAGCCAGGGTTTGCACAGACGAAGGGTCAGCAATCAAGCCTATGGACATTGAGCCCCTCTCCACCATCTATCCTGAATCAGGCACTGTAAGACCTGCTAAACTAACTCCCAAGAGACCTACCACTGTCTTTAAGGATTCCGAAACCATGAAAGTTGTTACAAGTGTGTTGTTTGGAGACAAACTTAGAGCTATCAATCCGTTTCCACAAACTGCTGAGGAAAGGATAGAGGGTAAACGTGGTACAAGGGAAAGGAGTGACATGCAGCCTACTGATACAGATCTTCACAGATTAGCAGTATCCGCAATCGAAGATTCTGAAATGGAGGCAGATAATACTCATGTTGAAAGGGATGTCAGAACATCGCCTAGTAGGGAGGATGAGACTGCTCCTAGAGGAGAAAAGAGCACTGATGTGATTAATGTTGAAGACTTATCTGATGATGAAGTCATCGGAAGAGCTGTGCCTGGTTTGGCAAAAAGACTAAAAACAAGGAAAGAAAAGGAGAGAGCTTCAGGTGATAAAAAGAAAAGGGGTGGAGTTGGGCCAACTAAAGCTTGGAGCAAGGTTGAGGTGACTCCAAGAAAGAGGAAGATTGTGGAACAATCTGAGTCTGAGGATGAAGCTGAGGGAGATGTTCATGACATCACACCAGTCAGAAAGACTATTTTAAAGAGAATTTCTGAGAATGTCCCTGAAGTGCCAGTGGACAACATATCTTTCCACTATGCGAGCAGTGCTTCATTATGTAAGTTTGTGTGCCAAAGAAGGTTAGCTCTAGAAAGGGAGCTTGGAAAAGATGTCTTGCAGATGAAAGAAATTATAGACCTGATTCATGGTGCTGGTCTACTAAAAACTGTGACCAGATTTCCCAAGTGCTATAGTGGACTTGTTAAGGAATTCATTGTCAACATTCCCACAGACATTTCTGACAATAGAAGTGTGAACTACATGAAGGTGTTTGTTAGGGGACAGTGCATTGACTTCTCTCCTAGTACTGTCAATAGGTACCTAGGAAGAGTTGAGGAAGAGGAGTGTGAGCTGGAGGTAACTGACAATGAGGTGTGTAGAGAGATCACTGCCACTCAAGTTAAGGTGTGGCCTCTGAAGAATAAGTTGACAGCTAGCAAACTCAGCATCAAGTATGCTATTTTGCACAGAATTGGTGCTGCTAACTGGGTACCTACTAACCACAAAACCACCATAACTGTGGGTTTAGGAAGGTTCATCTATGCTGTGGGGAAAAAGGTCAAGTTCAACTATGGAAGCTATATATTCAATCAAGTGGTGAAACATGGTGCTACCAATGCTATCAAAATGCCTATATCATTCCCTTCCCTTATCTGTGGAATGATCTTGGAACAACATCCTGGAATCTTAACCAGTTCTGAGGTTGCTTGTAAGAGGGAATCAGCTCTATCTTTGCATCCCAAACTGTTTGCTGGGAGTCATGTTCCAGACATTGTTGCAACATCAAGGGTTGGAGTTAAGAAGGGCAGTACCAAATCTGAGCTGATTGAAGAATTAAAGGCAACCTGCAAGGATCTTGACATGGTTATCAGCACCAGCACTGTCAGGAAATTGAAGATTGAGCAAATGATCATCAACTTGCAATAGGAGAAAGATAATGGGAATGGAGATACAGATGAAGGTAATGAGGATGCAGTTGAAACCAACTCGGATGAGGACTGAATTCCATCTGCTGTTTGTTAGTAGTTTAGTTTTCTTATTTTGTTGTTTTGCACTAAATGTGCTTGCTTTGTAATTTGAATATTGTGCTGGTTTATGCACCTACTTTTTGTTCTATGATTTATTTTGCCTGTTTGCTGACTGTGAGGCTAACAATGAGGGCTAGTTTAGGACTAACTTTATTGGGATAATTGTCTAATTATGGCTAAAAAGGGGGAGAGTTAATAAATGCCATAAAGAGAAGAGTAGTAAAAGATTAAGGTGTCTAGTTGAAAAGTGGAAAGTGTGATGATGCAGCTGTGAAGGGGGAGTATAGACAGCATAGTTGTGGAGCTGCTAGTGAAGAATTCATAGCAATTGGAGAGTGCAGCAAAGCAGACATCAAGGGGGAGATGTGCTGCACATTGTGAGCTACTGAACAGCTGTGATGCTGGTTCAAGTTTTTGAGGGGGAGCACCAATTGGCTGTTGTCAATAATGAAGATGGTGCTGCAGCAGATCAAGTAATGAAGACTATATGAAGATTGTCAAACTGCTGCAAGTTAAAGTTTCAAAATATTGAAGATATTCCGCTGCTGAAGTCTCTGAAGATGCGGAGATTGTTTTAGCCAAAATTAGCCAAAGGGGGAGATTGTAAGTTCCTGGATTGGCTGGAATTTTGGTAAAACAACAAGGTGTTCAATGCTGATGTCATGGTGTTGATGTTGCAACATTGAGTCTTAGTACTGGGCTGTACTAAGTTGTGAAGGTTAACTATGTTTGATGTCATGGGCTTGATGTCATAACATTGCACTTAACACTGGGCTGTGTTAAGGTTGCTAGTTGCTGAAGTGGATGTCTGATGTCACATAGGTGATGTTGTAACATCAGACCTGCAGAACTGAAGCTAATGACAGCATGGGCTTGTTGTTATTAGGGTCGCGTATTAGCTGGAATTGTGGAAAGTGTTGACTCGTTGGATGAGAATATCTTGGGCTAGATATTTTCTGTTACATGGGAGATTTGATTGCAGGTTTGTTGGAGAATTAAAAGGTGGAAGATTTAAAAAGATTTTGGGGATAAAATCTGTTTTAAAAGATTCAGTTTTTAATTAACAAATCTGATCAAATATTGTGATAAATCCAATCCAAATTCAAGGAGCTATATAAAGCGCACAAGACCAAGGAAGAATGTACAGAAAACAGATTGAAGATCAAGAGCTGGAGGCTTAGAGTCTAGGGTTTGTTTAGAGTACTTGTAATCACACTATTCTAGGTTGAATAGGTGTTGAATTTTCTGTCCTCTCTAGAAGCTGTGAAGCAATAGAGAGTTGTTGATTGATCGAAGCTAGGAAACAAGATCAAGGGATCTCAAAGAGGTTGTTCTTTGAGTGTTTTAGGGGATTGAGTAGTGTTCTCATATCTAAGTGGTTTCTTAGGTAGAAAGTCATTAGTAGAGTATAAGTTTAGGAGATTGTCAACTGGTGTGTTGAGTCTGTAAATTATATCTACAAGTAGTGAATTTCATCCCTGGCTTGGTAGCCCCCAGACGTAGGTAGTTAGACCGAACTGGGTGAACAATTCCTTGTGTTTTCCTGTTGCTTATTCTGTCCATTATTGAAGAGTGTGTTGTTGTGACATCGCACCTTAACATCACACGTCTGGTACCAGAATTTCAGATATTTTAGGAAGTAAATGATTTGATTGAAGACCTGATTTGTAGCAGAAGTTTCTGCTGATATGTAGCAGCTCATTTGCTGTGTTTTTGTAGGCCCAAATCCAGTCGGGAATAGGTTATATATAGATGTTTTGTAACCTAGTTTTGAGACGAACCAAAGATGTAAAGTTCTATTATTAGGGTTGGTTCCTGTACCACTCGACCTGTGAGTTGGATAGTTTGTTAGTGTGATTCTCGAAACTGTTAAGTAAGAGGAGTATTGTTCTTGGAGGAAGCTTTTAAGCAACTCTAAGTTGTGTCTTGGAAGTGTATCTTCCGTGTTGAATTGTTTTATAGGTAAAGAGTCGTTGATGCAGTTGTGGGTTGTCAACTGCTAGACATCATTGCGATGATTGGGAGTGAGAAGGGTTTCTCATATCTAGAGAGGATCTAGGTAGAAGGGTCATTGGGTAGTGATTAAGTGATAAGTTGTAAACGGGTTATTTAGCTTTGAATTGATACTACTAATAGTGGACTTCATTCCTGGCTTGGTAGCCCCCAGATGTAGGATAGTTAGATCCGAACTGGGTTAATAATTCTGTTTGTCTTGCTCTTATTTCTTTTCAGTACCATGTTTATTGGATTATACCTTGCCATTTATGATCATGTCAGACCAGATGTCGAACTGCATATTCTAGGACATCTGAATTCTGCACATGCACCAGAATTTCAATTGGTATCAGAGCAGGTCATTCTGTTGTGTATCTGGATGAGATCCCAGGGAAGATACTTTCTGGTTCATGGTCAAGGTAGAAGCTTTCTACTGAAAAGGTGTTTGAACATGGAGTAGTTCATATAGGTGTGAGAATGGTCCCTAGAAGTGGAGGATGGACTATTCATGATAGGGTGTGCATTGGCCTTGTTTGAAGTTGTCAGGCGTGTAGCTTTGGTGGTGAGCTGCTGTGTGGTTTGATTTATTTTCAAACCTATGTTGACCTATTGCACATAGAGTGACATGGGCTATTATGTTTTGCCTGAAGGCTGTAGAGGAGTTTTCTGGTGTGTGTTCCGCTGCATATATATATCTGATGGAAAATTCCTAGTTGTTCATATTGCTGAGGGAGATTCTACAACAACTACGAAAAAAGTGGCTAGTTCTTTTGTTGATGTGTCTTATAAGATGTTATGACATCTTATTAGGGCAAGCAGGATCTGTTTCCTTGGTAGTTCCGCTGCGTGAGGTTCTGATTGAAGAGCTCTAGAAGTATGGGATTCTTGAGTTATGATTGAAGGAAGATTGTAGTTGTCCTTACTCGTTTTCTGTTCTTGTAGATGTCAACTGGTGTGAAGTCACATAGCATTCCAAAGTCGGGAGCAGAGGGATGTCTTTGTGGTGGTTGAGTCTTGTATGACTTGGTACTTGGGTGAGAGGCTTCATCCTGTATGCTGAAGTCAGATTGAAGAGGAAGGGTAAGATGAATTATCAAACTCATGCTCTAGGGGTTTGATGATTTCTTGTTGATTAAGTTGTTGAAGACACTTGGTATGATGATCAAGTCCAATCAAGGCAACTGAGTCATGTTCTGGAGTTTTCTAGTTATTCTTCAGACTAGGAGGTGCTTCCTAGGAAGCATAGGGGTGAAGACCGTGGAGGTGATTTATTTTCACCTTTCACAAAAACAGCAAGGAAGGATGCATCTCTTTTGACCCTAAGAGTGAATCCAATCTGGTTGAAGATTTGTTGAGGTAAAGAAGACTTGTTCAGAGAAAGTCTTAGTTACTTGAGTCAAGAGTGGCAGCCTTGGTGTCTCAACATTGTCATTGAAGAAGATACTTGCAACAAGACTGAATACTTTATAAGTGTTCATGACATGATCTGGTGGAGCTCAGCTACAGCAGTGAAGAAGGGTTATTGTATAAGGATTTAAGATTAATTGCTATTTGTGAAATCCATAAGTATTTAATTGATTATCCTTGAGATTCAAGATTGGGGATGTTCTGTCAGATGTTCTGACATCTTTTCATCAGAGGATTGAAGAATCATGGGAGGGGTTCTACATTCGCTCAAAATGTCTCCTAGGTGTTGGCCTGGGATTATTTTCTTAGCATCTGTGGATGACTTATCCAGATGGTGGTGCTGTTGAAGATGAAGATGGAAGACTATGAAGACATCATAATCTTGATGGTTACAGCTTGGATCAGTTTATTTCTGATCTAAGTGGTTTGGAGCATGGTGTTTGCTCTGGTTATGAAGGTCAAGGATAAGTGGCAGTTGTCTCTGGCTTTCTACTAACGGCTCTACTAAGGGTAGTGACATTCTTTAGTATTGCTATGGGGTAGTCTTGGACTACTTATTTTCTGAAGATTCAGTCTTTGGAGTTTCTGAGCAGGATGGAGGTTGTCTACTCAAACTTGATTGTTGAATCAAGTCTATGAGAGCATGGAAATCTGTTTCTGCAAAGGGAGGAGGTTCTTCTGAGTGGCAGAAGGAAGAGCTGAATTCAACAGTTGGATGTCATAATGTTCTGACATCTAGCTTAACATCAGAAGTCTCGGTTGGTGATGTGGCACATCAGCTTATGATAGGGTGATCTACAGGAAGGAACATGTGACTTGAAGATCAAGTTTCCTTGGTGGATCAGGATACCTTTGTGAGAGTTCTGAAAAATGTGAAAAAGATTAAAATGTGGCATTTGGTTGTTTTCATATGAAGATTCATGAATGAGGTGATCAAACTGTGGCATTTGGTTGATCTCAGAAGTGGATTCGAATAATCAAGATAATCAGAGTGTGGCAGCTGGTTATTATTGAGAAATGTCTTGGAACAAGTTACTCTTGGGCAGAAGGGTGATGAGTTGAAGACTCAAGGAGATTATTCTTCTTGAAGGTGGATGAGAGTTTATTTCTCTAGTTCTTTGGATTACTATGCTATAGTAAGTCCAGTTGGTGGAGCATATCAAGAAGCATGGTGATGATGTCTTGGTGTGTGGCAGATGTTCTAACTTGTGTTGGGACATTATCTGGTTGGATATCCTTGGTGAAGAATGATTATGCTCTGGTTCTGGAGCTTGGTACCTACATTATGCCTAAGGAGCGTCTACATAGTCATACGGAAGAATGATGAAGTAGAAGGTCTGCCTTGGATGGAGAATGTAGAGAAGACTGAAGCAGATCAGGTATTGATTGCTTGAAAGTTTGAAGGTGAAGATACTCATCAACTGATCAGGAGTATTCCAAATTATCATACGGGAGAATGATAGGGAATGATTGCCTTTGGAGAGTTGGATGAGAGAATATTGTTCCTGTGTTCTTGTGATCTTCTGTGATGTGATGTGTTTTTGTTCTGGTTGGTTCTGGTCCCTTGGCTTAAGAGGGAGCTTGGAGATTATATTTTTATTTGGAATGTGGTGTTTTTCTTAGTACAGATGGATTATGTTCATGATGTCAAGACTGATGTCTTAACATCTTCTGACAGAACATTCTTTTCAGAATGCTATGGTTTTTTTGTCTCCAGAGAGCCCAAGCTTCTGTCTGATGTATGTACTGGTGTGGTACCTGGTTTGCTTAAGGATCAAGCATTAAGTGAATGCGTTCAACAGGTGTGTTGAACAGAGGGGGCGCTCTTGAAGACATATAGATGAGTCTTATGTTTTCCATTCATTTAAGGTGTTCATCTTCATAAGGAGCTTTGGTTGTTCATGTCAGGGGGAGTTGAAGCTGTTGTCTATGGTGTGTTACTACAAGGGTGCAGATTTCTTGTAGCATGTGCGCTGGTTAAGTCTGCAGTGTGATCTGAAAAGTAGACATTGTCTGATAAGATGTCAGAACATGGTACATGACATGTTTTTTCTTGAGCCAAACAAGGAATGACTCTGGACGGTGGTATGAGGATAAGACAAAACACGTGTTCCTGCCTATGCATGGAACGTTATTGGCCTAATTAATGGTAAGATTCTGTTGAGAAACATTTAAGGCAGTCAAGGCGGTTTTTGGAAGGTAGGGATTGAATGTTGAATGGAGTCTTTTTGTTACCTAAAATAGCGGGTCTTTGACCAAGAACCTAGTCATATTCAAGGGTCGTTAATTCCTAAGTTACTGGTCAACTATTTGTAGGGAGCAGTCGTTTCTCCTCTTCAGAACTGTGAGTGTTTTCCTTTCCTATCTCTAATGGGTTTTGTTCATATGTTGGTAAGCATTTCCTGGATTTGGTTTTGGGTTGGCATTATTTGCCAAATTGTGGCTAAAAAGGGGGAGATAAAAGGGAGTTTTGCGCAGATGCTGAGAAATGGTGTATGGGGACTGCAGTACAGGCGCATCAAAAATGACGAGAAGGAAGTCATAACCATCGTAATGGATGGAGTGTTTTTGTGACTTGTGTCCTGAGTTATGAACACAGTTGTGACTTGTGTTCTGAGTTACCCAGGTTGGCCAATTGACGCTTCTGTCGACTAGGGGTGACTAATCAATCAAGGTGGGCAGATCTCTCATGCCACCATTAGTCCTTCTATGTAGCTGGATCCTTCTTGAAAGGAAAAAAAAATGTGTAGAAGGAAGTTCCTCAGACTCCTGATTTGAGGGGGAGTATTGGATATCTTCTTTCTCATGTACACCAAGTGAGTTTTGGAAGGTATCAATCAAGACCTGCCGCAAAAGGAATGGTCAGAAAGCTAAAATGTAGATGTCAAGCAAGATGTTATGACAACTTGAGATCATTTCCTTGTTGCTGTACTGATGGGTTCTGTGTAAGTTCAGTAGCTGCTGATGACTACTGACAGTAATATAGAATTGTAATTGCTGTTGAAATCTGAGTTGTAATGTTTGTGTATTTATTTTAGCCAAAATTTTCCAAAGGGGGAGAATGTTAGTTCTTTAATTGTAAGGGTTGGCATTAATTTTGTAAAACAAATAATAACAGCAATATGTTTGGTAGGATAGTTTATCTTGCTAAAGAAGAACAGGTTTAGCAAGAAGTCCTAGTGTGCATTGGAACATGTTGAGCTGAAGTAGTGTTAACATCTGGAACAACATGTCCTATTGAGATGTCCCATGCAGGTTCATTCGACATCGTGCCAGAACTGAAGTGGTTTGTTAATTCTGTTAGGTTTTAACTGATGCAGAATATTCTGGAATATTATGCAATCACGAGGCGCTGATTTATAGGTCTGAAGATTCAAGATGGAGAGAAAATATTGAAGGACTGAGACTTTCTAAATCTGGAGATATTTTAGGAAGTAAATGATTTGATTGAAGACCTGATTTGTAGCAAAAGTTTCTGCTGATATGTAGCAGCTTATTTGCTGTGTTTTTGTAGGCCCAAATCCAGTTGGGAATAGGTTATATATAGATGTTTTGTAACCTAGTTTTGAGATGAACCAAAGATGTAAAGTTCTATTATTAGGGTTGGTTCCTATACCACTCGACCTGTGAGTTGGACAATTTGTTAGTGTGATCCTCGAAACTGTTAAGTAAGAGGAGTATTGTTATTGGAGGAAGCTTTTAAGCAACTCTAAGTTGTGTCTTGGAAGTGTATCTTCCGTGTTGAATTATTGTATAGGTAAAGAGTCGTTGATGCAGTTGTGGGTTGTCAACTGTTAGACATCATTGCGATGATTGGGAGTGAGAAGGGTTTCTCATATCTAGAGAGGATCTAGGTAGAAGGGTCATTGGGTAGTGATTAAGTGATAAGTTGTAAACGGGTTGTTTAGGTTTGAATTGATACTACTAATAGTGGACTTCATTCCTGGCTTGGTAGCCCCCAGATGTAGGATAGTTAGATCCGAACTGGGTTAACAATTCTATGTGTCTTGCTCTTATTTCTTTTCAGTACCATGTTTATTGGATTATACCTTGCCATTTATGATCATGTCAGACCAGATGTCGAACTGCATATTCTAGGACATATGAATTCTGCACATGCACCAGAATTTCAGTCGGCATGGGCGTACGTCTTGAGGAAGCCGTCCGAGAAGGACGTTTGGTAAAAGACACTGGATCGACGAGTGGTACTAAAAAATACGGTAGTGCTC
This sequence comes from Lathyrus tuberosus, assembly GCA_022829125.1. Taxonomy (NCBI): domain Eukaryota; kingdom Viridiplantae; phylum Streptophyta; class Magnoliopsida; order Fabales; family Fabaceae; genus Lathyrus; species Lathyrus tuberosus. The sequence goes on along the minus strand of JALAZF010000323.1, from coordinate 1,018,177 downwards.
TCCCTAAGAAAAAAGAGCAAGATATTGGGAATATCTCTCTCGGAAAGCAAAGGCGACGTTATCAACCGGTAGCAGCTGTGACTCCTACTATCAGCACCGCTCCTACGTATCAACCTCAGGTTGCGCAAAGCCAACCTGATCAACAAAGGACACAACAGCCTCTTCAGCAGGCTCGTCCTCCATACAACAACAACCGTACAACACGGCCACCAGGATTTGATCCTATACCCGTGTCGTACGCAGAGCTGTTTCCATTACTACTGGCTAAGGGGCACATTCAGACTAAGTCTCCTCTTACAGTACAGGAAAATCTGCCTTTTTGGTTTAAGGTGGATCAAACATGCCCTTATCATCAAGGAGGATCAGGGCATAACATAGAGACTTGTCTCAATTTCAAGTCCGACGTGCAAAAACTTATTAGGAGCGAGGTCTTATCCTTCAAGGATACAAATCTTAATGTTCTCACGAACCCGCTGCCTCAACATTAGAAGGCTGCAGTCAATTTGATAGAAGAAGAGACTAACAATGTCTCTCAAATTCATGATGTACTCTTGTTGAAAACCAATTTGGTCAAGATGCATTGTAGACAGAGTGGATATGGCCATGTGCCACCTCATAACTATCATCAGTGTGATATCTGCTCTAAAGACAACCAGGGATGTTCTGTGGTGCAAGCAGCTCTACAGGAACAGATGGATCTCGGATGGATCAAAGAGCACCGAGTTCGTGGAGTTAACATGGTTTACACGAATTCTAACGTCATTCAGAACCACGATATCCGTGCAATGAATGTCAACTTGGTGGCGATGCACTCAAGGCAAAGCCAGTATTATAATCTGCCGCGGCACGATTACAGTTCATGTCTGATTTTCTCGGTAAACAAACAGGGATGCTCTTTCATACAGGAGGCCCTCCAGCGTCAGATGGATCTGGGATGGATCCAAGACTACCATGATAGGAATTCCTATCAGATTAACATGGTTCAGATTTTTGGTATTCGCGTGATGAATACCAACCTGGTAGAGTTACATGCTGAACAAGTCCGACTCGGATTCTTAATATCACATGACTATCAAAGCTGTAAAGCGGGTTGCAAAAATGATCGAGGTTGTACCCTTGTCCAGGAGGCACTTCAGCACTTGTTAAATCACTGGTGGATGCCAATTTATATGGATGAAGATACTCAGTAAATTAGTATCAGCAACAGGAATCCTACTCGGCGTCAGAGTCAGGATGTCCGATCTGTGGAAGCTAACCTAGTGAGGTTACATTGTATTCAAAGTGGGCGTGGCCAGGTGCCACCACGCAACTATGAACGTTGCGGCGTCTGTTCGGAAAGTAACCAAGGGTGTTACCTTGTGAGAGCAGCTCTTCAGGGTCAGGTGGATCGTGGAGAGATTCACCCATATCTAGGTTCCGGACCCATCAATTGGGCGTCGGACTATCTTGCCGATCAAGTTGAGGATGTTGTCACGATCGCTGGTCATCACAGGACCAGGGATGTTTTTGCCATTATCCCTCTACTTGACGAATCTAAAGTTCCCAACCGGGAATGGATCGAGATTAATTATGATGCTCAGAAAAATCAGAAGACTCCCATAGTCATCTATCTACAGGAGCACTACCGTATGAATTAGCTAGGGTAATCCCTTACAAATACGGTGCGACGATAATTGAAAATGGAAAGGAAATTCCATTACCCTCTGTCGTGAATATTGCAGACATTAGCCGTGTAACACGGAGCGGTAGAATCTTCAACCGAGGAGTTGGAGAACCTAACAAGGAAAAGGAACTTCAGACGGAAACTCCTGATCCACCAGTCGGTCAATCCAGTAATCCCGACCTTTCGAAAAATAACGATGAGCTGCTCAAGCTCATCCAAAGGAGTGAATATAACATTGTGGATCAACTGTTACAGACTCCTTCAAAGATCTCGGTATTATCACTGTTACTCAGTTCAGAAGCACATAGGGAGGCTCTATAGAAAGTCTTGGAGCAAGCCTTTGTGGACCAGGATGTAACAATTAGACAGTTCGATAGTATTGTCTCTAACATCACTTCCTGCAACAATTTGGGATTTAGTGATGAGGAATTACCTGAAGAGGGTCGTCGTCATAACATGGCGCTCAACATTACAGTTAATTGCCAGGACGATGCTTTAGCCAGCGTACTGGTAGACACAGGGTCAACCCTGAATGTTATGCCGAAGTCCACTTTGATGCAATTATCATTCAAAGGCCCTCCGATGAGAATCAGTGAGGTCGTCGTCAAAGCGTTCGACGGATCCAAAAAAACAGTTATCGGCGAAGTTGATCTTCCCATAACTATTGGTCCTCACACTTTCCAAGTCACTTTCCAGGTCATGGACATCCGGGCAACGTACAGTTGTTTATTAGGAAGACCTTGGATACATCAGGCTGGAGCGGTCACTTCGACCCTCCACCAAAAGCTAAAGTTCGTCAAGAACGATCAACTTGTCATAGTCTGTGGGGAACAAGCCTTGCTTGTAAGCAACTTGTCATCATCTACAGGCATAGAACCTGAGGAGGTTATTGGAACTCAGTTCCAAGCACTGTCGGTAAGCAAGAACAATCAGTTCAGAGGAGGAACCTCGATTTCCTCATACAACGATGCTATCAAAGCGGTCGAGAGTACCGATACGACGGGATAGGGATAGCTTGTCATTCCTACTGGCAATACAACAAAGAAGGGTCTTAGTTTTTCTGCAACCTGTACCCATACAGCTGCCAACGATGAAAGTCTTTATCCCCTTCAAAACTTCTTCCACATTGGAGGTTTTCTTCACCCAGTGTCTCAAGCAGTACATGCTATTAATGAGGAAGATCCCTCTGACACAGATGAAGAATGGAAGTCCTATCTTAATGAGGACGATTATATGTCTCAGGAAGAGGTGCCTACACCATTTTGCTATCCCGCATAGAGTCCGAGATTTATACCCAGGTCAGATGTCGAAATGATCTATGGAGATTGTGATCCGGAAGGATGCCGTGCTTCGCCAAATTCATTACAGGAAGACACTCTGATGAAAGACAACTTTGACCACAATTACTATGGCCCAATGGATGGTCTGCCAATGTGGCAGCCTTACCCAGGAAACTTGGGACAAGAGAGTCAGCCGAACAATGAAAATTAGCTGGCCATCATTGAACAGAATACCTGTGTCCCCACCATGTCATGGGATCAGCACTCAGGTCATTTAGAAACTACTCAATATGAAGATGAATTTGCAACATTTACAGGACTAGAATTCATTAATTATGCCTTTCCCGAGGTCAACGTCGTCGAGAGGGATGACTCCTTCAGTTCCAGAGAAGTGTGGGACACCTTGGGACAACCGAGTGGGAAATACGACTATATGGTCAAGTACACCGCTCCCGAAAGCTCTCGTATCAGGCTCGAAGATATCCAGCCTACTGGATGGGGAGATACAGTTGAGAACACAACTACTCTGCATAATACAACAGAGGAATCCTCCTACGACAACTCTGCCTGGGAGACAGATTCCAACGATCCTGCTCCACCAGAAACCAGCGTCATTTCTGAAGACAAATCAAGGAAGGTGCTAGACTTTGTGATTCACCGAGGAGTTCGCCGCCAATGGGTTGCCGTCGAGGTTCCGAAGATCGTTCATAAGTCAAAGTAATTGCCATCTTTAACCTTTCACCCTGCCCAGGTGAAACAGATGTTTTAATAGGGCTCACTTTCTGTAAATTTTCCCTCTTCGCTCCTCCCAAAGCGACAGAGTTTTGTTTTATAGGGCTGTAGTTTCAAGGATCGACTTGTTCATTAATAAAATAACGCCGTTCTGTAATTTCTGCATTAATTGCTGTTTTCTCTTTTTGCTTTTTCAGAAAATGGTAATCCTAAAAAACAATTCAAATAAAAACAAGCAGTAAAATAAGTACACTGCACACACTTGCATTTTCTCTATCTCTTCTAAACACGAATCATCACGTCATGCAGATTGCTTGTTTTAAACCCCGTTAAAACATACGATCTGATGCCTTCTCCCAACTTTGAGTTCCCGGTATTTGAGGCTGAAGAAGAAAATGATGACAAAATTCCAGAAGAGATCTCCCGATTACTCAGACAGGAGGAAAGGTCCATTGAACCTCACAAAGAGCCATTGGAAACGGTAAACTTGGGTTCAGAAAAAGAGAGAAAAGAAATCAGGATTGGGGCACTGCTCAGTCCAACTACCAAAGAGAGTTTGATAAAGCTTCTCAAAGAATTTCCCGATGTATTCGCTTGGTCCTATCAGGATATGCCAGGGTTGGATACCAGCATCGTGGAACATCACTTACCATTGAGATCGGAATGTCTGCCAGTAAAGCAAAGGTTGAGACGCACTCACCCGGACATGGCCATCAAAATCAAAGAGGAGGTACAGAAACAGATTGACACGGGTTTCCTCGCCACATCTGAATATCCTCAATGGTTAGCCAACATCGTACCCGTTCCCAAAAAGGACGGAAAGGTCAGAATGTGTGTTGATTACAGGGATCTGAACAAGGCAAGTCCAAAGGACGACTTTCCTTTACCACACATTGACATGCTGGTAGACAGCACAACAAAGTTCAAAATTTTCTCCTTCATGGATGGATTCTCGGGCTATAACCAGATCAAAATGGCGCCGAAAGACATGGAGAAAACTTTGTTCATTACCCCATGGGGCACCTTTTGTTACAAGGTAATGCCATTCGGTTTGAAGAACGTCGGGGCAACCTATCAAAGGGCCATGCCTACTCTGTTTCATGACATGATACACAAAGAAATCGAAGTGTATGTCGATGATATGATTACAAAATCTAAAACAGAGAGTGAGCACGTTGAACATCAGTCAAAATTGTTCGAACGTCTAAGAAAATTCAAGCTCCACTTGAATCCTAACAAGTGCACCTTCGGTGTCCGTTCAGGGAAACTACTAGGGTTCATCGTCATCCAGAAAGGAATTGAGGTTGGTCCTGACAAGGTCAAGGCCATTCAAGAAATGCCTTCTCCTAAAACTGAAATACAAGTCAGAGGATTCCTGGGACGTTTGAACTACATCTCCAAATTCATATTCCTTATGACCGCGACGTGTGCGCCGATTTTCAATTTACTCAAAAAGAACTAGGATTGCGTTTGGTCAAAAGATTTCCAAACCGCCTTCGACAGTATCAAGGAATATATGTTGAATCCTCCGATTCTATCACCTCCAGTGGAAGGAAGACCACTGATCATTTACCTCACAGTTTTAGAGGACTCAATGGGATGTGTACTTGGCCAACAAGACGAAACTAAACGGAAAGAGTCTGCCATCTACTATTTGAGAAAGAAATTCACCGACTGCGAAACTCGGTACACGATGCTTGAGAAAACTTGATGTGCTTTGGCTTGGGCAGCCAAACATCTTCGCCAATACATGATTTATCATACTACTTGGTTAATCTCAGAAATGGATCCAATCAAGTACGTCTTGGAAAAGCCTGCTCTCACGGGAAGAATTGCCCGTTGGCAGATGTTGTTATCAGAATATGACATAGAGTACCACGCTCAGAAAGCCGTTAAAGGAAGTATTTTAGCCGATCATTTGGCTCATCAACCGATTGACGATCAGGAATCAATCAGGTTTAACTTCCCAGACGAAGATGTCATGTATCTAAAAATGAAAGATTGCGATGAACCGTTACCCAGTGAAGGGCCAGAACCAGGTTCCCAATGGGGACTAATCTTTGACGGAGCAGTTAATCATTATGGAAATGGAATTGGGGCAATAATTGTTACCCCTCAGGGTACCCACATTCCTTTCACCGCCAGACTTACGTTCAAATGTACGAACAATGAGGCCGAATACGAAGCTTGTATCATGGGTCTCGAAGAAGTGATTGATTTAAGGATCAAAAACTTGGACGTATACGGCGACTCAGCCTTGGTTATCAATCAGATAAAAGGAGATTGGAACACATACCAATCAAGATTGATTCCTTACAAAGACTACGCAAGAAGGTTGCTACCTTTCTTCGACAGAGTTGAGTTTCATCACATCCCTCGTGAGGAGAATCACATGGCTGATGCATTAGCCACCATCTCTTCCATGATTAGTGTAGGTCAATGGAACGACTTACCTAAGATCGACATAATGCGCCTTGAAAGGCCCGCTTACATCTTCACGATCGAAGCAGTTATAGATGATAAACCTTGGTATCATGATATCAAATGCTTCCTTCAGAAACAAGAGTACCCACTTGGGGCACTAAGAAAAGACAGGAAAACCCTCAGAAGATTGGCTGGAAACTTCTTTCTGAGCGGTGACACTCTCTATAAGAGAAATTTTGACATGGTCTTGCTCCGATGCGTAGACAGACCAGAAGCAGACATACTTATGAAAGAAATTCATGAAGGATCCTTTGGCACTCATGTCAACGGACATACAATGGCGATAAAAATTCTAAGAGCAGGGTACTACTGGTTAACCATGGAATCCGACTGCTACAAGTACATGAGGAGGTGTCACAAGTGTCAGATATACTCCGACAAAATTCATGTACCGCCATCACATCTCAAAGTTCTCTCTTCCCCATGGCCATTTTCCATATGGGGAATTGACATGATTGGCATGATTAAGCCCAAGGCTTCAAACGGACATCGGTTCATCCTAGTAGCCATTGACTATTTCACCAAGTGGGTCGAAGCAGCGTCATTCGCCAATGTAACCCGACAAGTGGTGGTCCGATTTATCAAAAACAATATCATCTGCCGTTATGGTGTTCCGAGCCAGATCATTACTGATAATGGGTCTAACTTGAACAATAAGATGATGAAAAAGTTATGCGCAGAGTTCAAGATTGAACATCATAACTCATCTCCCTACCGACCAAAGATGAACGGAGCGGTAGAAGCGGCCAATAATAACATCAAGAAGATTGTTCAAAAGATGGTTGTAACCTATAAAGATTGGCACGAGATGCTACCCTTTGCTCTTCACGGTTATCGCACATCTGTTCGCACTTCAACAAGGGCAACCCCTTTCTCTCTAGTTAATGGCATGGAAGCAGTGTTCCCCATAGAAGTAGAGATCCCGTCAATCCGAGTATTGATGGAAGCTAAGCTCACCGAAGTTGAATGGTGTCAAAGCCGACACGACGAACTGAATCTGATCGAAGAAAAGAGAATAACGGCACTATGCCACGGTCAGTTGTATCAGTAGAGAATGAAGAAGGCGTTTGAAAAAAAGGTCCGACCTCGTGTTTTCAGAAAAGGAGACCTCGTGCTCAAAAAGATAAAATCATTTCTCACTGATTCGCGAGGTAAATGGACTCCGAATTATGATGGCCCCTATGTGGTCACGAAAGCTTTCTCAGGTGGTCCCTTGAGACTTGCAACCATGGACGGAGAGGAATTTGCCTACCCCACGAATGTTGATGTAGTCAAGAAATACTTCGCCTAAACTAAAAAAAAAACAAACGTCTCGGTGGATTGAAAACCCGAAAGGGCGGTCCAGGCAAAAGTTAGAGACATAAAAAAAATCATCCCGGTGGATTGGAAACATCACAGTACAATCCAGGCAAAAGTTAGGGATAATGGCAAGTAACTATGTTCAACAGAGGCAAGTCCCTCAGCAGCAGTTACATCATCCATCGGAGGAAAACTCCAGTCAAGGTCATCTTCGACAGAAGCTCAGGATGCCCCGAATTCAAAGTTGGTAGAAGGATAACGGTCGTTATGTTTCAACGTAGCCCTTTTCCCTGTAAATTACCATTTTCTAACTTTGTAAATACTCTTTGGAATCACGAGTTTGGCCGATCTCCATTTTATCAATAAAATTTGAGCCTTTGTGCTTTTGTTTGTAATTCTTATTTGTTTTAGCTTTACAGAACGACATTTTAATATGATTAATGATTCTTGAAATAAAAGAAAAATGAATTTACTTGTTAAAACTTTTTCTGCTTTTAAATTAAAGATGGAAATTTCTTTTGACTGTTAAACATCAGAAGAACATCGACCGCTTCTCCAGAAGTAATCGAACCTCAAAGTTCAGAATCAAAGTACTCCTTCTAACCCAGTACGCCTGAATGAAGGGATCAACTGTGTCAGAGACCTTGTTTCGTCTGACACGCCTTGGCCGAGTTCTCATCTCCTAAGCCCGATCAACATAGCTCCTAACAGGGACTCTCTCTCCTAAGCAAGGTGGAATTGCTATCTTGATCCAGCGGTACTTCTTCGCCCAGCGATGGCCGAGTATCCAGTCATGTTCACCTGTCAGTTTGTATGTCGCGTCAGTTTTGTCAGCATAAACATACATGCATCATTGCATTATTGATTTGCATTCACATTTCATATTGCATCGCTATCACTCTGGTCGGCCTTGTACCCTAGTGATAAAAGTCCTCTCAATCGAGTTGTCAACCCTTTCCTCGTCAGGAAGTGTTACGTCTGAACATTCTCTCTCCTCCAGTTTTATTTCTGGATTGAAGTTGGGTCCTCGACCACTTTGATAACTTGAACCTCTGAAAGACCAGAGAGCCCTCAGTTAACATCACTCTTCGCCATTGAAGATGATATCCTTGTTTTCCCAGATTAAAGAAAATCCCGAGAGAAAGCCTCCTAAATCGGAGATTCGGCAGTACGGCAGTTTTTCTCCGAAAAACCCACTGATGAAAAGGTCATCGGTACCTCAAAATTGGATCATATCATATGGCATTTCTCTGAGAAGATCTCTGAGAAAAGTATGATGTAAAGACCCCAAGCAAATGCAGTCTCTCAAGGGACTCGCATTCCCCAAGTAGAGTCAACAAATGGCATCTCCAACAGAGAAGTTTGTACACCTCTACAACTCAGACGACTGGGTTCCCCAGCAAGTCTGACATCGAAACTTTTTCCACTCAAATGGCATCTCCCCAGGAAAATTCGGCGAGAAGTTTGAAGGAAAGCCGCTACGAATAGCGTCCCTTGTCAGTAAAGTTTATTGACGAAAGAAACTAAGACCAGTTCATTGGTAGGAAACCAGGATCGAGGGGAAGTTTATTTTAGAAACTGAGACCAGTTCCTTGGCTGAATACCAGGATCGAGGGGAAGTTTACCTTTTCTAAGCATTATTGCTTAGCTAAAGAAGATGAATGCGTAAGCTAGCATTCATAACCACCATCAAAATTTCGGGTATTCCGATATTTAATCCTCTTGCACCCCGAATGCCCGAATACCTTCGTCATTCACACCTTCGTGTCCAAGAAGATTAAATAGGGGCATCTGTCATACCCCAAATTTTGACCACTAAGATTTCCCATCATTGTGAAAATCATCATCACAATATGGAGGAACCATCATACTTCATCAGTCTCCCCAAAGATGGGTGAGCATTCACTACAATCAAGAATTAGGGTTTCAAGCCCTCTCTGAGTGCTTAGAGAAAGGATCAATCAAGGAATGACATGATATTCAACTTGTCTAACCTCTCAAACATCCACAATGGATCAAAAGGACTCCCACTTTAAGGATTAAGCACAAGGCTGCTCCCTTCTAGGTGGATTAAGTCTCAAGATCGACAGTGTCACCAAATTAGGGTTTTGGTCGACCAGGGTCTCCAGATGGAAATTTTTCATCTGGGCACAAGCCAATGATCCAAAACCTAACCTAATATACTCCATGGAACCTCATGGACCCAATCATCAAGTCAATTTTGCCTCAAGGGATGCATTCATCAAAAATCAAGAATTAGGGTTTCTTGACCTAATTCACCCCTAAGTTGACTTTTAGGGAAAATCATGAGCCAAGACCTCAAGAGAGGGTTTGAGGGTCTCTAATGAACTATATTGATCCATTTGCAACAATGGATTAATCCAAGAAGCTTGAGCAACAAGTCTCAATTTCATCTGCACCACAGTTAGGGTTTTAAGGGAAAAGTCAACTGTAACTTTGACTTTTGACCAGGACATACTCCCAAACCCTAAGACATGATTCAATATACCCTATGACACCCATGGAACATGTCCATCAAGTTTGATTTAGGTCAAGGACATGATTTCCTGAAGAATTGCACAATTTGGAATTCATCTAATAAAAAGCCAACTGTGCACAAAAGTCAACTTTGACTTTTTGAGATTTTTCACCAAAATGGATTTTTAACCCTAAAATGATGTTAATGTATGATTTGAATCATCATTCATCAAGAAAAATCAAGAAAAGTTGGGTAACTTGTAAAAGGGGTAACCATAAAAAACGTAGAAAATTTTCTAAGTTAAAAATAAAGTGGCTAGGGTACTAACTTTGGAGGGTCATAACTCCTAAACCACAAAGCCATTTTCTCCCATACAAGGCTTGATTTGTAGATCTCATTGCCCTCTACAAAAACTTCAACTAGATCTAATTCCAACTCCTCATGGATTTTGAGTTATGGAGTGATAAAAATCCAGAAAAGTCACTTTGTTCCAACACTTAGTGAAAATTTCACTATGTCAGATTTTACCCTACTTTTTGCCAAATGTAGGGGGATTTTTCACTTGGATTCAAAATAAATCAAAACCAAATATGTTCAAACATTTGTTGTATCATGTAAGGGCTTTCCAAAATGGCCAATAACATTACCAAATTCAATTTGAGTCATGAGATATGACATTGGAAAGTTGCCTTGCTGAAATCTGCCAAGGCAAGGCAGAATTTGCATTTTTGCTCGATTTGCCAAAATAAGCCAAATCCAAATGCTCCTATCCACTTGGACACCTCTGAGGATTGAATATAAAGGGGACAATCACTGAGCCAAGCCTCCAAAGTCTTTGGAACAAGAAATAGCATGTTGAACCTAGAATGGCCAAAATAGGGACAAGACTCCAATTTTGGATTGGAGCATTCAATGGAAGCATCAAGGTGGCATGAACTGAGCCATTTACAACTGAATTCAGTCAATACTTATCCAAGACCAAGGGAACCACAGCCATGTGCCCTAAGCTCTAGTCGATGGCTAGAGGAGACTTGGATTTCCATTGGCCAACCCCCTTTTAACCAAAATCACTTTGGGCCTCAGATATTGTATAAGCCCATTTGCGTTAAAAGAAAACCTCGGCGCGATCGCCATTTTAAACAGAAAAATCAACTGGGCCTACCCTCGTGTTATAAGCCCCACTCTTTTTCTTTAAACCTTTTTGGGCCTCTTGAGAGAGTGTAAGACCCATCCCTTTGTACAAAAAACAATTTTTGGACCATAGTCACTTATATAAGTCCCCCTGTACAAATTCAAAATAGTGCGCTCACTAATAAAACCCTGGGCCTCTCCTTGAGCTGTAAGCCCCAAATCTTTCTTTTTCAAAGCACTTTCTCCTTTAATTTTGAAATATACTATTGTTTTCAATCTTTCTTTGTTGAACAACTAACCCAACAGCATGGAAGCTCTACAACCGAGTAAGTGGTTATTGCTTTCATTTACCGCTTTCATATACATATAACTGTATTGTGGGGCTATTTCACTGTAAGTTTTCTTTCATAAACTCATATCAACTGTGTAATAATAGTATAGATATTTAGAGTTTCCCCGACAACTACGTCTAGAACTAGGTGACGTCATTTCGTTTATTCGTAGAAATAGACAACTAGATCCCCAATAGGATCACCAGATACAGTCTTTTCTTCGGCTGTCCTCATTAGGAATTGTCAAGAAACTCTATTCCCAGAGATGAATGTATTCTCCGTGAATGGCATCTTTGAGTTTCTTCCAAATTCTCGAACTTTCCTGACTTGATTTATTCCTTGTGAATAGCTTGCCTTGAATTTCTCAGGGTTTGGGGACCCACGGGCTTCTTAAAAGCATCGGCCTCCTCTTGAACATCGTACAAGGACCCACAGGATTCATAAAAGCAACCGTGCCTCCTCTTGGGCTTAGTACAAGGACCCTACGGCTTCTTAGAAGTATTCACAGCCTCCTCTTAGGCTTCGTATAATGATCTCTTCCCCCGGGAATGATAGCCTCCTCTTAGGCATCGTACAAGGACCCGTCAGCTTCTTAAAAGTTTCCAGCCTCCTCTTGGGCTTCATACAAATTGTCCCGACGACCTCCTAAAGGTATAGGAACAGAAATTAGTCATCTGCATAGAACAGTCCTTTCAAAAGAAATCAAAACCAAATATGTTCAAACAGTTGTTGTATCATGTAAGGGCTTTCCAAAATGGCCAAGAACATTACCAAATTCAATTTGAGTCATGAGATATGACATTGGAAAGTTGCCTTGCTGAAATCTGCCAAGGCAAGGCAGAATTTTCATTTTTGCTCGATTTGCCAAAATCAACCAAATCCAAATGCTCCTATCCACTTGGACACCTCTGAGGATTGAATCTAAAGGGGACAATCACTGAGCCAAGCCTCCAAAGTCTTTGGAATAAGAAATAGCATGTTGAACCTAGAATGGCCAAAATAGGGACAAGACTCCAATTTTGGATTGGAGCATTCAATGGAAGCATCAAGGTGGCATGGACTGAGCCATTTACAACTGAATTCAGTCAAGAATTATCCAAGACCAAGGGAACCATAACCCTGTGCCCTAACCTCTAGTCAATGGCTAGAGGAGACTTGGATTTCCATTGGCCAACATTGAACAAACACCTGCTGCAGTTGCCATTCACTGTGGATCCCAAAACAAACTTGCTCTACTATAAATAGAGCTCAATTGTGATTAGTTTGAGTACACCAAAGCCATCTAACAGATGCTTTCCTCAAAACCTCTTTCTCTTGGCAAAAATGCCTTCTTTAGCAAGGCAACTTTGAGTTTTTGAGCTTGAGAGCTTTTTCATCACAATCAATCACACACACACCTCATATATATCATATGTAAGCTGTAAAAACTATCACAAGTGACCTGTAATCACAAAATCACAAAGTCACCTCTCAAAACCTCAAAATAGGCTTTGTTTGCATTTTTCAAGCCATGTCTTGATTCAGTCACTTTCCAAACCAGATAAAACCTCAAACACACTCCAAATATCATCCTTGAACTATCCCAAATGGTTCCCCTCATCTGGAACACCATTTGAGGGAGTTGTTATTTTGGTCACTTTTAACCCCTTTTGTAAGAAAGGGACTGTTTGTGTTTTTGCAGGTACCAGTTAATTCCAATAATCCTAAAAGCTTCTAAGGGATCATTTGAGTGTGTCTAAAGCATCAAATCATTTCTGGAACAAGAGGTTTGACAGATTGCACAAAAGCTCCAAAATCTCAAGAAAGAGGTAAGCCTCACAACTTGGAATCTTTCAAACATGCAATGCTTTTAAGTCCATTGATCATAAACATCTTATACATGTTGTATATGTTGTGTTTGAGCTAATTCACCATGTAATCCATGCTTGTACCAAGTTGTAGCATAGAAAATGCATTTATAGGTCATTTTCAAAACCACTATCGGGTTTTGAGGAGGGAGTGTAATCTGAAAAAACTACCACCACCATTGGATTCCTTATGAAATTCTGGTCCAGATGCATATAAATTTTGTCTCAAACCATTAAGAATTGAGAAAGTTATGACCTTCACGTTTCTGAGCCAAAACTTGCCAAAACTTGCCTTGGGCCAGGCCTAAAACCAAGTCATGCCTTGTATATTTGTTGTTTTGTTTCAAACAATGGGTGTATCACCACCCCAGTGGTAAGGCGCGCGCCTTGTAACCTTGAGGTCTTGGGTTCAAACCCCACCCATGTCATTTTGTGTTTTTTCACATTTTGCCATTTTTTCCAATATTTTCATGGTTTATTAATTAATTGGAAAATTAATAACTCTTTCAATTTTAATTACTTTTGATTGGTTCTTTTTTCAAAAAAATCACAAAAATGTTGAAATATTTTATTCCACAAAAAAATTGAATTTATATTATTTATTTAATATAATTAGTATTTTTGTGAATAAATTCATTTTTATTTGTTTTTAAACATTTTCAAATGAATATTCATCTTGAAAAATCAAGACCAAATAGGTTTTAATATCTCTTGTGATTTGTACCTCATTTTTCAAACCTTAAACAAAAATCACAAGTGGTTTATTCAAACCTATTTGGTATTTTTCATTGATTTTCTTTAAATATTTACTTTTAAAGAATAAAATTAGGGTTTCTTTGATTTTCACTCAAACAAATCATTCAAAACTTTTTGGGCCTCTAATAGAGTGTAAGACCCAACCCCCTTTTAACCAAAATCACTTTGGGCCTCAGATATTGTATAAGCCCCTCTGCGTTAAAAGAAAACCTCGGCGCGATCGCCATTTTAAACAGAAAAATCAACTGGGCCTACCCTCGTGTTATAAGCCCCACTATTTTTCTTTAAACCTTTTTGGGCCTCTTAAGAGAGTGTAAGACCCATCCCTTTGTACAGAAAACAATTTTTGGGCCACAGTCACTTATATAAGTCCCTCTGTACAAATTCAAACAGTGCACTCACTAATAAAACCCTGGGCCTCTCCTTGAGCTGTAAGCCCCAAATCTTTCTTTTTCAAAGCACTTTCTCCTTTGATTTTGAAATATACTGTTGTTTTCAATCTTTCTTTGTTGAACAACTAACCCAACAACATGGAAGCTCTACAACCGAGTAAGTGGTTATTGCTTTCATTTACCGCTTTCATATACATATAACCGTATTGTGGGGTTGTTTCACTGTAAGTCTTCTTTCATAAACTCATATCAACTGTGTAATAATAGTATAGATATTTAGAGTTTCCCCGGCAACTACGTCTAGAACTAGGTGACGCCGTCTTGTTTATTCGTAGAAATAGACAACTAGATCCCCAATAGGATCACCAGATACAGTCTTCTCTTCGGCTGTCCTCATTAGGAATTGTCAAGAAACTCTATTCCCAGAGATGAATGTATTCTCCGTGAATGGCATCTTTGAGTTTCTTCCAAATTCTCGAACTTTCCTGACTTGATCTATTCCTTGTGAATAGCTTGCCTTGAATTTCTCGGGGTTTGGGGACCCACAGGCTTCTTAAAAGCATCGGCCTCCTCTTGGGCATCGTACAAGGACCCACAGGCTTCCTAAAAGCAACCGTGCCTCCTCTTGGGCTTAGTACAAGGACCCTACGGCTTCTTAGAAGTATTCACAACCTCCTCTTAGGCTTCGTATAATGATCTCTTCCCCCGGGAATGATAGCCTCCTCTTGGGCATCATACAAGGACCCGTCGGCTTCTTAAAAGTTTCCAGCCTCCTCTTGGGCTTCATACAAATTGTCCCGACGACCTCCTAGAGGTATAGGAACAGAAATTAGTCATCTGCATAGAACAGTCCTTTCAAAGAGTCTACTACTATTTCTCAAAGCATAGTACAAAAGATGACACTCTAGACTTGGACAGTCTAATCTCCTTGAGTCTCAAAGACATTCTCAAGTGACCCCTTTGTTAAATAGGAAGAAAACCCGTAGACTCGGACATTCTCAATACCCTTCGGATTTCCCACTTCCTTAAAGAACAGGAATAACCCGGATCCTTGAAACAAATCCTCGAGTACAATGTTGCTCATATAAGAACTGATTTTCTCTTTAAAAATCAGTATACTGTACCTGTCACTTAACTGAAACAGTCACCATAGCCTCCTCTTGGGCTTTGTATAATGATTCTCCCCAGCGGAGTCAAACATCGTTTAGCCTCTCTCTCGGGCTTTGTACGAGACACATAAGAGACTCCCTCGTTGAGTCAATTACCCCTTTCGCCTCCATCTCGGGCTTCGTACGAGATACAAAAAACTCTCTTGTTGAGTCAAATAGCCTCCATCTCGGGCTTTATACGAGATACCAAAAGACTCCGTCGTCGAGTCAAAACCTTTTAGCCTCTCTCTCGGGCTTTGTACGAGACACATATTAGCCTTCTCTTAGGCTTTATATAAGAAAACCACTGGTTGATCCAATTAACCTTTTAGCATCAAAGTTGTGCCTCGTTCACAGTACACAAACATCAATAACTCCTTCCCCTCCATCTAATTGCTGTAAGCGGCAAGTCTCTGGATCATCTACATCCATGCCAATGTCCCTCTTTTAGTATGAGAAATTCCTAAGGAAAGATGGCATTACTCTACACTGAGTTAAAGTCTTCTCCTTCAGGTTGAAATCTCCTATAAAGGAAATTATGGCATTTCCGGATTCACAAATCCCGGTTAAAGTAATTCTCCTTTATAAACAGTCGTAACAGACAAACCCCTCTTTAGAGATGACAAATTCTCTCTAAGGTCAACACTTTTAGCTTCACATCTTGGGCTTTAAACAAGATACAAATAAACCCTTCAGCTTCACATCTTGGGCTTTGAACAAGATATATATCACCTTTCGCTTCACGTCTTGGGCTTTGAACAAGACACCAAAACACCCATTTCCTCCCATAGAATAGGAGGAACTACGAATGCTCTGATTTCCCTGTTTCGGTAAACGGGAATACGTAGGCATAAGATTGAAAGAAAAATCTTAGCGAGCACACTAAACAAAAACCCAAAATCCCATACTTTCATATATATCTGTCCTAACATCTCAACCAATAGCCTAAAGCACCCCTCGTCAACAAAATAACCTAGGACAAACCCCGAATCTTTGTAGCATATGTAAACCAACAGTTTTGACTGATTAACCTCAGTTTGCAAGCAGGGTTAATTGGAGACATCTATTTCCCTTCCTTCATCAGCTTTAATAGGATAAAAAATGAATCGAACTGTAGTACTAGAGCGATCGTGCTTCGCAACTACATCCAAAAATCACTCGCTACAGATCTCAGTAAAGCTTTTAAGTAAGCTGAGAATTTGTGGAGTTTGTGAACAGTGTCAAACCAGTCAGGATAATTGGATGTGTTCTCTAGGAGTGAGAGTATAGTATGTGAATGTGCTCAGCAAGTGTGTGAAGATCTGGTGCTCAATGGTTAACCTCCATCTAGAGCATTGGTTATCCATGACAGGGGGAGTACTTGTCTATGGATTTTGCTGCAAAGGTGCATATATTGTGAAGCTTGCATGTTTGTGGAGATTGGTTGCCTCTTATGAGGATATAATGTCAGATAACATGCTATGACATTAGGCTGCTGGATGGTGTTTTGGTGTGTGAAGCAAATTGTTTGGATCATGTGCGCACATGCTTTTGAGGAGGAGTCTGAAGGACAATTTTATTTGTATTTGGGAGAATTTATTTTTCTCTGCAAATTTTGGAAGAGCTCTGTGAGGGTCTTTGTTGATGGGAGATGTCACACTTGTCTTGGTGTGTGTTATTAATTCAAAGTAAGAGGACTTTACTTAGAGTGTAGTGGAAGGCAGTGTGTTTGTGCTTCAGAACTTGGGGATGATTGTGTCTCAAGGAACAAGAATGTCTATGACTGTAAAATTCAAGGTGGATTTGTACAGGGTATGGATGGGAGGGATCAATGGTGATTTTGGTCTCAATCCAAGAGTTTGTTGGGTGTAGTACAAGGATGTGATCCTGGTACTTTCTTACTATATGATCATAAAGGTGTCATGGGATATCATTGGTGATTTTGTGGTGTTTCTTGTTGAAGGAGCAACTTCTGTCAGTTAAATGTACTAGTGTTGTTTGAGGATCAAGCATTAAGTGAATGCGTTCAGCAGGTGTGTTGAACAGAGGGTGCGCTCTTGAAGACATGAAGATGAGTCTTATGTTTTCCATTCATTTAAGGTGTTCATCTTGCAAAGGAGCGCTGGTTATCTTAGACAGGGGGAGTTGAACTTTTGTTTATCAAGATTGTTTATGGCTCTAGTGAAGGTGTTATGTCAGACAAGATGTCGTGACATTGTGAAGTTCATGGTGGACATGACAGTTTAGACCTGGTGTATCAATGGGTTGAATCAGTAGTGTACATTTACCCCAATGTTTGTCAATCTTTGGCCAAAAAGGGGGAGAGAAGTAGGATTGTTTTGTTCTGAGTATGTTGGTTGGATGATTCAGAGTTTGGCTTTCGAACTTATTGTGCTTAGATGTGTACTGCTACTGTTAACAGCTTCATTTTGATAATTTTAGTATGGTTCTTTTAGATTTATCTTACTCTGCAGTTTGTCCAATTGTGGCTAAAAAGGGGGAGAGTAGTGTAGTAGTTGTTTTGCTGGTTTTGCTGATGGTTTTTGAGTGTGCATGTGCTGGTTTTCTTGATTGTTTTTCTGGGCTCCTTGGCTTGAGGGGGAGTTTCTATTTTTCTGAGAATGTTAGTGTGGGTTGCTGCAGGGATCTCTGATATGTAGTTGTTTTAGCCAAAATTTGCCAAAGGGGGAGATTGTTAGTTCTGAATTGGCAGTAATTTTGGTAAAACAATGTGGTACATCAAGATGTCTTGCTTGATGTCTTGACATGTGATTCTAACATTCTGTAGGTGGTGTGTTTTTAGCATTGCAGGATGTTGGGTAAGATGTCCTGACATAGTTAATCAGACATCAGTACAGATATGGCAGTATTACTGTCATGACAGTATGTCATAACATCTTAGTTCTGGCAGAGCAGTTGCTACTGTTATGTGACAGATGTTGAAGAAGATGTCATGACATCTTAGTCTGGTATAGCAGGTGTTGCTGTTTTGCTGTCATGTAATTTTTAATCAAGATGTCAAAGGAGATGTCACGACATCTTTGTCTGGGACAACAAGTACTGCTGTTGTATATCTCTTGACGGATTTGATTTGATTTGATGAGATCTGTTTGGATATACCTCATCATTATATGCAGGCCAAGGAGATTTATTAGGAACGAAGTGCAGATTTAATTGAATTTCATAAAAAGGATCTTGGAGACTTTTTAGGAAACTATTTGGAGATTTGTTCCTATTTTTATGGAGAATATCTTGCAGCTGAATTAAAAAAATGAAGATTTAAAAGATACATAAGATCCTGGAAATATTATGTATCCTTTGTGGAGCTGATTTATAGGTCTGGAAGATTCAAGTCAGAATCAAGAAGAATATTGAAGAGTAATGACTTTCTAATTATGGAGATAAATTATGAAGGATTTGATTGAAGACCTATTTTGTAGGAGAATCTTTTGCAGATTTGTAGCAGCTAATATGCTGTGGTTAGAAGCCTAAATCCAGTTGGGAAAAAGTTATAAATAGAATGCTTGTAACCTAGAATAAGCACGGGTCCAAAATGTAGATTATTAGGGTTTGTGTGAAATTGTGAGCCACTCTGGTACTGTTTTGTACTTAGAGTTAGACTGTTTAGTTGAGTTGTATTTGTCAATCATCTATGAGCTTTTAAGCAATGATGATTGTGTTTCTTTGAAGTGTGTCTTCTACTTTTCTGTAACTTAAGAGTTGTTGGAAATCAAGGTGTTGATGCAGTGGCTGAGGTGTTGACTGCTAGACATCATTGCGATGATTGGAAGTGAGATGGAGTCTCTTACCTAGGGAGGACTTAGGTAGAAGGGTCATTGGGCAGTGATTAAGTGAGTAGATCGTCAACGGGTGTGTTGGCTGTAGGGTCTATGAATTGATACTACTAATAGTGGACTTCCTTCCTGGCTTGGTATGCCCCTAGACGTAGGTTGTTAGCCCGAACTGGGTGAACAATTCTTGTGTACACTTTACTTTTCAGCAACTTCTTTAATTGTATATATCTTGTATATGTTGTTGATAACAGACCAGATGTTTCGACATATTATGTGACATCTGG
This sequence comes from Lathyrus tuberosus, assembly GCA_022829125.1. Classification (NCBI taxonomy): domain Eukaryota; kingdom Viridiplantae; phylum Streptophyta; class Magnoliopsida; order Fabales; family Fabaceae; genus Lathyrus; species Lathyrus tuberosus. The sequence goes on along the minus strand of JALAZF010000323.1, from coordinate 998,577 downwards.
GACTGCTATACCAGAATTTCAGGAAATCAAGCTAAAATAGGCTATATTTACACCACCTCTTTTTTTGTTGTTGGAATGGTCTTTGGGGTGTTATGTGAAGCTCAATATTTTCAGAATCTCACGCGTGTTGGTTATTGCCTGAGGTCACTAAGGAGGTGGCTTGGATCATTTTGACAAGGTGCATTGCATACGCGATCGAGAGAGAGGTGTGGTTTGGGAAGAGAATATTTATGTGTCGTCAAAGAATGCTCGTTTTGCCTTCTTGTCTGCTACTGTCCCTAATGCCAAGGAATTTGCTGATTGGGTAGCAAAGGTGCACCAATAGCCTTGTCATATTGTTTATACGGATTACCGACCATTTCCTCTTCTCAGTGAAGCAAATTTGCTATTTGTGTGAACAAAGAGGGCATTGGTACGTATGCTCCAATACATGATCACATCAAGAAGCTACTTAAGTTTTTATGCAACTAAAGATCATCTTGTTTCTGCACCTTCTTCAATCCACAAAAGATTCAGAAAGTTATGGAGCAGTCACTCCTTCAACTCTAGACAAGGAAATCTGAATGCTTCAGATCATTGACGGTGACGATGATGAGCAAGAATATGAGAAGAGACCCGGGTTGGTTTTTCAATGACCGTAATGCCGTGGCTTGCAAGGAAGAATGCGATCCATCTGTATTTGTGTTTTTTGTGAGGCAGGTTGCTAAACACAATGAAACAAGACAATTAGCTTGATCTGCAATAGTAATAAATTCATGTTTTCTCATGTTATTCCTGGAAAGTACAGAACCTGAAGAGGGCATACGAAATGGATTGTGGAGAACAGTAAATAGTTAGATGTTACTAAGGGTAACCTGGCTGGAGTTGGATATCAACCAAGACTAGGATGCTATATCTTGAGTTTTTGCAGGGTTTGTTGGAAGAGGTTAGCTACTCATTTACAAAGAACTTCCATTTTATTGACTCAGTGAAGGCGTATCTTTCGTATGCATTATTACGAGCTTCAATTTCACAATCCCACGTCATACTTCGGTATGCAACGGGAACATTCTTGGTGTTGTTACTGTGATTCAGGAAGAGTCTAAAAAGTGAAATAGGCATTTTCTTTCCACTGATAGTTCTTAGACCTCTGGATGGTTTAGAATTTCTGTCAACAAAAAAAAATTAGTGTTCTTCCGGTGTTAAAGAAAGTATGCAAGGATCCACAAATGCTTGTTGACATCTTTGTGAATTATGACTGTGATCTTGAGGCGTCAAACTTGTTTGTACGAATGGTTACAACTCTGTCCAAAATAGCTCAAGGGACTCAAAATTCTGATTCAAATTCACTTGCTGCTTCTCAAACAGTTTCAGTTTCAATCCAAATTTCATTACTTGGTTTTCTTGAAAACTTAATGTCTATGCACAGGTACAGAAATCACAACATTACAATTTTGTGGCGAATCAACCTTGTTTAATACTTACTAGTTACATTGCAAAGGGGTAATGTTGAAGTTCTTGTCCTTGAAAAACTGGTTGTGTTTCTTGAGGTCATTTTGGGAGAGGCTTTTCTATCTTCTGAACTTGAAAATGTGGTTAGATATGTGATAATGACATTTGATCCACCAGGTTGGCTCCACAATGTCCAATTACGCGAGAATCAATGGTTAAGCATGCGACATCATAGCATGTCCAGGGCCAAGCCGCGGAAACGGTGAGTACCGAATAACTGACATAAATTGCTCATGTGATAATCAATTATTGTTTTACTGACAAGAATTGCGAGATCACGTGTTGAACCAAACCACTGTCATGGTTGATACTCACCACTCAACTCAACTCGCCGTCGCGTTATCATGAATATCATCACTGCAACAATCTCACTGTTATTAACCTTTCTTCTCACGATTTCAACTGTGAGCGTCATCCTTGATCAAGCTAGTTTCAATGAGATTGATGTTTGTAGAAAATCAAATGAGCGTATCGGTTGTTCACTGACTGATGCTGCAGCTATGTCTACTTATATGGAGTATTTTGAGCCAGTTTGATGCTTTGACAATCATGAAGAAGTACCTCACTTTAATTGTGCCTCTCCATAATTCACGTGGATTCATACCTGACAGTTCAACTTGGCAAGAGTGCCTCATTATTCTTTTGAACTTTTGGATGGGATTGACAGATGATATGAAGGAACCTTCATTAGAGGAAAATTCAGGAGAGGATAATAGCTTCAACCCGCAATGTTTGACGAGATGTCTAAAAAATATTTAAGAAATTGGTGAGGGAGGATATCATCTTCCCTAGTCAGGGCTGGTTGTTGAGAAAGCTAAGAAGACAATGACCTGGGCTGAGCAACTGCTGGATTCATCAAACTTTCAAGTTATTCAGGATTTTATATGATCCCATCTGGTCTCCTAGTCATTTTGCTCTGATAATCCTGAATTTCCTGGAGAAACCTCAATGGTGTGAAAAGAATACCATGCATTCTTGCAGGAATAAAGAGTATGGCAACATTCAAACCACCGAAATTCGATATCGGTGCAGTCGGAAACAAGGAAGGGCAGGCCGTCCTTAAGTTAGTAGCTCTACTGGACCACACAAATGTGAATGTGGTTGAGGCAACACTTGCAGCTTCATATACTGTAATAGATGATGGGGTTAATATTGAGCAAGGTGTAATGGTTTTGTATGAAGAAGAGGGTCACTTTGATCTCAAATGTGGGAGAGTTTATATGCAATATGGTCATCAAAAGCATGCTGCTATTGCTCCCAATCATCACCAACTGCAGGTGCAATCTCAAACACAATCTAAGCAAATTAATTAAACACAGCCAAATATTCAGACGAATTCGCAACATGACTGTCAAGTGTATTCTGAGTCATTAAGCGCATCTTAACCTGTTTCACTTAAAAATGATCAACAGCCTGCGAGGCAGCATCCTAATCAACCAACAACACGTGCAAAATTTATCTTTCTATTCCAAAGCAAACCGTGCAAGCCATATTTCCAAATGAAGCTGTGAGCTGATAATCCACGTCATGTAATTGAAAGTGAGCTGAAATCAAAAAGCAAGATCCACGTCATACACAAGCTGAAGAATAAAAATCAAAACGACACATTCAAAGTAAGCATTACATTTGCAAACGGCAGCAAGAGTAATTGATTGAAGTCACGCACAACACATTGATACAAAACGCACAGAAATTCTCACAAACGACACTAATTCACTTCACTCTCCATCTATAAATAGAACACACACCTCACTCATTTTCTCAAGCTTTTCAAGCCACTAAAACTCTGCTAATTTTTCTCCCATTTCTCACTACGAAACCGTTTTCATCTCAATTCTTCTCCTACTTTCTTCTCTTCAAATTCCTTTCAAATTGGATCAAAAACCAGCAAGAAGATTAGAAGAAAGAAGAAGGATGTTCAATTTCACCATTTACCAGAGTTTGAAGGTAGTTTGAAGCTTCACCGTCATTTTCGATCTGATTTTTTTCGTTGAGATCCTTTGATTTGTTGATACGGTTGAGTAGAGATTTTGATTCCGATCACAACCGCGTATGTTTCGCATCTTGCCGCTCTGATCTGAGAAAGCTTTGAATTCTTGGCTATGGCGTGAACAGTGTGTAAGCGTTTGGAGAAGATGATGAAGTTGTTCTGATTCTCACATTTCTATTTTTCGTTTTTTTTCCTCTTTTAGTTTCGTTTTTTTCTAAAAAAAATAAGGTGTATTATAATGGATCGGGCCATGGCTGTTTTTTTTTTCTTACTATCACTGCTATTTTTATTGTTGAACCTTCTCTCTGTTCTATCTTTTTTTTTTAAATCTCTTTTAACTTTTCTTTTTATTATTAATTCTCTTTTTTTTATGTTGAATTTGAATCCCTTTATTTTTTTTCTTTTTTTTTATCTGTACATTTTGATTTTGTTTTTTTTGAAAACTTTTCTTGAAAAAATTATTAGAAATCACTTCATTCTTGATTTGATTTTGAGATCTCTTTTTTGTTTGATTGTTGGTTGTTTTGGATCTTGAATTTTGATAAGATCTCATCAATATCAATGGACTTTGGGTGTCGATCTTATCCACCAAGAGAGGTGATTGATATTGATAATGATTTAATCGATTTAAGATTCAATTTGTTGTTTCTTTCCATCTTGACCTCTTTCTTCTTCTATTTCTTTTTATTTTGATCGATGAAAGTCTTATAGATCTTGAAATTTCTTTGTTGAATTTTGATCAAGACTAGATCGTTACCATTTTTCTTTTCGTGCGGTATTGCTTTCGGATGACGATTTACATATCGTTCATCTAGCATGCATTAGCACAAAGATCTATTGACTGGCCTCATTGTAGGGTAATTACTCCGTAAATTACTCGGCGATTGCTTAACATAGCGCAACATTTGTCCCTCTTTATCTAATTTGGAATTTGAACCTTCGTGGTCCGGACCTTGATTGGTCGCGTCAACCCAATGGTGATTGATCTTTTGCATTAGGTTCATAGCCTTTGAAACTTGGCGTTGTAGAGGCTTTGGTTCTACCAATCTTCTGTCAAGTTCATCAATCTTGGCCTAAGTGCATTGTTTAATCACTATAGTTCAAAACGCGAAATGGAATACTCGGTGAAGGCTTATGGCACTAGAGCCTTGTGCTACTAACCACTAACTCCTAACTTCTTTATATTTCTTTCTCGCTCCATATCTCTCTTTATTTTTATGCTTTATGCCATTTTATCATATCATATTTATGTTTATGTCATTTTTTTCTTTTGTCCACTTGGACCATATTATCTTGTGATTTTGTTTTTCTTTTGTCCATTTGGACTCAAAAACATTAATAAAGCATTAAACCACTAAAATACTTATGCTCTTAATTGTTGGACTATGGCCACTATCCTTTGCATTGGAGGACCTATATTCTTGAATATGGACTTATGGACTTAGAATTAGGATTCTCTCCCTTATGCTTTAGACCATTATGGAGTTTGATATTCTAGCCTTTATTTGGCTAGCTTATTGGTTCAAGAGGATGAAATTATATTCTTATTATGCTTTGAAGAGTGTCTCCATGTGGTTAGATCTTTCTTATCCTTAGCTTTTATTTTTATGCACTAGGATAGTCACTTCTTCTCCACCCCTTCTTCAATTTTCAAAACTTCCTCTCTTTTTCCAAACTCTCTTGTTTTCAAACTTAGAATCGCTTTCATAATAAAACCTTGAATTCGGTCAAGTAATTTTTAAATTTCATTTTCTTTAATAAATGTCAGTCAATATTAATCATATTTTGATCATTTCATAAAACATAAAAAATATAAAAACTCATCAATATCTTGTTGTGCCTTATGCACTTTTTCCTTTTAAACTTTTTCATAAGTTTAGACATGATTCATCTCTTTAAGCGGAATTATTTGCTTGGAAATGACTACTTGTCTTTACATTTAAAATCAATCATAACAAACAAATTTCATTCTTTGTACCACGAACTACGAGGTTTTGATCCTACACTGCACATCGTAGGTACGTAGGCATGAGGCGATAAGTCTCTCCAAACACAAAAAATCTGAAAAAATATTTCTCTTCTCATCTCCCCAATCTCTTTTCAAGCAAACCATTTTCAGACCAAAAAGCGGTAGATATTTCAAAGGGTTCCTATAGGGTACTATAGACGTTTTGGGTGCTAACACCTTCCCATTGCGTAACCAACCCCACTTACCCATTCTCTGTTTGTTCTTGTTGTTTTAGAACTCTTTAGGTTTTGTTCGCTCTTTTTCCTTTCCCTTTGTGGATAAAATAAAAGTACGGTGGCAACTCTTGCTTTATGAGTTAAGTTAATCAAGAGCTTACATTCACGATTTTTACCGCTACAGAAAAGTGGCGACTCTGCTGGGAAAATTCTCCCTTGAGGGGTTTTGCCTACTTTGACTTATTTATCGCTTTTTGTTTGATTTGTTTGTTATTAATTATTCTGTCAGGGTGCTTGGTGATCTGTGTGGTGAGATAAGCCCAATACCCAGGCTTGAGTGTACACCTAGGACTAGGGTGGAAAGTAGTGGGACCTACGTGCCATCTTGGTACGTTGGGTGTTCACGAAATTCACATCCAGACGAGGTTTTCTTGGGAGATATCCTGACGTGCGTGTCTTGCGCATTTTGGGGTGTTTATCTAGAGAACTGTCGACTCTGGCAGCCATTCCCCGAGGACTTAGTTGAGGCACTCCTCCCAAGAGGCAATAATGGCAGACCAGAAATGGCAAACCCATTATGCTTCTTGATCCGAGGACCCGAAGCTGAGGACTTTAGAACCCTTAACCCATCCTGGTCTTATTAGGACGTGGTGCGGTGGCTATTCAGGTGCAGACTTGAATCAGTTGTTACGCGATACCACACTCAGACGATACTTTCTTGAGAATATTATTGACTACCAAGAAAGTTGGGAAATCGATAATATCCGAAAGATGGGTTGTAGACTCTGGGAACTTCTTTAGAACCTTGTTCGGCAGGTGTTATACCCTTAGTACATACCATTGTGGGAGGTTCTTAACCCTTGGCTCCATGCTCGTAACTCGGAACCTTGAACCCGTGTGCTTTGTGTGATCTTGTTTGTGGTTGCTGCATACATGCACTCATGCATTCATGGACATTCTGTTTCAGTCAATTTTCAAGGATCTTAGAGATTTTCCTTTTGCAGACATCGCAGATAATATTCAATAAAATGAGATGTTTATCAGTGTTTCAAAAAGTGTTATTACGATGCTTGCAATTGCTTTATATTTTAAAGATCCTTGAAAGTTGAATTAAACATTTGCATTCTGCATTGTTTCTTGCCTTTACCAGGTGTCTTATTGTTTCCCTTTGGTCTTCATTTAGCCAAGTTGTCGCACCAGTATAATACTTGGGCTAATCAGAGAAAGAAGAGGATTTAGCTGATTTTCTGGCATTCGTACCAAGTTTGAGGTAGTTACTGAAGGAACATCGAGAGAACAAAAGATGATGATCTCATGTCAGGCTTTACAGTGATGACCAATCCGATGTATGATTCTCCTTTGGACGACGATGTACCACAAGTGGATGTTCCTACTCGATCCCGACCTGTGCAAAATAACCTGGTTAGTCAAGTTGTTGAAAAAGATTCTCGATTTTCGAGGTATATGCCAAATCCTCAGAATGTCCACCCTGTGACAGAAATGATTGATCTTAAAGTTATGGAAATGAAGGAAGGACTTCGTGATCCCAGTGAGGAATTGAAAATGTTGACAAGACCCAATGCATCTAGTTTTAAGGCTCATGACTTGTGCCTGGTTCTGGATGTGGTTATTCCTCTGAATTTCAAAATGTCTGTCTTTGAAATATACAAGGGTATTAGCTGTCCAAGGTACCATTTGACGATGTTCTGTCGAAAAATGACCGCTCATGTCGACAGCGATAAGTTGATGATTCACTGCTTTCAAGAAAGTTTATATGGGGGATCTTTGATGTGGTATACGAAATTGAAAAAGGGACCATATTCAGTCTTGGGAAGACCTAGCTGATGCTTTTGTAAGACAGTATAACTACAATTTGGACATGGCTCCAGATAGTGATGAATTGATGAGCATGAGTCAGAAGGACGGCGAATCCTTCAGAGAGTATGCACAAAGGTGGAAAGAATTAGCAGCTCAAGTTCATCCACCACTCTTAGAGAAGGAATTATCCAAAATGTTTCTAAGAACGTTGTCAGACTCTTATTATGCCAGGATGATAGGCGTTGTACCTCTAGAGTTCTCCAAAATTGTGGAAGTCGGAATAAACCTCGAGAATGCATTTAAATATGGAAAGATCCGAGATGTTCCAGATGACCATGCAAGTGAAAAGAAATCTGTATGTGATTCCCAAGAGGAAGAAAATGTTGAAGTTGATGCAATTCATGATTCTCCTTAGATTCCGCAAACTCTAGTTCTCGGGCCTTATCACCAACCTCAGAATCAGTTCCAGAAGCAGCAGAGACCTCTGAATAATTCAGAAAGAGAGACTCGCCGGTTTGATTCAATTCCAATGACTTACAGTCAATTGTGGTCTTATTTTGCCCGAAACTCGGTAATGACACCCAGAAAGACCAGAGCCATGAAATCTCGTCCTCCTTGGTTCAATCCAAATACCAATTGCGAATTTCATGATGGATTAATGGGGCATCCAATTGAGGAGTGCAAGGTTTTCCAGGAAAAGGTTCAAGAGATGATTGACGATGAGGTGTTGACCTTCAAGGAAGGAAACACATTTGTAAATGGAACACCTTTATGCTAATATTAGTAGAGTGACCCGTAGTGGTTGTATATTTGCTTCTGTGTCTCCCAAGAAAGTTGATAATGTTCTTTCAAGCTCAAGCTGACACAGTTTCCTCAGATCTTTAGTTCATTTACTACATTTTCATTTGTAATATTTTATGATTGTTATTGCTTTGTATGCATGTAGAACTTGTTTGATTTTGAATATTAATCATAATGCAATGAGTATGTTTGTCTTGAAGTAACCCATTCGCATTCACTCATAAATTGTTTTCCTGCATTTGTAATACCAACTTCTTGTTTAAACTCTTGGAGGGAGGATGATGAAGTGAAAACGCAAAATTTCTAGTTGCGTGCTTTTGAATAAGACTCTGCTGATGATGTAAGGCATTGTTTCAAATTCCCAAACACCGGAGATATAAGGAAGATAATCCCTTGTTAACCCCTTTGAGTCTTGAAGTAGGAGTTTTTTTTTCTAAGTGAAAAAACCCTCACATTTAACCTTGGGGTTGGGTAGTCTTCAATTAATTTGACTAAGTGTCCAAATTTCAAAAGGAGTGTGCGTCTAAGGAAACCACAATGGTTATTCCTCATCCATGAAGGAAAGAGGCAGTCATAACCCTTTCAAATAAGCCAATGTCACATGATTTGTTCAAAAAAAAAAGAAAGAAAAAAAAAGAGCCAACTAAGTCGAAAAATTGAAAACAAGTGACTTAGGCAAAAATTGGGGCATCCCGCTGGACATCAAAAATTAAAAAAAAAATCAGTCCAGGAAAAAGTTAGGGAAAAATAAAATGAAAATGTGAAAAGCAAAAGAATAAAAGAAAAACTCTCATCAAAAGAGAAAATCTTTGTGTGTCTACCAAGTCGAAGGACAAAAAGGGTGACTGTTATCCTCGAATAACCTCATTGGTTCTTAAACCATCAGTTTGAGTAATCTTTTTAAAGATGAACTTTTGTGTCAATTAGCTGAATATATGACTAAAGAACATCACGGAGATTGGGTGGGTACAAATAAATTTTGAGCCTAAAAGTCCTTTTTTCTAAAAAAACCGTGAACCAGGCCAAGTTATAACCCTCAAAAGACCTAATTGAAGTCGGGTTTATTTTGAGAGCATGCTCCAAACGAGATAGCATTCCTGACTCCCATGAGTTGTGCTAAAAGATCTTTGTTGGTATTGCATGTGCATTCAAAAATCAATGTCGTATCTAAACTAGTGATTCATTAGCAAGGTTTTGCGACATCTTTTCAATAAAAACCTCAAGATAACATGTTTGTTGCATTAGAATTATCATTCTCAGAATTAACATTTTCTGCTTGCATACATTTGTTTGACATCATAGAAGCTTACATTTGAGCATCAGTGATGAGTCTAATCTCTTGAGGCCTTAAACTCTGATGAGTAATTGGCAAATCATTTCAAGGATGATCATATCCAGGGGCATGTTGCCTAAAGGCTTTGTTGAGTATGAGCAAACTTGTTTTCCCAGTTGATGCTTTCACATGAGGCAAAGCTGGAAGACTCTATTGATTGAAGAGTGTGCCAAGTTCAGTAAATCTGGGGCAGTTACGTCGAGATTCGACGAATCTCTCCAAGAGTTTGAAAACACTGGGGCAGATTATCTCAAGTCGTTATGGTACAGAGTTTCCTTTTCGTGTAAAATCCTCTGTAAACCATGCAGTCTGGGGCAAAAGTTAAATGGTGAATTCAACGCACATAAGCAGATTTGTTCTTGTGGATGTAATCAAGTTGTTAATTAGATGATGAATTGTTGTGAGGATTTGGACTCTTGAATTCCATTATTCCCCAATTGAGCGCCAGTTTGGGTATTTCCTGTCCAAGTACTATTTTGGGTATTCCTCCGGCTAAGTCTTGATTCAGATTTCCCCAGCTGAGTATGATTCTATTCTCCAGCCAGGTTATGATTAAGCATGTTTGAAGCTTTGGGGTGATGTTTCCCCTTGATGTGGAATCCTCGCATAGAGTTTTACCTCTTGTTGTGATTGCTTTGATCACTTCCCAAGCAAAGAGTAATGTTGACTTCTTATTCCCCCAATTGGTTGATATCCCCTTTAGGGTTTGCTTTGTGTGTACTCCTTGACAGGATCTCTTTTGGTATCTCTATCTTGTTGAGATTAGCCGAGTATTCAGCTGAGCTGTGGTGTTTATTCATCCTCTGCTTATCCTTATGTCTGTTTTGTCAGCATATTCATTCTCATACGCATTGCATACGCATTCTTTTGTTATGCATAGCATTGTTGTGGTTGCATTGTGCATTTTGCATCTGGTTTAGTGCTTCTCGGCTCTCTGATGTGGTTTCCTCTGCGGAGTGTGTGTGTGTCCTCTCTCCATTAGAGTGTTGACGCTAAGCAGAAAGCGTTTATCCTTTCTAATTCCCCACTGAGTTTATTCCTCGTGGAAAGTTTTACTTAAGTTTTCCTTTCCAGTTCATTATCTGGATGGGACCAATCCCCAGTTGAGTTATTTCCTCCTTGGGATGAGTCTTGTTTGACCGTTTCTCTCTAGTTTGTTCCTGGATTGAACTTTGGTCTCCGTCGGTGACTACTTTGAAGCTTTCTAGGCTGTGCAACCTAGATGATTGGGAGTGCATTTATTTTGCACCTTCGAAGATTTTGTATTACTCAGCAGATGATCTGTTTGTGATTACCATCAGAAGATGAAGATTTTGTTTCTCCAGCAGGGTTGTGACAACACTCTTTTGGAATTTATTATGTGACAACAAGTGGTAGTCTCTTTATTTGAGGAACTTGTGTGTCTCCAGTTATCAGACGTTATATTTTCCATCAAATGGTATCTCTCAGGTTGTGCCCGTCAAAGAAGTTTGTTGTGAATTTCCAACAGATGGTTGTCTCATTATTTGAGAAGTCTGTTGCGCTATCTAACTTGCCCATATCTCTTGTGAAGATCCATGGTAGAGTTATTGATTCCTAGTTCCTGGCAAATCTCGGCAGAAGATTTCCAGTTGACCTCGGCAGAAGGTATTTTCTTTCCAAGAATCTCGGTAGTAGATTTCTTGGATATTTTCAAAAGATTTCCAGCAAAACTCGGGTAGAAGGTGGCTTTATTTCAGATTTCTTTGGTTAATCTCGGCAGTAGAGTCTCCAGTAAGTTTAAAAAAAATTCTCAGTAAGCCACGGCAGAAGGTATTTTCTTTCCAAGAATCTCGGCAGTAGATTTCTCGGATAATTTAAAAAAAAAATATTATAGCAACCTCGTCAGAAGGCATTTTCTTTTTAGGATCTTGACAGTAGAATCCTTAAAAGATCTTTCAGTAGAGCCTCGGCAGCAGGCATGTTTTCGATTATTCCTTGGCAGTAGGAATTACATATATAATCTCGGCAAAAGGTGTTTCATTTGAAGGTTCTCTGGTTGATCTTGGCAGTAGATTCCCCAATAAATTTTTGATGGTTGACACATTTCTCAAAAAAAAACTTGGCAAAAGGTATTCCCAAATGAGGTCCTAAGCCTCTTCGGTTAGATGGGACAGTTCATTGTTGAGACTTTGTTACTCCAATGAATGGTAAGTCTCTTCGGTTAGATGAGACAGTTCGTTGTTGAGATTTTGTCACTCTGATGAATGGTAAGTCTCTTCGGTTAGACAGGACAGTTCGTTGTTGAGATTCTTCCACTCCAATGAATGGTAAATCTCTTCAGTTAGACGGGACAGTTCGTTGTTGAGGTTTTCTACTCCGATGGATGGTTAGTCTCTTCGGTATGCTAGAGATAGTTCATTGTTGAGGTATTGTTTTTCCCTAGTGGAGCCTTGCGGTGTTAAGTCTTCCCTGTTGAGTTATATCCTTGTTGCGTTATGGTTTAGTTCCATATACAGTTATCCCTGGTTGATATATTTATTCCTCGGGATGGGTCTTGTTTGACCGTTTCTCTCTGGTTTATTCCCGGATTGAATTTTGGTCCCTTGCTTTGGCAATGGAAGCTTATCACCTTTGTCGTCCTGCCCATTTAGTTGGTAGTAGGTGATGTAACTGGCTTATTACCTTTGTTGTCCTACCCTTTAGTTGGTAGTAGGTAGTATAGCTCGGTTTGGTTACCCTGTTACAGTTATCACTTGGTTGATAGCTGGTAATCTTTTTCCCTTGTTCGAGTTTATCACCTTTGTTGTTCTGCCCTGTGTTGGTAGTAGGTGATACTTCTCGTTCCCCTTTGTGAGATCGTTACCTTTGTCGTCCTACCCTTTGTTGGTAGTAGGTAATTCTTCTTATATCTTTTTGATTGACTGCCTTGTTGTAGCTATCACTTGGTTGGTAGTTGGCGATCTTTCCTTTTGATCATGCTATTACCAGATGTCTGGTATTAGACGATTTTTTCCCCAGCGGAGATTTTTCTCTCCATGTTGGGACGATGTTATCCCTCTTTCATTTCTGGTGTTGGTTATTTTCCCTCAGTTGGAATTTTATTCTTTATTCTCCCCCAGCGGAGATGGTTTCCTCCCCTGTTGTGATGTGCTTTCCCTCTTTTGTTTTCCCCTGTGGAGTTTTTTCTCTTTGCTAACCGGTTTTTGTTGATCTCCTGTGGCATATTCTCCCCACAGAGGTCTTGCGTCTGCATATCATTTGCATAATCATACCATTTTGTGGTCTCTTAGGGCCAAAAATTGGGCTTATTGTTATAGTTAAGTCTCCTCTATCTCGTTGAGACAAAGATGTCAATCTTCTTATATCCAGATAGAAGAAACTTAAATAGGGGCAGTTGTAATACCCTAATTTTTACCCCTAAGATCCCACATGTCATTTGCATCTGCATACCACAAACAAGAGCACCAGTATCCGTGTGTTTTTATTTCTTGCTTTATGTTTGTTTATATTTATTAACCTCTAACCAAAATACCAAAAATATTTTGAAATTTTTTCTTGTTTCTTCTTCTCTGTGTGTTTAGGGTTTTACAGGGTTGTCAAAAGCAAGAGCATGACTTGGAGATAGTGTGGCTATTCAAATTATGGTCAAGATCATATGGAAGTTTGACCTAATCTTGGTCAAACTATCAAGTGTTTGCTTCAATTGCAAGTTATTTGCATCAGTGGGCTATTTCCCAGGCAGTGTGTATCTGAGGTCAAGTTATCTTGTGGTTATCGAGCATTGATTCATGAGAAGTTTGGTTCAAATTTAGATCTATCAAGTTCAATGTGTTGTGTACAGTTAAGTCACTGGTTCAGGAGCAGTTGTGTTCATTTTTATCAGAGATGTGTGGAAAAGTTCAAGTTAGCTCAAATGGTCATTGTTTCAATTACAAGATATTCAAAGGTCCAAGTTTGTTTAGTCATTTTAATCAACTGCTTTGTGGAAAATTTTTGGATTGGTTTTGGATTAAAGTTAAGATTGTATATCCACTTTGATTACCATTTTCTAGCCATTATTTTTATCCATTTCATATCCATTTTATCCAAAATTTCCAAATATCCAATTCAACCATCCATTTTTTCTAATTCAATTACCCATTTTATCCATTTTTATTTTATTTTATTTCCAATTCTTGTACCAAAATCCATTAAAAAAAACTATTATCAAACACAAGCTTTGGAGATGCAAGCTTCATGCTGTCATTTATCACACGTAAGTCATATCTACAGTCCATGCAAAATGGAAATCAAGCTGAAACAGACTATATTTACACCACCTCTTTTTTTGTTGTTGGAATGGTCTTTGGGGTTTTATGTGAAGCTCAATATTTTCAGAATCTCATGCGTGTTGGTTATTGCCTGAGGTCACTAAGGAGGTGGCTTGGATCATTTTGACAAGGTGCATTGCATACGCGATCGAGAGAGAGGTGTGGTTTGGGAAGAGAGTATTGATGTGTCGTCAAAGAATGCTCGTTTTGTCTTCTTGTCTGCTACTGTCCCTAATGCCAAGGAATTTGCTGATTGGGTAGCAAAGGTGCACCAATAGTCTTGTCATATTGTTTATACGGATTACCGACCATTTCCTCTTCTTAGTGAAGCAAATTTGCTATTTGTCTGAACAAAGAGGGCATTGGTACGTATGCTCCAATACATGATCACATCAAGAAGCTACTTAAGTTTTTATGCAACTAACGATCATCTTGTTTCTGCACCTTCTTCAATCCACAAAAGATTCAGAAAGTTATGGAGCAGTCACTCCTTCAACTCTATGTGAGAGCAAGAATTGTCTCTATAAGTCAATCTATGTTTTGATGATAACAATAAGTATTTGTGAAAGAACCATTTTATGGTCTAACGTGTGTTGTGTGCAGATCATAAGAACTAAAGACATCAGAATCAACATGCACCAGCTAGATGTACTATGATTGATTATATATATATATATATCTGTGTGTGTGTGTGTGTGTGTGTGTGTGTGTGTGTGTGAAGTTACTATGTGTAACTAAAGTCGCGAGAAGCAAGAATGCTTCTTTATCTAGTCATGATCAGCCAGGTCCAAGAATGCCAAGATGCTGTTGCAATGCTCTTGTGGATGCTCTCTGAAAGTGATTGAGATTTTAAAGATAGTGAAGCTTCTGAAGAAGTACACTCTGAAAGAACCAAAGTGCGGAAGACTCCTATGACTTGAAGTTCTGATGGCTGAAGGCGTAGAAGACCAAGTGCCAAAAGAATCTGAAGACTTATGGGTTCTGAAGACCAAGGTTTCAAATATCAAGTTCTGAAGACTCTGAAGATAGGTTCTAAAGATTCGGAAGACTTGAAGCAGAAAAGAATAACGTTCTTAAAGACCAAGTGCTGAAGTTCTGAAGACTGATTCCTAATGGACTTCTTCAATCGACTGAAGACTTGTAGCATCAGACATTCTGCTATGAAGACTCTACTCATGCTTCATCAAATTAACATCAGAAGCCACTGACGTTTTGAAGTCTAAATATTACCGTTGTGAGTTAAATGTACACACTGCCCAAGAAAAGATGTCTGGTCACTTCTCCCTCTCCAAAAAGGAGATGTGTCAGTACAACTCATTATATCACAACATCTCTTTTCCAAACAGCCAACAGTATTCTCAAACGGCTATATTTCCACTGGCTATTTAATGGAAAGAGTTTTTGCTTCTGAGGTGTCGATCACTTGTAGAATCTCGAACTGAATGTTCATCTACAAAATTGACCAAGTCATTGTGAAGATAGCAACAACGATGAGTTCTCGTTGTAACACTTAACATATTCAGAGCTATCATTACTTCACTAATGGCAATTGTTGTTGAAACTCAAGAAGACAAATCAACACAACAACAACAATCAAGAACAGAAGTAAGAAATGTCTCAAGAATTCAAACCCTCGTCAATGCTTCTAGTTCTTGTGTAAACCCTATAGAAGTAAGAAATGTCTGGAACGAGTTCCATGAATGGATCTCATAAGAAATAGTAAAACACAAGAAGCTTGCAATGGCTCAAACAGAAGAAACATCACTTCCCTCAAGCTCAGATAACTCTGAAAGTCTTTCCTCATCTTCTTCATCATCCCTAAGCTCCTTTCAGTCTAACCTATAGGAATTTGTTTCGTCTAGTCTAGATCTGTATGTCTTGATGAAATCCGTCTATAATACAATCTTTATCTAATGCAATCTATGTTTTTTTTACACTTTAAATTAATCCATGAACCTCTATGTTTAGATGCAGTTTATTTTTTATTGTCCTTTAGATGAATTTAGCCATAACGAAAAATTAGTAAAATAAACCTACGTGTTTTTAAAATGCTTGAACACCAGCTTCACGACCTTCAATTGGTATCATTAATATACTTGATTGAAAGATATATGCTTAAATGCTTATATGCTATAACCAACAATTCCAGATGCTTTAATCCTTCAATTGGTAATCAGTTGATTCCATCTATTAACCTTCAATCAAATACATACTGATTATAGACGTGTCTCACTAAAACGAGTCTTAACACTTCTAAATGTGTAAATAATGTTCTTTGACTCTATGACTCTATGCTTCTTATCATATCAAATATTCAATATACTCAACTAGGAGAAATAAAGCTTTAATATGTAGGCAATTGAATATAAGAAATATATGCTTAAATGCTCATATGCCCTGATACTTTTTTATGATGTCAAAAAGGGGAAGAAATATAAAGATTTTGATTGAAAATAAGAATTCTTAAAGAATTCAGAACTCAAACAAAGTACGTACTCATATAAAATGCATTGTTACTAACGTTTGTTGTTTGATGTTTATCCGAGGAACTCTGAACAAGTTCGCTAGGCATTCTAAGAATAGGCTAAGCTGTAAGCTGTCTAAGAAGTATGAGATTCAGAATGTCAAGATCAGAAGATGTAAGAAAACTCTGAAAGCAATCAAGACTAAGTATCCATTTCACTCAGAAGATCTGTGCAAATCAGAAGTCAAGAACTGTCTGAAGTTCCCGATTGAAGATCCAAGAAGAAGCCGTTCTGATGGTTACCACCGTTCTGATGTTTACCAGAAACAAATTTAAATGAAAACGATTTGGTATTAGACTAAATCAACAATTGGTATCAGACTCAGTACACAAAGATTAGTATCAGACTCATCAATCAGAGTAAAGCTGTGGATTACTGTCAAAATACCTTCATTGGTATCAATATCAACATACTAATGAAATACCTCTCAAGTGGTATGAGAAGAAATTCTTCACTTGGTATCAAACTCAACATACTCTGGAATAAGACTCAGCACATCACGTGATATCAGACCAAATTAAATCATGAGTACCAGATTCAGAATCAAGCATTGATTGATCACTTTAATTAAACCTTCAATTGGTATCTAATCAGAAATCAAGCTTTGATAAACCACTGAGTATGACAATAACAAGGTTTTGAGATGAAGACCTGTGTTCAAAAGTCAAACTCTGAAAAGTCATGTTCCACATTGGTGATTAAAATCTTACAACTCTGAATCTCGATTCTGAAGATTCCAATATATGACTTATGGTAATTAGGGGGAGACTACCCAGAAGATGAAAATATAAAGTCAAAAAATATTCATATAGTCTGAAACTCAGGGGGAGTTTCCTTTAAAGACAATGTCTGTCTCAGATAGCAAGGCTATGACTATCAGTCAAGAACTGTTCTGATCCTATGCTTAATGGAATCTGTTGAAAAGTAGAAATGCTTCAGATGTCTCTGAAGATAATATGCTCTGATACGACAACAAAGAAAACTGAGTTCTAAAGATCTGAAGATGGAAGTTCTGATGAACTAGTCCAGATGCTAAAGACTCTTCGTTTTCCTAAAGACAAGATAGAGAAGTAACTCTTCTCTATTCCTGTTCTGACAACTCAAGTTGTTACTATGTATATCTTTGGATTATATAAAATCCTAGATGATCTCAGATAAAGCTTTGAGGATAACTCATTCAGGGGGAGCTGTTGTTCCAAAATCTGAATTTGTTTGCTTTGGTGATTACCTTGTATAAAATGTTCAATCAAAATACTTGGTTTTGTCATCATCAAAAAGGGGGAGATTGTGAGAGCAAGAATTGTCTCTACAATTCAATCTATGTTTTGATGATAACAATAAGTATTTATGAAAGAACCATTTTATGGTGTAACGTGTGTTGTGTGCAGATCATAAGAACTAAAGACATCAGAATCAACATGCACCAGCTAGATGTACTATGATTGAATATATATATATATATATATATATATATATATATATATATATATATATATATATATATATATATATATATATATATATATATATATATATATATATATATATATATATATATATATGCGAAGTTACTATGTGTAACTAAAGTCGCGAGAAGCAAGAAGCTTCTTTATCTAGTCATGATCAGCCAGGTCCAAGAATGCCAAGATTGCTGTTGCAATGCTCTTGTGGATGCTCTCTAAAAGTGATTGAGATTCTGAAGATAGCGAAGCTTCTGAAGAAGTACACTCTGAAAGAACCAAAGTGCGGAAGACTCCTATAACTTGAAGTTCTGATGGCTGAAGGCACTGAAGACCAAGTGCAGAAAGAATCTGAAGACTTATGGGTTCTGAAGATCAAGGTTTCAAATATCAAGTTCTGAAGACTCTGAAGACAGGTTCTGAAGATTCGGAAGACTTGAAGCAGAAAAGAATAACGTTCTTAAAGACCAAGTGCTGAAGTTCTGAAGACTGATTCCTAATGGACTTCTTCAATCGACTGAAGACTTGTAGCATCAGACATTCTGCTATGAAGACTCTACTCATGCTTCATCAAATTAACATCAGAAGCCACTGAGGCTTTGAAGTCTAAATATTACCGTTGTGAGTTAAATGTACACACTGCCCAAGAAAAGATGTACGGTCACTTCTTCCTCTGCAAAAAGGAGATGTGTCAGTACAACTCATTATATCACAACGGCTCTTTTCCAAACAGCCAATAGTATTCTCAAACGGCTATATTTCCACTGGCTATTTAATGGAAAGAGTTTTTGCTTCTGAGGTATCGATCACTTGTAGAATCACGAACTGACTGTTCATCTATAAAATTGCCCAAGTCATTGTGAAGATAGCAACAACGATGAGTTCTCGTTGTAACACTTAACATATTCAGAGCTATCATTACTTCACTAATGGAAATTGTTGTTGAAACTCAAGAAGATAAATCAACACAACAACTACAATCAAGAATAGATGCTGTTGATGAAGAAGACAACATTGAAGATCTGTCAAGTCATCAACCTACCTTCTCTTCTGGACTACATTGAAGATCTGAAGCAAGGAGTTGCTACTCAAAGCTTGCTCAACAAAGAAGACGAAGAAGAAGATCTACAAGATGTCAACAATTGTAACATCCAAATACATTGTTGTATTTTCTTAAGAAAGCAAGGAGTTGATTGCTCAAATCTTGCTTGAACACATGTGTGTGTTCTTTGTACTTAAACTTAGGATAAACTTACTTATTAAGAAGCACAGTCAGTAATCTCCAGTTTGCCAATTCAACTAAAGGAATTGAGACTCCTCCAGTGAATGTTATATCCTGAATGAATCCCTGAACGGTTCAGCTGTGAGTTGAGGCCCTTGAGTAGATCACGAGGTGATCAGATACTTGAGATGACAATGGCTGAGGGTCATTGTGGAAAATCCTGAAATATGGTCAGTAGCGTTATATTCATTGTGATGAATCCCTGAACGTCTAGCTGTGAAATCCCAGCAGTGGGTCAGCTCGGTCAATGAACGTTATATCCTGTTGGATCCCTGAATGGTTCATTGGGTTGTTAGTCACAGTGCGGCTGTGCAAGTTGTTAGACACCGGCGCAGCCCGTGCAAGTGTAATCATGATTTGGTTATAGTGGATTAAGTCCTTGTGTTAAAGGCGAAATCACCTGAGGAGGGTGGACTGGATTAGCCCGCGTGGTGAACCAAGATATATCGTGTGTCATTTACTCTCTTGCTTAGTATCTCTATTTATGTTTCTGCATTGAATATCAGAACCTCATGTTAAGCAAAGTCAGAACCTTGCAGTCTATCTCTGATAAGCTTCCGCACTGCAAGTTCTGAGTATCGTATCTTATGATCGAAACCTATCCGGTTCTCATGCTCCATAGTTAAGAGATCAGAATCTCTCAACGAACATTGAAGGTTCTTGAGCGTCTCTTTAACAAGATGCGAAAAATTACAAAAGAGTAAATTCACAATTCAAACCCCCATTTCTTGTGTCTTTCTCGCACCTTCACCTAGACATGGAAATCTGAATGCTTCAGATCATTGACGGCGACGATGATGAGCAAGAAGATGAGAAGAGACCCGAGTTGGTTTTTCAATGACCGTAATGCCGTGGCTTGCAAGGAAGAATGTGATCCATCTGTATTTGTGTTTTTTGTGAGGCAGGTTGCTAAACACAATGAAACAAGACAATTAGCTTGGTCTCCAATAGTAATAAATTCATGTTTTCTCATGTTATTCCTGAAAAGTACAGAACCTGAGGAGGGCATACGAAATAGATTGTGGAGAACAGTAAATAGTTAGATGTTACTAAGGGTAACCTGGCTGCAGTTGGATATCAACCAAGACTAGGATGCTATATCTTGAGTTTTTGCAGGGTTTGTTGGAAGAGGTTAGCTACTCATTTACAAAGAACTTCCATTTTATTGACTCAGTGAAGGCATATCTTTCGTATCCATTATTACGAGCTTCAATTTCACAATCCCCCGTCATACTTCGGTATGCAACGGGAACATTCTTGGTGCTGTTACTGCGATTCAGGAAGAGTCTAAAAGGTGAAATAGGCATTTTCTTTCCACTGATAGTTCTTAGACCTCTGGATGGTTTAGAATTTTCTGTCAACAAAAAAAATCAGCGTTTTTCCGGTGTTAAAGAAAGTATGCAAGGATCCACAAATGCTTGTTGACATCTTTGTGAA
Source organism: Lathyrus tuberosus (assembly GCA_022829125.1). Classification (NCBI taxonomy): domain Eukaryota; kingdom Viridiplantae; phylum Streptophyta; class Magnoliopsida; order Fabales; family Fabaceae; genus Lathyrus; species Lathyrus tuberosus. Next base: position 977,985 of record JALAZF010000323.1, on the reverse strand, counting down.
TTATGACTGTGATCTTGAGGCGTCAAACTTTTTTGAACGAATGGTTACAACTCTATCCAAAATAGCTCAAGGGACTAAAAATACTGATTCAAATTCACTTGCTGCTTCTCAAACAGTTTCAGTTTCAATCCAAATTGCATTACTTGGTTTTCTTGAAAACTTAATGTCTATGCATTGGTACAGAAATCACAACATTATAATTTTGTGGTGAATCAACCTTGTTTAATACTTACTAGTTACATTGCAAGGGGGTGATGTTGAAGTTCTTGTCTTTGAAAAATTGGTTGTGTTGCTTGAGGTCATTTTGGGAGAGGCTTTTCTATCTTCTGAACGTGAAAATGTGGTTAGATTTGTGATAATGACATTTGATCCACTAGGTTGGCTCCAAAACGTCCAATTACGCGAGAATCAATGGTTAAGCATGCGGCATCATAGCATGCCCAGGGCCAAGCCGCGGAAACGGTGAGTACCGAACAACTGACATAAATTGCTCATGTGATAATCAATGATTGTTTTGCCGACAAGAATTGCGAGATCACGTGTTGAACCAAACCATTGTCATGGTTGATACTCACCACTCAACTGAACTCGTCGTCGCGTTATCATGAATATCATCACTGCAACAATCTCATTGTTATTAACCTTTCTTCTCACGATTTCAACTGTGAGCACCATCCTTGATCAAGCCGGTTTCAATGAGATTGATGTTTGTAGAAAATCAAATGAGCGTATCGGTTGTTCACTGACTGATGTTGCAGCTATCTCTACTTATATGAAGTATTTTGAGCCAGTTTGATGCTTTGACAATCATGAAGAAGTACCTCACTGTAATTGTGCCTCTCCATAATTCACGTGGATTCATACCTGACAGTTCAACTTGGCAAGAATGGCTCATTGTTCTTTTGAATTTTTGGATGGGATTGACAGATGATATGAAGGAACCTTCATTGGAGGAAAATTCAGGAGAGGATAATAGCTTCAACCCGCAATGTTTGACGAGATGTCTAAAAAATATTTAAGAAATTGGTGAGGGAGGATATCGTCTCCCCTAATCAGGGCTGGTTGCTGAGAAAGCTAAGAAGACAATGACCTGGGCTGAGCAACTGCTGGATTCATCAAACTTTCAAGTTATTCAGGATTTTATATGATCCCATCTGGTCTCCTAGTCATTTTGCTCTGATAATCCTGAATTTCCCGGAGAAACCTCAATGGTGTGAAAAGAATACCACGCATTCTTGCAGGAATAAAGAGTATGGCAACATTCAAACCACCGAAATTCGATATCGGTGCAGTCAGAAACAAGGAAGGGCAGGCCATCCTTAAGTTAGTAGCTCTACTGGACCACACAAATGTGAATGTGGTTGAGGCAACACTTGCAGCTTCATATACTGTAACAGATGATGGGGTTAATATTGAGCAAGGTGTAATGGTTTTGTATGAAGCAGAGGGTCACTTTGATCTCAAATGTGGGAGAGTTTATTTGCAATATGGTCATCAAAAGCATGCTGCTATTGCTCCTAATCATCACCAACTGCATGTGCAATCTCAAACATAATCTAAGCAAATTAATCAAACACAGCCAAATATTCAGAGAATTTGCAACATGACTGTCAAGTGCATTCTGAGTCATTAAGCGCATCTTAACCTGATTCACTTAAAAATGATCAACAACCTGCGAGGCAGCATCCTAATCAACCAACAGCACATGCAAAATTTATCTTTCTATTCCAAAGCAAGCCGTGCAAGCCATATTTCCAAATGAAGCTGTGAGCTGATAATCCACGTCACGTAAATGAAAGTGAGCTGAAATCAAAAAGCAAGATCCACGTCATACACAAGCTGAAGAATAAAAATCAAAATGACGCATTCAAAGCAAGCATTACATTTGCCAACGGAAGCAAGAGTAATTGATTGAAGTCACGCACAACGCATTGATACAAAACGCACAGAAATTCTCACAAACGACACTAATTTACTTCACTCTCCATCTATAAATAGAACACACACCTCACTCATTTTCTCAATCTTTTCAAGCCACTAAAACTCTGCTAATTTTTCTCCCGTTTCTCACTACGAAACCGTTTTTATCTCAATTCTTCTCCAACTATCTTCTCTTCAAATTCCTTTCAAATTGGATAAAAAATCAGCAAGAAGATTAGAAGAAAGAAGAAGGAAGTTCAATTTCACCATTTACCAGAGTTTGAAGGTAGTTTGAAGCTTCACCGTCATTTTCGATCTGATTTTTTCCGTTGAGATCCTTTGATTTGTTGATACGGTTGAGTAGAGATTTTGATTCCAATCACAACCGCGTATGTTTCGCATCCCGCCGCTCTGATCTGAGAAAGCTTTGAATTCTTGGCTATGGCGTGAACAGTGTGTAAGCGTTTGGAGAAGATGATGAAGTTGTTCTGATTCTCACATTTCAATTTTTCGTTTTTTTTCCTCTTTTAGTTTCATTTTTTTCTAAAAAAATAAGGTGTATTATAATGGATCGGGCAATGGCTGTTTTTTTTTCTTACTATCACCGCTATTTTTTTTGTTGAACCTCCTCTCTGTTCTATCTCTTTTTTTTTTTAAATCTCATTTAACTTTTCTTTTTATTATTAATTCTCTTTTTTTTTTAATGTTGAATTTGAATCCTTTTTTTTTATCTTTACATTTTGATTTTGTTTTTTTTGAAAACTTTTCTTGAAAAAATTATTAGAAATCACTTCATTCTTGATTTTATTTTGAGATCTCTTTTTTGTTTGATTGTTGGTTGTTTTGGATCTTGAATTTTGATAAGATCTCATCAATATCAATGGACTTTGGGTGTCGATCTTATCCACCAAGAGAAGTGATTGATATTGATAATGATTTAATCGATTTAAGATTCAATTTGTTGTTTCTTTCCATCTTGACCTCTTTCTTCTTCTATTTTTTTTATTTTGATCGATGAAAGTCTTATAGATCTTGAAATTCCTTTGTTGAATTTTGATCAAGACTAGATCGTTACCATTTTTCTTATCGTGCGGAATTGCTTTCGGGTGACGATTTACATATCGTTCATCTAGTATGCATTAGCCCAAAGATCTATTGAACGACCTCATTGTAGGGTAATTACTCCGTAAATTACTCGGCGATTGCTTAACATAGCGCAACATTTGTCCCTATTTATCCAATTCGGAATTTGAACTTTCGTGGTCCGGACCTTGATTGGTCGCGTCAACCCAATGGCGATTGATCTTTTGCATTAGGTCCATAACCTTTGAAACTTGGCGTTGTAGAGGCTTTGGTTCTACCAATCTTCTGTCAAGTTCATCAATCTTGGCCTAAGTGCATTGTTTAATCACTATAGTTCAAAACGCGAAACGGAATACTCGGTGAAGGCTTATGGCACTAGAGCCTTGTGCTACTAACCACTAACTCCTAACTTCTTTACATTTCTTTCTCGCTCCCTATCTCTCTTTATTTTAAAGCTTTATGCCATTTTATCATATCATGTTTATGTTTATGTCATTTTTTTCTTTTGTCCACTTGGACCATATTATCTTGTGCTTTTGTTTTTCTTTTGTCCATTTGGACTCAAAAAAATTAATAAAGGATTAAACCACTAAAAGACTTATGATCTTAATTGTTGGACTATGGCCACTACCCTTTGCATTGGAGGACCTATATTCTTGATTATGGACTTATGGACTTAGAATTAGGATTCTCTCCCTTATGCTTTGGACCATTATGGAGTTTGATATTCTAGCCTTTATTTGGCTGGCTTATTGGTTCAAGAAGATGAAATTCTATTCTTATTATGCTTTGAAGAGTGTCTCCATGTGGTTAGATCTTTCTTATCCTTAGCTTTTATTTTTATGCACTAGGATAGTCACTTCTTCTCCACCCCTTCTTCAATTTTCAAAACTTCCTATTTTTTCCAAACTCTCTTGTTTTCAAACTTAGAACCGCTTTCATAATAAAACTTTGACTTCGGTCAAACAATTTTTAAATTTAATTTTCTTTAATAAATGTCAGTCAATATTAATCATATTTTGATCATTTCATAAAAACATAAAAAATATAAAAACTCATCAATATCTTGTTGTGCCTTATGCACTTTTTACTTTTAAACTTTTTCATAAGTTTAGACATGATTCATCTCTTTAAGCGGAATTATTCGCTTGGAAATGACGACTTGTATTTACATTTAAAATTAATCATAACAAACAAATTTCATTCTTTGTACCACGAACTAGGAGGTTTTGATACTACATTGCACATCGTAGGTACGTAGGCATGAGGCTATAAGTCTCTCCAAACACAAAAAATCTTAAAAACTATTTCTCTTCTCATCTCCCTAATCTCTTTTCAAGCAAACTATTTTCAGACCAAAAAGCGGTAGATATTTCAAAGGGTTCCTATAGGGTACTATAGATATTTTGGGTGCTAACACCTTCCAATTGTGTAACCAACCCCCCTTACCCATTCTCTGTTTGTTCTTGTTGTTTAGAACTCTTTAGGTTTTGTTCGCTCTTTTTCTTTTCCCTTTGTGGATAAAATAAAAGTGCGGTGACGACTCTTGCTTTATGAGTTAAGTTAATCAAGAGCTTACATTCACGATTTTTACCGCTACAGAAACCAAAACAACAAATTGAATCAAAGGATTAATCAAGTTATCATCAAGATCAATCATCCATTTTGGTGGATTAGGGTTTTCACCCCATCAATACCCAAGATCCGTTGAGCTTGATGAAACTTGACCAAATCAACCAAGATTCAAGTCAAACAACAGTCAACAAAGATCACAAAATTGAAATGCAATAAAATGGATTAATATGCTTAAAAATGATTTTTAAAAAGAATTTTAAAATGAAAATAAACATGAAAATGCAAATGATGCAATAAACAAGACCAAAAAAAATCCAGAAAATCAGAAACAACTCAAGAATCATATACGAAAATTTTCAGAATCTTAAAATGCCTAAAAATATTTTTTTAACTATTTAAAACAAATTCAAAAAGAAGAAAATCGTGAAAAATATCAAATGATGAAATAAAAATGCACAAAAATACTCAAAAAATAAGAAATATTTTTATGAGACTATGAAAAAAAATTGGAGTGAAAAATATTAATGTAGCTATTTTTTTATGAACTTTTGAAGATAAATGCAATTTTTAAAAATAAAATCAGAAAATAATAAAAGAGAAAAAACAAGGCGTGTTGGATCAAACCTCATAATTGACGTGGCAGATCCAACGCACCCGAGGTGATAGAACACCATGGAACACACACAGAGTGCAATACAAGATCACATTTAAAATCAGCCAATAAAAGCATTTCAAATCTCCAATGTGGCGTCACGCAGGTCATCGTTCTCAGCCTCTCCGGTCATCTTCTCCAGTGATCTCTCACTGGAACTCTGGAAAACAGTTACTTCAGATCATGAGACCTATGCCATTAAGACCGTCTCATCAAGGCGAACTCAACCCATCCCCAATTTTCATTTATTGAAAAGGAGTGGGAGAATTTTGGAGAAATGTATAAATGAACATGAAACACTTAAACAAGAATTAAATGATGAACTTAAGCAATCAACAACATATAAGTTAGGGGAAATGACCAGCAAGCTAAGAGCTACATTGTGGTAACTTGTTTTAAGTGATTTGACGCTTCTAACTACCTTGTTGAGATGGTGACTGGAGGTTGAAGAAGCTTGATCTGGTCAGAGCGATTCAGAAGGTCTGGGAGCTTGAGACTTGAACCAAAAGCTTCAGATAATATCGATGGAGGTATTAGAACAAAGAAATTGGGTTGAAACTGGCTAGAATTCAAAACCCGATGGTGGAAATTTCTGAGATAAATTGAAGTTCAAGCAGGGGTTCAATGGATCTCAAAAGCTTGGAAATGAAGGTAGTAAGCTCCTTTATTTATAGATGAATATGATGGAATGCAGAGAGGGGTGAATTGAGTGAATTCGTGCACACCCTCATCACCCCAAAAATGTGACATGAGATCACTCAAAACTCAGCCAAAACTTGCGTTTCAAGTGTTAAACAACTTTTGGATACTTGCTAAACTTGATTAGGCACAAAATTGGACTCTAATTTTGCCTCTAATTAGAATTAGAACAAATCAAAAATCTGATCATGGAGCTTTCTTCAGTTTCAAGTCACCATGTTCAACTCAATGGGGCATCCAACTCAAGAGGCTTTTTTATTCCATTCTTCTTGCAATGTGCAGTCCTTATGGCCTAGTTTGCAATGTGCCAAGAAAGTATTCATTTAGAAATATGAGGAGAAATTTATGATGTGTTGAAGTTGGCATAAAAAACTGGTTATGACACTTAGAAAAATTCTAAGTCTTTTAGGCAGAAAATGACCTATAATGTTCCAACACTTTCCAAGGCCTTCCAAGCATAATTTGATCTTAATCCTTGAAGCAAAAACGTAAAGGACATTGCAAAGAGTAGATAGAAAAAGAATCAGCCTCAAATGATAAGAATTGAAGAAGTTGTGATCGTTGAAAGTTGGGAAAAAGTCACTTGAAAATAGGTCAAATTTCACTAAGTCCACAAATGACCTATAATGTCTTCAAACTTTTGATGATCCTCCAAGAATAATTGGCTCTTGTCATGTAAAGAGAATTTGAAGAGGATATTGAGAAGAGTCATATGCAAAAATAATCACTAAAAAATATGGAGAATTGAAGGAGTTGTAGTCTTTGAAACTTTGATTTGCAAATGTTGACTTTTTGGTCAAACCTCCTTGAATCAACTTGTGAAATTGGGATTTTCTTGCATTTCAAAGTACATGGATGATCTTATGAACTCAAAATAATATGTCCTTGAATGTCCTTTGATTATATTGCTCAAAGTTTGAATTGACTTGTTGATGAAGGCATGGAAATAAACACATGAACCTTTGACTTTCTCGGGAAGCAAGCAACAAAACTTTGAAGTATCCTTGGTCTAAATGATATAGAGATGTTTGATGACCATAAACTTTGTGATTAAAAGCCATGCCTTGAGTGGAAAACTCTTGAGAATCAATGAATATCCACACTATACCTTGAGGAAAACAAAACCCTAGCTGAGGAACCAAACTTGAGGCCCTTGATGAGATGCTCTACCTTGCACAATAAACTTAAAGAAACAAGACATATATATTTGATTAATGGTAAGATAAACAATGAACATATAAAAACATAAAAGGGTGTTGGGTGACCTCTTCCCAGGTAAAACCAAAGAGTGAAAGGAGGAGAAGACTAAGCATGTGATCTTGTTTGTGTACTAAAATGCAAATGATATGTGGGATCTTAGGATTAAAAATTAGGGTATGACAGACGATCATATGGATGACAATTAGACTCATCCCCATTGGGTACCCACAAAATTTACCCACAATGGATATGGTAAAAACCCGCAAAAATGGGTACAGGCACAAGTACGGGCAATTATCCTTTAATATAATCGGGTATGGGCGCGGGTACGGGTACCTTAATACCCACCCCGCCCCATACCCACTTAATATATATTTATGTGTTTTTATTTTTATTATTATGTACACAAGTTAATTTATCAATTTTATTAAATAGAGCACTATTAAACTTGTATGCATTTTAATATAAATGTTTGTTTATTTCTTAACTCAACAATAACATTCTTGGATTTTTTTTAAGTGTTATAAAAAACTTAAAATTACATGATAAATTATAATTGATTAATTATTTTTATTCAAAATGCGGGTAAACGGGTATGGGTACAGGTACTTAGGTACCCATAGGGTACGAATACGGGTACAAATGTTGATCCCACGCGTGTATGGGCTCGGTACGAGGATTTTTTTTCAAACTACGGGTATGGGGAATGGTACTATAATGCCTTGCCCATACCCTACCCATTGCCATCATACGGTCCTCACATTCCACACTCGACAAATTTAGCCGGACATGTTAAAAACGTAAAACATACAGTAATTAAATTCCATGTCCATGCTTGCAAGAATAATAATAAACAATGACATATACGTATACAGTAAATTGCAACAAAGTAAAAGGAAAAGGAAATTAACGTAGAAATGAATAAACTTTGATTAAAATAATAAATAACTCCAAACAAAGACTTTGTCCAATACAAAATGTAGGAAAAATAAATTGTTGATAAAATTCTGGAAGGATTGGAAATAAATAGAAACAACAATGTTTGCATAAAGTAAACTCCAAGCTCCAAAAATTAAATATAAAGTGCAATATTCCTCAATGTGAGACAATAATTTCTTTTACAATAAGTGATTTCCTACTCAAAATAAGTTTGGATTCTTACAATAAGCTTGGATGCCTTAAGCTATACCAAAAGTGTATATTTATAGTGTAAAATTCATGCCAGCAACTGATAAAATCGTGTCCATTGAGTGGAGTGAAAATAGGAAGTGGAAGCAGCTGAAAGTGAAAATGGCAAAATTTCTGGTCTGACTAAGCACTACGGGCGTCATGTTGGTGACGAGTTGTCCGTCATGAACTTGGGAACAATGATGGGCGTCATGAGCATAACGGGTTTCTTGTCATCCTTTTAAACTCAGTTGAAGGCCGTCAACACCATGAAGACCTGCCCGTCATCCACCTCAAGTGCAAATTCTTCATTTTGTCGACTTTTCCATGATGGGTTGACCACCTGAGAGGGTGACGACCGTCATGGCACCAGGGACAAGGAGGTTGTAATGACTGCAGAATACATCTAAATTTCTCCCATTTTTGTCATTTTTCACCATTTCTTCGCACGAAATCCATCTCCTGACAATGAACTAAAATAGGAACATAATACCAGCATAACACTATAAAACTCTATAAAATCAAGGTCAAAATGCATGCGAGTCGAGTCCAATATAGGATAGATTTGTGTGTGCTGCGGTGAGAATCAGATATAAAGCTATTTATGAATTTGAATAAAAAATCTTTAAATATTCACCACTGAACTTTGTTTTATCCAAGGGAAAGGGAAAAGATCGTATAAAGCCCTAAGTTGCAATGTAACAACAATGCTAAGAGATTGTAAGGTTCGGGGGTTGGTTATACCTAGGGAAGGTGTTAGCATCCTAAGCATTTATAGTACTCTATAGGAACACTACTATGGAAAACCCCTTTCACAACGGTTTGAAAAGGGGTACCATCACGACTGACATACCGTTGTTAAGTAGAGTTTCGTTGTAAGTTCACTGCTTCTACAACGGTCTGGAAACCATTATTAAAAGGCAGGACGCGCGCCTCATATCACAACGGTTAAGCTAATCAACCGTTGTGATATATACACTTAGGTACCGGGTTTGAAACCCATCAGCAGCATATTATGTAAAACATAAATTATCTTTGATCTCGGTTACAATAGATAATCATTGTTGAAAGTACCCAGAGTTTATCATATTTACAACATAATTTGCAGATTATAAGTATCTATGTCAAATTAAATGAATGTATTTTAATTGAGTGTTAGTGAAACAAACAATCTACATAGAATATAATAAACTCAAACAACTTCATAAACTAGAACCAGATATTATAAACTTATACAATACGCTTGCTACCACCAGCATCATCATCGTGTATCATCCCCTTAACCTGTAAGGAAAAACAACAAACTTCAACAATGAGCATCCTCCGTTGAAACCAAACCCTAAAACCATAATCCAGTGAAGAGTAAAGAGAGATTGAAAGAGATATATTATAAATTTCCAGGACGCACATTTTAATGAAACTAATCACGGAACAGGAATTAATTATGATGTTCATCTAGTTTGGGAAGAAATGAAAAAGAAATACAAGGAGGAAGAAGCTTACACAAAAGCTTCATACTTCTTATATTTCTTTTCATTATTTCTAAAACTAGATGAAGTTTGCTGACACTGTTATTTTTTCATTTACTAACATCTTGTTTGTGAAGTTATGAAAAAAAAGTATAAGGTGGATGAAGTTTCCATCATAGCTTCATGCTGCTTGTACTTTTTTCCATATCTACACAAACATTATGAAGTTTCCAAAATATGGTCTTTGTTAAGGTAGTGAAAACGAATCTGAAAAAATGAGAACAATCAACAAAAACAACATGCAACAAACAAGATAATGGGAAATATCTAACAATAGATGGAAGAAGAAGAATACCTTAATGTATGAAGCATAAGATTCATGGCTAATGGTGAAAACGAAGAGAAAAAATGGGTTCTGGGGTTTCACTGTGAAGGCAACGACGCTACTGTCAATAAGTGAAAGTTAATTTGCTTATATATGGGTAAACTATTTCACAACGGTTAACAATACCAACCATATAGATAAGTATTTATTTATTATAAATATATCACTACGGTTAACCAGAAGAACCGTAGTGATAACCCTTTTATTTTTGAATTTTAAAATAAATAAAAAAGAAAAGGTGTGCCTTAACGTTAAAGGAATAAAATATTTTATGGCGCTGAGGTTCGAACCGACGAAAGTTTGATTGTATCACAACTGTTGGTTCTTTAATCGCTGTTATATACAAATAATTTTTAATCTAAAAAACAAAATAAATATGGTAGCGCCTTAATTAAGATATGTCACCGCGGTGTAGGGAAAAACCGTGGTGACCATGGCATTGTTGAATGCGTGTTTTGTAGTAGTGGAACCTCTTATTTATATTTATGTTTATTGTTTGCTATTGTTTGTTTGGGTTTTATGCTGAAGATAGGAACCTAAAGGGTTGTTACTAAGTATGCTCGCCAAAACATCGCATTCTTATGCCTACATATCCTTACAATGATGGAATCGGAGCATTTGTAGTTTACCATACTAGGGATGAATGAACACTTGATTATGATCAATGTTCAAAGGGGAAAGTAAGTGTTCATAGAAATAACACTTACATAGAGTCTACAACTCTATCTTAAGGCTAAGTTGAAAAGTTGATGACTCTAACAAGGTCAAAAGGGGAGTTAGGGTAAGGCTAAGCTACCTATGACATAAAGCCAACAAAAATACATTTCCTTTGGATTTGGGAACAAAAGGGAAAGAAGGATGAAGGCTAAGAAGCTCACATCACTTAGGGATAAAGTTCAAAGTATACATGAACAAATGGGTGAACATGGATGAGATGAACAAGTATGATACCAATTGCAAATGATAAAGGTAACATTCAAACAAGCATGTATAAGTCAAAGCATTACTTAAACATGGAGAAGGTTAACAAGACATGAATAAGTCAAATCACTACTTAAACATGGATAAAATTCAAGAAGACTTAATAAGTCAAAGCATTACTTAAACATGGTTACAATCAACAAGACATGAATAAGTCAAAGCATTACTTAATCATGGATAAAGGTCACAATTTCAAACTATCATGGATAAGTTAAAGCATTACTTAATGAATACAATTTAAAGTTCAAACAAAACATGTATAAGTCAAAGCATTACTTAATCATGGATTCAAGACACAAATTCAAACTAAACATGTATAAGTCAAAGCATTACTTAAACATGGATTCAAGACAAAAGTTCACACTAAACATATATAAGTCAAAGCATTACTTAAACATGGATAATATCAACAAGACATGAATAAGTCAAATGAATAAGTCAAAGCATTACTTAAACATGGATAACATTCAAGATTCAAACAAGGCATGTATAAGTCAAAGTATTACTTAAACATGGATGATATTGAAAGCATGGTTCAAAACATCAAGGCAACAACCAAGGTACATGTTAAGGTTCATGGAGATCATATTCAAAGGTTAAAACATCACAAATGCTTGAACATTGTAAACATACAAGTTATGAATCATGTTAAGGCATGTTGTCAAAGTTAAGGCATTTATGAACATATGACCAAAGGTAGGAAAACACAAGGACTTGTATACATACAAATGTTCAGCAAGATGAAAGAATAGGCAAGCATATCATGCATCATGTCAAGGCAATCAAACCAAAGTTCATGGTATAAGCACACAAAATTTCAAAGGCACATAAACATATACATATGTATTAAAGTGTGTCAAACTCAAAAAAAAAAAGATACACAAGTTAAAAACATCACTCAAGGTTAATACAAGGTATATAACATTCATACAAGTCATGGTGGTCAAGAAAAATCAAAGAATCAACCAAAGAAATGCATTTGAAACCCTGAAACAAACTTAAAAAGGTGCCTACTTTGAACACGCATAAGTGCATGAAAACTTAATCAATTCTGGAATTTCTTCACACTATCATAAAATAGGCAAAATTATGAACACATAGCAAAAATAGTGGCTCAAAAAGGCTTAGGGAGCACAAAGTTATGACCTTTCAAAGTTGTGAAGAAAAACATAAAAACAAGTGTTAAAAATAAAGGAAATGACCTTGTAGGGTTTGAACCCATGCCATGTTGGATGCAGGCTCAAAACAATACCAACTGAGCTATTGCGCACGTGTGATATAAGATGGAAATACATAATTATATTTGAAACCAACCCAGAAATATGTAACACAAAAATAATGCACAAAAGGGTGGTCCAAGCAAGGATCGAACCCAGGTCAGGAAGGCAAAGGGGAGTACTGAACGCGCATGTGCTACCACTGGGGTGGTGATAGATTCATTGTGTCACCCCAACCTAATTAAATATATACTAAGTCATGACCTAAATGTTGAACAAAGTAAAGCATCATCTTCTTCCATATGACCGTTCTCCCTCCATTTCATCGTATTTTTTTCTTCTCATGCAACAACAATGTTCCATTTTTCTTTCAAACTTTAAACAACCATAACTCACTAGTTTTTTAATGAAATCAAAAGATATAAAAAAGGAAATTGATTAGAAAAATCCCAGGAATCCAATAGTATTATTCTCACTTCCTAAAACTCAAAGGTTTAGGCGTACCAAGGTAAAAACCAGAACTGAACCATAAGGTTTAAACATCATAAACTCCACATTACAAGCATGGCAGAATGCAAACAGTTAAATGGTCATACTTAGTAGATTAATGTCTACATTTTTGCTTCTGGAATCAATCAATAATGACGCATAAATAGGGAGTTTCAAAGTGTAAGAACCTTTCCTATTGGAGCAAGGTCCAGTGCCTCTTCTCAAGTCTTTCAAAAACAAGATAATGATCCCCTTAGCCTTCTTGAACCCTAAGGAGAGAGTTTAAATGTTTGGTTTGTTCTGCAACTGCTTGTAATCCTTCATACAGTTCTTCATGCAAATGGAGAAAGTGAGGTATGGTGGATGATGGTATTAATGTTACAGAACTTTTTTAAGGGTTCAAACAAGTTCTAATGGATGTTTATAAGATGTTTGGATGGAAGGTTTAAGGAATGCACGAGCAAAACAAGTTTCAGAAGTTTTAGGTTTTGAAGTTTTGCTACAAAGGTGGTTTTTTGCAAATCTTGGTGTGTGTTGTGTTGCGGCTTGGTTCTCTATTTATAGAGGCTCCAAGTGGTCTTGGTAACTTGCAGAAGTTGCATTTAGTTCACTTGGAATGGTAGTTTGGATGCTTGGTTTCATTTTGCACAAAAAATCACATTTGATCATGATGGAAAAGGTAGAGTGAAATAAGGAAAATAACCATGCTTTTCTGTGATCTAGAGGTTGCTTCTAATCACTAAAAATAGTTTGTGTGCAGAAGAAACATCTTGGAAGCCCAATGCAAGAGTTGTTGGAAAAGTGGATCTTTATGAAAATGGATATGGAACTTTTTGCAAAATGTTCCATAAATGGAAATGAAAATTGGTTAATGGATCAATTCCTTGTGTAATACACCAAGGGTTTGTGTAATTCTCTGATTAGGGTGAGATTTAAAAGTTAAAATAATTGAAAAGCTAGATCACATAGCTTTGGCTCAAGATCAGATGAAGAACTTGCCATGAGAATGACCAAAAATTCAGATTTGGAAGGCCAACTTCATTTCTTCGAATCTCCCAGCTCAAGAATGGTATCAAGGAGTTCTTGTACTTTTTGAAAATCCCCAAACATGCTCTACAACTTTCATGCTTGAATAATTTTTTGAATAAAAATGGATCACGATGAAAACTGGCTCACAAGTTGGTTACTTTTAGAAGGCAAATTCTGTCTCAAAAAATTTTCTAAGTGTTGGAATCATTTTTGAATGGGACCCCAACTTCATGGCCTTATAACTTGAAATCCATGAATTTTTTGGGAATTCATCCTAACTGACAAAGTTGTAGTAGGGAATGAGCTCTTCAAATTGGTCTTTGGATCACTGAAAATGGATGTCTAGATTAGGAGTTATGACCTTGGCAAGTTGGGTAAAAATCATTAACTATCCATAACTTAGAAGAAATTCTCAATTTCTCCATGGTTGCCCTTTTTGCAAGTAACCTCCAATTCCTTGATTATTCATTGATTGATCATGATCCAAACCACATGTTATCATCATCTTTGACATGAGGAAGCCGTGGTTGACCAAAATTCCCAAAAGTCAAACCTTGATTTGAAGGAACAATTAACTTTTTTATCAGACGAATCTTCACTTCTTGATCTTCAATGAAATCAATCTCTTGGGCTATTTGAACACCATAGATAGACTCCAAGAGTGTATTTGAATGTCTTGAATCATGTCCCAAGGCTTGAGATCATGTCTTGATCAAAAGTCAAAGACACTGTTGACTTTTTCTGATGAAACCCTAATTTGTTGTTAGATGAAGTTGAATCTTGATGAACTTGTAATGAGATCAATTTGCACTTAATTATTTGATGGAGAGAGGCCTCTTGAGCGTATGCACACTTGGTAGGTCGATGATCAATCCAAGACAATGACTGATCAAATAAAGATCTCCTTGATTCTCTTGGTTCAAAACCCTAATTCACAGATGAAACAACACAAAGGGAAATTGCGCAAGGTTAGGGTTAGCGATGCAATGTATGACGCTCCTAGAATGATGATGAAATCTAAGGTCAAAATTTGGGGTATGATAGTTGCCCCTATTTAAATAACTTTATTGGATGGCATGAGTGGTGGCAACCCTCATGGAATCAAAGTGAAAGGTATTTAAATATAGAAATAACCGGAAATTTTGCCCCTATATGCAATGACATGCTATGCTATGGGCAAACTGACACTTTCTCTGTACAATGCTGGGAACAATCCTAACATGCAATAAACTTTAGTATGATGATTTATGATGGAGTGATGAGTGCAACATGCAGACAAGGATGAAAGTAAAAAGGGTAAATTCAACAACAATGGTAACAACTCACTAGAGGTGACAAAATACTAGGGAATAGAAACAAACTAGGGAAATCTAAAGTGATTGATCAACAGGTTCAGGCATGACCGGATGACACTTTAGAAAGAAAAGATCGTCACTGGAGGTAGAATCGGAAAGACGGTATCCATTGGGGAATATCCAGAGTAGTTGATCAACAAGTTCAAGCATGACCGGGTGACACTCTAGAAGAAGCCAAAACATGACACTATCCTCAAAGCCTTAGGATTGGACCATACAAAGACAAGACCCTCAAAGCCTTAGGATCAAGCCAAACAAAACTGGAGTTTTCAACCAAGAATAAACACCCAAGCCTCTGGAAATTCCTTAAACGAAGAGATCAAACAGGATCTTCAGGAAACATCAGGAAAGGTACAGGGTAATTCAACTCTTCTGTACGTGCGAAAACAATTAGACTTCACGGGGAGACGCCCTTTGTCAAGAATGAATAAGCTTTTCAAAAGAGACTGCCACTTATCATTGTAAGGGTTGACGAATCACCGGGAACAGATAAGCTTCTCAAGAGAGATTTCCACTTATCGTTGAAATAGAAAAACTGGATAAGCTTCTCAGGAGAGACTGCCACTTATCGTTAAAATAGAAAAACAAGCTTCTCAAAGAGATTTCCACTTGTTGTCCAGTTACTAATTCCAAAAGGATGTTGTAACAACACTACTGGAAAATAGGACTTTGTCTTCAATGGGGATATATAAGTAGATTCTTCTTGGGGGCAAAGTGCAAATAAATGCACACTCAATCTGGGTTCAGCAACCTAAAGAGGTTCAAAAGCAATATTGCTAGAGACATAAAGTTCAATCTAGGAACAAGCTAGAGAGAAACAGTCAAACAAGACCCTACCCATTAATGAATGAACTCAACTGGGGATTTATCTTATCCAAAAATGGAAACGATAACTGAAGCAACCAATCTTCCATGAGGATCAATCTCAGTGGGGAACTTAGAAAGGATGTGCACTTTCTGCTTAAGGCTGGCGACTCTACTGGATAGAGGAGACAAACCCGGTTACTTGGTGGTAAACACAACCAAATTAAATGAACAAAATACATCAAGGTAGCAAACATGCTCATATGCCATGTATGAATATATAAATGTATGTATGTCATGCTTATGCTTTTGCTGACAAAATAAACAAGGAGAGGTAAACTGGAGATGAAATAAACATCTTGACGAGGGTACTCGGCCAACCTCTACAAGAAGAAGACATTTGGCAAGAGATGAAATAGAAAGCCACATGTGGAACCACAATCTTACTTCAAGGGTTCAGCTTTCTCTAGGGAAAAGAGTATTCCACTCGGGGATATAACATCATGACTTCACCTGAGGGATTTTCATCATGAATCTGATTTCCTTGTTGGAAGAGAAAAGTCCACTAGGAAAGGGTCACCCATGATTAGAGACTTCATAGGGGATAAAATAAATATCCACCTCATTGGGGAAGCTCGTACCAAATTCGTGCCTAGAGTTATCTAAGTTGAACTCCATGGGGGATAGATAAACATATCCAGTTCGCTGGGGACGAAAGGAATCACATGAAATCACCGGGGAATGGAGGAGTCCAAAGATTCACTGAGGAACAGCAGAGTCCAAAAATTCACTGGGTGACATACATCCATTTCACTTGGGGAAGCATGAAGCCAAGGCAGCTTACCGGGGAAAACAAGGTAACTTCAGTGGGAAAAATAGATGACTCCACTGGGGAGCAAATCCTCAACATCGATAAATATGCACACATGATGCACACTGGGGGGGTTCATGATCAATGGATCAATCAACAAATGTTGTTAGTTTATACTTTGTTGGGGATTTTTGTTAAAAATGGTCTAAAAGTGCTTCTTCAACCTTAAGACTTCTTGGGGATTCAAAACCTTGATGAAGATTAGGAAACCTCATCGGGGGTCTCAAAAGAGATGCAGGCCGGTTAATCTGTGATTATGTCTTCTCAAATAAAATGAAAGGCCAATTGAATTTTCACCAAATTTCTTAGAGTGATGCCACTTGGTGGAAGAAAAGTCGATAACCTTGACGAATTGTTAGGGATAAATAAACTGCCTGGGAAAGAGCCTCTCATTTGTCGTCCAAAATAGGAAGTATGAGAACCAAACAAGTTGCTCAAATAAAGAGGCCACCACTTGTTGTATGGCTACAAATTCCAAGAAGATCCAAGAAAATGTTACAACACTGTTGGAGAAAGGTGGAGTCGTAAGAAACTCATAAATGGATGAAATAAACATCCACTTCACTGAGGAAGTATGAGGCTAAGGAGATTTATTAGGAATTCTGAGGTCGCCAACCGGGGAGTCTTTCATCCAACTTGTCACAACTGCTTGAAGTGAACACTCACTAGGGAGTTTCCATAACCACTTGAAGTAGATACTCATTGGGGAATCACCCAAACGTCAGAGCTACTTGGGGTAGATACCCTTTAGGGATATGTGTAAGGCAGATCATAAGAACACACATGCTTAGGAGAACACCTAGTTTTACACCAAAAACTGCATGGTGGACAACAACAAATCTTGTGACCAAGACAAACTACATTTCTCATATCACATGGTTTATGAGAAGAAAGCATCTCAAGATGATTTTACAGAAAACTTGCCATAACAATGCCTTAGTATCTTCAAACTCTCAGAGAGATTCGGAGAATCTCGACGTAACTGCCCCAGATTGGCAGTATTCTACACAATAGAGACTTTGAACCTGTTCCTCGGGGATAGTCAGACTGTAATATCGACAGCTGGGAAGAAACTTGAATAAGGGAGTCAATGACGACTGGGCTTTGCATATCAATAACAATTATATTCCGTCAAACAACACCAATAATGAACGGGAAACAATTTTCCCCTGCTTAGCAAAGTATTTAAGCAACGTGCCCCTTTGTGGTTTAAACTTGCCCTTGTTAGTGGGTCCTTGAAGTTATCATCTTAAAATGAGTTAAGAAGCAAATTTCCAAGAGATAACCTCAAGATGGATTGCCCCAATATCTTGAACTTTGAAGAAGTCTGCCCCTGATTGACCCATTCACGGGATGGTTTGCTTTTCATTGTCTGACCTTTGGAAAGTGGGCTCATTGTGCTCTTTGTGAGAACTCGCTCTAGTATGAATTTTGAGAAGATTCAACCTTTGATTAGCCGACCCGCGACCACCTTACCGCAATAGTTGGAATTGGGTGCTACTTTCTGATTTCTTATTTATCCTATGAAGCTAGAATGGAAAGGGAAGCTATCTAAAACTAACCTTGCACGCAAATGTTTTCTTTAACAAATGCTAATAGATTGGGGGGGTCGAGGTCAGGTTATACAAAGGGAAGTTGTCAATTATCCAGTGTATATATGGTTATCCATATATCTTCTTTGGCATATTTAAATACTTTCTGGTGTTTATCTGTTATGGGTTGGGAAAGTTTCTTTTTTGGGAGTGTTGAGAGATTGTTTTTGTTATTTTCGGGTTTTTCGTTGTTTTTGGTAAGGTACTGGACCTAAAGTTTTTGATTTGTGTGCTCGCTAAGATTTCGCAATCTTATGCATACATATTCCCGTAATGATAATTAGGAAACCAGAGCACTCGTAGCACGTGCATCAAGAATGCAACATAATTAGTCATGAACATGCATCATGAAAATCAATGTGTCGCTTGTCGAAGAATCACATACACGCTACAAAATGGAGTGGAATAGTACAAGAAAATTCCACAAATATATATCATACAAAGCCATGGTGTTTAGAAGTGGAAAGAAATCAAAACAAGCTTGAAAAAGCACAAAAAAACACCTTCAGCATCAGTGTTAATCGGTTAACTACTTTTGCCTTTAAGTTGGTTAATCGATTAACACCTTCAAAACAGCAAAAGAACACCTAAAACAAAATGTTTAATCGGTTAACCAGTTTTGCCTGCAAACTGGTTAATCGATTAACACTGCACCAGAAGCAGAAAATCAGCATTTCAAAAGCACTTTCAGCAACAAATCACTTCTCCAATCATCCACATGTTAGGGCATACAATTTTACACGAAAATTACATCAAATAGAAACAATCAAACACCAATTGAATCCATCAAACATCAAGATAAACAATTAAATCAATCAATGGATCAATTCACATCAAAAGCCAATGGATCTACATTGTGAAAGTTGTAAATAAGCTAGAATAAGCTTGGATCTAAGAATCACCAACCTACAAGCGGAGTCTTGCTTTGGTAAGTGTTGTAAACTGAATTTGACAGATCAAGCACATAAAATCAAAGATCCAATGAATTCCTAGCAAGAAACTTGAAGAACAATGCAATGTGATGAACTTGCTTCAAAGTTGCTTCAAGAAAGTGCTTTCAAACTTCAGATCTAGATCCAAACTAAATTCTACTGCAGAATTTGTGTTGATGAGAGGAAATGATGAAGGTTTAGCTCTAGAATTCACAAACTCCAATGAAGAATTTAAGAATTCTAATGGATAACTTTAGTGAAGGTTGAAGATGAAAATGGAGAGTGAAAAAGTGAGAGAGAATTGAGAGAATTGGAGAATGAAAATGAAATTATGAGTGTAATTGTGTGAGGTTTGGAGCAAATTTACTTAAATAAGCTCTAGGTTTCGAGTGTAAATGAGGTTCGGAGTGTGGATTTGAATGAGGGTTAGTATTAGGAGTGGAATTATTTGAATTTTGGAGGGAAAGTGAAGTTAATTTGGAAATGAACCAAAATTTGGAAGCATTCTAGATCCTTCTACAGATGCAAATATGAACCCAAGTGATCAAAATGGACTTGCAACTGCTACTGTGCTGAAAACTGAAAATTTTTAGGCAAAAATCCCACGTGTTAATCGATTAACCATTTTGTAGGAAAAATGGGTTAATCGATTAACACATTCGAAATTTGAATTTTGGCGCCTTTTGGAGGGAAAACTTGGAAAAGCACTCGCTGCCACTTGTTCTGAGCCCTATTTTTCCTCTGAAACTTGTCATTTGATATTGCAACTGAATCATGCCTGAAATAAGTCGTGAATCCTCTTTTGTACTCAAAATATCCTACAGGAAAAAGAACGTTCTGGTACCAAAATCTCTGAACAAAATAAATGTCAAAAATTACTAAATAGTATGCGGTTACATAATAAATAAACTTTTAAAATAGCAAAGGATAATTTTGAAATAAAAAAAAAACTACACCAAAAAGATGTTTTTCCTTTATATATTTAGTATAGATTTTTATTTCACTGATAAGAAAAATTATCAAAATAATTCTCATCCCGACATATTTAAATTAGCTTTTGAAATAACAACCAAGCATATTTAACATAAAGTAGCCATCCAAAGATAAGTTTAAGTGTCTCATGCCTTTGTATTTAAAAACAAAGAGAATTATTAATCCCACCCTAAGGGGTGGAAAAACACCATATGAATATGTGAAATTACCCCTTAGATTCTGGAGATGCATCTTCAGACGCACCATTCGCTTCAACCAAAAAGTTAAAACTGAGTCACACCCAATATATTTCTAAAAATTCATTCCGGAGATGCATCTCCGCATTTTTCAATATACACTTCATGCATTCCTCAGTGAAACGCCCTTTTTTTTACATAAATTGTTCTGGAGATGCATCTATGTATTCACAACAAACAGAATCCAGAGATGCATCTTCGTAGCCATACCTGACAGTAAATTTTAAGTTTGTTTTAGTGATGCTCAAATGAAATTGACGATATATAAAGTTATACCATGATGAATTAGACCATAAAACCGATATGAAAAAAATGACATATATAAAGTAATAAATACACATTACATAATGAAGTTGAAATAAGTCAAAATAAAATACATCCAAAAATAAATCCAGAGTACAAATACTATAAACTACTGCATAATGCCACAATCAAACTCGGGACCCCTTACTCCTACATTGCCTCCTATACTGCAGTGCCTTCTGTGCCTCCGCCATCATGGCATCTATAACGTCCTTGGCCTTAAAGCCATATGGAAATAGTCCTCTGTCCATATCCGTCTGTCCAATATCCATGATACGGTGACATCTAGGCGACACATCAATAACATGATCTGCCCTAGCATGCTTCTCCTATAGTATCTCATGACAAGCTAGCACTGCTGGATCTCTTGGAGCATTATGTATCATATAAGGATGTGACATTGTGAAGAACCACCGGATATAGCCGTCTGCGTAGCTCCAGTTGCTATGAGCCATGGTAATCCGTGCTAGGGGTGTTCGCGGTGCGGTTTAGATCGATTTATAGGTAAAAACTCATCTGATCCAAAGATAAACTTACTAACGGTTTGGTTTGTTTTTGGATGATTGATTTAAAAATCTAATCTGATCTGATCCAATTACATACAGTTTAATTTGGATCAGTTTTTTAATATCCAAATTAAAAACTATATTTTTTTATTAAAATTATAAAAATGAAAATAAATAATAGATTTGATATAATATATAAAATATAGTATATTAAAAACTAATATTACAAAATGAGAATGGTCGATTATGATTGAAACAAATGAAATAATAAAAATTAATAAATTAAACTAAACTAATAAATAATATTAAAAAAATATGTATCATCAAATAATATATCATATTAATAAAAATAAATAAGTATAATATATACACGCGGTTCGGTTCAGTTTGGATCAGTTTTGAAAAATCAATCTGAAATTCGATTCGAAACGTGTAGTTTTTATAAAACGACATCCAAACACATCCAATAATATTTGGTATTTTGTGGTTTTCGGTTTTTTTTGGATCTGTTTGTGATTTTTATTTGGATCGATTTGGATTTGAACATCCCCACTCTGTGCCTCCTCCGGTATCAGATGATTAAGATAATCATCAAACATAGCATTCATATCTCTACGTGTCATAGTGGGATGAGCAGTCATAGAAAGGTCTCTGGGAATATACTGCATGTAGCTGAACTGTCGCATGACGTGCTCAGGAAAATGAGGATACATCTGACATGAACCGCAAGCCAACCATCTAGATTAGAAGGTAATGTCCTTCAAGGGATACGCCTCACGGTGAGTGACATATGAATAGAAGTGTATGTCCTCTTCTACCAAGCGGTCAAGATACACCCGGTATGGCTTTGTCGCCTGATTTCCTCCAAACGGGACGAATGCAGAAGCATGTGGCATATCCTCAGTGTATGTCAGAAGACATGACCAGCCAAATATGCATGGGAATTGCTGAAGGATCCAAGCCTGAAAATGGAATAGATGAATCATTACTGATGAATCATTACTAATGGCGCTGCAAAAGCATTATGAAAATGAAACATAAACACTAAAAGACCAAAAAATATTACCATCAACTGTGTGATGCTGCCTGTCACTTATTAGGCCTTCCACATACAACCTTTGAATAACTTAGAGCACATGTATACCAAACAAGCGCCCCCTACTTATACTCATGGATCTGCTCGAAGTTATTGAAGTATCGCATGTAGATGACATCCACATAAGTGGCACTCTCATCCACAAAAATGACAGTGCTAACCAAATATACAATATGTATGCTCGTCATCACCAGCAGACTGCTCTGCTCTAAGTAGCTCATATGTATACACCTTCTCTTGGAATTGAAGCCTAGCATGAGCCCCTCGAGTGGTTTCAAACTCCTTCATAGCATCCTCTAGGCCAACTCCCAAATAGTCTACCATTATATCTAGTGCATCATCTATGTTAATCTTTGTCGCTCCCGGGATTTTCATCCAAGTACAAACGCGAAAGTGGCACCGAACAGAGTCGCCAGCAATGTGTATTTATCCCAAGAGAGGGAAAGGAAACACCGTATAAACCTGAAGGAAAGGATAGAGCATGGTCTTACGACCAAAAGAAATGGGTTTGGGAGTCGGTTACGCGAGAGGAAGGTATTAGCACCCCCTCGCGTCCATCGTACCCGATGGGATCCACGCTTGCTTGTCTCGATCAAAGGGTGATAGAAAAGAATACTGGAAAGGAACTGCTAATGGAAGGGAAAGAGAAAGAGAAACAAATGTAGGGAAAATAAAAGAAGTGCTCGCATGGGCCCTACCCCACTGCCTACGTATCTCATCGGGAGCATGAGAATCAGAGCGACGTAGTTCCCCTCACTAGGGATGGGTTGTTTGTGTTTTTTAGAGAACGGCTTACGTTCTAGCTCAGGTGTTGCAGGCTCGCTGGTCCGAGTGCGTTACCATCTTGCAAGAGAACGAGTAGAAGCGCGTTCATACGCTAAGAGTGAATGAGGTGAGAAAAGAATTCCCGAAGGAAAGACGTTATTGTTTGTTTTTGTCTTTTAGAAGGAAGTGTTTTGGATTTGTTTGCATATGACAGTGTATCTAAATCTTAGTCATTGGAATGTGTACATCCTCACATTCCAAGATGGAATGAGTAAGAAAGCACACTAAGAGTGAAGAAGACCCTCACACCTATTTCCAATTATTAAGGTTCAAACACACTAGCATACTTGTATTTATTAAGTGCTTTTGTTGATTAAGAAATGAAGAAGTGTTTTTATTGTTTGTATTTCCAACAAGTATTGCATTTAAGTCTCTCATACAAGATCAAATGTCTAACACATGGACCCAAGATGGGCTATATGCTACACATTCTAAGATTACAAGAGAAGACCCCTTATAATCTTTTCTTTATATGAAAGGCCTAAATGCAATAAATGCCTACCTTTATTATATGTTTTGAATTTTCCTTTAAGAGATGAGAAGAGAGACTCAAGAGAGGAGAAAAGGTAAAACCTATGTGGACTAAGACTCAATCCTAATTGAAGATTAAAGGGAGTGACCCTAATGGTTTGTGAGGTTTAAACCTAAAGTCTAAAGAAAGAATGAATTAAACAATTCACTTCTAAAGTAGAAGATGAATTGTAATTCACAAAGGGAAAGTGATGAATTATTAAAAGAAAGCACATAAGTGCTTAACAAAACATAAAATGAATTGTAAAAGAGAAAGGATAGAAGTTGAATGTGGATTCCTTATCCATACTCAATTGAAACTTACCAAAGCCCCTACATGGTTAGTAAACATGTATAAGAAGTATAAGAAGTAAAAGAACATGTAATGCACCATAAAACTCAAAAGAATTAAATGAGAAATCAAATCCTATAACCACAACCAGAATGTACATCACATGGTAAACAAATGATCATTATCATGCAAGTCCAAGTGGATAGGCAACAAACATCATCCATGGCATTAGAACATGCTACCATAAGAAAAGGGAGAATGAAAGATGAAAAGAAAAAGAGGAAATATGCATAAATGGAACATGTAATCCATGGATCAGAATTGAAATGAAATGAAAAATGATTTCACAAACATCTCACAAGTATTCATGCATGACACATCAAAGCATTTAAGAAGTGATAGAAGAAGTAGAATTGAAATGGAAGTTCCAAACAAAGGAAAGTGCAAACACAACATGTTAAAGGTGCACAAGGTTCAAATGATAACCAACAAGCAAAGATGACATATGATATGTATCAATGTCCTATAATTTCAAGAGTGTAGCTCACCAAATAGGCAAATGATCATGCAAGTATACACAAAAGAAAACATGTAAACATGCACAAAAGATTACAATGATGTGACATGTTATAATGCTTTAAATGAAATGCATCAAACAAAAATAAAATGGCCTCATGAAAATTATGAAAACATGGTATTGAAGTTCACTAATCAGAGATGAATCACATATCAAAGTAGCATGCAAGGAACCAAGGCAAAATGATGTCAAACAATGCACTTAGGTCAAGTAGACATATCATACAAAGTAGCACAAAAATGAACACCAAACATGCCATAAACTGACCTAAAAAATCAAATAAAAATCACTTAACACACCTCAAGATGATAATGACTCAATGCAAAAAGAAGAGCATCAAAACAATTTTTAATGATCAAGAACAAAATTAAACAAAATCATGTACCACATTAAGAATGCATACAAAAGAAAATCAAAGAAAAATATAGAACAGGGGCAAAAATGTCATAAAATCAAGAAACAAAATCATGAAAAATTTTCTAAATGTTTTAAGAAGGCTCATGAATTGTTGTGGAATTTTATAATGCCATTTGGTATTTTTAAAAATTAAAAAGCAAACGTGTACAAAATAAAAAATGAAAAATGAAATGCAAAATGAATGGGGGTGCATGCCTAGTAATTACTCAGTTCAAAAATGGTTTGGGCTTAAGGCATGGGGGTGTGGATATCAATCTGACTAGGTCCACTAAGCTCGCATAACACAATAACAACCATACACTCTCAGTCAACACAAGTCAAAGTCACTACAACCATTGGATGAAGTCAAGTCATACACACAGTCAAAGTATGCTAATCTAACGCCTATACATGCACGACCACACTTCATACCGTGTACCACGCCACACGAATTTTAAAAATAAAATCAGAATGAGCACATGAGAAGCACGTGCATTTTAATGCGTTGGCGCGTCCTGAACCACACGATGATGAAAAATGGACGGACAGGATCAAAACTAGCATAAAACCCTAGCATTCAAGATCCCCGGCCGGAGATGACCCCCAGTCATCTTCTCCGGCAAACCACCACCGTCTGCAACCTCAAATCTTCCAGAATTCCACAAACGATATACCAAAATGAAGAGGAAGTAATGTAGAGTATGAATCCAGTGATAAAACATACAAAATGTTCATGAAATGAGAGAATCGAGCAGAAGAAAATTTGCCCTAACATTTCAACTATGCCTCTAAAGGCCTATCAACTAGCCAGACAAGTTCTTGAGCTTATAGGAAGCATCAAGAACCTGAAAATTTCTTCACATCAAGCCTATAATGGTGGAAATTCTTACCTGGAGATTTGAGACCTTGAGATATTCCTCAGAAAACCAGAGGTGCTGCTTCCTTCTTGAGCTACTCTTGGCCAAATAAAGGCTTAGAGGAAGAGATTGATGATGATTCAGTGGAGAAGAGATTGAAACCGAGCCTCAAACAAGTAGCACTGTGGAGAAGTTGAGAGAGAATCAAGGAAGATTTAGGAGGAGGATGAACAATGTGAGCTCGAGAATTCTTTGCAATGATGAGAGTGAGAGTAAAGCAGAGAGAGTTTTTTGGAGAGAATGTGGAAAAATGAAGCTGAACATGAAATTAGAGAGTGAGGTCTGGTTTTATAGTAAACTCTAACCATGGTTTAATGAGTGAGTTAACTGAGTTATGTGGAGTTAAGTGAGTCATCCCTAACTAACTGAGTCAAGTTAGTTAGGGAGAGTCATGATATGGTGTGGCTGGTTCATAATGTGTTACCATGTTCTTGCTGCTAAACTTCTATAGCAAGCTTCCAACCTTTCCCTTTTCATGTATGACTCGAGCAAGTGTGTAAAGAGTGCAGGCATGTGTTGGTCTCAATAAGGAAGCAAACATACAACTTCTGTCATGTATTTGATGTGTGCTTGAACCAAAATTATGCAGCAAGTCATCATTGTAACAGTGGGTGTTTGAGAATGGAATTCTCCATATTCATGGCATGAAACTGTATGGTTTTGGAATCAATGAAAAGAGGGAACATAATAGAACAACTTTGGTATGAAAAATGAGTTGACATAATGCTTGGGAAAGGTTGAAACATGACCTGAACACAAAGGTTTGGAAGCTAGTTATGGACGAGGAAATGAGGTTGGTTGGCAAGGTGTACCTGGCATGGATTTTCAGCAAGATCATCACAACTTGGACTCAACATAACTTCTTGACCTTTGATCAAATGAAAAAAACATGAACACCAATCTTAAAGATCTCACATAGAGGAACAACTTTCATGTTGAAAGATTTTTCATTTGAGGCCTTTAACCATGAGAAAAATGAGTGGACATTTGGCCCACCACATGTTTGTTAAAATGACTGCGCGCGTGCCCTGAAAATCTTGGTCATGACCTAGTTTTGAACCTACTTTGCTCAAACTTTGATCAATCATATCTCACTCAATTTTTATCCAATAGAGATGTTCCACATATGGATGTGAAGCTTAAAACAAGATCTTTTGTTGTGGCCGAGTGGAATTTTCATTTGGTGCTTCAATTTTAAATGGCCTTGGTTCAAACTCTGATGCAAAATGGCCAAACTTGCTATTTTTAGTAACCCTTCTTCTTCCAAAAATGGCAACTTTCCACCTCTTGATTTTTTCATGATTCCTTTGGAATTTCTTGATCAAATTTTGCACATTGGACACATATAACATGAATTTTATGGATTTGGCCTCAAAAAGTCAAGAGTTGACTTTTTCCTCTGATTATTTGACTTGGCCCCAATTTCCCTGATTTTTTATCCTTCTCCCAATTGAACCACTTCTAAAACCAATTGAGAGGTGATTTTCCACATACATACACTTAGGGACATATAGAATACCATGACATCAAGTTTTGTCCAAAAAATCAAAGATTCTCTAATTTAATGGGAAACCCTAGTTTTGGTGCCCACCTCCTAGGAGAAAAATGTGCAGTCTTCAATTTCAAATTCCTCAGAGTATGTTGTGTATCCTCTTAAAGGATGATGATACATGCCATTTGAGGATGATTTTGGATCAATGAGCTATCTCTTTTGAGGGTTTTCCTTCAGTTTTTGAACCTCTTGCATAGTGAAAGATGTAATGCTTCAATCTCCCATTGAATCTCACTTCCTTGAGGTTTTGGATGATCAATTGAGATGGTATGGGACATGAAAGACCTCTTGGCTTGCCTTAAGGAAACTTTATTGACCTTTTTGTGCTTTGAATGATCCCTTGATTGTCCACCTTCCACCTGATCACATGCCCTGATGGTAAGAAGGATGCTATGCTTCAATTTTCTATGTTAAATGCAATGTAATGTTAATGAGGTGGATATGATATGATAAATGATAATGCCATACTATGATGACAAAGAGGGAGAGCAAATTTTGGGGTATTACAATCTTCCCATGATCTAAAAGTTCCTCCCTAATCGGAAGATGCAACAGACACGAGACATTGTCTAGTGTGATAGACATCTCACCATGTGGAAGATGAAATGATGATGTCACCGTGTGTCATCTCTCTACAAACGCAGACAACATACCTTGGTTAACCGTAATATAATCGGTCTTGCACAAGTTTCTCACCCCTAGATAGCCGCAAAACATCCTGAAATCTTGCAAAATCATTTCACTAGATTTTGAAACCTACAAGATTCAGGCGCAAATTTAAAATTCTAGGGCGATACAGAAAATTTGGAGAAGCATATCAGAAATTTCAAAAACAGTAAGTTTTTTTACTGAAAATTACAAATTTTTTGGTATTTTGCATTAGAAATTTTGAACTTTCCAATTTTTATTATGAAATGTTTACCTGAAATTTCAAAATTTCCGGTATAAAATCCCATGGAATATACCGGAAACTTCAGAATTTCCGGTAGTTATAAAAATCTGGTTCTATACCGAAAATTTGGAAATTTCTGGTATATTCCATGGGATTTATACCGGAAATTTTGAAATTTTTGGTAGGTACAAAAACTTTGTTTTTTTTGCCGGATTCTAAAATTTCCGGTAGTTGCTAATTTTTTTAAAACTTTTCCTTCTTTTGCAGTGAAACACAGAGGCAGAGACGACACTATTGCAAGGATAACTATTGATAGAGTGGAAGACCAGGCAAGGGCTGCCAGGGGTGCTTAGGCTGAGTTTTCCCAGATACGCGCTAGACGAGTATCCCAACCGGTTCACATCGAAAGCGGTTGGCTGAGCAGGGTCAGTTTCGTGCACCTCATAGCACTCGATGTAGACTGATACAATCAGTAGAGCAACCTAGAGATGAACAACCTAGAGATGAGGTGGCAAATGAGGTGGTGCGAGATTCTTCTATTGCTGATATGGTGGTTGTTGAGGAGGTTGCAGATCTGGTGGTTGAGGAGGTTACTGAGGAGGAGGTTAATGATGTTGATACTTGGGTGGTCCAGCCAGATGCTAATGTTGCTGATTTGGTCCCATCTATTACTGCTGACACGGAGGTTATGTGACGCCCCCAATCTATACCCCCAATTAACATGCAATTAAAACACTAAAAGAAAATTCGAAATTTTGTCAGAGTACATTTGAATTCGCGGCATAGAAAGGGAGAAATCACATCATCTGTAACCAAACATACACATAACATGCAACACCTGCCCATAATGATATGCAACTGTGGGGTAGCAATCACACAGAGGAAACTTTGTTCCTTACACCCACCTTTCAAAAATTAGAATTAAAGCGGAAAATCTAAAATCTGAACAACATATATACATATATACATATAAACATGTCTATCATACATCCAGTTAGCATATGTACAACCAAACTATATCATCAGATGTACAAAATAATAGCACGCGGCCACCCTAACTACCCGGAGTCACATATCAGAGCCGACCGACCAAAAGAATGAAGACGCAAAGCTTCACAAAAAGAATACCTCCAGCAACTCTAATCTGCAACGCCTCATAGAGCGTTATAAAACAGCAGAAGGGTGAGAAAAACAACCATAATATAATTGAATAAAATTATATATATAAACACAAAAATGTACAAGTAACACATTCTCACCACAACCACATATAACATAATACCGCACAATTCTCAAGCATCGAATACCATTACACACCACACATATACCATACAATCATCAATCACATTCACAAATTCACACACAATTAATTCATGATTTATGCAATGCACATAGACCGACACAACGACTCTATGCACATGCCATGCGGTACCGACTTCCTTTGTCACGTCATTAGTCCACTCAGGAACTATTGGAACCATCGCTCGTTACTGAGAATCTCAAGTAACTCCCCGTCGGGCCTACGATGTTCACCCGTCGCTTTAGGTCCTCAGGCATCGCCTCATATTTTCGAGGCACACGACGTTAAGGATTGCTTTAAGTCTCCAAAGGAGCCCACAATCGTCTATAACCACCGCTTTAGGTCCTCAGGCATCGCCTCATATTTTCAAGGCACACGATGTTATAGCAATTTCCCTCAGGAATTAAACCGTCACTCAGGACGTTCAACAATGCACACTATGATGCTTGGCATACAATGACTCATGACATTCACATTGCATCCATACACACATTCATAATCATGCACATTTATCAAATACCACATTTAGCATTTTCTTACCTTTCGGCCACAAAGCATCATCACATCAGCACATAAGTCATCTCACGTACAAAACAACAACATACGGCATAATACACGTCAATTCCACACCATTAAAATGACAAAAATCGATAACCGACACTATTCACATTTCCCGACATAATTTAATCGGCTAACAATTCTCAAAACATCATAATCATAAAGTACAACTCGATACCTTTCCAACGACACCAAGAATTCAAAAATTGGATAATCGAAACCAAAGTTACGGACAAAACCGAAAACACATTTTGAAAAATCACATTTTTGCAATTCTCCTGTTCATACGCGTACCACTACTATCCATACGCGTATTGACAGAACAAATTTCCTTCACAAAATCACGTTGCCAAAAACCATACGCGTATGCACCTCGCCCTTACGCGTATCACCAGAAGGCCGTGAAAACATGCATTTCATACGCGTAATGCCCCAAAAACAACACAATGTTACGCGTAACGCCTTGGCCCATACGCGTATTGGCAAGTCCCTTACGCGTATTGCCAGGACAAACCCAGAAAAATTCTGCAGAACAATTTCTGCGTTTTCCAAATCCAATCAACCAATTTTTCGCCTAAAACTCAGAAAATGACCAATTTGAATTGCAATAACACACAACCAACATGTATAGACAATCTAAAACACAATCAACACGAGTTTTGACACATTCAAATCAATTTCTAATCAATTATACCAAATATGGGTTTTACTCATTTTCTTCCAATTCGATCCAAAACAACAACAAACACACATACATAATCGTATACAATCATAGAATAATCGAGTTTCGCACCCTTACCCGATTTAATCGACTCTACAACTTGCTCTTGATGATTTTTTCCACTCTTTCTCCAATTTTCTCTCTTCTCCTCTTTTCTTCTCTTTTTCCTTCTTTCTCCTTTCTTTCTCTCTATTTTTCTTTCTTTCCCTTTTCTATTTTCTATTCTTACTAACTTATCCAAATATCTATGAAATGCCCAAAATACCCCCACACTCAAATATCTCGCAAACGTTCCCAAAACGCGATAAAATATAATCACGATGAAAAATAACATATTTTCACATAAAAGTCGAAAATAAAATAAAATAATAATAAAATAATCAAAAAGACTCGGTAAAACAAAATTGGCAAAACTGGGGCGTTACAGGTTACAACACCTTCGACCGAGCCCTCTGTGCACACTGATGGAGGATTTCTTGGAGGACCCATTAGCCAGTTAATGCTTACTGAGTATGCTGACCATGTGGCGTTACGACTATGTCAGGTAGAGGTATATGTATTTTATGTTTAACTTTAATTTGTTTTTTATTGTGCCATGAAAGCTAACTACTAATTTGTTTATATTTGTTTGTCATAGGAGCGTCCCACACTAAAGGTGACATCACACAGGTTAAAGATGAAGGACTTTCCGAAGATTCTGATGCCAGAGCAGGCCAGCCAGATTATATAGAAGTTCGTGTAACACCCCTTCTATACCCCGCACAAAAACCGGAATAAACTAATCTTATAAATAAAACATCAGAGCAAAGAATAATTTATCATGATATAGCCAGAGATGCCACACCAACGTGAACTAAAAACAACCTGCTCATAAAGATATATAACACCTGGATAGTTTTTATAAACAAAGGAACTCTGTTCCAAAATATCAGCATTCAGTTACAGAATTAAAGCGGAACATCCATAACTGATGTCATCACAAAATATAAGTATGTCATATACATATTCATACAAGGCCACTATATACAAGCTAAAAGAAACATCTACACTCGAACCCCGACTACCCGTGTTACATATCAGAGCCGACGGAACGACAAAAAGACAAAGACACTAATCTTCGCAAAAGACCTCCAGCGTCTAATCTGCAATGCCATTACAGCATTAAACCACAGCAGAAGGGTGAGAAACAGGATTATAATATAATTGCATATCATTATATAACACTTAGCAAAATATGCACAATTATTCTCACCACACAAATACGATACTTGTAAACAACACAAGACATATTAAACTCATTTCACACATCAATCACATAAGCATATACATTAACACAATGCATAACAAATCCTTCTCAAAATTCAACACATAAACATTCATGTAATGAATTATGCAAATGCACAGAGGCCGACACAACGACTCTACGCATGCGGTACCAATCCAACCTTGTAATTCATTAGTCCCCCAGGAACTCTTGGAATCATCGCTCGTTACATAGAGTAACTCCCCGTCGGGCCTACGATGTCCCCCGTCGCTATAAACCATTATTTCAGGGCGTACGACGTTTATGGATTGCTTTCGACCACTATTTCAAGGCGCACAATCCGATTGCCATAGTCCACTATTTCAAGGCGCACAATCATTTGTGATTAATCGCTTCTACCATTATTTCAGGGCGTAAGACGATAAAACTGATTCATCTATGAATCTTCCAATGCAAGAATGCATATCATGATACTTGACACATTAATGACTCATGCCAACATCAAATGCTCATGCATTAACAATAATCATGTATTTCAAGTACATATAAAGTAATGCACACAATTGCCCAAAATGGCCACAAACACCAATATAGCATTCCACAACATCAAATTCCCATCAAAGAATCATCACACAAGTCATCTCATAACATATCATAATATGTCTTACAATATTGAAAAATAACTCAAAATTCCATTATTCGGTTTTCCGAGAAATTTGGCTAAAAGTCGGCCAAAAATAATATTTTCTATCATCATCAAAAAGTACTCATCGACAGCTTCGATTCGGTATAAAGAACTCTTAAATACGATAAACGGTTAACAAGATATGAATATTTCAAAATAATGCGAAAATGTAAACCGGACGCCCGACACTACGAAACGGTTCGTAAAAACTGTACCAATTGGACCAAGTTCAGACCCCAAAACTATTTTTCCTAGAAAGAACATCTCGTTAGCTTCCCAATGCTTCGAACGGGAATCAAAACCGACTTACGGTTCAAGAGATATGAATTTCCGAAGTTTCCCCGACAAACCAGAATTTTATGGTTCAGCACAGTATGTATCGATACATAGGCTTATGTATCGATACAAAAAGCCACATGTATCGATACATAGCACGCATGTGTCGACACATGCTGTAGTGAAAATGCTGTTTTCCCAAATTTCTTCAGTATGTATCGATGCATAAGGGTTATGTATCGATACATAAACCATTTCGTATCGATACATAGCTGTTATGTATCGATTCATAACTCTGTTTTTCTCAAAAAATCAGATTTCTCAAATTTCTCCCTTGCTGCCACTTTTCCGAAATGCCCGGAAACTCGACTAAATCGAACATTTTCACTGAAACAAACATATACGCGCAACCACCAAATACATAAGAACAATTTAGAACACATAAACGAAATTTCTACGACGTTCGATTTTTCGATTAAATTTCAACCTTTCAAAAACCAGAATTTTCAAACATCACCAAATCGAATAAAAAGCACGTTTTACGACGACCTAACCTTACTCGATACAACTACGTAGTTTATTTCGAATTCTAACCGCGAAAACATCGGTTTTTATCGATTTCCTACAATTCGACCTAAACGGACAAAATAACGGAAACATAACGAAAACTAACCAAAACATAACCAAACTTCATGAAACTTTAAACAGCAGCTCACATACATATAACCAACCAACACATATATTTATACGACTTTTCGACCGTAAAAACATCGGTTTCTATCGATTTCGTCCAATACGGCATAAACGGAAACATATGGAAAACCAACCAAAACATCCACACAAAACATACATAATCATACACAATCAATATAATAACCGAGTTTCACACCCTTACCCGATTTAATCGTGTTCTAGAAAGTCGGGAGATTGATTTCTTCCTTCACAAGTTTTTCCTCTCTTTTCTTCTTTCTCTTCTCTTTTCCTCTTCTCTCTTTTTCTTCTCTTTTGGGAAACTCTTACTAACTTTTCTTTTTCTTCTTTTTCTAAACTTATACTAACTATTTTCTTTTATATTTTCTTAACTTAAAAAATTCTAAACATTTCTAATAAATATCTAAACTAACTATTATTAACTAACACTATTAATTATGAAATATGTCAAATACCCTCTATTCCAATTTTCCCCGCAAACTCTCAAAAACGGTAAAAATACACAATGTGCAAAAATAACATATATTCACACCAATTAGCAATTAACATAAATATTGCTCAATTAAAAATAAAGACTCGACCAATTAACACCAAAAAGCACGGGAAAAGGAAATATTAAAAACGGACCGTTACAACTCTCCCCAACTTTAGAAATTTTCGTCCTCGAAAATATTACCTGATTCAAACAACTCCGGATACGACTCCCGCATCCGACTTTCCAATTCCCAAGTCAAATTGCCCTCAGCAGCGCCTCCCCACGCCACTTTCACAAGTGCAATCTCCTTGCCTCTTAACCTTTTCAACTCGCGATCTAAAATCCTCACCGGTAAAACCTCAACCGTAAGATTATCTCTTACCTCAACCTCATCTATCGGAATCACATGAGACGAATCTGGAACATACTTCCGTAGCTGTGAAACATGGAAAACATCATGTAGATTCGAAAGATTCGGTGGCAATGCTATTCTGTAAGCCACTGCACCAACTCTTTTGGATATCTGATATGGACCAATAAAACGTGAAGTAAGCTTCCTCGACTTCAAAGCACGTCCAACACCAGTCACCGGCGAAACCCTCAAAAACACATGATTACCCGCTTGAAACTCAAGATCTCTTTTCCTCTTATCATGATAACTCTTTTGCCTACTCTGAGAAGCTTTCATCTTCTCCCGAATAAGTTTCACCTTTTCCGTCGTTTGTTGAACTAACTCAGGTCCAACTACTGCACTTTCACCAGATTCATGCCAACACAAAGGTGTTCGACATCTTCTTCCATAAAGTGCCTCAAAAGGTGCCATTCCGATACTAGAATGGAAACTGTTATTATACGTAAACTCGATCAATGAAAGAAAACTGTCCCAAACTCTACCTTGCTCAAGAACACAAGATCTCAGTAAATCTTCCAATGACTGAATTGTTCTCTCCGTCTGACCATCAGTCTGCGGATGATAAGCAGAACTCAATCTCAGCTTAGAACCTAACGCCTTTTGCAAACTTTCCCAAAATCTGGAAGTAAACTTCGGATCACGATCAGAAACAATACTCAATGGAACGCCATGTAACTTCACAACCACACTGATATAAATCTCAGCCAAACGCTCCATAGAATAACTGATATCAATCGGAATGAAATGCGCCGATTTAGTCAGTCTATCCACGATCACCCAAATAGCATTATGCCTACTCGGAGAATTAGGCAAACCCGTCACAAAATCCATCGAAATACTATCCCATTTCCACTCAGGAATATCCAACGGTTGCATTAATCCTGCAGGCCTTTGATGTTCTACCTTTGACTTCTGACAAGTCAAACACGCATACACAAATTGAGCCACATCTCTTTTCAAACCAGACCACCAAAAGATCCTCTTCAAATCTTGGTACATCTTATTAGCACCAGGATGTATACTCAAACTACTCCGGTGTCCTTCCTCAAGAATCATCTTTTTCAACTCTGCATCATCAGGTATACAAATTCTACCACGGAATCTCAAAATACCTTGATCATCCACTTTAAAGTCACCATTCACTTCTTGATTCCCAACAAGCAACAAATCAACAAGTTTCAAATCCAACTTCTGTTTCTCTTTAACAGACAACAGAAAATCATTAGTGATCTTTAACATACCAAGCTTCACACTCTCTTGTGAAAGCTCACAAACCAAACTCAAGTCTCGAAATTGTTCCAGAAGTTCCCACTCTTTCACCATCAAAGCAGATATACGCAAAGATTTTCGACTCAAAGCATCAGCTACCACATTAGCCTTACCAGGATGGTAATTCAAGCTAAAGTCATAGTCCTTCAGAAGTTCCAACCATCTTCGTTGCCTCATATTTAACTCTTTCTTATCAAACAAGTATTTTAAACTTTTATGATCACTAAAGACTTCGAATTTAGCACCGTAGAGATAATGCCTCCAAATCTTTAATACAAAAACCATCGCAGCTAATTCCAAATCATGAGTAGGATAATTCTTCTCATGAACTCGTAACTGCCTCGAAGCATAAGCAACCACCTTACCATCTTGCATCAAAACACCACCTAAACCAATTAGAGATGCATCACAATACACAACGAACGATTCATTAGGATTCGGTAAGATCAAAATCGGAGCTGTAGTCAATCTCTTCTTCAGCTCGTTGAAACTTTCTTCACATTGAATATCCCAAATAAATGCCTTACCCTTACAAGTCAGTTGGGTCAACGGAAGTGCCAACTTGGAAAAACCTTCGATAAACCTTCGGTAATATCCAGCTAAACCCAGAAAACTTCGAATTTCAGTAACAGATCTAGGAGCCTCCCATTGTAGAACAACTTCTACTTTGGATGGATCCACAGCAATACCATTACCTGAAATCACATGCCCAAGAAAACTCACTTCTGACAACCAGAACTCACACTTGGACAACTTAGCAAAAAGTCTCTTCTCCTTCAGAATCTGCAACACAATTCGCAAATGCTCCGCATGTTCTTCCTGAGACTTAGAATAAATCAAAATGTCATCAATAAAAACAACAACAAAATGATCTAAATGCTCATGGAATATACGATTCATATACTCCATAAACACACCCGGCGCATTAGAAACCCCGAACGGCATCACAGAAAACTCGTAATGTCCGTATCGTGTCCTAAAGGCCGTCTTCTGAATATCCTCCTCTTTAACCCGAATCTGATGGTATCCTGACCTCAAATCAATCTTACTAAACACACTTGCACCTACCAGTTGATCCATCAAGTCATCGATCCTTGGAAGTGGATATTTATTCTTAATCGTCACTTTATTCAACTGCCGATAATCGATACACAAACGCATACTTCCATCTTTCTTTTTGACCAACAAAACAGGAGCACCCCAAGGTGATACACTAGGCCTTACAAACCTCTTTTCCAACAACTCATTCAATTGTCTTTTCAACTCCACCAAATCAGATGCTGACATCCGATATGGTCCCATAGATACAGGTCTAGTACCAGGAACTAGGTCTATAGAAAACTCCACCTCTCTTTCTGGCGGCACATCTGAAAAATCATCCGGAAACACCTCCTGAAAATCACACACAATAGGAAAACTTCCAATTGCAACTTGACTCTCCACAGACAACGATGCAAACAATCCAAACAACTGAGCTTCCTCCGCCAAAAGTTTCTTCAACTCTTTGGTAGATAAGAAACCAGATTCCCTTTCTTCTTCAAGAGAAGGAAATCTCACCCGCTTAAGATAACAATCAAGATGAACACGATTGAACTCTAACCAGTTCATTCCCAGAATCACATCCAAACCCTTCAATGGCAAACATACCAAGTCCATCACAAAATCTCTACCAAAAATTGTCAAAGGACAACTTAAACAAACGAAAGAAGTAGTTACCGACCCCG
Source organism: Lathyrus tuberosus (assembly GCA_022829125.1). Classification (NCBI taxonomy): domain Eukaryota; kingdom Viridiplantae; phylum Streptophyta; class Magnoliopsida; order Fabales; family Fabaceae; genus Lathyrus; species Lathyrus tuberosus. The sequence continues at coordinate 940,075 of JALAZF010000323.1, read as the reverse complement.
AAGCTGGAGTATCGATAACCATCTCTCCACCCATCTTAGACAACACCAAATTCAAACGTTTCGCACAATCAATCGAAATAAACGAATGAGTCGCTCCAGTATCAATAATAGCAATTAAAAGATTACTATTAATAAAACAAGTACCTCTGATCAAACGATCTGCATTAGTAGGCTGAGCTCCCGCTAATGCAAATACTTTCCCTCTAGGTTGAGCTTGCTTCGGTTTCGTGCACCTCGTACTAACATGACCAACTTCCCCACAATTATAACATGTAACCCCATTCTTCCTCCTACAATCAGCAGCCACATGACCCTTCAAACCACAATTAGCACACTTATCCACATTATTCATATTCCTCTTACATTCCGATATACGATGACCTAAACCACCACAATTGTAGCATTTCACAGCAGAATTCATTCCTCCACCACTAGGCTTCCTATCAAAAGTAAACTTCTGTTTCCCTTTATCAACAGGGGTAGCATAAGGCCTACCTCTGAACTGCCCCTTTCCTTTCTTATCATTCAGATTCTTGTAATGAGTAGCACGCGCTTTGCTATCCTCATCAAAAATCCGACTCTTGTTCACCAACACTGAAAACTGTCTTATCTCCTGATAACCGATACCTTGCTTGATTTCTGGCCTCAAGCCATTCACAAATTTCAAACACTTAGACCTCTCCGAACCAGCCGTATTATAATTGGGACAAAACTTCACCAGTTCTTCAAACTTAGCAGCATAATCCGCAATAGAGGAATTATCCTGCTTCAGTTCAAGAAATTCAATTTCCTTTTTACCTCTCTCATCTTCCGGAAAATACTTTTCAAGAAAAGCATCTTTAAACACAGCCCATGTAACCACTATCTCATCCTCCTCAAACCTCTGAGAAGCATTTGCCCACCAGTCTTCAGCTTCCTTTTCCAACACATGAGTACCAAACTGTACCTTCTGATCCTCGGAACACCTAATGAAACGGAAGATCTTCTCAATCTTCTTCAGCCAAATCTGTGCTCCCTCAGGATCATGAGTACCCTTGAAGCTCGGTGGATTATTCTTCTGAAACTTATCCATACTACGCGATTCCTCGTCCGCCGCAGCATTGGGTAAATTCTACATCGCTTGCGCCATAGCTTGCATGGCCGCAGCCATAGCAGCATCGCGTCTTCCCGCCATAATCTGAACGTTCCCAATGATAGCAAATTATGGTTAAACAACCACTCAACAGAGTGCAACAGTCCAACAACGACACAAAGACACGGTCGGACAGACCAAACAGACACTGGCTCTGATACCACTTAATGTAACACCCCTTCTATACCCCGCACAAAAACCGGAATAAACTAATCTTATAAATAAAACATCAGAGCAAAGAATAATTTATCATGATATAGCCAGAGATGCCACACCAACGTGAACTAAAAACAACCTGCTCATAAAGATATATAACACCTGGATAGTTTTTATAAACAAAGGAACTCCGTTCCAAAATATCAGCATTCAGTTACAGAATTAAAGCGGAACATCCATAACTGATGTCATCACAAAATATAAGTATGTCATATACATATTCATACAAGGCCACTATATACAAGCTAAAAGAAACATCTACACTCGAACCCCGACTACCCGTGTTACATATCAGAGCCGACGGAACGACAAAAAGACGAAGACACTAATCTTCGCAAAAGACCTCCAGCGTCTAATCTGCAATACCATTACAGCATTAAACCACAGCAGAAGGGTGAGAAACATGATTATAATATAATTGCACATCATTATATAACACTTAGCAAAATATGCACAATTATTCTCACCACACAAATACGATACTTGTAAACAACACAAGACATATTAAACCCATTTCACACATCAATCACATAAGCATATACATTAACACAATGCATAACAAATCCTTCTCAAAATTCAACACATAAACATTCATGTAATGAATTATACAAATGCACAGAGGCCGACACAACGACTCTACGCATGCGGTACCAATCCAACCTTGTAATTCATTAGTCCCCCAGGAACTCTTGGAATCATCGCTCGTTACATAGAGTAACTCCCCGTCGGGCCTACGATGTTCCCCGTCGCTATAAACCATTATTTCAGGGCGTACGACGTTTATGGATTGCTTTCGACCACTATTTCAAGGCGCATAATCCGATTGCCATAGTCCACTATTTCAGGGCGCACAATCATTTGTGATTAATCGCTTCTACCATTATTTCAGGGCGTAAGACGATAAAACTGATTCATCTATGAATCTTCCAATGCAAGAATGCATATCATGATACTTGACACATTAATGACTCATGCCAACATCAAATGCTCATGCATTAACAATAATCATGTATTTCAAGTACATATAAAGTAATGCACACAATTGCCCAAAATGGCCACAAACACCAATATACCATTCCACAACATCAAATTCCCATCAAAGAATCATCACACAAGCCATCTCATAACATATCATAATATGTCTTACAATATTGAAAAATAACTCAAAATTCCATTATTCGGTTTTCCGAGAAAGTCGGCTAAAAGTCGGCCAAAAATAATATTTTCTATCATCATCAAAAAGTACTCATCGACAGCTTCGATTCGGTATAAAGAACTCTTAAATACGATAAACGGTTAACAAGATATGAATATTTCAAAATAATGCGAAAACGTAAACCGGACGCCCGACACTACGAAACGGTTCGTAAAAACTGTACCGATTGGACCAAGTTCAGACCCCAAAACTATTTTTCCTAGAAAGAACATCTCGTTATCTTCCCAACGCTTCGAACGGGGATCAAAACCGACTTACGGTTCAAGAGATATGAATTTCCGAAGTTTCTCCGACAAACCAGAATTTTATGGTTCAGCACAGTATGTATCGATACATAGGCTTATGTATCGATACAAAAAGCCACATGTATCGATACATAGCACGCATGTGTCGACACATGCTGTAGTGAAAATGCTGTTTTCCCAAATTTCTTCAGTATGTATCGATGCATAAGGGTTATGTATCGATACATAAACCATTTCGTATCGATACATAGCTGTTATGTATCGATTCATAACTCTGTTTTTCTCAAAAAATCAGATTTCTCAAATTTCTCCCTTGCTGCCACTTTTCCGAAATGCCCGAAAACTCGACTAAATCGAACATTTTCACCGAAACAAACATATACGCGCAACCACCAAATACATAAGAACAATTTAGAACACATAAACGAAATTTCTACGACGTTCGATTTTTCGATTAAATTTCAACCTTTCAAAAACCAGAATTTTCAAACATCACCAAATCGAATAAAAAGCACGCTTTACGACGACCTAACCTTACTCGATACAACTACGTAGTTTATTTCGAATTCTAACCGCGAAAACATCGGTTTTTATCGATTTCCTACAATTCGACCTAAACGGACAAAATAACGGAAACATAACGAAAACTAACCAAAACATAACCAAACTTCATGAAACTTTAAACAGCAGCTCACATACATATAACCAACCAACACATGTATTTATACGACTTTTCGACCGTAAAAACATCGGTTTCTATCGATTTCGTCCAATACGGCATAAACGGAAACATATGGAAAACCAACCAAAACATCCACACAAAACATACATAATCATACACAATCAATATAATAATCGAGTTTCACACCCTTACCCGATTTAATCGTGTTCTAGAAAGTCGGGAGATTGATTTCTTCCTTCACAAGTTTTTCCTCTCTTTTCTTCTTTCTCTTCTCTTTTCCTCTTCTCTCTTTTTCTTCTCTTTTGGGAAACTCTTACTAACTTTTCTTTTTCTTCTTTTTCTAAACTTATACTAACTATTTTCTTTTATATTTTCTTAACTTAAAAAATTCTAAACATTTCTAATAAATATCTAAACTAACTATTATTAACTAACACTATTAATTATGAAATATGTCAAATACCCTCTATTCCAATTTTCCCCGCAAACTCTCAAAAACGGTAAAAATACACAATGTGCAAAAATAACATATATTCACACCAATTAGCAATTAACATAAATATTGCCCAATTAAAAATAAAGACTCGACCAATTAACACCAAAAAGCACGGGAAAAGGAAATATTAAAAACGGACCGTTACAGTTCGAGCTGCTTGATTTTTCCCATTGCTCCCTCACCATGCTCGACGCTCCACTACTTAGTGCGTTTGTTGAGAGGCGGCACAAGGAGACATCTTTATTTCATCTTCCGTTTAGGGAGATGACTATCACTCTTGATGATGTCTCATCATTGTTTCATCTCCCCGTCAACGAAAGATTCTGGACGGCTCTTGTTCTTAGCATGTCCCTTGCATGTATGAGTGATGCACGAGATTTAGACATTTTCGAGGCAGTCGTGCATAAGGAGTTTGGCATCAACAGAGGCGTTCACCTTCGTATGTCTTGGCTTTGGAAGACGTACGGGACGACCTTGTAGCGGCTGGGAGTTATGAGGTTGCCACTAGGGTGTACATGCTACATCTAGTAGCATGTACTCTCTTTGCGAACAAGTATGGTGTTTATATTGATGCTCGGTATGCGCCTCTTCAGTAGCCTTGAGGATACCAGTTGGGCTTAGGGGTGTACTGCGTTGACCCTTTTGTATACAACACTTGGAGTGGTGACAATATTTGAGACCAAACAACTTGCCGGTTATTTGAGTTTGTTACATGTATACTTGAAATTATTATTTGTTATTGATTTCTTATTTAATTGTTACAAATATCATTTCTTATTTACTATTTGTTGTATCTGTGTTTTGATATCAGTGCTGAATATACTAGCATTTCCGAATCATCTGTGAAAGGAGGGTGCAACATTTCTTAGTGAGGTCCCCACAGGAGAGGAGATGAAAGGCTAGACAGGCACATCTCGGTGCTGTTGTTGAGTACAGGAGGAGGCTCGATGGCTGACTGTGGATGATATCATCTAAACACCATACGCTGGTCATATAGTCCACTGTAAGTTCGAGGAGTCGTCATTATATTCAGGCTATATGCGGCAGGAGACCATGGTTGCTAAACACTTGCCTGAGAGGTGTCTAAGATAGTATAGTTATGTTCAGAGTATCCCACGGCCAGTTCTAGATATACCATCTGTAGGTATTAATTAGTGGTTTCAAAGTAACTTCATCAGCTCTAGTCGTGCCATTAGAGATCGAGCAGTTACTGTTTAGCACCCCTTGTAGTGTGAGGATGGTTACTTAGAGTGGTACCTCACTATATCACACCTTCGCATAATCCCACCTACAACTGATGTTAGGCCTTCTGATGCTGGGGTACCTGTTGATGATGTGTCGTCGCCGCCTCCTCAAGCTAATGCCGATGACCAGCAGCACCTCCAGATGGTTGCAGTTATTATGGATAACTTCATGGGTTTGGCAAACCTAGATGGCGAGGTTTATGCTGGATTATCTCGGGCTGCACACATAGCCCGCAGAGTGCCTATTTAGACATCTTTTGTATATCATGGATTTGGTCTATTATGTATTATTTGTATATTATTCAGACATCTTCATCATAACTTTTTATTATATAATATTTTTGATCTTCCATTGATGCAACATCAACATTAACTAACATTTGTCAATGGATTGCATAACTTAAACATAACTTAAGAAAAATCTAAACAATAATAAATAAGAAAAACCTAAACACTGCCAGATGATTAATAAATAAGAAAACCTAAATACCATCAAATGATTTTGGACGTTTCAACATCTTCATTATGTCGTCAACAAATCTTGAAATCTTATCATCTAACTTGATTGATCCCTTTGTTATCCTACAACAGAATGATCCCCACATATCCTTCACATCTTCGTTGGTATTCAACTCAGCAAGGTTGTATTTCTCCCTACCTCAGTATTAATCCAATCTTCACGAAACTCGATCTTTCTCACCATTCTGTTTTCGACACAGGCAATAATTCGTTCAATTTGGACGTCATGCCGGCCAGAGATATGGTGTCATCCAGAAGCCGGAACTCTATAAGAGATGAAACTCCGTTGAAGTACATTTATGCATTAATTAAAAATTAAGGAAGAGACATTTTTTGAGACGTTTATATCAAACAACATGTGACCCCTCTACTTATACAACTTTGCATTTACTCCGAACCACCAAAAACTATCAGTACAATCACAACCATCTAAAACTATCGGCAAAATCTTGAACGTCCAAAAAATCAAACAAATAACACTACCGAAAATTTTACTTAGGTTGAAATTTCCAGTATCAATTGGTAAATTTCAAATTTCCAGAATATATTAAAACATACCAGAAATTTTGAAATTTTTTGTATACTGAAAATTTAGAATATTCTATCAGAAATTTTGATCAGTACTGAAAATTTCATTTAGCCAACCGGAAAGTTGGCACAAAAATTTCATCTATTTTTAATCAGAAGTAATTTTGACAATATGAAATTAAGAGAGGTGTCGAATATAATTTGGGGGTGGTAAATTAAGTTTTTTTAGAAATACCTTGAAATATTTTGTTATCTCAAGAAAATGTTTATCGATGAATCCATTATGGTTTTTAAAAAAAAAGTTTCCACTATTTTATAAATGATTTTCAGACATAGTTTGGTTAACCATGTTTACTAAAATTCTACCGACACTTTTCATTTCACATTTTTAGTTCATTAGTAACACTTCCTTCCCACCAAACGTATGTCAACATAAAATTTCGATCAGAAAATGAAATTATTTTGTTCAATAATCTTTCATTAATCACTTCCCATTCATCTCATCAATCTTTTGCAACAAAAGCAAAAGATGAATAGAAAGTCATATACACTGCTACAAAAAGTTGCTTACAAATTTAAGCCCTTTAACCATAAATTTTCAGAACTATTTCATATATTTTAAGTTAGTTTTCCCTCCTGCATCTATCCCTAGTTCATTTTGGTTGGTTGCATACACCTAACCAAAAAGTTGAAAATCTTTGTACAAAAAACACAAACCTATTGGTTAAACCTTAAATCACTATAGTTTTGTTCTAACTCTTTTCTTTCCTTTCATCGGTGTTGTAGTCTTTTGACCTGAAGTCGCACGTTCAACTCTTTTCGGTCTACTCAAAGTTTTCTTCCCGACTTTTAAAGATTCCACGGAAGGTGAAGAATCGGCTTTAACCGGCTTCTTAGCTCCTTGTGACATCCCCGATGCAGAATTGTTGCCACCACCTGCCTTCGCAACGATTTTTCTGTTTCCTGGTCTTACACTTCTTGGTTTCACATGAACATTATGAACCGGTAACTTCACAGGCTCGTTAGGCTCAGTGATTTTGCTGACATTGCCACTGCTTACAATATTATTACTATCCTTGAAAGTTTCTTTCATTTTTTTGGTGACTATGTCTCTTAGAACGAGAGCAGTTTTATATTCGCGAGTGTTCTTCGAGTAAAAGACTAAGGCATTGTTGGTGAGTAGCAGCAAGTCGCGGAATAGTTCTATGGTTGATTTAATTGTTCGGACGCTGATTCTTGACCTTATTGTGTCGAAATCCATGTGCTGCCGAATCATTTTCTTGTACCGTTCTCTCTTCTGTTGTAAAATATATGAATGAACTATAGTTATTATATGACTGCATAGAGCCTTCTACAACAATCACTCCCTAGAGAACAAAAAGAGAACTATCTCCATTTTTCATCTATGAATCCACTAGAGCTAACCTCAAAAGCTTCGTGAATAGAAGACTCGGAAACTAACTACAAATGTACAAGATGAGACTCTATTTACACATACCTGACTATCGAGTCTGTGACGGAAGGCAGACGCGCCTTTTGTTTCAAAAATAGAATCTAAAATCTCAATCATATCTTCCACGTCGCGCTTTTTCAAGTTCTTATTTCGATTATCTACATCATCAGAAGACTTTGCAACTTCACCGCAGTTACTGGTAGAACTTTCTTTACACCAAGAAAGAACATCAGCCGAATCTAATAAGTCACTTTCTCCAACACTTGCTGCTTTCTTAATATTTTTGCTACAATCCTTTCTTTTTCTCTTTCCTCTCGGTTTTCTACAAGTTTTTATTTGTCCTTCATATAAAAAATTCGCCAAATTATCTACATTTGAAACTTTAATCTGCTCGGTAGATTGTGAAACTTCGGGCTTAGTTTCATTATCATCGGCAGACGCGGCTGGAAGCTGGGATTCAGGAGACCAGTTTATCCTTGTTTCATGTGTGAAACTGCCAGCGGATAAATCGTCCTTTGATGTCTCCTTAGTTGATAATTCATCCTTTGATGTCTCTTTAGTTGAAGATTCTACTGTCTGCAATTTCTTGGATGGGATATGTGATACCGGACTTTCTATGCCATTTTTACGATCATCTTTTTTTTCTTTCTTCTCGGCCTCGAGGACTTGAAGCTTTGATTGAAGAAACCTGAAATAAATATATGAAACATTAAATATTTTCATATATCACTGTCGTGTTGGTTTCAGACACTGGCACGTGTCAGAACTAAGCTTGAGGAGAAAGATAAACATGAAATGCAACTAACCCAATTGAATCTTCGGATCGCTCCAAAGCTTTTTTCAGCTCTTCTACTCTTGTCTTCTTAAGCTCTTCAAACCAAGCCCTGGTATTATTGGCATTTTATCAATATACAATTTTATGAAATCTTCAAAGTCTATTTCATTAAATCTAAAACTTATACTAATGTACGACAAAGTAGTTCTATTAAGCAAAACTCAGTTGATAAAAAGATCGTATGATTTCAAAGTCGCAGATTCAAAAGTGCGACATACAGTTTAATGCCAAATATGTTGAAAAAGTTTGTAAGAAAAATAAAAGAGCTACTCACGTGCTCCCAGAATACCGTTGTTGCAAGTCTTCATATTTAGCTTTACAGACCTACAAAAGTAATATTTCTATTTTAATTAATTACTTAACACATAAGGTTAAGCTATGTGCCATTTCTGATTACTAATTTTATAAAAGAAAGGTTGGCTATAATCATTTATCATTAGAATAAACAAAGCAAAAGGAATTGTGCCAACTAAGTGACCATGTGAAGTGATGGTTTTATATTCTTCATTTAAATTATTAAATTTACAACTGATATCATTATTATAATATAATATTATTTAAGTCTTGAGTTAAAAAATTAGTTAATTTTTATCCTAAATTTTTATTATTCTTTTAATATAATATCCTTACAGAATTCTAAATATATTTTTTATTATATTTTAAAATATATACATTATTAATACTATTAATTTGTTCAATATGTTAGGTCATTTAGAACATTCTATAATCATTAGTTTTTAGTCTTTAAATCAGAAAATTGACCAAAATTAAAGATTTTAAAATGTGGAAACAATTCTAAAAACGAGGAAAAGTAGGGAGCATAAATTATATAAGTAAAAATAAATTTATTTTCTCAGTTTATTGAATAAATTATGTATTTAATTTATATAAATTAATTATTTTAAAATAAATTATTCAGCAAATTTTTATTTATAATAGTGACAGAAAGAATAATAATTAATTAAAAATAAAGTCAAAATATTTGATTTCTATAACGGCTGATGGTCTAAATATTTTTTGTTAACTTAAAATGATCTACACGAATGTTTGAAAAAATGAGAAGGCTATATGCATGAATGTTTAATTAAATAAAAAATAATCTTTATAAAAAGATATATCCCATAAAGTACATTGGTCGAATGTTAAATGCATGGTGGTTGCGTAACAAACGTAGAAGAAACATGATAATATAATAATATAATATGTAACTAGTATAAGACAGTATTATACATGCAATTAATTAAAATGTTTATAATTATTATGTAATATTAATATTTTTAAAATAACAATATATTTTATTATAATATATAGTTGTTATTGGTTAACAGTGTAAAATACTGACATTTCCTTTTTTCTCATAAATAAAACAATAAAATACTCAAGAAAATTTAAAATTTAAAGTAAAAAAATAAAAAATAATAATAATGCAAGTGATATCTAATCATTCAAAAAAATTCCATTAAGAAAAAACAAAAAGGAAAAAAGAAAAATCAGATTTAATTAATTTAATTAATTCAATTAATAGTTAATAGTACCTCAGGGGTAAAAGTGTAAGGACACACCGCTCGGGCTCGGAGTTCAGCGGCGACGACGTTCCAGTCTTGAGTCCCGTGGCGGAGAACTGCTCCACCAAGGAGGAGCTCCTCCCAGGTCCCCCATCTATCCACCACCTCCGTCCCCATCAATGTCCACGTGTACGTCCCTGATTAAACCAACAATCAACCTGCGCATCCGGCTCACGTTAGCAAACACCGCTTCTTTCAAATTAAAACAACAAATGAAATCAATCACCACCATCTCCGGCGACATTCAAAGCCAAAAAAAATGAATAAATTTTTTTTACGCTGCGTGAAAAAGGCTTACCGGTTTTCGCGACGTAGAAAAACGGAAACGCGGTTTTCCGGCGGGAATTTCGGGAAATGGTGGTTTTGGCTGGTTTAAGGTGGTTTTACGAGGTTGTATTTTTTATTTTATTTTTTGTTGTTGCGTAAAAAAAGAGTAAAAATAGTTAAGAGAGTAAGCGTGAGACAAGGGATGAGAGATTCTATTCGAAAGGATTGAAGAATGAGAAGCTTGTAACAGAAAATGACAACATCGTAAACAACATCAAAAGCAAATTGGAAAAAATAATGAATGGATGATCAAACAATTGACAATTGTATATTCATAATTATGGGTTTTTTTTTTTTCTTTTTAACTTTCTCTCTCAATCTTCTATTTTCTCTCTCTAAGAGTTGGTATATATGGGGATTTTTTTATATATGGGAATTCACTATGAAAAGACAGTTGTGTCGTTAAACACTTTTGGTAATACTCTTCTATTAATGGTTTACTTTATGGTCATATAGATTTAGGAGTCATTTTTTTAGAAGAGAGATGGTTAAGGCTAAATTTATAGGCTTTTGTATTCGTTAATCACTATTAAAAGTATTCATTAGAGATTCAATTAAAAGATTATATATATATATATATATATATATATGGAACGTATCATGTGAGAATGTCATTTTTATATTAGAACATGAGAATGAATATGTACCATTAGATTTTAAAATAAAGGGTTAAATATACAAACTCCCTACAATGTTAGCGAGTTCTCATTTTAGTCCCTGACAATTTTTTTTTTAAAAACTCCCTCATCTTAATTAGATTTCCTCAATTAGACCCCTGACTGCCACATTGCAGCAAAGATTCATTTCTATTGTTTGCGTGGCAGTCCACGTGGCATTTTTAATATTATTTTATTATTTTATTATTTTTTATTTTTTTATTATTATTTTTTTTTTATTTTTTTATTTTTTTTATTTTTTTTTTATTATTATTTTTTTTTTGTTTATTTTTTTTTTTTTCCTTTTTATTTATATATTTTTTATTTTTTTATTTTTTTATTTTTCGTTTTTGGACCTAATTTTTATTTTTAATTCTATTTTAAACAAATTGTTATTTTAAAAATTAATTTCATTATACTAATCCATTTATTTCAATTTATTATCATACTAATCCATTTATTCTCATACTAATTTCAATTCAACAATACTTATGAGTGATTTCTTTATAAACACTAGTGGTGCCCCCTAACCAACCGATGTGGGACATTGAAAACACTTCAAACCTGTTGAAACTTTACCAGCAAAAACACTTCATATATGTTAATAATTTGAGAGGAGAACACAAACACCACATACTTCTTCCCTTATATTACAACACACAAAGTCTTTTCAGCAGCAAATTTTCTTCATGCTGCTCACCACGTACAATCTCTTACACACCATGTAGAAATTACTACTACTGCACCATAAACACGACCACCTCATATCTTAATAACCTCTATCCACTTCTTCTTCTTTTTTTGCTACAATATTGATCGTACCTGGATCAGACAGTTGATAGTGGCCAACGGCGTCTGGAACGGCAGCTCCGGTAATGGTGAGAGACAGCGGGGGGGTGTACCTGCAAGGTACTCTGACGCTCAAGTGAGAGAGTGTACAGAATAACCGCAAATACAGAGAGAGTAAAGAGGTAAAAGAATGTGTCTAATCTGGCCCTCTCAAATGAGAGGGTATTTATAGAGAGCCCCCAGCGCGGGGGTCAACGGTTACCTGCAATGGGCTGGATCAACGAGGCCCACTCCAAGTAACTGCTAGGGCTTACGTGTAGTAGTGAAGACCAGCACGTGGTCTTCGCCCTAGAGTAACTGCTCCTAGATTTTCGGAAGTAGGGCAGACCGAATCTTTCGGACGTGGGAGGTTACTTGGAACGTGTCCACGCGGGATGGAGTGTTGGGTGCTCCTCGCGGGGGAGGAGCCTTCTGTGGTCGAGGAGATGTGAATCATGTATACTCCTCGCGGGGAGGAGCCTTATGCATCGAGGAGAGATTATTCCCGTGGAACGGACATGGCCTCGCGGGGAGGAGCCATGTTCGTCGAGGAGTGATGTGTAGCATTCTCGCGGGGGAGAAGCTAGTCTGTCGGGGAGATACATCTCAGCAGGGTGTGATGTCTTCCTCCCCTATTGTCCCAAGTGCCCGACACTGCCTGAGTGCCTGGCGAAACTGTGTCTAGCACGTGGCAGTCGCGTGTCCTGCAGAAGGACCTTATTGGGCCTCCCCAGGCTGTATGGGTTGGGCCTGCTCGACTGTTGGGCAGCCTCGGCCTAGTCCAGAACAGGAGCCCCCCAAGTCGTTGCTCTGAGATGTCAGAGCAATGACTTAAGGGTTATTGGCATGTCGGGGATACGCCAAGAGAGGATCCGAGGAGGCCATTCTCGTGCTCGACGTTCCTACAGTCGCACATAAGTCGGGCATCGGACGGCTGTGTCTGGTCGTAACGTCGGGGAGATGAGGGGTTTCAGATTCGAAACGTTGGGGAAAACTGAAACGACACGCGTGGGAGGATGAACGGCTGCATGCGTACCACGTGCCGTCTGTCATTATTATCTAGGGAGGCTAGGGCAGCTGGCTAGGGTAGCGCACTCAAGTGCCCTATGTCTCTCGAGTTCTGCGAGAGCCACTATAAAAACCCCTCCCCTCGTTCATTTTGCACTTTTTTCGCTTATCTCTCAACGATCTCTCTCCTTCTCTCCCTATTGTCTACAGCAGTCGTTTGCCGCCGTCAACCGCTGGAACTCCGTGCCAGAAACCTACATCGCCGCCTATAAGGTATTTGTTCAAAAACTAGCCTTTTTCTTGCGTTTCCTCTTGATTTTGACTAGCGTACAACACTTCCTTGGTGAACTGATGAAGTTCCCATGAGAAATGAAAGGGTTCCTGGCGAATACGGTGGGAATCTTTCGTTGTTGAGAGAGGGAGAGTTAAGAACTTCTCTTGTTTTTATTGAATGTCTCGGGGACAAGGGATGAATATCTCGGGGACGCGATGAATGTCCCGGGGTCCCCAAGGGTCACTCTTTTCGTCAACGCTATGGGAAAAAGGGGCAGAATTTTCTGGGGAGGCGATGAGTTCCCCGGTGACCATGTTGTTCCTCGGCCCGATATATCGGGGAAACGAGAAAGCATTGCCCCTTCCTCGCCCGTTCGCTTGAACAGCGGTGGAGGGGTGAATTTGATATGACCCATCGAATTCACCGTTTCCTTCTGCTTTTCAGGTAAATGGACGGTTTGGCTGCGAAGGTGGCCGTAGGATCCTTCGAAGAAGAAGACCACCTAGAGTCTCCTATGGCTCACATGGCTTTCGCACAAGAGCGCCCGCTCGAGGAGTGGGTTTGCGACGAAGCCCTAGAGATGTCGTCCATCTTTGTCTACCGAGACGTGGAAGACGCGTTTTGTACCGTCGAGCATCGACTAATCGGGTCCGATAAATCATGGAAGGTTTTCCGACCGGAAGAGCATCACCGAATATGCTCGCCCTACCGAGGAATGCGCATCCCGTTATACGAGTTCATGTTCGACGAAGCGGGGTGGAGGCTGCCCTTCACGGACTTCCAAGAGGGGGTCTTCGCCTGGTTGAAGCTGGCGCCCTCGCAGATTCACCCAAACTCGTTGGCCTTTATTCGGGCTTTTGAGCTCGTTTGTAAACACTTGAAAATTGTGCCGACAGTGTCCCTCTTCTTTCGTATATTCCATCTTCAAAGGTCGTCGGCCGGTGGATGACACGGCTGGGTGTCCTTTAAGCAAAGCAAAGCTCTGTTCCATACGTACTTGGATTCTGTCTGGGATTTCAAGTTTCGCTACTATTTCGTGAAGCTGGTCACCCTTGAGGCTATCAACTCGCTGTACCGGAGGGTCACCCGTAAAGTCGACGCTCGCTCCGAGGAGGTTTTGGAGCCGAAGTTCCCCCTGTACTGGACGGAGGAACACTTCAAAAAAGGGGTTGATAAATACAAGGTAAAACATAATCAGTTGGACGTCGACGACCGGGCAGCTTATGATAAGATCGTCGCATTCGTCGAAAGCTTCAATGAAGCTCAGTACGAAACACTGGACGACAAGCCTATAACGGGAGCAGACGGGCAGGTGAGGAAGCAACGTCGCCTGATCAATACCCGTGTTCTGCTCGAGACCTTCTTCGACGAAGAAGCAGATGAGTTGTTAGGTGGTGAAAACATCTTCGACCTAAGCCTTCCTCGCATCCGTATATCTTTCCTTACTAACGTTTTCTTTCTTTTTGCAGGGAAAATGGCCGGAGCAGAGGAGAGGCTCAAGAAGTTGAAGGCGAAGAGGGCTCGGGAAGAACAAGCCCGGGGAGAGTCATCTCGTTCAAAGGGTCAAGCTGTTGCTTCTTCTGGGGCCATGCCCGAGGGTGTTCCTTCTGCCACGATGCCCGACAGTTCTAGCCAATCCCAACCTGCTTTGACGGCGTCGGGGCTCTCAGGTGTGCTCACACCTCCTGCTGGGAATCAGTCCCCGGGTACTCAAGGGACGCCGAAACGACAACGGGTTTCAAATGCGGAGTTTGTCGACCTGGCCCACGAAGAAAGTCCCCCACCTCCTTCAAGCTTCGAACTCCCACCATGCCATCTCAAGCCCCGCTTCTTCTCCAAAGTCACCTATCCTCGCGTCCCTCCCTCTGAAATCCAAGCTGTGCTGGGGACTGCTGCGGAAGCGAGGAGGAGGTCGATCTTTGAGGACATGTCTGCCATTATGCGGCTCTGTTCGACCGCTATTGTCCTGAACGATGAGACCCGCCCCGCTTCCAAACTTTCTCGACTGCAAGAAAAGCTCGAGACCTTGGATGCTGAGCTGCTAGACCTGCGCAAAGAGTTGAAGGAATGCAGGGACCTGAATAAAGAACAGAGCGAGCAGCAATAGCGGACGGAGGCAAAGCTGAAGGAAGCTGAGGAAGCGGAGAAAGGTCATCTTGCCCGGATCACCGAGCTGGAGGCAGAGGAGAAGCGGCTCAAGGAGAGGGTTGCCGAGTTAGAGGATGCTGTTCGGCCAGCTGAAGGCGAAACTGAAGAGGATAAACTCCTAACCACTCAAGCGGCGCTGGTGGCCCAACTCAGGAGACTCGAGCAGGATCTCCGGCTAGCCGAGGACGATGCTCTTGAAACTGCGAGCATAGGGTTCCGAAATGCAGTGGCGCAGCTTCGGATCCTAAATCCCGACCTGGTGACCGACGGGGCGGATGCTGACTGCGAGGTGGTCGACGGCCGGATAGTGCTACCCGGACAAGAAGGGAATGCCAACGAGGGAGGTGGGCCAGACGCCTCTGAGATTGCTGCAGAGTAGGAATATAGTTTGCTTGGCCTGTGTGCCATTTTGTTGTTTTTGCTCGGCTTGTGGGCTTACTTGATGTAATACTCGTACAATGGTTGTTTTTGCCCGGCCTGTGGGCTTATTGATGTAATATTCGTACAATGGACTTTGCCCGATTCTTATACTTTGCTTTGCCTCTTTATTTATTTTTCAAGCTTCGAACTCCCACCATGTCATCTCAAGCCCCGCTTCTTCTCCGAAGTCACCTATCCTCGCGTCCCTTCCTTTGAAATCCAAGCTGTGCTGGGGACTGCTGCGGAAGCGAGGAGGAGGTCGATCTTTGAGGACATGTCTACCGTTATGCGGCTCTGTTCGACCGCTATTGTCCTGAACGAGGAGACCCGCCCCGCTGCCAAACTTTCTCGACTGCAAGAAAATCTCGAGACCTTGGATATTGAGCTGCTAGACCTGTGCAAAGAGTTGAAGGAATGCAGGGACCTGAATAAAGAACAGAGCGAGCAGCAGCAGCGGGCGGAGGCAAAGCTGAAGGAAGCTGAGGAAGCGGAGAAAGGTCAGCTTGCCCGGATCACCGAGCTGGAGGCAGAGGAGAAGCGGCTCAAGGAGAGGGTTGCCGAGTTAGAGGATGCTGTTTCTGCCAGCTGAAGGAGAAACTGAAAAGGATAAGCTCCTAACCACTCGAGCGGCGCTGGTGGCCCAACTCAGGAGACTTGAGCAGGATCTCCGGCTAGCCGAGGACGATGCTCTTGAAACTGCGGGCATAGGGTTCCGAAATGCAGTGGCGCAGCTTCGGATCCTAAATCCCGACCTGGTGACCGACGGGGCGGACGCTGACTGCGAGGTGGTCGACGGCCGGATAGTGCTGCCCGGGCAAGAAGGGAATGCCAACGAGGGAGGTGGGCCAGACGCCGTTGAGACTGCTGTAGAGTATGAATATAGTTTGCTTGGCCTGCGTGCCATTTTGTTGTTTTTTCCCGGCTTGTGGGCTTACTTGATGTAATACTCGTACAATGGTTATTTTTTCCCGGCCTGTGGGCTTATTGATGTAATATTCGTACAATGGGCTTTTCCCGATTCTTATACTTCGCTTTGCCTCTTTATTTATTTTGCTTGTGTGTGATACTTTATACATTACTTATTTTTGCCTAAGTAGTTGAGATCGCTGACGCCTTGGGAGTTTGCTCGACTCTGACGATCCTCGACTGTGTAGAGAGCTAGTCGAGTGGTCGGGGTTGTACTCCGACCTTCAACGAGGCTAAGAAGTCGGTCGAGGTCTTAGCTTCGCGGCGTGAATTTCCCATTGCGAGCTGGGTGTTCCGTCTATCTGGTACGTCAACGACGGAGCTCGGTTGAGGTCTCCTCGTCTGGCCAAAAAGTCTCACGCACACACTTCGTGGTTTTTGGCCGTCGTACGTTATATAGAGGTGTCGCGCGTGTACCGTCGTACGCCCCCGTGGTCACGACGTCGTACTGTCCCGAGCAGTGTCTAACTGTAATATTGTTTGAGCTTCTCAGCATTCCATGGTCGAGCAAGTTATTCACCGTGGAGGTTTTCGAGGTAATAGGCACCCGTCCCCGTCTTTGCGATGACGCGGTATGGGCCCTCCCAGTTTGCGGCCAGCTTTCCTTCACGTGAATCTTTCTGATTTCTCCGTAGGACAAGACTTCCAACTTGGAGGTCTCGTTTGATAACTTTGTCATTATAACGCAGAGTTATTTTTTGTTTTAAAGAGGCTTCTTGGAGGGAAGCGCCGGTCCTTATCTCTTCGACAAGGTCGAGCTCCACTCGCAGGGCTTCGTTGTTTGTTTCTTCGTTGAGGGGAGCTTCTGTCCTCCTCGAGGGTTCCCTGATCTCCACGGGGATAACTGCCTCGGTTCCATACGTTAGGCAAAACGGGGTCTCCCCGGTTGTGGAGTGTGGGGTTGTTCGATACGCCCACAGGACGCTGTACAACTCCTCGACCCACCGTTGTTTGGCCTCGCCGAGTCGTCGCTTTAGTCCCCGGAGTATCACCCTGTTTGCCGCCTCGGCCTGCCCATTGGTTTGAGGGTGTTCGACTGACGTGAAGTGCTATTTTGTGCCCAGTTTGGTGACGAAGTCTTGAAAGTTCCTGTCGGTGAACTGTGTCCCGTTGTCGGTGACAATGGCTTGGGGCACACCGAATCAGGCGAGGATGTTTCTCTTGTAGAAATGGAGTATGTTAAAGGCAGTGATTTTGGCCAGCGCCTCTGCCTCAATCCACTTCGTGAAGTAGTCCACCCCGACGATGAGGTACTTGTTTTGGTACGACCCTGTGACGAAAGGTCCGAGGATATCCATTCCCCACCACGCAAACGGCCACGGGGATGACAATGACTTAAGCTCATTTGGAGGAGCGAGGTGCATGTCCCCGTGGCTTTGAAAACAGTCACATTTCTTGACGTGTTCCTTTGCATCATGTTGCATAGTGGGCCAATAATACCCCGCTCGGAGTGCTTTTCGGGCTAGGGATCTTCCGTCGATGTGCTGGGCGTTTATCCCTTCATGGATTTCTTGGAGGATCCCCGAAACTTTGCTTTCTTCGATACACCAGAGTAAGGGAATGGAGAATCCTCGACGGTATAGCTTACCTTCGACGACGGTATACGCACATGCCCGCCTCTTGACTATCCCCGCTTCTTTAGGATCGTCGGGCAGTTTGCCCATCGTCAAGTATTTGTAAACTGGGGTCATCCAACAGTTTGCGTCCTCGATTGCGTTGACCTCGGTGGTCGGTGTGGGTTTGTTTATGCTCGGCTCGGTCAGTATCTCCTGGATAACTGATTTGTTCCCTCCTTTTTTCTTAGTGCTTGCAAGCTTGGAGAGCACGTCCGCTCGAGTGTTGTGCTCGCGCGGGATGTGAGACACCTCCGCGGAGACAAATTTCCTCAACTTTTCTTGCACCAAGGTTAGGTACTCGATGAGACTATCATTTTTGGCCTGGAATTCTCCCCAAACCTGTGATGCCACGAGCTGGGAGTCTGTAAAGATTTTGACTTCCTTTGCGCCAAGGTCTTCCGCCAGTCGAAGTCCTGCGAGGAAGGCCTCGTATTCGGCTTGGTTATTCGATGTCTTGAAGGACAGTTCAAGGGAGACCTCTATCAAGATGCCTTGCTCGTTTTCGAGGATAATCCCCGCTCCGCTACCTTTTGCACTGGAGGCTCCGTCGACGTAAATCGTCCATTTCTGGGAGCTATTGGTCGAGGATTCAGGGACGGTCATTTCCGCTACGAAGTTGGCCAGTACCTGAGCTTTCAAGGCTTTTCTTCCTTCGTATCGGAGGTCGAACTCGGATAGCTCAAGAGACCGCCGGAGCATTCTCCCCGCCATATCTAGCTGACTGAGGAGCTGTCTGATAGGCTGCTCTGTCCTTACCAAGATTGTGTGGGCCAGGAAGGAATGTCGTAATCTTCTGGCTGCAGATACGAGGGCCAAGGTGACCTTTTCAATCTGTTGGTATCTGAGCTCGGGACCCTGAAGAGCTCTGCTCGTGAAATAAATCAGTTTCTGTCCGTCGGGGGTCTCCCGTATGAGGACAGCACTCACCGCTTCGCCGGTGACGGCCAGGTACAAGAAAAGTGTTTCCCCGCTATCTGGCCGGGACAAGACCGGGGGTTATGACAAGACTTGTTTTAGATGGAGGAGGGCTTGTTCGCATTCTTCACTCCATTCGAAAGTCGCCTTCTGTCGGAGAAGCTTGAAAAAGGGGAGTGCGTACTGAGCAGATTTGGCCACAAAACGGGAGAGAGCAGTCAGTATTCCGTTAAGTGACTGGATCGACTTCTTTGAGTTCGGGGTAGGGATTTCGGAGAATGCCCTACATTTGTCGGGGTTCGCCTCGATTCCCCTCTCCGTGAGGTAGAAGCCGAGGAACTTCCCTGCCCGAACACCGAAGGTGCATTTGTCGGGGTTGAACCTCATGCGACATTTCCTCGCCGTGTCGAACACTTTATTGAGATGAACGGCATGGTCGACTTCTTCTGCAGATTTGACGATCATGTCATCCATGTAGACCTCGAGCACGTCGCCGATGTCTGCCCAGAAGACTTTGTTCATCATCCGTTGGTAGGTGGCGCCCGCATTTTTCAAGCCGAAAGGCATTACGTTATAGTAGTAATTGCCCAACTCGGTCAAGAAAGCGATATGCTGCTTGTCGGCCTCATCCATGGGGATTTGGTTGTACCCCGAGTAGGCATCCATGAAGGATAGTAATTTGAATCCTGCAGAATTATCGACCAGTTGATCGATGTTAGGTAAGGGGTAAGAGTCTTTCGAGCATGCCCGGTTAAGATCCATGTAGTCAACGTACATCCTCCATTTTCCATTATTTTTCTTAACGAGTACAACATTTGAGAGCCAAGTTATGTACTTGGCCTCGGAAATAAAGTTTGCCTCTAGGAGGTCTTTTACAGCTTTTTCAGCAGCCTCCATTTTTTCCGGAGACTGCCTACGCCTACGTTGAGCTACAGCCCTAGCGGCCGGATCTATAGTCAGCTGATGACAAGCTACTTCAGGGTCCAGTCTAGGCATCTCTGCAGTGCTCCAGGCGAATAAATCTGTATTTTCTCAGAGACACGCCTTCAGTTGCCTCTTCGCCAGGTTGGGGAGTCCATAGCCAATCTTCACGCTGCGGTCTGGGCAGTCGCCGAGAGGAATCAGCTCAAAATCTCCATCTGGGACGGGGCACGTTGGGTGGAGAGGCTGCCCGTTGATTTCAACTGGGAGGTCCTCGCCTGCAGCTTCTTCCTGCTCCCCGGGAAACCTGCTGTCAAGGTCGACCGCGCTGACCGGCGGGAGAGGAACTTGCACGACGTCCGGAGGTGTCTCGGCCTGAGTCTTGGGTTTGACGCCGCCAACGACACTCAAACCCTTGATTGCTACATCGAAACATCTTCTGGTCGCATTGATGTCCCCGTGGAGAGTGACCACATGTCCCCGCTTCGTGTAGTATTTCATCTTCAGGTGGACCGTTGATGGTACGACCGTCAGTTCTGCCAACGTGGTCCTCCCCATGATGCAGTTGTAGAGGGATGGGAAGTCCACCACCAAGAAACCCGTCTTCACCTGTCGGGCAGTTTCCTCAATCCCGAAGGTGACCATCAACTCCACGAAGCCCCATGGTCTGGTGGTCACGCCGTTGAAGCCTTGTAGGTCTGACCCTACGTACGGGGACAAGTGTTACTTGGTCAGCTGGAGGGTCTCGAAGAGGTGGTCGTACATGATGTCCACCGAGCTCCCCTGGTCGACCAAAATTCTATGGACATCAAAATTAGCCATCTGTGTCCGGATCAGGAGGGGGACGTTGGCGTTCGGTGCCCCACCGGGAAGTTCCTCTTGGTAGAAGGTAATCGGATTTGATCTTCCCTTAACTCTCTCGAGGGTGGGTGCTCGAGGAGTTGTCGCTTTCAGTTCGTCGAATTTCCTTTTTATCGACCCCACGGTCAAACGGTCAGGGGCTCCGCCAGATATGACCAGGGCTTGGGGGAAAGACTCCCAGGTACTGTGGGCACTTATCGAGTCTTCTACTGGGAAGTTCTTCCACATGTTTCGGACAGCTTCAGGGTTGTCGAGTTCTCCCGAAAATCCAAAGTCTTCAGGCCGCGTGATGCTCAACGCGACTTGCAGAGATCCGCTGTTGGGAGAGGGAGTTGACTCCTCGACATTCTGGGCCTCCTGGCCGCTGGGGCGGGGGGCCTCTTGCTGCTTGGCGTACTTCTTCAGGTACCCTTCTTTAACCAGCGTCTCGATTGCGTCCTTAAGGTGGACGCAGTCTTCAGTAACGTGCCCGTGACTGCGATGGAACCGGCAGTACTTGGACTTGTCCGTATTTGGTTTGGACGCCGCCGGTTTTGGGAAGCGGATTCCCCCTTTGACGAACTCCGAATTGGCACAGTCGCTAAAAATGCGCGCGCGGGACGCGTTCAGCGGTGTGTAGTCCTTGAAAAGGCCAGACGGTCCCCGTGATTCGCGGGGCTCTTTGGTCCGGGCTTCTTTTTTTCTTTCCCCACCTCGCCTAGGTGGAGGGGAGTCTTCTCTACTCCTGTCTCCACTTCGCCTGGGTGGAGGGGAGTCTTCTTCCTTATTGCCGCGGGGCCTTCTCTGCGCCTCGAATCGAGGGCAATTTGTGCAGCTTCCGCTTCCTCGAACTCAATATGCGACTGAGCCCTCTCGAGGAGGCCTTCAAAGCTGCGGGGACGGTGTAGTCCGACGGATTCTACGAACTTGGATCCTATCCGTAAACCCTTGATGATGAGATATATTTTGATGTGATCGGTCACGTGGATTTCGACTGCTTCTTTGTTGAACCTCTCTATGTAGCTCTGGAGAGGTTCATCCTTCCCCTGAAAGATGGCTTCCAGGGAGGCTATCATCTTCGGATGTCGACGAGAAGCCGTAAAATATTTTCTGAAGCGCTCCCTCAGGACCCTCCATGACATGATTGACTCAGATGCTAGGTTTTTGTACCAAGTCATGGCCCCTTTCCGAAGGGTCGTAGGGAATAATCGGCATTTGATAGCGCCGGAGACATTCCTAAAATCGAGCAGAGCTTCAAAACTCTCGACATGGTCATCAGGATCGGATGTCCCGTCATATGTCCCCAAGGATGGGGGCTTCTCCAGGCCCTTAGGAATAGGGGCGTCCATGATGTGCCTGGCCAGAGGGGTCCGGTAATCGTCATCCTCGCTGGCTCTCGGAGACACAGTGTTGTCCATGGACAAAGTGACGTCTCAGGGAGTGGTCCTTCGGGCGGCCTCTGGGCTCCTCGGCGTCCGGCCTGCTCATTTTATTTTTCGAGGAGCGAACTGGTCCCTTTGGTGGCGGAGAGCGGTGGCGTTTCTGAGGATGTTCCGGCTGGGTACGCTCCAAGCATGGTCTGCGACCCCTGGGAACCGGGGAGGGGTTGCGAGATGCCTCCGGGGACAGCGAACGTCTTGGAAATGGTGGTGGTCGGTGCCTTCGCGAGGAAGACCAAGCACGACTTTTCTCCAGCGCCTCGATCCGGATGTTCTAGTTGAAGTTCATCTGGTTGGTCTGATTGACCAAAGCAAACAGGGCAGCAGTGCTCGGGTCCTCATTTGGCGGGGGGTCCACGGGCTGGAAAACGGGCTGGAGGACCGTTTCGTGTCCGTCTTGGTGGGCTGTCTCGTACTCCACTTCCTCGGAAAATGGTGGGCGGTGAGTCCGTCTCTGATGTCGTTCTCCGTGACAGGTTGGGCAGCTTTGTTGTCGACGCGGTTGCCATTACTGAGCTGTGCGATGATGTTGTCTAGAGCTTGATTCGCTGACGGGTTGGCCATGATGGTTGTTGAATAGAAAAAGCTTTGGTTTATCGAGCAGAAACACGGGGAAGCTTATAAGTTCCCACAGACGGCGCCATTGATCGTACCTGGATCAGACAGTTGATAGTGGCCAACGGCGTCTGGAACGGCAGCTCCGGTAATGGTGAGAGACGGCGGGGGGGTGTACCTGCAAGGTACTCCGACGCTTAAGTGAGAGAGTGTACAGAATAACCGCAAATACAGAGAGAGTAAAGAGGTAAAAGAATGTGTCTAACCTGACCCTCTCAAATGAGAGGGTATTTATAGAGAGCCCCCAGCGTGGGGCCAACGGTTACCTGTAATGGGTTGGATCAACGAGACCCACTCCAAGTAACTGCTAGGGCTTACGTGTAGTAGTGAAGACCAGCACGTGGTCTTCGCCCTAGAGTAACTGCTCCTAGATTTCCGGAAGTAGGGCATACCGAATCTTTCGGACGTGGGAGGTTACTTGGAACGTGTCCACGCGGGATGGACCGTTGGGTGCTCCTCGTAGGGGAGGAGCCTTCTGTGGTCGAGGAGATGTGAATCCTGTATACTCCTCGCGGGGAGGAGCCTTATGCGTCGAGGAGAGATGATGCCCGTGGAACGGACATGACCTCGCGGGGAGGAGCCATGTTCGTCGAGGAGTGATGTGTAGCATTCTCGCGGGGGAGAAGCTAGTCTGTCGAGGAGATACATCTCAGCAGGGTGTGATGTCCTCCTCCCCTATTGTCCCAAGTGCCCGACACTGCCTGAGTGCCTGGCGAAACTGTGGCTAGCACGTGGCAGTCGCGTGTCCTGCAGAAGGACCTTATTGGGCCTCCCTAGGCTGTATGGGTTGGGCCTGCTCGACTGTTGGGCAGCCTCGGTCCAGTCCAGAACAAATATTGTTTCATTTCTTCATCCACATCCTCATGAAAATGGTAACTTGCTACTGCCATGTTCACACCATAAGTTATGTTCATACAATATAAAAAGTTATCAACTTCATTACAATCCACCACCTTCAAAAAAATCTTTCTCTTATTAACCATTTTAAACCTCTTAACACCATATATCACTCACACACATAATGTAGCAACATCACAACAACAAACCTTCACTCCATCGAAACAACATAACAACTCAACCATGCTTTATTTTAACTTACTTTGTTTAAAACTATTAATATTTTATAGAAGGTTTTGATTTTTATCATCTAAGTTGCAGGTTCCAGCTCGTATTGAGGTACTGTTTGTGGTGGTGGTGGTGGTGGTTTGTTTGTGAGGTATAAAGAAATCACTCATAAGTATTGTTGAATTGAAATTAATATGAGAATAAATGGATTAGTATGATAATAAATTGAAATAAATGGATTAGTATAATGAAACTAATTTTTAAAATAACAATTTGTTTAAAATAGAATTAAAAATAAAAATTAGGTCCAAAAACGAAAAATAAAAAAATAAAAATATATAAAATATATAAATAAAAACCAAAAAAATAATAAAAAATAATAAAAATTTTAATAAAAAAATATATAAAAAAATTAAAAAAAATTAAGAAAAATTAAAAAAAAATTAAAAAATTAAAAAAAATTAAAAAAAAAATAATAATAAAATAATATTAAAAATGCCACGTGGACTGCCACGCAAGCAATAGAAAGAAATCTTTGCTGCAATGTGGCAGTCAGGGGCCTAATTGAGGGAATCTAATTAAGATGAGGGGGTTTTTAAAAAAAAACTTTGTCAGGGGCTAAAATGAGAACTCGCTAACATTGCAAGGGGGGTTTGTATATGTAACCCAAGATTTTATTGTATCATGTACAAAGTCCAAGATGGTGAGGCTAAAACGTTTTATTAGTGCTTTTAAGAAGCCTGAGGGTCCTTGTATGAAGCCCAAGAGGAAGCTACGATGCTTGGATAAGGCCCAAGAGGAGGCTGGGGGATTGACTGAAACTTCCTAAGTCTCCTTGTATGAAGCCCAAGAGGAGCCTGTCTTGTTGGGGAGATTCTTTGTATGATGCCCAAGAGGAGGCAATGATACTTGTATAAGGCCCAAGAGGAAGCCAGGGAACTAGTTGTTTGAGCTAAGTTGTGGTTCAAGGGATCCTATTGTCTGACTTATGTCTAAACTAAGGATGATATAAATGTCAAGAGAAACTTAACAAAGTATGAACAAACATGATTGGAGATTTTAACAAGTATAGGCATTGATATGACATGTTTGAATTCATGGAAGATTTTATATCTTTAGGGTTTGATGTGTGGAATGTTCCATTTGTGTGTTTTATTCAATTCACAAAGGTGTTGGGTCTTACACACTAAGCAGAGGCCCAAGATTTATTCTATGTACAAGGGTGATGGGTCTTACACTCTAAGCAGAGGCCCAAGAGTTTTGAAATGCATTGTTGAAATGAAAATGTGATGGGTTTTACACTCTAAAAGAGGCCCAAGGTGTTTCTTGTTTGAAAACAGGTGATGATTTTGAAAGAGAGGGATGGGACTTACACTCTGGATAGAGGCCCAAGGATTTTGAATGCATTGGTGAATTGAAAATGTGATGGGTCTTACACTCTAACAGAGGCCCAAGAGTTTTGAAATCAAAAGGTAATTTTGAAAGTTCATTTGAAAGATGATGTGTATTTTAAATAGATGTTTCTATCATGGTGAAAGTTTGTGAAAAGAAAACTTGAGCATTGAAACAAGGATATCATTTAAACATGTTAATATAAGTTGATAACAATCTAGCATTCATGTTCGGGTTTAAACCTGAGTTTGGATAAAGTGAAAACATCACAAAGTTCATACAAATGAACATGTATAAAACATTTTCAAAGCAAGGTTCAAATGTTTTAGGAGCATATAGACACGGTGTGATCAACACAAGGGCACATAAATATATTAAAATTATGTAATCATGGAAGAAAATCAACATGTTAAGGCAAAGGATTAAGCAAAAATTCAATGGTATGTTTGAAAGTTCATCATCCATTCATATGTAAACATACACTTAAAAAATGAATTAAAATCAAGTGAGGACAAAGATGTACAAATTCACAACATCATTTAAGGTTTATACAAGATGTATATGATTCACACAAATCATTTTAAGCAAGGAAAGGCAAGGAATTATTCAAATGAATCAAGAAGTTCTTTAAGAAACCCTAAAAACATCACTTACTTTGAACACTCATAAGTGTATTAAAAATAATTATTTTTGGTATTTTCTTTTAACAAGTAGAAAATAAACATTATTAAGAACAATTTACAAAAATAATGGGTTAAAATGATAAAAAAAAATGAGAAAGTTATGGATATTTGAAAATGTGAAGAAAAGTGAAGAAATTAAGTGATAAAAAGAATAGGATGGCCCTCCCAAAGGGTGGAGGGCTCAAAATTCTACCATCTAAGCCACGTGTGTGGCTCATAGAGAATGGAAATAGTGAATAATATATGAAATTTGCTTTTGAAAAATGGTTAAAAAATAAAATCAAAAGGTCTGGGGAGAGGGGGATTCGAACCCCAGACCTTGGACTCGCTCACAAACAAATACTAGTGTTTTCACTAGGGCGCAATGCCAATTCAAGTTTTAAGTCGGAAACCAAATAATATTTAGTAAAACTTCAATTTATTTTGAAAAATGGCGCCATGTGCTTCTTCTCCCTCGTGTTCTTCATCAGATTTGCAAAACCAAACCTATCTCTCTCAATTTGTAACCATTTTGCAAAGTGTAAACATGAAAGTTGTGTGTTTTTCAACAAGGAATTGAATGGTTCTTTTTAATTTCATTTATTTTAAGTATATCACAAGATATCATGTTATAATCAGATGAACCCTAAAAAATGAAAAAACTAAATAAAATCCTATATACAACAGATAATATGCAATTGATTGAGGAGAAATAACATATATAGGTGCAGAAACATAATGGTAACTTAAAATAACAAGTATGACACATGTGTCATTGAATTTGAGAGATTGAGACTTACCTCTGCAAGAAGGAATCGAATTTTATGGTAGGAGTGTTCCAGAAGTTAAACAATGATCCATACAGCATCCTTGAGTCTCAAGGATCGTGTTGCAACCTTTAGAATAATTTGAAACTCCTTGGATCAACTGGCTCGAATCACACTGCAATTGGATCAAATGAGGATGGAGGATGTTGATCCTGGTGTTACAGATGTGTTTGAATGATTCAAATCACTTCTATAGGACATTTATGAGGTGTGTGGATAATTTGTTTGAGTGAAATTGCTCTGAAATGAGAAATTTGATTTCTCACTTTCTTGATGTTTTGAAATTTTGAACAAAGATGAATTTGGAGAAAACAAGTATTGAAGTTGTTTTGGTGTATTTGAACTGATCAGATATGTCCTCTATTTATAGGGGAAGTAATTTGTTTTGGATGAACAGTAATTTAGGAGGGAACATGTTATTGTCCAATGGATATAGTTATCTAGTCTTTTCTTAAATGCCAATGCACCAAAGTCTTCACTAGCATAGCTACATTTTGACTCAGTCCATATTCTGCAGGTTTGAACACTCGTGGTTTTTGGATATGTCTTGACTGGTTTGTGCACAATTCATGTCAACTCAATGTATCACATAAATACCAAATGACAAAACTTGAGTTTGTTACATGTTAAGAGATAGGAGTTTTTACTCTTTGACACTATGGTTCGGATTTCATGTGGTTCTTCAGCATGATTCTGCAGAAGGCAGATGCATTATATCCTTGATGTTGATCTTTTATGATGACAAGGCTTGCAAAGTGGCAAAATTTGACAAAATCATGTGGCATATGCAAAAACTGTCTTGGAAAATCAGTTGCACCATGTCATGTTGTGTGGTTCATAACTTCTTGCTCAAGTAGAATCAATGGATGTTCTTGTACTCTTTGGAAAGATGAGATATCCTATTTTAACTTTGATTTTTGCATTTGGTTTTGAATCTTCTTGGATCATGGTGAAAAATGTCTTCAAAATTGGCCAAAACATGAACCAGATTTTGCCTAAAAAAATTCTAAGTGTCAAAGTTCAAAGTACCATGAAACCCTAACTTCATGGCCTTATATCTCAAAATATATGCATATTTTAGGGATGGTTCACCCCGACAATCTTGTTGTATGGAAGAAGATATGTCATTTGAGCTTTGGAGTGCAAAAAATGGTTACTTGGATCACAAGTTATGGCCTTGCAAAGTTAGGAAAAAATCATGTTTTTCCATAACTTATTGAAAATTTACATTCCTCCAATTTTGCTTCTTTTGCAAGTAACCTTGATTTCTTGATTAATCCTTGATTAAATGCAACTATGGATCATGTTTTCTTGAATAATAGTCCTTGATGATCAATTTTGATCAAAAAGTCAAACTTTGACTTTGTGTATCAGATGAATTTTGTGCAGAGAAACTCTAATTCTTGATTTTCAATTAATGAATATCCCAAGGTGATTTTAAACTTATGAAGGGACTTCAAGGGTATATTTGAGTGTCTTGAATCATATCCCAAGGTTGGAGATCATGTCTTGGCCAAAATTCAAAGATATGGTTGACTTTTCATCAAAACCCTAATTTGTGGCTCAGATGGATTTAAATTCTTACATTGTTTGTGAATCAAGTTCTTTGAATCAATCCAATCATATGAATGGACTAATATGGTGTATTTGAGGTCTTTGAAATATATCTTGAGGTCTTGGACCATGCCTTTCTCCACAAGTCATCCCAGGGATTGGATTAGGTCAAAACCCTAATTTTGGTGCACTAAGGGTCTTGAGGTTTTGATGAGCTTGCCATGATGCAATTTTGTACTTGATTATTGATGAGTGAAAGTTCTTGATCTTCATGGATGATATAGAGACTTGTGGTGTTGAATAGGATACTTATCCCTTAATAATTCACCTGTTTGAGCTGTAGGAGGATCGCATAACCTATGAAGCAAGTAAGCACACATATCTTGTACTTTGTGATGGGTTAGTGATGCATGGAAGTATGTTCATATGATATGCAAATGATATGAAATCTTAGGGTCAAAATTTAGGGTATGACAATAAGAAAACCTCTTCCTATAACAGTCAATGTAGACATAATTGCTCTCTAGCCAGTTCATCCCTAAAATAACATTCAGATCACTGAGTGGTAAGCAAATAAAATCAACTCTGAAGTTTTTACCAAAGACCGACACAGGACAGTTCAAGCATACTAGAGACGTAGTTATCAAACCAATAGATGGAGAATTAATCACCATCCCCTTACTCAAATTAGATGGCACAAGTCCTAGTCTCTTCACACAATCAACAGAAATAAAAGAGTGGGTCGCACCCGTATCAATGATAGCAATCAAAGGAGTGTTATGGCTGTAACAAGTACCTCTAACCAAACGATCCTCACTGGTAGGTTGAGCCCCCACCAATGCAAATACCTTCCCACCAGTCTGCGACTTCTTCGGCTACTGACAGTGGGTGCTGATTTGACCCTGTTCACCATAGTTGTAATAGGTATGTATATTGATCCTACAATGTGCCACAACATAACCTGGATTCCTGCATTTGAAAGATTTATTCACCTCATTCTGACATTCATTAGCACGGTGACCCACATCACCACATCTGAAACATTTGATAGGGTTGGAAGAATTTCCTCCCCCACTTGGCTTCTTGCCAACAACAACTTTCTGCTTCTCTTTATCGACCAGAGCACTGTAAGGTGTACCCCCGTGTCTCTGCTTACCCCTTTTATCACTCAGGGCCTTGTAGTGAGCAACCTGAGCCCTGTTATTTTCATCATAAATTCGACACCTGTTCACCAACTTCGGAAAGTATCCAATCTCCTGATAACCTATACCTTGTTTGATCTCGGGACGTAGTCCGTTCTCAAACTTGATACACTTCGAACTCATAACAGCATCAGTATTGTGATGAGGGAAATACTTTACCAGTTCCTCGAACTTAGCCGCGTATTCTATGACTGTCGAGTTTCCCTGCTTCAATTCTAGGAATTTAATCTCCTTCTTACCACGAACATCTTCTGGAAAATACCGCTCCAGAAACTCAGCCCTGAACACCGTCCAAGTAATAGAACTACCTACAGTTTCTAGCCTTTGATGGGTGTTATCCCACCAATATTCAGCTTCCTCTGTCAACATATGAGTGCCAAACTGCACCTTCTGAGCTTTGGTGCATCCCATGACTCTGAAGATCTTCTCAATGTCCTTCAGCCACTTTCGCGTCGCAACTGGTTCGTGTCTACCCTCGAACTTAGGTTGGTTTTTGTTCTAGAACTTTTCCAAATTACGGAACTCGACATCCCCAGCATTCTGATTGGTATTCTGCATTGCCTGCGCAACAGCTTGTAACGCAGCAGCAATCGCAGCATCATTCCTACCAGCCATACTGCTCAACACCAATGAAAATGCAGGTTAGAAGAAACACATAACTATATTCACTCTATAGTCAGACTCTACTAGAATACTGGTCGGACGGATCGACCTGCTCTAATACCAATTATAACACCCTACTCTCCCCATTCATTTAATAACTAAAGATAAGAAAATAGTTTGCAGAAAAATCAAAGTTATACACGTAGGATGCCACATCAACAGAAAATCTCATGAAGTATCAAATCACTTCATATCTTATTACTCATGAAAAATTAAATAAAACAGCGGAATAATCAATTAGTTCGGCACTAAGGCTCCAGTTATATCAAACCTCCACAAAATCTGTGGTTCAACAACATTTAACAAATCAAGATACGTAACAAATAACATATAGAAAATAACGAAATCTCCATCATTCCCGTGTTACGTATCAAAGCGACTCCTAAGACTCGATCAATAGCAACACATGCTCCAGGTACCCGATTATTTGTACTCCCCAAGGAGCACAGTCACAACAATAAAAAAGGAGGTAAGAATTACATTCAATAATACACGGTGAAAATCACATGCTAAGGAGTAGTTATCACACACATCACACCAATCCTACAATCACAATGCACGTACAAGTGCCCTATTAATGCTCCGCATATTCAGCCCACATTCAATCATACACATATGCAATGTAACTCAATTGTCACAACACAATGCATGTGGTACCATCACAATCCATACGGTTCATTCATTGAACCCGATTCCCATCGGAATCTGGATAAGTCATATACGTTCCTCTAAACTACAACTTATCTCCACTCGACTCCCACATGAAGTCCAGACGAGACTAGGTACCCATCATGGATTCCCACCTAGGCTCATCTCCACAAGACCCAACATGAATGCATGACATACAATTATGCACAATATAACTATCATTCATGCATAACACACGATCAACAATGATCACACGTGAGCCACATACTCACCGTAATTCTCTCTAGAATTACCACCGCTGCCCAATACTGTCCACACAACAACAATCTTAGCAACACAAGCATCAATCACACAGACACAAAGAAAATCCCATAGAAACATCATAGTTTACCATATTTACTACCACTATCGGTTCCCCTATGTCCATTTATCTCATTTTAGTCTTACGAACCAAGAGAAATTGCATCGCACACGAAATCAGGAAAGAAATCGCGAAAATGGAAAAATCATCACACAACCCTGCGCATATGTGTATGGACTTGTTTCCTCTCCCACAGCCATGTGTATGCTACGCGGAGGGCCTCATATGTCAGGCCTCATATTTGTATTTCCACCTGACGTACGCGTATGACCAGAGACCATTTTCCTTCAGAATCCTCCTAAGAACAACCCGTACACGTAATGGCTACCCCATACGCATACTGTCCACTTCCCATACGCAGTTTAGCAGAGGGACGTGGTGGCCATGGGACAGGGCGCGTACCTTACGCGTATACCCCTAGGAGTGTCCCCCTTACGCGTATTTCCCCCTGGCATATGCGTATGACCAGTTTGTTGCAGAAAAATCAGTTTTTCGCATCAGTGTGATTTTTCCCCCATTGGAGCACTTTCAAGCTCCTATTTCAGACCCAAAACAGTATATATACCAGTTCAATCCTAAGTACCTGATTCTACTTCATTAGTCTATCATTTTACCCAAGTTTCCTACAATTTGAAACCCATTTTTTGTTAACCCCAAAAGCCCCATACTTTCCAGATCTGTTTCATGATAAAACACAGCAATAATGCAGAATTTACACAAGATTCATACACACATCAGTACACAGCTACAAATTCACAGCAACAATCACACAAACATGGAAATCAGACAAGAAGAAGGAAGAAGGTACAAAAGAATTTCTAAGAGGGAAAGGAACCCTCACTACCCTCTCATGTTAGTATCACCATTAGAGAATCCATTCAACCCTCTTACCTTAATTTCAAGCTTGCTCTCTCTTCAACAATGGTGAAACTCTTGATTACTCTTGCCCTAGCTCTCCTTCTTTCTTCCTCCCTTTCTCTTTTCACGTGTAACTGGCAAACTGTTCTCTTTTCCCCACTTCTCTCTAATTATGGTTTAATTCCTTAATTTTCTTAATAATAGTAATAATCCTAATAATAATAATAATAATAATGGTAATAATAACATTAATAATAATAATAATGGAATATCTCATTATATATTATTATTATTATTATTATTATTACAATATTATCCTAACATTTAATTTCATTTAATTCATTCCCCTAAGCTCTCACACTTACCCTTACACGCATACCCTTAACCAAGTCAATGCCAAAATAATCACACGAAATAAATCAAAAACGACTAAATATTTAAATGGGGTGTTACACTCTTAAGCGACTACCTTACTTTTACAGTACTCAGTTCACTTAGACAGATCGACATTGACTTGACGAGCTTTCACACCTTTCATCAGAGTTGCTTCAAGACTTTGCTAGATAGTATTGTATTGTATAAGCACTTGATCTTGATTTCTCTTATGAGATGATTTGGTTATCATCAGTGTTGAAGGTTATTGTTATGTGTTGTCATGCGTTGTCGTCATCAAAACTCCAGATGCCAATCTTTATTACATCTAAGTACATAGATCCATATTCTCCCCCATTTTGATGATGACAATGCATCTCTTTGGGGAGGTGGTAAAAGAAAGCCATCACATATATGTTTGGAGTAATTAAACTCCACATGAGTTAACCAGAGAGTATACCCTACTCTCCTTGAGAGAGTACTTCTCCCCTTTGTCATTATCAAAAAGGAGTAACATAATAAAAGCACATAGAACCCATGGAAATGGAACAAGCTACCTTAAAAAGGAGTAAAATAATCAAAGCACATAAACCCCCCTTTGGCATGATTCATTTAAATTCAAATTCAAAATCAATATCACAACCATCCATAAATCATAACATGAATATGAAAACCTTGTTAACAAAGTATGATTTCAATACATGTTCAGATCAAGAGTCATTTTTTATAAGAATCATAATCTCATTAAATATCACTCAATTGGATGGTGTTTCCCTCATTTATAGACAATGCATATGCTACAAATCAATTTTTTATTTCATCTAAGCAATATCACAAAATATGAAATCAATGGTGGATCACTAAGGTCTTTATTCGGGTTATAACGTGGTCGAGCTACAAAAGATATTGGTTTTTCGTTGGATTCAAATGTGCCTCTAAGATAAGATGCATAAACTCATTTATATCCAATTTGCTTCAAACATTCTCTTTCTTTTTTCCACTTACAACTTTCTTTGGTGATTTATTTTGTTTGTTTTCTTTGACATTTGTTTCTTTATTTTCTTTTTATTTTTTATTTTTTATTTCTTTGTCAAAGTACATTTATTTTTATTTTGCTTTTAATCTCTAATGTCAACTGATCCGGAGTATTCGAACAGATCCACGTACGCTGGTCGTCAGATGGGCAAGGTGCTCGGAATGTTGACGAGGAGAGAAGGGGGGTGTACCTGCAAGGCACTCCGACGCTCAAGTAAGAAAGGGTCAAAGAAAAGGGGCAAGTACAAAGTGTATTATTAAGGTGAATAATTTATACTTGACCCTCTCATTCGAGAGGGTTTATATAATGTTCCCCAGCGCGTGGCCAACGGTCCTATTTTCAGGGCGAGATAACTGTTTTCTTGAAGAATATGTAACTGCCCAAACTAGCCGTTATCACGGGCAGGATGCCCAAACTAGCCGTTATACCGGGCAGGGAGGTAGTTGCGGGCATCTGTTCGTCGGCTGTTGGGGAGTTGTAGCCGTGTGAGACGGGTAATAGTTTCGGGCAGGACTGGGACATCCGTGACCGGTTGTAGGGGCAAAAGGGGACTTTTGCCCCATTAGTGGACTGGATCCAAGCATTTGGGCAGTTACTATAGCAATCATGGATTGGGCCGCGCATGGCCGTTGGCCCAGTCCAGAACAGTAGCCCCCCAAGTCGTTACTTCCGAGCGCGGAGGTGATGACTTAAGGATAGCGTACAGTCCCGGGGAAGCGGAGTGTTTTGCTCGTTGGCTGTGAATGCCCGTGGTTTCTATTGCCCGTTGTGGCTGTTGGTCGTGGTCATTGAGCGTTGCCCGTTACAGATGGATACCAACAGTCTAGTGGAATATGAAACGATACGGGGGCTGCCACGTGTATGTTGGAACTTGTGCCGCTGCCGCTTAGGCAATGATGGCTAGCGGGTAGTTATCATGACCTATGCGCGTGGGGCTGCATGTGACCTCCTGTATAAATAGGAGGGAAAACTTTCATTCTGAAATTTTTCCTTCAATCTTCACCAGATTTCCTGCCCGCGACGTCTGCCCGTTACATCCTTCACCGTTTGGAGCTCCGAGCAACTTTTTTCAGTCTTCTATTTACAAGTAAGTTGTCTCTTTCCTTTGTTTTGCTTTTTGTCGATGTTTATTTAGACATTGCATGCGGTTAGGTTAGATTTTGGGGGACTTAGGGTCGTATATGTGGTAGCCGCTGGTGGTGGATGATGGATCTGCCATCTCCGCCGCCATTAGCTTGATGTCACGCCGTGTGTGAAGAGTCTGTCTGTGACGTCGTCGCGATGGGGACGTGCACGTGACCGTTCTAGCGTTGTGTTTCATGGAGTTGCGAGTTGGATGAAAACCTTGTGATCTTGCTTTGGAGAAGTTCCTCGTGTGATAGGAGAGTTCTGGGCGTTATCCCGCGGGGAGACTTTTTCGTAGTGTTGTCAGGGCTTAGGCCAGGGACTTCGTCCTCAGCCCTTAGCGCGCCCTTTCACTTGTTCAGTGGTGGAAGGGTGGATTTGATTAGCTGTCGAATTCATTGTCTTTCTCTGCTTTTTAGGTGATGGCGACAGGGCCCCGTGGAGAAATTGTATTAGATTCGTCCGAGGAGGAATCTGGTTCCTCGGGGAGTAGTAGTACTCAGTCCTCGAGTGGGTCCACCGAGCAGGATATGGACTATGAGCAAGATGATGAACTGCGGGATGATGATCAGGAAGAGGTGCCCGAGGAGGAGGTATCTGAGGAAGATGTAGTGGAGAATAAGGCCGAGGAATGGGAGGTGGCGGAACCCTCTGAGCATGCGTCTGAATTTGCGACTTACACAGAGGATTGTTTCCAGACGGTGGGAGGTGACGGGGACTGGAGAGTCCATTTCCCCACCGCTGACGAGCGCGTCTGCACGAACTATGGGGAGCGCTTTACAATGTTCGAGTATGTTTTCAAAGATCTGGGCTTGAGGCTTCCATTCACGGATTTCCAGCAGTCTGTCTTCTCACATCTCCGCTTGGCCCCCACTCAGCTCCATCCCAACTTGTTAGCCTTCCTGCGAGCGTTCGAGTTGGTGTACGAGCACCTGCACATAGGGGCGACCATCCCCTTCTTCTTCACCGTCTTTCAACTCCAATGACAGACCTCTGGGACGAGCTATGGTTGGGTCTCCCTGAAGCAGCCGCGCAAGCTGTTCAAACCTTTCTTTGAGTCCATACGGACATTTAAGACGAGGTATTTCGTCGTGGAGCCCGTGTCAGAGGCTGCACAGGATAACACATTCTGCTGGGAGCTTGAAGTGGATGAGAACGGTGAGGATATGATTAATGAGGAGGGGAAATACATTGGCCGGAGGTTGTTGAAATATCCCTTCCAATGGACCGGTGAGCATTTTACGAAGCCCCCCAAAGACTATGTCTTTGAGCCTGCGGATTTGGACGATGGGGGATGCTGCTTCATATGCAAGGTTGTTGTAGTACGTGACCTCGTTCCAGATGGACGAGTGTATTACGAAGAAGAAGGAGGCGATCCTCGAGGCCGATGGTAGCCAGGGGTGGAGCCTCGTTTCATTAATGTTAGGACACTGCTGGGGTGCAAAACATACAGAGATACCATGGATCTGCTCGGTATTTAACCTTAACATATTGCTTTGCATTGCTCGTTGTTTTCTATTATCTGATGCATGTTTTTGTCTTTTGCAGCTACTATGCCTTCAACTCACGAAAGGGTGGTGAGGAACGTGGCCGCGCGGAAACAAGCTGCTGCAGCTGCTACTACTAAGGTTCGTCCTCCCCCTTCCCGTGCGGTTGGTCCCTTCCAGCCTCCTCAGGGGAATGCTTCTCCGGCCAATGTTCAACGGTCTCCAATGCCCCTGGCGACCAGGTCTAAGCGTCCAAGGAACGAGGCAGTGGATCTGGGCAAGGCGCCAGAGAAAGAGAAATTCGAGCTGCCTCCTTGTGTACTGGACAAGAGGTTCTTTGAAGGGACCTCTTTGGTGATTCCTCATGCTGATTCCCTGCACCTGCAAAGCCTGGACCGTCCGAGCAAGAGGGCGCTGGTGGCCCAGGATGCCTCTGCGGTGGTCAGATTGCTGGAGATGGCGGCCACCTATGCTGAGGGGGACACGGCCACTGAGAGTGAGCTGACCATTGCCCGAGGTAAGGTGACCGCTCTTGAGGAGAGCTTGAGGAAGGCCAGGGAGAAAACTAAGGTTTCCCAGGAGGCGAAGGAAAAGGAGGGCGAGGAGGTTGCCCGGTTAAAGGGGGAGATGGCTACACTTGAGGCTGAGAAAAAAGCCGCTGAGGACTTGGTCGCGCAACTGCAGGCGGCCAATGCCCCTGGCAAGGAGGAGCCTGAGGACGTGAAGGTAATGACAAGGTCAGAGTTAGTTGCCCGACTGGTGGTGGCCGAGGATGACAACTTAGTGCTTGGCGAGGAATCCTTCCAGAACGCAGTGTCTCAGCTTTAGGTGGTGAATCCTGGTGTTGATTTGGTTACCGAAGGCACCAATTTCCTGGCGTACGTTAAAGACGGGCAAATTGTGATGCCAGAGTCTCTCCTTGCCGGTCAAGCTAGAACCCAGACTTCTCCGCCCAATGATGAACGAGTCGAAGACACCGAGGAGTGATGTTAGCAGATGATGATGTTTTGCCGGCCTGCGTGCCATGTAGTTTGTTGTAATTTTATATGATTGGGGGGGGGGGGTGGCCCCCCTTTTTATGTAATTCGTACAATCTTTGGCCCTTGTGGCCTTTTTTACTTTGTGTCCGGTTTATGTTGGCCGGTTTTGTTACTTATATGATTTTAGTTTATATTGTTGTGCTTTACATTAGCGGTGCATGTATGACTGCCCGTCGGAGGGTGTGTCTGTTAACAGAGCTTTCTTTTGAAAGATTGCTCGTTGTGTGTGAATTCGCCAGTGTGGAGAACTGGTCGAACAGCCGGGGGAAGTCCTGGCGAGGTTGCGAATCTCAGGTCGCGATTGAGGCCTGAGGTCGCGGCGTGAACATCCCATCGCGAGCTAGGGTTCTGTCAATCGTGGTACCTGGGCGAAGGCGATGCTCGGTTGAGGACCGCCGACGAGCAGAGCTCCGGCTTATTTACTTGAGCGGGATTCCACTTTGTGCGTATGCGTCATTTGTACCTGAACGAGCATAATGACCGTTAGGTGGTCCTTTGACGCGAGGAAGCCTATTGTGACTTTAGCTGTAGTACTGCTTAAGTTTTTCAGCGTTCCATGGTCGCGGGATTTCATCCCCGTTGAGGGTCTCGAGGAAGTAGGCACCATTCTCCATTTTGGCACGGACTCTGTACGGCCCTTCCCAGTTGGCTGCTAATTTGCCTTTGCGAGAGTCCTTATGGTTTCTTCGCAGGACGAGGCTTCCCACGTCGAACTCTCGTCGTAAAACTTTAGCGTTGTGCCTTATTGCTATTTTTTTCTTAAGAGATGCTTCGCGGAGGGCTGCTCCTGTTCAGATTTCCTCGACAAGGTCGAGCTCCTCTCTTATTGCTTCGTCATTCATTTCCTCGTCTAGAGGTGATTCGGTCCTCCTGGACAGTACGTGAATTTCAATGGGTATAATAGCCTCCATGCCATATGCTAAGCGGAAATGTGTTTCCCCGGTGGTAGACTGAGGAGTGGTGTGGTACGCCCATAAGACGATGTGGAGCTCCTCGACCCAGGCTTTCTTTGTTTCATCCAGTCTTCGCTTGAGGCCACGAAGAATGACACGATTGGCCGCTTCTGCCTGCCTGTTGGTCTGGGGATGTTCTACAGATGCGAAATGTTGCTTTGTTCCGAGGTGGGCGACGAAGTCTTGGAACTTCTTGTCCGTGAACTGCGTTCTGTTGTCCGTGACAATTGCTTGGGGAATCCCAAAACGGGCAAGGATATTCTGCTTGTAGAAGCGCAGAATGTTAAGTGCTATTATCTTTGCTAAGGCTTCTGCTTCTATCCACTTTATGAAATAGTCTACGGCCACTATCAGGTATTTATTTTGGCTGGACCCCGTCACGAAGGGTCCTAGGATGTCTAGGCCCCACCAGGCGAATGGCCACGGGGAGGTCATGCTTTTCAGTTCGTTGGGTGGAGCCAGGTGCATATCCCCATGTCGTTGGCATTTGTCGCATCTCTTCACATGCTCCTTGGCATCGTGCTGCATGGTTGGCCAATAATACCCTGCTCGGAGGGCCTTGCGGGCAAGGGACCTTCCTCCTAGTTGCTGGGCGTTAATGCCTTCGTGGATTTCTCGTAATATGTGGGGGACTACTTCTTCCTCTATGCATTTGAGCAGTGGGATGGAGAAGCCTCGTCGATAGAGTTTGTTTTCAAGGATGACGTATGAGCAAGCTCTTCGTCTGATGGTGCTGGCTTCCTTGGGGTCATCCTAAAGTTCGTCTCTGGTAAGGTAGTTGTATATGGGTGTCATCCAGTAATTGTTGTCCCCGATCGCGTGTACGTGTAGGGTCGAGGATCCCTTATCGATGCTGGACCAGGTAAGTATCTCTTGGACGACTGACCTGTTTCTGCCTTTTCTCTTAGTGCTTGCTAGTTTGGACAAGATGTCTGCTCGCAGGTTATGTTTGCGTGGAGCATGTCTCACTTCTACAGATCTGAACCTCGCCATTTTTCCCTTGACCAGGGTTAGGTATTCAGAGAGACTGTCATTTTTGGTCTGATATTCTCCTGATATCTGGAGGGCTATGAGCTGGGAGTATGTGCAGATGACGATTTCTTCAGCCCCTAGGTCTTCGGCTATGCGCAAACCGGCGAGGAAGGCTTCATACTCGGCCTGGTTGTTCGACGTGGGAAAGGACAGTGTGAGAGAAGCCTCGACTATGGTCCCTTTGTCGTTCTCCAAAATTACCCCTGCCCCGCTACCTGTCTGTAGCGAGCGATTTTGGACGCGGTTCTTAAGCGCTGGTCGCTCTCTGCGGTTTGAGCTTACTACAGGTCGATTCATTTTTTATCCTATTGTGAGTTGATGAAGGAAGGGAAATAGATATCTCCAATTAACCCTGCTTTGCATACTGAGTTTAAACAGCGGTCTGTTAGGTTACGAATGCTATCAATGTGGGGGGGCCTTTGTACTGGTTATTTGTATTTTCGCCAATACGGTTTTCTTTCTTTTTATCTAGACAGAAGGTTTCTGGCGGGGAACAAGGATTAGGATGTTAGGACTGATGTTTTTGATAGATACATGGGAGTATGGGATTTTGGGTTTTTGTTTAGTGTGTTCGCTAAGATCTTTTCTTTCGATCTTATGCCTACGTATTCCCGTTTACCGAAACAGGGAAATCAGAGCATTCGTAGTTCCTCCTATTCTATGGGAGGAAATGGTTGTTTTTGGTGTCTTGTTCAAAGCCCAAGACGTGAAGTGAAAGGTGTTTTGTATCTTGTTCAAAGCCCAAGATGTGAAGCTAAAAGGGTTTATTTGTATCTTGTTCGAAGCCCAAGATGTGAAGCTAAAAGGTGTTGACCTTAGAGAGAATTTGTCATCTCTAAAGAGGGGTTTGTCTGTTACGACTGTTTATAAAGGAGAATTACTTTAACCGGGATTTGTGAATCCGGCAATGCCATAATTTCCTTTATAGGGGATTTTAACCTGAAGGAGAAGACTTTAACTCAGTGTAGAGCAATGCTATCTTTCCTTAGGAATTTCTCATGCTAAAAGAGGGACAGTGGCATGGATATAGATGATCCAGAGGCTTGCCGCTTACAGCGATTAGATGAAGGAGTTGTTGATGTTTGTGTACAGTGAACGAGGCACGGCTTTGATGCTAAAAGGTTAATTGGATTAACCAGTGGTTTTCTTATACAAAGCCTAATAGGAGGCTAATATGTGTCTCGTACAAAGCCCGAGAGAGGGGCTAAAAGGTTTCGACCCGACGATGGAGTCTTTTGGTATCTCATATAAAGCCCGAGATGGAAGCTATTTGACTCAACAAGAGAGTTTTTTGTATCTCGTACGAAGCCCGAGAGAGAGGCTAAACGTTGTTTGACTCAACGAGGGAGTCTTTTGTATCTCGTACGAAGCCCGAGATGGAGGTTGTTGCTTATTTGGCTCAATAAAAACCTTTTTGTATCTCGTATAAAGCCCGAGATGGAGGCGAAATGGGGATTGACTCAACGAGGGAGTCTCTTTATGTGTCTCGTACAAAGCCCGAGAGAGAGGCTAAATGTTGTCTCAGTTAAGTGACGGGTCCAGTATACTGATTTTAAAGAAAAAATCAGTTCTTATATGAGCAATGTTGTACTCAAGGATTTGATTCAAGGTTCCAGGATATTTCCTTTTCTTTGAGGAAACGAGAAATCCGAAGGGTATTGAGACTGTCCGAGTCTACGGGGTTTTCTCCCTATTTAACGAAGTGGTCACTTGAGAATGTCTTTGAGACTCAAGGAAGTTAGACTGTCCAAGTCTAGAGTTTCATCTTTGGTACCAAGCTTTGAGAAATAGTAGTAGACTCTATGAAAGGACTGTTCTATTAAAATGACTACTTTCTGTTCCTATACCTCTAGGAGGTCGTCGGGACAATTTGTACGAAGCCCAAGAGGAGGCTGGAAGCTTTTAAGAAGCCGAGAGGTCCTTGTACGAAGCCCAAGAGGAGGCTATCATTTCCGGAGGAAGAGATCATTATACGAAGCCTAAGAGGAGGCTGTGAATACTTCTAAGAAGCCGATGGGTCCTTGTACTAAGCCCAAGAGGATGAAGGGTTGCTTTTAGGAAGCCTGTGGGCCCTGTACTATGCCCAAGAGGAGGCTGATGCTTTTAAGAAGCCCGTGGGTCCCCAAACCCCGAGAAATTCAAGGCAATGCTATTCACCGAGAATAGATCAAAGTCAGGAAAGTTCGAGAATTTGGAAGAAACTCAAAGATGCCATTCACGGAGAATACATTCATCTTGGGGAGTAGAGCTTCTTGAAAATTCCTAATGAGGACAGCCGAAGGGAAGACTGTATCTGGTGATCCTATTGGGGGATCTAGTTGTCTATTTCTACGAATAAACGAAACGGCGTCACCTAGTTCTAGACGTAGTTGTCGGGGAAACTCTAAATATCTATACTATTATTACACAATTAATATGAGTTTATGAAAGAAGACTTACAGTGAAACAGCCCCACAATACAGTTATATGTATATGAAAGCGGTAAATGAAAGCGTATAAACACTTACTCGGTTGTAGAGCTTCCATGCTGTTTGGTTAGTTATTCAACAAAGAAAGATTGAAAACAATAGTATATTCAAAATCAAAGGAGAAAGTGCTTTGAAAAGGAAAGATTTGGGGCTTACAGCTCAAGGAGAGGCCCAGGGTTTTATCAGTGAGCGCACTGTTGAATTTGTACAGAGGGACTTATACAAGTGACTGAGGCCCAAAATGTTTTCCATACAAAGGGATGGGTCTTACACTCTTTCAAGAGGCCCAGAAAGTTTTAAAGAAAAAGAGTGGGGCTTATAACACGAGGGTAGGCCCAAATGATTTTTTCGTTTAAAAATGGCGATCGCGCCGAGATTTTCTTTTAACGCGAAGGGACTTATACAATAAGTGAGGCCCAAAATGATTTTGGTTAAAAGGGGGTTGGGTCTTACACTCTATTAGAGGCCCAAAAGTTTTGAATGGGTCTTATAGCTCAAGGAGAGGCCCAAGGGTTATTTTGAAAAGGCGACAATCGCGCCGTTCGTTTTTTGACGGTATCGAGACTTATACAATACACTGAGGCCCAAAAATGATTTGGTCAAAAAAAGGATTGGGTCTTACACTCTATTAGAGGCCCAAAGTGTTTTGAAAATGATTTATGAGGGTTGAATTAATCCAAAAACCCTAATATGTTTTCAAAAATGTATTTAATTGAATAAAAATTCAATTAAAATGATCAAAATTGTTTAACATATGAAAAACAAATTGTGATCTTGGATTAATGCTTCAAAAATTTAGTATTGACCTACAAAATAATTAGAAAGCATCAAAAGTTGCAAAATCAATGTGGAAAAAATATTTAAAATGTCAAAAACAATTAAAACATTAATTCTTTGCAAAAATATCAATTATATGAAATAAATAATATTCTTGGGATTTTTTTATAAAATAAAATATTTTAACATTTTTGTGAATTATTAAAAAAAGAATCAACTCAAAATCATTAAAACTCAGAGAGAAATTAATTTTTGAATCAATTAAATAAAATCACAAAATTCAAATATTCAAATTTCTAAAAATGGCGCCAAGAACACACCAAGAACACGCGCGTGTTCTGGGCTTGGCCAGATTTGCATTTTCTCTCCAATCTCACTGAATACTTGATTATAACATGCAATCCACATATCATTATGCTCGTCTCAACCTCACGATCATGTCTATGTCCATCAATTTCATTTAGATTAAACATATAACAAGAAATCATGAAAAATCCTCAAGAACCCTAATTTCTGCATGAAGGCTAGGATTTTTTATACACGATTCAAACAAAGCAATTAATTGAGGGGAAACATTTCATGCATGATTATGAACATATGGCCAAATTATTGTGCAGCAAAAAATGCATGGATCATAGAGTTAGAAGAGCTCATGCTTACCACTTGCAGCTGGTGATCGTGATTTGTGTTGGAGGTGTTACAGCTAGGTTCCAATGATGTGGATAGCTTCCCTAGGTGCCAAGTGATGTGTCTGAGTGCTTGGAATGGATTGAAATGGTTTGGAGTTGAAGATGGTACCTAAACTACAAAACTGTCAAGAACTTGAGCAATTGGCTGGTGATTTTGTGAAATCCGTGTTCCAGATGTTATGTGAGTGTTTGGATCACTTCTATATGATGTATGTGAGGTGTGTGAGTGATTGGTTTGATTGGAAAAGCTCTCAAACTCAAAACCCGATAGCTACCTTGCTAAGAAAGGCATTTTTGCCAAGAGAAAGAGATTTTGAGGAAAGCATCTGTTAGATGACTTTGGTGTACTCAAACTGATCACAATTGAGCTCTATTTATAGTAGAGCAAGTTTGTTTTGCAAGGAATAGTGAATGGCAACTGCTAAGTAGGTTTGGCCAATGTTGGCAAATGAAAATCCAAGTCTCCTCTAGCCATTGACTAGAGGTTAGGGCACAGAGCTTTGGTTCCCTTGGTCTTGGATAAGTCTTGACTGATTTCAGATGAGAAGGGCTCAG
Source organism: Lathyrus tuberosus (assembly GCA_022829125.1). Lineage (NCBI taxonomy): Eukaryota > Viridiplantae > Streptophyta > Magnoliopsida > Fabales > Fabaceae > Lathyrus > Lathyrus tuberosus. The sequence continues at coordinate 896,205 of JALAZF010000323.1, read as the reverse complement.
TCCATGCCACCTTGATGCTTCCATTGAATGCTTCAATCCAAATTTGGAGTCTTGTCCCTATTTTGGCCATTATAGGTTCAACATGCTATTTCTTGTTCCATGGACTTTGGAGGCTTGGCTCAGTGATTATCCCCTTTAGATTAAATCCTCAGATGTGTCCAAGTGGATAGGAGCATTTGAATTTGGCTGATTTTGGCAAATAGAGCAAAATTGCAAATTCTGCCTTGCCTTTGACAGATTTCAGCAAGGCAACTTGCCAATGTCATATCTCATGACTCAAATGGAATTTGGAAATGTTCTTGGCCATTTTGGAAAGCCCTTACATGATACAACAACTGTTTGAACATGTTTGGTTTTGATCTCTTTTGAATCCAAGTGAAAAATCCCCTACATTTGGCAAAAAGTAGGGTAAAATCTGACTTAGTGAAATTTTCACTAAGGGTAAAATACTTAATGAATTGGACTTAGGTCTAGTTGAAGTTTTTGTAGAGGGTAATGAGGGCTAAAAATCCATCTTTGGATGGGGCACAATGGCCTTGTGGTTTAGGAGTTATGGTCCTCCCAAGTTGGTACCCTTGTCACTTTATTTTTAACTTAGAAAATTTTCTAAGTTTTTATGGTTACCCCTTTTACAAGTTATCCAACTTTTCTTGATATTTCTTGATGAATGATGATTCAAATCATACATTAACATCATTTTAGGGTTAAAAATCCATTTTGGTGAAAAATCTCAAAAAGTCAAAGTTGACTTTTGTGCACAGTTGACTTTTTATCAGATGAATTCCAAACTGTGCAATTTCTCAGGAAATCATGTCCTTGACCTAAATCAATCTTGATGGACATGTTCCATGGGTGTCATGGGGTATATTGAGGCATGTCTTAGGGTTTGGGAGCATGTCCTGGTCAAAAGTCAAAGTTACAGTTGACTTTTTCCTTAAAACCCTAATTGTGGTGCAGATGAAATTGAGACTTGTTGCTCAAACTTCTTGGATTAATCCATTGTTCCAAATGGATCAATATAGTTCATTAGAGACCCTCAAACCCTCTCTTGAGGTCTTGGTTCATGATTTGCCCTAAAAGTCAACTTAGGGGTGAATTAGGTCAAGAAACCCTAATTCCTGATTTTTAATATATGCATCCCCTGAGGCAAAATTGACTTGATTATTGGGTCCATGAGGTTCCATGGAGTATATTAGGTTATGTTTTGGGAGCATTGGCTCATGCCCAGTTAAAAATTCCCATCTGGAGGCCCTGGTCGACCAAAACCCTAATTTGGTGACACTGGCGATCTTGAGACTTGATCCACCTAGAAGGGAGCAGCCTTGTGCTTAATCCTTAAAGTGGGAGTCATCTTGATCCATTGTAGATGTTTAGGAGGTTAGATAAGTTGAAAATCATGTCCTTTCTTGATTGATCCTTTGTCTAAGAACTCTGAGAGGGCTTGAAACCCTAATTTTGACTGTAGTGGATGCTCACCCATCTTTGGGGAGACTGACAAGGTATGATGGTTCCCCCATATTGTGATGAGGACTTGCACAATGATGGGAAATCTTAGTGGTCAAAATTTGGGGTATGACAGATGCCCCTATTTAATCTTCTTGGACACGAAGGTGTGAATGACGAAGGTATTCGGGCATTTGGGGTGCAAGAGGATTAAATATCGGAATACCCAAAATTTTGATGGTGATTATGAATGGTAGCTTACGCATTCATCTTCTTTAGCTAAGCGAAGATGCTTAGAAAAGGTAAACTTCCCCTCGATCCTGGTCTTCAGCCAAGGAACTGGTCTTAGTTTCCGATTTAAACTTCCCCTCGATCCTGGTTTCCTACCAAGGAACTGGTCTTAGTTTCTGATTTCAACTTCCCCTCGGTCTTGGTTTCCTACCAAGGAACTGGTCTTAGTTTCTAATTTAAACTTCCCCTCGATCCTGGTTTCCTACCAAGGAACTGGTCTCAGTTTCTTTTGTCAATAAACTTTCTTGACAAGGAACGCTATGTGTAGCGGTTTTCCTCAAACTTCTCGCCGAATTTTCCTGGGGAGATGCCATTTGACGGAAAAAAATTTAGGTTAGACTTGCTGGGGGAACCCAGTCGTCTGAGTTGTGTACAAACTTCTCTGCTGGAGATGCCATTTGTTGACTTTATCCGGGGAAAGTGAGTCTCTTGAGAGACTGCCTTCGTTTGGGATTACATCATACTTTTCTCGGGATCTTCCTGGAGAAATGCCATATGATGTGGTCCAATTTTGAGGTGCCGATGACCTTTTCATCAGTGATCTTTTCGGAGCAAAACTGGCATGCTGCCGAATTTACGAGGCTTTCTCTGTGGATTTTCCTTAATCTGGGAAAGCAAGGATATCATCTTCAACGGCGAAGAGTGATGCTGACTGCAGGTTCCTCTGGCTTTTCAGAGGTTCAAGTTATCAAAGTGGTCAAGGAACAACTTCATTCCAGAAATAAACTGGAGGGAGATTATTCAAACACAGCGTTTCCTAACGAGGCAAGAACTGACGACTCGATTGAGAGGACTTTTATCACTTAGGGGACAAGACCGACTAGAGTGATAGTGATGCAATATGAAATGTAAATGCAAATTAATAATGCATGATGCATGTATGTATATGCTGACAAAACTGACGCGACATACAAACTAAAAGATGAACATGACTGGATACTCGGCCATCGCGGGGCATGTAGAGATACCGCTGGTTCAAGATAGCCATTCCACCTTGCTTAGGAGAGATAGTCCCTGCGGGGAATACCGTTGATCGGGATTAGGAGATAAGAACTCAGCCGAGGGGTGTCAGATGAAACAAGGTCTCTGACACAGTTGATCCCTTCATTCAGGCGTACTGGGTTAGAAAGAGTACTTTGATTCTGCGCTTTGAAGTTTGCTTACTTCTGGAGAAGCGATTGATATTCTTCTAATGTTTAACAGTCAAAAGAAATTGCCATCTTTATTTTAAAAGCAGAAAAAGTTTTACCAAGTAAATTCATTTTTGTTTTATTTCAAGAATCGTTAATCACGTTAACAACGTCGTTCTGTAAAGCTAAAACAAATAAGAATTACAAACAAAAGCACAAGGGCTCAAATTTTATTGATAAGATGGAGATCAGCCAAACGCATGATTCCAAGGAGTATATACAAAGTTTGAAAATGGTAATTTACAGGGAAAAGGGCTACGTTGAAACATAACGACCAATATCCTTCTACCAACCTTGAATTCGGGACATCCTGAGCTTCTGTCGAAGATGACTTTGACTGGAGTTTTCCTCCGATTGATGATGTAACTGCTGCTGAGGGACTTGCCTCTGTTGAACATAGCTACTTGCCATTATCCCTAATTTTTGCCTGGATTGTACTATGAGATTCCCAATCCATCGCGATGATTTTTTTCATGTCTCTAACTTTTGCCTGGACCGCCCTTTCGGGTTTTCAATCCACCGAGACGTTTTTTTTTTAGTTTAGGTGAAGTATTTCTTGACTACATCAACATTCGTGGGGTAGGAAAATTCCTCTCCGAACATGGTAGGCAAATTCCTCTCGCGAATCAGTGAGAAATGACTGGATCTTCTTGAGCACGAGGTCTCCTTTTCTGAAGACACGAGGTCGAACCTTTTTGTCGAACGCCCTCTTCATTCTCTGTTGATACAACTGACCGTGGCATAGTGTCGTGATTCTCTTTTCTTCGATCAGATTCAGCTCGTCGTGTCGGCTTTGACACCATTCAGCTTTGGTGAGCTTAGCTTCCATTAATACTCGGATCGACGGGATCTCTACTTCTATGGGGAGCACTGCTTCTATGCCATACACTAGAGAGAAAGGGGTTGCCCTTGTTGAAGTGCGGACAGATGTGCGATAACCGTGAAGAGCAAAGGGTAGCATCTCGTGCCAGTCTTTGTAGGTTACAACCATCTTTTGAACAATCTTCTTGATGTTCTTGTTAGCCGCTTCTACCGTGTCGTTCATCTTGGGACGGTAGGGAGATAAGTTATGGTGTTCGATCTTGAACTCTACGCACAACTCTTTCATCATCTTGTTGTTCAAGTTAGATCCATTATCAGTAATGATCTCGCTTGGAACACCATAACGGCAGATGATATTGTTTTTTAGAAAGCGGACCACGACCTGTCGGGTTACATTAGCGTATGACGCTGCTTCGACCCACTTGGTGAAGTAGTCGATGGCTACCAGGATGAACCGATGTCCGTTTGAAGCCTTGGGCTCAATCATGCCAATCATGTCGATTCCCCATATGGAAAAAGGCCACGGGGAAGAAAGAACTTTGAGATGTGATGGCGGTACATGAATTTTGTCGGAGTATATCTGACACTTGTGACACCTCCTCATGTACTTGTAGCAGTCGGATTCCATGGTCAACCAATAGTACCCTGCTCTTAAAGTTTTTCTCGCCATTGTTTGTCTGTTGGCATGAGTGCCAAAGGACCCTTCATGAATTTCTTTCATAAGCATGTCTGCTTCTGGTCTGTCGACGCATCGAAGCAAGACCATGTCAAAATTTATCTTATAGAGAGTGTCACCGCTCAGGAAGAAGTTTCCAGCCAATCTTCTGAGGGTTTTTCTATCTTTTCTGAGTGCCCCAGATGGGTACTCTTGTTTCTGAAGGAAGCATTTGATATCGTGATACCAAGGTCTGTCGTCTATGACTGCTTCAATCGTGAAGATGTAGGCGGGCCGTTTAAGGCGCATTATGTCGATCTTAGGTATGTCATTCCATTGACCTACACTAATCATAGAAGAGAGGGTGGCTAAAGCGTCAGCCATGTGATTCTCATCACGAGGGATGTGATGAAACTCGATTCTGTTGAAGAAAGGTAACAACCTTCTTGCATAGTCTTTGTAAGGAATCAGTCCTGATTGGTATGTGTTCTAATCTCCTTTTATCTGATTGATAACCAAGGATGAGTCGCCGTATACGTCCAAGTTTTTTATCCTTAAATCAATCGCTTCCTCGAGACCCATAATACAAGCTTCGTATTCGGCCTCGTTGTTCGTACATTTGAACGTAAGTCTGGCAGTGAAAGGAATGTAGGTACCCTGAGGGGTAACAATGATTGCCCCAATTCCGTTTCCATAATGATTAACTGCTCCGTCAAAGATAAGTCCCCACTGGGAACCTGGTTCTGGCCCTTCATTGGGTAACGGTTCATCGCAATCTTTCATTTTTAGATACATGACATCTTCGTCTGGGAAGTCAAACCCGGTTGATTCTTGATCGTCAATCGGTTGATGAGCCAAATGATCGGCTAAAATACTTCCCTTAACGGCTTGATGAGCGTGGTACTCTATGTCATATTCTGATAACAGCATCTGCCAACGGGCAATTCTTCCCGTGAGAGCAGGTTTTTCGAAAATGTACTTGATTGGATCCATTTCGGAGATTAACCAAGTAGTGTGACGAATCATGTACTGGTGAAGACGTTTGGCTGCCCAAGCCAAAGCGCAACAAGTTTTCTCAAGCATCGTGTACCGAGTCTCGCAGTCGGTGAATTTCTTGCTTAGATAGTAAATGGCAGACTCTTTCCTTTTGGTTTCGTCTTGTTGGCCAAGTACACATCCCATTGAGTCCTCCAGAACTGTGAGGTAAATGATCAGTGGTCTCCCTTCACTGGAGGTGATAGAATCGGAGGATTCAATAGATATTCCTTGATACTGTCGAAGGCGGTTTGGCAATCTTCTGTCCAAACGCAATCCTGGTTCTTTTTAAGTAACTTGAAAATTGGCGCGCATGTCGCGGTCATAAGGAATATGAATCTGGAGATGTAGTTCAAACGTCCCAAGAATCCTCTGACTTGTTTTTCAGTTTTCGGAGAAGGCATTTCTCGAATGGCCTTGACCTTGTCAGGATCAACCTCAATTCCTTTCTGGCTGACGATGAACCCTAGTAATTTCCCTGAACGGACACCGAAGGTGCACTTGTTGGGATTCAAGCGGAGCTTGAATTTTCTTAGACGTTCGAACAATTTTGACAGATGTTCAACGTGCTCACTCTCCATTTTTTATTTTGGAATCATATCATCGACTTATACCTCGATTTCCTTATGTATCATGTCATGAAACAGAGTAGTCATGGCCCTTTGATAGGTTGCCCCGGCGTTCTTCAAACCGAACGGCATTACCTTGTAACAAAAGGTACCCCATGGGGTAACGAACGAAGTTTTCTCCATGTCTTTCGGCGCCATTTTGATCTGATTATAGCCCGAGAATCCATCCATGAAGGAGAAGACTTTGAACTTTGTTGTGTTGTCTACCAGCATGTCAATGTGTGGTAAAGGAAAGTCGTCCTTTAGACTCGCCTTATTCAGATCCCTGTAGTCGACACACATTCTGACCTTTCCGTCCTTTTTGGAAACAAGTACGATGTTGGCTAACCATTGAGGATATTCTGACGTGGCGAGGAAACCCGCGTCAATCTGTTTCTGTACCTCCTCTTTGATTTTAATGGCCATGTCCGGGTGAGTGCGTCTCAACCTTTGCTTTACGGGCGGACATTCCAATCTTAACGGTAAGTGATGTTCCACGATGCTGGTATCCAACCCTGGCATGTCCTGATAGGACCAAGCGAATACATTGGGGAATTCTTTGAGAAGCTTTATCAAACTCTCTCTGGCAGTTGGACTGAGTAGTGCCCCAATCCTGATTTCCTTTCTCTCTTGCTCTGAACCCAAGTTTACCGTTTCCAACGGTTCTTTGTGAGGTTCAATGGACCTTTCCTCTTGTCTGAGTAGTCGGGAGATCTCTTCTGGAATTTTGTTGTCATCTTCTTCTTTAGCCTCGAATACCGGGAACTCAAACTTGGGAGAAGGCATCGGATCGTATGTTTCAACGGGGTTTAAAACAAGCAATCTGCATGACGTGATGATTCGTGTTTAGAAGAGATAGAGAAAAATGCAAGTGTGTGCAGTGTTTTTATTTTATTACTGCTTGTTTTTATGATTGAATTGTTTTTTAGGATTACCATTTTCTGAAAAAGCAAAAATAGAAAACAGCAATTAATGCAGAAATTACAGAACGACGTTATTTTATTTATGATCAGTTGATCCTTGAAACTACAACCCTATAAAACAAAACTATGTCGCTTTGGGCGAAGCGAAGAGGGAAAATTTACAGAAAGCGAGCCCTATCAAAACATCTGTTTCACCTGGGCAGGGTGAAAGGTTAAAGATGGCAATTACTTTGACTGATGAACGATCTTCGGAACCTCGACGGCAACTCATTGGCGGCGAACTCCTCGATGAATCACAAAGTCTGGCACCTTCCTTGATTTGTCTTCAGAAATAACGCTGATTTCTGGTGGAGTAAGATCGTTGAAATCTGTCTCCCAGGCAGAATTGTCGTAGGAGAATTCCTCAGTTGCATTTTGCATTGTATTGTACTCTCAGGCAGATCTCCCCATCCAGTTGGCTGGATATCTTTGAGCCTGATACAAAAGCTTTCGGGAGCGGTGTACTTGACCATATAGTCGTATTTTCCACTCGGTTGTCCCAAGGTGTCCCAAACTTCTTTGGAACTGGAGGGGTCATCCCTCTCGATGAAGTTGACCTTAGGAAAAGCATAGTTGATGAATTCAAGTCCTACAAATGTTGCAAATTCATCTTCATGTTGAGTAGTTTCTGAATGACCTGCGTGTTGATCCCATGACATGGTGGGGACATAGGTATTCTGTTCAACGATGGTCAGCTGGGCTTCATTACTTGGCTGACTTTCTTGCCCCAAGTTTCCTGGGTAAGGCTGCCACATTGGCAGACCATCCATTGGGCCATAGTAATTGTAGTCAAAATTGTCTTTCATCGGAGTGTCTTCCTCTAATGAATTTGGCGTAGCGCGGCATCCTTCCGGATCACAATCCCCGTATATCATTTCGATATCTGACCTGGGTATAAATCTCAGACTTTCTGTAGGAAAGAAAAATGGCGTAGGCACCTCCTCCTGAGACATATAACCGTCCTCGTTAAGGTAGGACTTCCATTCTTCATCTGTGTCAGAGGGATCTTCCTCATTAATAGCATGTACTGTCTGAGACACTGGGTGAAGGAAACCTTCACTGTGGAAGAAGTTTTGAAGGGGATGAAAACTTTCATCGTTAGCAGCTGTCTGGGTACAGGTTGCAGAAAAACCAAGACCCTTCTTTGTTTTATTGTCAATAGAAATGACAAGCTGTCCCCATCCGGTTGTATCGGTACTCTCGACCGCTTTAATAGCATCGTTGTATGAGGAAATCGAGGTTCCTCCTCTGAACTGATTGTCCTTGCTCACCGACAGTGCTTGGAACTGCGTCCCAATAACCTCCTCGGGTTCTATACTAGTAGATGATGACAAGTTACTCACAAGCAAGGCTTGTTCCCCACAAACTGTGACAAGTTGATCGTTCTTGACGAACTTTAGCTTTTGGTGGAGGGTGGAAGTAACCGCCCCAGCCTGATGTATCCAAGGTCTTCCTAATAAACAACTGTACATTGCCCGGATGTCCATGACCTGGAAAGTGACTTGGAAAGTGTGAGGACCGATAGTTATGGGAAGATCAACTTCGCCGATAACTATTTTTTTGGATCCGTCGAATGCTTTGACGACAACCTCGCTAACCCTCATCGGAGGGCCTTTGAATGATAATTCCATCAAAGTGGACTTCGGCATAACATTCAGGGTTGACCCTGTGTCTACCAGTACGCTGGCTAAAGCATCGTCCTGGCAGTTAACTGTGATATTGAGCGCCATGTTATGATGGCGACCCTCTTCTGGTAATTCCTCATCACTAAATCCCAAATTATTGCAGGAAGTGATGTTAGAGACAATATTATCAAACTGTCTGATTGTTACATCTTGTTCCACGAAGGCTTGCTCCAAGACTTTCTGTAGAGCCTCCCTGTGGGCTTCTGAACTGAGTAACAGTGATAATACCGAGATCTTTGAAGGAGTTTGTAACAGTTGATCGACAATGTTATATTCACTCCTTTGGATGAGCTTCAACATCTCATCATCATTTTTCGAAAGGTTGGGATTACTGGATTAACCGACTGGTGGATCAGGAGTTTTTGTCTGAAGTTCCTTTTCCTTGTTAGGTTCTCCAACTCCTCGGTTGAAGATTCTACCACTCCGTGTTACACGACTGATGTCTTCAATATTCACGACGGAGGGTAATGGAATTTCCTTTCCATTTTCAACTGTCGTTGCACCGTATTTGTAAGGGATAACCTTAGTTGATTCATACGGTAATGGTCCCGGGAGATAGATGACTATGGGAACCTTATGATTTTTCTGACCATCATAAGTAATCTCGATCCGTTCCCGGTTGGGAACTTTAGATTCGTCAAGTAAAGGGATGATGGAAAAAACATCCCTGGTCCTGTGATGACCAGAGATTGTGACAACATCCTCGACTTGATCGGCAAGGTAGTTCGGCGTCCAGTCGATGGGTCCAGAACCCGGATATGGACGAATTTCTCCACGATCGATCTGACCCTGAAGAGCTGCTCTCACAAGGTAACACCCTTGGTTACCTTCCGAACAGACGCTACAACTGTCATAGTTGTGTGGTGGCACCTGGCCACGCACACTTTGAATACAATGTAACCTTACTAGGTTAGCCTCCACTGATCGGACATCCTGACTTTGACGCCGAGTAGGATTCCTGTTACTGATACTAATCTGCTGAGTATCTTCATCCATATAGATTGGCATCCACCAGTGATTTAACAAGTACTGAAGTGACTCCTGGACAAGGGTACAACCTCGATCGTTTTCGCACCCTGCTTTACAGCTTTGATAGTCATGTGATATTAAGAATCAGAGTTGGGCCTGCTCAGCATGTAACTCTACCAGGTTGGTATTCATCACACGAATATCAAAGACCTGAACCATGTTGATTTGATAAGGGTTCCCATCATGGTAGTCTTGGATCCATCCAAGATCCATCTGACGCTGGAGGGCCTCCTGTATGAAAGAGCATCCCTATTTGTTTACCGAGAAAATCATACAGGAACTGTAATCGTGCCGCGGCAGATTATGATACTGGCTTTGCCTTGAGTGCATTGCCACCAAGTTGACATTCATTGCACAGATATCATGGTTTTGAATGACGTTAGAATTTGTGTAGACCATGTTAACTCCACGAACTCGGTGCTCTTGGATCCATCCGAGATCCATGTGTTCCTGTAGAGCTGCTTGCACCACAGAACATCCCTGGTTGTCTTTAGAGCAGATATCACACTGGTGATAGTTATGAGGTGGCACATGGCCATATCCACTCTGCCTACAATGCATCTTAACCAGATTGGTCTTTAACAAGAGTACATCGTGAATTTGATAGACATTGTTAGTCTCTCTCTCAATCAGATTGACTGCAGCTTTCTCGTGTTAAGGCAGCGGGTTCGTAAGAACATTAGGATTCGTATCCTTGAAGGATAAGACCCTGCTCCTAACAAGTTTTTGCACGTCGGACTTGAAGTTGAGACAAGTCTCTATGTTATGCCCTAAACCTCCTTGATGATAAGGGCATGTTTGATCCACCTTAAACCAAAAAGGCGTATTTTCCGGTACTGTAAGAGGAGACTTAGTCTGAATGTGCCCCTTAGCCAGTAGTAATGGAAACAGTTCTGCGTACATCACGGGTATAGGATCAAATCCTGGGGGTCGTGTTGTACGGTTATTGTTGTATGGAGGACGAGCCTGCTGAAGAGACTGTTGTGTCCTTTGTTGATCAGGCTGGCTCAGCGCAACCTGAGGTTGATACGTAGGAATAGACACAGGGTTGATAGCAGGAGTCACAGCTGCTACCGGTTGATAACGTCAACTTTGCTTTTCGAGAGAGATATTCCCAATATCTTGCTCTTTTTTCTTAGGGAGAGCACTACCGTATTTTTTAGTACCGCTCGTCGATCCAGTGTCTTTTACCAAACGTCCTTCTCGGACGGCTTCCTTAAGACGTACGCCCATGCCCACCATCTCGGTGAAATCACTGGGTGCACTGGCGACCATTCGGTCATAGTAAAATGAGCTTAAGGTCTTTAAGAAGATCTTTGTCATCTCTTTTTCCCCAAGAGGTGGACAAATTTGAGCGGCAATTTCACGCCACCTTTGAGCATACTCCTTAAAGGTTTCCTTGTCCTTTTGCGACATTGATCTGAGTTGATCTCTGTCGGGTGCCATGTCCAAATTAAATTTGTATTGTTGGAAGAAGGCAGTACCAAGATCTCTGAATGTGCTGATCGTAGTACGGTTTAAACCCATGTACCATTTGAGTGCAGCACCGATTAAACTATCCTGGAAGTAATGAATCAGTAGGTCCTGATTCTCTGTCTGAGCTGACATCCGCCGAGCGTACATCACCAGATGGCTCTGTGGGTAAGAGTTACCCTTGTATTTTTCAAAGTCGAGCACTTGAAATTTGTGAGGGACTTTCACATTGGGGACCAAGCAGAGGTCTGCGGCGTCCTTTCCAAATAGATCCTGACCGCGAATGGCTTGCAGTTCTTTCTGCATTTCCAAGAACTGTTCCTGGAATTCCTCTATTCTGTCGAACATAGTTTCCTTCTTACCAGAAGGTGTCTGTGGAATCTGTCCTTCCAGGACAGTGTGCACCACAGGGGGCGGGACCGTGACTACGACAGTGAGTCTTGGCGTTTCCTGAAGTTTGTAACCTTCAGGAGTCTTCAGTATGCCCCTGGCATCTTCGCTTTCCCGAAGTTTGTAACCTTCAGGCCCAGCGGCTTCTGTTGTGATTCCCTGATCTCCAGTGATCGACGGAACATATCCTTCCGAGATATAGTTAACAGGCATGCCCCAAGGACGATCTTTCGGTATCTGATACCTAGGATCATACCTCTCCACTATGGGCGTTGAGGTGATCTCTGAGATCACAGTTCTTTGTAGCTGAGCTTCTGCCATGGCTTGCATGTCGTTACGAAGCTTTCTCATATCCTCTCTCAGAGCGTCGATCTCTTCTTTCAACTCTCTATTTTCTTTCTCAAGATCATCCATCTTTTTCTGATGATTGGCCCGAGTATTGTACGAATGAGACAGTTTAACTCTAGAACCGAGACACAAACGTGAGATTCGTAGGTAAGAAGAATACGCGATGTGAGAATGATGAATGCAATGATTATATTAATTGTTTTTTGGTTTAATCAAAATAAACTTCGACAATTAGATTGCAAATATCAAACAGTGGGGAAACCCCTTTTTTATTTAATTCAAAGGATTACAGAAATGAAAATACAGTAGATTACAAAGTGCAGAAACAGAAACCTAAGCTAATGGGTCCCGAGTCCTCTCTGAAGAGAAATCAGGTGTTGATTCTGGTATCTTCCTTTTCTTTGATCGGGGCTCTTGGGCCGTTGTCGGGTTGTCATTCCTTTGCCAAGTGAAAGGAGCGAGCAGATTCCTTTGGTCATCTTGATTATCCACAGCATGTTGCTCTAAAATCTCAATCAGATCATCCTTTTCTTTTAGTAATTGTTGTATTTTGATGCACTCTACATCGAGGGTGCGGTACTTGTTCTTCCAAGACCTTCTCTCCCGTTGAACTTTGTTGAGAGTAACCTAAAGCTTTTCAGTTTCCGTCATGAAGTACATGACAGATTCCCTCGGCGGAAGAATCCCGTAACGAGGATAAGGCATCTTTAGCTTGAGAGCTCTAGTTTGTACCCAATGGAGATAAGGCTCCACCGAGACACAGTCCGGTTTTCCTAGAGACTCTCGTCCTTTCTTATGAACCTGCTTCCAAGCTTGCACTATTTCCATCTTTAGTGCTCTGTCACTTTCTCCTTCTTTGAAGAAAAGACCTTCCAGATGAACACCCCGTGGGACGTGTCTCATCGGGTATCCAAATTGACGGCGAACCAATACCGGATGGTAGTTGATTCCTCTCTTAGTTCCTATGAGGTTTCCACAACGGTCAATGATCCTGATTCCCTCATAAATCCTATTACACCAATCTATATCAAAGTTGGTAAGAGACATGATCTTTTGCGACCAACGTAAGGCACTCTTACAATCCCAAAAAGCAGCAGACTTGGGCAAGTAAGAGATAAACCATTTGTAAAGCAGAGGTACACAGCATGTGATCTCCCCTCCACTATACAAATTCCCCAAGTGTACAGAATGATACGCATCTGCGAGCAAAGTCGGCACAGGGTTTCCAATGAGAAAAACCTTAATGGAGTTAATATCGACGAAGTTATTGATGTTGGGAAACAAAAATAACCCGTAGGTGAGCAAGACAAAGATGCTTTCAAAAGCAGTCACGTTTCCTATACTGGCGAAATACAGGGCCTTCTTTGTCAAGAACTGGGCTGGAAAACCTTGGATGCCACCCTTAGTGGTTAGGTGAGTCCTGACTTCAGACTCGTCCAAATGAATTGGTCTTGCAATGGTCTGATTCTTTGGAATTTCTTCCAGTCCAGAAAATGGAGCTCGATCTGTAATGTGCATATCAGTCAGATGAGAATACTCCTCCAGCGTTGGTGCAAGCTGGTAATCCGGGAATGTGAAACAGTGATAAACTGAATCGTAAAACTGAATGAGCGCATCTGATTCCCTCAATCACATGGACTCTTAACAGTGGTAGCAAACCTCCGTGCTTGGCTCCAAAAGCTTTAGGGTTAGTGATCATCCTCGCTAACCTTCTCAAATCCTCCAGCTTTGGAACCTTGAAGGTGTAAGTATGAGTTCTCCTTCTACTGAAATCCATTAGTGCAATCCACTTCTCTGATATTTGCAGTCACAGTCTTAGTTTAATTTGAAAAATAGAGAGACTAGAAGAGAAGTTTTTTGAATGTTTTAATGTTTTTTTTAAATGAATGCATGAATGCAGCACACAAAAACATAGAAAAAACATGGGGTCAAAGGGTCGTTGTCATGAAGTCAAGGCTCTACCCATCCCCAAAGGTTTATACTAGGGTGATTTTTGTACCTGTACTCATTATCATCAGCTCCTCCCAAGAAAGCAAAATAACAAGCGGATCGCCAGCGAGTTGTAGTGCAATCTTAGAGTAAGTGTCATTCACCGAGAATAGATCACCAGCCTCAAATGAGGGTAGTATCGCGTAACAACTGTTCCCGATAGTTTTCGCACTACGAAAGGGTTTGGCTCCTCAGCTTCTCAGACTTAACAACCGGCCCATTGTCTAGGTGAGAGATGTGTTGCGTTGGTCAGCCTCCACTGAGGTTGATGGTCGACCCCGTCGCTATCACTTATCTTAAGTGTATACTCAATCTTTCCATATACGGCATCACCCACATTCCCATTAGCAGAAAAATAAACACGTATAGCAATTAGGAAAAGCAGTATATATATATGTCCTAATCATCCTAGACCTTTAAAGCTATGAATCCTAAGTTCCTGACAGAAAATGGGTTCCCCGGCGGAAGCCCCAATCTGTGGTTTTCACATAAGTGAAGAGAAGGAAGATCGTGCCTAGATCTAACTTTGATCGGCCCCACGGTGGGCTCCATTTTTCTGTAGCGAGCGATTTTGGACGCGGTTCTTAAGCGCTGGTCGCTCTCTGCGGTTTGAGCTTACTACAGGTCGATTCATTTTTTATCCTATTGTGAGCTGATGAAGGAAGGGAAATAGATGTCTCCAATTAACCCTGCTTTGCATACTGAGTTTAAACAGTGGTCTGTTAGGTTAGGAATGCTATCAATGTGGGGGGGCCTTTGTACTGGTTATTTGTATTTTCGCCAATACGGTTTTCTTTCTTTTTATCTAGACAGAAGGTTTTTGGCGGGGAACAAGGATTAGGATGTTAGGACTGATGTTTTTGATAGATACATGGGAGTATGGGATTTTGGGTTTTTGTTTAGTGTGCTCGCTAAGATCTTTTCTTTCGATCTTATGCCTACGTATTCCCGTTTACCGAAACAGGGAAATCAGAGCGTTCGTAGTTCCTCCTATTCTATGGGAGGAAATGGTTGTTTTTGGTGTCTTGTTCAAAGCCCAAGACATGAAGCGAAAGGTGGTTTGTATCTTGTTCAAAGCCCAAGATGTGAAGCTAAAAGGGTCTATTTGTATCTTGTTCGAAGCCCAAGATGTGAAGCTAAAAGGTGTTGACCTTAGAGAGAATTTGTCATCTCTAAAGAGGGGTTTGCCTGTTACGACTGTTTATAAAGGAGAATTACTTTAACCGGGATTTGTGAATCCGGCAATGCCATAATTTCCTTTATAGGGGATTTTAACCTGAAGGAGAAGACTTTAACTCAGTGTAGAGCAATGCTATCTTTCCTTAGGAATTTCTCATGCTAAAAGAGGGACAATGGCATGGATATAGATGATCCAGAGGCTTGCCGCTTACAGCGATTAGATGAAGGAGTTGTTGATGTTTGTGTACTGTGAACGAGGCACAGCTTTGATGCTAAAAGGTTAATTAAATTAACCAGTGGTTTTCTTATACAAAGCCTAAGAGGAGGCTAATATGTGTCTCGTACAAAGCCCGAGAGAGAGGCTAAAAGGTTTCGACCCAACGATGGAGTCTTTTGGTATCTCGTATAAAGCCCGAGATGGAGGCTATTTGACTCAACAAGAGAGTTTTTTGTATCTCGTACGAAGCCCGAGAGAGAGGCTAAACATTGTTTGACTCAACGAGGGAGTCTTTTGTATCTCGTACGAAGCCCGAGATGGAGGTTGTTGCTTATTTGGCTCAATAAAAACCTTTTTGTATCTCGTATAAAGCCCGAGATGGAGGCGAAAGGGGGATTGACTCAACGAGGGAGTCTCTTTATGTGTCTCGTACAAAGCCCGAGAGAGAGGCTAAATGTTGTCTCAGTTAAGTGACGGGTCCAGTATACTGATTTTAAAGAGAAAATCAGTTCTTATATGAGCAATGTTGTACTCAAGGATTTGATTCAAGGATCCAGGATATTTCCTTTTCTTTGAGGAAACGGGAAATCCGAAGGGTATTGAGACTGTCCGAGTCTACGGGGTTTTCTCCCTATTTAACAAAGGGGTCACTTGAGAATGTCTTTGAGACTCAAGGAAGTTAGACTGTCCAAGTCTAGAGTTTCATCTTTGGTACCAAGCTTTGAGAAATAGTAGTAAACTCTATGAAGGGACTGTTCTATTAAAATGACTAATTTATGTTCCTATACCTCTAGGAGGTCGTCGGGACAATTTGTACGAAGCCCAAGAGGAGGCTGGAAGCTTTTAAGAAGCCGAGAGGTCCTTGTACGAAGCCCAAGAGGAGGCTATCATTCCCGGAGGAAGAGATCATTATACGAAGCCTAAGAGGAGGTTGTGAATACTTCTAAGAAGCCGATGGGTCCTTGTACTAAGCCCAAGAGGAGGCGGGGTTGCTTTTAGGAAGCCTGTGGGTCCTTGTACTATGCCCAAGAGGAGGCCGATGCTTTTAAGAAGCGCGTGGGTCCCCAAACCCCGAGAAATTCAAGGCAATGCTATTCACCGAGAATAGATCAAAGTCAGGAAAGTTCGAGAATTTGGAAGAAACTCAAAGATGCCATTCACGGAGAATACATTCATCTTGGGGAGTAGAGCTTCTTGACAATTCCTAATGAGGATAGCCGAAGAGAATACTGTATCTGGTGATCCTATTGGGGGATCTAGTTGTCTATTTCTACGAATAAACGAAACGGCGTCACCTAGTTCTAGGCGTAGTTGCCGGGGAAACTCTAAATATCTATACTATTATTACACAGTTGATATGAGTTTATGAAAAAAGACTTACACTGAAACAGCCCCACAATACAATTATATGTATATGAAAGCGGTAAATGAAAGCGTATAAACACTTACTCGGTTGTAGAGCTTCCATGCTGTTTGGTTAGTTATTCAACAAAGAAATATTGAAAACAACAGTATATTCAAAATCAAAGGAGAAAGTGCTTTGAAAAAGAAATATTTGGGGCTTACAGCTCAAGGAGAGGCCCAGGGTTTTATCAGTGAGCGCACTGTTGAATTTGTACAGAGGGACTTATACAAGTGACTGAGGCCCAAAATGTTTTCTGTACAAAGGGATGGGTCTTACACTCTTTCAAGAGGCCCAGAAAGTTTTAAAGAAAAAGAGTGGGGCTTATAACACGAGGGTAGGCCCAAATGATTTTTTCGTTTAAAAATGGCGATCACGCCGAGATTTTCTTTTAACGCGAAGGGACTTATACAATAAGTGAGGCCCAAAATGATTTTGGTTAAAAGGGGGTTGGGTCTTACACTCTATTAGAGACCCAAAAGTTTTGAATGGGTCTTATAGCTCAAGGAGAGGCCCAAGGGTTATTTTGAAAAGGCGACGATCGCGCCGTTCGTTTTTTGACGGTATCGGGACTTATACAATACACTGAGGCCCAAAAATGATTTGGTAAAAAAAAAGGTTGGGTCTTACACTCTATTAGAGGCCCAAAGTGTTTTGAAAATGATTTATGAGGGTTGAATTAATCCAAAAACCCTAATTTGTTTTCAAAAATGTATTTAATTGAATAAAAATTCAATTAAAATGATCAAAATTGTTTAACATATGAAAAACAAATTGTGATCTTGGATTAATGCTTCAAAAATTTAGTATTGACCTACAAAATAATTAGAAAGCATCAAAAGTTGCAAAATCAATGTGGAAAAAATATTTAAAATGTCAAAAACAATTAAAACATTAATTCTTTGCAAAAATATCAATTATATGAAATAAATAATATTCTTGGGATTTTTTGATAAAATAAAATATTTTAACATTTTTGTGAATTATTAAAAAAAGAATCAACTCAAAATCATTAAAACTCAGAGAGAAATTAATTTTTGAATCAATTAAATAAAATCACAAAATTCAAATATTCAAATTTCTAAAAATGGCGCCAAGAACACACCAAGAACACGCGCGTGTTCTGGGCTTGGCCAGATTTGCATTTTCTCTCCAATCTCACTGAATACTTGATTATAACATGCAATCCACATATCATTATGCTCATCTCAACCTCACGATCATGTCTATGTCCATCAATTTCATTTAGATTAAACATATAATAAGAAATCATGAAAAATCCTCAAGAACCCTAATTTCTGCATGAAGGCTAGGATTTTTGATACACGATTCAAACAAAGCAATTAATTAAGGGGAAACATTCCATGCATGATTATGAACATATGGCCAAATTATTGTGCAGCAAAAAATGCATGGATCATAGAGTTAGAATAGCTCATGCTTACCACTTGCAGCTGGTGGTCGTGATTTGTGTTGGAGGTGTTACAGCTAGGTTCCAATGATGTGGATAGCTTCCCTAGGTGCCAAATGATGTGTCTGAGTGCTTGGAATGGATTGAAATGGTTTGGAGTTGAAGATGGTACCTCAACTGCAAAACTGTCAAGAACTTGAGCAATTGGCTGGTGATTTTGTGAAATCCGTGTTCCAGATGTTATGTGAGTGTTTGGATCACTTATATATGATGTATGTGAGGTGTGTGAGTGATTGGTTTAATTGGAAAAGCTCTCAAACTCAAAACCTGATAGCTACCTTGCTAAGAAAGGCATTTTTGCCAAGAGAAAGAGATTTTGAGGAAAGCATCTGTTAGATGGCTTTGGTGTACTCAAACTGATCACAATTGAGCTCTATTTATAGTAGAGCAAGTTTGTTTTGCAAGGAATAGTCAATGGCAACTGCTAAGTAGGTTTGGCCAATGTTGGCAAATGAAAATCCAAGTCTCCTCTAGCCATTGACTAGAGGTTAGGGCACAGAGCTTTGGTTCCCTTGGTCTTGGATAAGTCTTGACTGATTTCAGATGAGAAGGGCTCAGTCCATGCCACCTTGATGCTTCCATTGAATGCTTCAATCCAAATTTGGAGTCTTGTCCCTATTTTGGCCATTCTAGGTTCAACATGCTATTTCTTGTTCCATGGACTTTGGAGGCTTGGCTCAGTGATTGTCCCCTTTAGATTCAATCCTCAGATGTGTCCAAGTGAATAGGAGCATTTGAATTTGGCTGATTTTGGCAAATCGAGCAAAATTGCAAATTCTGCCTTGCCTTTGACAGATTTCAGCAAGGCAACTTGCCAATGTCATATCTCATGACTCAAATGGAATTTGGCAATGTTCTTGGCCATTTTGGAAAGCCCTTACATGATACAACAACTGTTTGAACATGTTTGGTTTTGATCTCTTTTGAATCCAAGTGAAAAATACCCCTACATTTGGCAAAAAGTAGGGTAAAATCTGACTTAGTGAAATTTTCACTAAGTGTTGGAACAAAGTGACTTTTCTTGATTTTGATCACTCCATAACTCAAAATCCTTAATGAATTGGACTTAGGTATAGTTGAAGTTTTTGTAGAGGGTAATGAGGGCTACAAATCCATATTTGGATGGGGCACAATGGCCTTGTGGTTTAGGAGTTATGGTCCTCCCAAGTTGGTACCCTTGTCACTTTATTTTTAACTTAGAAAATTTTCTAAGTTTTTATGGTTACCCCTTTTACAAGTTATCCAACTTTTCTTGATTTTTCTTGATGAATGATGATTCAAATCATACATTAACATCATTTTAGGGTTAAAAATCCATTTTGGTGAAAAATCTCAAAAAGTCAAAGTTGACTTTTGTGCACAGTTGACTTTTTATCAGATGAATTCCAAACTGTGCAATTTCTCAGGAAATCATGTCCTTGACCTAAATCAATCTTGATGGACATGTTCCATGGATGTCATGGGGTATATTGAGGCATGTCCTAGGGTTTGGGAGCATGTCCTGGTCAAAAGTCAAAGTTACAGTTGACTTTTTCCTTAAAACCCTAATGGTGGTGCAGATGAAATTGAGACTTGTTGCTCAAACTTATTGGATTAATCCATTGTTCCAAATGGATCAATATAGTTCATTAGAGACCCTCAAACCCTCTCTTGAGGTCTTGGTTCATGATTTGCCCTAAAAGTCAACTTAGGGGTGAATTAGGTCAAGAAACCCTAATTCCTGATTTTTGATGTATGTATCCCGTGAGGCAAAATTGACTTGATGATTGGGTCCATGAGGTTCCATGGAGTATATTAGGTTATGTTTTGGGAGCATTGGCTCATGCCCAGATGAAAATTCCCATCTGGAGGCCCTGGTCGACCAAAACCCTAATTTGGTGACACTGGCGATCTTGAGACTTGATCCACCTAGAAGGGAGCAGCCTTGTGCTTAATCCTTAAAGTGGGAGTCCTCTTGATCCATTGTAGATGTTTGGGAGGTTAGACAAGTTGAAGATCATGTCCTTTCTTGATTGATCCTTTGTCTAAGAACTCTGAGAGGGCTTGAAACCCTAATTTTGACTGTAGTGGATGCTCACCCATCCTTGGGGAGACTGACAAGGTATGATGGTTCCCCCATATTGTGATGAGGATTTGCACAATGATGGGAAATCTTAGTGGTCAAAATTTGGGGTATGACACTGTCGAACTGGATGCTCCGTCTACATAGATGGTCCATCTGTTTGCTATGTGGACCGGGGAGTCTGAGAACGTCATTTCCGCGACGAAATCGGCCAGGGCTTGGGCCTTAAGAGCCTTCCTGCTTTCGTACTGGATGTCGAACTCGGACAGTTCCAACGACCACTTGAGCATTCTGCCTGCCATGTCTGGTCGTCCCAGTAATTGGTTTATGGGCTGATCTGTTCTTACCACGATCGTGTGAGCCAAGAAATAGTGTCTCAGTCGTCTGGCAGCGTTGATGAGGGCCAATGCTACCTTCTCTATCTGTTGATATCACAACTCTGCGTCCTGCAACGCTTTGCTCGTGAAGTATATTGGCTTTTGTCCGCCAGGATTCTCGCGAATGAGAACGGCGCTAACGGCTTCGGCAGTGACGACGAGGTATAAGAACAAGACTTCCCCGGTATCTGGTCGTGATAATACGGGCGGTTTCGACAGAGCTTGCTTCAAGTGGAGGAGGGATGTTTCACATTCCTCGGTCCATTTGAACGTTGCTTCTTTCTGCAAGAGCTTGAAGAAAGGAAGGGCGTGTTGGGCAGATTTTGCCACGAAGCGGGACAACGAAGTAAGCACCCCGTTGAGGGATTGGATGTTCTTCTTAGACGTGGGCGTTGGGAACACAGAGAATGCCCGACACTTGTCGGGGTTAGCTTCGATTCCTCGTTCTGTTAGGTAGAAGCCAAGGAATTTACCCGCCCGTACGCCAAACGTGCACTTCTCTAGGTTAAAATGCATTCGATACTTTCTTGCTTGCTCGAAGATTTTGCGAAGATGGGCGACATGATCTAGTTCCTCGTGGGACTTGACGATCATATCGTCCATGTATACTTCGAGCATGTCGCCTATTTGTCCTTGGAAGACTCTGTTCATCATTCGTTGGTACGTAGCACCAGCGTTTTTCATCCCGAAGGGCATTACGTTGTAGTAATAGTTGCCCGATTCGGTCATGAAGGTCGTGTAAGTTTTATCGCTCGCGGCCATTGGGATTTGATTGTAGCCCGAGTAGGCGTCGA
Organism: Lathyrus tuberosus; assembly: GCA_022829125.1. Taxonomy (NCBI): domain Eukaryota; kingdom Viridiplantae; phylum Streptophyta; class Magnoliopsida; order Fabales; family Fabaceae; genus Lathyrus; species Lathyrus tuberosus. The sequence goes on along the minus strand of JALAZF010000323.1, from coordinate 874,783 downwards.
GGAACGATAAAAGCTTAAAACCTGCTGAGTTATCTACGAGCTTATCGATATTGGGGAGGGGGTAGGCGTCCTTCGGACAGGCCCTATTAACATCGGTATAATCAACACACATCCTCCATTTGCCATTATTTTTTCTTACAAGTACAACATTTGAGAGCCATGTAGTGTATTTGGCCTCAGAAATAAACCTAGCTTCTAGAAGGTCTTTGACAGCTTTCTCCGCGGCTTCTATCTTTTCCGGGGATTATTTCCTTCTGCGCTGGGCAACGGATTTGACGGCCGGATCAATTATAAGCTGGTGGCAAGTGAATGATGGGTCCAATCCTGGCATTTTAGCGGCGCTCTATGCGAACAAGTATGCGTTCTCCCGGAGGCATGCTTTTAGTTGTCTCCTGGCCAGGTCGGGGAGGTCTGCTCCGATCTTTACTCCCCGTTGGGGGTCTTCTCCGAACGGAACGATCTCGAAGTTGCCATCTGGGACAGGGCATAGTAGATGGCCATTGTTGTTGGGCTGGCTGCCCAAAGTCGCTGGGTCCTTGGCGTGATCTTCTTCGCTGAAACGGTTGTCCAAGTCGACAGATTCGACCTGGGGGAGCGGTTTTGGCTGCTCGGAGCTGCTGGGCAGAGGGGAACGACCAGATGTCTTCGGTCTTACTGAGATGGTGCTTAGTCCTCTTGATGTTGCTTCAAAGTACCGACGGGTAGCTTCGATGTCGCCGTGGAAGGTGGCGACCATCCCTTTAGAAGTGTAGTACTTCATCTTGAGATGCACGGTGGAAGGAACAGCAATCAATTCTGCCAGGGTTGGCCTTCCAAAAATGCATTGGTATAGTGATGGACATTCAATTACCAGAAACTGTACTTTAATTGCTCGGTTTGTCTCTCCTGAACCAAAGGTTACGATGAGCTCTACATAACCCCCGGGGCTTTGTCACTGCTCCGTTGAATCCTTGCAGGTCGGATCCAACGTATGGAGTAAGGTGAGAGTCATTCAGCTGCAGCGTTTCGAACAGGTGGTTATACATAATATCAACCGACCTGCCCTGGTCCACGAGTATTCGACGAACGTCGAAGTTCGCCATCTTTGCTCGGATAAGCAGCGGAATGCTTGAGTTCGGTGCTTCGCCGAGGAGCTCTTCCTTGTAGAAGGAAATAGGAACGGATCCTTTGTGAGTGGTGTCCATCGTAGTTACTTCATTGGAGCTTTTATTGATCAGTTGATCAAAGCTCCTCTTGACGGAACCGACCGTGATTTTGTTGAATCCCCCACCAGAAATGACCATGGCTGACGGGAAGGCCTCCCATGGGCTATGAGCAGTGAGGTACGTGGGGACGGACAGACTATCAGGGATACGAAAGTCCTCTGGCCGAGTTATGGACATAGTGACCTGTACGTTGGTGTCATCAGAGGGCGGAGTCTCTTCTACAACCTTTTTGCTCTCCTGGGTTTCCTGCCGGGGAGCATCTTTCTTCTTCGCAAACTGCTTCAGGTGGCCGTCGCGAATAAGGATCTCTATTGCATCTCTGAGGTGGATGCATTCCTCCGTCGTATGACCATGACTCTTGTGGAAGCGGCAATACTTGGATTTGTCTACACCCGGTCTGGCCGGCAGCTGTTTGGGGAAACGGACTCCCGCTTGCTTGAATTCCGAGTTGGCACACTCGGACAAGATTTTCTCCCTCGAGGCAGTGAGGGGGGTATAGTCATGGAACCGCCCAGAAGGTTCCTTCTGTTCGCATGCATCGCGAGGCCGATTGTCGCGTCTTTTATCTCCTCGACGGGATGTCGAGGTTTCTTCAGCTCTGGACAAGCGGGCACCTTCATGGTGTCGAGAGGCCCGGATAGAGTGTGCAGCAACCTTCTCCTCGTACTGTATGTGCGACTGGGCTTGGAGGAGAAGGGCGTTAAGGTTCCACGGTGGATCGAGGCTGATGGCTTTCGCGAAGTCTGAGCCAAGACGTAATCCCTGCTCGAGCAGGAATTTCTTCATGTCGTCGGTTGTTGGAACTTGGACGGACTCCTTGTTGAACCGTTCAATATAAGCCTGAAGAGGCTCATCCCTTCCCTGTACGACAGCTCCGAGGGACGCCTCGGTCTTTGGATGACGTCGCGATGCAGTAAAGTGATGGGAGAAAATCCTCCCCAGCTTCCTCCAAGATGTAATGGATTCCTCTGGCAGTTGCTTGTACCATGTCATTGCTCCCTTCCGGAGCGTGGTCGGGAATAGGCGGCATTTGATGGCTCCTCGTACCCCTCTGTAGTCCAAAAGAGCGTCTATATTTTCTATGTGCTCGTCCGGGTCAGTGGTTCCATCGTAAGTCCCTAGAGACGGAGGCTTCTCTAGTCCTTTACGGAGACGGGTGGCCAAGATCCTGCGGGACAACGGGTCGCGAGGCTCGTCGTCGCTGTCTGAGCTTGGAGTTTATGGTGACTGTTGTCTGCGATCGCGGCGGCGGTCTCTGCGAGGTGAGGGTAGCCGGTCACGAGGTCTGACCGGTGGAGAATGCATATCCTGCCTCGTTCTCTTGTGTATTGGTGATGATCGATCCTTGCTGCAAGATAAGGAGGTTTGTGCGGTTGACAGCTTCCAGAAGAGCTGCGACGGCCAAGTCGGCGCTGGGAGGGCCATGAATTGGTCATTCACCCGACGGTATCTGTTTGCCTCCTTGCTCGGTGGGAGGAGGAGTCGGAGACGCAGTAGCTCCGTCTCGAAGGAAACGGGGATCAGAGAGTGACAAAGAACTTCCGTCAACGTCCATCTTGTTGACGGGAACGAGAACCGTAACGTCAGCACCTTTTGCGGAGTTCTGAGCGGCCATATGTGGGTGGATCAAAGAAAGTATGTTTTGATCTTTTAGTTTCTGATGAGGAAAGAAAGAAGGGGAAAATAAGGATTTCCCACAGACGACGCCACTGATCCGGAGTATTCGAACAGGTCCACGTACGCTGGTCGTCAGATGGGCAAGATGCTCGGAATGTTGACGAGGAGAGGAGGGGGTGTACCTGCAAGACACTCCGACGCTCAAGTAAGAAATGATCAGAGAAAAGGGGCAAGTACAAAGTGTATTCTTAGGGTGAATATTTGATACCTGACCCTCTCGAATGAAAGGGTTTATATAATGTTCCCGAGCGTGTGGCCAAAGGTCCTATTTTCAGGGCGAGATAATTGTTTTCCTGAAGAATAGGTAACTGCCCAAACTAGCCGTTATGACGGGCAGGATGCCCAGACTAGCCGTTATACCGGGCAGGGAGGTAGTTGCGGGCATCTGTTCGTCGGCTGTTGGGGAGTTGTAGCCGTGTGAGACGGGCAATAGTTTCGGGCAGGACTGGGACGTCCGTGACCGGTTGTAGGGGCAAAAGAGGACTTTTGCCCCCTTAGTGGACTGGATCCAAGCATTTGGGTCGTTACTGTAGCAATCATGGATTGGGCCGCGCATGACCGTTGGCCCAGTCCAGAACATCAACATACTTGGTTTTTTCTCATAAAGCCTTCTCCATAACTCTCATATAATGATATCCTCTATTAAAATCAATGTCATCTTATTCTTAATACAGGGGAATGAACATTATTTTTCTTTTGAATGTATAAGGGTTAAAATATTTTAAAACAAAAATTTTCACATTTTGGCTCAAAGGGGTTTAGCAAATGTTCATTTTCTCACTAGGTAGCCTTTATTTGGCCAAGTAGTTTTCACTCAATAAAAAACATTACCTTGATCATTTTCACGACTTCATACAAATCAAGTATATATAATTAGATATTAATTGATTAATGGATTCATATGCAAAATCAATAGAGTTATATGCAAAATCAATAGAGTTATATGCATGTCTACTCTAATTATATATGTAAAGCATGAGGCTTCACATAATTCACCGGCTAGGTTATGTAATGATTCTGATATTTAATCAACATGCATTCACCAAACAAGTGGAATATAACCTTAAGCAAGAAATGGTTTCATGATCATGCTATCATTTGTAGATGATCACAAATATCATTTTTGTATGAAGCATTTAAAAATAAGCTCTAATCAGTCATTTTGTTTTGATTTTGTCAAAAAAAACTTGAATTTTTAGACTCATATGCATCTGATTGTTCAACCACTGAATCATGAGATTTGTTTCAATCCCACTGTGTTTCATAAATAAAATTTATTAGAATTGACTAAATGTTGTAGAGAATGACGAGACATCAAGAATAGGGATGTCAACTTGCATCTATTAATGGGATCCCCCCCAGAGATTCTCCCATTTGGGGCCCCAAAGATGAGGAATTTTCCCCCGCGATTTCTATGTAGATTTATTTGTCATTATATATAACTTATTTTATAAAAAAATTTAAAACACGTATATAATGTTAGTAAGAGAGATAGAGAGAGAGAGAGAGAGAGAGAGAGAGAGAGAGAGAGAGAGAGAGATTATTTTAAATTTTTTTAAGTTTGAAAGTTTGGTGGTAGTGACTCTCAAAAGTATAGATTAAATATTGTTAAAACAATATATTTATCATACATGATTAGTTTCTTAATTTCTTGTGGTTAGCTTTTGATTTTTTTATTAATTTGCTTAAAATAATAAATAAAAATGATGTTTATGGATCTCCACATAAACTATGGGAATCCGTGGAGATTCACGGGGATCCGTGGGGACGAGGATGGCGACAAAATCCCCTAATGACGGGGATTCAAAACGGGGATGGTGAGTAGATTCGAGGGTGGGGATTGAGACGAGAATGTATCCCCCACCCCACCCCGATCTATTGATATCCCTAATCAAGAAAGCATCTTACCCCAAAAAAAACTATTAACATCTAAAGATCTCCCTCATATCTAAGCAGGTATCTCACTTTCATAATAGAAAACTGCACCAGGAGACCTAACGTTTCTTTCTTCGTCTCACTAAACTTATTTGGATAGCAAGAAGCTTACACGTCTAATAAAGAGTAAACCAATGTGTCTCATCCTCCTCATACATGACCTCGAGATAATGGGTATTTCCCTTAACCCGAAGAAATTTGTCCTTCAAGTTTTTGTAGTCGGAAGTATAAGGGAGAAAAGAGATCTCTTATGGATGCCGCTTACAAAGACCCATCCACCCTTGTTCACCCGTTTTGTATCGTAAAATGAGAAGAATATTCATGTTGCGGGCGTAATATTAAGGCCTTCGTAAAGAATATTGAATCATATGACAAATGTTCATTTGTTCGAGTGTAGTTGGGAAGGAGCGACATTGATAATCTTTAAAATGTCAGATTGAAGGAAAGTAAAAGGAATTTTAACCCAAAGTCCTCCATAACACTAGTATATAAGTATAATTACTCATTCTTCATGCCACGAGCCCATTGCATGCAAACCTTTTTTCTTGACATGCACAACTCCATTATCATGCCATCCTCGTTCTCGGTTTTAGAGAGCTTCAGACCAAATTGGAAAGCGTGTATCCAACCATTTTCGAGACAAATCGAGTCAATGTTCATAGACTCTTCATAAAATGAGCTTTGGTTAGAAGTTGAGAGCGCCAACGATGGATCTAGTTGGACCTGAGGAAGAAGACATTAAGGGAGTGTCGTTATCACTAGGTGATCCACTCCTCAAACTACGACTAGACAAACTCTCGTAACATCCAAAGAGCTCAATCTCTACAAAATTTCAACCTACTTTCCTCCTACCTCGTTTTGAGCTCCTCGAGCATTGAGTCCATAACTTACACCACACAACATCGTTTTTGGGCTTTATTACCCTTTCAAATGAATTGCACTCTAATAAACACCATGAGTAGAAAGAAGAAATGAAAAACACAAGGGAAAAATAAAGAGATGTATGGTGTCGAGAGCGGTTGAATGGGATGTAGGACAATGAAATAAGAGAATGGAAGAATATGCTTGTTGCAAACGTATAAGATGAAATCGGGAGATTAAGGAAATGAGAAATCATTAGCTAATTTAAAGGGTTTAAGTGACAGAAAAAAGCACAATTGCATTTAAAGTTTTTCTCCTAGAGCTGCAAAAAGTAAGAATAGGCCATGAAATTACTATTTTTCCCATGGCATCTGAAAATCATTACAGTTAGGGGACAGAGACTAGAGTTAATACAAAGTGGAACGGTGAAAGGAGGTTAGGCATCCAACATATTAGTTGGTCATAGTCAAAGGTCACTACTAGTGCAAGCTTGTTAAGAGGGATTATTTGTGTGATTCTAATTACCATTAAGAGGTTACATTAATCAGAGACAATCACCTTAAATAGTATTTGATGGGTCTTTAGTGGTGGTTCAAACCGAAGAAAAAAAAATTAAAATAAAATTTTGTGATAGCTTAATTAAAATCCACAAATCACTATCTGAGTTGGTATTTTTAAGAAATAAATAGAATTTGTGACAGAAAAAGCCATCAAAATTTATAGTGGTTAAAATCCTAACTTCTTTCTTTTATGATAAAGTTTGTGGTTGTTTAAATTTTGGCAAAAGCAAAATTCAACAAAGATTTTGTAATAAAAAAAGTCTCATATAGAATCTAATGGTGTTTTCACCCCAAATTAACAACATATTTAAAATTTAAAATTTCTGAAAAAAAATTATAAGTAGTTTGTGAGAGTTTTATTTATTGTGAAATCTTTTGCATCCATAAATAATTTTTATGTTTGTCACAAATGAATGTTTTTTTGTCTTACATGGATGTTTTTCTCAATCACACACTAATTTGATACGAAATGCAATCCAACCTATCACAAGTTTGAACTTTGAACGTCCTTTTCAATCCATTCCAAATTACTACTAGTGTACAAAAAAGCCTTTGATCAAAAGCTTATACTCCATTAAATTACTCAAAGCAATGTTAGGTTCAAAAATCGTAATCACGAAATTCTAGAACTGAGTTTGGAGGTACTACATTTTACGTGGCACTTCATATGCCATAATGCACGTGAACGTGGCATCACAAATTTAGCAGCAACCATGTCGGATTGTAGCTTAAGGAGTAAGTATGGTTGTGTCTTTTTCCTTTTCGTAATGAAAGCAACTATTTATAATTAGTTAATAATTAATTATGTTAATCTATTTGATTAATTAAATAATTTAGCAATATATATATATATATATATATATATATATGGAGGTAGTTTTTCTTTAGTTTGGGATATATGCTGCACGTTTGCACTTTTACAGTTATTTAGCAATTTAAATAAATAGTATTTGATTGTATACTCTGTATTTGGTGAGATTCAGTTGATTCGTTGCACGTCAAAATTAATAAGTTTTTATAATCGTTTTCGGCATGATATATGGCCAGTTTGTTTTATCTTTAAAAAAAAAAAAATTTTTTTGTATTTTTGAAAATGGATTCTACAAAAATATTTTTTTAAATATTATAAATTTTTTTAAATTTATTTTTTATAAATTAAAATACTAACTTTGACATTCTATAACATAAATATACATTATTGAATATCAAAACATAGTCAAAATTACAATTTTTTCAAAAAGTTGTATTTCAAAAATGATTTTTATGAAAAGTTATTTGAAATAGCTTCAAAATTAAGTGATTTTTTGAAATTTTGATATCCAAAAAAGTTTCGATAAAATGATGAAATACCTAAAATAACATTTTAAAAAAAACTATTCAAACCAAATTTTCATTTGAAGCTTTTATGAAAAATTTCGTTGTAAAATTTTTTTTCACAAAATTATGTTACACTATAAAAATCATTTTAAAAATAAAACCAAAACAAACGGGGCCCATAAATAGTTAATTTTATTTTAAATTAAAATGATATTCGATTAATGGAATAAACTTTTTTGAATACTATATATTTATTATTAATTATTATATCAATTAATTTGAGAATAGTAAAGTTATATATTTATAAAAAAAAATTTTAAAAAGCTCAAATTTACAGATTTTTCTATTAAATATTATATATTGAAAATCATGCACTTGTTATAAAAATTTTATGCTGTTTTATTATTTTTTACATGTTCCCCAGTAAAATATCATAACTTTTTTTTTAGCAATTTTTGAGAAAAACTACATTTATATTATTGTTATTATACCAATTTTTATTATTATTAGAGTTTGTTTTATTATAATGGTTTTTTCTTGATATTTTAAATTCATCATTCTTTATGTGAAATATGAATCTTTAATGTGTATGATTTGTTTTTTTTATAGGATACAATTTTTTCAATGTTGAAGCTTACTTCTCTTTTGATTAATTAGTGTTTTGAATAATATTGATATTTTAATATTAAAATTAATATAATTGATTATTATCAACCACTTTTGATTGATTAGTGTTTTGAATAATATTGATATTTTAATATTAAAATTAATATAATTGATTATTATCAACCAAGTGAAAGATTGTTATATTAATTATTTAATTAAGATGCCTTATTTGATTTGATTTTGTGTCTGAATAAACTGTGATAGATTGGACCATTCAGCCCAATAAAAGATCTCTATTTAATTAAGTGTCACTCCAATTAACATACTCTAAAAACCTCTAAATAGCAATGAGAGTAATAATTCTCTCCTACTCACTCTTCCTATTACCATCTCTCGAATCCTACAAATTACACTGTTCTTATTGATTATTCTTTAGTATAATAATATGGCATAATTCACCTTTTATTTATGCTTTTAAAACAAATTAAAATATTTTTAAGAAAAAGATTAGACACGTTCAACTATCACTGGTGTAGTTTTAGTAAACAAAACCAGTGGTGTTAAAATCCATTTCATTGAAGAAAATATGAGATATACATTGAAATATGAAACCTACTACATACATCTATTACATTTGTTGAAAGCCAAATCTCCACTTGAAGAAAACAAGAATTACATACAAACCATAGCAATAGCCAAGATCATTGAGAATTGAAGTTAGGACCACAAACCCTTCAGAATTGTTGAAGACAAAGATCCTTAGATGTTGCTTTCACCTTCAAGACAACGTCAAAACAACACCATTCAACTCTCTCATCAATGTCTCATTCGATACAACGCTCTTCCATCAACAAAGCCGACAAAATTGCAGGTTATACGCTGCGATTATAACAATCCAACATGAATGTTTCACATTAACCGAGCCAAGTTTCACGCTCCTTCACAAATTGAATAAGGTTCTCAAACATCTTCTGTTATGTTCTTTGAAGAACGAGATTTAGCTCCATCGAAGATTTGGCCAATAAACCACCCTTCCTGCATCAAAACAATCATAGGCCGCATTATACCAGAGATTATATATACATATTTGTTGGCAACGCCAAAGACGACGAGATTATTACCGTATGAGCATCGGAAGAGTTGTTTGAATTTTTTGCAGTTCCATAAAGCACTCGTTGCAGCATTCCCTCCTGTCATCAAGATTTCCTACTGGTTATAGATTTGTCGACGTGTAAAGTAAATACGACAAAGAGGAAAATTAAGTGAAAACGAGACACACCTTTGCTCTCGGTGCAGATCAACCCCGACAGAGGGAGGTGCTGAAATAGTTGCCTTAATTGTTGAACCAAAAACTGCCACAAACTTTAACAACATATCTAATGACACCTTTACATGTCTGCAAAGCAAGAATCGAGTTATAATGGCTCATAGACACAAAGTCTATAAATTTTTTACGATGCGGCCATTAATATGAGCTCGCGCATTAACTTAAAAACAGTTCCCACATTAACTCCCGCCGTGAAAAATTACCTTTCTGTCTTGCTATCCAGTAAACCTGTGAGCACAGGAAGTAAGGAAGAAAGTAAATCTAATGTAAGAATCTCCATCTTTTCCATAAGGATACTAATAACATCGGCTTGAACCTGCATATTCAATATGAAAACCATTAATTTCTAGTCAGAAAATAGAAACCACTAATATAGGACATAAACAAGTCAACAAATGGCAGTGGCACACGTCGACTTCAAGAGATACTCACGGATTGATCTGGCAGTTTTCTCAATGCATTGATAGCACCTTTGATATCATTGCGTTCCCAAAAATGCCGCACCACCTACAAGTACACATTACAATTACTAACCAGTAAGCAATGTTTAATTACAAAATGTTTTTCGGTTTGTCATTTTAATGACTAACTAAAATTACCTGTAATTTTGTCAAGCGTGAACGGAGATTACTTAATGTTGCATCATGAGTTTCCATCAGACCTTCAATTATTGCCATTTCATTTGAAGAGTTTGAATCCCTTTGAGAAACTTGAGGTTCAACTTTCTGAAATAAATTGTATAACAGAATAAACATGACTTAATTATAAGTACCCGAAAGCAACAATTTGTGTCTAATCTCTCACATTCTCTCATACTGATATTTCATTTAACTAAAACGTACAAGCTACACTGAAAGCTGTTGAAAATTTTTACCAGTATGTCTGAACGGGAGGATTCGTCGATGTTTGATATTGTGTTAGGAAGGGAGGGAATATTGTTTCTATCTTCATTGCGGAGAATTCTTTCTTTCCTCTCAGATACAATGGCGGAAGCTGCATTAGTTTGAACTTCATTGTGTAGAATTCTTTCTTTTCTCAGAAAAACGGTGGAGTGGGGTGCCTTAGTTTGAACTTCATTGCGGGAAATTCTCTTCCTCTCAAATACTGTGGAGGGAGGTGTATTAGTTTGAACTTCACTACGGGGAATTCTCTCTTTCCTCTCAAATACCGGAGAGGAGGATGCGTTGGTTTGAACTTCACTACGGGGAATTCTCTCTTTCCTCTCAAATACCGGAGAGGGGGATGCGTTGGTTTGAACTTCACTACGGGGAATTCTATCTTTCCTCTCAAATACGGTAGAGTAACATGCATCAGTTTGAGCTTCACTGCGGAGATTTCTTTCTTTCCTCTCAAGTACCTTAGAAGGGGATGCATTAGTTTGAACTTCACTGCGGGGAATTCTCTCTTTCCTCTCAAATACGGTAGTTTGAACTTCACTGCGGGGAAGTCTTTCTTTCCTCTCGAATACTGTAGTGGAGGATGCATCAGTTTGAACTACACTTCGAGGAATTTTTTCTTTCCTCTCAAATACCGAAGAGGGGGGTGCATTAGTTTGAACTTCATCGCTGGGAATTTTTTCTTTCCTCTCAAATACCGTAGAGGGGGATGCATTAGTTTGAACCTCATCGCGGGGAATTTTTTCTTTCCTCTCAAATACCGTAGAGGGGGATGCATTAGTTTGAACCTCATCGCGGGGAATTTTTTCTTTCCTCTCAAATACCGTAGAGGGGGGTGCATTAGTTTGAACTTCATCACGGGGAATTTTTTCTTTCCTCTCAAATACCGAGGGGGATCCATTTGTTAGACCATCACCGCGGGGAATTTTTTCTTTCCTGTCAAATATTGTGGCGGGGTATGCATTAGTTTGAACCTCATCGCGGGGAATTTTTTCTTTCCTCTCAAATACCTCAAATACCGTAGAAGGGGACTCATTAGTTTGATCTTCATCGCTGGGAATTATTTCTTTTCTCTCACATACCATGGAGGGAGTTGCACTAGTTTGATCTTCGTTGCAAGGAATTATTTCTTTCCTCTCAAACACCGTTGTAGGGTACGAATTAGTTTGATTTTCATTATGAATAATTCTCCCTGCTTCGCTTATTGTAGGGAGAGGTGGATTAATTTGATCCTCGTTGACTTGAACACTTTCTCTTCTTTCGAATCTCTCGACCAGAGAACGGGTCCTTCCTCTTACAACAGCAACTGCAATAATAGAATATTAAAATTTTCACTTTTCAGCGGCTCGAAACATTTCTAAACTACATATATTAAAAATGGCAAACCTCCATTGACATATTTAACCGGAGTAATTTCTTCGTTGCCTGTAGAGAACTCAACACCTGAAACGAATCCGAAAATTGCATAAGAGATTAAGAGAATAGGATAAAGAAATATAATATGTGATGACACGGAAAACTTACGTTTTGTCAGGTTAAAGAAATTGTATGGAGACACAGTTTTATTGGACTTGTCTGTGACATTCTTAATAGGATGTTTATCTTCACAAGATTCTTTGGCTTCATTCTGAGATCCAATACCACTTTGAAATTTAGGAATTTCCGCACTGTCTAATTTACTTCCGGTATCTGAAAACTTATCAACATCGAATCTGCCTGTGGAAGCTCTCCGGGCATGAGCTGGTTTAAGTAACATCCCGGGCTTTGTCTTTGAAAAAGTGATCATTTCTTTTACAGGTTTTGTCGAGTCCTTAGCATCAGGAATGTCTTGCGCTACAATGTTTTGCATAATGAGATTTTTTATAGGCGCTTGTTCATTTGATTTTATATGAACTTTTGTTGCGGGATTGTGCTTCGCCGTTTCCAATTCATACATTTCCTTGGATTCCTCTGTGAGGTCTACTTTTGTAGAATTGAAAGATGCTGATTTCGGTAAAGCAACGGGCTTCCCACCAGAAGCTATATATATAAAAAATAAAAAAATAAAAATAGCATTTTATTAGATTCACCGTAACTAATTAACACAGAACTTCAAATTTCAAAGAGAAACTGAGGAAAGACAAATTTGTGGCTTACAGTCGATATATATATTCTTTATCTCTTTCGACTCATCAGGAGACATGCTACGAAAACCAGAAGTTGGTCCTATATCAACCTCTACTTTTTCAAGTTTACTTCCCTTAAGAATATGTTTATGCTTTGTGCCTTCATCTTTCTTGAGAACCAAGTCATCCACGTACGGCTCAATAAGCTGACACAGAAACAATCTTCGTTACATATTAATATGGATGCCGAATATACAATCTAAATCTATAATTATAGCAGAAAGATTGTGTTTTAAGTTAAAAACGAAAAGCGAGAAGTGGTCTAAGTGATAGTGGGTCTTACCGATATATCTGCTACCCAAACCCCAACAGAGTTTCGGTAGTGTGAGCACCCCAAAAGTTTGCCGTCGTGAATGCAGATATCGTCGAGTGTTGTCCATCCCATATCAACCGTGTCATGACAAATAACAGGCTCCCATGAAAACACCTGCAACATATACGAGCTTTGCAAAATGACCCATCTTTATCTTTATTCTAATACATGTGATGCATTATTTATTCTATAGTATAAATATAATCAAAATTTCACAACAAATTTTTACCCTCAAACCATCTTCGTGTCCACTAAACAGTGTCCTTCCATCAGGATGAAAAGCTATCGAGCGTACTCCTGTGTCCTAAAAAGTAATAATATTTACTTCAGATAAGTTTCCTTCAAGCATAAGAAGAAAGATTCAGCCAGTTATAAATACCTCGCGTCTGGCAGATCCAATCAGTTCAAAGGTTTCTAAATCCCAGAATTTCACTGTTTTATCTGCTGAACCTGTAAAACAGTATATGAACTTCAATAACTGTTTTTCAATAACTTCATAGTTTGTATTTCAATAACTTAATAGTTATACATGTATACAAATTATGTTTGTAGAATTCTTGGAGATAGAGAATGCACATATATTGCAAAAGTAACAGTCAGATTGTCAAATTTTTACGCGATTTCAGTTGCGTTTATCCTCATGCTCTTGATTTTTCTATTAATATAAATTACAAATACATAGCGATTCCTATTCTAGGCAAGGTTTAGTTAAGGATTTGCTAATAAATTAGGATGTGAAAGATATATCCGACCTAGATGATGTTCGAGTTAGAATTAATGTAAGTGAACTCTAAACCTCGGAAAATTTAAACTTCATTAATTTGATCTGTTTGAATTTATATTTACTATTCTTGTCTAACTATATTAGGAAAATCTTTCAATACATAAGTTTTAACGCTACTTAATGACTTGAATTCTATATCGTATTCGAAAGTCACTAAATCACCTGTAGCCAGAAGAAACTCGAGCGGATGGAAATCTAAGGATGTAATGTGTCCGTCATGGAAATTGAAGTCATGCAAGAGCTTTCCAGCAGTTAGATCCCAAACCTGTAAATTGGCCATAAAGGTCACATATAGCTTATAGATACAAAAATTGTAACAAAAATAAAATCTATTGCAATGTGTACTACGACGAATCTCTAAATGTATGAACCATTTTACCTTCACAACATTATCGAATCCACCAGAAACTACCCATCGGCCATCCGGAGTGAATTTGATTGTATTGATGCCTTGGCTATGACCCTTGTATGTATGAATACATCCTTTTTTCCGATTATCCCAAATCTTTAGGTTGGTGTCCGTCGATCCAGACGCAAAAAACTCGCCGAACGGATGAAACTCAACAGATGTACAATTGGATCTATGCCCGGCAACAGTGCGAACCACTATACTTCAAGAACAGTGGCAAAAATATTAAATCATATTAACAAAATATTGAACTATACTTCAAGACCTAACTTACTCTTTGATTCTTCCAAATCCCAAAGTCTTATCACACCCGATGACGATCCAGCCAGAACCAACACTTCTCCCGAATCAAATGCAACCGATTCAACCGGACTAGTATGACCAGCCAGGCTCTGCATATAATTACAATAAGTCAGCATAGTTACGCCACACGCTCAAAATGCTCGAAAAACAAAGGCAGTAATAGCACTGACCGATACAGAGGTTGGTTTGCCAATAGTCCATAGATTGACCTTGTGGTCATCCCCTCCCGTTACGAATAGACGACACCCCTTCTTTCCGATTGTTAAACAATTGACATTGCTTGAATGAGCCACAAATTCCTCTAAAGTCGATTGGCTCAGGAAATCACATTGTCAACAAATTCACTCAAACAACTTACAAAATCAGATAAACATCAAAATCAAAGATTCAAGACCTTCAACAAATTGAAAATCACCAGAAATCCAGAAATCAAATGCAACAACACCATGAAAGCTCCCATTAACTTCTGTAACAATTTCATACTAAAATACAGATAACTAATCATCAAAAACAAATAAAAAAATAAACTTTTCACATCAACTTCTAAAATCAGAAAACCAAAAGGTCCAAAATAAAGAAACACCTAACCTAGATTTCATTAGAACCACCTAAATTTTTCATCTTTTCCAAAAAAAAAAAAAAAAGTTGAACCAGTTCCAGATAAACAATTTCTACAATTACAACACCTTTATTTATTCATAAAACAAATAAATAAAAATAAAGGATACGTATTTTGTAACCACGTTTTGCCATTTTTTGATGGGCACCTCCAAAACCAGCTTCTTGAGCTGAAAAGAAACAACTTTCTGAAAAAAAGAACCAATTGATGACTTGGGTCGACTTCAAAAATGACTCTTGCTGCTTCTGCTTCTACTTCTGCTTATGATTATTCCAAACGCACGATTCAAAAGCAGATTATTAGGTAGATGAAAAATGAAATCTTTTGCAGAAGTTAGGAATTGGGTTGTTTATGTGAGAGAGGGAAATGGTCTGAAAATAATATAAAAAGGGGAATAAATCAGATTCAACTCTAGGAACAACTATGATGAACTCAGAAAAAGAATAGATTTATTTCTCTTTCCTTTTTATTTTTCCAATGATAATTATTTAATTTTTTTTATGTTTTCTCTCTCACAAATAAATAAATAAATATACTACCTTTTTTCTCTGTGTTTTTCTTTTTATTTTTCTTTTTATTTATTTTATTTTTGAACATAAAATTATTTATATTTAGAGTTACCAAACGTGAAAAAAACAATTTGAAAGGTGAAGTGTGAATAAGGTGGAACCAAACATAGTTGTAATAAATGTCACTTTCAAACTAACGTTAAGAAAAGAATAACTTAGAAAAAATATTTATAATAAATCATATTTATGATTGTGTTTTAAAAGTACACCATTGATCTAGTAACTTATTTATGTAAACCAGTGCTTTTTACAAGTAAGAGGATCATGTGACATAGATCATGTTTTTTGGTAAAATTGTGATTATATTGTGAGTAATAAATTGTGATTATTATGATTTTCTTTCTAGAAATCCTAACTAATTAAGGTGTTTAACACTCAAGTGACATGACAAAAAAATTCATATATTTTAATTATTTAAATTTGACTGAATATATAAAAAAATTAATCAATGAAAAATGTTTTACAAGTGTATTACGAAATATGTTGTTATCGTTATTTTAAAGTTAATAATGTTGATGGGAAAATCATGCATGTTAATTCTGAAGATCATTTCAAAAAGTATAAGTGGGTAAGATTAGGTCTTAAGTTAACTAAAATATTTGCAAATTGATTTTCTTTAAATGTGATAAATAAAATAAAGGCTTAGTTGCAATTTTGATTTTTTGTTTTTATTTTTTTTTAGTTTCAATCTTTTTATTTTAAAATTCGGAATTTTATCTCTTCATTTTAAGTTTCTTTTTTAGTTTTAGTTCACCTATTTTAAAATTTATAATTTTGTTCATTTATTTTCATTTTTTTTACAGTTTTGGTTCTTTATTTTAAGTTTTGTTTTGGATCTTAATTCTCTTTTTAATTTGGAATAGAAGGGTCTAAAGTTTAAAAAAATAAAAATAAAGTGATCAAAATTTTAAAAAATAAAAATGGAGGGACAAAAGTTTCAAATTTTAAAATAGAAAAACCAAAACTCAAAAAAACTAAAAACAGAAAAACAAACATTCCAAATTTAATAATAAAAAAACAAAACTAAAAAAAATAAAAATAAAAGAAACAAAATTGCAATTAAGCCTAAAATAAAAAATACCATAGGACTAGAAAAAGCTTTACAATTTTACAATTGTTCCATTAATTTCTAAAAATTAGTATTTGTTTATGAGATTAATTGGAATACACTGTCAGTGTAAAACCACTTTACACTATCATCCAATTAGAATGAATCATTTTAACACATGAGAAGAGAAAAACATAGAAGAAGTAGTTATTAAAATAGTTTAATTATAATTTATTTATTTTTATTTTTAATTTCATAATTATGTGTCAAAATGATTCATTCTAATTGGATGTCAGTGTAAAATAATTTTACACCGACAGTGTATTCCAATTAATCTCTTTCTTTATATGCACAAGTGTTCTGGATTGGGCTAGCGTCTGCCCTGCTGTCGGGCAGGCCCAAGCCCAATGGTCAACGGAAGCCCAACAAGGCCAAAGCCACTTCCGTGTCGGGCACGTGCCAATCCTCTTGGACGTCGGGCACGTGAGGTAAAGACTGTCGGACAAAAGCATATGGCCTACGGACACATCTCTCCCCGACACCCACGTGCTCCTCCCCGAGAGGGCACGTTCTCTTGTAACTTCCCACTCCCGAAAGAAACGGTATGCCCTACTTCCGGAGATTTCGGGACCGTTACACCAGGGCGAAGACCATGTGCTAGTATTCACTACGCCACGTAAGCCCTGGCAGTTGCTTGGATTGGGCCTTGCCATCCAGCCAAATGCAAGTAACCGTTGGCCCCGCGCTGGGGGCTCTCTATAAATACCTTCTCACTTGAGAGGGTCAGGTTACACAATCTCATACACTCTAACCTTTTTTTGTACTTGCTTTTACTTCTGACCTTTGCCTTACTTGAGCGTCGGAGTACCTTGCAGGTGCACCCTCTCCCCCCCCCTCCCCCCCCCCCCCCCCCCGCCGTCTCACCATCACCGGAGCTGAGGATTCACGACGTTGCTGGCCACCGTTCTCCTGTCTGATCCAGGTACGATCAGTGGCGCCGTCTGTGGGAAGTCTTTGCTTCCCCGTTTTTCTCCTTCGATAAACTAAAGCATTCCTTCTCAACAACCATGGCCAGTGCATCTGGAACCAAAGCACCGGACGCCGTCACCGCACCATCCGAAAACGGCGACCATCGTGAAGAGAACGTTGTCGTCCCAGTCGAGGACTTCGACATCAGAGATGGGCAGATCGGCTCCCCATTCTCCGAGGACATAGC
This sequence comes from Lathyrus tuberosus, assembly GCA_022829125.1. Classification (NCBI taxonomy): domain Eukaryota; kingdom Viridiplantae; phylum Streptophyta; class Magnoliopsida; order Fabales; family Fabaceae; genus Lathyrus; species Lathyrus tuberosus. The sequence continues at coordinate 856,973 of JALAZF010000323.1, read as the reverse complement.
TGATGATATCGCCGAACAAGTGATTCCGCAGGTCGTGTACCAGCCTATTCCGCCACCGCCCGACGCAGATCCCAGTACGGTGGCCCTGTTCACCTTGGTCAACCAGACCAACCAGATGATCACACAGCAAAACATCCGGATAGAAGCTCTGGAGAGAGGTCGACCCCGACGTTCTTCCCCGCGAAGACACCGTCGTCCTCCCTCTCCCCATCAATCTCCCCGGAGAACTGCCCAGGCGGACTCCCGCAGTCCCTCCTCGCGACGCGAGGGTCGCGGGCCACGTTTGGAACGCCCTCAACCGGCAGTTGCCCAGAAACGCCACTGCTCACCTCCCCCGAAAGAGACGACCAAGAAAAAGAGCACAGACGCTGGCGAGAGACCCAGGGGCCAGCCCAGGAATCCTCCTCGTGGACAAGGATTTGGGCAAGACCGTCACTCCCCGTCCAGATCCCCTGTCCGAAGCGACGAAGACGATCCAAGAACTCCCCTGTCCAAGGAAATTATGGACACCCTGATACCTTCGGGCATGGAGAAGCCCCCACAGCTAGGGACCTATGACGGCACGGCTGGTCCTAACGACCATATTGAGAGCTTCGAAGCGATGCTCGACTTTAGGAAAGTTCGAGGAGCCATTAAGTGCAGGCTCTTCCCTATGACTCTCAGGAAAAGGGCCATGACATGGTACAAATGGCTTGCTCCAGAGTCCATCACTTCCTGGAAACAGTTCAAGCAGCGATTTTCCAGACATTTTACCGCTTCGCGCCAACATCTGAAGATGGTGGCGTCCCTCGAGGCCATCTTCCAGGGACGGAACGAATCTCTCCAAAATTATATCGAGAGGTTCAACCGAGAAGCTGTCGAGGTCCACGCGACCGATGAGATGAAGAAGTTCCTGATCGCGAAGGGATTGCGCCCTGGAACTGACTTCGCCTAGACCGTGGGCATTCATAAGCCCATAGACTTGGAAGATTTACTCGTTCGAGCTCAGTCTTACATCGAGTTCGAGGAGTCACAGGCCGCCCAGCTGGCCCTCGACTCGCGACGACGAGAAGGCTCCCGCAGCCACAGAGATGAAGGCTCTCCTCCACCTCGACGTGGAGGAGAGAGGAGGAGGGACAACCAACCCCGGGACTCCCGTGGTCCTGCTGGTATGTTCTCAGATTACACTCCACTCAACGCGACCCGCTCGCGAATATTCTCCGAATGCGCCAACTCGGAGTTTCAAAAAGGGAGCGTCCGTTTTCCCAAACCGACGGCTCCTAAACCAAACACTGACTGGTCCAAGTACTGCAGGTTCCACCGCAGCCACGGACACGTCACCGAAGATTGCATCCACCTCAAGGATGCAATCGAAATCTTGATCAAGGAGGGCCATCTGAAGAAGTACGCCCAAAAGAATGAACCCCCGCGAGCAGATAACCGGGACGCCTAGAGCGTTGAGGATACGACCCATCCAGACGGGGAGAACCGACTTCAGGTCACCCTCAACATTACTCGACCCGAGGATTTCTGCATTCCCGAGGGAACCGAGAATGCCGAGGCTGTCCGCAACCTTTGGAGAAGCTTCCCCGACGAAGACCTCATCGCTGCCCGTAGCACGTGGGAGAGCTTCCCCAAGACGATGGTTATATCGGGCGGGGGCCCCGAAAAGGTCTCCGTTGGATCAATAAAGAGGAAGTTTGACGAGTTGGAGTTGGCTACATCTGTGAAGACCACCACCCTCGACAAGGTGCAAGGGAGATCAAACCTAATCACCTTCTACCTCGAGGAGTTGCCCGGAAGAGCGCCAAATGCAACTATTCCCCTCCTGATTCGAGCGCAGATGGCCAACTTTGATGTCCGCAGGATCCTGGTCGACCAGGGCAGCTCGGTGGACATAATGTACGCTCACCTCTGCAGCATCCTCCAGCTCACCGAAAGACACTTAACCACGTATGTGGGCTCAGATTTGCAAAGGTTCAATGGCACCACCACCAGGCCATGGGGTTACGTCGAGATGATGGTCACTTTCGGGATCGACGACACTGCCCGACAGATCAAGACCCGCTTCCTGGTGGTCGACTGTCCGCCCCTTTATAACTGCATCTTGGGGAGGACCACCCTGGCCGAACTTACTACGGTGGCTTCAACGGTCCACCTAAAGATGAAGTACTACACCGCCAGAGGTCGTGTGGTCACCATGCACGGGGACATCGAGGCGGCCAGAAGATGCTTTGACGCTACCATCAAGGGTTTGAACATCATTGGTCCCAAGCCCAAGAACCAAGCAAAGATATCTTCGGACACAGAGCAGATGTCACTCCCGCCCATCAACGCGGTCGACCTTGACAGCAGGTTCCCCGGGGAACAGGATCCAGAAGAAGCCGTCGGTGATGACTTTCCAGCTGAAGGCAACGGGCAGCCTATCTACCCAACGCGCCCCGTCCCAGACGGAGACTTCGAGCTGGTGACCCTCGGAGACGACCCCGACCGAAGCGTGACGGTCTGTTCTGGACTCCCCGACCTGGCGAAGAAGCAGCTGGAGGCCTGCCTCCGCGAGAATTCTGACCTGTTCGCCTGGAGTGCCTCAGAAATGCCCGGACTCGACCCTAAGGTGGCTTGTCATCAACTGACTGTAGACCCGGCCGTTAGGGTCGTAGCTCAACGTAGGCGTAGGCAGTCTCAGGAGAAAGCGGAGGCTGCTGAAAAAGCTGTAAAAGACCTCCTAGAGGCAAATTTCATTTCGGAAGCCAAGTACACAACTTGGTTGTCCAACATTGTACTCGTTAAGAAAAATAATGGAAAATAAAGGATGTGTGTTGATTATACCGACCTTAACCGGGCATGCCCGAAAGATTCTTACCCTTTTCCTAACATTGACCAGCTGGTCGACAATTCTGCAGGTTTTAAGTTATTGTCCTTCATGGACGCTTACTCGGGGTACAACCAAATCCCCATGGACAAGGCCGACAAGCAGCATATTGCCTTCATGACCGAGTCGGACAATTACTATTACAACGTAATGCCCTTCGGCCTGAAGCACGTCGGCGCGACCTACCAGCGGATGATGAACAAAGTCTTCCGGGCAGAGATCGACGATATGCTCGAGGTCTACATGGACTACATAAACGTCAAGTCCACGGCGGAACTCGACCACGCGGCTCATCTCAAAAAGGTGTTCGACACAGCGAGGAGATGTCGTATGAGATTCAACCCCGACAAGTGCACCTTCGGCGTCCGGGCAGGCAAATTCCTTGGTTTCTACCTCACAGAGAGAGGAATTGAGGCAAACCCCAATAAGTGTAGGGCCTTCTCCGAGATACACACCCCGGACTCGAAGAAATCCATACAATCGCTGAACGGGATGCTAATTGCCCTCTCCCGCTTCGTCGCCAAGTCAGCCCAATACACACTTCCATTTTTCAAATTTCTTCACCAAAAGGCCACTTTTGAATGGTGCGAGGAGTGCGAGCAGGCGCTCCTCCATCTCAAACAGGTGCTGTCACAACCCCCGGTCCTCCATCTCAAACTGACGCTCTTCTTATATCTCGCCATCACGGAAGAGGCGGTCAGTGTTGTCCTTATCCGGGAAACTCCCGACGGGCAGAAACCGATTTACTTCACCAGTAAAGCCCTTCAGGGCCCCGAGATCAGGTATCAACAGATCGAAAAGGTCGCCTTGACCCTCGTCACCGCAGCTCGGAGACTTCGCCATTACTTCCTGGCCCACACATTCCTGGTAAGAACCGAGCAACCAATAAGGCAACTCCTCGGTCGGCCAGACATGGCGGGAAGAATGCTCAGGTGGTCGTTGGAACTCGCCGAGTTCAACGTCCAATACGAAGGAAGGAAAGCCTTGAAAGCTCAAGCGTTGGCCGACTTCGTGGCTGAAATGACCATCCCCGAACCTTCGACCAACGGAGCCCAAAGATGGATAATCTATGTCGACGGGGCGTCCAACTCGAAAGGAAGCGGGGTGGGCATCATCCTCGAGAACGAGGAAGGCATCCTAATCGAAGTCTCCCTCGAGTTATCCTTCCTGACGTCGAACAACCAGGAAGAATACGAGGCTTTCCTCACCGGGCTACGTTTGGCCGAGGACCTCGGGGCCAAGGAAGTCAAGATCTTTACTGATTCCCAACTCGTGGCCTCCCAGGTCCGAGGAGAGTACCAGGCCAAGAACGATTGCCTTATCGAATACTTAACCTTAGTAAAGGAAAAAATGAAGAGTTTCGTCTTCGCGGAGGTGACCCACATCCCGCGCGAGCACAACGCCCGGGCAGACATCCTGTCTAAACTGGCTAGCACGAAGAAGAAAGGAGGGAACAAGTTAGTCATCCAGGAAGTACTCTCTCATCCGAGCATCAACAAGCCCGCTCCAACGACAGATGTAAACGCTATCGGGGACGCCAATTATTGGATGACACTGGTATAAGAATACCTAATGACGGGCAAGCTCCCCGAAGATCCCAAGGAAGTGGGGATGGTCAAACGACGAGCGTGTTCATACACGATTGTCGAGGATAAATTATACCGTCGAGGATTTTCAATCCCCCTTCTCTGGTGCGTCGAAGAGAACAAGGTCCCCAGTATCCTCGAAGAGATTCACGAGGGCATCAACGCCCAACACCTTGGTGGATGATCTTTAGCTCGCAAAGCACTTCGGGCAGGGTATTACTGGCCCACTATGCAACACGACGCCAAGGAGCACGTTAAGAAGTGCGATAGATGCCAACGACACGGGGACATGCACCTCGCTCCCCTAATGAGCTCAAAACACTCTCATCCCCATGGCCATTTGCGTGGTGGGGAATGGACATCCTCGGGCCTTTCGTCGTGGGTTCATACCAGAATAAATACCTTATCGTCGGAGTGGACTATTTCACGAAGTGGATCGAGGCGTGTAACGAGTGATTTTGGACGTGGTTCTTAAGCATTGTCACTTTGGGAGGGTACTACAGGTCGATTCATTTTTTATCCTATTGGAGCTGATGAAGGAAGGGAAATAGATGTCTCCAACTAACCCTGCTTTGCAAACTGAGGTTAAATAGTCAAAATTGTTGGTTTAAAGATGCGATCAATATGGAGTGACTCTCTTAGGTTTATTTTGATTGAGTTTAGACTTTTGGTGGGGGATACGGACTCGAATGTTTTGATGGATATGTGAGGATTTGTGGCCAGAGGTTTTTGACGTGGTGTGCTCGCTAAGATTTTTCTTTCAATCTTATGCCTACGTATTCCCATTTACCGAAACAGGGAAATCAGAGCGATCGTAGTTCCTCCTATTCTATGGGAGGAAACGATGTTTTGGTGTCTTGTTCAAAGCCCAAGACATGAAGCTAAAGGTGGTTTGTATCTTGTTTAAAGCCCAAGATGTGAAGCTGAAGGGTCTATTTGTATCTTGTTCGAAGCCCAAGATGTGAAGCTAAAAGGGTGTTGACTTTAGAGAGAATTTGCCATCTCTAAAACTCAGAGAGAAATTAATTTTTGAATCAGTTAAATAAAATCACAAAATTCAAATATTTGAATTTTCAAAAAGGGCGCCAAGAACAAGGGCAAGAACACGCGCCACCCTCTGTTTCTGCAGATTTGCGTTTTCTATCCAATAACCTCACTAAATACTTGATTATATCATGCAATCTACATATCAATCTACTCGTTTCAACCTCACGATCATGTCTATGGTCTTTAATTTCATTTATTTTAAGCATGGAATAAGAAATCAAAGAGAAACCTCAAGAACCCTAAATTCTGCATGAAGGTTCAGAAATTCCATACACAATTCATACAAAGCAATTGATTGAGGGTAAACACTCTATGCATGATTATGAACATATGGCCAAATTATTGTGTAGCAAAAAATGCATGGATCATAGAGTTAGAAGAGCTCATGCTCACCTCTTGCAGCTGGTGATCGTGTTTTGGGTTAGGGGTGTTACAACTAGGTTCCAATGATCTGGATATCTTCCCTAGGTGCCATGGAGTGTGTCTGGATGCTTGGAGTGGATTGATTTGATCTGGAACTTGAGATGGTACCCCAACTGCAAATCTGTCAAAGGCTTGAGCAATTGGCTGGTGATTTTGTGATTTTGGTGTTCCAGATGTTATGTGAGTGTTTGGATCACTTCTATATGATGTTTATGAGGTGTGTGTGTGATTGGTTTAGTTGGAATTGCTCTCAAACTCAAAACCCGATGGTGACTTGCCTTAGAAGGTAAAATTGGAAGTGAGAAGGTGATTTTGAGGAAAGCATCTGTTTGATGGCTTTGGTGTACTCAAACTGAGCATAAATGAGCTCTATTTATAGTAGAGCAAGTTTGTTTTGCAAGCAATAGTGAATGGCAACTGCAGCAGAGGTTTGACCAATGTTGGCAAATGAGAATCCAAGTCTCCTCTAGCCATTGACTAGAGGTTAGAGCACAGAGCTGTGGTTCCTTAGTTGTTGGATCATTCTTGACTGAATTCAGTTGCAAATGTGTCAGTCCATGCCACCTTGGTGCATCCATTAAATGCTCCAATCCAAAATTGGAGTCTTGTCCCTCTTTTAGGGATTTCTAGGTTTGGCATGCTATTTTTGGTTCCAAAGACTTGGGAGGCTTGGGATCAGAGTTGGTTCCTCCTTGGTCCCCCTTTGAGGTGTTCAGATGGATAGAGTTGCTTGCCCCTTGCAAAATTTGACCAAATCGAGCAAAACTCCAAAATCTGCCTTGCCTTGGCAGTTTTCAGCAAGGCATGTTGTCGTGGTCATATCTCATGGCTCAAGTTGAGTTTGGTGATGTTCTTGGCCATTTTGGAAAGCCCTCATATGATACAATAACTGTTTGGTCATAATTGGTTTTGATACTTTTTGGATCCAAGTGAAAAATGTCCCTACATTTGGAAAAAAGTGAAGGCAGATTTTAACTTAGTGAAAATTTCACTGTGTTGGAAAAAGTGGTATTTCATGTTTTCAGCCATTTTGATCATTCCATAACTCAAAATCCATAATGAATTGGAATGAGGTGTAGTTGAAGCTTTTGTAGAGGGCCATGAGATCTAAAAATCCAGCTTTGGATGGGAAAAAATGGCTTTGTGGTTTAGGAGTTATGATCCTCCAAAGTTGGTACCCTAGCCACTTTATTCCATAACTTAGAAAATTTTCTAAGTTTTTATGGTTACCCCTTTTACAAGTTATCCCACTTTTCTTGATTTTTCTTGATGAATGATGATTCAAATCACACAGTAACATCATTTTAGGGTTAAAAATCCATTTTTATGAAAAAAAACTCAAAAAGTCAAAGTTGACTTTTGTGCACAGTTGACTTTTTGTCAAATGAATTCCAAACTGTGCGATCCTCTATGAAATCAAGTCCTTGACCTAAATCAAACTTGATGGATTGATTTCATAGGTGTTATAGGGTGTATTGAATCATGTCCTAGGGTTTGGGAGCACGTCCTGGTCAAAAGTCAAAGGTACAGTTGACTTTTCTCGCGAAACCCTAACTGTGGTTCAGATGAAATTGAAACTTGTTGCTCAAGCTTCTTGGATTAATCCATTGTTGTAAATGGATCAATGTAGTGTGTTAGAGACCCTCAAATCCTCCCTTGAGGTCTTGGCTCATGGTTTGTCCCAAAAGTCAACTTAGGGGTGAATTAGGTCAAGAAACCCTAATTTCTGATTTTTGATGTATGCATCCCCTGAGGCTAAATTGAATTGATGATTGGGTTTATGAGGTCCCTTAGAGCATCATAGGTTATGCTTTGAAGCATTGGCTCATGCCCAGAGGAAAATTTCCATCTGGAGGCCCTGGTCGACCAAAACCCTAATTTGGTGACACTGGCGATCTTGAGGCTTAATCCACTTAGAAGGGAGCAGCCTTGTGCTTGATCCTTGAAGTGGGAGTCCTTTTGATCCATTGTGGATGTTAGAGAGGCTAGACAAGTTGCAGATCATGTCATTTCTTGATTGATCCTTTGTCTAAGAGCTCTGAGAGGGCTTGAAACCCTAATTCTGATGGTAGTGGATGCTCACCCATCTTTGGGGAGACTAATGGTTCATCCATAGTGTGATGATAATTTACACAATGATGGGAAATATTAGTGGTTAAAATTTGGGGTATGACAAGGCGGAAGCCTTGGCCAAGATCACGACCTTCAACATACTCAGTTTCTACAAGAGGAACATCCTCGCTCGGTTCGACATTCCCCAAGCAATCGTCACCGACAACGGGACACGGTTCACTAACAAGAACTTCCAAGACTTCATCGCCAAACTAGGCACGAAGCAGCACTTCACGTCGGTCGAGCACCCACAAACAAACGGGCAAGCCGAAGCAGAAAATAGGGTGATCATTCGAGGATTGAAACGTCGGCTCGGCGAGGCCAAACAAAGCTGGGTCGAAGAACTCCACAGTATCCTCTGGGCCTACCGAACAACCCCACATTCCACAACCAGGGAGACTCCCTTTTGCCTGACCTATGGAACGGAAGCAGTGATCCCCGTGGAGGTCAGGGAACCCTCGAGGAGGACAGAAGCTCCCCTCGAAGAGGGGGCAAACAACGAGGCCCTAAGGGAAGAACTCAACTTCGTCGAAGAGACAAGAACGGGGGCCTCCCTACAGGAAGCCTCACTCAAACAAAAAATTACTTTACGCTATAACAGCAAAGTTATTAAGCGTGATTTTCAAGTAGGCACCCTCGTCCTACGAAGGAACCAGAAAGATTCGCGGGAAGGTAAACTCGCCGCGAACTGGGAGGGCCCGTACCGCGTCCGCGGAAAGACGGGGACAGGAGCCTACTTCCTCGAAAATCTACACGGGGAGGAACTTGCTCGACCCTGGAATGCTGAGAAACTCAAGTAATACTACAGTTAGACACTGCCCGCGACACCCCAATGTCGCGATCATGGGGGCGCACTAAGGTACAAGCGCGACACCCCTCTTAAACGCAATGATCAAGGTCGCGTTGTATGTGCGCGAAGACCATTGATCCGACAAGGACACCTCAATCGAGCCCCATCGTCGTCGTACCATGTAGGCAGAACACCCAGCTCGTGAAGGGAAGTTTACGCCGCGAGGTTAAGACTTCTAACGAGCTTTTAGCCCTGTTGAAGGGCGGAATACACCTCCGACCACCCGATCAGTTCCCTACACGGTCGAGGATCATCGAAGTTGAACAACTCCCAAAATCAACACATTACTTAGACAAAATAAGTAAAATAAACAAAACAAGTAAACATCACACACATATAAACGCAGCGTTCAAAATATAAATCCGGGCAAAAAGCCCATTGTACAAATATTACAAATATTCCAAAAGCCATTGGCACGCAGGCCGGGCAAACAAAAGAAACAAAACGAAATGGCTTGCAGGCCAAACAAAACAAGAAAACAGAACCTATTCTGCGGCCGTTCCCTCTGGCTGCTCATGCCCGGTCGCGTCCCCGTCAACCTCTTCCTCTTCCACCGGCCGCACGATTCGACCATCAACCATGTCATAGTCAGAGTGGGCTCCCTCCATAATGAGGTCAGGGTTGAGGATCTGAAGCTGCTGCACAGTATTCTCGAAGCCTATCTCAGCAGCCACAAGGTTGTCCTGCTCAGTTTCTCAGAGTTTAGCAATCAATGCTGCCCGCGACGTCAACAATCTATCTTCCTCGGTTTCTTCCTCGGCGGGGCGAGCAACATCTTCCAATTCAGTGACCTTCTCCAAGAGGTTTTTCCTTCCCTCCTCGACTTTTCTCAACTTCTCCTCTAGCTGTTTCAGGTTTTCGGCCTGCTGCTTCTGGTGCTTGGCCTGAGCTCAGTTATGTTCTTTGCACTCAGTCAGCTCCTTGTTCACTTTTGTCACCTCGGCAACAACGGACTGGAATCTCTCTTGCAGTCTGGTCAACTCGGCTGCTGGACAAGTCTTTTCGGTTAAGATTAAAGTCGTCGAACAAACTCGCATAATGGCGGACAAGTCCTCAAGCAGGGCTTTCCTCCTCGAAGCTTGAGGAGCACCCAGGACGGCCTGGACTTCGGCAGCAGGGATACCTGGAGAGTTGGCACCCGAGAAGAAGTGGGGCCTCGAATGACAAGGAGGAAGTATGAACTTCTCAGAGGGAGGACTGTTCTCAACCGTCAGATCGACGTCCACCTGCTCGTCTGTGCGCTGCCGTTTCGGAGACCCTTGGCTACTGGGAGAATGACTCCCTTGGGGAGAGGTCGAAGAATCAATGGGCACTGAAGTCGTGGCAGGATGCTGTGCTCGGAGCTGTTCGACTCGACCCTTTTTCGAAGCTCGGTTGTTTTTTAGTTTCTTGAGACGCTCCTCAGCACTCGACATCTTACCTGCACAGAAAACAAAGAGGTCAGTAATTTGAAAAGTATGACGAAGGGAAAAGTAGGTCGGGGAGGCCACCCCACGTAACAGCTTGAGAGCCTCCTCGTCAGAAAACGTCTCGAGGAGAGCCCTAGTGTTAATCAGTCGACGTTTCGTTAAGACCTCCCCGTCGTCGCCCAGAAGGAAGTCCCCGTTCGGCGTCACGAACTTGGCTTTGTTAAACCCACTGACGAACTTGAGTATGGCCTTGTGAGCCAAGCGATCCCCTTCACAGAGTTTACCAGGGCTGACAATGTAGCTGTTTGTTCCCTTCTTGAAGTGTTCTTCAATCCAGAATAACGGGAACCTGGGCACAAGTGCCTCCTCTCGCCGCCCATCTACTTCTTCGACGACCCGATGGTACACTGAATTTATGGCCTCAAGTGTGACCGGCCTCACAAGGTAATACCGGTACTTGAAATCTCGCACAGAGTCCATATAAGTGTGAAATAGGTTGCTCACCTACTTGAAGGACACCCAGCCGTGCTTACCGTCGACTGCCTGCCGTTGAAGATGGAAAATGCAGAAAAATAGGGGCACGGTCGCCCCGACCTTCAGGTATTTGCACACGAGCTCGAAAGCCCTGATGAAAGCGAGAGAGTTGGGGTAGAGCTGAGAAGGGGCCAAACGCAGCCAGACAAACACTGACTGTTGGAAATCCGTGAAGGGCAAACGCCACCCCACCTCGTCGAACATGAACTCGTATACGGGAAACCGCATCCCGCTGTATGCCGAGCATATTCGATGATGTGGCATCGGCCTGAACACGTTCCACGTCTTCGTAGAACCCACTAGACGGTGCTCGACGGTGCAAAATATGTCAGCCTCGTCCCCGTCGACAAACTGGGAGATCATGTTTACAGCCTCCTCACAGGCCCAATCATCGGACGACTTCTCCCCGACGCTGGTTGTCTCTGCCATAGGTGAGTCGGGCTCGTCGTAAGTATCTAAAGATCCCTCGACCACTTGCAATACGTCCATTTACCTGAAAAACAGAAGGAAATGGTGAATTCGATGACCCATGTCAAATCCACCCCTCCAACGTTGATCAAGTGAAAGGGCGAGGAAGGAAAGTCGGGAAATGCGAACCCGCGACCATCCTCAGGTCCGCGGGGAGCGGCGTTGGGCGGGACCCCGAGATATTCAACCCACGTCCCCGTGACATTCTTTGTTTCCCCGGGGATTTCATCATTTATCCCTGGGAGATTCAACAAAAGAACTGAGAGATGTTCATCTCACGACCCCGGGACATTCTTCACGTCCTTGTAGATTTCATCGTCTCTCCCCGTGAGATTCAACGAATAAACTATGAAATTCCACCATTTTCGCCGGATATTTCATGATTTCCATGGGAACTTCATCAGTTCAACATAGATTCAACCTACAAATGCAAACAAAAGAGGAAAAAAAGGGAGAAACTTACTTCAAATGTACTTTCGGTAGGGTTCCGGTGCGACTGTCGGCGGCGACAAACGGTGGTTGAAGAGAGAATGAAAGAAGGAAAAGTCTGAGCAAAGGGGGAGCGAAAATGTAAATGAAACGAGATGGGCCCTATTTATAAGGTTCTCAAGAGCCTCGAGGGCTCCTAGGCAATCGATTACGCTACCCTAGCGTAGCTGCCCTAGGTAATGATGAGATACGACACATGGCACACGCTCTCCCACGCATGTCTCTTCATTCCCCAACACGCATCCTTCTGTTCTCCTCGGTTTAAACTTCTCGTATCCACACAACGTCGCCAAACCTCGGCCAGACTAGCGCGAGCAAGTTGACTTATTTCTGCCCGGTTGACCAACCGCTCCTCGTTCAAAATCCCTTCCTCGACGGGGATACTTCCTTGACATGGTAATGATCCCTAAATTATTACTCTGACACCTCAGAGCAACGACTTTGGGGGCTCCTCTTCTGGACTGGGCCATCGCCTGCTCTGCTGTCGGGCAGGCCCAAGCCCAATGGCCAGCGGAAGCCCAACAAGGCCAAAGCCACTTCTATGTAGGGCACGTGCCAGTCCTCTTGGACGTCGGGCACGCGAGGTAAAGACTGTCGGACATAAGCATATGGCCTACGGACACATCTCTCCCTGACACCCACGTGCTCCTCCCCGAGAGGGTACATTCTCTTGTAACTTCCCACTCTCGAAAGAAACGGTCTGCCCTACTTCCGGAGATTTCGGGACCGTTACACCATGTCGCTCCCGGGATTTTCATCCAAGTACAAACGCGAAAGTGGCACCGAAACAGAGTCGCCAGCAATGTTTATTTATCCCAAGAGAGGGAAAGGAAACACCGCATAAACCTGAAGGAAAGGATAGATCATGGTCTTGCGACCAAGAGAACTGGGTTCGGGAGTCGGTTACGCGAGAGGAAGGTATTAGCACCCCCTCACGTCCATCGTACCCGATGGGATCCACGCTTGCTTGTCTCGATCAAAGGGTGTAGGAAAAAGACACTGAAAAAGAGAACTGCTGGAAAGAAAGAGAAACAAATGTAGGGAAAATAAAAAAGTGCTCGCATGGGCCCTACCCCACTGCCTACGTATCTCATCGGGAGCATGAGAATCAGAGCGACGTAGTTCCCCTCACTAGGGATGGATTGTTTGTGTTTTTTAGAGAACGGCTTACGTTCTAGCTCAGGTGTTGCAGGCTCGCTGGTCCGAGTGCGTTACCATCTTGCAAGAGAACGAGTAGAAGCGCGTTCGTGCGTTGAGAATGAATGAGATGAGAAAAGAATTCCCGAAGGAACGACGTTATCGTTTGTTTTTGTCTTTTAGGAGGAAGTGTTTTGGATTTGCTTGCATATGATAGTGTATTTAAATCTTAGTCATTGGAATGTGTACATTCTCACATTCCAAGATGGAATGGGTAAGAAAGCACACTAAGAGTGAAGAAGACCCCCACACTTAGTTCCAATTGTCAAGGTTCAAACACACTAGCATACTTGTGTTTATTAAGTGTTTTTGTTGATTAAGAAATGAAGAAATGTTTTTTTATTTGTTCCTTCAACAAGTATTGCATTTAAGTCCCTCATACAAGATCAAATGTTTAACACATTGACCCAAGATGGGCTATATGCTATACATTCTAAGATTATAAGAGAAGACCCCTTATAACCTTTTCTTTATATGAAGGGCCTAAATGCAATAAATGCCTACCTTTATTAGATGTTTTGAGTTTCCTTTAAGAGATGAGAAGAGAGACTCAAGAGAGGAGAAAAGGCAAAACCTATGTGGACTAAGACTCAATCCTAATTGAAGATTAAAGGGAGTGATCCTAGAGGTTTGTGAGGTTTCAACCTAAAGTCTAAAGAAAGAAAGAATTAAACAATTCACTTCTAAAGTAGAAGATGAATTGTAATTCAAAAAGGGAAAGTAATGAGTTATTAAAAGAAAGCACATAAGTGCTTAACAAAACATAAAATGGAATTGTAAAAGAGAAAGGATAGAAGTTGAATGTGGATTCTTTATCCACACTCAAATGAAACTTACCAAAGCCCCTACATGGTTAGTAAACATATGTACAAGTATAGGAAGCAAGGAAACATTTAATGCACCATAAAACTCAAAAGAATTAGATGAGAAATCAAATCCTAATGTCACAACCAGAATGTACATCATATGGAAAACAAATGATTATTATCAAGCAAGTCCAAGTGAACAAGCAACAAACATCATCAATGGCATTAGAACATGTTACCACAAGAAAAGGAAGATGAAAGATGAAAAAGAATGATAAAACATGCATAAATGGAACATGTAATCTAAGGATCAGAATTGAAATGAAGTAAAAATGACTCACCAACATCTCACAAGTATTTATGAAGTAAACATCAAGACATTTAAGAAGTGATAGAAGAAGTAGAATTGAAATGGAAGTTCAAAAGAGAACACAAGTACAAACACAACATGTTAAAGGTGCACAAAGTTTAAATAAAAATCAACATGCAAGGATGACATGCAATATGTACCAATGACCTATAATGTCAAGTGAATAGTTCACAAAGTAGGCAAATGATCATGCAAGTATGTACAAAAGAAATCATGTAAACATGCACAAAGATCACAAGGATGTGACATGTTGTAATGCTTCAAATGAAATGTCTTAAACAAAAATCAAATGAGTTCATGAAAATTATTCAAACATGGTATTGAGGTACACAAAACAGAAATGAATCACTTATCAAAGTATCATGTAAAAATTCAAGGCAAAATGATGTCAAACAATGCACTTAGGTCAAGTATGCACATCATACAAAGTAGCACAAAAATGAACACCAAACATGCCATAAACTGGCCTAAAAAATCAAATAAAAATCATTTAACATACCTCAAGATGATAATGACTCAATGCAAAAAGAAGAGCATCAAAACAATTTTTAATGATTGAGAACAAAATTAAACAAAATCATGTACCACATTAAGAATGCATACAAAAGAAAATCAAAGAAAAATATAGAACAGGGGTAAAAAAGTCATAAAATCAAGAAATAAAATCATGAAAAATTTTCTAAATGTTTTAAGAAGACTCATGAATTTTTGTGGAATTTTATAACGCCATTTGGTATTTTTTAAAAATTAAAAAGAAAACGTGTAGCAAAAATAAAAAAAATAAAATGCAATGCAAAATCAATGGGGGTGCATGCCTAGTAAAAATGAGTTCAAAAATCATTGGGCCTTTAGAAATGGAGGTGTGGATAGCAAAATAGTCTAGGTCCATTAAGCACGCATAACACAATAACTACCATGCTCCTCAGTCAACACAAGTCAAAGCAACTACAACCATCAGATTAGGTCAAGTCAACACAAAGGTCAAAGTAAACAAAATCAATGATCACGCGTGGAGGAACACAACAACTAACATGCACTGCACCATAAAACGTTTAAATGAGAATCAGAAAAAAAACACGTGAGGAGCACATTCTTTTTAATGCGTTGTCACGTTTTGGAGCATTGGATCATGAAAAATGGACGGACAGGATTAAAACGCACATAAACCCTAACAATTACAGTCACCGGCCGGAGGTGACTTCCGATCACCTTCTCCGGCCAATAGCCACCACCTGCAACTCTCACTCTTCACCAAAATGCACAAATCCTATACCAAAATGAAGCTAAGCTAACGCAGATCATGAATTCAGTGACACAATATACAAACAGTTCATGACATGAGAGAACCGAACCAAGGAAGATTTGCCCTAACATTTGGTCTATGCCTCTAAAGGCCTATCAACTAGCCAGGCAAGTTCTTGAGCTTATAAGAAGCTGCAAGAACCTGAAAACAAACTCACATCAAGTCTATAATGGATGAAACTCGTACCTGAATATTGGAGATTTGGAAATACTCTTCAGAAAACCAGAGATCTTAGCTTCTTCTTCAACCTTGGAGCTTCACGAACTTAGCAAAATAAATGCTATACAACCAATGGTCTTGAGAGCAGAGAGATTCAATGTTGAACAATGCTTGCAAAATCTTGAGGACTGTGTAGAAAGGCTTCAATTCAATGCCATTGATGATGATGAAGATGAAGTAGATGAAGGAAAGATGGTGAAGCTCGTGTGAAATCAGAGGGAAAGTAGAGAGAATGTGAGGGAGAGTTTGAAGTGTTTTGAAGTGAAAAATGAGAGAAATGAAGCTGAATGAAAATGTGAAGTGAGATTTTGTTTTATAGTAGGCTTTAACCACGGTTAAACTGAGTGAGGTTAACTGAGTTAAAGTGGTTATGCTGAGTCCACCCTAACTAACTGAGCCAAGTTAGTTAGGGCGAGTTATCCATGGCTGTGATATGGTGGAGAAGGTGTATGACAGTTGTGGTGGAGATCAATGGAATGAGCTAATTCATGTGTGCTGCAGCAAATAAACTTGTTCTATAAGTTTCCATTGCTTTTCCTTTTTCATGAGCATGGGTAACACGTGGTATAGTAAATAGGAAATATGTTTGGCTAAATGAAGCAATGTTAGGATGGTGAGCAATGCACGGGCAAGCTAAGACAACAACAATAACATTCCTTTGGTTTTTTTTGTTTTATATGACAGTTGAGCATAATGGAGATAGGGTTGTTTGAGGATGAATTACTCTCTACTCCATGGGTGGTTTAGTGTGTTTTTGGATTCAATTGAAAGAGGGAATATAATGCAACAAGTTTGGTTTGAGATTGGAGTTGATATGAAGTGTGTAAGAGGTTGGAAAATAGCCTTGAACATCAAGGTTTGGAATTGTGTGGTGGGCGTAGGAATCAGGTCATGGCATGGCAAGTGACATGCATGGAAGTTCAGCCTAATCAACCTATCTTGAGACCAAAATTTCCCCTTTATAAATTGATCAAATGGGATTTTGTCCAACATGAAAATTGAAGGTGACATTGCAATGAACAACTTTCATGTTGAAAACTTTTCCATTTGAGGCCTTTAATTATGAGAAAAATGAGTGGACATTTGGCTCACCAACTGTTTGAGAAAATGACTGCGCGCGTGCCCTGAAAATCTTGGTCATGACCTAGTTTTGGACCTACTTTGCTCAAACTTTGATCAATCATATCTCACTCAATTTTTATCCCATGGAGATGTTCCACATATGGATGTGAAGCTTAAAACAAGATCTTTTGTTGTGGCCGAGTGGAATTTTCATTTGGTGCTTCAATTTTAAATGGCCTTGGTTCAAACTCTGATGCAAAATGGCCAAAACTTGCTATTTTTAGTAACCCTTCCTCTTCAAAAAATGGCAACTTTCCACCTCTTGATTTTTTCATGATTCCTTTGGAGTTTCTTGACCAAATTTTGTACATTGGACATATATAACATGAATTTCATGATTTTGGGCTCAAAAAGCCAAGAGTTGACTTTTTCCTCTGATTATTTGACTTGGCCCCAAATTTCCTGATTTTTGATCTTTCTTCCAATTGAACCACCTCCAAAACCAATTGAGGGGCAATTCTCCATACACATACACTTAAGAACATGTAGAATACCATGACATCAAGTTTTGTCCAAAAAATCAAAGATTCCATGATTTAATGGGAAACCCTAGTTTTGGTGCCCACCTCCTAGGAGAAAAATGTGCAGTCTTCAATTTCAAATTCCTCAGAGTATGTTGTGTACCTTCTTAAAGGATGATGATATATGCCACTTGAGGATGATTTTGGATCAATGAGCTATCTCTTTTGAGGGTTTTCCTTCAGTTTTTGAACCTCTTACATAATGAAAGATGTAGTGCTTCAATCTCCTATTGAATCTCACCTTCTTGAGGTTGTGGAAGATCAATTGGGATAATATGAGACATGAGAGACCTCTTGGCTTGCCTTGAGCCAACTTGATTGACCTTTTGTGCTCTGAATGATCTCTTGATTGTCCATCTCCCACCTGATCACATGCCCTGATGGTAAGAAGGATGCCATGCTTCATTTTTCTATGTTAAATGCAATGCAATGCTAATGAGATGGATATGATATGATAAATGATAATGCCATGCTATGATGCCAAAAGGGGAGAGCAAATTTTGGGGTATTACAGCTGCCCCTATTCAAGCGCTGTAGACCTGAATGCCTGAAAGCAAATGCTTTCGGACTTTCAAGGTATATAGTGATTGAATACCAAATATAACCAAAAATTTGCTCTGGATGATGAAGAAGAAAAGGGATATAAACCCAACGAGACTGCTGGATTGAATCTTCGATGAAACGTCGGAGAGATCTGTCTTTTGAACGACGCCAGACGACTACTGGCTTGCCACGCTGCTGGTGGACTTTAATAATGTCTTTTATGCAACTCCAGACGACTACTGGCCTGCCACACTACTGGTGGACTTTGATAACGTCTTTTGAATGACGCCAGACGACTACTGGCTTGCCACGCTGCTGGTGGACTTTAATAATGTCTTTTATGCAATTCCAGACGACTACTGGGCTGCCACGCTACTGGTGGACTTTAGAAATGTCTTTTTGAACGACGCCAGACGACTACTGGCCTGCCACGCTACTGGTGGACTTTGCAGCTTCGTGCCACCCGAAGATGGACTTTTGCCAATCCACTGTTGGACTTTTGGAATATGCCACCCTTAGATGGACCTTTCGCCAATCCATTGTTGGACTTTTGCCACCCGAAGACGGACTTTTGCCAATCCACTGTTGGACTTTTAGCTGCTTTGCCACCCGAAGATGGACTTTTGCCAATCCACTGTTGGACTTTTGCCACCCGAAGACGGACTTTTGCCAATCCACTGATGGACTTTTGCCACCCGAAGACGGACTTTTGCCAATCCACTGTTGGACTTTTGCAATATTCCAATAACGGATTACACTCTGCATCCGTGTCAGACATCTCTGCCGACTTTACTGAGGAACAATGATCAATGACTTGACTTTAGAGGTTCCTGAGAGGATAGTATCTCTGTTGGAGAATAAATGAACAATCCGTCTGCTTCGAATTGTCAAATTCGCCAAAAATAAATTGGACTTGAAGAATAATAAATCTACCAGGAATCACTTCATCTGCTGGGGGAATGAATTCTGGTCACAGTGATTCCGCTGGGGATGAGAATTTCTTTGCATGGCGTCTTGCTAAGGAAGAAAAGTCATAAAAAAACTCTGCTTGGGGATCTATCCAATCCAAGACCCTTTGTAGGGGTTATCCACCTTTTGACCCGGCTGGGGAAAGACTGTGCCATCCTTGTTGAGGAATAGATTCTGCCGATCTTATAAACCTCTGCGGGGAGAACAACAACTCAGCTGGGGAGTATTGCTGACAAGATTCGATGCTGACCTCTGTGGGGGATCATTACCAGAGACACAAACTTGCTGGGGACCAGGGCTACTTTGCCAGGGATATGCGAATCCTGGTTAGAACATTCCCCTGCAACTTTCTAGGAAAGAGTCCTTAGAGATCTGTTGGGGAAACCCAAAGCAAATCCACAGTAGTCTGCTGAAGAATATGACTGTCAAGCTTAGGATAAGTACCACAATGCCCCATGTTAGGCGAGCTTCCCTTTAGACAATTTCGTTAGGGATGACGAGTTTATAACAAACTCTGCTGGAGGAAACTGCTTTAAAACGTCTCGTGCTGGGGAATGCCTTTTGAGAGGATTTTACAGAAGACCAACTGTCCTCAAACTCTACTGGGGATGATCAACACTTCATGATGGGGAAACAAACATGCCCCATGCTTGGACAAACCAACAATTTGTCCCCGAAGAAGATGTCATAAGAGGATTTTACAGAAGATTTAGCCTCTTCAAACTCCTGCGACTTCGCTGGGGATAATGACCATCAGTTTCGGTGTCGACGAGACCACTCTTTTGGGGAACCTGTGACCGTTATCGACACAGAAAAGCTTGTAGCTGTTGGAAGTACTGTATGAGAGAATCGACTTAATAAGATACAACGGTACCCAGTTGAACTTAATTCAATGATATCGAACCGTTATGAACGACCGTCGACCGAGCGATGAACGCAGACCTCCTCACCCGTAATTGCCCCAGTCTTTTGCGTGGGGTAATTTATTGCTGGTCTTGTGCTTAACATCATCTGCACCTACTACCTGCAACAAAAGAATATGCCCACATGCCCCGAATATTGCGTGGCTAGAATCCACCATCCGGGAATATTCAACATTCAAAGTAATTTCAAATGTTTTTTTTTTCGCATGTTATTGCAAGGCCGCCATGTTTTCAAATGCAATGTTTTATCAAAATTAGGACGTTTTTGCAAACAAAGCAATAAAACAAAAATAGGAGGCTTTTTATTAAAATTCAATTTATTGACTGAGAGCCCAGAATAGGCAATTACATCCGGAAGCAATCCCTGGAAAGAGGTGATCGCTGAAAATTGAGAAAAGAAACTATCCTAATGGCAATGTGAAAACGGAATTCCACTGAGTTTCCATTCTGTTATGACCAGTATGTCTTCAAAACTCTCCGACCTTGCCTTCTGAGGACTGATCAGTCCGATTCCTATCTTTCAGAATGTCAGTTGTTCAAACGGTAATGGGTACAGATAACTCAGACCGTAGTCATTCGCTTAAATCCCTCTTTTGTGTGGACCGCCCTTTCAGGTTTTCGATCCACCAGGATACCCTTTTTTGCCTAAGTTGCCCTTTCGGGTTTTCAACTTACCGGGTGTACAATTTTCTTTTCAATTATATCCCTAATTTTTGCCCGAACCTTATTCTGTTTTTGGTTCGCCGGGATGCCCTTTTTTGCCTGGATTTTTTTTATTTTTATTATCCAGCGGGTCTATTCATGCGGAGTATTTTTTGACTACGTCCGAGTTGACAGGGGATGAAAAGTCTTCGCCATCCATGGTTGTAAGCAATAAAGCTCCGCCCGAAAAGACCTTTTTAACCACGAATGGACCTTCATAGTTAGGAGTCCATTTGCCCCTGTGATCTGTATTGGGAGGAAGGATCCTTTTGAGTACCACATCTCCGACTTTGTAAACCCGAGGACGCACCTTTTGGTCAAATGCCTGCTTCATTCTGCGCTGATATAGTTGCCCATGGCATACAGCCGCCAATCGCTTTTCCTCAATAAGGCTCAACTGATCAAATCTGGCTCGTACCCATTCAGCCTCATCTAGCTTAACATCCATCATGACTCTGAGGGACGGAATCTCTACTTCAACTGGTAGTACTGCCTCCATACCATATACAAGTGAGAATGGGGTCGCCCCAGTGGACGTGCGTACCGACGTTCGATACCCATGCAAAGCAAATGGTAACATCTCATGCCAATCTTTGTACGTGACAACCATCTTCTGCACAATCTTCTTGATATTTTTGTTGGCCGCTTCGACCGCGCCATTCATCTTTAGGCGGTACGGAGAAGAATTGTGATGTTCGATTTTGAAGTCCCGGCATAACTCAGCCATCATCTTATTATTCAAATTAGAACCATTATCAGTAATGATTCTTTCGGGAACTCCATATCGGCAAATGATATCCCGTTTTAAGAAACGAGCGACCACTTGTTTTGTAACATTGGCATAGGATGCGGCTTCAACCCATTTGGTGAAGTAATCAATGGCCACCAAGATGAAACGATGACCATTGGAAGCTGTAGGCTCAATCTTTCCGATCATATCAATGCCCCACATGGCAAACGGCCAAGGCGACGACATGATACTCAACGGATTTGGAGGCACATGCACCTTATCTGCATAGATCTGGCATTTATGGAATTTGCGGGCATATTTGCAACAATCTGACTCCATAGTCAACCAATAATATCCCGATCTTAACAACTTTTTAGCCATTGCATGCCCTCCGGCATGGGTACCGAAAGAGCCTTCGTGCACTTCAATCATCAACAAGTCTGCTTCATGTCTATCCACACATCTAAGCAGGACCGTGTCAAAATTTCTTTTATACAGCACGCCATCTTTGTTCAAGAAGAAACTACCAGCTAGCCTTCTCAACGTCTTCCTGTCTTTGGACGATGCCCCGGACGGGTACTCTTGACTTTTCAAGAAACACTTAATGTCATGAAACCATGGCTTGTCATCAGACGTTGCATCGACCGCAAACACAAATGCTGGTCTGTCAAGGCGGGATACCTCAATCTTAGGTACATGGTTCCATCCTTGCACTTTGATCATGGAAGACAAAGTGGCCAAGGCATCAGCGAACCTATTCTCATCTCGAGGAATATGGTACAGTTTCACTGTTGTGAAAAACGTCAGCAATCTCCTTGTATAATCTCTATACGGCACTAGATTTGCTTGGTGCGTGTACCAACTCCCTTTCACTTGATTGATTACCAAAGCTGAATCACCGAATATATCAAGGGTTTTAATCCGTAGATTAACCGCCTCCTCGATCCCCATTATACAAGCTTCGTACTCTGCTTCATTGTTGGTGCATTCGAAAGTTATTCGGGCAATGAAAGGCATATGAACACCTTCCGGCGTGATAAGAACTGCTCCAACTCCGCACCCATTCATATTGACAGCCCCATCAAACATCAGACTCCATTTGGATTCAGGGTCTGGCCCCTCCTCCGGAAGTGGTTCCTCGCAGTCTTTAACTTTGAGAAACATGATGTCCTCATCAGGGAAGTCAAATTTCATGGGTTGGTAATCATCAATCGGCTGTTGCGCAAGATAGTCGGACAAGATACTTCCTTTGATGGCCTTTTGTGAAGTGTACTGAATGTCATACTCTGTCAAGACCATTTGCCACCGTGCAACTCTGCCTGTCAATGCTGGTTTCTCGAAAATGTACTTGATAGGATCCATTTTTGAAATCAACAAGGTTGTGTGCCTAACCATATATTGCCTCAACCGCTTAGCGGCCCATGCAAGCGCACAGCATGTCTTTTCAAGCATTGAGTATCGGGACTCACAATCATTGAACTTTTTGCTCAGGTAGTAAATAGCATGCTCCTTCCTACCTGTCTCGTCATGTTGACCGAGAACACAACCCATGGAACCTTCAAGCACTGTCAGATACATTATCAGCGGTCTCCCTTCAACTGGAGGCATTAGAATCGGAGGTTCCTGCAAGTATTCTTTTATCTTATCGAATGCCAATTGGCAATCGTCATTCCACCTGACCGTTTGATCTTTCCTTAACAATTTAAATATTGGCTCACACGTGGCTGTTAGGTGAGATATGAACCCTGCAATGTAGTTCAATCTACCCAAGAAACCACGAACCTCTTTTTCTGTTCTCGGTTCAGGCATTTCTTGTATTGCTTTCACCTTGGCAAGATCAACCTCGATTCCTCTTTCGCTCACAATGAAACCCAGTAACTTTCCAGAACGCACCCCAAACGTGCACTTGTTTGGATTTAATCTCAGACGGAACTTTCTCAACCTTTCAAACAGCTTTTTCAGGTTAATCAGATGTTCCTCTTCTGTTCTCGACTTGGCAATCATATCATCTACATAACATTCGATCTCCTTATGAATCAAGTCATGAAACAATGTCACCATCGCCCGCTGGTACGTTGCCCCTGCGTTTTTCAACCCAAAAGGCATTACTTTATAACAATATGTACCCCACGGAGTAATGAACGTGGTCTTCTCCATATCTTCAGGTGCCATCTTGATCTGGTTGTACCCGGAGAAACCGTCCATAAATGAGAACACTGAAAACTGAGCTGTATTATCGACCAGCACATCAATATGAGGTAGTGGAAAATCATCTTTCGGGCTAGCTTTATTAAGATCTCGATAATCCACACACATTCTCACTTTTCCATCTTTCTTCGGTACTGGCACGATGTTGGCTACCCACGGGGGATATTTTGTCACAGCAAGAAAACTAGCATCCCACTGCTTCTGGACTTCCTCCTTGATCTTTAAAGCCATGTCGGGGTGAGTCCGACGAAGTTTCTGCTTGACTGGCGGTCATTCTTCTCTTAATGGCAGCCTGTGCACGACAATATCCGTATCCAACCCCGGCATGTCTTGATACGACCAGGCGAAGATGTCAACATACTCGCGCAACATTTCCGTCAAAGTTTGCTTCACATCTGCTTGCAAGCTGGCACCAATCCTGATCTCTTTCTTGGCGTCCTTGGTACCAATATTGATGATTTCTACAGTCTCCTGATGAGGCTGGATGACCCTTTCCTCTTGTTTCAACAATCTGGCCAGTTCTTCAGGGAGTTCACAATCTTTCTCATCCCCTTCTTCGGCTTGATAAATCGGATTGTTAAAGTCATACATAGTCATATCAAAATCGTTACCAGTAGTATCCGGAGGATCAAGTCTGCATGAACGGGTTCATGCCTTACTTTAGAATTTTATTTTTAAGCAAAACAAAAGAAAATGAAACATTGCCATTTTATTTTTTTGTGCAAAAATAAAAACTGAAAGACAGAGAACAAAATTTGATTGCAAAACGTCCTTTATTAATGATTAAACATTGCAAATGCAACCATGGTGGCCCTACAAATGAATCTATACGCCTTGGGCAGAGCGCAAGATTTTGACATGCATTATGGTTAGAAAAAACAAAGAAAAATTACTCTGTCTGAAGAGTAACCCGGATGACTTCTTCAACGGACCAGTTCTGCACTTGTTGTCCCGGAGTATGAGGGCGTACCCAGTTGTCCAGGTCACAATTACTGTCAACACTATCCTCTGTGGCTGCACAAGACTGGTCCGTGTAAATAATTCCCCCACTATTGAAAGTAATGGGTCCCCTGCTCCCCGCATCTGAAGTTGTAGAGGGATGATAACCAATACCAAATTTGTCTTCCTTCATTGGGGTCTCTATCAACCTGCCCCAACCTTGGGCGTTGCCCGCCCTGACGACTTCGACAGCTTGTTTGTAAGATGAAATGGAGGTACCGGCCCCAACTGGTACAGAAGAAGACTCAGGTGCATCGTCAATATTGACTGCTTCAAATGATTGGCACAACATCTCATGAATTTCCCCATCCATTTCAATGTAATTGAACGTGGACAAGTGACTCACAAAGATGTCTTCTTCCCCACACACCGTCACAACCTGCCCTTCAAACTCATACTTCAGCTTTTGATGTAGAGTAGAAGTAACAGCCCCGGCTCCGTGAATCCAAGGGCGCACCAATAGGCAGCTATATGCAGGTTGTATGTCCATTACATGGAACGTGGATTTGAATACCTGTGGTCCAATTTGTACGGGCAATTCCACCTCACCAAACACAGATCGTCTAGTTCCATCGAATGCTCTAACCACCAATTCACTAGGCCTTAAGATCAACCCATCAACTTCCAGCTTCATTAATGCCTTCTTGGGCAAGACATTGAGTGATGAACCAGTGTCTACCAGTACATGAGATAACACTGCGCCCTTACACTCCATCGTGATATGCAAAGCCTTATTATGGTTTCTTCCTTCAACAGTCAAATCTTTACTTGTAAAGCCCAAGCCATGGCTAACATTAACATTGGAGATTACGCCCTCGAGCTGATTAACAGTAATTTCTTGTGGCACGTATGCACTCTTCAACACTTTCAACAACGCCTGCCGATGCGCATCAGAGCACATCAATAGTGACAAGATTGAAATCTTTGAAGGGGTCTGATTCAGTTGGTCCACAATCTTATAATCGCTTTTCTTGATTATCTTCATAAATTCTTCCATTTCCTTATCAAAAGTAATCTTTGTCTCTGCTTCAGGTGTAGGCGCATTTTCAACCACCTGTTTACCTCTAGCCTTTGCTGCGGCTTCTGCCTCTTTATCACTTCTCAAGGTTTGGGGAGCGAACAACCTTCCACTCCTTGTAAAGCCCCCTACACCCCCTACGTTATCAATATTTGGGCTGACTGACGACTCAACTTCCTGCTTTTTACCTTCGTAATATACATCTGCCCCATAGTGCCATGGGATAGCCTTCGTAGACGTGAACGAAATTGGTCCTGGCACCGTGATAGTGACAGGACTGGGCCTTTCTGGCGCCACACTCGCCACGGGAACTGTATTGATCGGCATTTGAATCTCAGCGGGGGTGTAATAGATGGTCACGGTTGATATCTCATCAGTGTCCTTCACGACTCGGTCGAACTGTAGACATCCTTCATCGATCAGATTCTGTAAACCCACCTTCAACTTATTACAGCCATTCTCCTGATTCATACACTCGAAACAATCTTGATTGCAGCCCGGGAACACCTGTCCCTTCAATAAACGATCTTTTACAACCAACAAAGAAGTTTTCACTTGATGAACGTCTAACACCAAATTCAATCTCCTCCCATCTTCAATAGCGTACACATTTACTGCACTATGATCAGGCATGGGATGCTGAGTAATATTAGGAGCGGGAGAGAAATTGATGGCTTTAGCATCAATCAAATCTTGTACTTTATGATGGAAAGCCCAGCATTTTTCAATGGAGTGCCCCTGAGCACCTGAGTGGAACTCACAACGAGCATTAGCATCGAAGTTAGGTGGCAGGTTTCCAGCAACCGGAGCTTTCATAGTACGGAGTTCTACCAACTTTAACTCGAGTAGCCGGGGCAACAGCGCGGCATAAGTCATAGGGAGAGGATCCATCTTACGATCCCTCTGCCTAGACCTTTGCTGAAAAAAAGGTTGTTGCTGTTGAACTTGTTGTTGGGGTTGTTGTTTCTGAATAGACGGTGTGGGGATTGTTACAGCATTTACCTGATAATAAGCTTGAGAACGCCCTCTGCCTCGTCCTCTAAACACAGCATTCGTATCACCTTCTCTTCTTTTCTGGTTACTAGCAAATGGTTTCTTCGTCCCCGAAGAGCCAGCCCCACTCACATCCTGGATCTTTCCAAGCTTTAACAGACTTTCTATTCTTTCTCCCACAATCACAATATCAGCAAATCCAGTTGACGGACAAGCAGCTAATCTATCAAGATAGGCCCCTTGCAAGGTGCCCATGAACATATCTGCCATTTCTCTGTCTGACAAGGGAGGTTGAACCTGGGCAGCCATTTCCCTCCACCTCTGTGCATATTCTTTGAACTCTCCTTGGCATTTTGTGACAACCCCTGCAATTGAGTGCGGTTGGGCGCCATGTCAATATTATACTGGTATTGCTTCAGGAACGCTTCTGCCAGATCTTTCCAATTCTTCACAGCAGCTCTATTCAACTTCATATACCAGGTCAAGGACGCCCCAGCCAGACTGTCTTGAAAATAGTGCATCCATAGCTTCTCGTCATCCGTATGGGCTGAAATCTTCCCAAAATAAGCTTGAAGATGCGTTTGGGGACACGCATTGCCGTGATACTTATCAAAAGTAGGAAGTTTGAATTTAGGGGGAATTCTGACTCCTGAGACCAGCCCCAAGCTGGTAACATCAATACCCATAGAGTTCTTGCATTTTATGGCCCTGATCTTTTCTGCTAACTCATCATACCTTCGATCACCTTGATTACCCACATCAGCATCCAGCAGAGTAAATTGGTCTTCCAGAGTATCTTCAAGAGTAACACCAGCATGCCTACCATTTCCATTACCCCGATTGTTACCACCAGGAGGAGGGTTGCCACCGGGAGGAGGGATGCCATGTCCCTGTGAATTGTCATGCTGATCACCTTCGGGCCCATTGTCTAGACGCTCGACCAGAAGCCTCAATCTCTCCTGATTTTGCGCCATGCCAGTCATGAGGGTCATGAACTGGTCCATACGCGCCCTCATTTCGGCCAAATCACTTTGCACTTGATCCATGATTCTTACTTGATTTCTTCGCGTCGAATATCGGTGAATATGACTCTCCGCTATACTGCCTGAAACCAAATAAAGGTTAGAGTCCCTGCAACGAGTACCTGAAAAGCAAGTACCATAAATGCAGAATGTTATGCAATGCCATGCAATGTTATGTTTATCACTTCCAAAGTGCTTTACACCCTGATTCCAATCCAAACCACGGAAATCTGAAGACCAGAAATCGTGATATAAAGAGACGTGTAGTGGTCATGTGCTTGTGTGCAACTATCTGATAAGGAATAATTCTGAATAAAACTGCTCATACTCATTCAACGAAGTATTCAAGTATATTTAAGAAAGGTTCAACCGCAAATGCGATACAAGGAAAAATGGATCCATCAACAAGCCTGATGGTAACCATTAATAACAAAAAATAAAGAAAAGAACATCAATCTGACAATTCCACATCCTTCAGCCTGTCACTTGAGTATTTGATCTCCTCAAAAAGTATACGGGTACGCTGGTGATTCGACTTTTCAATCATTTCTTTGATCAAGACATCCCTTTTCTCAAGAGCTTCAGTTAAAGAACCCATATGCAGCATAAGAGCTTCGTC
This sequence comes from Lathyrus tuberosus, assembly GCA_022829125.1. NCBI lineage: Eukaryota > Viridiplantae > Streptophyta > Magnoliopsida > Fabales > Fabaceae > Lathyrus > Lathyrus tuberosus. The sequence continues at coordinate 828,940 of JALAZF010000323.1, read as the reverse complement.
ATCATGCACTCCTTTGTGTCTCTTTACGCCAGCTTGCGTCTTGAGTATCTCTCTTTCTATCATGGCTTCCTCAAGCTCTTTCTTGGTATTCTTCAGCTGGCTTCTAGCTTCTTCTAACTGTTCTTGACTTTTACCGAGACTTTCCCGATACTTTCTCCTCTGCTCATGTGCCTTTTTAAGCTCCTCGTCTTTAGTCTTCGACTGATCCTTTAACTCGGCATTTTCAATTCTGACTTCATCCCAAGCTTGACGAAGTTGAGCTAATGAATCCTTGCTTCGGGCTAAAGCCTGTTTTGTAATCTTGTGAGCCTGACTAGTGTCATCTGCTCCCAAAGTAAGTTTCCGAAAGTACCGAGCTCTGTCATCAAAATCTTCCTCTTTGTCAGCCAAGGTTTTTTCCGCTTTCAATGCCCTCCTTTCCAACTCCTTGTTGTCAGCTAGAGCTTTCTGAAGACATCTGCTCATTCCAGAATTCTCTATCTGCAGCTCTCTGACCATTTTCTTCCACTTCTCGCATTCTTCAATAGCCACCATGGTGGGTTGTTCTGGCTGTACTGAACATAAAAGGGGTCCCCTTGAAAAGGGTAAAAGCAATTCCTTTACTTTCGTCTCAATCCACCTGTCATATTTAGGATAAGATCTACAATCTCCTTTTCCAAAAACTGCTTTTCCAATTTTGTGCTTATCTTTCCAAGCATTCACTACTTCTACCACCTTCGCATCTTTAGTTCCTGTAAAAAATAAAGATTCTTCCACATCTTGCTCTGTAGGAGGATCCCTGGAAGCATACCCAAACTGTCGGATGGCCAAAACTGGATTATAATTGATCCCTCCTTTTCTGCCAATCAAAGGCACATTTGGAAAATTTCCGCATCTTGTGACAAGCTCTGTTCTCAATAACCGGTGGTCAAACCATACAATGTTATCAGCAGTTAAACTCATCAATCGTTTAGACCATTTCGCCACATCTTTGGTTTCCACAAAGGCACCTGTCTGAGGCAAATGTTTGAAAAACCAATGACTCAGCAGTGGAGTACAACAACTAACAGATCCTCCCCTCCTTTTCTCATTCTTGTAATGCACGGAATGATAAAAATCTCCTAACAAAGTAGGGACTGGATTTTTAAGGACGAAAACTCTCGTTGCTTGCATATCCACAAAGTCTTGCTGATTGGGAAAGAAAACTAGGCCATATATGCAGAGAGCCAGAATGGAATTGTAAACCGTCCAATTTTTAGCACTTGCAGCCTCTTGGGCTTGTCCAGACAGAAATTCTAAATGAAATCCGCTAACTCCATTTTTACTGCTCACACCACTCTTTATCACTGCCTGATCCATTTGTAAAGCAGCAGCAATTTCTTTTACGCTGGGAGAACTACCAGAGAAGAATGGTATTGCCGACGTGATCGGAATTCCCAAAATAAATGAGAATTCTTCCAGTGTTGGCATCAAAATGTAATCTGAAAAAAGAAAGCACCTCAACGAAGGCTCGTAGAACTGCAGCAGAGTGTGCAAAGCATCATGTTCATACTTGGTGATTGTACGGACCATCCCAACCAAATTCCCGTAGCTCTTCTGAAACCTATCAAGAATACCCGGACCAGCCATATCTATAACTTTGAGCAATGAATCCAAAACAGGATCTGGAAACTTGTAAGACACATTGTTCTTTCTTTCGGCAACGATCTCCGTTGAACCCATGGATTGGAATCAGAAATGTATTATGCACCTGAAAATGACAAACATAACTGTTATGATATGATAATGCAATGCAAAAGGGCATGTGATCAGGTAATCAAGTGTCGGTGTCTGTATTGAACAGTGTGCACTGTGTCTCTGTACTGAATCTGGCAATATCTGAGATGAACACTTAAATCACTGTCATAGGATACAATGTCTGAAACCATCATAGAATCACAAGTAAGGTAGGTAGGAGGCTGGGTTTCCTGCAAACCTGTAAACATCCCGCCCATACTCACATGTGGTTCTTAGAAAATAAGGCTTGTCAGCTTCGGAGGTTTGAGAAGCCATAACACATTCAGCCCGTAGGATACAATGCTATGCCAATCAAAGAGGTCGTCCACTGACTCCCCTTAGAAAATAAAAGTCATCCTATGCAAGTTCCAAAGTGGGCCCTCAGGTGCGAATGGGTTTGCCACAGAATGTGGTCTGCCATTGTCACCGCTAAAGAGGGATGTTTCCACTAAGGTCCTCATGATCGGTCACTAGAGTCGACAGCTCTCTAGATCTACATCCTGGAATACGCAAGATGCGCATGCCACGACGTGTCCCAAGATAGCCTCGTCTAGCTGTGAATTTCGTGAACACCCAACGTACTCCAAACGGCACGTAGGTCCCACTACTCTCCACTCTAATTCTAAGTGTATCCTCAAGCCTGTGTAATGGGCTTATCTCTCAGAAATCCCATCCCGCCAAACAGAAAACAGCACAGTCCAGCATAGCATGATATATCATATGGAATAAAATGGTAAAATGCAGTAAATGCAGTAATATACAGTAATATACAGTAAATAACTATACAGTAAAATGGTAAATACAGCACAACAATAAACACCCAATGCAAGAAACACAGACAAGCGTTAGGATTAACTCGCTTAGGATGAACCAACAATAGGTCAACCGATTCCCCAGCAGAGTCGCCAGCTGTCGCTCCCGGGATTTTCATCCAAGTACAAACGCGAAAGTGGCACCGAAACAGAGTCGCCAGCAATGTGTATTTATCCCAAGAGAGGGAAAGGAAACACCGCATAAACCTGAAGGAAAGGATAGATCATGGTCTTGCGACCAAGAGAACTGGGTTCGGGAGTCGGTTACGCGAGAGGAAGGTATTAGCACCCCCTCACGTCCATCGTACCCGATGGGATCCACGCTTGCTTGTCTCGATCAAAGGGTGTAGGAAAAAGACACTGAAAAAGAGAACTGCTGGAAAGAAAGAGAAACAAATGTAGGGAAAATAAAAAAGTGCTCGCATGGGCCCTACCCCACTGCCTACGTATCTCATCGGGAGCATGAGAATCAGAGCGACGTAGTTCCCCTCACTAGGGATGGATTGTTTGTGTTTTTTAGAGAACGACTTACGTTCTAGCTCAGGTGTTGCAGGCTCGCTGGTCCGAGTGCGTTACCATCTTGCAAGAGAACGAGTAGAAGCGCGTTCGTGCGTTGAGAATGAATGAGATGAGAAAAGAATTCCCGAAGGAACGACGTTATCGTTTGTTTTTGTCTTTTAGGAGGAAGTGTTTTGGATTTGCTTGTATATGATAGTGTATTTAAATCTTAGTCATTGGAATGTGTACATTCTCACATTCCAAGATGGAATGGGTAAGAAAGCACACTAAGAGTGAAGAAGACCCCCACACTTAGTTCCAATTGTCAAGGTTCAAACACACTAGCATACTTGTGTTTATTAAGTGTTTTTGTTGATTAAGAAATGAAGAAATGTTTTTTTATTTGTTCCTTCAACAAGTATTGCATTTAAGTCCCTCATACAAGATCAAATGTTTAACACATTGACCCAAGATGGGCTATATGCTATACATTCTAAGATTATAAGAGAAGACCCCTTATAACCTTTTCTTTATATGAAGGGCCTAAATGCAATAAATGCCTACCTTTATTAGATGTTTTGAGTTTCCTTTAAGAGATGAGAAGAGAGACTCAAGAGAGGAGAAAAGGCAAAACCTATGTGGACTAAGACTCAATCCTAATTGAAGATTAAAGGGAGTGATCCTAGAGGTTTGTGAGGTTTCAACCTAAAGTCTAAAGAAAGAAAGAATTAAACAATTCACTTCTAAAGTAGAAGATGAATTGTAATTCAAAAAGGGAAAGTAATGAGTTATTAAAAGAAAGCACATAAGTGCTTAACAAAACATAAAATGGAATTGTAAAAGAGAAAGGATAGAAGTTGAATGTGGATTCTTTATCCACACTCAAATGAAACTTACCAAAGCCCCTACATGGTTAGTAAACATATGTACAAGTATAGGAAGCAAGGAAACATTTAATGCACCATAAAACTCAAAAGAATTAGATGAGAAATCAAATCCTAATGTCACAACCAGAATGTACATCATATGGAAAACAAATGATTATTATCAAGCAAGTCCAAGTGAACAAGCAACAAACATCATCAATGGCATTAGAACATGTTACCACAAGAAAAGGAAGATGAAAGATGAAAAAGAATGATAAAACATGCATAAATGGAACATGTAATCTAAGGATCAGAATTGAAATGAAGTAAAAATGACTCACCAACATCTCACAAGTATTTATGAAGTAAACATCAAGACATTTAAGAAGTGATAGAAGAAGTAGAATTGAAATGGAAGTTCAAAAGAGAACACAAGTACAAACACAACATGTTAAAGGTGCACAAAGTTTAAATAAAAATCAACATGCAAGGATGACATGCAATATGTACCAATGACCTATAATGTCAAGTGAATAGTTCACAAAGTAGGCAAATGATCATGCAAGTATGTACAAAAGAAATCATGTAAACATGCACAAAGATCACAAGGATGTGACATGTTGTAATGCTTCAAATGAAATGTCTTAAACAAAAATCAAATGAGTTCATGAAAATTATTCAAACATGGTATTGAGGTACACAAAACAGAAATGAATCACTTATCAAAGTATCATGTAAAAATTCAAGGCAAAATGATGTCAAACAATGCACTTAGGTCAAGTATGCACATCATACAAAGTAGCACAAAAATGAACACCAAACATGCCATAAACTGGCCTAAAAAATCAAATAAAAATCATTTAACATACCTCAAGATGATAATGACTCAATGCAAAAAGAAGAGCATCAAAACAATTTTTAATGATTGAGAACAAAATTAAACAAAATCATGTACCACATTAAGAATGCATACAAAAGAAAATCAAAGAAAAATATAGAACAGGGGTAAAAAAGTCATAAAATCAAGAAATAAAATCATGAAAAATTTTCTAAATGTTTTAAGAAGACTCATGAATTTTTGTGGAATTTTATAACGCCATTTGGTATTTTTTAAAAATTAAAAAGAAAACGTGTAGCAAAAATAAAAAAAATAAAATGCAATGCAAAATCAATGGGGGTGCATGCCTAGTAAAAATGAGTTCAAAAATCATTGGGCCTTTAGAAATGGAGGTGTGGATAGCAAAATAGTCTAGGTCCATTAAGCACGCATAACACAATAACTACCATGCTCCTCAGTCAACACAAGTCAAAGCAACTACAACCATCAGATTAGGTCAAGTCAACACAAAGGTCAAAGTAAACAAAATCAATGATCACGCGTGGAGGAACACAACAACTAACATGCACTGCACCATAAAACGTTTAAATGAGAATCAGAAAAAAAACACGTGAGGAGCACATTCTTTTTAATGCGTTGTCACGTTTTGGAGCATTGGATCATGAAAAATGGACGGACAGGATTAAAACGCACATAAACCCTAACAATTACAGTCACCGGCCGGAGGTGACTTCCGATCACCTTCTCCGGCCAATAGCCACCACCTGCAACTCTCACTCTTCACCAAAATGCACAAATCCTATACCAAAATGAAGCTAAGCTAACGCAGATCATGAATTCAGTGACACAATATACAAACAGTTCATGACATGAGAGAACCGAACCAAGGAAGATTTGCCCTAACATTTGGTCTATGCCTCTAAAGGCCTATCAACTAGCCAGGCAAGTTCTTGAGCTTATAAGAAGCTGCAAGAACCTGAAAACAAACTCACATCAAGTCTATAATGGATGAAACTCGTACCTGAATATTGGAGATTTGGAAATACTCTTCAGAAAACCAGAGATCTTAGCTTCTTCTTCAACCTTGGAGCTTCACGAACTTAGCAAAATAAATGCTATACAACCAATGGTCTTGAGAGCAGAGAGATTCAATGTTGAACAATGCTTGCAAAATCTTGAGGACTGTGTAGAAAGGCTTCAATTCAATGCCATTGATGATGATGAAGATGAAGTAGATGAAGGAAAGATGGTGAAGCTCGTGTGAAATCAGAGGGAAAGTAGAGAGAATGTGAGGGAGAGTTTGAAGTGTTTTGAAGTGAAAAATGAGAGAAATGAAGCTGAATGAAAATGTGAAGTGAGATTTTGTTTTATAGTAGGCTTTAACCACGGTTAAACTGAGTGAGGTTAACTGAGTTAAAGTGGTTATGCTGAGTCCACCCTAACTAAATGAGCCAAGTTAGTTAGGGCGAGTTATCCATGGCTGTGATATGGTGGAGAAGGTGTATGACAGTTGTGGTGGAGATCAATGGAATGAGCTAATTCATGTGTGCTGCAGCAAACAAACTTGTTCTATAAGTTTCTATTCCTTTTCCTTTTTCATGAGCATGGGTAGCACGTGGTATAGTAAATAGGAAATATGTTTGGCTAAATGAAGCAATGTTGGGATGGTGAGCAATGCACGGGCAAGCTAAGACAACAACAATAACATTCCTTTGGTTTTTTTTGTTTTATATGACAGTTGAGCATAATGGAGATAGGGTTGTTTGAGGATGAATTACTCTCTACTCCATGGGTGGTTTAGTGTGTTTTTGGATTCAATTGAAAGAGGGAATATAATGCAACAAGTTTGGTTTGAGATTGGAGTTGATATGAAGTGTGTAAGAGGTTGGAAAATAGCCTTGAACAGCAAGGTTTGGAATTGTGTGGTGGGCGTAAGAATCAGGTCATGGCATGGCAAGTGACATGCATGGAAGTTCAGCCTAATCAACCTATCTTGAGACCAAAATTTCCCCTTTATAAATTGATCAAATGGGATTTTGTCCAACATGAAAATTGAAGGTGACATTGCAATGAACAACTTTCATGTTGAAAACTTTTCCATTTGAGGCCTTTAATTATGAGAAAAATGAGTGGACATTTGGCTCACCAACTGTTTGAGAAAATGACTGCGCGCGTGCCCTGAAAATCTTGGTCATGACCTAGTTTTGGACCTACTTTGCTCAAACTTTGATCAATCATATCTCACTCAATTTTTATCCCATGGAGATGTTCCACATATGGATGTGAAGCTTAAAACAAGATCTTTTGTTGTGGCCGAGTGGAATTTTCATTTGGTGCTTCAATTTTAAATGGCCTTGGTTCAAACTCTGATGCAAAATGGCCAAAACTTGCTATTTTTAGTAACCCTTCCTCTTCCAAAAATGGCAACTTTCCACCTCTTGATTTTTTCATGATTCCTTTGGAGTTTCTTGACCAAATTTTGTACATTGGACATATATAACATGAATTTCATGATTTTGGGCTCAAAAAGTCAAGAGTTGACTTTTTCCTCTGATTATTTGACTTGGCCCCAAATTTCCTGATTTTTGATCTTTCTTCCAATTGAACCACCTCCAAAACCAATTGAGGGGCAATTCTCCATACACATACACTTAAGAACATGTAGAATACCATGACATCAAGTTTTGTCCAAAAAATCAAAGATTCCATGATTTAATGGGAAACCCTAGTTTTGGTGCCCACCTCCTAGGAGAAAAATGTGCAGTCTTCAATTTCAAATTCCTCAGAGTATGTTGTGTACCTTCTTAAAGGATGATGATATATGCCACTTGAGGATGATTTTGGATCAATGAGCTATCTCTTTTGAGGGTTTTCCTTCAGTTTTTGAACCTCTTACATAATGAAAGATGTAGTGCTTCAATCTCCTATTGAATCTCACCTTCTTGAGGTTGTGGAAGATCAATTGGGATAGTATGAGACATGAGAGACCTCTTGGCTTGCCTTGAGCCAACTTGATTGACCTTTTGTGCTCTGAATGATCTCTTGATTGTCCATCTCCCACCTGATCACATGCCCTGATGGTAAGAAGGATGCCATGCTTCATTTTTCTATGTTAAATGCAATACAATGCTAATGAGATGGATATGATATGATAAATGATAATGCCATGCTATGATGCCAAAAGGGGAGAGCAAATTTTGGGGTATTACACACCAGGGCGAAGACCACGTGCTGGTCTTCACTACACCACTTAAGCCCTGACAGTTGCTTGGATTAGGCCTTACCATCTAGCCCAATGCAAGTAACTGTTGGCCCCGCGCTGAAGGCTCTCTATAAATACCCTCTCACTTGAGAGGGTCAGGTTACACAATCTCATACACTCTAACCTTTTTCTGTACTTGCTTTTACTTCTGACCTTTACCTTACTTGAGCGTCGGAGTACCTTGCAGGTGCACCCCCCCCCCCCCCCCCCCCCCCCGTCGTCTCACCATCACCGGAGCTGAGGATTCACGACGTTGCAGGCCACAGTTCTCCTGTCTGATCCAGGTACGATCAACAAGTTTTATCCATCGTTCAAATAAATAAACTCAATGACTCAGCGCTAGTCGATTCAATATCAAACATTGAGGTAAGATAAAACTAGGGAATATAAATAATTTTATCCAATTCAATCTAACTGATTTATTATGAAAAGATAGCAACTATTTTATTTACTATTTTTTTTAATAATTGATACAAGAGATTATAAAAGATTTAAAAGAACTTTGAGTAGTTTTCAGTCTTACCTCTCTAAATTTTCCTATTAAAATTGTCATTGTTTACCATTATTTTTTGGGGTTTCTTAATATACCATCCATATTTCTTAGACATCACGCAGAATTCCGTTTTTGTCCCCAGTTTTCATTCTTTTGATTTTATCCGGATCTACACGTCAGGAAATCATTTTATGGAATTCTTTTGATTTTTTCCGGATCTGCAAATCAGGAATTTTTCCTGCTTTGCACATCCGAAACAAATCAACATTTTTAAAAAAAAAAATGGTGCGTCCGGATGTGCATATCCGGAAACTGGGGGCAAAAACGGAATTTCGGTGGTGTCTAAGAAACATGGGTGGTGTATTAAGAAACCCTCTTATTTTTCAATCGTGGATGTGAAAGTTGTTCTTATAAAAATGATACACATACATATTTATAAATAATGAAATTTATAAATTATATAACATTCTCAAAACATGATTTATTAACGAATGAACACGAACCGAAACAACCAAACCTAATAACTATGAATTGCTTGAACCGAATCTTTTACCCAACAAACCCGACCTGTCGACATTATTCCTGGTGGGACCCACCAGCAACTTTCTAGTCAATCATTGGACTGCCACCAAACGGCTTCGTCGACTTTCTTGTTGATTTTCTAGCATTTCTATTTCAGACAATATAAAAAACATATTTTCTTCCTCTTCATTACTTAAGGTTTTAAGGTACTTGTACGATTCTCCACCTTGATTTTAAATTGATAATGATGTCAATTTACTCATCAACCACCTTACTACTCTCTACCATGTTGAAGTCATTATTGAACAACGTTGATTGAGTAAAAGTCACGCTTGAATCTTGATCTTACCATTTGCATCCACTTAATTCCAGTCACTTTTTATTGCTTCAATAGTTTAACAACCCCACAAGTACGGTTAATCAACTATTTTTGACCCCATTTGCTATTGAATTCCTCCCTAAAGGTCTTTATTTTTTAGTTGTGCGAGCCTTCAGCCACATTCAAAGAAAACAATCAAGGTTAGTATAAGCATATCCCGGATATGATGCAATCTCACTCCTCACCTTATCATGAGTCAAATGATTGCTAGAGGTCGTTGTTATCATTCCCTTACTACTATTAGTATTCATAGCAGGAACTTCCACCTTAAACTGAGTATTATCCACCATAGATTATAATATCTTAATCTCTGGATCTTTACTCTCCTTCCCTTTATGGGACTCATTAAAAGTAATACATATGTGAATGTTAAACTTTGATCATTCTTATTTCACTTACCACAACTCATAATCCTTCTTACCTCCTAGATAATCATTAAAAGCATAATCCACAACTTTACCATTAAGTTGGATTAACTTGATTTGCGCAATAGGATAAGTTTTGTTGACTTTTAAAACAGAGTAGTTAACAGGTTTTCTACTACAAACCTCTATAGGTATTCGGAAGTTTATTCAGGTTAATGGATACCTGATCATATGATTCATTTTGAAATCAACCTTACCCTAGAAATTCCATTACAAATCATCTCTTAATGCCATGCTAGAAGTGGTAAAATGTGTTTTTATTCTTTGTCTTCTGCAAAAATCATAAACTGCTCTAAAACAACCTTCAGACACATATCGTGCCTTGGCCTCAAATCTCATAGTTTGTTCTTGTAATGAAGGTTTTCACTATCTAATGATTAATGAACAACAATATTGAACCTTCTCAAATATGTAACCCACATATTTTAAACCCTTTATTCGTGATCACTCTATCATGCAAAATCTTCAACACCCTGTTTTCAACTCTAGTGCAATACCCTAGATCATCGAACATGCTTCTGAATAACAAATTTTGCCCAAGAACTGAAACATACCTCTCATTATGTAGAAGGAACTCACAATCATTAGACATTTTAAATTTAATTGTGTCAACACCATGAACTTTGCAAGTCTTATTGTCACCAAAGAAAACTATATCACCTTCTTCCAGCTTTAAAGTATCAAATTATTATTTTCTTGGGCATGTGTGATAAGAGTGTCCCGAGACCTAGTCCCAACTCTTTTTAGTCTTCAAACTCGACATCACTCCCATAACTATCTTCATTCGAGCCAACATCAATCTTAATAGAATCTTCATTGCCTTCTCTTTTAGGATAATCCTTTTTGAAGTGTCTGGTTTTTTGACAAATAAAGAGTTTTAACCTTGACTTGTCAAAGTGACTGGATTTGGACATTCCTATATGCTCGCTTCCTCCTCTTACGAAATTTAACTTTACCATTATCGTCAATCTTCAAATCATTCACCTTTGAAAATTCCTTGGAGTAAAATTGATAAGTGCAAATTGTAGCTATTTTTATATATAAGTTTTGTTGCACTTATCGATACTTTTTGTTACAAAAGTTCGAATAAACCCCGCTTTGTTTGTAAATATGTTTAATTTACGTTATAGTGTATATATTGCGTTATTGTGTAAATATCATTGAGTTTAATTGATTTTCTCTCATTTTTGTAGGTATTACAGCAATGGGATTTTGCCATTTTTGAATAAAGAATTGAATAAGCTTTCCAACGCTTCGAACCGGGCGAAAAACAGAGTTACGGTTCAAAAGTTATGGCCAAAACAATGGTGTTTTGTTGCTGTCTATTGTCAGCTGCGCCTTAGCAGCGTCGGACGAAGCAGCGTCGGGCGCTCCAGAACAATGCTGGAACTTACAAAATAAGCTGCCTTTCACCGCCGGGCACCCCAGAATACCGCCGGGCGAAACTGGACGGGCAGAAACACCATTAATGGGTCAAACCATAATTTTTAGAGTATGGTTTTGGGATTTTGTGATTCCAACTCCATCAAACTTCATTTTTCAGTAGAGATAGCTTGAAAACAACATTGAAGCTTACATATGGATGATCCAGAGTGAATTTCTCATCAACCGGCTCAGATAATCCGCGAGATGTTTGGTTTATTCCTCTTCTTCTTTATGTATTCTTTTGTGTTGGGTTTTTGTATAGTTACTCTGAACATATGTACCTGTGTTGATTATAATATTGTATAAAATCTGCTTTACAAATCATTATCGATGTCTTCCTTGATCTTTTTGCATTTATGTTTGGATTTGTGTTGTGTTAGAGATAAACATCATGAATCTTGATTAGGGATGGATATCTATTGTCTAGATGCTAGAGATAGATTTAGAGAATAATCTTTATGGTGTCGGAACTTAATGTCTTCCGTGTTTCGAGGCGTCGTGCGCGAGAGTGATGACGAGAGTAATACGGTTGCTCTCTCAGCTCAGTGTTCCAGAGATGGACAATGTTGTGAGCGATACTGGATGATTTTGACGAGTATTGTAGTATAGTGAAAATGATCGATAAATTTATGTTTGTGACGAGTGGATTACATGTATGCCTGATAAGTTTATTTTTCTCAAAAGAATGAATTCTTTTTATGTTGATATTTACTTTTCTGTTTTCTTGTTTGAAACCCATTTAAACCCAAACTCATTGACGCGAGAGACTGTCGAATGACATTCTTTCCCTCGAACCGATCTTTGTGGACACGACATAAATCCCAGAGGGAATTCTTTCGAAAATAAATATTTTTGTTGCTTGCCACTATTCTGCAACCAACAAAATGGCGCCGTTGCCGGGGATCGGTTTTGATATTGAATTGCATTGCGATAGTTTCATTGTTTTTTAGTTTTGTAGATATCGCACATATTGTATATTTTCACTTGTTTATATTTATACTTGTATATTTTTAATGTTTGTTCAAGTGTTTAGTTAGGATACTTGCTTTTGGTTGCGCGGTGAGACATCACCATGGCATGAAGAGAGGAAGTTTCTAGCTAAGCATTGTAAAGGCGTCGAGCTTACGGCGTAAAACAAGCATGTTGTATTTTCTTTTGTTGTTGTTATGTTTAGTAGATAGTATGGTGCTATTGTCTAAATAAATTTAGATCGGACCAGTTCTTAAATTTCAAATCTTCACTTTTAAATTTGTTTAGACAATTTTTGCCGGTTTTTAGTTTATTTATATTAATAGATTTTGCGTTTGTCTTTGAGCTTGTTTTGAGTAGCTTGAAGAACTTTTGGTGATGTTCCAAGTTTGATCGTTTCAACTTGCGGATGTATGGTAATGATCTTGTTAAGTTTTGTACACGTCCGAGGTATATATTTATCGCTTTCTATACTTTAGCATATTCATGATACGTAGGCTTTTTACAAACTTTCATGTCATTCATTCTTTTGTATACTTGTTCTTGTGTGAATCACTTTAGTTCCCAACCTTTTTGTGAGGTGGCTTTCCATTGTTCATATATGCGCGGAGTACCAACTTTCTTGTTCTACTTGGATTTTATTATGTTTAATCATTTATTTGTGTTGATTATATGAAAGCATGAAAAGGATCAAGGCAGTTTTGTTTCATTTTGAGCACAACTACCTTAGCCAAATAGTTATTCACCTTGTGAGCGTGTGATCATTTGTAACCCCTTTGAGCTTTTTGACCCATGTTTTATTTGAACTTAATGCTTGTCTATGAGTATTTAGTTCACTTATTTTTGAATGGATTTTGTTTTTTTTTCTTGGACCTCAACTTTGTGTTGTTGTATGGATTTTTTCCTTGCCTTAGAAAGTAGGGAGTATTCACATGATGATGTGGTTGAAATCAAGTTGGGGAGAGAATGGTTGTTTACTCATTTGTTGGATTCTATGAGGATTGAAAAAGAAAAGAAAAAAAAAGATAAAAATATGACAAAGAAAAGAAAAGAAAAAAGTGAAAAAGAAAGAAAAAGAAAATCCTTGAGAAAGGAAACAAAAAGAGTTCAAATAATTGTGCTAAATAAGTATTGTGTGTTGTGTAACACTTGGGATTTTGGAAGAAGTTGATTGGAATTTTTGTGTTTGAGTCTTTGTGAGTTGATCACTCCTTTAGGTTTAGGCAAGTTTTTGTTTCAATTACCTTTAGAAATTGCCCCTTGTTTGTTTACCCGACCACGCTACAACCTTGAAAGCTCTTGTGATTCTTGATTTTATGTTTTCAATATGATTTTTGGCTGAATGCATAATTTAGTCTTTTGTTTTCAAGATTGTTGTGTGAGTGTAAAGTACCTTATTTTGTGTTTTTCATCTACCGATGATTGTTTTTGCTATGTGTGATTCACATTTGAACTTGTGTTATTTTAGGATGTTTGGCATGATTTTTGTATTTTGCATTTGTTTCGTGACTTTGTTATCGTCGTAGTTTAGTGGTAAGTATTTACTTTGTGTGTACAGTTTTCATTTGAACCATTTATTTGTCCGATTTTCAAAACCTGTTGATTGGTGATTCTTTGGTTTTCACTCTGTTTCTTTGAGTTGTTTGATTTTTGTTTCAGGACAAACAATTATGTAAGTTGGGGAGAGTTTGATAAGTGCAAATTGTAGCTATTTTTGTATATAAGTTTTGTTGCACTTATCGATACTTTTTGTTACAAACGTTTGAATAAACCCTGCTTTGTTTGTAAATACGTTTACTTTACGTTATAGTGTATATATTGCATTATTGTGTAAATATCATTGAGTTTAATTGATTTTCTCTCATTTTTGTAGGTATTACAGCAATAGGATTTTGCCATTGTTGAATAGAGCATTGAATAAGCTTTCCAACGCCTCGAACCGGGCGAAAAAACGGAGTTACGGTTCAAAAGCTATGGCCAAAACAGTGTTGTTTTGTTGCTGTCTACTATCAGCTGCTCCTTAGCGGCGCCGGGTAAAGCAGCGCCGGGCGGTCAAAGCAGCGCCGGGCGCTCCAGAACAATGTTGAACTTACAAAATAAGCAGCCTTTCGCCGCCGGACGCCCCAGAATACCGCATGGCGAAACTGGATGGGCAGAAACACCATTAAAGGGTCAAAAACACAATTTTTAGAGTATGGTTTTGGGGTTTTGTGATCCCAACTCCGTCAAACTTCATTTTTCAGTAGAGATAGCTTGAAAACAACATTGAAGCTTGCATGTGGATGATCCGGAGTGGATTTCTCATCAACTGGCTCTGACAATCTGCGAGATGTTTGGTTTATTCTTCTTCTTCTTTATGTATTCTTTTGTGCTGGGTTTTTGTATAGTTACTCTGAACATATGTACCTTTGTTGATTATAATATTGTATAAAATCTGCTTTACAAATCATTATCGATGTCTTCCTTGATCTTTTTGCATTTATGTTTGGATTTGTGTTGTGTTAGAGATAAACATCATGAATCTTGATTAGGGATGGATATCTATTGTCTAGATGCTAGAGATAGATTTAGAGAATAATCTTTATGGTATCGGAACTTAATGCCTTCCGTGTTTCGAGGCGTCATGCGCGAGAGTGACGACGAGAGTAATACGGTTGCTCTCTCAGCTCAGTGTGCCAGAGATGGACACTGTTGTGAACGATACTGTATGATTTTGACGAGTATTGTAGTATAGTGAAAATGATCGATAAATTTATGTTTGTGACGAGTGGATTATATGTATGCCTGATAAGTTTATTTTTCTCTGAAGAATGAATTCTTTTTATGTTGATATTTACTTTTCTGTTTTCTTGTTTGAAACCCATTTAAACCCAAACTCATTGATGCGAGAGACTGTCAAATGGCATTCTTTCCCTCGAACCGATCTCTGTGGACACGACATAAATCCCAGAGGGAATTCTTCCGAAAATAAATAGTTTTGCTGCTTGCCGCTATTCCGCAACCAACAAAATGGCGTCGTTGTCGGGGATCGGTTTTGATATTTGAATCGCATTGCGATAGTTTCTTTGTTTTTGAGTTTTGTAGATATCACACATATTGTATATTTTCACTTGTTTATATTTATACTTGTATATTTTTAATGTTTGTTCAAGTGTTTGGTTAGGACGCTTGCTTTTGGTTGCGAGGTGAGACATCACCATGGCATGAAGAGAGGAAGTTTCTAGCTAAGCATTGTAAAGGCGTCGAGCTTACGACGTAAAACAAGCATATTGTATTTTCTTTTGTTGTTTTTATGTTTAGTAGATAGTATGGTGCTATTGTCTAAACAAATTTAGATCGGACCAGTTCTTAAATTTCAAATCTTCACTTTTAAATTTGTTTAGACAATTTTTACCGGTTTTTAGTTTGTTTATAATAATAGTTTTTGTGTTTGCCTTTGAGCTTGTTTTGAGTCGCTTGAGGAACTTTTGGTGATGTTCCAAGTTTGATTGTTTCAACTTGCGAATGTATGGTAATGATCTTGTTAAGTTTTGTACATGTCTGAGGTATGTATTTATCGCTTTCTATACTTTAGCATATTCATGATACTTAGGCTTTTTACAAACTTTCATGCCATTCATTCTTTTGTACACTTATTCTTGTGTGAATCACTTTAGTTCCCAACCCTTTTGTGAGGTGGCTTTCCATTGTTCATATATGCGCGGAGTACTAACTTTCTTGTTCTACTTGGATTTTATTATGTTTAATCTTTTATTTGTGTTGATTATATGAAAGCATGAAAAAGATCAAGGCATTTTTGTTTCATTTTGAGCACAACTACCTTAGCCAAATAGTCATTCACCTTGTGAGCGTGTGATCATTTGTAACCCCTTTGAGCTTTTTTATCCATGTTTTATTTGAACTTAATGCTTGTCTACGAGTATTTAGTTCACTTATTTTTGAATGGATTTTGTTTTTTTCTTGGACCTCAACTTTGTGTTGTTGTATGGATTTTTTCCTTGCCTTAGAAAGTAGGGATTATTCACATGATGATGTGGTTGAATTCAAATTGGGGAGAGAATGGTTGTTTACTCATTGGTTGGATTCTATGAGGATTGAAAAAAAAAAGAAAAAAAAAAGAGAAAAATATGACAAAGAAAAGAAAAGAAAAAAGTGAAAAAGAAAGAAAAAGAAAATCCTTGAGAAAGGAAACAAGAAGAGTTCAAATAATTGTGCTAAATAAGTATTGTGTGTTGTGTAACACTTGAGATTTTGGAAGAAGTTGATTGGAATTTTTGTGTTTGAGTCTTTGTGAGTTGATCACTCCCTTAGGTTTAGGCAAGTTTTTGTTTCAATTACCTTTAGAAATTGCCCCTTGTTTGTTTACCCGACCACGCTACAACCTTGAAAGCCCTTGTGATTCTTGCTTTTATGTTTTCAATATGATTTTTAGATGAATGCATAATTTATTCTTTTATTATCAAGATTGTTGTGTGAGTGTAAATTACCTTATTTTGTGTTTTTCATCTACCGATGATTGTTTTTGCTTGGTGTGATTCACATTTGAACTTGTGTTGTTTTAGGATGTTTGGCATGATTTTTGTATTTTGCATTTGTTTCATGACTATGTTATCGTCGTAGTTTAGTGGTAAGTATTTACTTTGTGTGTACCGTTTTCATTTGAATCATTCATTTGTCCAATTTTCAAAACCTGTTGATTCGTGATTCTTTAGTTTTCACTCTGTTTCTTGAGTTATTTGATTTTTTTTTAGGATAAACAATTATGTAAGTTGGGGAGAGTTTGATAAGTGCAAATTGTAGCTATTTTTGTATATAAGTTATGTTGCACTTATCGATACTTTTTGTTACAAACGTTCGAATAAATCCCGCTTTGTTTATAAATACGTTTACTTTACGTTATAGTGTATATATTGCGTTATTGTGTAAATATCATTGAGTTTAATTGATTTTCTCTCATTTTTATAGGTATTATAGCAATGGGATTTTTCCATTGTTGAATAGAGCATTGAATAAGCTTTCCAACACTTCGAACCGGGCGAAAAACGGAGTTACGATTCAAAAGTTATGGCTAAAACAATGTTGTTTTGTTGCTGTCTACTGTCAGCTGTGCCTTAGCAGCGCCGGACGAAGCAACGCTGGGCGGTCAAAGCAGCGTCGGGCGCTCCAGAACAATGTTGGAACTTAGAAAATAAGCCGCCTTTCACCGCCGGGCACCCCAGAATACTGCCCGCCGAACGGGCAAAAACACCATTAAAGGGTCAAAAACACAATTTTTAGAGTATGGTTTTGGGGTTTTGTGATCCCAACTCCATCAAACTTCATTTTTCAACAAAGATAGTTTGAAAACAACATTGAAGCTTGCATGTGGATGATCCGGAGTGGATTTCTCATCAACCGGCTCTGACAATCCGCGAGATGTTTGGTTTATTCCTCTTCTTCTTTATGTATTCTTTTGTGTTTGGTTTTTGTATAGTTACTCTGAACATATGTACCTTTGTTGATTATAATATTGTATAAAATCTGCTTTACAAATCATTATCGAAGTCTTCCTTGATATTTTTGCATTTATGTTTGGATTTGTGTTGTGTTAGAGATAAACATCACGAATCTTGATTAGGGATGGATATCTATTGTCTAGATGCTAGAGATAGATTTAGAGAATAATCTTTATGGTGTCAAAACTTAATGTCTTCCGTGTTTCGAGGCTTCGTGCACGAGAGTGACGACGAGAGTAATACGGTTGCTCTCTCAGCTCAGTGTGCCAGAGATGGACACTGTTGTGAGCGATACTGGATGTTTTTGACGAGTATTGTAGTATGCCTGATAAGTTTATTTTTCTCTGAAGAATGAATTCTTTTTATGTTGATATTTGCTTTTCTGTTTTCACGTTTGAAACTCATTTAAACCCAAACTCATTGACGCGAGAGACTGTCGAACGACATTCTTTCCCTCGAACTGATATCTGTGGACACGACATAAATCCCTGAGGGAATTCTTCCAAAAATAAATATTTTTGCTGCTTGCCGCTATTTCGCAACCAACAAAAATACTTACCATAAAGAAAGGCATCCCTGGAGTACTCAAAACATCTAGATAATAAGCTTAACAAGAGTATGTTTTTGTCCTCATAATCAATCTTTATATTAATATTCTACAAATCATCAATGATCTTGTGAAATTTTGTCAACTGCTACACTATATATATGAATTTGTTCTCTACCGTTTTGAATAAGTAGAGCTTTTCTTTGAGACACAACTTGTGAGTCAAAGACTCGATCATATACAATGATTCAAGATTTCCCCATATAGAAGTCGCAGTCTTCTCCTTGGAGACTTTCCCTAGAACTTTATCCTTGAGGTACAAGATAATGACATTTATAGCCTTATCCACCATCTTGATATCCTCCTGTTATGTTAGGTGTTCAAGTATCAAGGTCTCATCGTTCAATGCTTTAATACACTTCTGTTGTTTTAAGCTTGATTGTACCTTTGTTTTCCATAGTCCAAAATTGTTGCCTCCAAAAAACTTCCCAATATCACATTTAATGCCCATGGTGTTCACTTATAAACAAATCCCCTTTACCTAGGATGGGTGCCACTTGTTATGAAATTAAAAGTTTCGATCATATCAAGTTATTGCTAAAATCTAACAATAATATTTTTTTGTTGATAGTAAAGATGTATGAGACAAAGAACAATGACAACCAAAATAAATGGCATCAAGCAATAAAATAACCTACAATCAGTGTAAGTAAATCCATAAAAATCAAGAGGAAGATAAAAAAGACAAGATCACAAAGAACTTGTTTACCAATTCGATCAAACTTATCTACTTTCGAGGAGATAACAACTCTTTGATTCACTACATTTTAAGAATTGTTACAATATATTACAAAAGAGTTACATGAAAATAGTCACCCAAGTTCCCAATAACAAATCTTATTTTTTACCCCCCAAGTGTTTCTCAGTCTCTCAAACTATCTATATATGAATCAAACAGACTTTAGGTGTTTATAAGTGTTTCACAATCCCCTTAAATACCTTTAAAGGTTTCCTAAATTTCAAGAACTTTAAGGAATTTGTATCATTTGTTTCTTTATATTTTCCTACTAAGATTACCACATATTCTCTTTGTCTTTCAAACTACATTCTAAAGGTAGTTTTTACAAGAATGATATAGATATATTTATTAAAGTTAAAACTCAACAGACCCATAACATGCAAAAAAACATGACTCATTAACAAACAAATTTGCAAACTAGAAGGATTAAGCCTGAAACCCACGAATCGTCCACCGTAGTCGTTTGCTTGTCTAGACACCGACTTTCTGAATGGTCCCAGACCGCCACTCTAGCGTCACCCCGTGGTCGGCTTGTCTTACCGCTTCTTTGCAACTCTGATGATCTTTGTATACTTTTTTGTTACTTTTTTGACGTTTTGATTTTGGCCAATCTCGAAATATGTTTTCTTTCTTTTAAATAGTTGGAGTTTCAAACCATACTTATATATTTTATATAGTACTTGTTGGTATTTCTATTGTAATAAAAAACTATTATAATAAAATTTAATTGATTTTTTAATTACAAACTTAAGTAGATGATTTGTCAAGTGATTAAATTCACACACTTTTTTTTATAAACAAAGAAGTTTTAAAATACCAAAAGAACAAGAGAGGGGGCAGAACCTAACCCTAAAAAATTAACAAAACCTAAAGCAAGGCGTACCAAGCCTGTTGTGAACTGTCGCACCTCGAAAAAATCGCTTAATCGAAGAATACGACCCTCGCGCGAAAGGCGCGGAAAACGGTTCGACAGAGTCGCCACCGAACTTTATTTATCCCAAAAAGAGGGAAAGGAAAATATCGAGAAAACCTTTAAGGAATGATAAGAACGTGGTCGTCGCAACCACATTCTGGGTTCGGGAGTCGGTTACGTGAGGGGAAGGTACGCGCACCCCCTCACGTCCATTGTACTCAACGGGAACCTCTTAGTTCGAATTGTGAGGAAAGGTTATCTAAGCTTGCTGGTTTTCTTCTCAACGGTAAACGCGGAAAGGTAAAGTGAAAGGTTTCGATTGCCAAGGGAAATGGGGTGGTTTTTTATTAGTTTGCTCGACAAGATCATCGCGACCTCGGGCCTACGTATGCTCATTCGGACGAGAATGAGAAATCAGAGCAATCGTAGTTCGACTACGGGGTTTGACGGAAAATGGAGGGAAGGTAGACGCAAACGGGGGAAAAAAGAAAAAGTGTGGACACAAACGGGGGGAAAAAGAAAAAGGTAGCTCACCAAGATTATCGCAATCTTGTGCCTATGTATCTTTACTCGGACGAGAACAAAGAATCAGAGAAGTCGTAGTTCGTGGTACGCCCACGAAAAGAAGGTTTAGGGTTTGAATTTTAGGAGACGAAAGATTGAATGACATACAACCCAAGGGCGTGCCTCGAGAGCATTCAGTCAAGAATTCAAGGAATGCTAGATTCCAAGAACTCAGTCCTTTCGTGAGTTGATTACGAAAATGTTTGATAGGGATTAAGTGTTTTAAGACGAAAGGGTGAATGAATAACAACCCAAGGGCGTGCCTCAAGAGCCATTCATTCGAAGATCCAAGGAATGCTAGATTCTAAGAATCCCCTCCTTTCGTAAGTTGATTAAGAAAAACGTTTGAAAAAAAAGATCGAGTTGGATAGGTTACGAAAAGAGGTGAGGATCGACACTAGTCCCTAGGGGTGCTCCTAGTAACGAAACCACGAGATGTGCGAGTGTGCATTTGACGACAAGTCAAAAGGCACTCGACTTACGAAAATGTTTTGAAGAGGTGGCTCGACGACGAGTTGAGAATTGGTTTGAAAATGATTCGGTTTGTTAAGTGTTTTAGGGAGAATGACGATTATTCGATAAACGAGACGTCGGCCTCGCAACCAATTAATCGGGGCATTATTAGGATGCTAGATCCAACAACACCTTTTTCATTCGATTGATTTATGAAATATTGTTTGATGAACAAAAAAAAGTACCACGTGGAATGCTAGATTCCAATGGCATTCTCTTGTCCAAATAGTTAAGGCGAGTATTTTAGGAGCGAAAAGGTCGAGTGATCGCCACCTAAGGCGTGCGCCTCATTAGCGGTCACTCAAGAACCCAAGAAGTGCTAGACCTCAAGAATTCAATTCTTTCGCAATTTAATTAAAAAAATGATTTGAATATATGTTTTAATCGGGAATTAAGTGTTTGAACAAATGAAAATGATTATATAAATATGAATGCGAATATGATATGGATATGAATAAGAATGAACCATAATATAATCGGCATAATAATGGGCATTATAGTATTGACAAGAGGTTAAAGTTGACATAAAAATAAAAAATGGTCTCGTCTTAATCGGATTTAATCGATAAATTGATAATCAACGACCGTTGACTTTCATTGACCAAATAAAAGAAAATGTGAAATAGAAATTAGAAATTAAATCGGAAATATGAATAAAGGCATAAAGGTCTCATCTTTATCGAGATTTAATTGAGAATTCGATAAATCGATCGATATTTGGTTTTCATCAACCTAAAATAAATAAGAACAACAATAAAAATGAAATAAAATCGAGAAAATGAATACAAAGGATAAATGTCTCACCTTTATCGAGATTTAATCGAGAAATCGATAAATCGATCGATATTTGGTTTTCATCGACCTAACATAAATGTAAATGACACAAAAATGATAGAAAATAAAATAAAATCGAAAATGGCATGAAAAATAGTAAAGGTCTCACCTTTATCGAGATTTAAGTCGAGAAATCGAGAAATCGATTGATATATGTTTTCATTGACCCAAAATACTAACAAAAATCTAATAAAATGATAAATACAAAATAAATTGAAATAAATAAACTAAAATGATAAATATTACATAAATCGAAATAAAAATGAATAAAAATGGTGGGTCTCAAATAAATCACAATTTAATCATTTTGATTAAACTATGAATATCTTTATGTCATTGGCCCAAAAAGTGGCATGGAAAATCGAAATCGAAAACTTAAAAGAAATAAAAGATAATAAAGTAAGATCCAAATCAAATAAGAATTTATAAAAACCAAAAAGTTAAAAAATTAAATTAACTAATTTCAAATAAAAAAGGAGAGTGGGGCGCAAGACAAGGGTGGTGATGAGGAAATCATCACGGGCCTTGAGCATGGAATCACATGGGTCTCTGAAAGGCCCATCATCCATTCGGTTTACTCTAACAAGCCTTCATTCACTCTCTTTTGTTTTTTTTTAAAATAAAAAGAACCAAAAAGACTTTATGGGTAAAACTAATAACGTAAGATTCTATGAACAGAACAACATCACTTTATTCTTTAGGAACAAAAATAAATTATTCTAACTATGAAAAAGGAAGGAGCGACACTGTGATGAAAACGAAGCGATTTGTGTTCGACCTTCTCTCTGATTCTGTCTCAAATCGCTTCCGGTTCGATTCTTTTCACTCTGGTTTGTTCGAGTTCAATCTTCTTCTCTTCTTCCTCTTGTTTCCGGTTCGGTAAAGGTTGTGTTGCGGTTTCGTCTCAGTTCTCACTTCATCTCCTTTCACTTTCTGATCTGGGTTTTGTTCGAAGAGGGTTTCGATTGGTTGTTTTGGAAAATGGTGTTTGTTTGATCATACGAATCGGAAAAGATGTGGTGAGCCGAGGAGAGCGTTTGGGTTGCAAAAGTTTTTGAGGATTTGCGAATTGAAATGGGTTTCGGTTGTGGTAGAAGAAGGTTGTTGTGGAAGGCGGAAAAAGGAAGGGCAAGTGTAGATGGTTTTTTACGGTTGTGCTTTCAAGGTGGTGACGATGCGTAGAACGAAGGTGAAGGGAAGTTGGAGAGCAAGGGCGGCCTTGGTGCGTGCCGAGAATCTCCCCCTTCATGTAGTTGTTAGCTGTGTTCTTATATAAGAGGAGATGAGGGTAATTTGGTAAAGATTATGAGGACTCAGAATGAGAAAACGAGCTGGAAATTTGTGTGGTATTATGCGAATATTCTGAGCGAGATTTGCGTGAGGTTTGTGAAATCCTTGTAATGGTTTATTTTGCTCAAATTATTTTGTTATCGCCACTCATGTAAGAAATGCACAGGCTGTTTGTTTTTGTGAATTGTGGTGGTAGTAATACATCTGATCTCTTTTTTTCCTTTTGTCGTATTGTGCAGATGATTGAGTGGGACAGGCTTATGGTTTCGTATATGAGGAGCAATTTTGGGTGAATTGTAGGTGATGTGGCTGGTGTGTACAGTTATGCTGCGTGAAATTCCTTGTGATTGTGTGGTTACGCCTTTCGATTGTGGCAAAATGGTTTGCATTATGGTTGGAATCATCCATGTGACAGTCTGTGATATTTCACAAGATTTTCGTTGGAAGGCTGGGAGTATGCACCGTCATGTGCGTATTGTGGTGTGACTTGAGAATTTTTGCAGGTTAATGATTTTCCTCTTTTGAAACTTACTGCTAAGCTGGGTTTGGTGATAGTTTGGAACGTTGTGGGCCTTCAACAGTTTTTTGATGTAATTGTTGTACCAATTAATGAACATTATTTTTTTGGAATAAAAACAAGTGATGGGCTTTAGGTTTTGAGATTGTGGTTTTTGATTGAAAATAATTAATGGTTATTGGTTAAAAGAAAGATGGTGATGTGGTTATTAAAAAAAACAAATTGAATTTTTGGATTTTGGTTTGAAATGGACAAAAATATGGATTAAAAAAAAAAAGGACCTTGAAATTGGACATGGATATTATGGATAATGGACTTAAAATGGATAGACCAAAATTGTGGATCATTGATTATTTGGATGGATAGTGGAAATGATATTTGGATATTAAGTGATGGATTGAAAAATGGATATTGAAATGGTTTATGGATATTTGTAGATACTTTTGAAATGAGTTTAAAGAATGGAAGTTGGTTAGAAAAAGAAAGATAACTAAAAATGGTTATGGACATAAATGGATACTTGTGGATCTAGAAACAAAAGAATTAATTTGAAAAGTGGATTTGAAGTGAATTTGGACATGACTTGGATATGAAAATGGATAATGGAATTGGATAAAATATAGAGAAAAAAAATGAATTTATATTTAATTGGATAAAACTAAAACATAAAAAAAAAAGGTAATTTGAAATGAAGTGAAATTGAAATGAAAATAGGCATGAATTTGGATAATTGGAATTTAAAAAAAAAAACTGGATATTAGATTGGATGGATAAAGAAGGTTAAAAAATGAATATGAATAAAAATGGATAACAAATAAAAGACAGATGAACTTGAAGACCACATTTTTTGGATTTTTTTTTTAATAATTGTCAGTGGACGAATGTACAGATGGAAATATATAAGTAGGACAAATTTGGGGTATGACAGATGCCCCTATCTAATTGGCTTAAACCGAGTTAGATGAACTGCTACGGCGTTCGGTCTTTTGAGGTATAAGACAATTAGATATGAAGAAGACCACAAATTTGTCTGAAAGATAGAAAAGGATTGAGAAGTTGGACCAACAGAATAAATCTGACACCAAAAGGATGACAGACCTATCACCAAAAGGATGATAGTGAACACACACACACGGACCCTTCCACCAAAAGGATGGAAATGAGGTCAACGCCTGCTATTACCGACGAAGTAATAGGGCACGCAACATAGCCTGCTATTACCAAAAGGATAATAGGGCACACACGCACACAGACCCTCCACCAAAAGGATGAAAAATGAGGTCAAAGCCTGCTATTACCGACGAAGTAATAGGGCAAACACACGCACACAAACCCTTCCACCAAAAGAATGGAAAATGAGGTCAAAGCCTGCTATTACCGACGAAGTAATAGGGCACACACTCACACAGACCCTTCCACCAAAAGGATGGAAATGAGGTCAAAGTCGGCTACTACCAACGAAGTAATAAGGCACACAACACAACATGCTATTACCAAAAGGATAATAGGGCACACACACAGACCCTTCCACCAAAAGGATGGAAATGAGGTCAACGCTTGCTATTACTGACGAAGTAATAGGGCACACAACACAACCTGCTATTACCAAAAGGATAATAGGTCACACACGCACACAGACCCTTCCACTAAAAGGATGAAAATGAGGTCAAAGCCTGCTATTACCGACGAAGTAATAGGGCACACACAACACAGCCTGCTATTATCAAAAGGATAATAGGGCACACACACAGCCTGCTATTACTGACGAAGTAATAGGGCACACAACACAGCCTGCTACTACCAAAAGGATAGTAGGGCACACACTCAGCCTGCTATTACCGACGAAGTAATAGGGCACACAACACAACCTACTACTACCAAAAGGATAATAGGGCGAACACAGCCTGCTATTATCAAAAGGATAATAGGGCACACAACACCGCCTGCTATTACCGACGAAGTAATAGGGCACACACACGAAGGCTGCCACTCACCAAAAGGATGACACACATACCAAGGGTTTACGGATCGGCGACACCAAAAGGATGACGGATTAAAACAAACTGCTACCACCAAAAGGATGATAGGAACTTCTTATTTGCGAGGACCAACACCAAAAGGATGCAGGTGGAATTGAGTTGATTGTGTTTGGCTAACACCAAAAGGATGATAGTAAGGCAATTGACAAAAGGTCAAGTTTGCTGGGGATGTGATGAGATTTATTTGGAGACATCAACAAAAGGTTGAAGTAAAGAATTCAATGAGGAGAGCCCATGAAAAGGAAAGGGAAAACAATGAAAAATGGAGAAGGTAACAGCAAAAAAATGAGAAGGTAAACGGCGAAAAAAGAAAAGGGTAACCCGCCAAGATCTACGCAACCTTGTGCCTACGTATCTTTACTCGGACGAGAATAAAGAATCAGGGCAGTCGTAGTTCGGCAAAGATTCAATGAGGAACGCCCACTGACTCGGAAGAATGTTTATTGGTTGGGATGAGGATGACGACCACATCAACAAAAGGTTGAAATAACTTTATGAGAAACTCCCATGAACTTGAAAGGATGCCCCTGACTGGGCTGGAGATTGCTTGCAATATTGTCTTGAGCTTGGTCAAAAAAAGGTTGAGCCACTTCGTGAGGAACGCCCACGAACTTGCAGAAGATGCCCCTGACTGGGCTGAAGATCGCCTTGGATGAAATATAACTTTGTGAGGAATGCCCACAGATTGATGAAGATGCCCCTGCCTGGGCTGAAGATCGTCTTGCAGTCTTGAGATTGATCCTGGATCTTACGCATGTATGAATACTTGATTTTGTAATGATGTACAATGCAAATGCTGACGCGCGGAGATGCAATTGCTGGGGAGGTATGATTAGGTTTTTGGAACGCGTATGATGCAAATGATGTTAAATGCGATGCGGATGATGCATATGATTGCAGACAGGTGATCAGATATGTTTGGAGGTGCCAGCATGATGGACTTTGGTAGTCGCCAATTTGACTTTTGGGCGGTGGAAGGGACTTGATTTCCTCGACACTCGGTTCGTTGAAGACACCATGATTGAAGCAGACGAAGATGCTCTTGAAGCTCTGAGTTTGATCACTTGATGATGAGTCATGAGTTCATTTATGAGAGAACCACAACTTTGCTTAATGGTCAAGGTTGCTTGCTGCAATAGGTCTTGCCCCAGTCTGAACATGGTAATGGTCTGCCCCTGATTAACCAGTTCTGACGATGTCTGATCTCTGGCAGTTGATCTTTGATGTGCTTTGAGATGGCTTGCCCTTGATTGAGTTGTTGAAGGATTTGCCCCAGCCTGAGGGTTTTGAGGGAGTCTTGCTTCGGGTCGGCACCGCTGAAAGTTCAAGTTCCTCTTTGATTGCCCCTTGTTGGAATGCCCTGAATGTCTAGCACTGATTTGCAGTTAAAATCGCACATTCACAAATAGTAATCTTAATACAATGCTCATGCAAGTTTTGAAAAAGAGTCATTTATTCGAGTGTCGTGATAGTGAGATGAATGGACCGTTAGCCCAAACGTGTGCTGATTTTGATGGTGTGAAAGATATAGCAAGGAGAATGGCACCAATGCTGAAGATTAGCAAATATGGGGAGTCAGGTTACGCAACCTTGCGATAGTATGCTCTCAGAATAAACCTCGCCTCAATTAGGTCTTTCGAGGGTTGTAACGTGGTCTGGTTTACGGTTTATGAAACAAAGGATATTAGGCTCAAAGTATGATTTGTACCCACCCCTTCTTCGTGATGATCTCCAGTCCTACGCTCAGTTAATTCTGCACATGTTGGTTTTCCAAAAGGGTTGACGGTGTAAGAGTGACAATCCAAGGTTTGCTTGACATGGCAGCCACCTTATTTTGTTTTTGATGGGTGTTAGTGACCCTTTGGTTTTGATTTGGTGGTCACCGAGTCTTATTCTGTTTTTGGTGAGGATTTGAGGGCCTCTTTTGATTTTGCTTTTAATCCCTATCTTTTGCATGGACTGATTTCGCTTTTCGAGTCCATCAGGGTAACCTTGATTTTTGCCTAAGTCTCCTTTGAGGTACTCGACTTAGCAGGCTTTTGATTCTTGTTGTTTTTTTTTGTTTTGTTGGATGATTGTGACTACCAAGTCATGGGTTATTGATGAACAACTGTCATGTCTTGTGGAATTTTGCTTTGTGATTTGAGTGCGTAATTGGGTTAACTGAACACTACCCTGCCCCAGGTTGAGTGTAAGGGTTTGAATATCCAAAGGAAACTGCTACTTCTAGGCTCGAAGTGGTTTACTAGGGATTAACTCCTTGTCTCTCCAGTGTTTGGGGGATTGAAACAATGCCTGTACATCCTTGACGAGATTTTATCCGAAAGCATACGGTTTGCAATTATGGGTATTTCATTGTCATCATCCTCCCTCCAACAACAGTTAATAAAGAGAGTGAAGTGGATAAATGTGTCGGTGTTTTGCAGTAAATGGAAGAAATGAGTGAATACGACATAACTGATTCAAAACATGCATAGTCAATACATTAAGAAAACCAAATACAAACGACAATGTTCAAAGCATACAGTACTTAAACAAACATAAGCAAAATACAAGAATGTAAATGGTGGAATGACAACATGACTGCCTTCTTCGGGGAAACTTGAACTTGAACTTGACTTGATTTGACTTGGCTTGACTTGATGCTGATACTAGTTTGGTGGCGGCGGAGGGTTGTTGATGACATTTGGAGCCCTCCCATTGAATGTGAGAAACTTTGAGTCGATCATGTCTTGAACCTTGTGTTTGAAAGCCCTGCAGTCCTCGATCGTATGCCCTGGAGCACCCTTATGAAACTCGCAATGAGCATTAGCATCATAATCTGGGGGAATGACAGTTGGAGGGGCCAGGTCCCTGGGAGTGATTGCCATCTTCTCCATCAATTGAGCAAAGATCTGAGCATATGAAGTTGGTAGATGATCAAAGTCTCTATCAGACCTCCTTGTCCTCTGCTGATTAGGCTGACGTTGTTGAGCAGCTCTCTGTTGTTGATGTTGAGGAGGATACTGATACCCTTGCTGGTTATATGACTGTTGTTGAGGAGCCTGCTGCTGAGGCATTGGAGCTTGAACAGCCGGCTGATAAGGCATTGGAGCGTATTGCGCAGCAGCAACATACGGATACTGGAAGTATGGCAATTGAAAAGGTATTGGAGGGGGAGCTTGTTGTGGAGCTTGCCCTTTCTGAGCATGGACAACATTTGTTTCTCCCTCTTTCTTCTTGTATCCATTGAAGGGCTTCTTGGCTTGAGACTGGCTGCTAGAACCGCCTTGGATCTTTCCGCTCTTCAGACCCTCTTCAATTCTTTCACCGACAATCACTAAATCAGAGAATCCAGCAGAAACATTACCAATCAGTTTCTCATAGTAATGATCTTGCAAAGTACCCATGAAGATGTCAATTAGCTCACAATCAACAAGAGGTGGATGTACCCTTGCAGCTAGCTCTCTCCAGCGTTGCGCATACTCCTTAAAGGATTCGTTGTCCTTTTGAGCCATACTCTGGAGTTGAGTACGATTCGGAGCAAGGTCAGTGTTGTACTTGTACTGCTTGACAAATGCATCAGCTAAATCATCCCAAGTACACACATTGCTACGCTCCAGTTGCATGTACCACTCGAGAGATGCTCCAGACAGACTGTCTTGGAAGCAATGGATCATCAGCTTTTCATCTTTGGCATGGGCGGCCATCTTGCGGCAATACATCCTTAGATGCATGTGTGGGCAACTGAGACCCTTGTACTTCGGGAAGTCTTGCACTTTGAACTTGGGAGGGATGACAACGTCTGGCACCAAACACATATCCAAAGCATTCAGAGAGGTTGAGTTGCGCCCCTCCATGACTCGGAGTTTCTCAGCTAGATCATGACACATCTTCATGGCTTCAGAATCCTGAGCAGCAGTAGGATTGGCAAGTGGGATAGCAGCCTGATAATTCTGAACTTCATCATATTGATCTACCAGATTTTCCTCAGCATGAGGAATAGGAATCTGGGTGACAATAGGTTGGGCTTGCGGAATAGCACCAACAGTGACTCCAGATGTTGGAAGTGGTTGAGATGTGGCTCCTTCAGCGGCAAGAGTGAAGTTCATTGGTATCCCATAATTGATTGGATTGGGGACCGGAACAAAGAGCCTTGAGGTTGATGCTTGACCCTGCACGATGTTGTTGACAGCAGCGGCTTCACGTAGTTCTTCTTCTTTTCTAGCCATCATGATGGCTTCAAGAATCTGGTCGATCTTTCCCTTCATGGAGTCCAACTCTTCTCTGAAGGCAGCTTGCTCTTGTTGTATCTGCTCCATCATTCGTCTGGTATTGGCTCGAGTTGCGTACCGATGTCGAGGAATCAGCTTGATTTACTGGTTAAGAAAGGAAGGTGAGGTGAGATTTTGGGGTTGAAAATGCAATGCAAGATGTATAACAGATGCAATGCAATGTAATGACATGAGATGCAATGCAAGATGCAAGATCCAGGATCGCAGATCGCAGGTTCAAACAATTCTGAGGTTGGCCGTTCACGGGTAAATGACCAAAGTCTCTGATTAAAGAAACCCTATAGGTAGGCTCTATGAGGAAAGTTCTAGGTTCTTTACCCACAAACCCACTCACGGGATGGTTTCTATGTTGACGGATAAGGTTCCCAGGATTACGGACACAAATCGCATCACTGTCACGCAACAGGCTAGCTGCATTACGATGATAATGACGACAAGGTCTCCCCTGAGCGGGGTCTTCATGTTAGGCGCACAAGAAGCGAGTCCTTGGAGACTAACACTACACGACCACCAATATAGAACTTGGTTCTAAGAGTGGTTCATAGAGTCACAAACCCTTCATGAATCAAGTCGTGCAACAAGCTAGCTGTGTTACAACTAGATCTACGAAAAGGTCTACTCTAGGGGAGCTTTCATGCCAGGCACGCAAGGAGCGAGTCCTTGGGGACTAACACTACTCGACATCCAATTCTAAACTATGTGTTCTCTCTGCTTTTACCAAAGCTCGGGTGCAGAGCTTTACTCATGCTATCATCCCAAGATCCAACAGCCAAGAACAATAGGTGAAAGCAATAAGAGAACAAATACGTAAACGAGAAAAAACATGCAAACAAAGATACCGCTCCTCACAAATCGCTCTAAGATAGGCTTGACTCTTTCATGCATGGAGCAAATGTCCCCTGCAGAGTCGCCATCTGTCGCACCTCGAAAATTCATCGAAAATACGACCCTCGCGCGAAAGGCGCGGAAAACGGTTCGACAGAGTCACCACCGAACTTTATTTATCCCAAAAAGAGGGAAAGGAAAATATCGAGAAAACCTTTAAGGAATGATAAGAACGTGGTCGTCGCAACCACATTCTGGGTTCGGGAGTCGGTTACGTGAGGGGAAGGTACGCGCACCCCCTCACGTCCGTTGTACTCAACGGGAACCTCTTAGTTCGAATTGTGAGGAAATGTTATCTAAGCTTGCTGGTTTTCTTCTCAACGGTAAACGCGGAAAGGTAAAGTGAAAGGTTTCGATTGCCAAGGGAAATGGGGTGGTTTTTTATTAGTTTGCTCGGCAAGATCATCGCGACCTCAGGCCTACGTATGCTCATTCGGACGAGAATGAGAAATCAGAGCAATCGTAGTTCGACTACGGGGTTTGACGAAAAATGGAGGGAAGGTAGACGCAAACGGGGGAAAAAAGAAAAAGTGTGGACACAAACGGGGGGAAAAAGAAAAAGGTAGCTCGCCAAGATTATCGCAATCTTGTGCCTACGTATCTTTACTCGGACGAGAACAAAGAATCAGAGCAGTCGTAGTTCGTGGTACGCCCACGAAAAGAAGGTTTAGGGTTTGAATTTTAGGAGACGAAAGATTGAATGACATACAACCCAAGGGCGTGCCTCGAGAGCATTCACTCAAGAATTCAAGGAATGCTAGATTCCAAGAACTCAGTCCTTTCGTGAGTTGATTACGAAAATGTTTGATAGGGATTAAGTGTTTTAAGACGAAAGGGTGAATGAATAACAACCCAAGGGCGTGCCTCAAGAGCCATTCATTCGAAGATCCAAGGAATGCTAGATTCCAAGAATCCCCTCCTTTCGTAAGTTGATTAAGAAAAACGTTTGAAAAAAAAGATCGAGTTGGATATGTTACGAAAAGAGGTGAGGATCGACACTAGTCCCTAGGGGTGCTCCTAGTAACGAAACCACGAGATGTGCGAGTGTGCATTTGACGACGAGTCAAAAGGCACTCGACTTACGAAAATGTTTTGAAGAGGTGGCTCGACGACGAGTCGAGAATTGGTTTGAAAATGATTTAGTTTGTTAAGTGTTTTAGGGAGAATGACGATTATTCGATAAACGAGACGTCGGCCTCGCAACCAATTAATCGGGGCATTATTAGGATGCTAGATCCAACAACACCTTTTTCATTCGATTGATTTATGAAATATTGTTTGATGAACAAAAAAAAGTACCACGTGGAATGCTAGATTCCAATGGCATTCTCTTGTCCAAATAGTTAAGGCGAGTATTTTAGGAGCGAAAAGGTCGAGTGATCGCCACCTAAGGCGTGCGCCTCATTAGCGGTCACTCAAGAACCCAAGAAGTGCTAGACCTCAAGAATTCAATTCTTTCGCAATTTAATTAAAAAAATGGTTGGAATATATGTTTTAATCGGGAATTAAGTGTTTGAACAAATGAAAATGATTATATAAATATGAATGCGAATATGATATGGATATGAATAAGAATGAACCATAATATAATCGGCATAATAATGGGCATTATAGTATTGACAAGAGGTTAAAGTTGACATAAAAATAAAAAATGGTCTCGTCTTAATCGGATTTAATCGATAAATTGATAATCAACGACCGTTGACTTTCATTGACTAAATAAAAGAAAATGTGAAATAGAAATTAGAAATTAAATCGGAAATATGAATAAAGGCATAAAGGTCTCACCTTTATCGAGATTTAATCGAGAATTCGATAAATCGATCGATATTTGGTTTTCATCGACCTAAAATAAATAAGAACAACAATAAAAATGAAATAAAATCGAGAAAATGAATACAAAGGATAAATGTCTCACCTTTATCGAGATTTAATCGAGAAATCGATAAATCGATCGATATTTGGTTTTCATCGACCTAACATAAATGTAAATGACACAAAAATGATAGAAAATAAAATAAAATCGAAAATGGCATGAAAAATAGTAAAGGTCTCACCTTTATCGAGATTTAAGTCGAGAAATCGAGAAATCGATCGATATATGTTTTCATTGACCCAAAATACTAACAAAAATCTAATAAAATGATAAATACAAAATAAATTGAAATAAATAAACTAAAATGATAAATATTACATAAATCGAAATAAAAATGAATAAAAATGGTGGGTCTCAAATAAATCACAATTTAATCATTTTGATTAAACTATGAATATCTTTATGTCATTGGCCCAAAAAGTGGCATGGAAAATCGAAATCGAAAACTTAAAAGAAATAAAAGATAATAAAGTAAGATCCAAATCAAATAAGAATTTATAAAAACCAAAAAGTTAAAAAATTAAATTAACTAATTTCAAATAAAAAAGGAGAGTGGGGCGCAAGACAAGGGTGACGGTGAGGAAATCATCACGGGCCTTGAGCATGGAATCACATGGGTCTCTGAAAGGCCCATCATCCATTCGGTTTACTCTAACAAGCCTTCATTCACTCTCTTTTGTTTTTTTTTTTAAATAAAAAGAACCAAAATGACTTTATGGGTAAAACTAATAACGCAAGATTCTATGAACAGAACAACATCACTTTATTCTTTAGGAACAAAAACAAATTATTCTAACTATGAAAAAGGAAGGAGCGACACTGTGGTGAAAACGAAGCGATTTGTGTTCGACCTTCTCTCTGATTCCGTCTCAAATCGCTTCCGGTTTGATTCTTTTCACTCTGGTTTGTTCGAGTTCAATCTTCTTCTCTTCTTCCTCTTGTTTCCGGTTCGGTAAAGGTTGTGTTGCGGTTTCGTCTCAGTTCTCACTTCATCTCCTTTCACTTTCTGATCTGGGTTTTGTTCGAAGAGGGTTTCGATTGGTTGTTTTGGAAAATGGTGTTTGTTTGATCGTACGAATCGGAAAAGATGTGGTGAGCCGAGGAGAGCGTTTGGGTTGCAAAAGTTTTTGAGGATTTGCGAATTGAAATGGGTTTCGGTTGTGGTAGAAGAAGGTTGTTGTGGAAGGCGGAAAAAGGAAGGGCAAGTGTAGATGGTTTTTTACGGTTGTGCTTTCAAGGTGGTGACGATGCGTAGAACGAAGGTGAAGGGAAGTTGGAGAGCAAGGGCGGCCTTGGTGCTTGCCGAGAATCTCCCCCTTCATGTAGTTGTTAGTTGTGTTCTTATATAAGAGGAGATGAGGGTAATTTGGTAAAGATTATGAGGACTCAGAATGAGAAAACGAGCTGGAAATTAGTGTGGTATTATGCGAATATTCTGAGCGAGATTTGCGTGAGGTTTGTGAAATCCTTGTAATGGTTTATTTTGCTCAAATTATTTTGTTATCGCCACTCATGTAAGAAATGCACAGGCTGTTTGTTTTTGTGAATTGTGGTGGTAGTAATACATCTGATCTCTTTTTTTCCTTTTGTCGTATTGTGCAGATGATTGAGTGGGACAGGCTTATGGTTTCGTATATGAGGAGCAATTTTGGGTGAATTGTAGGTGATGTGGCAGGTGTGTACGGTTATGCTGCGTGAAATTCCTTGTGATTGTGTGGTTACACCTTTCGATTGTGGCAAAATGGTTTGCATTATGGTTGGAATCATCCATGTGACAGTCTGTGATATTTCGCAAGATTTTCGTTGGAAGGCTGGGAGTATGCACCGTCATGTGCGTATTGTGGTGTGACTTGAGAATTTTTGCAGGTTAATGATTTTCCTCTTTTGAAACTTACTGCTAAGCTGGGTTTGGTGATAGTTTGGAACGTTGTGGGCCTTCAACAGTTTTTTGATGTAATTGTTGTACCAATTAATGAACATTATTTTTTTGGAATAAAAACAAGTGATGGGCTTTAGGTTTTGAGATTGTGGTTTTTGATTGAAAATAATTAATGGTTATTGGTTAAAAGAAAGATGGTGATGTGGTTATTAAAAAAAACAAATTGAATTTTTGGACTTTGGTTTGAAATGGACAAACATATGGATAAAAAAAAAAGGACCTTGAAATTGGACATGGATATTATGGATAATGGACTTAAAATGGATAGACCAAAATTGTGGATCATTGATTATTTGGATGGATAGTGGAAATGATATTTGGATATTAAGTGATGGATTGAAAAATGGATATTGAAATGGTTTATGGATATTTGTAGATACTTTTGAAATGAGTTTAAAGAATGGAAGTTGGTTAGAAAAAGAAAGATAACTAAAAATGGTTATGGACATAAATGGATACTTGTGGATCTAGAAACAAAAGAATTAATTTGAAAAGTGGATTTGAAGTGAATTTGGACATGACTTGGATATGAAAATGGATAATGGAATTGGATAAAATATAGAGAAAAAAAATGAATTTATATTTAATTGGATAAAACTAAAACATAAAAAAAAAAGGTAATTTGAAATGAAGTGAAATTGAAATGAAAATAGGCATGAATTTGGATAATTGGAATTTTTAAAAAAACTGGATATTAGATTGGATGGATAAAGAAGGTTAAAAAATGAATATGAATAAAAATGGATGACAAATAAAAGACAGATGAAGTTGAAGACCACATTTTTTGGATTTTTTTTTAATAATTGTCAGTGGACGAATGTACAGATGGAAATATATAAGTAGGACAAATTTGGGGTATGACATGAACCATATCAGCAAAAACAGACAAAGGAGCTTCATTCCTCTAGACAAAACCTTGAATGGAAAAACCTAATGAAGCTAATTTGTCTGCACAATGGTTCCATTCTCTAAAAATATGGGACAAAATGAAATTCATACTATGGGTTTTATGAATACAGTTCAACCACCTGTTCTTAAGTTGCCAAGGCACAATGTTGTGATTGTTAAGAGCTAACGAGACAAGCTTAGAATCAGTCTCAATCAAAAGGTGTCTCCAGTTGTTATCAAAAGAAATTTCTATGGCCTTCATGACTTCACTAAACCCAACGTGCAGAGCAAACAAAAACCCTAGATTTTCTGCGAAGCAACCAATCAAGATTAAGGAGTGATACGTGAAGATGCCACTGGAAGCAGCCATTCCTGGAGCACCAAGAGTTGTTCCGTCAGTATTGTATTTTATCCAAGAGTGAGGTGAATGATTGCATAAGGATGAGAGAGAACTCGAAAAGCTTTCAAAAATCCCAAATCTCTGATGTTGTTGGAAGCAGTCGCCTTTGAGAGATTACCAGATAAACTCGTGCTGGAAACAATCAAGTTCAAAGCATTTTTCGAATGAATTAATTTGTTGTTACAATTTTTTCTGACTTCTGCAGTGCCAAATAACATTAAGAGTGTGTTTAGATAAGGTAATTAAGAATTTTTAAGCAATTCAAATGATTCAATTGAAATACATTCATTTTAAATTCTTTTGTTTGGATGGAATATTAAAATGATTCATTGTGAAAGTTTTAGGATCATTTTCATAAATTTTAAAACTTTTAGGCCAAATTTAAAATAAAAAATATGGATCAATTTGCAATTTTTAAAAATTTGAAAGGATCAATTTATAAGATTTGAAAATTATTAGGGACTTATTTGCAATTTTTTTGAAAATTTTGGGTGTGAATTTGAAGTTTTCATAAAATATGAGGACCATCTTGCAAATTTGAAAAATTAATAATAAACAATTTATGATTCACATTATATAGAGTGAAGAAGCAATTTCAAATTATTTACTTTTTGGTGTCATTTGAAATTCCTTCAATTTAACTTGAATAAAATACTTCATAAATTTACATCATTTTAATAATTCTCCATATTTTTTTCCAAACAATACATTTTGGTCAAGTCATTTTAAATTCCCTAAAAAAAATTACTTTTCCTCATTAAAATGCCTCATCCAAACACACTCTAAAAGAATTTATGATAGCAGTTAGAATGGTTATCTGACATTGCTTGGACCAAACTCTTTGACGGGCATCCCAAATGCCATGAAAGTTGAGATGCAAATCTCCTTGGAGAAGATTGGCTAACCAGACCCAGATTTGCTGAGCAATATTGTAGTGAAGAAAAAGGTGTTCACTAGACTCTACAAAAAGGCCACAAAGCTCGCATTTAGAAGGGAATAGGTACAATCCTCTACTAGATAAGACCTCATATGTCAAAACTTTGTTTTGGATAAACTTCCAAACAACTATGGATTTTAATGGAGGTATGTTTGGTTCCAAATAAGCTTAGACCAACTAAGTTGTTGACCTGTAGGAGACTGGAACAAATAAGGATATTTAAGGCTTAAATTACCTGTTAATGAGTAAAGCCACCTTAGTTCATCCTATTTAGAATCTGCAGGGATAAAAACTTTGTTGATTATGACAGGAATTTCAAAATACATGTTCACCAAATATGGAGGGAGTTTCCACCAATCATTTTGAATGAAATCTGCCACCTTAGAGTAAAGTTGACCTTGTTGATGGATGTGTAATTGATCCACCAAAGGTCTGCCACACTAGAAATCTGTCCAAAAATAAATAGAGATGCCATTTCCAAGATTCTAATTAGAGTTGTCCACCCTCACATGAAACTGATTCTTTATTCCAGACCAGATCGAAGAGAAAATGTGGTAGTTAATAGGTTTTCTATTTTTGAGAACCCTAATTCTAAGAAAGTGATCCCACTGATTGTCGGAGGTTAAGCGCTCCTAACATGATTTTAGATTAGCGCAAACATTAATTTTAGATAAAGACCTTATTCCCAGACCTCCTTCTGACTGGGGTTTATAAACTTTGTGCCAAGCAATCGTAACGAGTTTTCTCTTGTAGGTATTGAAATTCTAGCATAGCAGACAGCAGATGTCCTAATGCATGTCAAGACATTGTTCTGCATAAATATTAAACAAGGACAGAATAAACAAACTGATATTTTGAATATCAGCAACAGCAGCAAGACAGACGTTTACAGATTGCAGAAAGTAAACAAACACACAACATTGTTAACCCAGTTCGGTGCAAATCACCTACGTTTGGGGGCTACCAAGCCAGGAATGAATTCACTATTAGTAGTATTAATTTAGAGCTAAACTCCCCCGTTTACAACTCCCCACTTAATCCCTACCTAGTACAATTCTATCTAGAAATCACCATCTAGATAAGAGAAACCCATCTCAATTCCTAAATCGCCTCAGTGATATCTAACAGTTACAATCTCCAGCAACTGCATCAATCTGTTCAATTGAAAGACATTCCTTCCAATAATAATATTCAGCCAAGACTCTTGACTAACAACAATACTCGGTTTTGCTTAAAAGCTTCAACCAAGAACGATACTTAACTCTTGCTTCAAAGATTCGACTGAGAACAATTTACAACAACCTATGTCGACCACATAGTATCAAAAGATACTTGGGTGACTTACAAACTACACAAGAGACTCTCAAAACCCTAAATCCTTATGTTGCACCGACGACTTGTTGTTATGTGTGCATACTATTTTACGTCTAACAAGTCCTTATTTATAGACTCTTGTAGTATGGGCTTGGACTATTCAATCAGGTCCAATCTTCATGTTTTAATTCAGCTACAAGATCTTCTCCACAAAAATAGAAACCAATCTCCAAATAGTTTCCTAAAAAGTCTCTAAGATCCTTTTTATGAAATCCAATTAAATGTGCACTTTGTTCCTAATAAACCTCCTTGACCTGCGTATAATGATGAGACATATCCAAAATATTTTCATCAAAACAAAACAAATCTGTCAAGAGATATACAACAGCAGCACTTGTTGCACCAGACAAAGATGTCGTGACATCTCCTTCGACATCTTGATTAAAAGTCATATGACAGCAAAACAACAACACCTATTGTACCAGACTAAGATGTCATGACATCTGTCTTCGACATCTGTCTGAAACATATAACAGTAGTATTTGTTGTACCAGACCAAGATGTCATGACAGTAATACTGTCATGACAGTTGATGAAGATGCTTCAACATCTTACTTGACATATTGCCAAGTATTATAACCACATTTGTACTGATGTCTGATCAACCATTCCAGGACATCTTACCCAAATCTTGCTGTAAACTTGTTTTAGCCAAAATATTGCCAATCAAAGACCTAACAATCTCCCCCTTTGGGAAATTTTAGCTAAAACAACCTTTGGATCACATCCAGCTCTCCCTTATGGAAACAACCAAAGAGCACTACTACTACTTACTTCTCCCCATTTTTAGCCATAATATGCCAAACCAAGCAACTATGCATTTAAGGGAAATCAACCAAAAGCAAGCAAGTCAGTAGCAGTACTCCCTCTATCATACACATTTAGTCCTCCCCTTGAAGGGAAAACCCCCACACATTAGAATTCTTGCAGTGGAACAACAGAAGCAGCGGCAACACAAGCAACATAAACATGACAAACTATCATGCTCCCCCTAAGTAGTTACATACAGTAAGCAACCACAAATACTATTCTCCTTGCATTTAAAACCAGTGCTCCTTTGTAAGTAGAACACCTTTTTGATGAATGGAAAACATAAGATGCATCTTCATGTCTTCAAGAGCGGACCCTCTATTCAACACACCCGCTGAACACATTCACCTAATGCTTGACCCTCAAGCAAACCATGTACTATACCAGTACATTTAACAGACAGAAGTTCTCCCCCTATCTTTCTCAACTGATGCTTCTTCAGCATGAAACACCTCAAAATCACCACATGATATCCCATGACAACTTCATGATCATATAGTGAGAGTGCCAGGAACGCATCATTGTACCACAACAAACAAACTCTTGGATTGAGACCAAAGCTCCATTGACCCCTCTCATCCATAAACCATCTATACACCACACGAATTCCTCCTGAATTCTCATGTATAGATCTCCTTGTGGTCCCTGAGATACAACCCAATTGAATTTGGAATACTTCACATTCCTCAAAGAGACATACCGAGCCCCTTAGTTTGCTAGCTCGTCCAGACGTTCTTCACACATGAAGGACATCAAACACATGCTCCAGAAATCCTCAGCCCATTTACTCTACAAGCACCAAACTGATCCACTTCTAGCATGTAACATTCACATCAGACTTCCAAGACAATCCTTTACCCATCATTCTCCCGTACAATAAGATAAATACCTCTTAGATGAGATGTGAACTCAGAAACCTACTCCAAGGATAACTAACCCAAAAGATGTTCTAACATCAGTTAGGACATCCTTCACATATCATATATACCAGTCAACATAGTTCTTGATATGCTCCACCACTAGACTTACTATCTACATAGTAATCCAATCTGAAGATCGTCTAACAACACTGCGCCACCAGCTTGATCAATAAGAACTCCAGTAACCAAAAAGAGAAATAAACTCTCAACCACCA
Organism: Lathyrus tuberosus; assembly: GCA_022829125.1. Lineage (NCBI taxonomy): Eukaryota > Viridiplantae > Streptophyta > Magnoliopsida > Fabales > Fabaceae > Lathyrus > Lathyrus tuberosus. The sequence continues at coordinate 788,667 of JALAZF010000323.1, read as the reverse complement.
AAAGGAGTAATCTTCCATAAACTGAGAACTTCTGAAACAAGCTCCAAGATAGAAAAGAGTCAATACCTCCTTAAGTCTTCAACCAATCACCCTTCTGCCCAAGAGTAATTTGTTCCAAGAAACACCTTTTTCAGAACTCCTGCAAGATACACTGATCCACCAATGAAATATGATCTTCAAGTTACATGAACTACTTGCTCTATAGCAAGCCATCTTAGATCCACCAAGCCTTAGACATGTAACATCTTCTCCATCCACAGCTCCCGCAAACTGCATGAGATAGACCTTTTTGAAGCATCCATGACATCCATTCTCTTGTAGATCAACTTATCTTAAGCTGATGTGCCACAACACCATTTGAGATCCTGATGTTAAGCTTGATGTCAGAACATTCTAATATGACATCCAGCTGCTGAATTCAGCTCCTCCTTCTGTAACTTAGAAGAACCTTCTCCCTTTAACAGAACAAGAGTTCCATGCTCTCATAGAATTGATTCAACAACCAAGGTTGAGTAAACAACCTTCGTCGTGCTTAATCTTAACACAGGTATTCCATTCAAGCTCACACCTTGATGAATATCTGCTTCACAACTCCAAAGAACTCAACATGCCAAGTCTGATTCTTCAGAAGATATGTAGTCATAGACTACACCATTGCTATACCAAAGGATGCCAGTTTCCTTAGTAGAGCAGTCTGTAGAAAGTCAGAGATAAGTGCCACTTAACCTTGACCTCCAAGATGAGCAAGATCCTATGCTCCTAAGTACCTAGATCAGAAATAAACTGATCTAAGCTGTGCCATCACCAGCACTCCATTCTGGATAAGTCTCTTACCAGGACACTTTCCAGATAAACACCAGATGCTTCTAGTAATAACTCGAACACACCTGCTGCACTCCAATACTCCTAGATCAGAAATAAACTGATCCAAGAACTATCCATCAAGATTATGATGTCTTCTTCTTCATCTTCCACATCACCGTTGTCTAGACCAGTTTCTTGCCAAGAAACTCTCCAGAGATCAGATGCTTCTGCCACACCAACTGAAGCAGATTCTTAGGTCAACACCAAACAAAAAATCCAAAAGCTTATGCAGTACCCCTCCCATGATTCTGCACAACCCAGATGAAGAGATGTTCCAACATCGTGTTGAACATCAGTAATCTTGAACTCCACATACAAGAATAATCAATCAAATAGTTGTGAGTAACACAAATAGCAATTGATCTTAAATCCTTATTCAATAATCCTGTTTCACTGTTGAAGCCACACTCCACCAGATCACTTCATGAACATTTATCAAGTATTCAATCTTTTGCAAGTATCTTCTTTGACAAACAAATTGTTGAGATACCAAGCCTGCCACCCTTGACTCAAGTAATTAAGATTCTCTCTGAACGAACCCTATTTACCTCAACATTTCTGAAAACTGCATTTAGATTGGATCCATCCTTAGGATTAAGAGAGATGAATCCTTCCTTGCACTTTTAGATGGTGAAAATAAACCACCTTCACTTTCTTCAAGTTTATGTTTCACAGAAACACCTTCTAGTCAGAAGAATAACTAGAAGACTCCAGATGCATAACTGAGATGCCTTTATGAGTGGACTTGAGAGTATTCTCAAGTATCTTTGACAACTTAGCCGATCAATAATTTATAAAATCCTAGAGCAAAAACTTGATAAACATAATCTCAACTCCCATTCTCTTCAACGAACTTCAAACTGAACAATGGAACCAAGCTTCAAAGTACCAAGTCACCATAACAGACATCTTCCAACAACTCTCTCCATTCCATCGCTCCCGACTTTGGAATAAAAAGATGTAGATATCTTCACATATTGAGGTCGACGATTGAGATCTTCCACCAAATGTCTTCAGCAACAACTCCAGAATTCCATAATTCTAAATCTCTCCCATCAGAAACATATGCAGCGGAACCACCAAGGAACAAATTCAGCTTGGCCTAATAAGATGTCAGAACATTTTATAAGACACCCAACAAGAGAACTAGCCACTTCTCTTGCAATTGTTGTAGAACCTCCTCAGCAACATAAACAACCACCGAGTTGTTACCTTCGATCCAGAACATCTATCCCATCCATTAATACCGTTGAGTATGTCTGAGTTGATTGATATGATCTCCAAAACTCCTCCTTGTTTAAACGTCAGAAAGTATCTCCCAAAGATCTCATCCAGAAACAGACAGGATGCCTGCTCTGATACCAATTGAAATTCAGGCATAGCAGACAACAGATAGCCTAACACATGTCAAGACATTGTTCTGCATAAATATTAAACAAGGACAGAATAAACAAACTGATATTTTGAATATCAGCAACAGCAGCAAGACAGACGTTTACAGATTGTAGAAAGTAAACGAACACACAACATTGTTAACCCCGTTCGGTGCAAATCACCTACATGTGGGGGCTACCATGCCAGGAATGAATACACTAGTAGTAGTATTAATTTAGAGCTAAACTCCCCCAATTATAACACCTCCCTTAATCCCTACCCAGTACAATTCTATCTAGAAATGACCATCTAGATAAGAGAAACCCATCTCAATTCCTAAATCACCTCAGTGATATCTAACAGTTACAATCTCCAGCAACTACATCAATCTGTTCAATTGAAAGACATTCCTTCCAATAACAATATTCAGCTAAGACTCTTGACTAACAACAAGACTCGATTTTGCTTAAAAGCTTCAACCAAGAACAATACTCAACTCTTGCTTCAAAGCTTCGAGTAAGAACAATTTACAACAACCTATGTCGACCACATAGTATCAAAAGATACATGGGTGACTTACAAACTACACAAGAGACTCTCAAAACCCTAAATCCTTATGTTGCACCGGCGACTTGTTGTGTGTGCTTAGTATTTTAGGTCTAGCAAGTCCTTATTTATAGACTTTTGCAGTATGGGCTTGGGCTATTCAATCAGGTCTAATCTTCACATTTTAATTCAGCTGCAAGATCTTCTCCACAAAAATAGGAACAAATCTCCAAATAGTTTCCTAAAAAGTCTCCAAGATCCTTTTTATGAAATCCAATTAAATATGCACTTTGTTCCTAATAAATCTCTTTGACCTGCGTATAATGATGAGACATATCCAAAATATTCTCATCAAAATAAAATAAATCTGTCAAGAGATATACAACAGCAGCACCTGCTGTACCAGACAAAGATGTCGTGACATCTCCTTTGACATCTTGATTAAAAGTCACATAACAGCAAAACAATAACACCTGTTGTACCAGGCTAAGATGTCATGACATCTGTCTGAAACACATAACAGCAGTACCTGTTGTACCAGACCAAGATGTCATGACAGTTGATGAAGATGTCTCAACATCTTACTCGACATATTGCCAAGTATTATAACCACATCTATACTGATGTCTGATCAACCATGTCAGGACATCTTACCCAACATCTAGCTGTAAACTTGTTTTAGCCAAAATATAGCCAATCAAAGACCTAACAATCTCCCACTTTGGCAAATTTTGGCTAAAACAACCTTTGGATAACACATCCAGCCCACCCTTATGGAAACAACCAAAGAGCACTACTACTACTTACTTCTCCCCGTTTTTAGCCATAATATGCCAAACAAAGCAACTATGCATTTAAGGGAAATCAACCAAAAGCAAGAAAGTCAGTAGCAGTACTCCCCCTGTCATACACAATTAGTCATCCCCCTCAAGGGAAAACCCCCACACATCCGAATTCATGCAGCAGAACAACAGAAGCAGCGGCAACACAAGCAGCACAAACATGACAAACTATCATGCTCCCCCTAAGTAGTTGCATACAACAAGCAACCACAAATACTACTCTCCTTGCATTTAAAACCAGTGCTCCTTTGTAAGTAGAACACCTTGTTGATGAATGGAAAACATAAGACGCATCTTCATGTCTTCAAGAGCGCACCCTCTGTTTAACACACCTGCTGAACACATTCACCTAATGCTTGACCCTCAAGCAAACCATTTACCATACCAGTACATTTAACAGACATAAGTTCTCCCCTTATCTTTCTTAACTGATGCTTCTTCAGCATGAAACACCTTAAAATCACCACATGATATCCCATGACAACTTCATGATCATATAGTGAGAGTACCAGGAACGCATCCTTGTACCATAACCAACAAACTCTTGGATTGAGACCATAGCTCCATTGACCCCTTTCGTCCAGAAACCATATATACACCACACGAATTCCTCCTGAATTCTCATGTATAGATCTCCTTGTTCCCTGAGATACAACCCAATTGAATTTGGAATACTTCACATTCCTCAAAGAGACATACCGAGCCCCTTAGTTTGCTAGCTCGCCCAGACGTTCTTCACACTTGAAGGAAATCAAACACATGCTCCAGAAATCCTCAACCCATTTGCTCCACAAGCACCAAACTGATCCACTTCTAGCATGTAACATTCACATTAGACTTCCAAGACAATCCTTTACCCATCATTCTCCCGTACAATAAGATAAATTCCTCTTAGATGAGATGTGAACTTAGAATCCTACTCCAAGGATAACTAACCTAGAAGATGTTCTAACATCAGTTAGGACATCCTTCACATATCATATATACCAGTAAACATAGTTCTTGATATGCTCCACCACCAGACTTACTATCCGCATAGTAATCCAATCTGAAGATCTTATAACAACACTGCGCCACCAGCTTGATCAATAAGAACTCCAGTAACCAAAAAGAGAAATAAACTCTCAACCACCAAAAGGAGTAATCTTCCATAAACTGAGAACTTCTGCCACAAGCTCCAAGATAGAAAAGAGTCAATACCTCCTTAAGCCTTCAACTAATCACCCTTCTGCCCAAGAGTAATTTGTTCCAAGACACCCCTTTTTCAGAACACCCGCAAGATACACTGATCCACCAATGAAATATGATCTTCAAGTTACATAAACCACTTGCTCCATAGCAAGACATATTGGATCCACTAAGCCTTAGACATGTAACATCTTCTCCATCCACAGCTCCCGTAAACTGCATGAGATATACCTTTTTGAAGCATCCATAACATCCATTCTCCTGTAGGTCAACTTATCTTAAGCTTATATGCCATAACACCAACTGAGATCCTGATGTTAAGCTTGATGTCAGAACATTCTGATATGTCATCCAGCTGCTGAATTCAACTCCTCCTTCTTCCACTTAGAAGAACCTCCTCCCTTTAACAGAACAAGAGTTCCATGCTCTCATAGACATGATTCAACAACCAAGTTTGAGTAAACAACCTCTATCCTGCTTAATCTTAACACAGGTATTCCATTCATGCTCACACCTTGATGAATATCTGCTTCACAACTCCAAAGAACTCAACGTACCAAGTCTGATTCTTCAGAAGATAAGTAGTCATAGACTACACCATAGCTATACCAAAGGATGCCACTTTCCTTAGTAGAGTAGTCTGTAGAAAGTCAGAGATAAGTGCCACTTAACCTTGACCTCCAAGATGAGCAAGATCCTATGCTCCTAAGTACCTAGATAAAAAATAAACTAATCTAAGCTGTGCCATCACCAGCACTCCATTCTGGACAAGTCTCTTGCCAGGACACTTTCCAGATAAACACCAGATGCTTCTAGTAATAACTCGAACACACCTGCTGCACTACAATGCTCCTAGATCAGAATAAATTGATCCAAGAACTATCTATCAAGATGATGAAGTCTTCTTCTTCATCTTCCATATCACCATTGTCTAGACCAGTTTCTTGAAAGGAAACTCTCCAGAGACCAGATGCTTTTGCCACACCAACTGAAGCAGATTCTTAGGTCAACACCAAACAAAAAATCTAAAAGCTTATGCAGTACCCCTCCCATGATTCTGCACAACCCAGATGAAGAGATGTTTCAACATCGTGTTGAACATCAGTAATCTTGAACTCCATATACAAGAATAATCAATCAAATACTTGTGAGTAACACAAATAGCAATTAATCTTAAATCCTTGTTCAATAATCCTGTTTCACCGTTAAAGCCACACTCCACCAGATCACTTCATGAACACTTATCAAGTATTCAATCTTTTGCAAGTATCTTCTTTAACAAACAAATTGTTGAGATACCAAGCCTGCCACCCTTGACTCAAGTAATTAAGATTCTCTCTGAACGAACCCTATTTACCTCAACAGTTCTGAAAACTCCATTTAGATTGGATCCATTCTTAGGATTAAGAGATATGAATCCTTCCTTGCACTTTTGGATGGTGAAAATAAATAACCTCCACTTTCTTCAGATTTATGTTTCATAGAAACACCTTCTAGTCAGAAGAATAACTAGAAGACTCCAGATGCATAACTGAGATGCCTTTATGAGTGAACTTGAGAGTATTCTCAAGTATCTTTGACAACTTAGCCGATCAATAATTTATCAAACTCCTAGAGCAAAAACTTGATAAACATAATCTCAATGATAACACGAAAATGTATCGTATTTTGGCCTTGATTTATATTCAATTATTATATCGTTTTTGTATAATATCCAATTTTCTCGAGATTATTTAAGTGTTTTTGCAGGTAATCCCATTTTCCAAGTCAAAGTATGCTAAGTGTGGAAAAGAAGCAAAACATGCAAGAAAAGAGCAGAAAAGATAAGAAAAATTGCAGAAACCAAACTTTGCTGATGTGACGATCGTCACAGGTACGCCACGACCGTGGTAGCTTCAAAATGCATCACGAGCGTCACAGAACACCACGATCGTCACGCGCACTAAAAAGGTCATAACGTTCACAACACAGACGTGGCCATGAAAGGAAGCAGTTTTCACACGATCACATTTCTTCCGAGAAGTCCTAGGTCTCCAACTCTTACAACCAACTAAGTGGTGCTCCTATATTATCTCCAACAATTGCAAATGCTGAGGCTATATATATGAGACGGATTCGAAAGCCAAGGGGGTGGTCGTCCATTCTTTTTCCAAGTTTCATGTTCAAAGCCAGATTTCCTTGTTTAGTTTTTAGCCAGTTTTAAATTATTCATGTAAAAGTAATAGTTCTCCACATCGGAGGACTATTACCAATATTAGTTTTAGGATTCTATTTTCTGTCATTTTATTTCCTGCAACCGGAGTCGCATTCAAGATTTTCAGTATATTATTTCAAAGCTCTTTATTCCAGGTTTTATTTATTGTTATTTATCTTATCATTTTCTTATTTAATTCCCAAAACATGTTTCCAATTTTAGTTTGTTATCATATCTTCATGTTTATTTCCCTATCCATGTCTAGCTAAATAGTCTTGAGTCCGGTTTGTGAGGACCGTCGTTCCGACGGGACTCGGTAGAAAATAATAGGTGCGAACTTATGATTAAAAATCCTATTTTGGTTTTAATTTCCAAGTATAATTTAAATAACTTTGTCACGAGAGTGAGAGGTTATTTAACACAATTTTGTCACGAGAGTGAGAAATTAATTAAGGCTAGAGCCGGCACTGCGAGAGCGTGAGGATCGAACCGGATAGTGGAAATTAGGCACCATATCTAAATACAGCGGGAGCGCTTTAGATGTTGGTTAGGATATTATTGGCTTTCAAAACATATTTCTTAGTTACCGGGCGAGCGGGAGAAAAATCTTGGGATTAGGAAGTATGACTTTAGTTAATACCGCGAGAGCGTGAGGCAGAGTCTTTAAGTTGGTATATTCTACGGAACTAAGTTATAGTCGAAATTAGTACCCGAATTCTACAAAGTCCCTTAGGAGCGCGGAATCCATATTCCGGTCTCTCTTTCTTTATCATATTCTCTTAGTTTTATTTTAGTTCTAGTCTTAGTTTCCCTTTTATCAATTATCATTAGCCTTAGCTTTACAACGCAGCGATAGATAACGGTAGGTTGACATTGGTCTCTGTGGGTCCGACAATCTTTTATATTACTTCGATAAATCCGTGCGCTTGTGTAGCATCAAGTTTTTGGCGCCGTTGCCGGGGACCAACAGTCAATATTGTGATTCCGTTGTTGCACCGTATAGACTAAGACACTCCTATAAAATAATAATAATAATAATAATAATAAAAAATTTTAAAAAAAAATTTAAAAACTATGTATCACCCAAATTTTCTCTATGATAACCACTCACAATATCTTGAGGAGCCGCACCCAAATTTTTTCTACAATTACCAACCGCAATACTCCCCATATTTTGAGGAACCGCAACCAAATTTTTCCTATGATTACCATTCCCAAAATTTTGAGGAACCCCAAGAATCGTACAATTCCAACCTTGAAATACTACCGGAAGATTTCCACGCGACGCTATCTCATTTCCGCCCAAATCACCACTCTCAATATTTTGAAGAACCGCAAGAATTCGTTCAGTCCAACCTCGAAACATTAATGGAGGATTTTATTGAAACATCAACCAATGCTAGACTAGAATCTATGATGGAGCACTTTGTGGACGCACAAACTATCCAGAATGAAGAGCTTAAAAGACAACATCTCGATAATCATGAGACCCTTAGGCGGCTGAACACCGTGGTCGAGTCCCTTGTGACTCACACTGAGGCATTGGAGACCCAAACCTTACTGCTTGCACTGACACCTATAGGTCCCTCCCCTGAGGAGAATACGTATGTTATAACAACCAGTAGTGAAGGACAACTCGAAAATCCTGAGGAGAGTGATAATGAGGTTGATGAGAGTTATGGTGAGAAAAGAGTTGAGATTGAGACAAATTCACCAACACCATCCACAAACGAGGTTATCGAAGAGGTAGAGAATGAAGCACAAATTGTTGATCACCCTCCATATACCCCACCATATCCTTTCCCGTATAAGTTTGCAGACTCCAAAACGTATGTGCATGTATGGAAAATTATCCACGCACCCTTGTCTGGGGTCTTGCATAAAAAGAGAAAATTTGAAGACCAAACTAGGGAAAACATTAGTGTTAAGAGGGTAAGGTTAAACTTTGAGGTGATGGATGAAATAACTAAACCCAAACTTGAAAAGCTAATACTTAGCATAGATCCAGAACCACCACCACAAGTTCAAAAGAATGAACTACCCCACAGAAGGAAGAAAAGAAAAGGTGAGGGATATGTGAGATGGCTTGATAAATGGCCATGGAAACCGAAAATCAACACTTCCATCCGTCGAGCTATCGACGTTAAACAAAGCTCTGCGTGGGAGGAAACCCACAAGTTTTTAATTTAAATGTTTTCCTTTCATTGTTTGTGTTTGCAGAAAATAAAGAATTGTATCGCTTGTCACGTCTCAGCTACATTTAGGCGAATGATCTCTTGATGACAATCCCTTAAGATTAGTTGGTGCCCACGCACATTCCTACGAATGTCGCTGCTGGTGGTGACACCGATGATGAGTATGATAGGAGAAGGTACTTCCTTCGGAAACAAGCCATATAATGAGCGGCTTCAAGAAAGTGAAGTTTCAGCAAATTCAGATATCTCGTAGTACAAGACGCCGGAGTAGAAGTGGTCAGCAAAGACAAGGACAGCAAGGGAAGAATCAGAGTGAATTTGGCTATGGTAGCACGCATGGGCAGTCATACAGGTTCTATCTTTCCTTTACCACCTTTTATCAAAACATTGAGGACAATGTTTGGTTTAAGTGTGGGGGAGGAACTCTACCGCTTTCATTTTAACGCTTTTTAGTTAGATTTATTGCTTTCTAGCATGATTTTAAAATTTTTTCTATTTTCCTTGCGTCTTTGCATGTGTTGTCAAGTCTTTATATGCGATTTTGTGTTTACCGATTTCCCACTCCCTTGAGCCACACCAAATATTTTGAAAATTTTTGCGTTAAAAATAGGGTTTCTTTTGAAAATCTTAGGTTACAGACGAAATTAAGGTTAGATTGTGAGTCGTGGGAAAAATTCCGCAAAATCGATATCGTCTTAACACCGTGAGCCTCCCTATTATGGAAATCGATTTGAGTACTTGTTATGCCGTAGCCTTAAGTTCTCACCCTTTTAGTAGTCCCTAATTAGTTTATTTAGCAGTCAGCACCATCCTAAGCACGCACTAAGTAGGAAGCCGATGCAAATAAGTGTATGATCTCATGTGTAAATGGTAAATTGAAAAGAAAAAAAAATGAATGAAAAGAAATGCTCCTTCTAAGTTAGGTGATCCTCACCCGATCATTTAGCCCAACGGTGCAAACTTCTTTATTTTATTGATATTTAAGCCAATGTGCAAAAGAAAAAAAATTGATAATAATAATGAGATCATAGTCACTAACAGGTTATCCTACCATGAGTGTGAAAGGATAACGGGCTTAATGTGATTGCGCCAGAATGAAAAGGGATGAAAGAAGGACGAGTTAGTTAGGTTTAGGTATAATGACATGATTCGGATTGGTTTGTATAGGAGGGAGGTTGATGACCGCAAAAGTGGAATTGTGTTGTTACGATATCCTTAGTGTGTAAGCTAGTACCTATGACACAAACTCAACCGAAGTAGAGTTGGTAGCCTAGGATGAGTATCCGTATGCACTATTTTTCTTACGAGTCATGGTTTGCTTGAGGACAAGCAAAGGTTTAAGTGTGGGGGTGTTTGATAACACGAAAATGTATCGTATTTTGGCCTTGATTTACATTCAATTATTATATCGTTTTCGTCTAATATCCAATTTTCTCGAGATTATTTAAGTGTTTTTGCAGGTAATCCCATTTTCCAAGTCAAAGTATGCTAAGTGTGGAAAAGAAGCAAAACATGCAAGAAAAGAGCAGAAAAGAGAAGAAAAATTGCAGAAACCAAACTTTGCTGATGTGACGATCGTCACAGGTACGCCACGACCGTGGCAGCTTCAAAATGCATCACGAGCATCACAGAACACCACGATCGTCACGCGCATTAAAAGGTCATAACGTTCACAACACAGACGTGGCCATGAAAGGAAGTAGTTTTCACACGATCACATTTCTTCCGAGAATTCCTAGGTCTCGAACTCTTACAACCAACTAAGTGGTGCTCCTATATTCTCTCCAACAATTGCAAATGCTGAGGCTATATATATGAGACGAATTCGAAAGCCAAGGGGGTGGTCGTCCATTCTTTTTCCAAGTTTCATGTTCAGAGCCAGATTTCCTTGTTTAGTTTTTAGCCAGTTTTAAATTATTCATGTAAAAGTAATAGTTCTCCACATCGGAGGACTATTACCAATATTAGTTTTAGGATTCTATTTTCTGTCATTTTATTTCCTGCAACCGGAGTCGCATTCAAGATTTTCAGTATATTATTTCAAAGCTCTTTATTCCAGGTTTTATTTATTGTTATTTATCTTATCGTTTTCTTATTTAATTCCCAAAACATGTTTCCAATTTTAGTTTGTTATCATATCTGCATGTTTATTTCCCTATCCATGTCTAGCTAAATAGTCTTGAGTCCGGTTTGTGAGGACCGTCGTTCCGACGGGACTCGGTAGAAAATAATAGGTGCGAACTTATGATTAAAAATCCTGTTTTGGTTTTAATTTCCAAGTATAATTTAAATAACTTTGTCACGAGAGTGAGAGGTTATTTAACACGATTTTGTCACGAGAGTGAGAAATTAATTAAGGTTAGAGCCGACACTGCGAGAGCGTGGGGATCGAACCGGATAGTGGAAATTAGGCACCATATCTAAATACAGCGGGAGCGCTTTAGATGTTGGTTAGGATATTATTGGCTTTCAAAACGTATTTCTTAGTTACCGGGCGAGCGGGAGCAAAATCTTGGGATTAGGAAGTATGGCTTTAGTTAATACCGCGAGAGCGTGAGGCAGAGTCTTTAAGTTAGTATATTCTACGGAACTAAGTTATAGTCGAAATTAGTACCCGAATTCTACAAAGTCCCTTAGGAGCGCGGAATCCATATTCCGGTCTCTCTTTATTTATCATATTCTCTTAGTTTTATTTTAGTTCTAGTCTTAGTTTCCCTTTTATCAATTATCATTAGCCTTAGCTTTACAACGCAGTGATAGATAACGGTAGGTTGACATTGGTCTCTGTGGGTCCGACAATCTTTTATATTACTTCGATAAATCCGTGCGCTTGCGGAGCATCACTCAACTCCCCTTCTCTTCAACTAACTTCAAACTGCACAATGGAACCAAGCTTCCAAGTACCAAGTCACCATAACAAACATCTTTCAACAACTCTCTCCATTCCATCGCTCCCGATTTTGGAATAAAAAGATGCAGATATCTTCACATATAAAGGTCGACGATTGAGATCTTCCACCAACTGTCTTCAGCAACAACTCCAGAATCGCATAATTCCAGAGCTCTCCCATCAGAAACATATGCAGCGGAACCACCAAGGAAAAAATTCAGCTTGCCCTAATAAGAAGTCAGAACATCTTATAATACACCCCAACAAGAGAACTAGCCATTTCTCCTGCAATTGTTGTAGAACCTCCTCAGCAACATAAACAACCACCGGGTTGTTACCTTCGATCCAGAACATCTATCCCATCCATTAATACCCTTGAGTATGTCTAAGTTGATTGATATGATCTCCAAAACTCCTCCTTGTTTAAACGTCAGAAAGTATCTCCCAAAGATCTCATCCAGAAACAGACAGGATGCCTGCTCTGATACCAATTGAAATTCTAGCATAGCAGACAACAGATGTCCTAACACATGCCTAGACATTGTTCTACATAAATATTAAACAAGGACATAATAAACAAACTGATATTTTGAATATCAGCAACAGCAGCAAGACAGACGTTTACAGATTGCAGAAAGTAAACGAACACACAACATTGTTAACCCCGTTCGGTGCAAATCACTTACGTCTGGGGGCTACCAAGCCAAGAATGAATTCACTATTAGTAGTATTAATTTAGAGTTAAACTCCCCCATTTATAACTCCTCTCTTAATCTCGACCCAGTACAATTCTATCTAGAAATCACCATCTAGATAAGAGAAACCCATCTCAATTCCTAAATCACCTCAGTGATATCTAACAGTTACAATCTCCAGCAACTGCATCAATCTGTTCAATTGAAAGACATTCCTTCCAATAACAATATTCAGCCAAGACTCTTGACTAACAACAAGACTCGATTTTGCTTAAAAGCTTCAACCAAGAACAATACTCAACTCTTGCTTCAAAGCTTCGAGTAAGAACAATTTACAACAACCTATGTCGACCACATAGTATCAAAAGATACATGGGTGACTTACAAACTACATAAGAGACTCTATTGAAGCTAGAATAGCAGCAAGCAAAAATATAAGTAACCCAATTTTATCGTTCTATACAGGGATTAGTGCGAGGGAAAGAATGCCATTCGACGGAATCTATATTTCTAAGCTCAAAAGTTTTGGTTTTAAGAAGGAACCATGATTAAATGCGGAAAATGTAAAGACGAAAAATATAAAATAAAGACTGAATTATAAACGGAGCCTTGTTTGAATTAGATCTCATCAATTGATAACACATGCATTCTTCTGATCAATTTTATACATAAATAAAAAATTCACATAATATCATCATGTATCACTCACACATACATATCCTCTCGGTCCCCACATATGTGAATGATTTTATACCGATCAATAATTGCTCTCCCACATCACCAATCAATACAAAGCATTTAAAGCCTACATGAATGTTAAGCCTACATCCATCTCTGGCCTCAAGACTCAACAGATATTACTATAACATCAATATCAAACGAACGAGTAATTCATATACAAAGCCAATGATCAAAATACGCACACATGTTTAACCCTTTTTTACATGCATTCAACTAATTTGCCAAATGAATGTGAATGTCGTTTTTCATCAGTATTCTCACGCACCCTCACGATACCGTTTATCAAGCGATAGCGCGGCCTCTTATTGCATTAATTGCTAAAAGCTATTCATTCTAACGATCAACACAATGCTAAAAAAGTTGAGATGCAAATGAATATCAAATCACAAAACCATGTCAAAAGTTTGCTCAATGATAAATGAACATCTAAGATTGAAGATTTGAAATAGGTTTTGTCAAGACCAATAAATAAACAACCCAAGACAACCAAAAATAGAGAATCCAAACTAATTCACAAACATAGATTAGATGAAATACAATAGGTATCAAAAGATTACATCTCTTTCCAACAAGAAATCAAAGCTCTTACCTTCTCTCCCTTGAAAATGAAGAGATGCAAAGTTTTGATCTTTAATTACAAGTTGTATCTTCGAAATTCTGATTATTCTATATATTATAACCTAAAAAGCTGAAAAAGTTACTTATATAGTACATCAGGAAAGTTCATGTTCGCTAAGCGAACCCTTTCATTCGCACAACGAATGGTTAAAATTTGCACTTCAAGTGCCTCTGAATATTTAAACCGCCCCAGAAATTCTCGTGAGTTCGCAATGCGAAGGAATGTTCGCAAAGCGAACACTTGCATTCAAGCTCGCAAAACGAATTTTAGCTCCTTTTTCCTCTGTCCAAATCTGGGACCATTCACTGGAAACCTCGCTGGCCCTCGCACAACGAACCGTCCCTGGTAATTCGCCAGAGTTCGCAAAGCGAACCTTCCGCTATTTTCCTCTTTTTTTTGGCAGCTTGCATCAATTCTTGTGTCTTACAACTTTGGTCATTTAGTGCCTTTTCCTGCACAATAACACACACATTACAAATACCAAAGGTATATTCTCAATGTTTGAAGAACAACAACAATCATTAGTAAAACTAATGAAAACATGAGAAAAGAGTGGAAAAAGTGCAAAGAAAGATATGTCATTTTTAGGTCAAATCTGCACCTAACAACTCTCCCCAACTAGATTTTTTCTTGTCCTCAAGCAAAGTATGTCCCTCATGAAAACAAGAGGATTTGCTCAAGCATAAGATTCAACCAAAATCAAGCATGAAAATGTGCACAAGCAACGTTCACCACTCAATAGAATCGAACAATGACAAAGAATTAAGTTCTCAAGTAAATATCATAATGGTTCAAAGAACAACTAAGTTTTCATACTTGAATCACTCTAACACTCCTCTTCAAAAATAAGAATGAAGAAATTGACGCGTTTGCAACCGCGGGGAAATTTCACTCACCCGACAAACAATGCAAATAGCAATCCAATTCATACAACATTTAACAATAAAAAATGAAAATATGGAAGCAAAAAGATCACTAAGGGCTTCACCAATTTCATTCCTTTACCACAAACCTTCTAAAACTTCCTTTTTGCACAATTATTTCATTCTCTATTTTTCTTATCCAAACAAGCATTCTTTTTCTTTTGTTTTTCACATTCATATTCACATTTTTTCTTTTCATGCTTGCTTGAAATTTTTCAAAAGTTTCAAGTAACCTACCAATCTTCTTTTTCATTCTCCCCAACTTGAATTCAACCAAACCTCAAGTGAATGCTCCTTGCTTTTTACGGCAAGGAAATCAAATTAAAACAATGTTCAAAGGTTCAAGAAGAAATTTTTAGAACCTCACAAAATTCAATGATGAACCAAACTTTCAAATTATTTACACAAACAAGTTCATCACTAAAATGAGATCTAAACTATTTAGGCTCAAAGGGGCTAACAAATTCTCTCTACTCACGGGTAAGGTACTTTTGGATACGGTTGTGCTCAATATAAACAAATGCCTTGATCATTTCTAATGCTTCCACAAAATCACAATAATCAAAAGATAAAGCATGAATCAAACGAATTAAACAAAGTTATCAGTCATCCAAGCATTTAGTAAGCAATGGAGGTTTCTCACAATTTGTGGCTTTTGGACCTAAGTGAAACGAGCATTCAAACAAGTTGCAAAATGAAACAAAAATAAACATTTGCACAAAGCACAAAATTCTTAAATCATTCTAACATTCTATAAAGTAGTACAATTTACCTCACATACTTTCAACACTCAACATCCATCCAGAATCGGTCGAAGCTTCATTAAAAACTTTTATACAAATAGTAACCAATATAGGAATTCTCATCATTCCTGAACACACTAGAGAAAACATCAAAGAAAACAAATACATATAATATAAGCAAATGTACAAAGCTCAAAAATATAGAAACTATCGCGATGCGATTCAATATCTAAACACTGATCCCCGACAACGACGCCATTTTCTTGAAGCTAGAGTAGCAGCAAGCAAAAATATAAGTAACCCAATTTTATCGTTCTCCACAGGGATCAGTGTGAGGGAAAGAATGCCATTCGACGGAATATATATTTCTAATCTCAAAAGTTTTGGTTTTAAGAAGGAACCAAGATTAAATGCGGAAAATGTAAAGACGGAAAATATAAAATAAAGACTGAATTATAAACCGAGCCTTGTTGGAATTGGATCTCATCAATTGATAACACATGCATTCTTCTGATCAATTTTATACATAAATCAAACATTCGCATAATATCATCATGTATCACTCACACATACATATCCTCTCGGTCCCCGCATATGTGAATGATTTTATACCGATCAATAATTGTTCTCGCACATCACCAATCAATACAAAGCATTTAAAGCCTACATGAATGTTAAGCCTACATCCATTTCTGGCCTCAAGACTCAACATATATTACTATAACATAAATATCTAACCAACGAGTAATTCATATACAAAGCCAATGATCAAAATACGTACACACGTTTAACCCTTTTTTACATGCATTTAACTAATTTCCCAAATGAATGCGAATATCGTTTTTCATCAATATTCTCACGCACCCTCACGATACCGTTTGTCAAGCGATAGCGCGGTCTCTTCTTGCATTAATTGCTAAAAGCTATTCATTCTAACAATCAACACAATGCTAAAAAAGCTGAGATGCAAATGAATATCAAATCACAAAACCATGCCAAAAGTTTTCTCAATGATAAATGAACATCTAAGATTGAAGATTTGAAATAGGTTTTGTCAAGACCAACAAATAAACAACCCAAGACAACCAAAAATAGAGAATCCAAACTAATTCACAAACATAGATTAGATGAAATACAATAGGTATCAAAAGATTACATCCCTTTCCAACAAGAAATCAAAGCTCTTACCTTCTCTCCCTTGAAAACGAAGAGATGGAAAGTTTTGATCTTTAATTACAAGTTGTATCTCCAAAATTCTGATTATTCTATATATTCTAACCTAAAAAAGCTGAAAAATTTACTTATATAGTACATCAGGAAAGTTCATGTTCGCTAAGTAAACCCTTCCATTCGCACAACGAATGGTTAAAATTGGCACTTCAAGTGCCTCTGAATAGTTAAACTGCCCCGAAAATTCTCGTGAGTTCGCAATGCAAAGGAATGTTCGCAAAGCGAACACTCGCTTTCAAGCTCACAAAGAGAATTTTAGCTCCTTTTTCCTCTGTCCAAATCTGGGACCATTCGCTGGAAACCTCACTGGCCTTCGCACAGCGAACCTTCGCTGGCAATTCTCCAGAGTTCGCAAAGCGAACCTTCTGCTATTTTACTCTTTTCTTTGGCAGCTTGCATCAATTTTTGTGTCTTACAAATTTGATCATTTAGTGCCTTTTCCTGCACAATAACACACACACATTACAAGCACCAAAGGTATATTCTCAATGTTTGAAGAACAACAACAATCATTAGTAAAACTAATGAAAACATGAGAAAAGAGTGGAAAAAGTGCAAAGAAAGATATGTCCTTTTTAGGTCAAATCTGCACCTAGCAGACTCTCAAAACCCTAAATCCTTATGTTGCACCGACGACTTGTTGTTGTGTGTGCTTATTATTTTAGGTCTTGCAAGTCCTTATTTATAGACTCTTGCAGTATGGGCTTGGGCTATTCAATTAGGTCCAATCTTCACGTTTTAATTCAGCTGTAAGATCTTCTCCACAAAAATAAGATCAAATCTCCAAATAGTTTCCTAAAAAGTATCTAAGATCCTTTTTATGAAATCCAATTAAATCTGCACTTTGTTCCTAACACCCAATTTCTACCCGGAAATTATATTGAAAATCAAAGTAGTAAAAATTTCAACATTCAAATATACAAATAGGATGCTACATTTTTCAACTTTAAAAACTTATTCATTTAAATCAAATAGTACATCGATACATAACACTTTTAATTCGGATGAAACTATAATAACAACTTTTATTCACTCTTGGAAACCAAAGCAATTTTCACAACTACGCAGCGGATTCTCAAATATTCACTATACATGATATAACATTTGTTCAACTTAAATACCTTAGTAACAACATATTTTCATGGAAACAACTTAAAACAACAACAGAGTAACTAAGCGTTCATCCCCCCGAGTGTTACGTATCAGAGCGACATCACCGACTCAGCTAATGAAGATAAACGACCTTCATCTCTGCTAACCTGCACGTTACCAACGTAGGGGTAACATTCAAACAGAAGGGGTGAGATATCAACCAACATAAACAAGTGTATGATAAACAGTATATTAGATTGGAATCATACAAATTTCACCACTTTAACGACAAATTATACAACAACCAACAAACAACTCAAATCAATACAAATTAGTAACAACAACAACTTAAATCAACCAACACATCAACATAACAACTTATAATATACAACCTTAATTCATCACAACTTAATAACAACAACCACAACTTTAACTATAATCCACAATTTATCAACATACTTTATCAACTTATTACACATATCAACATTTACGACATAGTCACTACAATCAACCTAATAAACATAACCAACTTCAACTCTGAAATCAACGTAAACACCTTCATCAACTTCAACAAATATACTCAACATATTCAACTTCTTCAACATCAACATAATCGACTTCATCAACTTAAACAACGCACACAACTTTATCAACTTAAGCAACATGAACCACTTTATCAACTTAAGCAACATGAACAACTTTATCAACTCAAGCAACATGAACCACTTTATCAACTTAAGCAACATGAACAACTTTATCAACTTAAGCAACGTGAACAACTTTATCAACTTGGTCAACATAAACAACTTTATCAACTTAAGCAACATGAACAACTTTATCAACTTGGACAACATAAATAACTTACTCAACTTCAACAAACACCATCAACACAAACAACATACATAATGCGACACAGGATGCGACTCGACTATGCGTATGCATGTAGTACCATTGGAGCAAAACTCCCAACTTAGAAATGGAGCAGAACTCCCAACTTAAAATATACCAGGTTATCGAGGTATCTGCAAGGCATAAGCCTTCAACTTAGTAATTTTGCCAATCCAGGCCAACGTGGTGAGCATCAGCTCCAACTTAAAAATTGCCAATCCAGGCCAACGTGGTGTGAGCAACGGCTCCGACAAAAATGCAATGTATGCTTTATGACATGTACAACTCATCAACATAGACGACTCAACAACTTCCACAACATAATCAATTTAAACAACATAGCAACTTTTACGACATAAACAACTTTAATTCAACACGATTCAACTTTGGCCATAGGCCTACAACTTATACACATCAACGTTGGTCATACGACCTACAACTTTAACATCAACATTGGTCCTTCGACCTACGACTTAAAAATGCCCACAAATCGGAACAAAACCACATAAGCAACCGTACAAGAAATCCACACATACAACACAAATTCAACAAAATAAACTGACTAAGATCACCTACTAATTATTACTAACTACCTCGACAATTTTCGTTAAATTCCGAACAACTAATTTTACCGCGCAATTTCACCCGGTCGACTAAATCGGTACTGTTTTTACTACTATTACTGCTACCAATAATTCCTACTATTCCTGTTAGATTCCATTTCTTTCTGATTTCAACATTTTTCTGTCACCAAACTAACACTGTTATCACAATTCTGTCACAATACCATCCTGCTAAAATTCATTTTCTGCTAAAACTGCTAATACTATTGTTTCTGTTTTTCTGACAAAAACTGCTACCACTATTTTTCTCATTTTATGTCAAAAACCTGATATATTAATTTACTGGTATTGTCACCTATTAATTCTGCTAACAAGTTAATTTTTTCAAAAAAACACACACTAGCAGTACTTTATTAGAATTAAGAAAATATGTTAATTCACCAAAACACACACTCCCAGGAATTTATGGTGGCTTGCGCCACCAAAATCTCTTTCCAACAGAGGTGGCTTGCGTCACCCTTAGACATGAAACAGGTGGCTTGCGCCACCCCTAAGCTTTGTGGCTTGCGCCACCCTTACTTGTAATCCCCAGGTGGCTTGCGCCACCATAATGCTTTGCACAGTGGTGGCTTGCGCCACCCACCCTTTTTTTTTTGTTTTAAAAGGACAAATCAGCTATTCAGAGAACTTTAATTCATTTTTCTTCCTCGTCCAATTTTTGCAGCATCGTTTTATACTCACAGTCCAAACCAACACCACACATTTCAGAAATGTAACAGATACAACGACTTTAACATGTAACAAGGTTCAACAATCATTTCATCGACACAATCAACTTTAGTATAAATTCCAACAACAATACAGCGAACACACCAACACAGATACAACAAGAATAACAACTTATTCAAATAAAGGTTTGCAGCAAGAACCCACAATTAATCCATGGCACAAATTTATACAACCCAACCCCACATACGGTCTACCATATACCCGGTTATAGAGATTGAACCCCACCCTTACCTTAATTGATGGCCGCTCGAATCTCCGACCGACTTTTCCGACTTGGCTTTCCGACGGCAACTTCTCGTATCCCTCTTCCTCCAACTTTTCCTCGTTCTCAACTTCTCACGTTCTCCTCTTTCTCTTTACTGATACCCCTAACTTCCTTTCCTTATTTTTCTCTAACCTCCTTTACTGCCTCCTCCACTTTTCTTTTTATTTTATTTTCCAAAATAATCCAATAATAATAATAATAATAATACCATTATTTACTCTATTTCGGCTTCACTTCATACACCTCCAAAATACTACCACCAACGCAACGACTAAGCCCACTTAAATAAAATACTCTTATAATTCCAAAATATTAATTCTAATATTATTCTCTCTACTAAATCGACTATTTTACCGACTATCAAATAAATCGTCCAAACCACCAAATCAACATATTTAACCGTAGACGGAAAATAATATTCAATATTATCTCCACAACTTAAATCAACTTATTAAATCAATTCAACTCGAACCAACTTAGAAACATCAACATAATATTCCGATATTCCGGAATCAACTTAAATCGACACAATTACTCAAATCAACGCGAATCAACACAACATACTACAATTATATTTAATTAAATACTTAATTAAATAAACGGTCGTTACAACTCTCCCCCACTTAGAATATTTTCGTCCTCGAAAATTCATCCGATACAACTACTCCAACTATGTGATTCCATCCAACTAATCAACTCTCATCTCCGAAGGCAACCCACGCTTAATACCAACAATTCATAACATCAACGGCGAAAACAACCCGAATACTCCTCATGCAACACACTTGACAACTTAACATCACAACATAAAGAGTAACCAACTTAAGAATTCGCCGGTTTAAGAACTAGAACGCAACAACATAGGAACACACAACTTAAACATGACATTAACGCAACCAACTACCAACATCGTTGTTGCTCACGCATAAACAACTGTACAACACCACGCGTTCGCTGCGCACTCTGATTACTTTCAAAGTATCAAGTCTACTCAGTTTAACTCCAACTTCTAATCACCAAACCGACATAACAACGACTTTCGACTTAATTCTTCGGAATTTCGTTCCAACAGGTATTCTACACTCTCGTAGTTACCGAGTACTTCAACTTAGATCCGTAGGATAACTCCTCTGACATTCAACACCATTACAACGACGACTACTTCCAAATCTTGGATAATATATACATGTACTTCCACGAATTTTCCCGATTATCATCAAACATAAACTACAACTTTACCATCTTTTAATAACACATTCTCCAAAATTTTCTTAAACACGCAACATCATTACAACAACACAGGGTACCTGTGTACAATTAACTTCAACCAGATAAATCATCTTTTCCTTTCCAACTAATCCAACAAACCAAATTCTCGACTTTTACTCATACTGACACAATTCTTCATAAATTCTTATCCGAATTAACACAACCAAGTAACTCATCTCTACCAACCAAAAGTTCCACTTTTTCAATTCAACTTATAACTTCATTTCTTTTTCTACTTGCAACTCAATTCTCAATTTACCCAGAACTCAACTGCGAATTTCCATACTACTCATCAATTAAATCGCAACCTCATGCCATCATCCTTAAATTCAACTAATATGCTCATATATGATTCTGCATCGACAAAATAAACAATCCACCAGCACTTGGCTTGACTTCAACCAATTCAACGTACGTACTATACTAGTTGGCACGACACATCTATCCATCAATTATGATTCCGTCTACTATCAACAAGAGATTAAGGGTGATCAGTTCCTCAATTTGTCAATAGACAGTCGGCAACCATAACAGTGGCATAAATCATCATTACCCAACACAATAGCGTACTACAACTTGTGCCCAAAGTCCGTAAGCACAATGCTCCGCCAACTCTCTGAGGCTTATCAACGTCTTTTAGTTTCCTTAATTTCAACTTCGTCAATTATACCAAAACGTCCAAAATCCAATACATAATCTCTTATACATGCTCGTAGCACAACACAATTATTAAATATCTTTCCAACACTGGAATAGCTACTACTTCAAGTACTATCCAACTCGGCTCGCTCCAATTACAACTCTTATCCAAGTTAAAATTTTTAACGTTGCAAATCAACCATCCGTCTTTTTCTCAACATTACTATCACATGACATCCTCACTTATTTCTCCTTATTCAACATAAATTGCATCTCGATGCTTTCTTAGATACCGTCACATCCTTATAATTACCAACATATTATTCTTATCAAAATTTTACATTCGGCTTCATCTTTCCAAATTTTTTCAGCAGTAGTCGCTTAACTTCAACCACATATATCTCTTCCGATACAGACCTCTCAGTCACAAAATCATATTCTAAAATGAAGAGAATTTCGTAAAGATTCCAGAACTTCAAGAATCGCTTGAATCCGAGTTACGAGTAAAAAGTTATCATCCTTACAACGGGGCTGGTTCAGAATTTCCGTATGCATAATTTTCCAAGAATCAGCATCAGACCCAAATATTAAAACTCACTTTTCTCCCTCTTCACAAACTTCCTGAAGATGAATCGTATATGCAAACTGTAGGGAATTTCGTAAGCTTTCCAAAAAGTCCAGAACCGCTTCAATCGGAATCACGACTAAAAAGTTATGCCTCTTTTACCGACAACTGCTCCGAAATTGCAAAATCAAAATTTGAGATTGATGAACATAAGTTCCATCTCTCTCCCGCTTGCCCCAAAATCTACCAACAATCCTTTCTTTTCATCCAACTCTAAAATTACTCGACTTTAATCCGACTATACTCAAGGTATATTAATCTACCGACTTAATCCATCAACTTATCATTTCCATTGGAATACTTCCTTATTCTCAATCACTTCCTCATCCATATTCCACACACTTCCCAAACTCGACCGATACGAATTCATGAGTCTAAACTCTCGTCGATTCGCAACAACACAGTTCTGACAACACTTGCACCCCAACAATCAATATCACCTTGATTCAACTTCACATACTACAAACATCTCTGAGAAGTAAACTTCTCCCCCACTTGTTTCAAACCAACTCCTGCATACCATCGATTAGGAAAACAAACAAGTACCGACAGTGTTCCACACACTAGTCGCGTACTAAGGGATAAACGACATTAGACAACTTGGCCGGACAGACCGACCTGCTCTGATACCACTAATGTAACACCCCATTTCTACCCGGCAATTATATTAAAAATCAGAGTAGTAAAAATTTCAACATTCAAATATACAAATAGGATGCTACATTTTTCAACTTTAAAAACTTATTCATTTAAATCAAATAGTACATCGATACATAACACTTTTAATTCGGATGAAACTATAATAACAACTTTTATTCACTCTTGGAAACCAAAGCAATTTTCACAACTACGCAGCGGATTCTCAAATATTCACTATACATGATATAACATTTGTTCAACTTAAACACCTTAGTAACAACATATTTTCATGGAAACAACTTAAAACAACAACAGAGCAACTAAGCGTTCATCCCCCCGAGTGTTACGTATCAGAGCGACATCACCGACTCAGCTAATGAAGATAAACGACCTTCATCTCTGTTAACCTGCACGTTACCAACGTAGGGGTAACATTCAAACAGAAGGGGTGAGATATCAACCAACATAAACAAGTGTATGATAAACAGTATATTAGATTGGAATCATACAAGTTTCACCACTTCAACGACAAATTATACAACAACCAACAAACAACTCAAATCAATACAAATTAGTAACAATAACAACTTAAATCAACCAACACATCAACATAACAACTTATAATATACAACCTCAATTCATCACAACTTAATAACAACAACCACAACTTTAACTATAATCCACAATTTATCAACATACTTTATCGACTTATTACACATATCAACATTTACGACATAGTCACTACAATCAACCTAATCAACATAACCAACTTCAACTCTGAAATCAACGTAAACACCTTCATCAACTTCAACAAATATACTCAACATATTCAACTTCTTCAACATCAACATAATCGACTTCATCAACTTAAACAACGCACACAACTTTATCAACTTAAGCAACATGAACCACTTTATCAACTTAAGCAACATGAACAACTTTATCAACTCAAGCAACATGAACCACTTTATCAACTTAAGCAACATGAACAACTTTATCAACTTAAGCAACGTGAACAACTTTATCAACTTGGTCAACATAAACAACTTTATCAACTTAAGCAACATGAACAACTTTATCAACTTGGACAACATAAACAACTTACTCAACTTCAACAAACACCATCAACACAAACAACACAAATAATACGACACAGGATGCGACTCGACTATGCGTATGCATGTGGTACCATTGGAGCAAAACTCCCAACTTAGAAACGGAGCAGAACTCCCAACTTAAAATATACCAGGTTATCGAGGTATCTGCAAGGCATAAGCCTTCAACTTAGTAATTTTGCCAATCCAGGCCAACGTGGTGAGCATCAGCTCCAACTTAAAAATTGCCAATCCAGGCCAACGTGGTGTGAGCAACGCCTCCGACAAAAATGCAATGTATGCTTTATGACATGTACAACTCATCAACATAGACGACTCAACAACTTCCACAGCATAATCAATTTAAACAACATAGCAACTTTTACGACATAAACAACTTTAATTCAACACGATTCAACTTTGGCCATAGGCCTACAACTTATACACATCAACGTTGGTCATACGACCTACAACTTTAACATCAACATTGGTCCTTCGACCTACGACTTAAAAATGCCCACAAACCGGAACAAAACCACATAAGCAACCGTACAAGAAATCCACACATACAACACAAATTCAACAAAATAAACCGACTAAGATCACCTACTAATTATTACTAACTACCTCGACAATTTTCGTTAAATTCCGAACAACTAATTTTACCGCGCAATTTCACCCGGTCGACTAAATCGGTACTGTTTTTACTACTATTACTGCTACCAATAATTCCTACTATTCCTGTTAGATTCTATTTCTTTCTGATTTCAACATTTTTCTATTACCAAACTAACACTGTTATCACAATTCTGTCACAATACCATCCTGCTAAAATTCATTTTCTGCTAAAACTGCTAATACTATTGTTTCTATTTTTCTGACAAAAACTGCTACCACTATTTTTCTCATTTTATGTCAAAAACCTGATATATTAATTTACTGGTATTGTCACCTATTAATTCTGCTAACAAGTTAATTTTTTCAAAAAAACACACACTAGCAGTACTTTATTAGAATTAAGAAAATATGTTAATTCACCAAAACACACACTCCCAGGAATTTATGGTGGCTTGCGCCACCAAAATCTCTTTCCAACAGAGGTGGCTTGCGCCACCCTTAGACATGAAATAGGTGGCTTGTGCCACCCCTAAGCTTTGTGGCTTGCGCCACCCTTACTTGTAATCCCCAGGTGGCTTGCGCCACCATAATGCTTTGCACAGGGGTGGCTTGCGCCACCCACCCCTTTTTTTTTTGTTTTAAAAGGACAAATCAATGATTCAGAGAACTTTAATTCATTTTTCTTCCTCGTCCAATTTTTGCAGCATCGTTTTATACTCACAGTCCAAATCAACACCACACATTTCAGAAATGTAACAGATACAACGACTTCAACATGTAACAAGGTTCAACAATCATTTCATCGACACAATCAACTTTAGTATAAATTCCAACAGTAATACAGCGAACACACCAACACAGATACAACAAGAATAACAACTTATTCAAATAAAGGTTTGCAGCAAGAACCCACAATTAATCCATGGCACAAATTTATACAACCCAACCCCACATACGGTCTACCATATACCCGGTTATAGAGATTGAACCCCACCCTTTCCTTAATTGATGGCCGCTCGAATCTCTGACCGACTTTTCTGACTTGGCTTTCCGACGGCAACTTCTCGTATCCCTCTTCCTCCAACTTTTCCTCGTTCTCAACTTCTCACGTTCTCCTCTTTCTCTTTACTGATACCCCTAACTTCCTCTCCTTATTTTTCTCAAACCTCCTTTACTGCCTCCTCCACTTTTCTTTTTATTTTATTTTCCAAAATAATCCAATAATAATAATAATACCATTATTTACTCTATTTGGGCTTCACTTCATACACCTCCAAAATACTACCACCAACGCAACAACTAAGCCCACTTAAATAAAATACTCTTATAATTCCAAAATATTAATTCTAATATTATTCTCTCTACTAAATCGACTATTTTACCGACTATCAAATAAATCGTCCAAACCACCAAATCAACATATTTAACTGTAGACGGAAAATAATATTCAATATTATCTCCACAACTTAAATCAACTTATTAAATCAATTCAACTCGAACCAACTTAGAAACATCAACATAATATTCCGATATTCTGGAATCAACTTAAATCGACACAATTACTCAAATCAACGCGAATCAACACAACATACTACAATTATATTTAATTAAATAAACGGTCGTTATAGTATGGGCTTGGGCTATTCAATCAGGTCCAATCTTCACGTTTTAATTCAGCTGTAAAATCTTCTCCACAAAAATAAGATCAAATCTCCAAATAGTTTCCTAAGTAGTATCCAAGATCCTTTTTATAAAATCCAATTAAATCTGCACTTTGTTCCTAATAAATCTCCTTGACCTGCGTATAATGATGAGATATATCCAAAATTTTCTCATCAAAACAAAACAAATCTGTCAAGAGATATACAACAGCAGCACCTGTTGTACCAGACAAAGATGTCATGACATCTCCTTCGACATCTTGATTAAAAGTCACATGACAGCAAAACAGCAACACCTGCTGTACCAGACTAAGATGTCATGACATCTGTCTGAAACACATAATAGCAGTACCTGCTGTACCAGACCAAGATGTCATGACAATAATACTGTCATGACAGTTGATGAAGATGCTTCAACATCTTACTCGACATCTTGCCAAGTATTATAACCACATCTGTACTGATGTCTGATCAACCATGTCAGGACATCTTACCCAACATCTTGCTGTAAACTTGTTTTAGCCAAAATGTAGCCAATCAAAGACCTAACAGGTATCCCCACTCCAGACAAAATTTCTCATACAATTTTCCAAATCTTTGATGAGACTAGTAGGCCACAATAGATAAGGAAACTATAAATTAGCATACCATGAATAATGCTCTTGATAATTTGCATTCTTCCTACCATTGATAGCAGAGATTACTTCCAAGAAGCAAGCTTGGCCTTAATCATATCTACTATAAGTTAATGATGAATAGCTTTAGGCATGCCTTTAAAAATTAGAACCCTCAAGTATTGGAAGGGAAGAGATCCTTCTTGAGAAACCAAGAATTTGAGACAACTGGGAAGATCTTTGGGGAGATATAGATTCGACATAAATAATGGACTTGAGAGGATTGGCATTTTGTCTAAAGCACTCAGCATACATCAGGAACAAGGATTTAAGAACTTCAATATTATAGTTCCTGCCTTTGTAGAACAACATCATGTCATCTGCATAAAAGGTATGGGAAGGAACCCTAGATCCTTTAGGGCCTTTGATGAGATCCAGATTTCCTTGATCAATAAGCTTAATGATGGCCCTGCTAAGGACATCTTCAGTTCGGAAAAATAGTAGGGGAGAGAGGTTCTCCCTACCTGACCCCTCTTTTGCAACTAAAGTATCTAGCCTGAGATCCATTTATATAAATGGACATTTTTACAGATAGAAGAATGACCTGAATCCAGGAACAAAACTTCTCAAAAAAACCAAACTTGCTCCAAACATTCAACAAGAAACCCTAATATAGAGTGTCAAATGCTTTCTTGATGTCAATTTTAACAGCAATGTTGTCACCAAAGGATTTGAGATGGAGCATATTGATGACTTCCAAAGTGAGGCAAATGCAATCAACTATGAACCTCCATTTGATGGAGCCTCTTTGTTAAGGGGAAATGAGATTAGGCATGATTAAGTTGAGTCTATCAGCCATAATTTTGGAAAGTATTTTAATCTTGAAGTTAGAGATAGAGATATTGGTCTGTAATGGTCCACAAGGGTGGCGTTGGGGCATTTAGGAATCATGAAAATGGTATTAGCATTCCAGTTAGGAAGGATCCATCCTGAAGTGAAGAATTCCAAGATTGCGTTAACCACATCTGACTTGATGATTTCCCAATACTAATGGAATAAGAAACCTCCAAAACCATCAGGTCCAGGAGAGGCGTCATGATTCAAAGCAAAAACCGCCTTTTGAATTTCCTCTTCACTAGGGAGAATGGTAAGCAGAGAATTAGATTGTTCGCAAATCAGGTTTGGAATGACCTCATCCACCAAACCATTGTCCACACAAGTATTGTTAGTTATAAAAATAAGTTCAAAATGATTTGTGAAAATACTTGCAATATCCTCAGGGTCAGTGTAAAGATCTTCCACATGTTGGATAACACTAATTAATTTGGTGCAATTCCTAATTCAGTCATCCTATGAAAATAGGAGGTGTTTCTGTCTCCATCAATATGTCATTTAACTTTGGATTTCTCTTGCCATAATAGGTCTTCCATTCTCAGATCTCATTCTAAGTCAATTTGGATGGCTTGTCCTTTAGCTAACAAAGCTTCAGATCGACCCTACCTTTGGATATGAGATTGGACATCCTCTAGGTTAGAAGAAGCTTTCATTAGATTCTCATGCATGTTACCAAAAACATCTTTATTCCATTCCTTTAATTTCTTTTTAAGAAGCTTTAATTTTTGGGACAGGATGAACATGGAGCAACCATTGAAAGAAGCATTCCAACAAGTTTGGATAACAAATTCACTCTGGATGTTCAGACCACATCTTTTGAAACTTGAAAGATGAGATCGTGTTAAGGTTTTGATAGTTGAAAACAAGAAGGATTGGATGGTGGTCAGACTTGCGTCTAACTAGAGTAAAACAAGAAGAACTACTGCATAAGTTCAGCAAGTTTTGGTTACAAATCACTTTGTCTAATCTTCTTTCAATGAGATGAGTTCCTCTCCTACCATTGAACCAAGTGATTTTTGTACCTCTATTGGGCCGATGAACCAATCTATTATAATCAATCTAGTTTTGGAAATATTCTATGGGAGCTCTAGAAGGATTTAAAGATCCCCTATGTTCGTGAGCCCCTAATATGGTGTTGAATTCTCCCATGAAGCACCAAGGAAAGTTATATTAATTCTTAACAATAGCAAGGGTAGACCAAAGATCTTCTTTTGATGTGATTGGTAGAAGCATAGATTGCATTTATACCAAAGGAATAAGTGCCATTATCAATAAGAAAATATACTTGTTTATTATCACTAAGAACAACTTGTGGATCAAAATGAGGAGTACATAGGAACCAAAGATTAGGTAACAAATCATCTATGTTATTAGTAGAGAAAACCTTTAGATTCATCCGAGGGAAAAATATATGATGAATCTTGTCTAATGACATCCAAGGTTCAGTAATAAAGCAAAAATATGGTTTATTTTTAATGATTAAGTTTTTGAGAGCTACTTTTGTGGGATAATTAGCAAACCCTCTAACATTCCAGTAGAAACACTTCATTGGGCAGATTTGAAAGAGACTGCTTTGGCTCTAGTGCTAGGTCTTGTCGAATTCGATTTTTGCATTGGTTTAGTCTTTTTCTTGGATTGTTTAACCATTACCACTTGAAATTCACTAGTGTCATCTGGTTCCTCGGCCAGGTTCGCCCAAGATTGCTTGAGAAATGCCATATCCTTTATAATATTGCCAGGAAAATGATCTACTTCAGTCACTAACTCAATTTGTGTTGCCTCAATGTATTCTGATCCATTTGAACTCTGATCATCCTCATTATTCAAATTAACAGTTGGTTCAAATCTGGGAGAGGTCAGAAATTCTAATCTAAACCTGGGGGAAAGTATGTTGTTGAATGTAGGGATTGAAATCCTTCAACCAAGCAGACAATTTTAACAAATCGAGGTTTAAATTCCAAGAGTTTGTGGATCAGACTCTTTGTAGTTCTTCTATGCTAGAAAATGAGAACTCAAAAAATCATTTCCCTAACACTACAACATTTTTATCCTATGGCAATGCCTAATTTTAGGGTAGTAAAAAATCCGTTCTGGTAGAGAGTAATAGGAAACGAATTTTAAATTTCGCAGTGGTAGGGGTATATATTCGTTACAAATTTTACGCAACGGTTAAAAGCCGTTCTAGTAGATCATAAAGAGAACGGCCTTTACTAACAACGAGTCGAAACCGTTCTAATATGGTTTTTAAAATATTCAATAAAATATTTATTATATGAAAAATGTTATGTTGGTGGAATCGAACAGAGGTCTTTTTTATTCTTATTTCAGCCGTTCCCGAAATGTATTGAGCGCTAAACTAAAATTTCACTGTCCCTTTCCAAAAGTTGAGCGCTAAAAACAAATTCTTCCCTCCAAGCTAAACAATTCACATGTCTCTTCTTCTTTAGAACAAAATCTCTAACAAACCCTAACCCTTTCTTTCTACATGCAAATCAATCAGAACCCTAACCCTTTCTTCTCATTGCACAGATGATTCTCTCCCGTTTGTACGATTTCTTCTTACCGATTGGATCTCTCGTGTAAGCTTTCTCGTCGTGTACGATTTGTCCTTACCGTTTGGTCACTCGAGAACGAAGGTTAACGAAGAACACGACTATCACTCGCAAACGAGGGTTATCGAAGCTCACAGTGGTCACTCACTCTTGGTCCGTCTCATGCCATATTCCCTCACATCAATCACTCCTTGTCTCTCTCAAGTCGCTATCGTCACTTCTTAGTTCAACCTGTTTGTCTTTCTTTATCCAGGTAATCTTTAATTTGTACCCCTTTCTGTATATATGATGCTAATCTTCTCTAATGGCTGAACTGATATATGATGCTTATCTATCACAATAATGGCTGAACTGATATATGATGCTTATCTTCTCTAAGTTCCTAGTAGACCATGAGTTGTGAGTTCATTGTGAAACCCCTTGCTAAACCTAAACCCCTTTCTGTATTCATTGAAAAAACCTAAACCCCTTTTCTAAATGGGCAATTGTATTTAGTCTTGGGAGTTGGCAAATTGTTAGAAAAGAAGAAAATCTATTTTTCCCCTGTGAGTTTGCTTTGGATACTTGTTTTTGATTAATTGTTAAACTGTGGTTTTTGAGATTTATCATTTAGTTTTTATTGTCTCTCTTAATTTGTTCCAGTTTTTTTGTTGGTTTGATTGATGATAGAAGGTACTGTTCTTGCAATGTCAACTAAACTTTTGATGCTTTATTCAATTTTAGAGTTTTTTTCTCTAGTTTTATGTATCACTTATACGTAGTGAGCAGCGGCAGAGCTGACTAGTGAGTTAGTTATGATGTCTGTTCTAACTTGAAGTTAATATGTTAGTTTGAAAGAAACAGTTAGATGAATTGTGATTGTTAAAAATGTTTGATGGATTTGGATTCTAATTGTTAAATTATGACTTGGCTATAGCAAGTAACTTGACTGGTGGCATGCTAAAGTTAAGTTGTTGTTGAAACTAAACAAGTGTTAAACAGTTAGATCCTGTTAGATCAGAGTTAGATGGACTGACAGTAAAACCTTGTGAATTGTTAGATGGACTGACAGTAAAACCTTGTTAGATAAGAATTGTATTGAGGTTAATTAGTATTAATGAAAAACCTTGTGAATTGTTATTGAGCATCAGCTAGATAAAAAGAGTTAGTGAAATTAATGTCATCGAACTGATTCAATTCAGTTACTGTAACATTAGAGTTAGGTCATTGGATAAGTGGAGTTAATTATTATTAGGACTATTGTTGCTTGCTAATGAATTGAAATTGGTTAATGAGTTAGTTAGTAATGTTAGAAATACCCTGCACTACTGATGTTAATGAACTTGTGTTAATGAAAAAAAACAGATGCTGTTAGTGATTGTTATGTTTGAATAGTTAGTGTAAATGATTGTAGCTTCTCTGTTAGAGCAATTAGGTTAGTGTATGCTACTTAACTAGTTGGCAATTTGTTTAAGTAAAATTAGTTTGAAAACATTAGGTTAATTCTTTTTTAATATGTTATGAAAAGAAGGAAATGCATTAGTTAAATTATTTGTTGTAGTTAGCATGACTATTAGTGGTATTGATTAGGAATTCTGACTGAGATTGATGTTAGAAATGAATGAGATGTTAGAGGGTTATATTGCTTACTTTGTTGTGATGACATTATGAATTGATTCAAAGTTCATGAATTGAATATGTGCAGCAAATAGTATGACATTATGGTGCTAGTGATGTTTGAATGTAGTTAGTACATTGATAAAAAAATTACTATTAATTAGTGCCAAAATAATCTTATATAATTATTCATTTTAATTTAGTCATATAATTATTTAGTGTTACAATATATGCTACTGCTGATGCTTATAGTGCCAATATTCTAAATAATATATGCTATTGCTGATGCTGATGCTTATAGTGCCAATATTAAGTAATATTCTAAATTAAGATATTTCTGATGCTTATAGTGCCAATATTCTAAATAATATACTGCTGATGCTTATAGTGCTATCTAAATATTCTCATTTGAGCTTCATATTGTATAGGTTACACATTTTGGAGACAAGGTTATACTTGAAGACCATTTTGAATCAAGTCAAAATTCCTGTTTTACACTAAGGTTAGAAAATCTTCTATTGTTTTATATTAACATTTAATTTAGAGTAAACAAAAATTTAGATCAGCTTGTTTTAAATTGGACTGCCTGAGTTTTATTGATTGCCTGAGTTTTATTGACTGCCTATTGACTGCCTAGAGTTTATTATTTATATTTTTTCCCTTCCAGTACTGAATGGACATGTTATGTGTGATTAGTACATTGTTGCTTTCCTCAATTAAGTTTTTTTGTGTCCCTTCCTTATGCTTGTTTTCCATATATGGTAGTCTCCTCTTAAACCTGATGGACAAGGAATGGACAAAGGAAAACCCCGCAAGTAAAGAGTACCAAAATGGTCTTGATTTTTTTCTAGATTATGCATACACCAAAGGAGAACCCCACGGGAATGGGATTTTATGTCCTTGTGCTAATTGTTACAATAGCAAATGGGTTACAAGGAATGAAGTACGGAATCATTTAATCGCATTTGGATTTCAAAAAGGATATGATGTGTGGGTTCGACATGGTGAGAAGAAACCGAAACCCGGTGATCTTAATGATAATCATATGAATCAGGAAGAGGATCAAATTGACGATATTGATGGACTATTGCATGAAAGATTTAGAGATATTGTACAAGCAGAAAATGAAGTAAATGTAGGCCTCAACGAAGATGCAAAAAAGTTCTATAATCTAGTCGAAGAAGCCAAACAAGATTTGTATCTGGGTTGCAAAAACTTCTCTAAATTGTCGTTCACCATTCGTCTTTATTTATTGAAATGTCTTTATGGTTGGAGCAACGTATCATTCAATGCTCTCTTAGAGTTGTTGAGAGAAGCTATGCCTTCATTGAACATCCCTGATACGTTCAACAAAACTAAAGGCATGATAAGAGACTTAGGGTTGGATTATAAGAAGATCGATGCTTGCCCTAATGATTGCATGATATATTGGAAAGATCACGAGAATGATACTTCTTGCCATGTTTGCGGTGCTCCACGGTGGAATGAAGATGTAAAAGGAAATGATAAAGTTGAAAAAAATCATAAGTCTCATAAAGTTCCTTCAAAAGTTTTGAGGCACTTTCCCTTGATTCCTAGACTTCAACGACTATTTATGTGTTCAATGATGATCATATTAATGGAGATTTTCAATCATTCGAAGATGAAGAGACATAAATGTAGAGGTGTGTAATTTGAAGATGTAGCAGTGCTAGTTTGTCATTTTGCAGGTTGTTCAGCAGTTAGAGATCTTGCTCACTTGCTATATCATTTTATCAGGAATCGGCCCGCTAATATATTGCTGCTTATTTGGTGTTTGGTGTATACTCTTGGTGGCTCATCTGTTCTACTATAATTTAGTTTAGTTTAGGCTGGCGCCTTCTCATTAGTTTTGGTATCTTGGTGTGGCTTTAGGTGTCAGGTTTCTTGGTGTTACTTATGTTGTATCTGACCTCTAGTGCTTATGTTTCTTTGGAGCTGGAGTTATTATTGTGGTTTATTATACTCTGTATGTGGTACATGTTAGCACTACTTGTGCATTTTTAATGCAATTTGGTTTATTAAAAAAAAAAAGATATATGTATATATATATATATAATTAATGAATTATGTTATGTAATTTTTTATAACATTTAAGATCATTTTTTAAATTTGTATATTACTAATATTATTACATCTAAAAAAAAAGTTGTGAATGATATTATTAGAAGATTTAAAAAATAAAATTATTTTAAATTTTATTAAAAAAAATCATTTCTTGCAACGGTTATGAAGTGTTGTTGTAGCTTTGAAGCAGAAATTACGATGTGGATCTACTAGAACGGTCTTAAATATACTACGCCTAAAAACCGTTGTTAAATTCCAAAAATCACCGGTTCCCTAAGACATCCCAATTACAATGGTTTTTGTCTGAAAACGGAGTTCAGCCGTTGCTGTTAGAAACCGTTCTCTAAAGAAAACTACAACAACGGCTCTGTATACCGCGTTGCTGTTGGTTAAAACACCGTTCCTAAAGGATACAACAACGCCTAGGTTTGGCACGGCCTAAAAACCGTTCTGGTAAGTAAAGACAACGTTTTTTTTTTGCTTTTGCAACGGTTTTGATCCGTTGTTGTATGGTTTAAATGTTGTAGTGTAAAGAAATGAGTCCCCATTTTCCCAAGAAATTCCATAGGGAAGATAATTTTAGCCTCAATGCATCAACCTTCAAGGGAGTAGCACTTTTGGGCCAAATGATCCTCCCATTGAGATTGTGCTTACATAAATCCAAACATGCTAAGTATTCATTTTTAAGAATTGTAATAGCAATTATATCGCAAATGTTATAAACCGTTTGAGCGAAAGTTTTTTGGTAGCTTTAAGATGAATATTAGAAGTCAGAACATTAACCGAAGGGTTCTCTTTGTTTGGTCCAAGGCAAAGACAAAGTATAGCAGCCGAAGGATCCCTCAAAGGGGGGAGTAGTTAGGCGGTGGATTT
Source organism: Lathyrus tuberosus (assembly GCA_022829125.1). NCBI lineage: Eukaryota > Viridiplantae > Streptophyta > Magnoliopsida > Fabales > Fabaceae > Lathyrus > Lathyrus tuberosus. Next base: position 752,867 of record JALAZF010000323.1, on the reverse strand, counting down.
AGAGAGAAAACCTATTATCAAAGGTTTTTTTTTTTTAAAGCGTGATTCATCTACTTTTTGAAATGAACAGTTTAAATAATCATAGAATAATAAAATTGTAGAATAAAAGAAAAAAGTATGTGGAGGATATAATTAGAAGGAAAATAACCCAAACGTAAATATTTCTTTGATACATTTATGTTTATACTTTTTAAAATATTTATTTTAGGCTAAAATACAGTTTTGGTCTCCTGTTTTTCAAAATTCACAGTTTTGGTCCCTCTGTTTTTTTTAACAGTTTTGGTCTCCCACCCCTCACTGTTCATGTACGGACATGTACGGACAAATTACTGTTTATCATTTTTTTTGGGCCAAAATTGGGGTGGGGGACCAAAACTGTTAAAAAAAAACAGGAGAACAAAAACTATGAATTTTGACAAACAGGGGACCAAAACTGTATTTTAGCCTTTATTTTATTAAAATATTAACTCAAAAAAGGATTTTTTATTTATTTCTAGGCCACGGCTTATCATGTGGATCAACTCATCCAAGTAACCTTTTCATTTTCTAGGCTGCCATTGCAAATTGCTAAATTACATAATATATCCTGTCTATTCGTGGGTGACGTGACATTTCTCGTAGTATACTAGAATTTTACAATTTTTATGGATTTTCAAAGTCTAATAAACAATATTTTACATTTTTTTATGGACTAAATATATTACTACCTCCGTTTTTTTATATAAGAGACAATTCACTTTTTTAGTTCATTTAATAATTAATGTATTTAGTCAGTTTATAGACTAGATACATTGATTATTCAATACACTTAAAAAATGAGTTGTCTCTTATAAAAAAAACGGAGGTACTAGTACTGAAGTGTCATTGAGCAAATTTTATTTGGGCTTTATAAAATGAAGTGATTAAAAACTCCACTACTTAAAATTTACTTTTGTTTTAGAAGAACCATATAAATTCTTCCAAACAACAAACTATATAAAATTTAGTTGCAAACCTTAAATAAATATATTTATGAATACTTTTCATCCCATATCTACCTAATTGAATGAGTAATTAAGCTAACAATTGTGCATGAAGTGAATTGAAGAGAATAAAAGTCACGAAAATGACTTGTATCAAACAAAAGGAGATTCCTTATAATACAATCTTCCTTTCTTGGTTTTCAATTATTCATTATTTAAGAGAAAACACTCAATGAAGATAACCAACATTTCACTATCACTAAATAACATGGATGGCAATATATCAACTATATTAAAATAGTTAGTTCCACGAGCAATCCTACTCTAGTAAAGATATTATTGTTTCATTTATGGAACACCGATCTTGTTGTTTTGTAAGGCTTACTAACAACGAAGGTTTAGGTGTCAAATTATGACTACTTGCATGAGCTATAATGTAGCCTACATTCATTAAGAACAATTATATAGCAGCCTTTTTCTCCCATATTTAGTGTGGCAAAATATGGTAAGATGCAATCTTTGTGCATTGTAATTTTATTATACCCATTAATTGTAGATGGTTGATAAATTTAGGGTGCATCCACCTCTAAAAAATCAAAAGGGTGTTGGTCTATTGTTGTAAAGTTTGGAGAAGCGGTAAACACCAATGAGCTAATGATTAGGCTATCAAGTTACATGGACTTTATATATTCATTTAAAATTTTAAGAAATGAAGTATATAAGTCATGTCTCACTTTTACACCCGTTTACTTATATTTACACTTAAAATCGACTTAAAGTGATTTTAGAGTTAGACGGGTGTTCTTCAACCGATGTTAGGTTGTACAAATAAAATGATAGTTGAATAAAAGATCTTTCTAAAATTTATTGGGTTCCACAAGTGTCATGACACAAGAAAGAATCAAAGTCTAATAAATAAAATTTAACATTTAAAAAATTGAGATCATGTTTAATGATTTTAGACACGACTAGCCGCAGTTGCCGAGTAACACATAAGTACAATCTGGACAAAAAAAAAACATGCACAAAAAATGGCAATGGAAAGTGATGAGGAAATAAGACTACTAGTTGATGGTAGGATGTCATTTATACTAGGAAAAGAGAGCACTCAAGCAATACTAGCATAAGTAGTCAAATGAGACCGTTTTTTCTTAGATGATTATTCAATGACTAGTAGAATAGTTTTTTCTTTAAATAACAGAAGTCGTAAATCAAAAGCATATCAATCAATTGATCAAATTATTTATTCATTTTTATCTGTTTACTTTATTTTTTATGCGTTTCATATTTTAGGAGTTCATCATCCCGACACACTATACTTTACACTTTTTGGAATAGTTAAGAAATCCATGGTCGAGGGACAAATTTCTCACATCAACATAATCTCTGGAAGAAATGGAATTCATTGTTGAGAATTATTAGTTGATCCCCCAATTAACTTCTAGTAGGACACTACAATGAAAACCACTAGAACATTTTATTCACCAAGTCGTGACCTTGCTTGGTATATGCACCCAGGTTTTGAAATAACCTTGGTAGCATGGATAAACCATCATTATCATCAAGACCCTGGTGGTGAGACCAACAAAGACTTTATGGATCTCCACAAATAGTAGGAATGACAACAACAATGTCTTTTTCCACTACTTCTAGAAGGGAATTAGATGATTCACATGAGGAATCAATGTTAATGACAACATTTTTTATTAGACACCATTTAGACACAAGGATACAAGATATCATGTATCAAGTTTCTCAACAATTTTCTAACACTATAAAACCAATGGTTCACTATGCCACGGAAGGGAAAATACAACGTTTTTTTTTTGCTTTTAACAGCGCATAAAAGCGCTGCCTAAGGTGGCATTGATATTGATCATACCTGGATCAGACAGTTTCTGGTGGCCAACAACGTCGCCTGGGCTTCAGCTCCGGTGAGGTTGAAAGACGGCCGGGGGGGGGGGGGGGGGGGTGTACCTGCAAGGTACTCCGACGCTCAAGTAAGATAACTGTCAGAGAATTGCAAGTACAGAAGTGAGAGTAGAAGTGAACGTAACCTGACCCTCTCAAGTGAGAAGGTATTTATAAAGAGCCCCCAGCGCGGGGCCAACGGTCACTAGCATTGGGCTGGATTGTCAGGCCCAATCCAAGCAACTGCCAGGGCTTACGTGGCGTAGTGAAGACCAGCACGTGGTCTTCGCCCTGGGGTAACCGTTCCTAGATCTCTGAAATTAGGGCAGACCGATTCCATCGGGAGTGGGCGGTTACGTGAGAACGTGTCCTCGCGGGGAGGAGTCTTGCGTGTCGGGGAGAGACGTGTCCTCTCGGGGGAGGACTTGCTTGCGGACGGAGATGACTCCTCGCGGGGAGTAGCATCTGGGTGTCGAGGGGGCGAGCTCCGGGAGGGCTCAATGCCTCTGCCCGAAGCTCTACGCCGTTTGTGCCCGACACTGTGGAGTGGGCACTTGCCCGACACTGACTTGACTAAGGCCTTCGTTGGGCCGTCCTAGAACGCGTGGGCTGGGCCTGCTCGGCTGTGGAGCAGGTCCCCGGCCCAGTCCAGAACAGATATAGGTAAAGACAGCGCTTTTGTTTTATGCAAAAGCGCTGCCTTATGTAGGCCTTTAGCAGCGCCTTTTCTGGAAAAGCGCTTTCTAAAGTGGGCCTTTAGCAGCGCTTTTTCTAGCCTTTTATGCTTTCTATTGGCATCTTTAGGCAGCGCTTTTTCAGGAAAAAGCGATTTCTATTGTCCCCCTTTAGACAGCGCTTTTTGAAGCGCTGTCTAATGTATTTTTTATTTCACTTTAAGGCAGCGCTTTTAATGGAAAACGCTTTCTATTGTGAACTATAGGCACTACGCCAAACAAGACTTTAGACAACACTTTTTTAGGCCTTAGACAGCACTTAAAAGCGCTGCCTAAGCCAGCGCTGGCGTAGGTAAAGACAACGCTTTTTATTTACGAAAAAGCGCTGTCTAAAGGCCCCCTTTAGACAGCGCTTTAAAAAGCGCTGTCTAATGTAATTTTTTCTATACCTTTAGAGGGCGCTTTTTAGGAAAAGCGCTTTCTAAAGGCCCCCTTTAGACAGTGCTTTTAAAAGCGCTGTCTAATGTATGCCTATAATTTTAGTTATGAATTTTTCTATACCTTTAGAGGACGCTTTTTAGGAAAAGCACTTTCTGTTGTGAACTATAGACAACGTTTTTTCTAGAAAGCGCTGTCTTTTCTCTACGTATAATTTTAATGATTTTTTTAAAAAATCCCATTTAACCATTTTTTTATGCAGAAACCTGTATAATTCAAGCCATTTCAATAAACCTGTATATTTCACATTTCCATTAACAATTTCTAGTATGGTTCATTAACCATTTCCACTAATCCCATAAATCACATAAACCGCATAAACCATTTCCATCATAATTCAAGTCATTTACATTAACCATTCACAAAACTATACAATTACATTCCAAAATCACATAAATAACATAAACCATTCACAAAACTATACAATCCCATAAAATAAACCATTCACAAAACTATACATTCACATAATCCCATTATCCTATACCTTATATGACTTTTTTTCCAATAAGGTATTCGCACAATTCCTCCTTAATTTCTTGCAATTTATCCTTCGTGTAATAAGAACACGTGTATTCATCAAAGTACTACATAACAAAACAAAATATGCATGATTTAGTTAAAAATAATAAATTATATAACATATCCGATAAATATTAAAATAAATCCTAAGTTATAAATCCATGCATACTGTAATAGGAATCTCTAATCGATCCATTTGAAGGATTTCTCTCATAAACCTCAAAACGAAATACCCGCAGTCTATGCCATTACGCTGACGAGGGCACTACACATAAACAAACAAATAAGAATTAATATATAGTTGTTTTGTGTTATCAAGTAGCATCACTAATAAGCAACATTGTGAAACTTTCCACTGTGGTGAATCTGCCGGATGTCGAAACTTTCCATCAATAATTCTTTCATCTGCATGCCAAGTCAAGTGTCTTGAATCGGTCTCACTACGAAACATGCGTCTAAATCTCGGAATTATAGGAAAATACCATAAGACTTTTACTGGAGACAACTTTTCCTTATATCGAGAGACACCGCATTTAGGACACTCATTTAACGATGCATACTCATTTCGAAACAAAACGCAATCGTTTGGACAGACATGTATCTTATCATAGCTCATGCCAATAGAGCACAACATCTTTTTGGCCTCATATGTTCGATTGGGAAGAACATTATCCTCTGGAAGCATATCTTTCATAAGGGCCAATAACTCTGTGAAACTTTTATCCGACCATCCATTGCCCGCCTTTAAGTTGTACAACTTTAATACCGCAGACAATCTTGTGAATTTAGTGCAACCATTATATAACGGTTTCTCTACATCGCTTACCAACCTCTCAAACATTTTGGGACAATCCTTAAGATCTTCTTCAAGTGCTTCTGCAATCTCTTCGACTCGATCAGAATCGTATGTATCTGTGCCATTGTCGTTTGAAGCATAGGTCGTATTATCCCCCGGTTCAACATTCCCGTTAATTTTCTCACTATGCAAATTCCAACATGTATAACTTCTATCAATTCCACTCCTCATTAAATGCGATGCCAACTGAACCGCGTCAACCCGACTCCCAAAACAACAACCCAAGCAAGGACATCTCATTCGACTGGGGTCTTTGGCGTGCGCAACAGCAAACTTAACGAATTCCGATACCCCATTCTCGTACTCTTTCGACAATCGACTTGAAGACATCCATTTCTTATCCATAGTTATACTAATTAAACTAAACAAAAACAAAAATAAAAAATATTTACATGTAGGGAAACGATCCGACTTTCACACTTTGATCACAAGTAACCCCTAATTACAGTGGCGAGAGAGAACAACTAATTACCTTTAGAGATGTAAACAACTTCTAGACCCACACAGTGTCTAGATATGTTAGAATTACCAAGATCCCCCTGTACACGTATCATAAAATGAAATATCATTAATTGACCAATTATGAGTCATAACTTGATAAGTGGCAACATGTAATCACAAACAAGCAACATACTTAAGAGCAAGCATACTTAATTAAACAAGTAACCAATCATACTTAAACAAGTAACCAAGCATTAGAGCAATTCATCCTAAACCTAACAAGATTCAAATCTAAGCAATACCTAAACAAGTAAACATGCATCAACTTAAACAAGTAACATTCATACGATAACCTAAATCTATCAAGAATCAAGTTTAAATCATACTTAAACAAGTAATCATCATATCACAAAGATAACCATCAAAGCAATTATTGAGCAAGATAAACATCTCATGCAAAGACAAATATCATACTTTCTTTGACCATGCAATACAATAACTATCATAATTCCACTTTCATGGCTCTATATATCATAACTCCATCAATACAATAACTATCAATATTACAATAACTATCATACTTTCTTTAATCTAGAATATAGAAACAACAACTAATGAAAATAGAAACAACATGTTCAATATTAGTCATTCTGAAATCTGAATCTTTCACTTCTCATCTCCTTACCTCTCTTCAAAGCTTTGGAATAACTCTTTCAAAGAAAAACACAAGAATGAAAATCGTTTATTCTTTTTTTTTTTTAAATAGTTTTCAAAACAACATACAAGGAAGCTTCTATATCTTCTGGTGATACTAATGAGATATATCTTCACTATCATTTTTATTTCGTGCGTTTTATTTTTTGCTTTTTTTGATTTTATACTCAGCATACAAGGAAGTTATTTATTTGTTTTATTTATTGATTTTATTGATTTCGTGAGCCTTGTATATGTGAATACAAGGAAGTTAAGGCAAACAGAATGAAAACAGAGAAGAACGATAGCAATGGCGAATGAAAACAAGAATGAAAACAGAATGAAAATCGTACCTCTTCTTCGTTTCGTCTTCTTCTTCACGAAAGCAATGGTGAATGAACGACGGCAATGGCGAATGGTTTTCAGCAGAGAAGAACGATAGCAAGAGTTTCAGTAGAGAAGAACGGTCGAGAAAAGAAAATGAAAAGAAGTGTCTGAAAATGATTAGAAATTGTTTTATATTTTAATTCATAAATGACCTTTAGACAACGCTTTTTTAAAGCGCTTTCTAAAGTAATACCTATAGCAGCGCTCTGTTCAAAAAGCGCTTTCTAAGGTTAACCTTTAGACAACGCTTTTCTAAAGCGCTTTCTAAAGTAATACCTATAGCAGCGCTTTGTCCAAAAAGCGCTGTCTAAGGTGGCTTCCATTTTGGGCATTTAACAGCGCTTTTAAAAAGCGCTTTCTAAAGGCTGTCTTTTATAGCACTTTTTTAAGCGAAATTTTTTAAAGACTTATAGCAGCGCTTTGTCCAAAAAACGCTGTCTAAGGTGGCTTCCATTTTGGGCATTTAACAGCGCTTTTACAAAGCACTTTCTAAAGGTTGTCTTTTACAGCCCTTTTTTTAAGCGAAATTTTTTAAAGACTTATAGCAGCGCTTTGTCCAAAAAGCGCTGTCTTTGTCCAATTTTGGCGTAGTGAGGCAGCGCTTTTTCTGAAAAGCGCTGCCTTTTCTTCACGTAAATTGTGCTTTTTAAAAGCACTTTTTTATAAATCAGAATTTAGGAAGCGTTGCGCTGCCTATTCTTTCTTTTTTAGAAAGCATATTTTTGGAAATAATACCATAAGCCTATATAATTCAAGCCTTTATTTCAAACACATATGCATTATATGACATTCAACAAGCCTTTATTTCAACACATAGGCCTTATATTTCAACCATTGAGCCTTTATTTAACAAACAAGCTTTTATTCAAACATAGGCATTATATACCATTATAATCCAAAATATATACACCATTATAATTCAACACATAAACCATTTGATATAAATCAACACAACAACTTTCATACCTTATATGATTCTTTTCTCAATAAAGTATTCACACAATTCCTCATTGATTTCTTCCAATTTATCTTTCGAGTAATGAGCACACTTGTATTCATCAAAGTACTACATAATAAAACATAACATGCATGATTTAGTTAAAAGTAATAAATTATATGAAATATTCGATAAATATTAAAATAAATCCTAAGTTATAAATCCATACCATGACTGGAGTCTCTATTTGATCCAATTGAAGGATTTCTCTCATAAACCTCAAAACGTAATAACCGCAATCTATACTTGTATTGCTCTAACAGGACAAATTCATTATAGCAAATTCACTAAGTTAGAATTGATGGTGTATGCCAAATACAACAGGACAAATTTAGTATATAATAGGACAACCAAGATATATCGGAGAAACAAGTCAAAGTCTCAAGAATCAATTAATTTCAACAATTTCATTTTCATTTTCAAAGAATAGGACACTCGTCCTGGAATGAAGAGGATACTATTTTAAATTTTTATCTGTTGTATTAAGTGCTTTTTTAATAGATAAGCGCTTCTGTCACTCTTCTATCAATCAATCAATCAGGAAGACATTGCTTCATTTGGTAAAAAAATGGTGAACAGTAATAATTTGAAAAGGAAGCACGTTGTACACACTAGTGAAAGCATATTGTTATACCCCAAATTTTACCCCTTAGATGTCATAACATCTTGCACTTACATATAGGGATTAATCATCTGTGCATTATTAACTAATACCATATCTTGCTAGTTTGTTCTTTTATGTGAAAGCTAGGTTCGCACAGGGAAGAGAACCAAAGGTAATAAAGCAGACTTTCATGTTATGCAGTGTCTCCTGAGACATTCTTTGGCTCCATACAGTCATCACAAATGTTCACTAGTTTAGGTGAGCTTCTTATGAGAAGCCATTTGTTCAAGAAAGATAACCGAGACTCCAAAGCGCAACCATCCGATCTTGGAGGCTGATTATGAAGTCCTCCATTCATATGTCATGATCCTAATGAGATTTGGTCAAGAGAAATCAAGAAAATATCATCTGGTCAAGAGTTGTGAAATTAGGGTTTTAACCTGAAGATTCATTGAAGAACCTTGTTGTGACCAAGCAATAGTTTAGAGGGTTCGTCAACCATTTGAGCTCACACACTCTCAAAAGATCCCACTCAACAAAAATCAAGTGTGTTTGGTTCCTGTTACAAGTGCCTTGAACCACAGGATTCACCGTGACTCAAAACTAGGGTTTTATCAGCATCCGTCAACCAGTGCCTTTGATTTTGATCAAGACCAGTTTCCAAGTTTCGGATAATGATTTCACCTGATACTGGGCATCCTTAGAGGCCATCTATGGGCCTTGGAGGAGAATGAAGAAACAAGATCCTCAAAGATCACCCATTGGAATTCCTGAAGAAATTAAGGTTTTGACCAAAGAAATCGAGCCTCCGATTCTGACGATTTTGGACCAACAAGAAGCATATGAGCCATGTCTCGTTTCATTGTGATCGACCATTGACTGATGACACGAGGAATCGGCATTTGTAATTTTTATTTTATTTGAAAAAAAAGAAAAGAAATGAAAGAAAAGAAAAAAAAAAGAAAAAGAAAAAAGAAAGAAAATGAAAGAAATCAGAAAAAGAAAAAGAAAAGGAAAAAAATAAAAAAAAGGAAATGATGTGGTGGCGCCCACCACCACCACACCTTAACTATGGCGCCTGCCATGTTAAGAGTGTGGCTCCCACCACATAAACCATGGCACCTGCCATGAGATAAAAGAAAAAAATGTGTGGCGTTGGCCAATTCACTTTCTTTCTACACTTCAGATTTTTGTTTCGATTAAAATATACATTTTAACAAAGCCAAGCAAGTGGATGCAAAGTTCATCATGATAAAAGAAAAATCTTTTCAATAAAAGTGGATTAACGTCTCTCCAGTATAACCTATGTTCTGAACCTATCTCTGAAACAAAGACTTTCTCAACCAAACAACTTGCACATGCACGATCTTTTGGAAAAAGTGAATCCTTGACCATACTGCAAGCTTCTCATTTCTCCTATAAATAGGGCATCACACTTCAGCAATTTCTTCATACCAGCTTCACTGAAAAAATAGTGAATGCTCTCATTTCTTTCTCCCCGTTACTCTGATAAAATATTTTTGCAAGTGTTTTTCGGTTTGAAGTTTCCATTGTTCAACCTTATTGTGATAGTTTGAAAAAGAAGCAGTGCGTTAGTTCTTTCCAAGTACGTATTTGCAAAGAGGCAGCGGACCGTCTCCACTAGGTAACGCTCCATCCTTTGTTTTTATTTTCCTTGCTGCATGTTGAAATATCATGATCGAATGTTCATACCATGTTCATCTTTTTTGAAATCTGATTAAATATTACAGGTATTATGTGTGTTTTTGTTTTCACGTTTATGAAAAGATTTTACTTTAAAAGAACAAAATAAAAATAATGAAATAAAAGTGAGATTGTATTTGTTTTATTAATATGGTTTAATGAAATGAAAATGAAAAAAATAAAAAAAAAGAGAGATAGTGTGGCGCCTGCCACCTCCCTCTCTCCCATGTGTGGTGCCTGCCACAAGGAGTGTGGCGCTTGCCACCTCCCTCTCTCCCATGTTATGGCGCCTGCCACAATGTTGTGGCACCTGCCACACATTGTGGCACCTTTAAGTGGCGACTGCCACTTCAACCCTTTTTTTTTTGTTTTGTTTTTTATTTCAATTAACATTTTGTTTTTTTTTCTTCCTAAAAAAGAACTTCAAAATTAAAAAGAATAATAAAAAAAAAAAATATATGCATAGCTTTTTGTTAACTCCTGAACCTTTCGTGTAAAGAAAAAATCATTCTGGAAATTTTTAAGTTTTCTGGTGAAGTATTTTGCAGCAACCTAAAAAATATTTGCTTGAAATTTATTTCTGGACTTTATCACTCACCATGCCTCTGGTTTAAAAATTGTAAAATGTCATCTCTTTTATCCATGTTCATCTGTGAAATATTGGTTGTTTTCGAGCTTTTGAAATCGTATCTGTTTATTCGACGTTTGTAAATTTGCCCTCTTTATTTCAAAGGAAAGTCTCTCTATTGACTTCATTGTCATAGATAACTCATTAACCCTCGGATTCCTAAGAGCCATTTCCAATCCTCCTAAAGATCATCCTCATAGTACTCTCTTTTCCCTTGGCCTCATGAGAGCCATTTACATCACAACTTAGAACTAGGGTAGAGTTCTTAAACTCTATGTGATTCTCATCATCATGAGTACTCACGTCCCTTTATAACATAGACTTAGAGGGTTCCTCGACTCTATACAAGTTTCATACTCGTTCCCTTTGGAACTTTGGCCACATCCAATAGTTCCTCCAAAACCCTTAGTTAGGTGAACTACAGTTGCTCTGATTCTTTAGTTAGATACGTAGGCACAAGATGCGACGTCTTGGCGAACAAACTTAGTGTACATACTGTCGCTCCCGGGATTTTCATCCAGGTACAAACGCGAAAGTGGCGCGGAAGAAAGAAAGAGAGTCGCCAGCCAGGCATTTTTATCCCAAAGAAAAGGATAGGGTAATGCTGCACAAACCTGGGAGAAAGGAAAGAACGAGGTCTCGCGAACCAAAGAGAAAGGGTAAGGGAGTCGGTTACGTGAAGGGAAGGTTATCCCACCCCTTCACGTCCATCGTACTTGACGGGATCCACGCTTGCTTGTTTCGATCAAAGGGTGTAAAGTACTGGAAATGAACTGCTAACTGGAGAACTAGAAATGAAAGGTAGAAAGAAGAAGGGGAAAAAGGAAAGAAGTGACTCGATAGGACATTATCGTTGTCCTAGGCCTATGTATTCCCTCAGTGCAATGGGAAAGTCAGAGTCAACATAGTTCGACGGACTATGGGGAAAGGTTGCTCGTCGAGATATTGCATCTCGTGCCTACGTATCTTCAATCAGACGAGAAAGAAGAATCAGAGCAAACGTAGTTCGGCTCAACAAGGGTTGCTTTGTTTGTGTTTTTTAATGGAAACGTCAGAGTGTACGTCCCAGCAGTTAGGTATTGCAGCTCGCTGTATGGAGACTTAGGCGTTTCCTGTTTGCGGTAGAACGGACATGACGTGTCCTTAAGGAATAGAATGAAGGATATGAGAAGAGAATTTGTTTGTTTTTGTATTTTAGAAAGAAGTATTTTGATTATTGGTGTGTATAACGCATATTGTATTTAAGTCTTTCATGAAGGTTCGAATGCCTCGCATATCGACCCAAGACGGGACGTATGCTAAACATTCAAAGAAAGTGAGAGAAGACCCCTCACTATCTTATTCTCACATGAAAGGCTCAAATACAATATATGTTATGCCTTTATTAAGTGTTTTTGCTTTTGTTTTGAGATGAGAATAAAAGAAACTCAAAGGTTAAGAAAGGTAAAAGTCTAAAGGGAGACTAATTAATCCTAAGAGTTACCATGCTTGGATGTTCCTAATGTTTAAGTGTGGTATGAGAAACCTAATCCTAAAAGAAAAGAGAAGAAGAGTGAGTTCTAACTTACTTCAAAGATGGAAGTTAAGTTAAGAACTCAAAGGGATGAAAGAGATTGAACAAAGAAAGCATAAGATGATTATCACAATCACAAATTGAAAACTTAAAAGAGATAATAGAAGAGGTTGTATGTGGGTGCACACCCACACACTTGACTTACCATTAGCCCCTGAAAATGTTAGCAAGAACAATTTACAAGTAAAGAAATAAGGAAAGAATAACAAGTAAAGATCAAACAAGTTAAGAACTAAAGAAGATTGGTTCTAAGGGTTGATAAGTACTCAAGATCAGTATGTACACCATAAGGAATCATACCAATGGATACATGTCTTATGAAATCAAATAAAAGCTAACTATGTGCCAAACAATTGCATAAATGTAAGTAATGTGCTACTAATGTAAACTAGGTGCATAAGAAATGTAAACATGTACAAATTCAAGAACATAGCTCAAGGTCAGAATTAAGAGTCATTAAAGGATGCATATGAAGGTCATGGAAGTATCATACAAGACATGAGTGCAATGATTCAATAAGAAAAGACAAGATGAAAAGAAGTTCAAACAACGTTCAAGTTCAAAAGATTTGACATACTTGTAATGCAAGTTATGAATGAGGAATGAAACATGAACATGAATAATAATGGATGCAAGTCAGTGATGTATGATATGCTTGATCATATTAGAATGCAATAATGATGTCACAAAGATGCACATAAAACATGTTAAGGCACATAAAAGAAGATGCACACAAATAGGTCAAACTTAGTTCATATAAGCACCAAACATTCATGAACCAAAACCAAAAGGCAAGTGACCTATAATCTAACATGAATGACCTGTAATGTTTATGAAATGACCTATAAAATGATCACATAAGTCCTAATACAATGGCACAAGTGCCTCCTAATCAAACAAAGTTTGCAAAGTTGAGAGAACATTCACAAATGTGACTTATAATAATCAAGCAATGCAAAAATAGAAAGAGACTTGGAAAAAATATGAGATTACATCACAAAGTACTTAAGTCAGAATCCAATCAAGCATCAAAAGCTCATGTCAATATTCAATAAGAAACAAGTTCAAACAAGCTCACAAATTCATATTATGGTAAGGAGAAGGATGCACAAAGAAATGGTTCAAATGCTATGTAAAAATGATGTTAAAAATATGAGGAAAATGTTTTTAGATGGCTTAAGATGTTTCCTAAACATGACAAAAATATTGGATGAAAAATAGTTTTGGAGCTATGCAAAACAATTATCTAAAGTTAAGGTATCAAGGAAGAAACACTTTGAAAAAAAAGAAATAAAAGAAAATCCACAAAATATGATCAAATATTCACAAAATCAGAATTAAAAATCATACAAAATTATTTTAATGTCTAAACATGGTTCATGAATTTTTGTAGAATTTTTAGATGCATTTTGGTATTTTTAATAAAAGGAAAGCAAACATGTATAAAAATAAAAATAAAATGCAAAAGAAATAATGCAGGGGGTGTAAAGATAGCAACTTTTCAGTTTAAAAAGATGTTTGGGCTTAAAATGAGGTGTGTGAATATCATTTATAGTCCAGTCCAATAACACGCGTGTGTGTGTGGAATTATGGTGCACCTCAGTCAAACGTTGACTCACACACAGCCATAGGATGAATCACACGCACACAAATCAATCAAGCATATGCCAGTAATCATGATGAACAACTATGATGCACACACGTGGTGAGGTACAGTGGATATGCTACACACAATCAATTAGAAAACAAAAGTAAAAAAAAGCGCACGTGACCTCCACCCTCTCTTTTTAATTCGCTGGCAACATCTCACCCGTCCATTGCCTAAGATCTAACGGCCATGTTTTAAAGTTCCTAAACCCTAACTGAAACCCTCACCGACCAGAGAATGACCTCCAGTCATCTTCTCCGGCCATCTCCGGCCACCTGAAAATGTTCACATGTTCCAGAAATTGAAAAAAATTATACCAATCAAAAGTTGAAGTTATGTAGAACACAGATCCACACTTATATTTCACACAGCATGCATGTACAGAGAGAATCGAGCACAAACATTTTGCCCTAGCATTTGAATCTAAGCCCTTAAGGTGCCTATCACTAGCCAGATCAGTCAAATTGCTTCTATTAAGCTATAATCAACATAAAACAAACTTAAACTCAGTGAATTCGTGCAAGAAAAGTTGAGAAATAATGAACCTGAAACTTGAAGAAATCCTGAATCAGAAGAAAACCAGAGGTGTAGGCTTGTTCTTGAGCTTCCAAGGAGCAAAATAAATGCTCTAATGCTTGAGATCTTGAAGAAAACAGAATGAAATCCAAACTGCAATGAAGCTACACTTGAGGAGATTGATCTCGATTCTTCCTTGTTCTTGATCAGAGAGTTACAATGTGAAACAATGGATGAAGAAGATGATGAAATCGTGCAGAGAGAGAGAATTCAGAGAGAACCTTGAGATGAATTTTGTGAGAAATGAAGCAAATGAAGAGTGTTCCCTTGAAAATTCTGTTAGATTGCTTTTATACCAATGGTTAACTGTTAACCACCTTGGTTAACTGTTAGAACCAAGGTTAATTGTGGTGAAAATGAGAGAGCATAGGGTGGAGTGAGCAATTTTGAAAATGAGAGGGAAGAGAAGTTTGTGTGTGTTACGTTGTTGATCATGTGGAGAATGCTCATGATAATTATGGTGAGGTTTAGTGATCAATGGTAGTGATGTTATGATGTTGTGCAGCAAGGCTTGTCATGCAAGTTTCTCATTTCCTCTTTGGTGTATGGAGCAACATGTATACATGAATGTGTAAGATGGTGTGTGTTCAAATGAGGAAAAGAGTGAATGGTGTGTATCCCATGCGTGTGAACTGATATGAATCAAAAAATATCATGCATAATCACTTTTGTTTTGGCAGCACAACTTCCATGGAGATGATGATGTTTAAAGATGAAATTCTCAAAGTATAGTACATGAAATGAGATGATTTTGGTGGCTATGGATCAAGAACATGTAATGGAACAAGTTTGATGTTGGAATAAAAGTGAATGGAAGCTTGTAAGATGCATAAAGATGACCAAGAAATCATGTGTGCAAAACTGAACCATGGGCGTGTGAGATTGGTCTGCAGACCTGGCCATGAGCCTATGGAATTTCAGTGTGACACCTTCATGTTTGAACCTTCATAAGTTGTTCAAATGAGAAACTGCCCAACATCAAAGTTAAAGAGGACATGGAGATGAACAACTTTTATGTTCAACAATTTTTCATTTGAAGCCTTCTTGATGGAGAAAACTAGTTTGAAATTTGGCACACCAAATGTTTGATGAAATTATGGCCTGGAGGCCTGAATCTGCCTTGCCATGACTTGGAATTTGCCTTGATTTTACCAAACTTTGATTGATCATAACTCCCTCAATTTTGATCCAATGGAAGAGTTCTTGGTATGGATTTGAAGCTTAGGATGTGATCTTTAATTGGCTCAACTTGGGCCTGAAGTTTGAAGCTTTTATCATGAAGAAAGAAGGCTTTGAAGATGGGTGCAAAATGGTCCAAACTTGCCATTTTTGGAAACCCTAAATTTCTAAAAATGGAAACTTTGTTCATTTCTTGATTTTTGATGATTCCTCAATCATTTCTTGATCAAATCTTGTCCAATGAACATATGTGACTTGAATTTCATGAATTTGACCTAAAAAAGTTAGGAGTTGACTTTTTCCTTTGCACAATTGACTTTTCCCCCAAATTTCTTGATTCTTAAGCAACTGACCAATTGAACCTCTTCTGAAATGAAACAATGGGCAATCTTTCATCAGGAGACTGCTTGAACTCAAACCCTAGTTTGGACTGTTTTTTCCAGGAGGTGATGAACTGTCCAACTTCTTGGTGAATTCTCTTCTTCCAATGACTTGTGGGATTGATTGAGATCATATGAGACATACGAGACTCTTGAGGCTTGCTTGAAGACCTTAGGCTTTAGCTCTCTTGCTTTGAAAGATCAATGCTCTGAAGACAAATGATCACATGCCCTTTGCAACTTGTATGAGATATGAGATGAAATGAGATAAAAATGCAATGCAATGAAACATAAGCCATACAACAACAAGGGGAAAATTTTGGGGTGTTACACATACCCTCAGGTCTTTACCTTTAAACTTAACAGATTTCCTTAGCAAGCAAACATAACATAACACAAACTAAACAAGAGGTTCCTGTAGAGTACTACAGATATTAAGGGTGCTAATACCTTTCCTTAGTATAATCAACCCCCGAACCTTAGATCTCCCCCTTTAGGTTTTCTCGATCTTGAACCTTTCCTTTGGATAAATTAAAGTCGGTGGTGAATTCAAAGAAATGCGATGCAAGTTAATCAATAGCTTGTTATCCGATTCTCACCGCAACAGAAATGGCAACTTCATTGGGGATAAGACTTTTGAGGGTTAAGCCCGCCTTGTTTTTGCTTATGTTATTTATGTTTTGTTTGCTATATTTGTACATATCTGTATGTTTACCTGTATATATGCTTTGCTTGAGATCTTTGTTGGCATGGAGCTATTGATTGGTGAGATAAGTCCTAACCCGGACTCGAGAGCACTTATGATAGAATCGTGGTGTAATCAATAGTCGGTTGTTGGTGTCATACCCCAAATTTTGACCACTAATATTTCCCATCATTGTGAAAATCATCATCACAATATGGAGGAACCATCATACCTCATCAGTCTCCCCAAAGATGGGTGAGCATCCACTACAATCAAATTTAGGGTTTCCAGCCCTCTCAGAGCTTTTAGACAAAGGATCAATCAAGAAATGACATGATCTTCAACTTTTCTAGCCTCTCAAATATCCACAAGGGATAAAGAGAACTCCCACTTCAAGGATTAAGCACAAGGCTGCTCCCTTCCAGGTGGATCAAGCCTCAAGATCGCCAGTGTCACCAAACTAGGGTTTTGGTCGACCAGGGCCTCCAGTTGGAATTTTTCCTCTGGGCATGAGCCAATGCTTCAAAGCATATCCTAAAATACTCCATGGAACCTCATGGGCCCAAGAATCAAGTCAATTTGACCTCAGGGGATGCATACATAAAAAATCAGGAATTAGGGTTTCTTGACCTAATTCACCCCTAAGTTGACTTTTGGGACAAATCATGAACCAAGACCTCTAGGCATGATTTGAGGGTCTCTAATATACCACATTGATCCATTTGTAACAATGGATTGATCCAGGAAGCTTGAGCAGCAAGTCTCAATTTCATCAGTACCACAATTAGGGTTTCGCGAGAAAAGTCAACTGTATCTTTGACTTTTGACCAGGACATACTCCCAAATCCTAGGAAATGATTCAATATACCCTATAACACCCATGGAACATGTCCATCAAGTTTGATTTAGGTCAAGGACATGATTTCCTAAAGGATCGCACAATTTGGAATTCATCTGACAAAAAGTCAACTGTGCACAAAAGTAAACTTTGACTTTTTGAGATTTTTCACAAAAATGGGTTTTTAACCCTAAAATGATGTTAATGTATGATTTGAATCATCATTCATTAAGAAAAATCAAGAAAAGTGGGATAACTTGTAAAAGGGGGTAACCATAAAAACTTAGAAAATTTTCTAAGTTATGAACAAAGTGGCAAGGGTACCAACTTTGGAGGATCATAACTCCTAAACCACAAAGCCATTTTCCCCATCCAAAGCTTGATTTGTAGATCTCATTACCCTCTACAAAAGCTTAAAACTAACCTCCCTCCAAATTCCTCATGGATTTTGAGTTATGGAATGATCAAAATCACAAAAAGTGAAAATGTCACTTTTTTCCAACACTTAGTGAAATTTTCACTAAGTCAGAATCTGCCTTCACTTTTTTCCAAATGTAGGGGCATTTTTCACTTGGATCCAAAAAGTATCAAAACCAAATATGATTAAGCAGTTGTTGTATCATATGAGGGCTTTCCAAAATGGCCAAGAACATCACCAAATTCCACTTGGGCCAAGAGATATGATAATGGCAATATGCCTTGTTGAAAACCTCCAAGGCTAGGCAGAATTTTGCATTTTTGCTCGATTTGGAAAAATTAGATAATTCCAAGCCTTGTCATCACTTTGGACACATCTGAGGATCAAATCTAAAGGGGACAAACACTGAGCTAAGCCTCCAAAGTCCTTGGAACAAGAAGTAGCATGCCAAACCTAGAATTGCCTAAAAGAGGGACAAGACTCCAATTTTGGATTGGAGCATTAAATACATACACCAAGGTGGCATGGACTAAGCCATTTGCAACTGAATTCAGTCAAGACTTATCCAAGACCAAGGGAACCACAGCCCTGTGCCCTAACCTCTAGTCAATGGCTAGAGAAGACTTGGATTCCAAAGTGCAACCATTGGCCAAATCACTGTTGCAGTTGCCATTCACTATTGATCCCAAAACAAACTTACTCTACTATAAATAGAGCTCATTTGTGCTCAGTTTGAGTACACCAAAGCCATCAAACATATGCTTTCCTCAAAATCCATCTCTTTAGGCCAAATGCCTTCTTTAGCAAGGTGACTCTGAGTTTTTGAGTTAGAGAGCATTTCCATCACAACTCATGATCCTAACACCTCATAAACATCATATGTAGGTGATCCAAACTATCAAAAGTGACCTGTAACACCAAAATCACAAAGTCACCTCTCATAACCTCAAAATAGGCCTTTTGTGCATTTTTCAAGCCATGTCTTGATTCAGTCACTTTCCAAACCAGATAAAACCTTAAACACACTCCAAATAACATCCTTGAACTGTCCCAAATGGTTCCCCCCATCAGGAACACCATTTGAGAGAGTTGCTATTTTGGTCATTTTAAACCCCTTTTGCAAGAAAGGGTCAGTTTGTGTTTTTGCAGGTTCCAGCTGATTCCAACCATCCTCAAAACTTCTAAGGGATCATTTGAGAGTGTCCAAAGCATCAAACCATTTCTGGAACAAGAAGTTTGGCAGATTGCACAGAAAACTCCAAAAGCTCAAAAAGAGGTAAGCATCATGACTTGAACTTTCCAAAATATGCATTGCTTTGAAGTCCACTGATCATACACACCTCATACATGTTATATATGTTGTGTTTGAACCAATTCATCATGTAATTCATGAATGTATCAAAGTGTAGCATAGAAAATACAATTATAGGCCTTTTTCAAAACCACTATCGGGTTTTGAGGAGGGAGTATGATCTGAAAAAAATACCACCACCATTGGATTTCTTGTGAAATTCTTGGCCAGATGCATATAAATTTTTTCCCCAACTATTGAGAAATGAGAAAGTTATGGACCTTCCCGTTTCTTGGCAAAACTTGCCTTGCCTTGCCTTGACCAGGCCTAGAAAACAAGGCATGCCTTGTATATTTGTGGTTTCACTTCAAGCAATGGATGCATCACCACCCTAGTGGTAAGGCGCGCGCCCTATAACCTTGAGGTCGTGGGTTCAAACCCCACCCATGCCATTTTGTGTTTTCTCACATTTTTGCTATTTTTTTCCAATATTTTATGTTTTATTAATTAATTGTAAAATTAATAACTCTTTCAATTTTAATTATTTTATATTGGTTCTTTTTGCAAAAAATCACAAAAATATTGAAATATTTTATTCCATAAAAAAATTAAGTTTATATTATTTATTTAATATAATTAGTATTTTTGTGAATAAATTCCTTTTTAATATTTTTAAACATTTTAAAAGTGAATATTTACTTTGAAAATCAAAACCAAGTGAGTTTTAACTAACCTTGTGATTAATCCCTCATTTCTCAAACCTTAAACAAAAATCACAAATGGTTTATTCAAACTTATTTGGTATTTTATTTGATTTTCTTTAAATATTTAATTTTAAAGAAAAACAAATTAGGGTTTCTTTGATTTTCACCCTTATCAAACAATTTCAAACACTATTGGGCCTCTAATAGAGTGTAAGACCCAATCCTTTGTAAATACAAACCTATTTTGGGCCTCACTTATTGTATAAGTCCCGTTGTATTTCAAAAAGTTCGACGCGATCATCGTCCGTTGAAAAACAAACCCTGAGCCTCTCCTCGAGCTATAAGACCCATTCAAAATCTTGGGCCTCTATTAGAGTGTAAGACCCAACCCCCTTTGAAAACCAAACCATTTTGGGCCTCTATGCATTGTATAAGACCCACCGAGTTTTCAAAAATCTCTGCGCGATCGCCATTTTCAAACAAATGACCCTGGACCTCTCCTTGAGCTATAAGCCCCACCACTTGTACAAAAATAAATCTTTTGGGCCTCTATTAGAGTGTAAGACCCAATCCCCTTTTAACCAAAACTTTTTTGGGCCTCAGACATTGTATAAGTCCCCCTGCGTTAAAAGAAAACCTCGACGCGATTGCCAATAAAAAAAACCAATCATCTGAGCCTACCCTCGTGTTGTAAGCCCCATTCTTTTTCTTTAAACACTTGGGCCTCTTGAGAGAGGGTAAGACCCATCCCCTTGTACAGAAAATTTCTTGGGCCTCAGTCACTTGTATAAGTCCCTCCGTACAAAACGACAGTGCGATCACTGATAAACCTTGGGCCTCTCCTTGAGCTGTAAGCCCCAACATCTTTTCAAAATACTTTCTCCTTTAATTTTGAATATACTGTTGTTTTCAATATTTCTTTGTTGAACAACTAACCAAACAGCATGGAAGCTCTACAACTGAGTAAGTGGTTATATGCTTTCTTTATCCGCTTTCATATACATATAACTGTATTGTGGGGCTGTTTTGCTGTAAGTCTTCTTTCATAAACTCATATCAATTGTGTAATACTAGTATAGATATCTAGAGTTTCCCCGACAACTACGTCTAGCACTAAGCCCTGTTGATCACTCTTAAATAGACAAAACTAGATCCCCATAGGATTACCAGATACAGTCTTCCCTCCTCTTGGGGTTAAACAATATGGAGACGTGAAAGGCAGCATTCTCGGTGAACCCTTTCTCAGCCTGTCACCCTTAGAAATCGTCAAAGAAACTCTAATCCCCAGAGATGATCTTTTCTCCGTGAATGGCATCTCTTGAGTTTCTTCCAAATTCTCGGACTTTCCTGGCTTGATCTATTCTCTGTGAATAGTCTGTCTTGAATTTCTCGGGGTTTGGGGACCCACAGGCTTCCTAAAAGCATCCCCGCCTCCTCTTGGGCATTGTACAAGGACCCTACGGCTTCTTAGAAGTATTCACAGCCTCCTATTAGGCTTCGTATAAGGATTCTTCCTTCGGGAAGAGAGCCTCCTCTTGGGCTTCGTACAAATTGTCCCTCGACTTCTTAAAAGTTTCCAGCCTCCTCTTGGGCTTTGTACAAATTGTCCCGACGACCTCCTAGAGGTATAGGAACAGAAATTAGTCATCTTAATAGAACAAAAAATAACCCTGACCCTCTGATCAATGCCAAAGCATAGCCTTACCTTTAATCAGTCTCTTTATTAGAACTGATTTTCTCTTTTAACCAACTTACTGGACATGTCACTCAACTGAAACAGCAATCCTTTTAGCCTCTATCTCGGGCTTCGTACGAGATACAAAAAGATTCTCTTGTTGAGTAAATAATCCTTTTAACCTCCCTCTTGGGCTTTGTACGAGATACAAAAACACTCTCTTGTTGAGTATAAAAGACTCTCTTGTTGAGTCAACCTTTAGCCTCCGTCTTGGGCTTCGTACAAGACACATCTAAAAGCACTCTCTTGTCGAGTCAACTCCTTTTAGCCTCTCTCTCGGGCTTCGTACGAGACACATAAAAACACCCTCTTGTTGGGCCAATAGCCTCCTCTTAGGCTTTGTATAAGAAAAACCCCGGTTGAGTCAATCAACCTTTTAGCATCAAAACCGTGCCTCGTTCACAGGATACAAACATCAATAACTCCTTTCATCTAATCGCTGTAAGCGGCAAGCCTCTGGATTATTTACATCCATGCCACTGTCCTTCTTTTAGCATGAGAAATTCCTAAGGAAAGATGGCATTGCTCTACACTGAGTTAAAGTCTTCTCCTCCAGGTTAAAACCCCCTATAAAGGAAATTATGGCATTGCTAGGATTCACATATCCCAGTTAAAGTAATCCTCCTTTATAGTCAGTCACCCAACAGTCGTGACAAACAGACCCCCTTTAGAGATGGAAACCTTTTGGTCTTCAAGACTCTGAGGATATCAAAATGTGTCACTTAATTAAAAAGTGATTAACGCGTGAGCAGTACTTTTCTTAGAATTGGTTAAATCGTGATTACGTTCATTTATTAATCCCCATTATTATGTTTAATTCTTCATTCCACTCACACGTTATATACCCACTCACACCACTCCACTATTTTTACACTTTAGAAATCCTAAAACCCTAAAACCTCTCTTTGTGCTTTCTTCGTCTTCAACGACAAACCCATTTTCATCCTCTCTACTTCAAACAATCATCATGATGACTACCTCTCAACAAGAAGCCGTTCGTTTCGCCGCTGAACTGGAAAAATCCTTGAATCCCTCCACTGGGTTATCATCCTCATCTGTTCCTCCGTCTATAACTTCAGCAACCACTACAATTGTCACTTCAACTTCATCGTCACTTCCTGTAATTGATGAAAGTCGTATCACTCAAAAGGATACTTCCATTAACTGTATTATTGATGCAGAAAATCTGGTTGTTCTTAAAGAACTAGATGTTGATTTTAAAAATCTTTCCTTGAATGGACATAATCTCTCTGCTAAACTGAACTTTCAAGGGTGGAATCACTATTTTCAAAGGCTTAAAGGTCCTATTTTTGAGGCATTTGTGAAAGACTTCTGGAGACAGGCAGTCTGTGACCGTCTTCATGTAGTTTTTCATGTTCTGGGAAAGAAGATAATCATTACTGAGAAATCAATCTCAGAACTTCTGGGGATGAATTTTTTGGAAACAAGCGAATTTATGGTATGAAAGGAAACTCCAAGTTTGTGAAAGAAACCATTGACAAAGCTATCTTCTCAATTACTCTCCTGAGAAATCGAAATATAAAAGTACGGATTTACTTGATAATCTGAGAATTTGGCACATGATCATTCTTAGCTCCATCAATCCAAGACCTTCAACGAGTTCTGCTGACTACTTCAATGGAAATCAGAAGTATATGTTGTATTATCTGCTTACAAATCAGAAGATGTGTATGCCCTTTATTCTATTTTACTATTTACGGGATATGGTGAGTAAAACAAGGACAACAACTTCGTCAGATAAGATTGTCCTCACTTACATTCCATTTGGAAGGTTGCTGTTTGATATTTTCGTTGAAAGTGGTCTGGTGCAATTTCTAACTGAAGAAACCAGGTATACAGAAGATTTGACACCGACCATTGGAGAATCTTTCAATGCCACTAAACTTAGGAATATGGGACTTATTAAGGAAGTAAGTGTGAAACCTCATTATGTATCCCATAATCATGTGATTAGTCACAGCATTCCGGTGGATAACTATCCTCTCTTCCACAAAGGAGACAGTCCTGCAATAATAGCTGCTTTTGTTGCTATGATGATGGAAGCAGGACATGACATGTCTGGGTTCAGATATGAAGACCTTGCTCCTGCACCACCTCTTGCTGATCCTACCAGAGGCAAAATGAAGCAAGTTGAAGAGGCCTCTGAGCCTAAGAGGAGAAAGAAGGATGACAAGTCTGGAACTTCAACGAATCCAGCTCTGACCTCTCCCTCTGAGAAATCTGGTAAGTCTAGTTCAGCTCCCTCTGTTTCAATAGCTGTTACAAAGCAGATTAATGCTTCATCATCATCACAAACCACCCCGATCCAAACATTTTTCATATCCCCACTTCCACTTCTCAAATCACTTTTAAACCACCTTCATTTTCAATTTCACCCCCAACAACCTCTATATCTGACACTACTATTCCATTAACTCCTTTCCCATTAATCACCACATCCATTTCATCTGAAAGCATTCATACTTTCACTTCATCAATAATCGCCTCACTTCCTCAACTTAATACACCTGTTTCACCACTCTCTCAAGACCTATTACATTTTGCCTTCAATCAACCTCGCACAAACACTGTTGAGACTGAGCCTCAACACTCTGATCCTCATTCCCCCAACCTCACTGTAGAAATAATTTTTGGTACTCTTGAAATTGTCACCTCTGAGCCGTATACAGTCTTAGATCTTCTTGAGCAAATACCTACTTCTCAACCAACATTTGAATCAATCCCACCTGAAATCACTTCATCTGAACCAATACCTTCTGAAATAATTTCTGCTGAACCTAACCTTGCCTTGGTTATTTATGAAAAGCCCCTTCCTAAAACCCTTGATGAATGCATAAATTTGTTTCGTAACAAGGCCTTAAAAAGGGTAGCTAAATTAAGAGCAGAAGCTAGCACAAGCACCAAGCCTCTGGAGCTTGAGTGTTCTTGGGAAGAGTTTCAGAAATGGTTAGACTCTGAGTTCGAGAGGGTCTCAAATTTCTCAGAAGCTTCCAAATTTACTTCAGTTTAACTGGTGAAGGAGAAAGAAGAAGAGAAATAAAGGATAAGGCAATTCAAGCTTCTTGCTGCAAAGCAAAAAGAAGCTGAAGAAAAGGCTGCTGACATAGCAAGGCTTATAGCAGAAGAAGAAGCTAGAAATGCTGAAGCTGTCAGGTTGGCACAAGAAGCTGAAAATGCAGAGAAAGCTACGCAAGCCGCTCTAGTTGCTTCCTCTTCTGAACCTGTTCTTATGCGTTTGGAATGTGCAATTAAAGAAATCAAAGAAGATCATCAGACTATGAAAGAAGAACAGAAGATCTTCAGAGAAAGCATGGCTGAGCAGAAGGTTGTCAATAACTCTCTTCAGAATATGCTTCAAAATATTCTGAGCAAGATGTCTACAAATCCTTCATCCTTTGGAACTTAGGAACTTAGGCACTTAGATATTTTTTTTTTGCTCTGAACATTAGGATTCTGTCTGTTTTGATCTTCTGATCTTTTTGAATTAATGAAATTTCAACTTTTTGATTTTGACAAAAAGGGGGAGAAGTATAATATGAACGTGATATTTTGATTCTCATAATCAATTTCTGAAAAACAAGCTGCTTACATTCTAACCAATAAACTTCTGTTTTTGTTAGATTTGTCTTCTTGTTTTCTTTTTAGGAGATTTGGCATCCGAATGTTTTTGACTCTGATATTTCAAGATCTCAATTGGTACAATTGACTTCTGGAAACTGAATCAAGACTCTAAAGATCTCAGTATCTGACCTATTTTAACCAGGGGGAGTTCACCCAGAAGGTTCACAAGTTAGGATATTTGATCTTCATCCAGTCTGAGATTCAGGGGGAGATTCTCATCTGAAGGATAAGTATTCCTTAACCTTCTTATTTCGGTTACCTTTTTATGTTATGTACAAAATTGTGTCATCAAAATACATAGTTTTGTCATCATCAAAAAGGGGGAGATTGTTAGAACAAGGTTTGGTTCTGCAATAATACCTCTAAGTTTTGATGATAACAAACAAGTATGTTTGTATGAATAATTTTGGTATTCTAATGTTTGTTATTTTTGAGAATTTAACAAACAGGTTCTGCTTTTGATAAATAGTGTGGCTAAGTTATTAGAAGAGAATTGTTCCACTTTTGGGCTACATTTGTTCTACTGAACAGTAGCATTTGCTTATGAAGACTCTGAAGCTGTAAGACTCTGATACTATGTCTAAAGAAAACAAGTTTTGAAGATCTGAAGACAGAAGTTCTGATGAACAAGTCCAGATGCTGAAGACTTATGCTTCTGAAGACAACGGGTTCTGAAGACCAAGTGCTGAAGACTCTGAAGATGTAGCTCTGCAGACTCTGAATACTTGAAGCTCTTAATACCCAAGTTATGTTTTCCCTTCTACTAAGCAACGTGGTACAATAGTACAACAGTACGACGAGGACGCTTTGCTCCACTCCGGATAGGACGGACGCAAGTGTACTATTTGTCCCCCATGTTCTTTCAAGCCGCCATAATTCTGAAATGTCAAAAATACCCTTCAACGGTCACATTATGCATGGCTATATAAAAGGCTTGAAGAATTCAAGAATGGTCACCGGAATTTTCACTGTTCATACGCTCTATTGTTCATATCATTTTTAATTCATTTGTTCTTAAATCTGTTTACTCATCAACTTGTGTAGAAGCATCATTATTGTAAACAAATAATTGTATTTTCAAACAGTTGTTTAATTTCCTTAAGAGACCGGTTAGGTCAGAATTCTTGAGAAGTCTAGGACTACTGTGTCTTAGAGATTATTTCCTTGAGAGATCGGTTAGGTCAGAATTCTTGAGAAGTCTAGGACTAGTGTGTCTTAGAGATTATTGTTAGTCACTTGCAGTTTGGCTTGTGCATTGTATTTTCAAACAGCTGTTTGAATTCCTTAAGGAACCAGTTGGGTCAGAAGCCTTAAGAAAAGACGGTTAGTCTGTGTATTGTTAGTCACTAGTAGTTGCTAGTGCAGTTGTAATCAGTTTGGTTATAGTGGATTAAGACCTCGCTTGAGAGAGGCAAAATCACCTTGGCGGGTGGACTGGATTAGTTTGATAGTTTTCATGTGAACTAGGATATATCGTGTGTCTTTCTCTATTATTAGTCTATTTGTGATCTTTGTTTGAGTTTTACAAAAAGCTTTTATTTTGGAAAACCCAATTCAAATCCCCCTTTCTTGTGTTTTTCTCACACCTTCACAAACAAGTTAATGTGCAGAAGTTCTAACGGTCTAGAAGTGGACGCAACATTCTTTGCTTTAAAGGAAGTTTTATAAAACTTTCCTTTCTGACATGCTTCACAAAGAGCATCTGAAGAATACTTCAGATTTGGCAAGCCTCTGACAAGTTCAAGCTTATTTAGCTGAGAGATCTTCCTCATGCTAATATGGACTAAACGTCTATACCATACCCATTTCTCTTCATTAACAGACATTAAGCATTTGACATTCTGTTCACGAAGATCAGAAAGTCTAATCTTATAAATTTTGTTTTTCCTCTTTCCGACAAATAGGATTGAACCATCTTTCTGACTTACAGCCTTACAGGACTTTTGATTAAAGATGATATCATAACCGTTGTCACTAAGTTGACTGATTGACAACAAGTTATGCATCAAACCATTGACTAAAAGAACATCACTAATAGAGGGAAGGTTATCATCACCAACGGTTCCAGAGCCAATGATTTTTCCTTTCTGGTTTCCTCCGAAACCTACGAAGCCTCCAGGCTTAAGTTCCAGACTTTGGAACATATGCCTTCTTCTCGTCATGTGTCGCGAGCAACCACTGTCCATGTACCATGACTGGTGTTTCAAATGAGCTGCTAAGGATGTCTGCAACATAGATTATCTTGTCCTTAGGTACCCACTTTCTGGGTCCTTTCTTGTTAGCTTTCCCAATGTGTTTCACAACTTTGGGCTTTTGTGCAACAGGATAATAAATTGGAATTTGTGCATGATATTTAACTTTAGAAATAGACTTCTGTGTCGGTGGGGGTTTTTGTGCAAGCTCAGAGCAAACAATCTCAGTGCCAGAAGGCACAAAATGGTCATAGAGAGGTTTTGGTTTAACACTTTGACTTTCGTCAATGTCAGATGATTCTATACATCCTAAATCTTTCTTACCATTTCTTCTTATTCCATAGATCATGGAAGCTATTTTGCTTCTATCTATGCTTTTAGCAAGAAAATACTGGAATTCTCTATCATACTTGTAGATACAGCTTATGTCAGAGACATTGGAGATTAGTTCTTCTTCTAATTTAGCAACTTTTCTTTTTAAGGCATAATTACTATTTTTTATGCAAAAAATGTTTTCATTTAGAGAAGAGTTATTCTGCTCAAGCTTATCTTTTTCCTCAGAAGTAATTACAAGATATTTTTTAAGATCTTTGCATTTACTCTGAAGAGTTTGATATTTTTCCAGCATTTCTGATAGACATGACTCTAATTCACAACGAGAGAGTTTAGATAATACCTCTGAGTCAGGGTCTGAGTCTGATTTTGGTTCTGATGATATTCTGTCTTCTGGTTCTGTTGCTACCAGCACAACATTTGTTTCTTCTTCATCAGATTCCTCTTCTTCAAAATCAGAGTCGTCCCAAGTTGCCATTATACCTTTCTTCGCTTTGGAGAAATTCTTCTTAGGCTTCTTGTCTTTCTTGATCTTTGGACACTCATTCTTGTAATGACCTGGCTCATTACACTCATAGGAGATAACCTCCTTTCTAGATTTTTGCTTTTTCTGTCCAGATGATGACTCAGAGCGACCTTTGTTTCTTCTAGATCCTCTGAAGTTTCCTTGCCTATGCTTCCGGAGTTTGTTGATTCTTCTGGAGATTAACGACAACTCATCTTCTGATTCTTCACCAGAATCTTCTGATTCTTTCTCAGCTTGATAAGCCTTTGCCTTTTCAGGTTTAGACTTAAGAGCAATATACTTGCTTTTCTTCTGAGGTTTATCTTCTTCGAGCACTATCTCATGACTTCTCAAAGAACTAACAAGCTCTTCAAGACTTATGCTATTGAGATCCTTTGATAGCTTTAGAGCTGTTACCACAGGTCTCCATTTCTTAGGAAGACTTCTGATGATCTTTTTCACATGATCAACAGTTGAGTAACCTTTGTCCAGAACTTTGAGTCTTGCGACTAGCATTTTAAATCTTGAAAACATGGTCTCAACTGTCTCATCATCCTCCATTCTGAATGCCTCATATTTTTGGATTAGGGCTAGCGCCTTTGTCTCCTTGACTTGAGCATCACCTTCATGAGTCATTCTTAGAGAATCAAAGATCGATTTGGCAGTATCTATGTTTGTTATCTTCTCATACTTAGTATAAGAGACAACATTTAGCAATATGGTTCTTGCCTTATGATGATTCTTATAATCTTTCTTTTGTTGGTTGGTCATATCACTTCTGGATATTTTAGCACCTGTAGCATCAACTGGGTGATTGCAGTCATCGACTACCAAATCCCAAAGATCTACATCATAACCAAGAAAGAAACTTTCTATTATGTTTTTCCAGTAGTCAAACTTTTCACCATCATAGACTGGTGGTTTGGCACTGTAATGATCTTTCTCTTCAGTGGTATTAGCAGGAGCTGCCATGATATCTCACACAAATACTAGATCGGTACTGAACACTGTTAAGTGTTGATAAAACGTTTATCACAATCAGAACCGGAGCTCTGATGCCAATTGAAGGTGTGAGAAAAACACAAGAAAAAGGGGTTTGAATTGGGTTTTCAAAATGAAAGATTTTTGTGAAACTCAATCAAAGATCACAAATAGACTAACAATAGAGAAAGACACACGATATATCATGGTTCACTTGAAAACTATCAAGTTAATCCAATCCACCCGCCAAGGTGATTTCGTCTTATACACAAGGACTTAATCCACTATAACCAAACTGATTACAACTGCACTAGCAACTGCTAGTGACTAACAATACATAGACTAACCGTCTCTTCTTAAGGATTCTGACCTAACTGGTCCCTTAAGGAATTCAAACAACTGTTTGATCAAATAAAATGTTTACAATGAATTGCTTCTTACATAAGCTGATATAAACACTATTTCTAGCTCAATCTAACTTAAAGCGAATCTACACAGTAAGAGCAATCTTCTTCTTTGTATTGTGGTGTTTTACTGTTCACTCATGTATTTCTCTATTTCTAGAGTTCTTTCTTTGTATGAATCAATATTTTGAATATTTCTCTTTTTCACACTTCGTGTCACACTTGATTCGTTGAATGACCAAGTCTTTATATAGCCAGAAAAAAGATCCGTTGAAGGGCAGATCAGTAATATTAGAAAAATACTGGCGACTTGAAATAATGTCATTGTGCTGGGATGAAAATCGTACACTAAAATTTTCCTTTGTACCACCAAATCAGGGTAGTGGAATGGTAGTGGAAAAGAACGCGTTTGATCTATACTATGTACTATTTTCCCACGCAAACATTTCTTCTTCTTCTGTTCATCAGTGGCTTCTGAGTTGATATGATTGAAGCATGATCAAAAGAATGAATCATTGGGTCTTCAGAGTCTTAAGTCTTCAGAACTTGTTTAGCAGAACCTTGTCATCAGAGACTTCAGCACTCCTTCTTCAGAACCCTTGGTTATCAGAAACATAAGTCTTCAGAGTCTTCCGAACTTGTTCAGCCGAACCTTGTCTTCAAAATCTTCGAAACTTTGTCTTCAAAAACTTAAGTTTTTAGAGTCTTCAGAATGATGTTCATCAGAACTTTGTCTTCAAAGTCATCAGTACTTAGTCTTCAGAAGATGAGTATCAGAGTTAAATTCAAAGCCAGAATCCAAGAGAACATTGTAACAGCAACATAGTGTCTTCTTGGAGTCTTTCTGATGCACAGTAGATCAGAAGCAACCTTGCTTCTTGATGCAGAAGTGACCATTGAGAACTTCAGAGTGACGTAGCACACAATCTCTATCAGAGTCAAAACTTTCTCTATCAGAGTCAGAACCTGTTTGTCAATTCTTAAGGAAGTACACGTTAGAGTACCAAAATTGTTCTCACACAAATACAACTTTGTTATTATCAAAACTAAGAGATATCTTGCAGAACCTAATCTTGTTCTAACATCATTGGTCTTGATAAAAGGGTTTTGATAAAGTCTATGGAATACCCTTGAGAAATGTATTACTATAGAAGTTGATTGTGTAGGGATGATCAATGATAGAAGATCTCTCACACCAGCTAAGAAGAAGCTTTATAGAAATTTGTCTTGGAGTTAGATACATTCTGCTAGGTGCTCTCTCTCATTCTGAGTATATCAACATCATTGATATGTCTACTTCTCAGACTATCTTTGAATCCTTGTGTTCTAATTTAAAGGGAATCAGGTACAAGCTTATCTAGTTACACTTCATCTAATCTTTCCAAGCAAATTCTAAGAAGTCTGTCTTCTAAAGTCAAACCAAAAAGTCACAGCTATTCAAGAAATCAAAAACTTGAGTAGACCGAGTCTTGAAGGTTTAATTATCATTCTTCAAAGTAAATATAATGGAATTAGATGAAGAAAAGTTGTCAAAGAGATCACCCTTCTTCAAGCCTCTTGAAGAAAATTCCTATGGAATGTCTGATGATGAGGAATTGACCTTCCTTATTAGAAGATTCTACCAGTTGGCTAAATGGAATGTGATATATGTTGATGGAAAAGTAACTTTAGAAGCTTCTGAAATATTCATATTTCAACTGACTTTCCCAATCTTAAGAACAAGGAGAAAAAATACCATACAGAAAAACCCAAAAAGAAAAATGTCATATATCTCCAAAGCATATCCTATTGAAGCTGACATAGTTGAGGATTCAAAAAGAGATGAAAAAGTAATCTGGCATTGCTAGCCATTACTTCTTCTGAATAAGCATGTGAATCCAGGAATAAATCAAATTTTGAAGAGAAAGGGATAACTCTTCTAATCTACTTGCTTCAATATTGTTAATAAAGAGTCCGCTACTTAAAATAAAATCTTTAGTGACTCCATTGCTCCTAAGAAAATTGAAGGATGTCATAGAGTTTGTGTTAAAGGATAATGTTTTCTGGTAATACTAAGACAGTGCTGAAAACTTTTTTTATGCTAATCTCTGATAGCAAATACTATCTGAAACTATGTTAGTCACAAATTTCAAAATCAAGTATTATATAGTCAAAGATTTAATCCAAGACAATGAAATCAAAGACTCTGCTAAGAACAAGATTTTTTTAGTGCCATAACTCATCCTAGACTCAGATTTTGGAATGAATCCTGGTACTACTATCAGATTAAGGCATAAAGCAAAAGAAATCCTTTAAGGACTAACATTTCTGGATACACAGAAATATGGGTACCAATATCCAAAATTGTATTTGCTGTAGATATCACAGAAGAAATGAGCAAGGCATCTTCCATGATACTTGATCAAAGGTTGTTTACAACATTTGATGGAAGGAATGCTTACATACCAAACTCAATAGCTGAAGGATGCAAAGATGTGGAATTTGAAGAAGAAAGTGGAAATCATTGGTTTAAATTCCATTGACTCAGAATGCACTCGTGATAGAATTCAAATTCCATGATCAAATCTGAATACTCATCTGAAGTTGGACCAAGAAAAACAAAAAAATGTAAGTTCAGTTCTTCTCTTTGCAAACTTCTTGACTCAATGAACTATTTAATTATTAGTGAATACAAAGTCTCTGTTAGATCTCTTGAGAAATTCTTTCGGTTGACAACCAAAGAATCTTCTAAATTTTTTGAAAAGAAATCATGTTGTATTTGACTGTACTGAATATGTCATTAACTATAAGGCGGTCATATTTATGGAAACAATATTCTCACCTTTTGTGATAACACTGCTGCTAGTTAATGGTCAAGGAAACCAATTCAATATTCATAAATCAAGCATGACTCTAATTTCAAGAGAAAATGCTTGACTCTGAATAAAATATCAAAGAATGATGACCAACAGAAGATGTCTCACTTGAAGTCTAATCCTACTAGTCTCTGATGACAGATAGCTTCTGAAAAATTGTCAGTCTTTGAGATTCAGAAAAAGAAATCTTTACTTCTGATAAAGCAATATAAGTAATAATTATTTTAAAATCCCTGTCTTACTTAAAATTCCAAAAATTTGAACATCATTTAGTGTATTCAAGAAGTCTGCTGGATAAGGATCCTTGGGTAATGATGTTTTCTTTTTTTATATTTATCTATTGTCTATATCCCTTGTCTTTATGAAACAACATTTTGTGTCACCTTTTCTATTCTTATGATTAGATTCTTATTCCTTTAGAGTCTTGTTCAATTCTTTTATTTTTATTATTTTCATCTGTGTTGATCAAACCAAACCTGAGATGAATTCTCTAGTTAATTCTCCTTTGAATCAACTAGTTATCATCAATGAAATGTTTGTGGATTTTGTAGAGTTGCTTAAGCTAGGGTTTAACTTCTGGAAGACTGTTTATGATTAAGGTTGGAATGGATACTTTGATATGCTCCGTGGTTTTACTTATCCAATTTTATCAAAGAATTTTGGATTAATACTTCCATTGTTGAGCTAAATCATGAGTATGATATTCTTTCCAATGTTTCTGGTGTTTTTATAATAGTAACCTCTATGACGATTGCTAATGTAATCAACTGTGAGGAGATTAGAGAAATCCCATGTACTCTTTTTTGGGAATACTATCTTCCTACTTGGTGTAATTTTGTAGATCCATAAAACCTTTTTCAACTCTCAAGTCTTTGTCATGATACGATTATTTTGAATCAGATCTTGAATTCAAACTTGCTACCTAAGGACAAAGATCTAGACCTTGTGGATCTTATAAATATTTGCTACTTCTTCTCAATTCATACTTACAAATTTATCTTCCTCAAGTTATGTTTGGCTATCAGAAGAAGATTATTTCATCCTTTCACAAGGAAAAGACATTCTTCATTCCTTATGGACGAGTTCTTTCTGAACTACTGATCGAACAGGGAGTTATCATAAGTTTAGAGGATGATTCATATAAAATATGGAGAGAAAATATTGAAGCTATCTATGAGAGATTATGATGTTGGATTTCTGCAAATATATGTCTTGTAATTGTTAAACATCTTGTATTAAGCAATCTTGTTAATAAAAATTGTTTTTGTACATGTTCTTGTGTATCTTAACTGTTATATGTGCATTTCTTATGTTGTTTTGAAAACAAAAAAAAAATTGGACTAAAACTTAAAACACTTGCAACATACTCATTGAAATATTGGTAGCTAATACATATTATCAAAAACATTCTAGACATTTGGATCTATTCTAAGGAATTACCTAGGCTCATCTGACATATCTAGATTGTTGAAATAATCCTCCCAATCTTCCTTTGCAACCTCAACAGCTTCTTTCCTTAGAAGAATTCTGTGTTTTGACCTAGAAGTTTCTTTTCATCTTTGTGTATCAACAAAGGTTGCGGTAGAAGTATGTGCTTCTAAAGAAGTCTGCTTGCTTGAAGGTGCTTCAGTTGCTACATTTTCTCGTTTGCTTGAGTTTCTGCTTTCAGTATTTCTACCTTTCTAAAATCTCTCTTTGGAACCCATATTTGCTTCTACTGATACATCTTTGTGTTTTAAAGATTAAGTGATTCACATAGTTACTTTACTGAACGTTTTATAGAGGCTATTCATTCATTATCTTGAGTATTTATTGTTTCTATATTGATTAGTCAAATCAATCTTTTAACGTATGACTCTTGGGAAATGATGACTAGTAACTAGTCCTAATAAAGATTCTCTTAAGATAACTGTAAATGTGATCTTAACAGCTATCTGTTGGTTTTATTATTGCATCTATTCTTCTTTTTACTTTGTTTATGTATAAGTCAGAAAATCAAAAATAAAAAGGGAAAAAAACAAAAGTTTGTGCTCTTGCAATTTAATAATGGTCAAAATAACATTTCATTAATCAAAATAAGGATTACATAAAAGATGGAGTATATTCAGATTACATCAATCTAACTCCTCTAATGCCCTACGACGCACCCAATTTCCCCAAGTGTAGTCTGACTCATCCTCATCCTCATTGTCAGAGATGACAATCTGAAACGCCATTCTATTTCTGTTCTTCTTCTTCTTCTTCATTGACTTCTTCTTAGGTTACAAAACAGTAGTTGATGTACCTGCTTCAGAAGACCTCATTACTGCTGATGATGAATCCTCTTCAGAAGATTTCAGTACAGAGGACGAAGGACCAGTTTCAGAAGATTCAGAACTTGGTGGTTTCTGAAGACCTTGTGTCTCCAGACTAGTAGTATCTTCTAAAATTTATGTTATGAGAGATGTTGGTGCTCTTAGATGTTACTTCCATGATTTTCTAAAGGATGTTGATGAAAATGACTTATGCTTCGGTTACTTTTATAGTGGAGTCTGGATAACCCAAACGGTTGAATCCTTTTCTTGAAGCTTTGAAAATGTTATGACCAATAATGATGCATTGTACACACTTTTAATGCTCTGTATTACTTGAGCCATTTTCGATTCCTTGGGAATCAATAATGTAATGATGATCTGCTTTGCATTTATGAAAGTATTTATTTTCATTTTCCTTATTTTTTTTATGTGATAAAAGGAGGAGAAAGATATAGAAGTATTTAATAAAGAATCTAAACCCTTCAGATTTTAATGTTGTTTATTAATAATTTTTTAAATTTATGTTATTTCAGTTATTTGTTTTTCCCGGGAATTATATTTTAGTTTTATTGTATATAGAACTAAGGGGGAACTTACAAACCTCAACCTTGGACTATTAGACTCAGAGGGAGCTTACAAACCTCATACTCTGATGTTTCTAAGAAAATTAAAATATCCCCACATTAACATATTTTAGTTTTTCTTGAATATAGAACTTAGGGGGAGCTTACAAACCTCAACCTTTGACTATTAGACTCCCGGGGGGGGGGGGGGGGGGGGGGGGGGTTTACAAACCTCAGACCCTGATGTTGCCAAGAAAATTAAAATAGTCCAATATTGTTCTTTAAATACTTATGTTTGTCATCATCAAAAAGGGGGAGATAGTTAGAACAAGATTTTTTCATGACATATATCCTTTGGGTTTTAATGATAACAAAGTATTTAAAGAACAATGGTGTTATCTAATGTTTGTTCCAAGTATTTAGGTTCTAAAGCTTGAGAAGAAAATATATAAGGACTCATTTGAGAGAAGCTGAGTTATTGGCTTCTGGTGGTTCAGAATATGAAGAATGTTCTTTAAGTGAAGTCTGATAATATAGGTTTGTGTAGACTTTGAAGCTGAAGGCCTCAACATCAGAAGAGCAATATATTGTCTCTACACTTATTGAATGTCAAGTTATGTCTTCCAACTACTATTCTTCTACAACTGCTATATAAGTAGCTGAAGATTAAATCTATATTTTCAACAAGGAACATGCAAATAAATAAGGAGAGCCAAGAAGAATAGAAGTATTCCACGCTTCTACTAGAATGGAAGAATAACAAGATCAACAATAGCAACAATATCGAGTATGCAGAATTTCTGTTATATGTTGTAAATTATACAAAGCCTTCAGATTTCTTAAACATTGAATATATTAGAAATCTTAAGTGATGTGATCTTTGCTATGGTTATTACCCTGCACCTCTGATTATGTATCAAGTACACCTTGTTATGTATTCTGCTAAACAAGTTATTTAGTAGTTTAGATAAAGTCTCTTGCTATGTGCTTAAGCATCAAAGTCTCTTGCTGTGAAGCTTAATCCAAGTAAGTCTCCTGCTATGTGCTAGAGCATTAAAGTATTGATCAATTGTTGATTAAGCAAGGAAGTCTTGGACTAGAGGTCTGAGTAGAAGTCTTGGATTCGTAGAATCTAATTAAGGAAGTCTTAGACTAGATGGCTTAGCAGAAGTCATTCGTGGAATCAAAGCAGAGAAATCTTGGGCTGAGGGTTTGAGCAGAAGTCTTGAACCTGAGGGGTTTAAGCAAGGAAGTATTGGATTCATGGAATCTAAGCATGAAAGTCTTGGGCTTAGGGTCTAAGCATGAAGTCTTGAACCTAAGGGGTTTAAGCAGGAAGTCTCGGGCTGAGGGTCTGAGTAAAAAAGTCTTATGCTTTAGTGCATAAGCAATTGTAATCATGTTTTGATTATAGTGGAAAATCTCTTGTGCTGCCAGGGGACTGGGCTACTCTCAGTTTGGGAGGAACCAAGATAAATTTATGTGTGTTCTATTATTCTTACTTCTGTTATTATTCCACTGCATCTAGTTAATTAGGCTCTACACTATTTTTAGAATCTGAACTCTATTCAAAAGTAACGAATTTAAAGAGCACAATTCAATCCCTCCTTCTTGTGTATTTTTCTCACCTTCAGACATGTGACTGCAAACACAAGAGGGAGGAAGTGAGTTTTGGAGGTTCGAAAAACGTTGACTTAAAATAAATTCATTTACAAAATCGGATTTTAAAAACATTTTATAACAAATGATTGATTAAGCAGGGAAAAGAAAAGAAAATAAAGAGATACACCAGAGATTTATATAGGTTCGACCTAAATTGACATACTCTTGTTCCCAATAATTATTAGTGAGAGTATCCAATAAACTTGGGAGATTTTAGAAGGATATACCTATGAATCTCATTATAAAAGGAAATGAAGTTTTAAGGTTAACTTCCCACCCAACAATTAACAAGATTTAGAGTCGTTATCCTCTAAAACAAATAGATGTTTCCACGGGTTGATCTCGAACTAAGATAGAGTTTTAGGTTGGCTATCTTCCAAAATGAACCAGGGTTTTGAATAAATCGACCATAAACTGAGGTGATATTTTATACTCAGTAATTGTCATTATGCGAAAAACCAACCGACGAAGACACAAAGTCGCCATCGAACTTTATTTATCCCAACGGGGAAAGGAAAACATCGAGAAAATCTCAGGAGGGAGAGAACATGGTCTCGCAACCAAATTCGGGGTTCGGGAGTCGATTACGCATGAGGAAAGTATTAGCACCCTTCACGTCCGTTGTACTCAACGGGATCCACTCTTGTTGTTCTAATCAAAGGGCGTGTTTATTTAAAGCTTACTTGCTAAGGGAATGCATGAATGAATTACTTGGGGAAAAACAAAAGGTTTTTATTATTGAGTTCGTCCGAATTTTGCAACCCAGTGCCTACGTATCTTAGGGGAAATAAGAACTTTGTAGCTCTTGTTGAAAAAGTTTGCTCTGTTTAGAATTTTTTATGGACGATGCTAATGTTTGCATTCCAACCGTTAGTGAAATTCTGGCCTATGTAGACAACAGATGTCCTAACACATGTCAAGACATTGTGTTACATAATCATTTAAACTCAGAGGCGCAACAACAGACTGATACCTTGAATATCAGAACTGCACAATCACAGATGTCACAACATCTGATCCAACATGACAGTCAAGAACAATCAACAAAACTGTAAATTACAGAATATTAAATAAGACAGTATGTGTTAACCCAGTTCGGTACAAATCACCTACATCTGGGGGATACCAATCCAGGACGAAGACTTCACTATCTGTAGAACTGTTACAAAGCTAAACTCCCCCGTTTACAACTTTATACCTAACATCTACCCAATGAACATATTTACCAAGGCTAAACTCAAACGTTTACAACCCTGATATGAGAGACCTACTCACATCCTAATCACAACCTGTAAAATCTATGTCATCTGCCAACCCAGAACATGTCGCAGTTTCTTGACCTTCAAGTTATCTTGGACTTGCTTCAAAGCTTTGTCCAAGAATAATACAACAACCATTACCTATAGGTTTCTGGTTGTATCCCTGTACCTATGCCTTCCACCCTGCATCCCATTATACAGCGTGGAGACTTACAACTCCTAAGAGAGCCAACGACTCTCAAACCCTAAACCCTTATTCAACACAAGAGAACTAGGTTACAAAAGTTATAAGTGGTACAAAAGTACAGTCTTATAAACCTAGGTCTAAGTCTCCTTATATAGTCTTCTGTTGTCTTGGGCTTTCTATGTTTTCTCCTTTATCCACTCTGCAAATTTGTACCAAATCTTTGACAGATTTGTTAAATAATAAAACCTGACATATTTGTAAGATGTTAGGACATCTTCTTTGGCATCTTTAATCTTGAGCAGATTTCTTCATCTTTATCATATTCATGTTTTACCAAAATTTCGTCAAACCACAGGAGCTTTCAATCTCCCCCTTTTGACAAATTTTGGCTAAAACATTCCCTTCTGTGCTGGATGAGCGAGATTGATAAAGGTCCTTGAGTCCCTTCATCTTGAGAGTTTCCCTTCTGATATCTTCTTCCTGAACTCCAAAAAGAGCTTAAACAGTCGTGACATGGAGTTCATAAAATATGTAACTCAGATCACAAGTCACAACCTATTTTTCAACTCAGATCACAAGACACAAAAGAAAAGATACAAGTTAAGATGTCAGAGCATCTTATCCAGCATTCTTACAGAACAACTGCAGGAATGTACCCTGAAAGCAACTGAAAAACAGACTTCTTCTCCCCCTTTTTAGCCAAAACTTGGCAAAAATGCCCAAGACAACTCCAAACCCAGACATAACTCACCCAGAATTTGAAAAATGCCATCGATCACTAAAAAGGAATG
This sequence comes from Lathyrus tuberosus, assembly GCA_022829125.1. NCBI lineage: Eukaryota > Viridiplantae > Streptophyta > Magnoliopsida > Fabales > Fabaceae > Lathyrus > Lathyrus tuberosus. The sequence goes on along the minus strand of JALAZF010000323.1, from coordinate 713,298 downwards.
ATGTGACTAAGAAGAATCGATACAGTCTTATTTATAGCCAAGCAATATCCTTAGGAAGTAACGAGCCGCAAAAAAAAACTCTGGTCAATTCAAAGATCCATTAACCGAAGAAAATCACTCCACTAAATGCTCACCGGCCAAGACTGTTGACTGTTTCTTCTTTTAAGAACACCGACCAAAAAACCCATTACATGCAAACATGTTTAACAGCAATGTCCTGACATTGTGTCAGACATTGTCTATTCTTCATAGGAACTTTTCTAATTTGGTCTTACAGAGATTTCTTCACAAATTATGATCACAGTCTGCAGAGAAAAATAAATTCCCCCAGACTTAATCAATGATTCTTAAGCATCCAATAAGAACCATTAAACTTGCACTGCCAAGTCTCCCACAACTTGCAACAATACAACAATTTCAAGACATCCTCCTTGACATCTCAGCTTGCTTGAGGTACAAACCAATTGAATCAAAATGCTTCACATTCCTCAAAGAGACACAAAGGGCCCCTTAGTTTGTTTTAACAATGTCAGCTATCGTATGCATGCTCCAGAACTTCACAGCTGCTAAACTGATCCACTACTAGCATGACTTGCAGCCAGGGGCAACATCCCCTTCGCAAGATTTTCCACTGACCTTACCAGGCCAGCAATAAAGATAGACACCCCACAATCCAAGACAGTCATTCCTTCATCATGCTCCCGTATGATAACCTGGAATACTTCTAATTTTTGGCGAATATCCACTTCTGAACGCATCAGAAACCAGACCTTCATGCAATCAACAAATGATCCACTCCAGTCTTCCCAAAACCTTACATCAGACTTCCAAGACAGTTCTTCCACGCCATCATTCTCCCATATGACAATGTAGATACTTCTTTGACACGATGCAAGTAACCAGTTCCTCACAGAACCTGAAATCCTCCACCAAGGATAACTAACCCAAAGATGTTCTTACATCAGTTAGGACATCTTCCACACATCAAAGACACCACACACCATGGTTCTTGATATGTTCCACCACTGGACTTACTATCAGCATTGTAATCCAAACTGAAGATCTTCACACAACACTGCGCCACCAGTTTGAACAACGAGAACTTTAAAAACCCAGAGAGAAATAAACTCTCATCCACCAAAAGAAGGTATACTTCCATCTCAACCCAGAACTTCTGCCACAAGCTCCAAGAGAACCAGAACCTCCTTACGTTTTTAACTAACTACTCTTCTGCACAAGAGCAATCAGTTTCAAGCATCCTGCTTGAATGCACACAATGAAACCAACCAAATGCCACTTTTTGATTGATCTCAATCTTCTTCAGAACTCCCACAAGATACACTGATCCACCAATGAAAACAGATCTTCAAGTCACACGGACTACTTGCTCCATAGCAAGACATCTTGGATTCACCAAGCCTCTTAGTCATATAACATATTCCCATCCACAGCTCCCGCAAACTGCATGAGATAGACCTTTTTGAAGCATCCATAACTTACATTCTCCTATAGATCACCTTATCTTAAGCTGATGTGCCACATAACCTGTGACACCCCCAATCTATACCCCAAAGCTATTAAAACGATAAATAAAAATTCAAAATTTCATCAAAGTATATTTAAGACATGCACGACATAGACCGGAGACGCCACAACAATTTGAAACAAACATACAACACCTGCTCATACCGATATGCAACCATTCAGGTAGTATTATACCCACAATTCAGAAACAGAATATAAACGGAAAATCCGTAACTGAATATCAACATATATATATATATATATATATATATATATATATATATATATATATCATGAAAGTTTGTTTGTCATATACAACATCATACATGTACAATCCAAAAGATATGTATACATAATACAAAATAATCACAAACGGCCACCCTAACTACCCGGTGTCACATATTAGAGCCGACCGACAAAAGAATGAAGATGCAAAGCGTCACAAAAAGACCTCCTGCAACTCTAATCTGCAATGCCTCATAGAGCATTATAAAACAGCAGAAGGGTGAGAAAAACAATCATATTACAGTTGCATGTAATTATATATTAACACAGAAATACACAGGTAAAACATTCTCACCACAAATGCACCACAATCAAATACAACATAACACAGTACAATTCTCAAGTATCAAATACCCATACACCTCAATCATACACAATACACTCATCATCAATACAATTACACATATTCTATCTCATACATCACATTCACAATTCCATGCACAATTAATGCATGATTTATGCAAATGCACAGAGACCGACACAATGACTCTATGCACATGCCATGTGGTACCGACTTCCAATATTTCTCATCACTAGTTCAATCAGGAACTCTGCTGGAATCATCGCTCGTTACTGAGGATCACTCAAGTAACACCCCGTCGGGCCTACGATGTTCCCCGTCGCTTTAGGTCCTCTTGGTATAAGGCGCACGACGTTTATGGATTACTTTAGGTCCTCTCGGTATAAGACGCACAATCCGATCGTTCACACTCCACATGGGCACACGATCGTCTATAACCATCGCTTTAGGTCCTCTTATTTTTAAGGCGCACGATATATCAAATCGCTTTAGGTCCTCTTACTTTTAAGGCACACGATGTTATAGCAGATTCCCTCTGGAATCAATCCGTCACTCAGGACATCACAACAATGCATATCATGATGCTTGGCATACAATGACTCATGACAGTTAATATACACACATATACACATCCATAATCATGCATATATCAACAATTACCATACATCGAATTTTCTTGCCGTAAGACCACCATCCATCATCACAATATGTATTTCATGCAATTTCATCACTCAACAGTACGCAAGTCATACAATATCCACACCAACAGCATATTGCACATACACATCAAGTTCACACAGTTAAACGACAAAAGTCGACAACAAAACAACACATTCTCTAATTCTCGACATAATTTAATCTGCCAACAATTCTCAAAACCATCATCATAAGAAAGTACATTTTATAAGCTTTCCAACGCATTAAACCACACCTCAAACCGAAACACAGATCAAAAGTTATGAATTTTCAAAGAAAAGAATTTATTGAGATACAGCCAAATTCGCTTGGCGACTTAAGAATTCGCCTGGCGGATCCCCTTTCACCAGCCCTTCGCCATGTATTTCGCCTGGCGAATCCCATTCGCCAGCACTTCGCCTGGCGAGCTAGTGGCGAGTCACAAATGTGGAAAAAACCCAAGAGTTACAGAAGCTACCCCCTTTCTGTAATTCTGATTTCGCCTGGCGACTTACGAATTCGCCTGGCGAACTAGTGGCGAGACTCAATTCGCCTGGTGAATCCCAAATTCGCCTGGCGAATCACACCAGAACCAGAAAAATTATGTTACGGGTTACACGATCCAAAACCCCTAAAAACCTCATTTTTCATTCCCAATCACTTCCAACAGCAAAACAATTATCAGCAATGATTCATAAACACATGGTAATCATACAACGCAAATTATATCGATTTCCGACCGCAAAAACATCGATTCCTAATCATTTTATCATTTTTGACCTAGAACTCAAAAGCCATGGAAAGACAAGAAACATCCAAGCAAACACATACATAATCATACACAAACATAGTATAATCGAGTTTCGCACCCTTACCCGATTTAATCGTGTTCTAGAAGTCGATTGATTGATTTCCAAGTTTTCCAAATTCTCTCTTTTCTTCTCTTGACCTTTTCTTTTCTTCTTCTCTTCTTTTCTTTCTCTTACTATTTTCTCTCTTTTTCTTTCTATTATATTCTAACTTAACAAAATAAATCAAAATGCCCAAATTACCCCTACACTCAAATATCTCGCAAATGCTCCCAAAACGCGACAAAATATATTCACGACGAAAAATAACATACTTTCACATAAAAGTCAGGAATAAAAGAATATAATAATAAAATACTCAAAACGACTCCATTAATTAAAAAGACAAAACTGACCGGGGCGTTACTACTCTCCCCCACTTAGAAATTTTCATCCTCGAAAATCTTACCTGAGACGAACAACTCTGGATACGACTCCTGCATCCGACTCTCCAACTCCCAAGTCAAATTGCCCTCAGCAGCGCCTCCCCACGCCACCTTCACAAGTGCAATATCCTTGCCCCGCAACCTCTTCAACTCTCGATCTAAAATACTCAACCGCAAAGCCTCCACCGTAAGGTTCTCCCTTACCTCAACCTCGTCCATCGGAATCACATGCGACGGATCCGGAATATACTTCCGAAGCTGTGAAACATGGAACACATCATGCAAATTCGACAAACTCGGCGGCAACGCCACCCTATAAGCCACCACACCCACTCTCGCAAATATCTGGTAAGGACCAATAAATCGAGAAGTAAGCTTCTTCGATTTCAATGTACGACCAACACCCATTACCGGTGTAACCCTTAGAAATACATGATAGCCCTCTTGAAACTCAAGATCCTTCCGTCTCCGATCATGATAACTCTTTTGTCTACTCTGAGAAGCCTTCATTTTCTCACGAATAAACTTCACTTTTTCCGTAGTCTGCTGCACCATCTCTGGTCCAACCACCGTTCTCTCACCAGATTCGTGCCAACACAACGGTGTTCGACATCTTCGTCCATATAATGCTTCAAACGGTGCCATTCCAATACTCGAATGAAAACTGTTATTATACGTGAATTCAATCAACGCAAGATAACTATCCCACGCACCACCTTGTTCCAACACACACGCTCTCAACAAATCCTCCAAAGACTGAATCGTCCTCTCCGTCTTACCATCCGTCTGCGGATGATAAGCCGAACTCAATCTCAATTTAGAACCCAACGCCTTCTGTAAGCTTTCCCAAAATCTTGAGGTAAACCTCGGATCTCGATCCGAAACAATACTTAACGGAACTGCATGCAACTTCACAATCACACTGATATAAATCTCAGCTAACCGCTCCAAAGAAAAACTGATGTCAATCGGAATGAAATGAGCCGATTTAGTCAGCCTATCAACAACCACCCAAATAGCATTATGCCCTCGCTTAGTATTCGGTAACCCCGTTACAAAATCCATGGAAATGCTATCCCATTTCCATTCCGGAATATCCAACGGTTGCAACAAACCACTCGGCCTCTGATGTTCCACTTTCGACTTCTGGCACGTCAAACAAGCATACACAAACTGAGCCACATCTCTTTTCAATCCAGACCACCAGAAAATCTTCTTCAAATCTTGGTACATCTTGTTCGCTCCCGGATGTATACTCAAATTACTCCGGTGTCCTTCTTCCAAAATCATCTTTTTCAACTCCACATCATCAGGAATACAAATTCGACCTCAGAACCTCAAAACACCATTAATATCCACTTGAAAATCACTACTCGCATCTTTTCCGTCACCCCACATCAAATCCACTAATTTCACGTCCAACTTCTGCTTCTCACTTACCGACATCAGAAAATCATTCGTAACCTTCAACATGCCCAACCTCACACTATCCGACGACACTTCACATACCAAACTCAAATCTCTAAACGATTCCAAAAGCTCTCACTCCTTAACCATTAAAGCGGACATATGCAAAGATTTCTGGCTCAATGCATCGGCTACCACATTAGCTTTACCAGGATGGTAATTCAAGCCAAAGTCATAGTCTTTCAGAAATTCCAACCATCTTCGTTGCCTCATATTCAATTCCTTCTGATCAAACAAATATTTCAAACTCTTGTGATCACTAAAGACTTCAAACCTCGCACCAAAAAGATAATGCCTCCAAATTTTCAACACGAAAACCACAGCAGCTAATTCCAAGTCATGCGTAGGGTAATTCTTCTCATGCACTCTCAACTGCCTCGAAGCATACGCCACGACCTTACCGTCTTGCATCAGAACACCACCTAGACCAATCAAAGACGCGTCACAATACACCACAAACGGTTCATTAGGATTCGGCAAAATCAAAATCGGAGCTGTCGTCAATCTTCTCTTCAGCTCATTAAAACTTTCCTCACACCGAATATCCCAAATGAACGCTTGCCCTTTACAAGTCAACTGGGTCAAAGGAAGTGCTAGTTTAGAAAACCCTTCAATAGACCTTCGATAATAACCGGCCAAACCCAAAAAGCTTCGAATTTCAGTAACAGATCTCGGAGCCTCCCATTGTAGAACTGCTTCTACTTTAGATGGATCCACAGAAATACCATTACCTGAAATCACGTGTCCAAGAAAACTCACTTCCGACAACCAAAATTCACACTTAGACAATTTGGCAAAAAACTTCTTTTCCTTCAAAACCTGCAAAACAATACGCAAATGCTCCGCGTGCTCCTCCTGAGACTTAGAATAAATCAATATGTCGTGAATAAACACAACAACAAATCGATCCAAATGCTCGTGAAAAATACGATTCATGTACTCCATAAACACACCTGGCGCATTAGAAACCCCGAACGGCATCACAGAATATTCATAATGACCGTAACGTGTCCTAAAATCCGTCTTCTGAATATCTTCCTCCTTGACCCTAATCTGATGATACCTCGACCTCAAGTCAATCTTACTGAACACACAAGCACCAACCAACTGATCCATCAGATCATCAATTCTCGGAAGAGGATACTTATTCTTAATCCTCACCTTATTCAACTGGCGATAATCAATACACAACCGCATACTTCCGTCTTTCCTTTTCACCAATAAAACTGGAGCACCCCAAGGAGAAACACTTGGTCTCACAAACCTCTTCTCCAACAACTCATTCAACTGTTTCTTCAACTCTACCAACTCAGACGCCGACATACGATAAGGTGCCATAGAAACAGGTCTAGTACCTGGAACTAGATCTATAGAAAACTCCACCTCTCTCTCTGGCGGCAAGTCTGAAATATCCTCAGGAAACACTTCAGGAAAATCACACACAACCGGAAACACATCAAGTGAAACTTGACTATCCACAGTCAACGACGCAAACAACCCAAACAACTGAGCTTCTTCCGCCAAAAGTCTCTTCAACTCTTTGGTAGATAAGAAACTCGAGTCTTCGTCTTCCTCAAGAGAAGGAAACCTTACCAACTTATGATAACAATCAATATGAACCCGATTGAATTGCAACCAATTCATTCCCAGAACCACATCCAAACCTTCCAACGACAAACACACTAAATCCATTTCAAAGTCTTTACCATAAATGGTCAAAGGACAACTCAAACAAACCAAAGAAGTAGTTACTGACCCCATTGCTGGAGTATCAATAACCATCTCACCATCCATCAAAGACAACACAAGATTCAAACGCTTAGCGCACTCAGACGAAATAAACGAATGAGTCGCTCCAGTATCAATAATAGCAACTAAAGGCGTACTATTAATAAAATAAGTACCTCGGATCAGACGATCTGCACTTGAAGTCTGAGTCCCTACCAATGAAAATACCTTTCCACTAGTTGGAGCTTGCTTCGGTTTCTGACACTTTGTACTAATATGTCCAGGTTCACCACAGTTGAAACACTTCACCACATTCTTCCGTTTACAATCAGCTACGACATGTCCGACACCTCCACAATTAGAACACTTTCTCACATCTTTCCTGCACTCAAACTGACGATGCCCCAACTCACAACACTTAAAAGATCTCGGAGAATTAGACATACCTCCTCCACCTGACCTTCGATCAAAAGTACCCCTTTGCTTACCTTTATCCGCTGGTGTCACATATGGACCACTACAAAACTGTTGCTTCCCTTTTCTGTCACTCACACTCTTGTAGTGAGTAGAACGAGCCTTATTATCCTCTTCATAAATCCTACAACATTCCACCAAATCAGAAAACCTTCTTATCCTTTGATAACTGATTGCTTGCTTAATCTCAGGACGCAATCCACTCTCATACTTCACACACTTAGAAAACTCTGCAGTCGCTTCAGCATAATGAGGATAAAACTGTACCAGCTCCACAAACTTAGCAGTATAATCAACAACAGACATACTACCTTGTTTCAGTTCCAAGAACTCAATTTCCTTCTTTCCTCTAACATCCTCGGGAAAATACTTCCTCAGAAACTCCTGGCTAAACAATTCCCAAGTAACTTCTTCATCCCCAGCTTCCAACACCTGACGAGTACTAACCCACCAGTCATCAGCTTCTTCCTGTAACATGTGAGTTCCCAGTCTCACCTTACTGTCCTCAGCACAATCCATAACTCGGAAAATCCTTCAATCTCTTTCAACCAAATCTGTGCACCATCAGGATCATATCTTCCTTTGAAGACAGGCGGTCTGTTCTTCCTGAACTCATCATTACTAGCAGCATTAGGTGCACCCTGCACAGCACGAGCCATAGCTTGCATCGCAACAGCCAAAGCAGCATCATTCCTACCATCCATATTCTGTTCATTTCCAATAACAGAAACTATGGTTAAACAAACAGCTCACTCCACACGCCACACCGACAAGGACTGACACAAACAGACACGGACTGGCACAGACTGACACGAACTGGCTCTGATACTACTTATTGTGACACCCCCAATCTATACCCCAAAGCTATTAAAGCGATAAATAAAAATTCAAAATTTCATCAGAGTATATTTAAGACATGCACGACATAGACCGGAGACGCCACAACAATTTGAAACAAACATACAACACCTGCTCATACCGATATGCAACCATTCAGGTAGTATTATACCCACAATTCAGAAACAGAATATAAGCGAAAAATCTGTAACTGAATATCAACATATATATATATATATATATATCTCATGAAAGTTTGTTTGTCATATACAACATCATACATGTACAATCCAAAAGATACATATACATAATACAAAATAATCACAAACGGCCACCCTAACTACCCGGTGTCACATATCAGAGCCGACCGACAAAAGAATGAAGACACAAAGCTTCACAAAAAGACCTCCAGCAACTCTAATATGCAATGCCTCATAGAGCATTATAAAACAGCAGAAGGGTGAGAAAAACAATCATATTACAGTTGCATATAATTATATATTAACACAGAAATACATAGGTAAAACATTCTCACAAAAAATGCACCACAATCAAATACAACACAACACAATACAATTCTCAAGTATCAAATACCCATACACCTCAATCATACATAATACACTCATCAGCAATACAATTACACATATTCCATCTCATCAATCACATTCACAATTCCATGCACAATTAATCCATGATTTATGCAAATGCACAGAGACCGACACAACGACTCTATGCACATACCATGCGGTACCGACTTCCAATATTTCTCATCACTAGTTCACTCAGGAACTCTGCTGGAATCATCGCTCGTTACTGAGGATCACTCAAGTAACACCCCGTCGGGCCTACGATGTTCCCCGTCACTTTAGGTCCTCTTGGTATAAGGTGCACGACGTTTATGGATTGCTTTAGGTCCTCTCGGTATAAGGTGCACAATCCGATCGCTCACACCCCACATGGGCACACGATCGTCTATAACCATCGCTTTAGGTCCTCTTATTTTTAAGGCGCACGATATATCAAATCTCTTTAGGTCCTCTTATTTTTAAGGCGCACGATGTTATAGCAGATTCCCTCTGGAATCAATCCGTCACTCAAGATATCACAACAATGCATATCATGATGCTTGGCATACAATGACTCATGACAGTTAATATGCACACATATACACATCCATAATCATGCATATATCAACAATTACCATACATCGCATTTTCTTGCCGTAAGACCACCAACCATTATCACAATATGTATTTCATGCAATTTCATCACTCAACAGTACGCAAGTCATACAATATCCACACCAACAGCATATTGCACATACACATCAAGTTCACACAGTTAAACGACAAAAGTCGACAACAAAACAACACATTCTCTAATTCTCGACATAATTTAATCTGCCAACAATTCTCAAAACCATCATCATAAGAAAGTACATTTTATAAGCTTTCCAACGCATCAAACCACACCTCAAACCGAAACACAGATCAAAAGTTATGAATTTTCAAAGAAAAGAATTTATTGAGATACAGCCAAATTCGCCTGGCGACTTAAGAATTCGCCTGGCGGATCCCCTTTCGCCACCCCTTCGCCATGTATTTCGCCTGGCGAATCCCATTCGCCAGCACTTCACCTGGCGAGCTAATGGCGAGTCACAAATGTGGAAAAAACCCAAGAGTTACAGAAGCTACCCCCTTTCTGTAATTCCGATTTCGCCTGGCGACTTACGAATTCGCCTGGCGAATCTCCCTTCGCCAGCACTTCGCCTGGCGAACTAGTGGCGAGACTCAATTCGCCTGGCGAATCCCAAATTCGCCTGGCGAATCACACCAGAACCAGAAAAATTCTGTTATGGGTTACACGATCCAAAACCCCCAAAAACCTCATTTTTCATTCCCAATCACTTCCAACAGCAAAACAATTATCAGCAATGATTCATAAACACATGGTAATCATACAACGCAAATTATATCGATTTCCGACCGCAAAAACATCGATTCCTAATCATTTTATCATTTTCGACCTAGAACTCAAAAGCCATGGAAAGACAAGAAACATCCAAGAAAACACATACATAATCATACACAAACATAGTATAATCGAGTTTCGCACCCTTACCCGATTTAATCGTGTTCTAGAAGTCGATTGATTGATTTCCAAGTTTTCCAAATTCTCTCTTTTCTTCTCTTCTCCTTTTCTTTTCTTCTTCTCTTCTTTTCTTTCTCTTACTATTTTCTCTCTTTTTCTTTCTATTATATTCTAACTTAACAAAATAAATCAAAATGCCCAAATTACCCCTACACTCAAATATCTCGCAAATGCTCCCAAAACGCGACAAAATATATTCACGACGAAAAATAACATACTTTAACATAAAAGTCAGGAATAAAAGAATATAATAATAAAATACTCAAAACGACTCCATTAATTAAAAAGACAAAACTGAAAAAACTGACCGGGGCGTTACATAACCAGCTGAGACTTCTGATGTTAAGCTAGATGTCAGAACATTTTAATATGACATCCAACTATTAAATTCAGCTCCTCCTTCTGCCACTTAGAAGAACCTCCTCCCTTTGCAGAACAAGAGTTCCATGCTCTCATAGACTTGATTCAACAACCAAGTTTGAGTAGACAACCTCCATCATGCTTTAAGACTCCAAAGACTTCAAACCTGCCACATCTGAGTCTTCAGAAAATTCATAGTCCAAGACTACACCATAGCCATACCAAAGAATGCCACTTCCCTTAGTAAAGTTGACTATAGAAAGTCAGAGATAACTGCCACTTAACTTTGACTTCCAAGAAGAGAAAGATCCATGCTCCAAAGTACCTAGATCAGAAATAAACTGATCCAAGCAGTAACCATCAAGATTATGATGTCTTCATCTTCATCTTCAACAACATCAAAGTCTAGACGAATTTCTTGCCAGGAAACTCTCCAGAGAACACATGCTTCTGTCACACCCGACTGAAGCCACTTCTTAGGTCACCGCCTAAGTCAAAACATATGCTAAAGCGTATGCAGTACCCCTCCCATGATTTTGCACAAACTCTGACGATGATATGTTCCAACAACTTGTTGAACATCAGCAATTTTGACTTTCAAGGATAATCAATTAAATACTTATGGATTCCACAAATAGCAATTGATCTTAAATCCTTGTACGATAACCCTTTTTCACAGTTGTAGCTGAGCTCCACCAGATCACGTCATGAACACTTATAGAGTATTCAATCTTTTTGCAAGTATCTTCTTCAAAGGACAATGTTGAGATACCAAGGATGCCACCCTTGACTCAAGTAACTAAGACTTTCTCTGAACAAGTCTTATTTACCTCAACAATTCTTCAATCAGATTGGATCTACCCTTAGGGTCAAGAGAGATGAATCCATCCTTGCTATTTTTGGATGGTGAAAATAAATCACCTCCACTTTCTTCAGTTTCTATTTCAAAGAAACACCTTATAGTCAGAAGAGTAACTAGAAGACTCCAGATACACGACTGAGATGTCTTTATGAGTGGACTTGGGAGAATTCTCAAGTATCTTTGACAACCTAGCCGATCAATAATTTATCAAACTCCAAGAGCAAGAACTTAATAAACTTACACTCAACTCCTCTCCTCTTCAGCTGACTTCAACTGTGTGACACCCCCAATCTATACCCCGAGCAATTAAAGTGATAACAAATAATCAGAGTATAATTAAAACATTCATGGCATAAACGGGAGCGTCACATCAAAGTAACGAAATATAATAACCTGCTCATATAGATATGCAACAATCAGGTAGCAACATAAACAGAGGAACTCAGTTCCTATCACCCACAATTCAGATACAGAATAAAAGCGGAAAATCTGCAACTGAAATCTCATATATAATCATAAAAGTTTGTCTGTCATATACAGAGTCATACATGTAAAATCCAAAAGATATATATACACATAGTCACATAACGATCTCCCCGACTACCCGGTGCCACATATCAGAGCCGACTGATAAAAGAATGAAGACATAATCTTCACAAAAAGACCTCCAGCATCTAATCTGCAATGCCTCATAGAGCATTCAAAACAGCAGAAGGGTGAGAAACACAATTATAATATAGTTGCATACAATTATGTAATAACATGAAATACGCACGCAGAACATTCTCACCACAACGTACACCATAGTTCGAATACCAAACAAAACAATTCATAATTAATGCATCCATCACTAAGGCATATTAATCATGCTCAATACATTTATCACCAACATATATATATATATAAACTCATCAATACTATTCACAATTCCCACACATGACGCGTACTAACCCACCAATCATCAGCCTCCTCCTGCAACATGTGAGTACCCAGTCTCACCTTATGATCCTCAGTACAGTCCATCACTCGAAAGATTCTTTCAATCTCCTTAAGCCAAATCTGAGCACCATCAGGATCATGTCTCCCTTTGAAGACAAATGGTTTGTTCTTCCTGAACTCATCATTCCCACCAGAATTAGGTGCATTCCGCACAGCATGAGCCATAGCTTGCATAGCAGCAGCAAGAGCAACATCATTGCTACCAGCCATATTCTGTTCATATCCAATAACAGTAACTATGGTTAAACAATCAACTCGCCAGAACACAAGCGTCACACAACAAACAACTTGGTCAAAACGACCGACACAGACTGGCACGGACTGACACGGACTGACATAAACTGGCTCTGATACCACTAATGTAACACCCCAGTTCCCATTGCGAATAAATAATACATAAATAAATCAGAGTGAATAAATTTTTTTATCCTTAGACAGAAACAAGGATGCCACATATTAAGAAAGAAAACACAATCCATGCTCATAAATTTGATACATAACACAAAATGGAATAAACATAAAAGGGAAACTTTTTCCAACAAAAGGAAAGTTCAATTATGGAATAAAGCTAAAAGATCCATAACTGACTTGTTTTACAAAATAAATTGTTTTATAACATCAAAATATTCATACAAAGGTAATACAAAATAGATTTAACAAATGTATACATATATGACAAAAGCGTTCTACGACTCCCGTGTTACGTATCAGAGCAGACAGACCGACAAAAGGGTGGAGAACTAATCTTCATAAAAGCCTCCAAGATACTAATTTGCAATTGCCTCATAGAGCAACAAACCACATCAGAAGGGTGAGAAATAACAACTAAATCAAGATTGTATAATAATATGCACCACATATAAATTCACATGCATAATTATTCTCACCACAAGCATCACATACTACTACATATAGCATGCCACAGATACATAACATATTCCTAATAATCCAACCACATAGCATATATCAATTATACCAACATAATCACATATTCAAACATAAGGCATACCAAAGTTATGACATATGGAAACACACCACCACATCACATATATTCATATATAGCATATCATAGATAATTAATACAATCATTGTAATGTACAACATCCCCACAAAACATAGCATATGTCTATACATAAAACATATCATCCATAACCAATGCATTTATCACAAATGCATATCAAATCACCAATGCTATCACGAGCTCAACACATAATCAATCCATTCATGATTTATGCAATTGCACAGAGACCGACACAACGACTCAATGCAATGCAATGTGGTACCAATCCATCCATCATTCTCATCATTAATTCACTCAAGAATTATTGAAATCATCGCTTGTTACTTAGTGTAACTCCCCGTCGGGAAAACAATGTTCCCCGTCTCTTTAGGTCCTCTTTGTATAAGGCTCACGACATTTATGGATCGCTTTAGGTCCTCTTTGTATAAGGCTCATGATCCGATCGCTTTAGGTCCTCTTTGTATAAGGCTCACGATCGTCTATAACGTCGCTTTAGGTTCTCTTTGTATAAGGCTCACGACTGTTACAGCAGATTCCCTCTGGAATCGTTTCATCGCTCACACCCCACAAGGGCACACGACATCACAAGATGCATATCATGATGCTTGTCATACAATGACTCATGACAATCCAATGCATACATATATACAACCATGTGAACCATCTCAACATTGAATTTCACATAAACAATGCATTTCATCATAATCCACAACCACAACAATTAGCATTTTAGCATATACACTCATATAAATTCACATCAAGAATTACTCACCATCAACCACAACAATCCTACAATCATACAATGATACTCACATCACTAGGATTCACGCCACGAAGGCTACCCACAACAACATACATTAATACCATACATTTGTATTCAATTCAACAAAGTATTTTCCCATAAGGCCACAACAATTACAACAACTTATCACACGCTTCAACATCATATAAACCACATAAAAGCTCCACGTCATATAACAATAGCACAACACATTGTAAAACACCAACCACACGCATTTAACGCGATAAAACCCCGACAACCCAACACTTTTACAAAACCATGACTTAAACAATTCATCTACTTCCCTCCAAACCATTTTTAATAGAAATAATATTTCATTAGCTTTCCAACGCTTTGAATGGGGGTCAAAACGGACTTACGGTTCAAAAGTTATGAATTTTTGAAAATAATATTTTTCTGAAACTAACTGTGGTAACCGGTTAGCACATATGTTGTAACCGGTTACTGCGCAACAGAACCCAAAAATACCAGAATTTTATGATGCAAAAACCCCCCACAAACTCACCCTTAAGCCCCCCGATCATACCGACAAGTATTCCCGACTAAATCCTATCATTTCCCGACTATTTTACGCGAACTATTCCGCATTCTAACCGTTAAAACATCGATTTCAATCAATTGTTCATCAATTTGTCACATGTAAAAACATTATAAAAATAAGAAAACATTCAAACAATCACACACATATACATATACAATCGCAATATAATCAAAACTTCTCACCCTTACCCGATTAATCGCGCTTGAAACGGAGTATTGAAGATTTCCTCTTCTCCTCTCTTTCTCTCCTCTTCTTTCCCTTCCTCTTCCTTTCTTTCCTTTCTCTTTCTTTTTTCTCTTTTTCTCTCAAATCTCTATTTATAAAAATATCTAATTTTTCTAAAATATCTAACCCCTCAACTCAAATATCTCGCAAGCCCTCTCAAAACGCGATAAAACATAATAACGATGAAAAATAATATATTGTCAAATAAAAGTCAAGAATGAAATAATATAATGACGAAAATAATTAAATCAACTCAATTAAATAAATCGGACAAAACTGGGCGTTACAAACTGCACCAAGAAACCGAGCTTCCAAGTACTAAGTCACAATACCAGATATCTAACCACAACTCCCTTCACTCCATCGCTCCCGACTTTAGAATAATAGAATGCAGATATCCTCAAATATAGAGGTCGACGATTGAGACCTTCCACCAACTGTCTTCAGTAACAACTCCAGAATCCCATAATTCTAGAGCTCTTCCATCAGAAACATATGCAGCGGAACCACCAAGGAACAAATCCTGCTTGCCCTAATAAGATATCATAACATCTTATAAGACACACCAACAAGAGAACTAGCCACTTCTCTTGTAGTTGTTGTAGAACCTCCTCAACAACATGAACAACCTCCGAGTTGCTCCCTTCGATCCAGAACTCCATGTCATCCATTAATACCCTTGAGTATGTCTGAGTTGATTGATCTGATCTTCAAAACTCCTCCTTGTTTAAACGCCAGAAAGTGTCTCCCAAAGATATCATCCAGAACCAGACAGGATGCCTGCTCTGATACCAATTGAAATTCTGGCCTATGCAGACAACATATGTCCTAACACATATTAAGACATTGTGCTACATAATCATTTAAACTCATAGGCGCAACAACAAACTGATACCTTGAATATCAGAACTGCACAATCACAGATGTCACAACATCTGATCCAACATGTCAGTCAAGAACAAACAAAAAAACTGTAAATTGCATAATGCTAAATAAGACAGTATGTGTTAACCCAGTTCAGTGCAAATCACCTACATCTGGGGGATACCAATCCAGGACGAAGACTTCATTATCTGTAGAACTCTTACAAAGCTAAACTCCCCCATTTACAACTTTATACCTAACATCTACCCAATGAATATCTTTACCAAGGCTAAACTCAAACGTTTACAACCCTGATATGAGAGACCTACTCACATCCTAATCACATCCTGTAAAATCTTTGTCATCTGTCAACCCAGAACATGTCGCGGTTTCTTGACCTTCAAGTTATCTTGGACTTGCTTCAAAGCTTTGTCCAAGAAAAATACAACAACCATTACCTATAGGTTTCTGGTTGTATCCCTGTACCTATGCCTTCCACCTTGCATCCCATAATACAGCGTGGAGACTTACAACTCCTAAGAGAGCCAACGACTCTCAAACCCTAAACCCTTATTCAACACAAGAGAACTAGGTTACAAAAGTTATAAGTGATACAAAAGTACAGTTGTATAACCTTAGGTCTAAGTCTCCTTATATAGTCTTCTGTTGTCTTGGGCTTTCTCTCTTTTCTCCTTTATCCACTCTGCAAATTTGCACCAAATCTTTGACAGATTTGTTAAATAATAAAACCTGCAATATTTGTAAGATGTTAGGACATCTTCTTCGACATCTTTAATCTTGAGCAGATTTCTTCAACTTTATCATATTCATGTTTTACCAAAATTTCGTCAAACCACAGGAGCTTTCAGTTTGGTTTTGCTACTCGCACATGAGAAGACTTACGCTTTTAGCCTGTATTTACGGTTGAACGGAAATAACATGTCCTTTATGAAAAAAGTTGAGGAGAAAATCCCGAAGGAAAAATGATTTGCATTTGTTGAAGTGTTTTTTTGTTAAGTTTTGAAAAGAATTTGAGACACGTATTGTACTAAAGTATATGACAATAGGAGCAAGTACTTTGTACAAACGATCCAAACATCTCGCGTACAAAATACTCTAAGAAGAGGCAAGGAAAGACTCCCGCTCATCTTTTCTCATGTACTTAAGGCTCGTAACATATCATACACATCATATTTATTAAGTATTCTGATGTTGATGCAAGAAAAGATTTTTGTTTTTAGAGATGCAAAAAGGAAAGGAAAATCTAGAGTAAAACTCCATCCTAAATGTTGTCATGCAACGTGGTCCTAAAATTGGTATGAAAGGGAATTTCTACCCTAATGTGATCATGCAAGATGGACCTATGGTTGGGGATAAAGGGAAAATTTACCTTAGTGTTGTCATGCTTAGATAAACAACCTAATGTCTACCATTAATTCAATTAATCAAGTTAAACAACTTAATTAAATCGAATCCAAGGACTCCTAAGGGATCATGCAAGAGTAACAAGCAATCAAGCAAGAAGAATCCACAAGCTTCATCATGTATCAACAAGTTCAAGCAAGCGCACATTCAAGTAAGCAAGCATTAATATGCATTTCAATAATTCATGGGACTTAAACAAGCAAGCATGTAAATAAATTGATCACCAATTAAAGTTGGAACTACAAAAGGAAGCTAAACAACTCAACAAACATCCACAAATATCAACCATATCAAGCAATGGAAAAATAATGAGGAACGAATCCAAAACAGTCCCAAAACAGCGAGAAAAACACAAAACCTGTCAAGTGTAACCAGTTACATAATATGGGTAACCAGTTACCACATTCAAAAAATCACTTCTCAGGGCGCGCAGTATGGTAGTAACTGGTTACCTAATATTGCATAACCGGTTACACTGTCTGAAAACAGTAAAAAAACCAGCAGAAATAGCTTATTTAAGAATCACTTATCTGCACTATATCAGAATGCTAGGGCATGCATTTGAACACGAAAATTACAGCAATTATGAGCAAACAAGCACCAATACATTAAATCTTGTAAATCAATGAATCAAACAACACATAAATCACAAAAGACTACATTGTGAAAGTGCAAAATAAGCCAAAATAGTGTTAGATCCAAAGACTACCAACCTACAAGGCTGAGATTTGCCTTGGTAATTGTTGCAAAATAGAAAATGATGAATACAATCAAGAAAGCCAGAGATCCAAGCTACTCCTCACAAGAAAATTGACGAACAATGCAATGAACCAATCAACTCCGGACTTGCAACGAAAATCCCTTCAAGAATCAACGTCCAAGCTTAGATCTGAAGTTGAACCTATTGTTGCTATAGAATTTGATGTAAAGGAAGTGATGAAATGAAGGTTAAGCTCAAATATTAACAAGCTTCAATGAAAAGCTTTGTTATCTTTAATGGTGCAACTTTGGTGAGGTTGGGGAAGATGATGAAAATGGAGAGAGTGAGTGAATTTTTTTTGCACAAAGTGATAGAGAATAGAGATTGTGATGTGTAGAAATTCTAAAATTTGGTGAATAGTGGTTCTCCCCTACAAGAATGAGAGGGGTTTCTTTAAATAGTAAATAGGTATGGAGCAAAATGTGGCTTGGAAATTGGCTTGAGGTGAGGTTTGGACCAGGTATGGAGTTTGTTAGACTCAACTCGGTGAGTTGAATCGATAACTCAGTTGATTACAAATTGACTCGGTTGCAAATCACAAGATCACTTGGTTTAAAATGAGGGTATATGGTAGAATCTAATTGGAAATGAAGTGGGGGACAAATGTGGACTGATATTTGCTGCAATGTAGCAAGGTTCTAGAATATTCCCAAAGCACATGAGTGAAATATACAAATGAATGGGAGTGATAGCTGTTGCATCACTTGAAACACACTGAATTTGGCAAAAAATCCCAGGTGTAACCGGTTACACAGAACAGGGTAACCGGGGTACCACATTCAAAAATTCAAATCTGGCGCCTTTTGGAGGGGTGGTAACCGGTTACCAGGATTTAGGTAACCGGTTACAACTGTGCAAACTGTGAAAATCACCCTGTTACAACTTGTTCTAAGCACGGCTTCGTATCTGAACCTTAACTTTTGATAATGCCCTTGAATAATGCCTGAAATACGATGAGTGACCTGTCTCGAACCCTGGATAACCTCTGACTAGCCTGAATTCTCATAGGATCTCTGAGCAAAATAAATGCTAGAGATTTCTGATGCCGTTGATTTGGCTTTGAACGCCTGAACCAGCAGCTTCTCTTGAACCTGAAGAAATGAGACTCTGATTTCTTTACTTTTTCCTGCACACTTTGGGTAGAAAAATTCGTACCATAAGAAATATCCTTGATCATGTGTCTTAAGAGCTCATGCAAAATGAATGATTGTGATGTCCTGAACTAATGAAGATGCATATGAATGAGAAACATAAGCTAATTAGGGATAAAAACAAGAGGGAAAATTTTGGGGTACAACAGTAATCTCGAACTGACTAAGCTTTTACCAGGCTAAAATGGTAAACCAAGTGAGATGTTAACCAGGCTGATTTCAAACCGATAAAGCTTAAACTAGGTTGTGCTCAAGAACCTTTGTGGAGATTTTAATGGTTGAACTTCATGAACCATAAGAGATATTTTTCTTCAAGGAGAAACTTAAAAACTAGAAAAGAGCTTTTTCTTCAAAGAAAAACTCACGAACCAATCGAATACTTTCTAATCCAATCCCCCAAACAAGAGCTTTTAATTGGTTTAGCTCACAACCAAAATAACTTCCTACGAAAGAAATATTTACTCAAGAGATAATACACTTTTGGTAAATTTATAATTAAACCATCACACATAGCAAATATCCTCACTTAGACTCAAGAATACTCTCAAATCACAATGGCTTAATATATGTGAGAAAAGGAGAGATTTTGATAAAATGACGAGAGAAATGAAAGTGAGATCAAAGCTCGTTTTCTAGATGTGCAAAAATGATAGAGAAACTCTATTTATAGGCCAACGTGTGGTATAAATTTACAAAGAATCCATGAGCCAAATAAATATCATAATCGATTTTTGGCTTCCGATAATTACATATTCAAGCTACAAATGGAAGGTTTTGATATTCAGTGGTTCTAAGAGGTCTAGGGTTACTACCTTTAGACCTTCCTATTTTATCATAACAAAAGGGCTCTAGGTGGCCAAACTTATTACAAAAAGAGCATTTATAAATAGGACAATTCACATTCTTACTATTAGAGCCTTTACTATGTGATCTACTTGATTTAAAACCTGATCAATTTTTATTCAAGGAAGACCTTCGATTTGATATAATCAAATCTAGATTTTCTTTCCCCTTAGTAAATTTACTTAGGGTTTCAAGAGATCTTTCACTTCATTTTTCATCGAGACACAAGCGTCACATTTACTAGTTTGATTTATAAGATTATCCATTTCATATCTTAGCATTTCATTGCCATTCTCTAAAAACTCAATATAATCTTTAAGATCTAAGTTACATTTTTCAATCTTATCATATTTCTCGATTGACTTAGCATTCAATTTAAATAGTTTCTTATAGTATAAAGTTTTTAAAATACAATCATCTTCTTTGTGAGAAACTTTCAATCAAATGAGTTATTCTTCTTTATTGGGTGAAAAATCTTCAAATATTCTACCAGAGGTTGATTATTTAAGATTTCTTCTTAATGTTGAGTCTCTAAAAATACTGGTTGTTGAGGCTTCTTTCTCGTTTGTTCTCTTAAGGATTTCACTGGATTATGCTTCTTAATCTTCTTCATTGAGCAAGTAGATATTACTGATGAAGTTTCTTAATTATCAGATGATGAGTATTTCGAGAATCATTTGTCTATTGTGATTGTTCTTTTGAATAAAATTGTCGGATTTGACTTTTCATCATCTTCTTCTAAATAACTCTTTGATGAAGTTACTTAAGATTTTGATAATATTCTTGAACTTATTCCTTCATCTTTCAATAGATGAATAAATCATTGAGCTTCTCGACAATTTCACCTTTCTTAGATTTTTCATATAATTATAAATATTCTTATTTCTCGATTTAAGGATTAAATCATATTTATGATTCCAGTTATTAATTCTTAAATATTTGTTAGAAATTTAATGATGAAAATACCTAATGATAATAAGCTTGAAGAGATGCAACGACTGAAGTTAACTAAAGCGGTTAAAGATGCACAAGATGGTTAATAAAGCTAATCCTTTGAATAAAGTTAAACAACTAGGGATTTATGATCACCATTATTATCTTCTGATGATGGCATATGTGTTGAATGCCAAATATGCCTTATTTTGATCTATGATTCTTAGCATTTTTTAACTCTTTTCTCAAGTTTCAATTGAATTATTTCATTTTCTTGTATGATTCCTCAATATAATTGAATATACCTTTGGATGCCTTGATATGTGTGCTATTGTATAGGAAATACGTTGGATTTTCAAAGAACTAGACACATTTGAATGAACAAGGAAGCTAAAGAAATGAGGAAGAAGTCTACAGGTTCGTTGTGCAAAAGTTAGCGAGGTCAAAGCGAGCTCGCAGTGCGACCTAAACGCAAAGGAAAAATGAACAAAAACTTTTGGATGTCAATAGTTAAAACCTTGGTTGATGGCAGTGCGAGGTCTGAGTGAGCAGGCTCGCAGTGCGACCAAAAGCTTTGTAGTGTGAAGTCATGGAATCTTTAGGGGCGGTTTAACAGTTCAGAGGTACTTGAAGTGCCTATAAGTAGAGTTCACAGTGCGAATAAGACAGATTTGCAAAGATATTTAGGTCCTTTTTTCCACTTTATGGGGATAATAACCTAGCAACTCCATTTTTTCTGAGTTTGCAACATTGGCTTGGGGAGAAAAAACCCTAGTTTCCTCATTTCTTTATCAAGAAGTGAGATTTTTCAAGGAGAAGCTGGATTCACGTCCTAGATCGATTCTTCATCTTGGATGCTCATTCATCTTCTTTCTTTTCTTGTAAAGCAAGTTACCATGACAATGGGTAGCTAAATCCTTTGTATCAAAGGTAGAGGTAGTCTATCTTAGCTTATATGTATTTCTTTTGATCTATTTGTATATAAACAAGTGAATGATTAATATATGTTGAGTGTTTTTTCTCTTAATGATCCATTTATGATTTGTAATACTCTAGACATAGATTTTACAAACCTTGATCTAAAATATTAATCTATTAACAAACAAACTCTAGACATAGATTTGTGAGTTGATTTTGCTTTGTGTTGTTCTTAACGATTATTATATCGGTTGCTAGCGTGAGACATCATCTAATGATGGATACAATAATATTCACGACACCTCTCTAGACATAGATGGTATTGAGAGGATACATGATTGTATTAATCGAAAACAAGTTCACATGCTTGATTAATCGAATATATACAAGTTAGGTTGAGGAAATCTATCTTTGATATATCTTGTTAAATAAACACCTTTTAAAATTTAATCTTTGTTACAAAAATTGAGACAAACTTATGAACCAAAACAAACAAACTTTGAAAACCCTTCTTAAAACAATTTAAACTGCAAAACGACAAGAGATAACATGACAATCCATGTGGAGACAATATACAAAACCCCCTATCACTCACAAAATGCGAACAAAATGGTGCCGTTGCCGAGGATTGTTTGATTGAAATTGCAAGCATTGTAATAGTTTTTCTTGTTTTAAGATTTGTATTGTTATCTCTCACCCATGTTTTTATTCCTTGTGCTTGTTAATTTGTTTGGTTAGTAGTTCAGAAATCTGTATATGCGAGGAAGTGTGCCCGCAGATCAACTTCTATTTGATCCTAAGATTGATAGAACTGCGCAAAAAGTTAATAGCAAAACCAGAAGACGGAAGCTACTAGCTCGAGAAACACGGGAGCGCGAAGGAACTTCTTCAAAAAATCCACGAACTACACCTATTGTTACGCTAATCATGGCATAAGTACCACCACCACCTCCTCCCAGAGGTTCATGCACTAATAGTCCAAGACACAAGGCTCAGTTTTCTCGCAATGCAAACAACAGAAGACATGCGGAGATGAAGACGAGAATTATTCAACTTTTATATTCAAATCCTTTTACAGGGCTAGACCATGAAGACCGTTTCACTCATCTCACTAAATTCTATGAAATAGCGGGAGCAACTGGAGCACCGGAGGCAGAAGAAGAATCATTGTTCAAGAGACTATTCCTATATTCATTGATAGGGAAAGCTAAGGAATGATATCTTGATCAATCAAATCTTGTGATGAAGGATTGGAATTTTTTGGAGGAGAAGTTTCTTGAACGACTCTTCCCTCACAATAGATTTATGGAGGCCAAGACGACGATTTTCGTATTTGCTCAAGGTGAAAATGAATCTCTCAATGAAGCTTGAGAGAGATTCAAATCAATGTTGCAGAAATGTAAAGGCCACGAATTTGATGATTTGACACAAGTTCATATATTCCAAAATGGACTTCAACCGGTGCGCGAAACTCTCTTAGATTCTACCGCAAATGGATCTTTAATGTCAAAGAGTGCGGAGGACGCAGTTGCTATTATTGATAGAATGGCACTCAATGACCATCAATGTCAACATAATCGTGGTTCAACTTAAAGGAAACCAGAAGTACTTGAATTGGGTACTAGTAACACTATTCTTGTGCAAAAAAAATTGCTTCCACAACAAGTGGAGTTGTTGACGCAACAAATTTCAAAACTTCCACAACAAATCAAGGAGATGCGTGAAGTTCCCAACAAGGCTCAACAAATTGCAAGTTGTGAATTGTGCAAAGGAGATCATCCTACCGGGTATCGTCCTCCGGTTGTAGAGGAAGAAAATTATATGGGAAACCAAAATCAAGGCTATTAACCGAGGCAACCTCCGTATCAACAAGGCAACCAAGGTTACTAACCAAGGTTACCAACCAAGAGGTAACCAAGGTTATCAACAAGGATGGAGGCAAGAAGCTGACACTTTAAATCGTCAAGGCCAATACCAAAATTACACTCAACCTCCACAAGCTAAAAGTGGAAATTCAAAGTTGGAAGACACATTCACCCAATTTATACAAATGTCAATTTCTAACCAAAAGAACACCGATGCCTCTATTCGGAATCTCGAGACTTAAATTGGGAAATTGTCTAAGCAATTAGCTGAACAATCCAATGGGCCGTTTCCGTCTAACACTCAAGGTAATCCTAAGGAGCATTGCAAAGCTATATTTACTAGAAGTGGAAGAGAGATTAATAGGAGCATTGATGAGAAAGTGATGGAAGAAGAGGTTGTAATTGAAAAGAAAAATGAAATTATTGAAAAAGAAGTTGAAAAAAATAGAGAGGAGCTGTTAGTTGAAGAATTTGAAAACAAAATAAGAGAAGAGATAAGGAAGAGTAGAAAAGGGAAGGAGCATGTGAGTGACATTCCAACAAAAAAGTTACCATATCCGCATGCTCTTACAAAAAAATATAACGATAAGCATTATGCTAGGCTGTTGGATATTTGTAGCTGTTTGCAAATAAACATTCCATTTTCCGAAGCTCTTGAACAAATTTCCAAGTATGCCAAATTCATGAAAGACATACTAAAAAAGATGAAGAGATTTATTAACAAAGAAACCATTCCGCTCAATGCGAATTGTAACGCCATGATCCAAGGTGTTCTTATGCAGAAAGAAGGTGATCCGGGAAGAGTAGCTTTACCTATAACTATAGGTAATGAAATCAATTGTAAAGATTTGGTTGATATGGGTGCTAGCATAAACTTGACTCCATTATCCGTGGTAAAAGACTTGAAAGCATGGAAATAAAACCAACGAACATGACTTTGCAATTGGTGGATAAGTCAAAGACTCGTACTCATGGAGTTATGAAAGATCTGATATTGAAAGTTGATAAGTTATTATTTACGGTTGATTTTTTTTCATGGATATGGAGAAGGACGAGGATACCTCGATAATTCTTGATCGACCCTTTATGAAAACCGCAAAATGCTTATTGACATTGATGAAGGCATTATGAAAGTGAGGACTCAAGATGATGAAGTGTGTTTCACACTCTTTAAAGGTGCGGTGTATTCTAATCAAGTGGAGGATGGTTTTCAATCAAAAAAGAAAGATGAAGATGCAAGGATTGCAAATATGGAAAAGAAGAATGAAGAGGCTAAGGAAGCAATGATGAGGTCATGTTGGGATTTTTCATTCTTGAAGAAAACTGGAAGAAAAGATGGTCATGACAATGGTTGAAGACCTTTGTGTATGGAGGGTTTAATCTGGTTGCTTTAAGCTTCTTTGTGCGTCCGTGTTTTCATCTTTGGATCCTCGAGCTCAAACAACGTTAAACCAAGCGCTAGTTGGGAGGCACCCCAACATTGTAAGTACTCTTTCATCTTTATGGAATTTTTGTTGTTAGTATAGCTGAGAAGTTTTGTGGTGAATTGAGAAGAAAATCTGATTTTTCAAAAATCCTGTCCCATTCGCTTTGGCTCGCAGTGCGAACCTGGGGCGAATCCTCGCTTGGTGTTCGAAGTGCGAACTATGAGAATCTAGACAGAATTACACTTTTTCTGCCACATCACTTTTGTGTTGGTTTGATTTATTTAGTATGTGGGCCAATTGTGTGGGCCCAAAATGTTCTAGCCAAAAATGGTTAGATACACCAAAAGTACTAGTCTTCTACTTTAGGGCAGGGAAGACTACACTGTCTATAATGTATGAGTATATTTGGGGATTTGAAAGCTATACAGGTGCTGTATATTGTCTCAAGATGAATGTCTTGCTTAAACCTCATGTGGGAGCCCCTTTTATAGCCTTTTATCAGTGTTCATTTAAGGTATGCCATTAAGAGAAGTCTCTTGGCCTTCTGACATTGCATGGTCATCATTTCCATAACTCCTCTTCATGAATGCATGCTTTGAAGACCTGGTAACGTCCATATTGATGTGCCGCCACAGTTACAACTGTTGGTGTGCCTTGTTGAGTTCATGACCGGCGTAGGTGTCGGGTTAATGGGGTATAGTACCTGGCCTCGTAAAGGATTCGGCTGATGGGAGTCAGGCTCCCTGACCGACCCGGGTTGATAATGACTCTTGCCTAGCTCTTGGTGCTATTCGTCCCTTCTTGCTTTCGTAGATGAACTCACGTCTAACCTTGGCCGACCATACAACTCGGCTCCAAATATATTTGGCTTGTACATAAGCCCCCCGAGTACTATATCCGCTTACAAGGGTACAATACTCGGCAGTAACATGGGCCCAAATATATTTGCTAAGTGTCGTGATATAGGTCGAATTTTCTTCTCAAGTCCTTACGTGTCATAAATTTCTTAGAGGGCCGTGTCCTTTCAATCCCCCTAGTATAATGATGACTGTTAATAACTACTCCCTAGCCACTCTTGGGTGTCGAGTCTTTTATTAAAATTCTCCTCTCTCTCTCTTCTCATTTCTAAGTCCAAATCATCTTCCTTCTTTATCAACCGGAACGTTTTCCCAATCTCCAAGGCTTCTCTACTCACAGGTATCCTTCCACTACTCTTGATTTTTATTTTATTCTTCGATTTTGTTTTTAGAAAGTATGGTAGTCTTTAGTAAACGAGATGTCAAGGGTAATGGTAGTGACGTCCGTATGAATGCTGTGGAGAGGAAAGAGTTGTGGGAACAATGCATGTGGGAAATAGATAGTGCTTTATGGCCAGAAGAGTATAGACGAGTCATGAACGAAGTTTATGGCGACGTTCTCACTTCTGAGAGTAATTTTGATTCTGGCTCGTCTTTCTCAGGTTTTTTTAGAGATTTCGATGATGACTGCTGCTCCTTTCGATTTCGAGGTCATGAACCATAAGAATAGTACCTTCGATGATGTAGAAATCGCGAAACTCCGGTCCAAAAGGTAAATATCTTCAACTGGGTCCGAGATGATGTTGTCTTGGAATCGTGTATTCCCGGAGAATGTGTTTGTATACTCCTTCCTAAAGGTGTTAAAGAAGATTTTTTCTATTTCTATGTTGGGGTTCTAGAGGATTTTCATATACAAATACCCTATTCTGATTTTGAAGCGGATGTGTTAAAAGTTGTGAACATAGCTCCTTCTCAACTTCGCCCCAACAGTTGGGGTTTTATAAAGAATTTTGAAAGAGTTTGTGAGGTTTTAGATATCACCCCTATAATTGGTATATTTTTCTCTTTCTTTGAGGTTAAACGTGTCGATAATTGTAGTTGGATACAAATAAGTGGGATTCCCGGGCGGAGTTTTCTCCATGCATACACTTCTAATTATAAGAATTATAAGAACCGATTCCTAAGGGTAAAGAGTGGGCCGAGGTGTCCACAAGTGCTATACGCTATGGATAGCTAGCCTCGCTTTCCCTTTTGTTGGGCTAAAAATCCACTGCCGATCACTCGTTTCAACTGTGAGAATTTGAGTGAACTAGAAACTCAATCTCTGACAGTTCTTGATTCCTTTCGTATGATGAAGGTTAAGGAGTTGTTACCTTTAAGTGATGAGAAACTACTCACCTTCTTGGGTAATTGCTTGCATATTACTTTTCAACACCTTTAATTACTCTCATTCTGACGTTTATAATTTTTTTTGCAGATACGATGACTAAGTTATCCATGGCTGAACAGAAGAAGTTAATGCTGGAGGCTCATGTTGCTCGGAGAGGATCTGGTGGAGTTATCTCTTCTAAATTGGATATGGGCAGGTTGGATTTCCGACAACCAAAGCAAACCCAGGGGACGAGTACTAAGGCGACCCCGAGTAAGAATGAACCTCAGATTTCTGCTCCTCCAGCCCAAAAAGAAACTTCGCAAGGTGCTCCAAAGTGGCTAAAAACCCTTATGACTGATGAAGTCCATCAAGCCGACATGGAGATCAATTCTCTTATGTGAGTTCATGGGGGAAATGTTGCATCCGGGGAGTTTAAATTTTGGTCCAACAACTTTGATGGACTTAGATTTCTATACCATCATCTTAACGTCAAAAAGGGCGTTAACAAAGTGAAATCTATTGGTCGGCAGGAGATTACACAAAATATAAGCTTATACCTTATGCGGTGTGCTGTTCTTGCTAGGGGCCTATTTGAATCCGGCGATGATTCTGAGGCGGGTAAGCTTAAGTTGAAAGAAGAGATTACCCGGCTACAGAAAGCCCTCAAGGTTCAATCGAAAAAGCTTTCCGGTTTAGAGAAAAACCTAGCTGATGAGAAGAAGAGCAAGGAGGCCCTTGAATCTGAACATAAGTTAGCCTTGTCTAAGGTTACCGAGGAGTTGAAGCAAGTCAAAGTCTCTCATCAAGAACTTTTGGTTTCCAACACCGAGCTCACTAAGTCCCTTAAGAAGGATCATATTGAAGATCTCCCCGCTGGTGACGAGGCCTTTGACAGAGCAAAGGACCAAGTTTTATGCCTCCATCCCGGGTTGGATTTGTCCGAAGTTGATTACTTCAAGGTGGTGTAGGATGGCCGCCTTTTAGATTTGGACGACCTTGAAAATAACAATCCAGAGAAGACTCATACTCCTGTTAATGACGGGAATGAGACCCCGGATAATGCTGACACGAATGGCACCCCAATTGCTGACTGATTTTGATATTCTCCTTGTTTTGGTTAGTCATCCTTCTGGATGCATTTTTGATGTATTTTGGCGAGGGAGTGCGGTGTTGTCCCCCTTATGCTCATGACTTTTTAGCCTCCGGGCTTTGTAATATACAATTTTTGGCCCTTCTGAGGTGTTTATTTATGTCATTTCTATTTATCGTGTTTATTCCTTTACAAAATAATCCCGTTCGTATATCCAGCCCCTCGGGCACTAAGTTAAAATAATTTAAGGTGTCCGATTATAGAGTGCCGGGTATTATTTTTACTTTGCTCATGCTTGATTTCTAAGACTTTTTGGATAGCTCATCGTGAAGCTAATTATTATTTAAGAAGTTTTTAGCTATCACGTGTGTATAGCCTTGACACTTTTGAGAGTCCTGGACTTTTGTAGGCTTAGATGCTGATTATGGTATGCACTCGGGTGTCCTTTTATCAAAGATTTACGCCCTGTTCTTTTTAGCCTTTGGCAGTTGGTCATGTATGACTTTGATACTCACAAGCCCTATGTTTCTTTTGATGTGTTTAGGCCTGGATGTTTCGTCATTTTTATAGTTGATTGTCCGGCCTGTGTGCAAGGAACTATTAGATACATTTATAAGTGTTTGTTAAACCCATGTACGTGGAGCGTTTTTGGGAGACCTATGTACGCAGAGCAAGTCAACGCGTTTATAGGAGTTTAATCAACCCGTGTACGCATAGCGTTTATGGGCGACCTATGTACGCGGAGCAAGTCAACACATTTATAGGAGTTTAATTAACCCGTGTACGCAAAGCGTTTATGGGCGACCTATGTACGCGAAGCAAGTCAACACGTTTATAGGAGTTTAATCAACCCGTTTATGGGCGACCTATGTACGCGAAGCAAGTCAACACATTTATAGGAGTTTAATCAACCCGTTTATGGGCGACCTATGTACGCGGAGCAAGTCAATACGTTTATAGGAGTTTAATCAACTTGTTTATGGGCGACCTATGTACGCAGAGCAAGTCAACACGTTTATAGGAGTTTAATCAACCCGTTTATGGGCGACCTATGTACGCGGAGCAAGTCAACACGTTTATAGGAGTTTTCCGAGTTATAACTCATCATCTCCAACCGAATACCTATAAACAAGATTAAAAAAAAATAAGTCCAGGTGCCTCATTAAAAACCCTTGCCATTACTTGTATCTCTACTCCCTTCAATGTTTCCAGCTTGTATGCTCCGTTGTTTAGTTTACGAAGTACCCTGAACGGGCCCTCCCAGTTGGGGGTGAGCTTTCCCTTGTTTTTTGGGTCTATGATTTTCTTTAAGACCAGATCGCCTTCCTGGAACTCCCTCTGCCGGAATTTCAGGTTTTATCTTCTTGCCAACCTCTGTTTTGCAGCAACTTCTCTGATCCGTGCTGTCTCTCTGACCTCATCTATCTGGTCAGCCAAGATGTTCAAGTTATCTATGTTGGCGACTTCATTAAAGTGTTCACGCCTCCAAGTCAGGGTGTTGATTTCCACTTGTATCATTGCATCAACTCCATACACCATCCTGAAGGGTGTCTATTGATTAGTAGAATGTGGTGTTGTGTGGTATGACCACAAGATCTCGGGTAAGTACTCAGCCCACATTCCTTTTGCTTCCTCCATCTTCTTTTTTATTCCACCTCGAATAATCTTGTTGGCAGCTTCTGCTTGGCCATTGGTTTGGAGGTGTTCCACAGATGTGAACATGTTTTTTATTCCATAATCCCTGCAAAAGTCTATGATGGAAGTGCTTGCAAATTGGGCTCCATTGTCCGAGACTATGATTCCCCCAGAGAGGATTAATTCCCGGTGAAACCTCTCTTGAATTTCTTCAAACCCTAGAACTGTTCACTAAAGAAAGGATTATTCTCGGTGAAACCTTTCTTGAACTTTTCTTTGGCTTAGACCCACAGGCTTCCTAAAAGCATCCCCAGCCTCCTCTTGGGCTTTGTACAAGGACCCTTAGGCTTCTTAGAAGTTCTCATGCCACCTTTTAGGCTTAGTACAAGGACCCAAAGACCTCGTAAAAGGATATGACATAACCTAGTCATCCTTTCTTAGAGCAGTCTTCCAGAGTCAAAACATCAAACCGGTTTAGGGTTGATTCTCATCCCTTAAAACACCAGCCTCCTCTTGGGCATCATACAAAGATAAACCTTTTCATACCAGTAGACTTGGACAGTATCATCTCCTCTTAGATCTCACAGAAACCCTCAAGATTCCTAGAAAATACGGAAAAAAAACCTGATCATTTCATCAAATCACCAACAGAGTTAAAACCTCTACAGGTTCTATAACTAAATCTTTAAACCCTCACTTTAAAACTTCCCCAACTAGGGACAAGATTACTACCAGTAAACTCTCAAAAAAATCAGAACTTCATGGTCTCTGATACTTCAACTCTTCTATAATCCCCAGCAAGAGTTGATTCCCCAATATGGACCTGTCTCTGGATCTCAATAATCCTCAGCAGAAGCTAACCTCCTCTTAGGCTTCATATAAGAAATTCCCTAACCAGCCTCCTCTTAGGATTTGTATAATGATTTTCCCTCAATGACTTTTAGCCTCAATCTTGGGCTTTGTACAAGACAGATAAAACCAATCCAGCTGAGCTAATAACTTTTAGCCTTAATCTTGGGCTTTGTACAAGACACCTATAAAAATTCCCCAGTGGAGTCATTTCTTTTAGCCTCAATCTTGGGATTTGTACAAGACACCTATAAAAATTCCCCAGTGGATTCATTTCTTTTATCCTCCATCTTGGGCTTTGTACAAAACAGATAAAATATTCCCTAAAAGGGTCAAACCTCTTTAGCCTCAATCTTGGGCTTTGTACAAGACAGAAATAAAACTCCCTAAAACAGAGTCAACCTTTTAGCTTCAACCTTGGGCTTTGATCAAGGCACACAAAAATCAACATCCCCTTAGAGGAAATCAAAATATCTCTGTAGGAAGACATTTCTCTGTATAATCACTCACCAAAACAAAAAACAAAACAAACCCTAATCACAGATAACTGATGTAAGTGGAACACTTGTTGATGCTAAGATCCAAGTTGTAGTCCCTCTCTTATCATGGTAAACTTCATCTAATTGATGTAAGTGGCAAGCCTCTGGATTATTTACATCCATGCCAATGTCCGTCTTTTAACATGAAAAACTCCTAAGGAAAAATGGCATTACTCTATACAGAGTTAAAGTTTTCTCCTTCAGGACAAATCCCCTGTATAGGAAATTATGGCATTGCTGGATTCCATATATTCCAATTAAAGTAATTCTCCTTTATAATCAGTTACCCAACAATTGTGATAAACATATGAGATATTTCCCTTTAAAGATGACAAATTCTCTCTTAGTCAAACCTTTCAACTTCAATCTTGGGATTTGAACAAGACACAAATAACCTTTAGCTTCAATCTTGGGCTTTGAACAAGACACCATACATCTTTCCTCCCATAGAATAGGAGGAACTACGATTGCTCTGATTTCACTGTTTTTCTTTAACGGGAATACGTAGGCATAAGATTGTGAAATCTTAGCGAGCACACTAATCAAAAACCTTAGGTCCATTACCTTACCAAAAACAACAGAAAACCCAAAAACAACAAAAATACTCTCTCTTAAACATTCCCAAAGAAGAAACTTTCCTATTTACGACAGACAAACACCATCAAATAGAATAGCAGAATAAAATGTAAACAATCTATGGATAACCATATATAGGATGGGTAATTGACAACTCCCCATTGTATAACCTGACCCCGAACTCCCCAATCTCTTTGCATTTGTTAAAGAAAACATTTGCGTGCAAGTTTAGTTTTATATAGTTTCCTTTTCCTTTCCAGCTTCATAGGATAAATAAGAAATCAGAATGTAGCACCAAGTTCCAACCAATTGCGGTAAGGTGGTCGCGTCACCGACAAAAATCGCACGCTACAATAACATAGTTTGATCTTGTGAGTTTGATATGAGTGGATTAGTTCATACAAGTGGCATACAAATAACATAGGTTTATTTTTTTTATAATTTTGAGTTATTGCAGCATGTTGAAGTTCTTATATTGAGTCCTAATAAAGATGAAGTTCCCATATATACCTTGTAACTTCCTGTCATACCCCAAATTTTGACCACAAGATTTTCCATCATTGTGACAATCATCACCATAATATAGATGTATCATCATGCCTCATCACTCTCCTCAAAGATAGTTGAGCATTCACTATAATCAAGAATTAGGGTTTCCATCCCTCTCTGAGCATTTGGACAAAAGATCAATCAAGAAATGACATGATCTTCAACTTGTCCAACCTTTCAAACACCCATAAAGGATCAAGAGGACTCCCACATCAAGAATCAAGCACAAAGTTGCAGCATTCCAAGTGGAAGAAGCCTTGAAGTACCCAATGTCACCAAATTAGGGTTTTTGTCGACTGAGGCCTCCAGAGTGAAATTTTCATAGGGGATTGAGCCAAGGCTTCAAAATATGACTCAATATGCTCAAAATAACCCTAGGAGTCCCTTTGCAAAGTTAAATCACCCTCAGAGAATGCATTCCTCAAAAGTCGGGAATTAAGGTTTCTCCGCGTCGAACCGCTCCGGAGCCAAAAGTCAAAACATGATTTTTTTGGCAAAAATGATCCTTATGACTCATATTTTCATAAAATATGATTTATAATGTCATTTGAACAAGAATTGATCAAGAAATAATGATAACTTGTAAAACGGGTAACCTTGGAAATTTGAAAATTTTTCTAAGTTACTAAATTTGGATGGTTTTGGTGCCAACTTTCAAGGACCATAACTTTTGATCCAAGCAGCCATTTTGAGTGATCCAAAGCCTGATTTGTAGGTATTCCTACATTATACAAAAGCTTCAACTACATAAAACTCTAATTCTTCATGGATTTTTGG
Organism: Lathyrus tuberosus; assembly: GCA_022829125.1. Lineage (NCBI taxonomy): Eukaryota > Viridiplantae > Streptophyta > Magnoliopsida > Fabales > Fabaceae > Lathyrus > Lathyrus tuberosus. Next base: position 679,442 of record JALAZF010000323.1, on the reverse strand, counting down.
TTATGGATGGATCAAAGTGGTGAAAAATCAAAGATTTAACACTTAGTACAAAACTGTCTAAGTTGCAGCCTTGAACATCAATGTTCATGGGGATTTTTCAACTATGTCCAGATAGTTTCAAGACAAACTATGACCACACATGAATTGTAAAATATAAGGGCATTTTAAAAAGTGCATGAGCATTCCATAACTCCATTTGAGCAAGGAGATATGATCCTCCCAAGATGACACTTTCAAACTGTCTTATACAAGACAAATTTGTGTATTTTTGCTCGAATTGGTTAAGTTAGGCAATTACAAGCCTTGTGATCCGTTTGGACACCTCAGAGGATAACATCAAAGGGAAAAGATATGATCCACAAGCCTTCCAAGTCCAAGGATCTACATGTAGCTATGTGTCACATAAAAAGGCCAAGAATCTCAAAGACTCCAATTTTGTTTCAATGCATTCAATGGGTTCACAAGGTGGCAAGCATCAAGACATTGCCGAATGAATTGAGTCAAGCCTTATCTCTGAACCAAATGACTCATAACCTGCTACACTGAACCAAGTCAATGGTTAGAGAAGACCAAAGATTCCTTTTGATCAACATTGGCCAAGGGACTGTCCAAGCCTCCATTCACTATTGATGCCAAAACAAACTTGTTGCACTATAAATATACATCAATTGTGATCAGTTCAAACCAGATCTAATGCTTTCCTCAAAATCACTTTCAAAAAACCAGATTTTCTTTCTATTTCAAGTCACTATCGAATTTTGAAATAGGTAGCAATTCAAACCAAACCAATCATGCCAACACCTCATATGTATCATATATGAGTGATCTATGGCCCTGAAACACATTTGGAACATCAGAATCACAAAATCACCATCCAATTGCTCAAGCTTTTGGTCTGTTTGCAGTTGAGATGCCACAACAAGTTCTGGGCTGATTCAATCCATTCCAAGCTTTCAAAGAAATTACTTGAGGTCCATTGGAGCTTTCCAGATCATTACACAACATCTGTAACACCTTCAACATAGAATTCGATCACCAACTGCAAGAGATAAGTCTGAAGCCTTCAAACTACATATTACATGCATCATAAATGAATTTTTGAGTTACCATCTTGTTTATGCATGTATATAGAGTGATAACCCTCAATTAATTGTTATGTATGAATCGTGTATGGAATTTCATAGTGTTCATGCTGAAACTAGGGTTTTTGAGTTCATCCTCTGATTTCTCACTCCACACTTAATATAAATGCAATTAATCTATATGGTTGTGATCCTTGTTCAAAAACGAGCAAGATTGGTGTTTGAATCGTGCAAAACCATTGAGTAATCAGAGAGAAAAGTGAGAAAATGCAAATCTGGGAAAAACAGAGTCGCGCGTGTTCTTCCTCTTGTTCTTGGCGCTCTTTTTCAAATTTTTGAATTTTTGATATTTTATTTAATTGATTTCAAAAATTAATTTCTCTCTCATTTTTTATCATTTTTAATTGGTTCTTTTTTTAAAAAGTCACAAAAATGATAAATTATTTAATTTTACAAAAAAATCCAATTTATATGATTTATTTAATATAGTTAGAATTTTTGTAATTTATTTCATTTTATTTGTTTTTAAACATTTTAAAATGAAATTCTCACTTTAATCTTTTCATTCCAAATGAATTTCAAGCATTCATGTGATTAAACATGATTTTTCAAAGTTGATAACATGTTTTTGAATATATTTGATATTTTATATCATTTTTATTTACTTTCCTTTGAAAATTATATCTTTTAAATTCAAAATTAGGGTTTTCTCTAAATTTGATTTTTTTAAACTTCACATAAATACTTTTGGGCCTCTAATAGAGTGTAAGATCCATCCCTTGTCACATAAATAAGTTTTGGGCTTCAGTCATTGTATAAGTCCCACTGTGTTTTCTAAAATCGCGGCGCGATCGTCGCCTTTTAAACAAAATCATCTGGGCCTCCCTTTGGTTGTAAGTCCCATTGCTCCTTTTAAAAAAAAACTTTTGGGCCTCTACTAGAGTGTAAGACCCATCCCTTTGTAAATAAACCATTTTTGGGCTTCAGTCATTGTATAAGTCCCGACACGATTTTCAAAACGACAGTGTAATCACTGTCATTCAGTTAGGGCCTATCCCTGAGTTATAAGTCTCATTATCTCTTCTTAAAAACACTTTTAGGCCTCTAATAGAGTGTAAGACCTAACCCCCTTTTGTACATAAATAAATTTGGGCCTCAGTCATTATATAAGTCTCAGTACAGTTTTCAAAATAACGGTGCGATCGTTGTTTTTTTTCATCTAGGCCTCTTCTTGAGTTGTGAGCCCCATATCTTGTATAAAAATAAACTTTTGGGCCTCTAATAGAGTATAAGACCCATCTCTTTTGTAAATACAATAATTTGAGCCTCAGTCATTGTATAAGTCCCTCTGTTGTTATCAAAACTACGACGCGATCGTCGCCTTTTCAAAAGAATTCATCTGGGCCTCTCCTTGAGTATAAGCCCCAAATCTCCCTTTAAAACAAATTTCCTTTTTGATTTAGATTCAAATTCATAGTTGTATCAAAACTTTCTTGAATTTCTTGAATAACTAACCATACAACTATGGTTATAATACTGGAAGCTTGCTCACCTGTAAGTTCTATCAGCTTTCTTTTACATATTTGCTTATATATATTTCATCTGTATATATATGTGATCCGCTGTCGCGCACGGATAAATAACGAGTATTTTTGAAAAAAGTAGTAAAGGGGCGCGACACTCGGATGTCGTATCGCAAGGATTCTTCTATTATTTCAAGCAACTAAAGAAAAGGTTTATGGGGAGGTTTTGGTTTTGATTTAGAAAAAAGAATAAAAATAAGTGATTATAAAAAAAGTGATTATCAAAATAAGCTGAACGGTTAATCCTGTGTTTTAGTTTCCCAACTTATCATCGATCCAAATAATTCTCAATTCCTAAGCGGAGTCTATCCCTTTTCCATTATAATAACAATCAAACAAGCGTAATTGATATTATACGATACATATTCCTAATTTTCGAATTAAGCAAATAGATGAGATATAGTAATCGTGAATTAAGCAAACACGAGAAACATACGCGGATTAGGCAAACGCGATTAAAGTATAAGAACACGCAATCATCGAAATAAATCAATCAACCCTAAGATAAATCGAATTAAGCAAACAAGATATCACAGAGAAGAATTGAAAGGAAATATATTTTATTGGAAATTAAAAGAACCTCAAAGTGTCGGCGGAAACCGATTACAGCAGATTAATCTGAAGAAGTTAGGTCTCCATAAGTTTCGTACAAAAGCAAAATACAAAGATGTGAATAGTGAAAAGAAGGTAAGACAATGGTTGTACGGCTGAAAACCTTATAAACAAAATAAGGTTTTCCACCACTAACTCAAACTGGGTCGGAAACATAAACCAGACCCATAAAACGACCTGAAACAAATTATTTTGTAAACTCAGAATTCGGGTTCTGACTTCAATGACTTATTTGACCATCTTTCACTCCGAATCAGCTTCTGCATAAAACACAAAAGTTGTAGTTCTCTGTCTTAGCTTTCCGTCGATTAGTAGAACTCGTGGAACGGCATCCCGTAGCCCAAGTTATGACATGCGCTGTGAAAGGTATCAACTAAGTGTTAATGCTGAAAAATAAGCTGCGAAAATAAAATAAAGGTAAAAACAAACTTAAATATGAAAACACATTAAAATAGTAGAAACACTCAAATAAACTGTAGGAATGCCTAAGTATAAACATAAGAGAATGTGCGTTAAAATGCACTGATCAAATTCCCCACACTTGAACTTTTGCACTCCGAGCAAAATGATAACTTCAAAAATTAAAATGAAACAAAGCAGATTATGCATTTCCAAAGGTATTCAATATACAAGGTACAAGTAGAGTCCTAAGTCTAAGATTCAAGAATATGGTGCTAGTGAGAAACTCATTTGTGACATTCAAAACAAATACGAAAACAACTTACCAAAGAGTACATCAAAAGTAGTGGGATCCTCACAAGATATAATTCACTCAACTCTCAAGTGTTTAGGCTAACTGTTTACACTCAAAGCACAACATGAAAGTTAATACTACCATACGCTTGAAAAGACTCTAAATCCGCACTTGAAATACATGCACACAAAGATCAAAAGGACTTTTATTCAGGTTGTAACGTGGACAAGGTAAGGGTAGGATAAATCTTAAGGGGTACAAGGCTAAAACTCAAAGGGTCAAAAGAAAATTGAAGGAGAATTAGGCAGTTGAACTAAAAACACTTTAATAACCTTCAAACAACAACTTTCCCATATTTTCCTCTTTTTATTTTTTATTTTTTATTTTTTTTCTTTTTCAGAAGGAAAATGTATTGACATCCTTCTTTCTTTTCTCTTTTTTTTTTCTTTTTCTCTCTATATATATTTTTTTTCCTAATCTTTGAAACATCACAACTGTATTGTTCAACCCCACAAAACTCCATACAAGACTCTTTCGACCCCTTGATTAGGGTGATAATTTTGTTTTTCTCTTTTGGCTTGTAATGAGTTTTAAACAAAAAAAAGGATAAACAGGCTCAAAGGGGTTTCCAACAAGGGATAATATTTTTCAGGGTTGGCTTTTTGGCTAAGTGGCTAAAAATAAAACAAAAACAAATTGCCTTTATCATATCAATGTGCACAAGTAAACAAAAAGCTTCAACAAAGTCAATTCAAGTTCTAAAGACTAACAAACATGAGTGAAACACACAAGAAAGAAAAAGGAATGGATGTTTTTATGCATTATCCATTATTAGGCTCAAATTCTCACAATGTTTAGTGATCTACCACCAATGATGTATAATTCAGAGTCTAGTCCTACATATCATGCTAAGAACGCACAAAAAGGAATCAATCACATCCCATCAAAAGTCTTTAGTCAAGAGAGTTAAGAACAAAACCCATACTTGTAACTCAAAAACCAAAGAAAAAGCATGCTATTTTTTTTTTAAAACAAAGAAAATAAAGAAAGCAAAACATAAAATTGGTTCCCTCCCCCACACTTAAAACATGCATTGTCCTTAATGAAAGGACATAATTATTAAATAAGAATGGGGAAGAGAAATAACACACTCGAGCATTCAAGGTGGATAGGTGATCGCATAAGCATCCTTTCTCAAAGAGAGATTTCCTATAGTCTCCTCTTCCAAAGTGGGGAGGATTTTTAGGTAGCATCCATCGACCTTGAAATTTTTATTATTGCCTTTGCCTTTTATTCCAGGATCAAATAACCTTCTTCTATAGGTAAAAGGTTCGAATGGGCACGAGAAAGTGATCTTCTTTTCCACAACATCAGAGATCAAAGGATTAAGGGGCTGCCTCACTGCTTTTCTTCCATCTTCCATCGAGGTCCATCCAATTCCATTCTTATGTTTCTTCAAAACTTGCAAAAGCTCATTTTCTTGATCAAAATCAAGGTTAGAAGAAATTATAACTGGAAGCTTTTCACTTGTATCTAAATAAGCTTATTTCAGATTGTTATCAAGTGGTTTAAGCTCTAAGAGGGGAGGTTGTTCAATGGATGGTGAGGTTGAGGCAGCCGTGATGTCAAGAGCTTCAGCTACATAAACAACTTCATCTATAACTTCATCTGCATGAAAAACATCACCCTGCAAGGAAACATTAATCTTAGCACAAACAGAGCAAACTTTACTGTCAGTACATAAATCGCAAGAGTAAGTATCATCATAATCTAATAAAGATGGAAAATCAGATTACAACTCAGGATAAGTATCATCAACTAAATCTAAGAGTAACTCTTTTGGATTCCCTGCTATTTGGACAGGTAGCTGGTTTGATTCTTGAGCTTGCTTCATGGCATTCACTAAAGTGGCAAACTGTCCAATCTGTGTCTGTAAAGCCTAAATAGTATAATTTGTTCGTTGATGAAATTGGAGATCATTTATAGTCATTTGCTTGACAAGGTCCTCTAGTGAAGGTTCAGAAGGTGTAGAGCACACAATCTAGAATTCCTTCAGATTCTTATTTGGATCCTCACCTGCAAGACAATTAAACCTTGGCAACAAGTGTATTAAACCATATTTCAATTCGAAAGGAACAACAACATCAGTATATTCAATACTTAAACCATTGTAATGAGTATCAGGAGCAACAAGCTCAATTAATGTTCTTTGTTCAGCCATGTTAAATTTAATAATAATAAAAAAATCAACAAACAAAAAGAAAATACAGAAGTAATTCAGCAATGCAGCAACAATTAGGAAAATACCAACAATGTCCCTATTAAGAAAACGAATGAAAGAATAGAAAAGCGAATAAAATAAAATCTAAAAATTATGAAAATATAACTAAAAATCAAATCAAATTAGAATTAATCTCTACAAAAAATTTTGGATTTTTTTGAAAATATGAAAATAGAAAATAAATCAAATAAAATAGGAAAATAAATCAAATAAAAAATTCGGAGCAAATCGAAACAGTAGCTTCCAAACATACCTGTTAGGCTGAAACGCTTATCACTGCACTGCAACCCTGAAAATCAACAAGCAAAAACAAAAAACAAAAAAAAAATAACAAAACTCTAAAACTGGCTAAATTCAACAAGAATCCCCAACAACGGCGCCAATTTGATCCGCTGTCGCGCATGGATAAAAAACGAGTATTTTTGAAAAAGTAGTAAAGGGATGCGAGACTCGGATGTCGTATCGCAAGGATTCTTGTATTATTTCACGCTACAAAAGAAAAGGTTTATGGGGAGGTTTTGGTTTTGATTTAGAAAAAAGAATAAAAATAAGTGATTGTAAAAAAAAAGTGATTATCAAAATAAGCTGAACGGTTAATCTGCTGTTTTAGTTTCCCAACTTATCATCGATCCAAATAATTCCCAATTCCTAAGCGGAGTCTGTCCCTTTTCGATTATAATAACAATCAAGCCAGCGCAATTAATATTATACGATACATATTCCTAATTTCCGAATTAAGCAAACAGATGAGATATAGTAACCGTGAATTAACCAAACATGAGAAACATACGCGGATTAAGCAAACACGATTAAAGTATAAGAACATGCAATCATTGAAATAAATCAATCAACCCTAAGATAAATCGAATTAAGCAAACAAGATATCACAGAGAAGAATTGAAAGGAAATAGATTTTAATGGAAATTAAAAGAACCTCAAAGTGTCGGCGGAAACCGATTACAGTAGATTAGTTCGAAGTTAGTTCTCCCTAAGTTTCGTACAAAAGCAAAAAGCAAAGATGTGAATAGTGAAAAGAAGGTAAAACAATGGTTGTACGACTTAAAACCTTATAAACAAAATAAGGTTTTCCACTACTAACTCAAACTGGGTCTGAAACATAAACCAGGTCCATAAAACGACCCGAAATAAATGATTTTGTAAACCCAGAATTCGGGTTCTGACTTCAATGACTTATTTGACCATCTTTCACTCTAAATCAGCTTTTGCATAAAACAAAAAAGTTGTAGTTCTATGTCTTAGCTTTCTGCCGACTGGTTGAACGCGTGGAACAGCATCCCGTAGCCCAAGTTATGACATGCGCAGTGAAAGGTATCAAATAAGTGTTAATGCTGAAAAATAAGCTGCGAAATTAAAATAAAAGTAAAAACAAACTTAAATATGAAATCACATTAAAATAGTAAAAACACTCAAATAAATAGTATGAATGCCTAAGTACTAACATAAGAGAAAGTGCGTTAAAATGCACTGATCAATATGCATGTATATCTGCTTAGAGTTTTCCCCAACAACTAGGTCTAGGCTTAGATAAAGCCAGTGTTCACTCTTTCAACACAGTCAAAACGAGATCCCCATAGGAAATTCCAGATACAGTCTTGCCTCCTCTTGGGCTTATACAATATGGAACAGAGAAAGGCATTATTCCTAGTGAAACTTTTCTCAAGACTGTCACTACTAGAAACCTCTTCTGAATTTCTTCAAACCCTCTTCTGAATTTCTTCAAGCCCTAGAACTATTCACTAAAGAAAGGATTATTCCTGGTGAAACCTTTCTTGAACTTTTCTTAGGTTTGGACCCACAGGCTTCCTAAAAGCATCCCTAACCTCCTCTTGGACTTTGTACAAGGACCCTTAGGCTTCATAGAAGTTCTCAGCGTCCTCTTGGGCTTAGTACAAGGACCCAAAGATCTCCTACAGGTATAGGACAGAACCTAGTCATCTTTTGTTAGAGCAGTCCTTCAAAGAGTCAAAACATCAGACCAATTTAGGGTTGGTTCTCATCCCTTAAAACATCAGCCTCCTCTTGGGCATCATACAAAGATAAACGTTTTCATACCAGTAGACTTGGACAATCTCATCTCCTCTTGGATCTCAAAGAAACCCTCAAGTTTCCTAAAAGTACAGGAAAAACCCTGATCAATCCCCAACAGAGTTAAGACCTCCACATGTTTCAAAACTCAATCTTTAAACTCTTACTCTAAAATTTTCCCAGCTAAGGTCAAATTATTCCCAGTAAAACCCTCAAAAAACTCAGAACCTCGTGGTCCCTGATATTTCAACTCTTCTACAATCCCCAACAAGAGTTGATTCCCCAATTTAGACTTGTCTCTGGATCTCAATAATCCTCAGCAGAAGATATCCTCCTCTTAGGCTTCATATAAGAAATTCCCCAACCAGCCTCCTCTTAGGCTTTGTATAATGATTTTCCCTCAGCAGTTGTAGCCTCAATCTTGGGCTTTGTACTAGACAGATAAAACCTCCCCCTAGTGGAGTCAATTCTTTTTAGCCTCAATCTTGGGCTTTGTACAAGACAGATAAAATATTTTCCAGCCGAGTCAATAACTTTTAGCCTCAATCTTGAGCTTTGTACAAGACAGGCTAAATATTCCCCAAAATAGTCAATTCTTTTTCAGCCTCAATCTTGGGCTTTGTACAAGACAGATAAAACAGTCTCTTGTCGAGTCAGTATTCTTCAGCCTCAATCTTGGGCTTTATACAAGACAAATAAAAACTTCCTCGGAAGAATAAATTCTTTCCAGCCTCCTCTTAGGCTTTGTATAATGATCTCCCTAAGCAGAGTCAACTTTTAGCTTCAACCTTGGGCTTTGATCAAGGCACACAAAAATCAACATCCCCTCAGAGGAAATCAAAAAGTTCTCTGTAGGAAGACATTTCTCTGTACAATCACACATCAAAACAGACAATCAAACAAACCTTAATCCCAGATAACTGCTGTAAGTGGCACACTTGTTAATTCAAAAATCCAAGATGTAGTCCCTCTTTATCCTGGTAAATCCCCTTCTTTCATCTAACAGCTGTAAGTGGCAAGCCTCTGGATTATTTACATCCAAGCCAATGTCCCTCTCTTAGCATGGAAAGACTCCTAAGTAAAAATGGCATTGCTCTACACAGAGTTAAAGTTTTCTCCTTCAAGACAAATCCCCTATAAAGGAAATTATGGCATTGCTGGACTCCATGTATTCCAGTTAAAGTAATTCTCCTTTATAATCAATTACCCAACAATTATGATAAACAGATGAAATATCTCCCTTTAGAGATGACAAATTCTCTCTCAGTCAAACCTTTTAGCTTCAATCTTGGGCTTTAAACAAGACACAAATACTCAACCCCTTTAGCTTCAATCTTGGGCTTTGAACAAGACACCTAACATCTTTTTCCTCCCATAGAATAGGAGGAACTACGATTGCTCTAATTTCCCTGTTTGCTTTAACGGGAATACGTAGGCATAAGATTGCGAAATCTTAGCGAGAACACAAATAAAAAACCTTAGGTCCAGTACCTTACCAAAAACATCGAAAAACCCAAAAATCAACAAAAAATACTCTCTTAAACATTCCCAAAGGAGAAACTTTCCCATTTACGACAGACAAACACCAGTAAGTAGACAATAGAAGAAAATTCCAAACAATCTATGGATAACCATATATAGGATGGGTAATTGACAACTCCCCATTGTATAACCTGACCCCGGACCCCCCAATCTCTTAGAATTTGTTAAAGAAAACATTTGCGTGCAAGGTTAGTTTTAGATAGCTTCCCTTTCCTTTCCAGCTTCATAGGATAAATAAGAAATCAGAAAGTAGCACCCAATTCCAACCAATGCGGTAAGGTGGTCGCGTCACCAACAAAAATCGCACGCTACACTTCTTTGATCTTTACTGATTGCTCATACACATTTTTTATTAGAAAATAGTTTACAACTTGATCTTTACTGATTGCTGATACATGTTCCCATAAATTTATCATGTTTACTAAAGAGGAAAGATGCTGCATTTTGTTATAGGTAATAATGTCTAAGATTATGTTATAGCTACTGTTCGTAAAACAAAGAAAGAAATATGAAATAACCTAGTGGTACACTATCATTCCGAGTAATTGTGATGACTCCAGTTCGATTCCTTCTGAAGGGGAAATTTTAGGGGGTTTTATTTTGGATTTTTGATGACTTTGGTGATGAAGATGACTATTCATTGCCAACTCAGCTGCCACGCGTGCATAATCAAACACCGTTTGAGCAAATTAGACGAAAAGGACTTTTATGACGCTGTTTGAAAAATTAAAGGATCAATTTGGAACTTTTTAAAATTGAGGGACCAAAATGGATCCCGAGGTAAAGTTAAAGGACCAAAAAGGATATTTTTTCTAGATTTAACAAACTGTGATCTAAGATATTCATCTATTAACAAACAAACTCTAGACATAGATTTGTGAGTTGATATTTGCTTTGTGTTGTTCTTAACGATTATTGTATTGATTGCTAGAGTGAGACATCATCTAACGACGGATACAACAATATTCATGACACCGCTCTATACATAGACGGTATTGAGAGGATATGTGATTGTATTAATCGGAAACGAGTTCACATGCTTGATTAATCGAATATATACAAGTTAGGTTGGAAAAATCTATCTTTGATATATCTTGTTAAACAAACACCTTTTAGAATTTAATCTTTGCTACAAAAATCGTGCCAAATTTATGATCCAAAACAAACAAACTTTTAAAACCCTTCTTAAACCAATTTAAACTGCAGAACTGCAAGCGATATCACGACAATCCCTGTGGAGACGATATACAAAACCCCCTATTACTCACAATATTCAAACAATGTGACTTTAAGATATATCAAGCCTCATCTCCAAGAAGATTCAAGTGAAGGGGTTATATGATTGGTATATTCAGAAAATGCCTTGAAGCCCCAAAATGTGAAAGCTCATCTGATCATGTCTAGTTGAGTAATTAGTGATTTGTTAAAAAAAGGCATTTTTAGAAGTGGTATGGCTAAATCACACGCACACACCCTAAAAATATTTTTTAAGCTCTACTTTTCAATTAAAGTCACGTTAAAATTTTTGAGAGCCTTGCCAGATGAATTGGGAACTATCAGATTGATTATAGCAAGTTTTTGAACTTCCTAATTGATTATACCAAATTTCTAGTCAATTAGATAAAGGAGAAATAAGTATATAATCAATTATGGCAGTGTCTTAATGAATGATAACAACTATCTATTAAAATCTTTCAATTTAAGAAGCAATAATCGATTATTACATGCATGTTCCTAATCAATTAGGATATTAATTTTTCCCATGAATTGTTTCTTTTTTTGAAAGATCCTTTAGCCTATAAATAAAGGCATTCCCCTTCATTTCATTTAATCCAGAAAACATGAGATATCCCACCTTTCTCTCTCTTAATCTCTCTCTAAATTATTATTTTTTTCTCTCACATATTTTTAGTCATAATGCTTTAAGAAATATTTTTTAGTTTAGTAAGGAAGTTGTTCTAGAAGGGGAATTATTGTAAATTCATCAAAAGTTATTTTTCCTCTTGATTGAATTATTATTCCATAGGAAGAAATTGTTAAAAGCCCTGTTTGGGGAATAATATAATTCTCTGTTTAGTTTGTTAGCTCCACCACTTGAATAAAAGCTCTCATTTTGGGTTTGTGGAGAATAACTAGTGAAAATATTCACATCGTCTCTTAAGCTTAGGTCTATACAAAAGATTGTACGGTTTGAGATCACTCCAATATAAAATCTTGATTCATGTCTCTAACTATATTATGCAACCTGAGAGGAGGGTGAATTAAGGTTGTCTGATTTTGTTTTTGTTTTTGCCGCTTATGATCTTATATTGTTATTTTACCGGAATCAAGATATTAAATGTTATGTTCTTAGGATAATAAAATGCATAAAAGTAAAGAACACAAGAAAATTATACTATTTCCCCTTAAAGCCCAAGGGTACATCTACTCCTTTCACCCTTTGAAGGATTTCCCACTATGTTAGATCTTATTACAAGCGTCACACCAAGACATCTCTTACAATCTTCTAACATAAATATCAAACCTATGGAAAACTTTGAATTTCTATGAATCAAAGGACCTTTTTGTCTAATCATCAAACAATGTGATGGTTCTCACAAAAAACAGAAAGTAAACCACTTTCTATTTACACAAACGTATCACCACACACTTTGGTGATTTAATTACACTACACTTTGAACAATTTGAATAAGAAAAAGTCTTGAAGTAATTCCAAGATGAAAGTTAATATTCTCTTTCTATATATTGCAATTCAATTATATAGACCTTAAGTGCTTAGAAAGTTTGAATGAAACTCTTTGAATGATATGAAAGTTATGTAGGAAGTTTCATTGTTAAAATTTGTATGGACACTTGAAATTGTTTGAATTGTTGTGAAAAATTAATAAATGAAAGAGCTTATTTGAAAAATATTGTATTTTACCTTATGCACCCTAACATCAATAAATTGATGAAATTTTTTGGGACATTTCCATGAAGGTTTGCAATAGTTTAGAATGACAATGTTTCATAAAAAGACACAGTTTTGGATTATGTACATGATTTCTTAAATAAATTAAACAGATACCTGATTTGAAAAGTGTAAATCAATTTTTAAATTTCAAGCAGCAACGCAAATAATCTAATTACGGTGGTTTTAAAAGTGTGATTACGGCGGATTCAATCTGTCATAGTTTATGAAAAATAGAATCAATTAAAATTTAAAAATGATTTCAAAAATATGTAAATTACATTTGTTTCCAACTGCCACAATTTATGAAACACAAAATAAATTTAAATTTAATCGGCATATTGGATGTGCAATTGATCGCATGAATAGTGCAATCAATTTCACTCAAGTAAAAGTTGATTTTTTATTTGCTTCTTAAAAGTCTTGGCATGGAATGTCTTGATGCATGAATGTTTGGGAAAACTTTAGTGAAGAAGATATGAAGATCTTTGAGCACCCAAAGCTTTATATAGAATGAATTGACACAGAATACTTTTCTTCATTATCAAATTATCTTTTACTTTAACATCAAATAACTTGTACAGTCTTGATGTTTGATTTAGATATACTTCAACCTTTTTCTTCTTTAATAAAATTTTGTTTTCATCAAAACTAAACAAAGATAAAAGATTAATATCTTATTCACAATCTCCCCCGTTTTTATGATGACAATACATATGGATGGAAAGTTTTTGCTTGACACTGGATGCTCCCCCTATATTGTATACATCTTCCTTTATTATGCAATTCATATTTTGTCTTTGGTATCCTGAAAAATGAACAAAAACAACCATGCCTTTTCTCCCCCTTTTTGACATTATCAAAAAGAAAAAGAGTAAAATCCAAAGAAGCATAATATAGGGGAAATGATTCATGAAATATAAAAGTACTTATCTTCATAATTATTTTATGCCAATGTTGATACCAATGTTGATATCAATGTTGATGTAGTCATTATGTTGATGCCAATTAGATGTTCTTTTTAAATACCAATCTTTTCGATTTATATTCAACCAAATTAAACTTTAATCTTACTATATCATATGATCTTATTATATCTTGAACAACCAATATTAATTTAACAATTTTAGCACATGACTTTTAAGTATACCTAAATAATAGAATTAAAAGTTATTTTTAGGTATCCAAAATTCTTTGAACTCTTTTGGGTTAGTTCCTTTCTCAACTCATACAAAATTGCCACTATGTACACTAATATTTCTAATATAACATGCATTAAAGATATGACCATTATAATTGCAATAAAAACAAGTATATAACATGTTAAGCATTTTCTTATGATTATACAAATAATTTTTGTTATATTCCTTTCTAAGATGCATATTATGAAATATTTTTCTAGATTGAACATTGTTACAAACATGACTAGATTTGACAAAGATAGACATTTTGATTTGACTAGAATTTTAAATTTTATAATATCCTAATCCACTTTTATCATTAACATATCCTTGATTACTTAGAACATTACTCAATCCATTTTCCATCTTTCATAATTGTATATAACTTGATTTAGATCAACATTTTTGGATTCAAGATATGCACATTTATCACATGTTGAAGAACTAGCATGAGTGTTAACTTTTGCTTTAATTTTATCTAACTCTTCTTGCATGTCATTAGATTTTCTTTCTAAAGAATAAATAATTTTCTTTTGCTTAACATTTAATTTAAAAAAACTTTATACATTCATCATACAAATCATTAAAAGCATCATGTAATTTATCATAAGAAAGATAGATGTGCTTGTTATTTATTTTCAAAATTTATACTCACGTCATTATCTTCCCATGCAATATATACTCTTCTTTAATTTATCCTTCTTGTTGTTGAATTCCAAAGTTTCCCACATTTCCTTTGCTTTTTTGCAATTAGATACCCGAAAGAATTTGGTCATTCCTAAAGTGGATGCAATAAAAAATTTAGCCTTCTTGTCTTGTAAAATTTTTTTGTTGTCTTCTTCATTCCCGTCTTCTTTTGGTTTTGGTTGACTTGAACCATTAATAATTGTAGTAGGAATGAAATAACCATTTATTACAGCATTCCATACTTCTACATCTTGTGCTTCTAGAAACATTTGCATTCGAATTTTCCAAAAAATTATTGTATTCACCAATGAAACATGGTGGTTTGCTGATACCATATTTTAAGAACGACTTTGCAGAAGGCGTGTCTACCCGGATCGAGGAGCGAGTTACCTTAACCTGCTATGATACCAATTGTAACTATACATTGCAACCTAAGAGGGAGTGAATTTTGGTTTCCCATTGTTTTTTTTTATTTTACACTTAGGATCTTATTTTTTTATTTTACCGGAAGCAAGATATTGAATGTTAGATTCATAGCATAATAAAATACATAAAATAAAATGCATAAAATTAAAGAACACGAGGAAATTATAATAGTTCCACTTATCAATAAATGGTAGATCTAGTCTGTTCACACTATTGCTTGAAAATGTGTCACTTGCAAGTATACATGTATGCTTACAAGTAGCAAGTGATAAAATGTAAGGACATCGTACCCACAGGGAGTGAATGTTACTAAAGATGATTTTGCATTATTTCATCTTTTAATATTTATGAATGAGCAAGGTGTTCGCTGTTGATCTTGGCGAACAATCTCTGGTTTACCAGAATGGTGAAGTCTGGGTTACTTGCAGGATTAACCAAACAAATCCTAGGACGTCGGGCGTAAACTTAAATCAACGTGATAATTTTAAGTCAAGGGTGATATCTTGGTGCTTGGTTTTATGTATTAAGTCTTTTAGAATGAAAGATTTCAACTAACTCTAGATAAAAGTCTGAGATAAAAGAAAATGACTTTGAAAAGAACTTTTAAAGTAAAATGGCGAAGAAAGAACTTTAAAGTAAAATGGCGAAGAAAACATAAAGATGCTGGTAATGTAAAGAAATTGGTAAAAAGACTTTGATTGATAAAGAAATTGAAAGATGGTGTTTACACGTACATTTTTCCGAATAACTCTTTTCTCTCACACAGGTACTTTGAGTAATTGCAGGAAGTTTTTGTACAAGTTTTTCACACTGAATTCTAATAATAACTATCCTATTTATAGATAAACAAAATAACTGCTATTAACGACTAAATCCTAAAACTTCGACATCTGGCCTTCTGCATGTCTCCCTTTCGCCAGGTGCTTCCACGCGTCTTCTGCCAAACGTTATAATTCTCTTGAATTTGAATCTTTAAGTTATGTCGAACCAACGCGTCCTTTCAGACTTGTCGAATTGTCGAACTATCACAACGTTCTTCATACTTGTCAAAACCTTTTCCATTTGCAGAAATCTTTACTTGACGAAATGTCGAAACGTTGCCCCGTCGAAATGTCGAAGAATGTTGAAGAATATCTCCCAAGTAGATATACTCTTTCAGTTGTGCTTCTTTTGGCATGTACCTCCACTTGTCGAAAACAACTCTTTATGTGTTGAACTCATGGCGTCGAAAATACGCATATACAAATTGCCCCCCAGCAAAGGTATTTCGACTACCCTGGAGAAATAATCCTTTGGTGTTCAACCAATATTTTGACGCCATGTCATCCTAATTTTAAATTACACAATTTCAAGTCCCAACATATTTCATCAGTTTACTTTTCTCAAAACGTCAACTCCAGCCCACGTTCTAGCTTCTAGCCCATTATTACTTAACCTAACATCATGGCTATTTCTTTTTAACTTCCACTTTTCGTCATCACCGTCAAGATGATGCCACGTGCCCTCCATGATCACCACTAAACCCAAAGGGTTCTCTTTTTTTTTTTGTTTTTTTAAATCATCTCCTCTTATAAATACATAAACCCTTATTTCTCTTTCTTTTTTACGCTTTTGAACTTTTCTTCTTCACAACCGCTCCAAATCTTCATCTTCTTTCTAAAAAACTTTCTGATTCAACAATGGCTTTTCAAAAACCATCAAGCAGCAAACTTTCCAAGAGTGAGCAACCTTCCATCATCCCTCATGCGCATAGGTTGGATGAACCCACACTGATTGGGGATCAACAATACATTCCTGAGCCTCCAAACGCGAGGGAAAAAGACTGCATTTTTAAATCCCAGGTACTCATCCCTGTTATTATTTCTGGTAATCATTATGCCATGTTAGGACCACTCCCTAACCCAGAAATTAAACCTGAGCGTTTGCAAGAGTTTTTTCCCACTTATTCTCACACAAAACCCATAGGTGCTGGGGTGAAACCCCCAACTCTTGAGAAACCAGTAGAATAAACTGAACCTCAAGGTTCAAATGAAAAAGATGAGGAAGTAATAAATTTAACCTATCTAAATCATACTAGGATTTTTAGAACTTGCCCTTGGTTGAAAGACCTTCAGATTACCTGTCTTGGTTGAACAGAGTTGAAAATGTTAAAGAAAATTTTTGGAAAGAAATAGGAAATTTTGACTTGATACAATTATCAAGAGTAGGACCCAATGTTTGCCCTAACATGCTGCTAGCCTCCCTTTATTTTTGGGATAGTACGTATAACACCCTCCACCTCCCTTGCGGGATGGTTACCCCTACGCTGTTCGACATAGCTGCCATAGTTGGCCTTAGTCCAGTTGGCATTGACTTCGACCCCACTCACCTGAACGAGGACTCCATAGATTTCGACACTAGTTTCGCCCCATACTCCCTTTTTATGTCTCACTACCATGGCGAAGATGACAAAGAAGTTTCTGACAAAGAGCACATAGCTTTTCTAACCTTGTGGCTGACTAAATTTGTCTTTTGCTCCCGCTCACTTCAAGTGGCTAAGAGGTTCATCACTATGGCGAACCAACTCCATGCTGGGATCAAATTATGCTTGAGTGAGGTAATCCTGGTGAACTTGTATGAGTCCTTGAGCGAAAGCGTGCCTTCTTTGAAAACTTTGAAGGACAAAGGGAAGCTTAATTTGGCAGGCCCCTTTTGGCTCTTGCAACTATGGCTGAATGCCACCTTCGAAGCCTTTATTCCTGCGAAACATGACATTAATGAAGAGGAATTCGAAAACAGGAGTGTCGAATGGCCTAGGTTGGTGCAACTGACACCAACTGATGAAGCAATTAGCCTTCGACGGGCCTTCATTAGCTATGTAATGATGTTTGCTGAGAGACATCATTTTACTTCGACTATGGCTCCATTTGCTGACAGAACAATTGGACCTGAATGGTTTACACGAAAATTCCCCTTGCAAACCAAAAAAGATGAAAACATCTTCCTAAATGTCTGGGAATCCTTTTTGACCCCTAGGCTCCTGTTCTCCCATCGCAATACTACGAAACCCCAGATTGCCTTAATAGTTTATCAACCTAACTTGGTTGCCAGGCAATTTGGCCTAATTCAAATCATGCCTCGACCTCTTTTCCCTAAAAAAGGGGCCATCATTTTCTACAACTCCTTCCACGACGAAGCCACCAGCAGGGAATTGTCGAACAGGCTGACTGACGAATCTTTGGATATTCGACCGGTGGTTTTTCAACCATCATTCCTTTGCACTCCTGAGTTCGACACATGGTGGAGGGAATACTATGCTACCAAATTTTTCGACGTAAAAGCTTTCAACACTCATCTGACGAATGCTTTTGCTCTTGTGCAGGAACGGACTAAAAAAGGTACGGAAAGACACATCCAAGAAATACAAAAATTTCAAAAATATTTTGAAATCGTTTACAGACCTGATGATCTTAGTCGAACCATACGCGAAGCAGCGGTTACTTTAAAAGAAAAATTCACGGAGAAGTTGGAGAAGTTGAAACTGCCTTCACACATTCGACCAGAAGTGCGTTATGACTTGGCTTTCAGCTATTATCCTCCTAAGTTTCCACCTTTACCATCTGCTGAATTTGGTGTGGCTTTAAGTCCTCCATTTCCAGATTGGTTCACATGTGGGAACCATATGAAAGATCTTCGTGAAAGTTATAAAAAACCTGCTGAACGTGTGGTTGCGACTAAGTATCATCTGGATAACTACCCAGGGCACCTTCATATTGGAATAGAACACGTTCGCGTGGAAGATCCCATTCTTGAAGGTGTTAACAACAAAACGAATTTTGTCATTTTATTATCACGTATTTCTCACTGTCTAACTCTCCCCCTTTTTTTTTCAGCTGTGAAAGCGCCTGCAAAGAAAGCTTCCGTCGAAACTCCACAAAGTGCCGCCCAGACACCTTCGACTAAGGTATAAATCTCTTCCTCTTTTGATCTATTCTTTTGTTTCTTTAAGACACTCACTATTTTTGATTTATATGGTTAGGTAAGTCAAAAAACCTCTACACTCCAAAAAAGAAAGAAAATACCAGAGATAATCCCTGTCGAAGAGTCGAGTGATGAGTCTCCATCTCCAAATCCCCCTCCTCAAAAGAAGAAAAGACTGCAGAAAATTGCCTCACAAAAATCCATTGTCAAATCATCTAAAAGGGAATCTTCTAGCAGTCCTGCTACAAAACATCAGCCGAAGGACACGGGGAGTGGAAAATCTAGCTCCAAAACTGAGACCTCTAAGGTAAACTTCAATTTCGACCCCTCTCGTTTATTTTATTTCATTTCTAACTTAGAAATTTTTCTTTTGATAGAAGCAAAAGGTCGTCGAAAAACAGCCTGAGACAATCCAGGAGGAGGTAGCTCGAGAGGAGGACACTCCCATCAAAGAACTTGAGAGACAAACGGTCAAAGCATTCGACACTACTGTGGGAGCTGATTCTGATAACAACTCTCCTTCTCATCATGGATTACACGCTGAGCAACAAAGAGATAATGATGTTGAAGCAGACACTGCTGTCAAAGGAGATCCTGAAGAGAAGACCGCTGAAGAAGAAGATCTGTCGAAGCAACAGGAAGCTAGGCGAACTTCAGAGCATAGCAACCAGCCTACCCCTGACCAAACTAAAAGGAGTTCCCAAACAACTGGTTCGACTAGTCTTTCTCATGAAGAGCTTGAAAATCTCAAGGTGCAGAAACCCCTGGACTACCTGAAAGCCATACTTAGCACCAGATTCAACTTTAAAGACTCTTCCTATAGCAGTTCGACTACTTCTGGAGCCACTTCTGAAGTGCAATCTCTACCCAATATCATGACTCAGATCAAGGCGAAGATCCTTGATGTTGACTTGTTCCAAGTTCTAGAGGAAAATGCCACTGCTCCAATGGAGTTGAAGAAACTGTTGAAGCAAGTTAACGTCTTGGATGCTTTTGTCGAAGTTTGCAATTTTGTAATAGAGCTGACAACTGTGATTGACTTATCCAGCGCAGATCTTCACCGTCAAAGGGACTTGTGTCAACAAATCTCTAAAAAAATGGACCAACAAGCTGCTGAATGGAACTCTGTTTCTGTTTCGACAAATAAGGTTTCGAAACTACAAGAGCTTTCTGAAGCCTCTGTCAAGAAGATTGCTACTTGCCATAACCACATTCAAACATGGAAGAAATAAATAGTAGTTCTCCAAGAGAAAATTTCCAAAGAGGAGGAACTCATAGCTTCTATCCAGCAGCCTAGGCAAAGCGAGATTGATGGAGAGTTGAAGGTTGGCATTCAACACGCAGAGACAGCTCAAATGATCAACCAAGAGATTGAAGTTGCCCATATTCACAGGAACCTCTGTGATCGTCGACTTCAATTTCAGAAAGACAAATTTACAGCTTTGAAGGCACAATTTGCAAACCTTCAGCTTTATTCGAATTTGCCTGTTAATTTTCAGCCCTTTGAGGCTTTATTTGTAATGATTTAGCGCCATCTATTTGGCAGCACAATATTTCCTTTCAATTTCAATTTTATTCGACTGCTATCTTTATTTCCTGCAATATTGGTTTATACCTTTTCAAATATTTGCCATTTATTTTTAATATCCTTTCGTCTTTCCCTATCTCTTCGACCTCATATACGCCATTAGAAAATATTTTCAAAACTTTGAAAGGTCCTTCCCATTTGGGAGACCATTTTCCCATAACTCTGTCTTTTCGATCCATAGGAAGAATTACCTTCCACACAAAATCACCAATTGAAAAAGTCTTAAATTTTACTTTTTTATTGTAAAGCTTTTCGACTCTCTCTTTTTGTCTCTTTATGAGATCTAAGGCACGTAGCCTTTCTTCGTCTAAATCAACCAATTCATCCATCATCATACTCCAGTATGTCTCTGATGGGATCTCATGATGCCTTTGAACCCTAACTGATTGTAAATACAATTCGACTGGCAAAACTGCATCATGCCCATAAGTTAATTTAAATGGAGTCGAATTGGTTGCTTCTTTAGGAGATGTTCGACAAGCCCATAAAATTTGATCTAAGGTATTATGCCAATTTTTTGGCTTTCCACCTACATGCTTTTTGATCAAATTTATCACTACCTTGTTAACTGCTTCGACTTGTCCATTAGCCTGAGCATAATAAGGTGTCGAAGTAAGGAGCTTAAAACCTGTTTCTTGTGCAAACTTCTGCATCTTTCGACCAGTAAACACAGATCCTTGATCTGATGTTATTGTTTCCGGTATCCCAAATCTGTAGATTATGTGCTTTTGGATAAAATCCATAACTGCTTCTTGATCTACATTCACCAATGGTGTGGCTTCAATCCACTTAGTAAAATAATCTACTCCAACTAAAATGTACCTTTGCCCTTTTGAAGAAGCTGGTCGAATTTCACCAATTAAATCTAAAGCCCAACCTCTGAATGGCCAAGGTTTTACAATTGAATGTAACTCACTTGCAGGAACATGTGGTATGCCTGCATGTACTTGGCACTCTTGACACCCTTTTGCAAATTCGACACAATCCTTCAGCATTGTTGGCCAATACATTCCTTGTCGAAACAATAACCACTTCATTTTGTGGCCTGCTTGGTGTGCGCCACACGCTCCACTATGCACATTCGACAACGCTATGTATGCTTCATTTTCGCCTAAGCATTTCAACAAGACTCCTTCTGCAGTCTTCTTGAACAATTCATTGCCAAAAAGTACATAACTCAAAGCTCTATACCTTACCTTTCGTTCGACTTTTTGATTTGGATCTTGCAAATATTCTTTGATGGGTTTTCTCCAGTCTTCGACTCCTGCATCATCTACGTTGCAAATCTCATAATTCTCTTCGTCACCATATCCCAATTTTATTGTCTCTAAATCTGACGGGGACAAACCTACAGATATGATTCTTCCTCTGACTTCAATGGCTTTTTCTAACTTCTCCTCCGACACTTTGTATCCTGATGCCAGTTGAGCAAGATCATTCGCCTCTTGATTCTCCATCCTGGGAATGTGCCTAAAAGCCACATTGTCGAACTTCTTGAGAAGTCTATTTGCTATCACGAAGTACATTATTAGATTCTCTTTCACACATTTGTACTCCTTAGTCAACTGCTTTATTACCAACTCAGAGTCACCCATTATTTCGACTCTTGTTGCTCCCAATTCCAACAAGATTTCAAGTCCAGCAATCAAAGCTTCATATTCGACTTCATTGTTCGAACATAGCCCTTCGACTTTGTACTTGAACTTTGTTGGAATTTTGTCAGGAGAAATAATCACCATCCCAATACCAATTCCATTCTTATGCCTGGAACCATCGAAATACAGTTTCCATGGTGCTAATTCGACGTACTCTATAGTTTCGACTATAGAGTGGTCGGCTATAAAATCAGCCACCACTTGTCCTTTCATAGCCTTTAAAGGCAAATATTTTAAGGAGTATTCTGTTAGAGCCAAATCCCACTTTCCAGTTCGACTATGCAAAATAGACTTAGACAACATATGTTTTATTACGTCGAAATGAGAAGATACATATACATCAACATGCTTTATATAATGCTTCAATTTCATACAAGAGAAATATACACATAAACATAGTTTTTCTATGGCACTATATCTAGTTTCAACATCGTTTAAGACTCTGCTGAGATAATAGATGGCCCTTTCGACGCCATTCTCATCCTCTTGACACAACATACTTCCTAATGTCTTGTCTGATGCAGAGATATACAATCTCATGCTTCTTTTCCTACAAGGGGACATCAAGATTTGAGGACTAGCCAAGTACTGTTTGATCTTGTCGAAAGCCACTTGCTGCTCTTGCCCCCAAGTGAATTCTTCTTTCTTTAGTCGAAGTAGAGGAGAAAAGGCTTGTGTTTTTCCACTGAGGTTGGAGATGAATCTTCTTAGAAAATTGATCTTCCCTAGTAGAGACTGCAATCCCTTTTTCGTTGATGGCGCTTTCGCTTCCATTATAGCTTTGGCTTTGTTTTCATTTATTTCGATCCCTTTCTTGTGGACCACAAAACCTAAAAAATCACACGCCTGCACACCAAAAGCACATTTAAGGGGATTCATCTTTAGACCAAACTTTCTCATCCTCTCAAAGGATTGTCGAAGATGGTCTATATGATCTTTTCCTGAAACAGACTTGATTACAATATCATCAATGTAAATCTGCATAAACGTCTCAATAAAATCATGGAAAATTGAATTCATAGCCCTTTGGTAAGTGGCTCCAGCATTCTTTAAACCAAAAGGCATCACTACCCATTCATAAGTTCCAATTGCTCCAGGACAACGAAAAGCTGTCTTAGAAACATCTTCTTCAGAAATAAAAATTTGGTTATAGCCAGAGTATCCATCTAACATACTTAGATACTCATGACCTGCTGCAGAATCTATAAGCATTTCTGCTACTGGCATAGGATATTCGTCCTTTGGGGTAGCAGAATTTAAATCTCTAAAATCAATGCATACCCTAAGTTTGCCATTTTTCTTAATAACTGGAACTATATTTGCATTCCAATCAACATACCTGGTAGTGCGGATGAAGTTGCATTTTAGAAGTCTTTCGACCTCTTCTTTTATCTTCGAAAGAACTTCTTGTGCAAAGCGCCTTGGAGTTTGCTTGACTGGCTTCTTCCCTTCTATGATTGGCAGCTTCAATTCGACCAAACTTCTGTCCAAACCAGGCATTTCGTCATAATCCCATGCAAAGCAATCTTTGAACTCCTTCAACAACTGGATTATTTCGACTCTGAACTGAGGATCCATCCTTGCACTTATGTAAGTTGGTCTTTTTTCTGCCCCCAGTCCCAAGTTGATTTCTTCTAAAGGATCCTGCACCACCATCTTCAAATTGTTCGACACTGGATCTTTTTCGAACCCCAAAGGTTCATCGTCATAAATGGCGTCAAGTTTCTGGTGTTGCCATTCGTCTATTTGGTTGTTATCATCATTTTCCTCGACGTCTTTTTGAAGACATTGTTCATTTGAATCTTCATGATTGGCTTCGACAGCCATGTATTTTACTTCGGCCTCCAGAGCCATTTTGAATTTGTTTTCGGCTATGTAAGCCGTAATTTTGTCGAGCACTGCTTGTTCATTCATCATCATTGTCGAACTCACTCCCCCATCCTGTTGGTGCTATGTTGGTAGTCCCCCACATGTAGTTGGAGTCACCAATGACATCCTTATCCCATTGAAAACCATGTGTACGATGGAGATACATGGAACAGTACGCGTTGTCCGTTGCCTTCAAGTCGAATTTCGCCAGACTGCAAGGAGGTATGTGGGCTAAGTTTTTGTCGAAACTTCGATCACTTACATTGTTTACTTCGGACATGAAGTAACTTTGGTCTGCTTCTATGTTCTCGACGATTCCATCTGGCCTCCAAATAATTATTCTCTGATGCATCGACGAAGGCACAACACCTATACCATGGATCCATTCTCTTCCCAACAGCAAGTTGTAGTTTGCCCTAGAAGCAATAACTATAAACATTGTTGGCCTTGTTATAGTGCCAACTGTCAGATCCACTTGAATAACTCCCATGGTTGTTCCTACCTTTCCTTCGTAATTTGACAGAACCATGTTGTGGGGCTTTGCATCCGAGTCATCTTTGCCAATCTTTTTCAGCATGAAGTGGGGCATTAAATTCACAGCAGCACCACCATCCATTAGGATCTTGTTCACACCAACGCTCTCAATTTTTCCTTTGATAAACAAAGGCTTCAAGTGCGCCTTCATGGATTCGTCTGGTCTTTCGAAGAAAGCATTTTGCTCTTCGACACAACCATTATTCATTATGTAGTAACACACGGGCTTGTGCACCATCGTTTCCTCTTCCATCCCATCCTCTTCGTCTTCGACTTCCATGATCCTATCATAGTCTCTGGGAAGGACCGAGACCACGTTACAGACAACGTCGAAGGATGCCTCCGAATCTGACTTGAAATCATCTGTCATCTCGTCATCCTCCAACTTCTTCTCTTTGGACACACTTTGCGCTGCTACGCTGTTTGGTTTGATTTGCTGGAGAGGCTTCTTCTTGTTTGCCATTTGAGCGTTGCTGCTACATTCTGCTTCGTCCTTGTTTCCAGCCACTTTTCTCATCATACCTTTTTCAGCAACTTCTTTCTCAACCCTCTTTTGCCTTTGGAACCTCCTCCACTGGGATCTCGACATGGGGTTCTTTCCTTTATAATTCTCTGAAGGATATGGCCTAGGTTTATATTTCTCCAACTCCTTCTTGTTTTCCATTGAAGCGCCTCTCTGCACTTCGAAATTCTTCCACTTCTTCTGGCCTTGGGCATCTCTGATGGGTTGAACCCATTTGTCATCTATCACTTTGTTTGATGGCTTGTAAGTTCCATAGTGTCTGTCTCCGCGCCTCCATTGGTGGTGCTCACTCCTTCTTGGATCATATCTTGTTGCTCCCCCATTTTTCTTCCTTCTTGCTTGATCTATTGCCTCCAAGTTGGTGGCAGCCTTTCTGTCGAAAATGGAACTGCAACGAGGGCATAGCATCACGTCACTCTTCGTTCTCTGGCACCTTTTGATGAATTCGACCAAACTCTCATCTTCTTTGGGGTACGCCAGCTTTTGGTACTCCTCTCGACGTTGATCTTCATCTACTGCTGCCTGAATTTTCTGAGACACTTCTACCATATTTATTCCCGCATTTTGTTTGTCAGCAATGGTTAGTTTGTTCATCTTTTCAATGAGCTTTTCCTCTTCGACTCTGTCCTTCTTTTTTGTCAGGTCGAACTTCCCTTCTGGGCAGCAACACCAGGATATGTTCCTAGGAGCATGCTTGCAGCAACACTTGTTTGACTCTTCTTTAGGATCCTCCTTTATTCTTCGTAGGATCCCATAAGTCCCAGGTTCCCCACGGCCATGCACAACTTTTTCTTTCATCCCTGTGACCTCCTTGTCGAAAGGTCCCATGATGTTGATGCAGTAATTTGCAACATCAGCTTCCTTCGTGTTGTCAAGATCAAGGCCTTCAGTAGCCTTATTTTCAGCAACGAAGTCCTCAGTAACTTCCTCCTTGGTGATAGGGGAATCACCATCGTCATCAAAATCACTTCCCCAACCAGTTGGTTGGATTTCGCTGATGTCGGTGTGATAGGTTGCAGGAATAGTGTACTTCACCAGGTAGTCGAATTTTCCACTTGGCTGTCCCAAGCAATCCTAGATTTCTCCTGGTCGAACCACTACGTCTTCAGCAACACTGTCATCGTTCTTTTCGTCGAAACCCTCTGTAGTTTCCTTCAATTTCTGATTGTCAAAGCTTTCAGTAACTTCGACCTTACCTTCATCGTCGAAGTCCTCAGTGACTTCAACTGTGTTTTTGTTGTCAAGATCTTCAGTGACTTTGACTTCATTATCGTTGTCGAACGCTTCAGTGCCTTTGACTTCGTTCTGGCCTGCAAGATCTTCAGTAATCTCGACCATGTTGACACTGGTGTCGAAACCTTCCATAGCCTCCACCATCTCGAAAATGCCATCAGAAGCAACTTCAATCTCCACCATATTCACAGTGGATGGTTCAGCATAGTGTGCTTCGACAACCTGCATAGGATTCGAATCAATCCCCATTTGTTGTTTTGGCTTCTCGCCAAACTTCAGCCTTCCATCACGGATAGCATTTTGAACTAGATCCCTGAAAAGAAAACATTGAGATGTTTTATGACCCAAAAAGTTATGGTATTTACAAAAACCCCTCTTTTTTTGTTGTTCGACAGACGGTTCTTTAGCGCCTGGTGGTTTTATTAACTGACCATCTTTGACCAATAAATCAAAAATTTCGTCACACTTGGTGACGTCGAACGTATAAGTTCGTTTAGGAAACTTATCATTCTTTTCAGGTTCGAATGGATTTTTTCCATTCGACGGAGCTAGTACTTTACAGGCGTATGGTGGGCCTGACTTTAGTTCTGCCAGATCAATTTCTTGTTCGTCGAACAAAATTAGTTCATTTTCGCCACCATCATCATCCTGGCATACTCCTACATAGGCCAATCTTTCCTTTTTATTTTTATTTGATCTAAATTTCTCAGCTTTTAGCCTTTCAATCTGTCTTACCCTATCTGCTAATTGTGCCATATCTCTTAAATATTGAGTGTCTAATTTCTTCCTTATAGAATAATCTAGACCCCCTGCAGCCATTTCGACTAACTCTCGTTCTGGCACTTGTGTGAAACATCTTGCCTTAAGCAACCTGAACCTATTTATGTAATCATCTATAGGCTCTGAAAATTTCCTCTTAACACTGGCTAATTCCTTCAAACTTATCTTAGTCTGACCCATATAGAATTGTTCATGGAACAATCTTTCTAATTGGGTCCATGTGAATATAGAGTTCGCAGGCAAGGATGTAAACCAGGTAAATGCATTTTTTGTCAAAGAACTTGGGAAGTACTTCATTTTCAAATTTTCATTATTGGCTATTTCTCCTGCTTCTATTAGATAACGCGCTATGTGCTCTATAGTAGATTCACTAGTATCTCCTGAAAACTTAGTAAACTTAGGAACTTTCCATCTTGGGGGTAGTTCCTCTTGCAGAATGTATTCTGACAATGGGGAAGTATAAGTAGGCCTTTGCAACCCTACATTTACACCGTTTTGGGCCATTATCCTTTCGACCATGGCTGTTATGTTATTTTCGACAGGCAAGTTATTATATCGTATTCGCTGTTGCAACACATCATCAACATCTTGGCCTCTCTGGACTATTACCCTCCTAGGCTCTTGTTGAACGGGGATTTCGACACGAGGCTGTTCGACCACTGCCTCTTGGTTTCTAGGGTTTGCCTGAGGATTCTATAAAGGCCTTTGATTTATCGTGGGTTCCTCTTAGACATTTACTACTTGGTTTTGAATCACTTGTTCTCTTTGTCGTGTTTGAGGAACACCAAAAAAGTCAGCAATGCGCGTCATTTGCGCAGCCAACAATTGGTTGGTTTGGGTAGTGTTTTGTATTAAAGGGTTAAACACCGCTCCCATTTGTTGAGTCAACATTTGGACCATATCATGATTACTTTCGTCCATTTGTTGTCGAATTACTTGCGCAGAATTATTGGTAATTACTGGTATTTGGAAATTTGGTAGGGATTGGTTCAATCTACTCATACTTCCACCATATCCTGACCCTTGCAGTGGCGAAGACATGTGGACCATGGCGTCAGAATACAAGGGTGGTGCACTTTGCAAGTTTGCCATTACTGACGTTGGCATTCCATATGGTTGTTCTCTTCCGAACATAGGCATGGAAAAATTTGTCTGGAATGGCCTAAAATTTTGTCCTCCCGGAGGAGGCGTCCCCATAGGCCTTGAATGTCCCATTGTGGAAGAACTTGGCATACTTTGGGAGAGCGAAACCGCTGGTATAGATCCTGTTGACGAAGGCATAACCTCCTCCAGAATAGGGTTTGAATCCACATTTCCCCCTGTCGAAGGTATAGGGTTGGAAACTGGAATGTTTTCATTTGGATTTGGATTTGGATTAGGATTATTTGACTGATTCGCCATTTTCCTTACTCTAGTTCTTTTGGGTCTCTCTACGTCAGATACGGCTAATTTACCGCTTCTTAGTATCGTACAACGAAGAAAAAGCTTTAATTTAAAATTATTTAAGTTTTATATTGCACTAGTCCCACTGGGCGTGCCAATTTGTTCGCTGTTGATCTTGGCGAACAATCTCTGGTTTACCAGAATGGTGAAGTCTGGGTTACTTGCAGGATTAACCAAACAAATCCTAGGACGTCGGGAGAAAACTTAGATCAACGTGATAATTTTTAGTCAAGGGTGATATCTTGGTGCTTGGTTTTATGTATTTGAGTCTTTTAGAATGAAAGATTTCAACTAACTCTAGATAAAAGTCTGAGATAAAAGAAAATGACTTTGAAAAGAACTTTTAAAGTAAAATGGCGAAGAAAACATAAAGATGCTGGTAATGTAAAGAAATTGGTAAAAAGACTTTGATTGATAAAGAAATTGAAAGATGGTGTTTACACGTACATTTTTCCGAATAACTCTTTTCTCTCACACGGGTACTTTGAGTAATTGCAGGAAGTTTTTGTACAAGTTTTTCACACTGAATTCTAATAATAACTATCCTATTTATAGATAAACAAAATAACTGCTATTAACGACTAAATCCTAAAACTTCGACATCTGGCCTTCTGCATGTCTCCCTTTCGCCAGGTGCTTCCACGCGTCTTCTGCCAAACGTTATAATTCTCTTGAATTTGAATCTTTAAGTTATGTCGAACCAACGCGTCCTTTCAGACTTGTCGAATTGTCGAACTATCACAACGTTCTTCATACTTGTCAAAACCTTTTCCATTTGCAGAAATCTTTACTTGACGAAATGTCGAAACGTTGCCCCGTCGAAATGTCGAAGAATGTTGAAGAATATCTCCCAAGTAGATATACTCTTTCAGTTGTGCTTCTTTTGGCATGTACCTCCACTTGTCGAAAACAACTCTTTATGTGTTGAACTCATGGGGTCGAAAATACGCATATACACAAGGATAAAAATAATGGATGGTTGTCATAAGTTCAATACTTCCTTTACAGATCAGGCCAGTGAGTAATGCAAGGGGTGAAATAAAATTAAGAGATTGCATGTTGAGCTAAGGTCCATTAATGAATATGATGAAACAATGTACTCATGAAGTGTAGTGTCGTGCCAGGAAAGGTCAGAGTGATCTAAAGGTGTATTTTTACAGCATCAAAACATGTATTATTAAGGTAAGGGAACAAATCTCTAAGTCACACTTATAACCCTAAAATATGTCTATTATATTCTGAAATCCTTTATAGTTGTAGTTCTTTATCGCTAAGTGACCTAATCAAGTGAACATCTCTATCCTACTCTTTTCAAATACTTTTATTATGAAATCCACTTATTGTTGGATCTCTCACAACAATAAGCTGTTATCTTTTCCTAAGTTGATCACTCCTAGAATCAGATTTGTAAACATGCTAGCATATGATAAAACAAGACACTAAACAACACTCCATTTAACATAAAAACATCATAACATTAATTTTCCATTGCCCAACATACAAAAGGTTTAGCTCATAATGAGCTGAGTACAAACTACCAACATGGTTCTCAAAAGATACATTCTTAAACAAATCACTACACCATATAAGGAAAAGGCAACGTTTTTTTTTGCATAGACAACGCTTAAAAGCGCTGCCTATACTGGCGCTGCTGTAGGTAAAGACAACGTTTTTTTAAAATGCAAAAGCGTTGTCTTATGTCCCCTTTAGGAAGCATTTCTTTTCAAAAGCGCTTTCTATTGTCACCTTTAGGCAGCGCTTTGTATTGTCACCTTTAGGCAGCGCTTTTTCCTGAAAAGTGCTTTCTATTGTCCCCCTTTAGACATCGCTTTTAAAAGCGTGGTCTAATGTATCTTTTAGTTCTCTTTTAGGTCTCTTTTAGGCAGCGCTTTCTTTTAAAGCGCTTTCTATTCTCCACTATAGGCAGCGCTTTTTTTTACAAAGCGCTTTATATTCTCCACTTAGCAACACTTTTTTAAAAAAAACGATGTCTAATGTCTCATTTATGAAGTGCTTTTTTGTTAAAAGCGCTGTCTATTGTGCACATATGGCATCTTTTTTTTTGTTAAAACGTTGGCATAAGTCTCATTTTTTAATAAAATGACAACATATTTTTATAATTTTTTTATCAGAATTTGTAAATGCTATATACCATTAATAATCAATTTTCTTCAAAATTAAAACATCCATCATTCTAATAATAACAGATCCACTTCTAAAACCTTTAACTTCTAAAGATTCACCAAACATAATTACAAATTCCATCAAACCTTAATTCACAACAACTTCCAGTACTATTCCAATTCAATACAGAACATCACAACAACAAAAATCTCTAAGGACCATAAACTTCACACAAAAGAAAGAAAGACAATACCTTATATAATTCTCATCTCAATAATGTATTGACACCATTCCTCCTTAATTTCTTCAAGTTGATCTTTCGAGTAAGTAGCACACTTGAATTCATCAAAATACTACATAATATAACATAATATGATTTAGTTAAAACTAATTAATTCAAGTATCAAATTCAATCACATTAATTCAAGTAGCATGGTATACTTTTATTCATCACAAATGACACATCAACACTTAATGTTTCAACTCAAGTAAGTCACAAAAAACAACTTCATCACTTAAGTTCAATTAACTTCAAAGTTCTATCCAACAAAGAATCATCAATTCGAGCATAAATCAATCACCAAAATTATCAATTCCACATTTAAACTCAATATCAACTTCATCACTAACAAGAGTTCAAACAATCAACAACATCACAATCTTCAACAATTAATTCATGAATGCCATTCAAGTTTCAATCAACAACATCACCAATGACTATAAAAAATAAATTCACAATGTCATCACTATTCATCATCTTCAACCTCAACAATTAACTAATTTCATTATCATTTTCAATCAACAATTAGATCAAAACAAAGTAATCACTAACAATTATCCATCAACAATGTCATTATCATCAATTCATCACTAACATTCAACATCAACTGACAAAATCAACACCAATTCTCAAAATAAATTCACCACAAATATCACTATTCATCATCTTCTACCTTACTATAACAACAACTTCAAAATAAAATTCCTTAACAATAGGAAAAAAATTAATAGAAAATAAAGAACTAAGACTAAGGAACCTTAATACAAAAAAAAATAAAGAACTAAACTTGGATAAAAAATTAATAGAAAAAAAAGGAAATAGCTTAAGAATTGCAGATGAAAGTCGACGTTTAGTATGAGCTTGATCTTCGAATGATGAATGGCAGAGGGAGGTTCGAAAGCTGATGGAGGGAGTATGTTCTAAACTAGAGTGCACACGGCCGGAAATAGAGGGAGGAAGGCCGGTCGGAGGAAATGAAACGAAGAGAGGAAGGCCGGTTGGAGAGAGTAGCCTTACGAACGGAAACGAAGAAAGGAAGGCCGGTCGGAGGGAGTAGCCTTGCAAACGGTGAACGGAGGCAGAGGGAGTAGTGTTTCAGAAGTTTTGGAAGTTTAGGGTTTCGTAAGTTTTAAAGATTGCTAAATGTTCTAGTTGCAAGTACTGTACAGTTTAATTAGTATTTAGAAATTAATGACATAAGGCAGCGCTTTCTGAAGTGCTTTCTTATGTATTTCCTTTAGCAGCGCTTTCCATAAAAAGCGCTTTCTATTCTATGGCCTATAGCAGCGCTTTTATAAATCGTTCTCTAAAGGTGGCCTCTAAAGGTGGCTTTAGCAGCGCTTTTCAGAAGCACTTTCTAAAGGTTGCTTATAGCAGCGCTTTCTAAAAGCGTTCACGTATCTATGGACTTTAGCAGCGCTTTTCAAAATTGCTTTCTTAAGTGAGCCTTTAGCAGTGCTTTTTTCAATTTAGTAAATAGTTTTAATTTTTTTAACTTATAGCAGCGCTTTGGGCAAAAAGCTTGTCTATGAAGTGCTGCCTAAAACCAGTTTTGGCGTAGTGAATACTGAAACTGAAATATTAACCTAAGAGTAACTTGAAGACTCCTTGAGTGAGAGATATTCAACTAGGAATGACTCCAATCACGTCAAGACTCACCAGCTAGGACTAGATGTGATGAAAAGAAGAACTCTCTTTCTCTCCACTATCTCACACTAACACGCTCTCTCTGATATTCTTGGAATTGGGAGCTCCCTTTTTTAATAGTCGATGTGGTCTATTTACAACCTTTAACTAGGGTTTCTTGAGGAACCTTGGATCATAGGCCAATGTTAAGGAAATCACATCAAGCCCAATATCAAATCAGTGTTGTCCTCATTATTCTTCTGTACAAGAAATCAGGTACAAAGGGAACATTTGTGGGAGACAAAATGTCTTTATGCAGACTACTACAGCAGGGCACAGACGATGTTGTCCTTTCTAATAGACTGTACAGAGTGGTGGTTGTACAATTGTACTACTTTTGTCTTCTAGTGCCTCCTTGATCTTATCCACAAATTCAAATGGAATTCTTTCAGTCCAAGCACATTTCCCTCTAGTATTCAGATCTTGTTACGCTTTCCCTAACATTCTCTTATTTCTTCATTTCAAAATCTTGGTTAGAATTTCATCTCTTCCTAATTTAACTAACACTCCCAGGTGCTGTGTGGCACATGTAAGTGCAAGAGTTGTCTCTGCAAGTCATCTCTATGTTTTGATGATAACAATGAGTATTTATGAAAGAACTATTTTGTGTTCTAATGTGTGTTGTGTGCAGATCATAATCATAGAAGATATCAGATCCAACAAACACCAGCAAGGTGTGCGTAAATGATCATATGCGAGTTAATATGTGTAACACAAGTCGCAAGAAGCAAGTATCCTTCTGTATCTGATCATAATCAGAAAGATCCAAGGATGCCAATATTGCTGTTACAATGCTCTTGTGGATGTTACTCTGAAAGTGGTTATGATTCTGAAGACAGCGAAGCTTCTAAAGATATAATCTTCTGGAGAACCGAAGTGCTGAAGATTCTAATGACTTAAAGTTCTGAAGGCCTAAGGCTCTGAAGACCAAGTGCAGAAAGATTCTGAAGACTTATGAGTTCTGAAGATTATGGTTCTAAAAGTCAAGTGCTGAAGACTCTGAAGACAGATTCCTAATGGACAAGTTCTGAAGACTCTGAAGACTTGAAGCAGTGAAGATAACGGGTTTCAAGATAAGTGGTGAAGCTATGAAGACGGATTCCTAATGGACAAGTTCTGAAGACTGAAGACTTGAAGATTCTGAAGACCCAATTATAAAGTCTCTACTCATGCTTCAATTAATTACCATCAGAAGCCTCTGAAGTTTTGAAGACAAATATTACCGTTAGCAATGACTGTACACCGTACTAAAAAGATCTATCCCATCTCTTATTCTACAGTAAAAAGAAGATATGGCAGTACAACTTTTATCATTGCATACCGACTATTTTCAAACAGCCAACAGCTCTTCAATGGCTATATTTTACTTGACTATTTAAAGGAAAGGAGTATGCGCTTCTGAAGGTGTCGATGTGATGATAGTCGCAACGATCAGTTATCGTTGTTACACTTAACATACAAAGCTATCACCATTAACACACGACCATTGTTGTTGAAGCTCAAAGATCATCATTCAACACAACAACAATCAATTGGAACAGAAGCTGTTGATGAACAAGACAACATTGCAAATCAGTCAAGTCATCAACCAACTTCATCATCTGGGCTATATTGAAGATCTGAAGCAAGGAGTTGTTGCTCGAAGCTTGCCCAACAAAGAAGATGAAGAAGATCTACAAGATGTCATCAACTGTCAAATCAACATACATATTTGTAGAATTTGAAGATAGCGAGGAGTTGTTGCTCATATCTTGCTAGAAGACTTGTGTGTTTATATATACTTAAACTTAGGAGTTTATCTATTTATTTAGAAGCAGTTAATGTAATCTCCAGAACAACTAATTCTATGTGAATTAGGATTCCTCAAGTGATCAGTGTGAACGGAGACTTGAGAAGACAATGACTTGGTGTCATTGTGGAAATCCTTAAATATGGTCAATGATAGTCATATCTCAAAGAGGACCAATTGTGAGTCAAACTCTTGTGAGATCACTGATGGAACTCATTGAAAATCCTGGAAGAATGGTTAGTAAACTTTATATTAGTTAACTCGGATCATTGAACGTTTAGCTGTGAAATCCTGATAGTAGATCTTGCGAGATTGGAACCTATTAGGTCAATGTTTGTTATATCCATTAACTTGGATCCCTGAATGGTTCATTATGGGTTAGTCACAGCTACGGTTGTGCAGGTTGTTAGTCACCGGCATTAGCCCGTGCATCTGTAATCGGATTTGATTATAGTGGATTAAGTCCTTGTGTTCAAGGCGAAATCACCTTGGAAGGGTGGACTGGACTAGCTTGAGAGTTGCTCAGGTGATCCAGGATATATCGTGTGTTCTTTACTCTTGCTTATGCTTTGATTTATTATTTATGTTTCTGTATCGTTATCAGAACCTTGCATAGCAAGTCAGAACCTTGCAACTCAACTGTGATAAGCTTCTGCAATGCAAGTCTGAATCATGCATCGCATATTTAGATTTTCCCTGTTACTTATGCTTCATGCATAGCACAATCTAAATAATGTTTCGCAAGTCAGAGTCTCTCAACACAAATCTGATATTCACTTAGCGCATTAACGATAAGAAGCGAAAAGTTGTTAAGAGTTAAAACACAATTCAAACCCCCCACCTTTCTTGTGTCTTTCTCACACCTTCAGCACATTCTTGCCTTGGCTCATAAAAAACAACCTTAGTTCAAGCAACAAAGACATTAAACCAACAAAAGGGAGCACATATTGTGCTCCATGCTAAACGCTACAAAATAGCTAAACTCATTTAAAATAATTCAATAACAAGTTAAATGAACTAAGAAAATGAACTAAATAAGGCTAATGATAACTCACAGAAGGTGGGTTATCACATCCCCAAACTTAAATGATTGCATGGTATAGTGGCTTAGATATCTTGGAAAAATCCTTAATAAACCTTCTGTAGAATCCAACATGGCCCAAGAAACTTCTGATTTCCTTGATGTTTATTGGTGGTGGCAGCTTCTCTATTACTTCCAATTTTGCTTGATCCACCTCCAAACCTTCCTTTGAAATTTTATGCCCAAGAACAATACCTTCTTTCACCATGAAGTGACACTTCTCCCAATTCAGCACCAGGTTGCTCTCTTCACATCTAGTTAAGACCAAGTCCAGGTTGTCATGACATTTATTGAATGATTCTCCAAAAACATAAAAGTCATCCATAAAAAATTCCATGGAACCTTAAATAATATCAGAAAAAATTACCATCATGCAACGTTGGAATGTGGGTGGCGCAATGCACAGTCCAAATGGCATTCTTCTAAAAGAAAAAGTGCCATATGGACAGGTGAATGTAGTCTTCTCTTGGTCTTCAGGTGCAATAACTATTTGATTGTAGCTAGAATACCCATCTAAGAAGTAATAATACTTTTTACCAGCCAATCTATCTAACATCTTATCAATGAATGGAAAGGGGAAGTGATATTTCCTTGTGGCCTTATTAAGCTTACCATAATCCATACAGATCCTCCAACCTAAAACTGTTCTTGTAGGGATTTGATCACTCTTCTCATTGCTGATTACTATCATGCCACCCTTCATTGGCACATATTGAATGGGACTCACCCACACACTATTAGATATAGAGTAGAAAATGTCAGCATCCAGCCATTTGATGATTTCCTTCTTGACCACTTCCTTCATGATTGGGTTCAATCTTCTTTGGCTCTCTATACTATTTTTAGAATTTTCCTCTAACAAGATTTTATGCATACATACTGTGGGAGTGATCCCATTTATATCATATATTTGCCAAGCCATAGCTGTAATACCCTAATTTTTACCCCTAAGATCCCACATGTCTTTTTGCATCTCATACCACAAACAAGATCACAAGCTTTGGTTCTTTGCCCTCCTCTGAAGGTTTATTCTTGGGTGAGACTACCAAGCACCCATGTTCTCTTGTTTGTTTAATGTTTGTATTTGTTTATATTTACTAACCATTAATTCAAATCCAAAAATATGCTTACTTTTCCTTTACTAACTTTTTCAGGAAGAATTTGGATCAAGGATACCAAAAACAGTCCCTCAGCTCGAATAAATTTCATCAAAACAAAGTCAAAATTGATCTGCAGACAATTCAAAAATCATCTTATCAAGAGTTTTAAAGATTTAATTGATTACTATTCAAGAGACTCCAAGGTTCATATGTTTATGTCCATGCTGTAGTACCCTAAATTTTGACCAGTGTTTTTTCATCTTTTGGGATTTTTCTTATGCTACCATGAGGGTTATTCAGTGTCATTTGGGCTTTTGGGGGGTCTGCTAGTACTTTTAGACTTATGTTGGGGTTTTGGTTTCATGAAAGGGTTTTTTTATTATTTATTTATTTATTATTTGTAGTTAGGGATTAAAAGTCTTAGATTATTTTTAGATAAAATTTAGAATTTTGGGTCAATTATTAGGGAGCAAAGTGTTTTAATTGATATTTATTTTTGAGTTTATTTTAGATTTTTATCATGGTCAAGGTAATTGTGTATTATTTTAAAATTTGGGATTTTAGTTTAATTAGAAAATAATTAAGTTTTATTTTAGTGTTAATTAGTTTATTAGTATCTTTTGGTTTTATTAAATTTCTATTTTTGCTGGGCTTTTTATTATTTGTTAATTAATTAGGAACTTTGGTGTTAACATAAATTAGGGATAATTTTATTTAAATTATTAATTAGGGTTTATGAGTGATTAGTATAGGATTTTTATTTGTTAATATAGTTTATAATTATTATTTATTTTATTACTATTCTAATTAAGGTTGTTAGTGATATTTCAATTGGGGGATGGACCGGTCAATGAATATTATGGGTGTTAATTATTATTTATTTTGTATTTATTTATTAATATGGGTTGGTACATTTATTATTTGTTTTATTTATTTTATTTTTATTTGTTGGTCAAAGTTTGTTGACCCATGGGTAGGGTCTTCTTCCACAAGGGAGAAACCCTAATCTGCGCAGAAATTGGGAAAAGTGGGAAAACCAAATCAAATCGTATCAATAAACATAATTTTTATTAACTTTTCAATCTAATTTTACAATCAAAATACAAATCATATCCAAAAAGTACAACAATCAGATTAAAACCCTAATTCTAATTACAACAGAAAATCAAATCAAATTAGATAAGAAATTCCTAAAACTAAGTCTAATCTAACTCAATTTCTAGACCTAATTTTAACTCTATATAAACGAAGAAGAAATTCAGAAATAGGGACGAAAAAACCCTAAACGAACGAACGCTTGTTGCTGCGCAATTCCCCCAACCTTTCAGTAAAGCTCGCGATCTTCTAAAGGACTAGGGTTCATCACCAGAACCCTATAATCCTTGAGCTCTAGCCCACCTGCAAACAAAAGAAAAGAGACGGAGATTAGAAGAAGGGATAAATAAATTACAACTAGTTTCACTGCACGGAAGGTAAAATCACTTAGCTTTTTAATCGTTGGACTATCGTTGTTGTGTATTTTGGTTTTCTGGAAATTAAATAGGGTTAGGGTTCTAAAATAGGGCTAGGGTTCTTGGGGTTAGGGTTAGGGTTCTTCAAAGAACCCTTAGGGTTCGTAGGGTTCATGGGTTTTCTGGGTTTTGGATGAAAGGTAAGGTTAGGGTTCTTCACGAACCCTAAAGAACTGAGGGGATTCTGGGTTGGGGTGGGGTTAGGGTTCATGATGTATGAAGTTTCGGGTTTAATCCTCAACCGGATTCTGGAATTCGCGGTGGTTTTGGGGGTTTTGGTGGTGGCCGGAGGCCGTTTGAGAAAGGTGGCCGGAGAAAGGGAAGAGAGAAGCTAAGGAGAAGCGAGAGAGAAGGAGCGGGTAAGAGAGAGAAAGGGAATGAGGAAATGAGGCTGATCGGAGGGGAGTGGGGATTTTGTATCCCTCCAACGAATGCACTGATTCCCCCCACGTGGCCTCTGCATGGCCGTGGGATTAATTTACGTTGACTGCTGCTGTGCAGGGAGGTCCATGGTGCGCTCTGAATCATGGTCGTTCGTAAAGAATACAAAACCTAGTATGTGAATCCTATGCCTGACGAGAGATCTCTTGGATCTCAGTCAAAGTAATCACACGGTCCAGAGAGGTCCCCGTGCTGACTATCTCCACCATGGACCATCTTCCATCAGATTGGGTTTTGGTAATTGGGCCTTGCGCCCAGATTACTACCCACGCCCCTAGTATGGCAAGCTCATTACTAATTCAGTAGGAAATACACCCCCTGGATTTTGTTATTTTATAATTAAATTAATTACTTAATTTAATTATTTAATTGGGGTTTAAATATTAATTAGGTTTTGTAAATAGGATTTTAGGATTTTTATTATTAGGATAAATAATTAGGATTTTAGGGGTAATTATGGGTTAGTTTATTTTAAATAAGAGTTTTATATATTTAAAATAACTTATTTTAAAAAATAATAATAATAGTAAGGATTTTTCATAAAGGGAATTTTGCTACTGGTTTTTAGGATAAGGTATTTTGGAAATTGTGATCTTTTTATTTTGGTTTAGGGTTGATTTTAATATTAGTGTTCTAGATTTTTAGTGAATAAATGTAAGTTTGGGGATGAAAATAAATTAAAGTGCATTTAATTTAATTTTTGGGATTATCTTGGATGGGGAAATTAATTTTAATTGGGATAATTTAGGGATCAACTTTGCTATTGTGTAGCATAATGGCATTTTGGATTTTTATTTAATTCTAGGGAATTTTAGGGTTTTATTTGTAAACATAAGGGATACAAAAGGATTTCTTTCAAGGATTTCAAAACAAGGGATAAAGCTCTTGGTTCGAGAGCCTAAATAAGGGATGGGA
Source organism: Lathyrus tuberosus (assembly GCA_022829125.1). Classification (NCBI taxonomy): domain Eukaryota; kingdom Viridiplantae; phylum Streptophyta; class Magnoliopsida; order Fabales; family Fabaceae; genus Lathyrus; species Lathyrus tuberosus. The sequence goes on along the minus strand of JALAZF010000323.1, from coordinate 639,846 downwards.
TAAGGGATAAAACTCTTAGGTTTCAAGAGTATAAATAAAGGCCAAGGCATAAGGGATTAAGGGATAGAACTCTCCATCCGAGAGTATAAATAATGGATAAGGGATAGAACTCTCCATCCGAGAGTATAAATAATGGATAAGGGATATAACTCCTTATCTAGGAGTATAAATATAGATAAAGGGATAGAACTCCTTATCTAGGAGTATAAACCATAGATTTTGGGATAGAACTTTTTATCCAAGAGTATAAATAGTGGATTGGGTTTAGGATCAGAAATGGGAATAGGATTAGGGGGTAGGAATAGGGGAGGTGAACTACGGTTAATTTGATCCTTCAAATTGAAGGTACGTATGCATAGGGTTGTAAACCCTAGCGAGTACATTAATAAAAAACTTAGGATTCTTTTATGAATAAATAGAAATAAAGACAACAAACAAGCATACCCTAAAATCTAAAGAGGATCCCATTGAGTACAATGGAGGTGAGGGGTGCCTAACACCTTCCCCTCACTTAACTGACTCCCGAACCTTAGGAATCTCTGCCCTTAGGATTAGGATTTTAGGTTTATCATTTATTCCTCTTAGAAAAAATATGATGGCAACTCGATATTTTTAGCCGGCCACGACACATGCCTTCTTTGACAAGCAAGAAAAATCGAGCCAGAACTAAGACAACACATCAAAAAGCTAATTTTCTCTTTTTTTCACTGTGTTAATCGATTAACACATTTTGCACTAAAAATGGTTAATCGATTAACACGTGCAATTCTTGGAAAAATGGCAGCAAATTCAAATTCAACAATTGGCACCAATTTTCATCATTTTGATCACATGTGGAATATTCTAGACCATCTCATTTTAATTCCCCTACATCATCATAATTAATTCCTACCATGTACCTTCTCTAATCACCACTCTTTTGATAATTTCCCTCCAAATTCAAATTCCAAGCCTAATTTTCATTTCCAAACCAAATTCCAATCCACCAATTTTTCCAAGCCTATATTCTATAAATAGAGACCTCATTTCATTCATTTCACAAGCTTTTGATAGCCAATAAACCTCTTGCAAATTTTCTTCCCAACCACAAAATTCACTCAAAGCTCACTTTTCTTCTTTTGAAAGTTAACAAGAATTCACATTGAATTTTGTTCAACTTTGAGCTAAACCTTCATCCAAACTTGTTTTCTTCATTAATTCTTGTAGATCAAGGCTTTGGTGTTTGGATCTTGAAGCAATTTGAAGGAATTTTCATATTTGAAGTGGTAATTCATCTTTCACCATTGTTGAAGCTTCATTTTCATCTTCCATAATGTAGATCCTTGGTGGATTCTTGTTACTTGATCCATTGGATCTTGTAATTGTGTTTAATTGCGGTTTTTGCTGTTGTTTTATTCAAAATTTTGTGCACAATTGCATCCTTGATCATGAGGTGTTTGAAGAAATGATTGATCAAGGATTTTGCCATTTTCAAATTGATTTTCTGCTGTTTTTACAGTGTTAATTGATTAACCAAAACAAGCACAAATTGGTTAATCGATTAACAGTTGGATTTTGCGCCCAGAACTGCAATTTTCCACTGGTTAATCGATTAACACTTTTACACATGAAATGGTTAATTGATTAACCAGTGTCCAGAATGTGATTTTCACATGTTTTTGGGACTATTTTGGTGTTTCTTCCTCCTTCTTCCCTTTTTTTTTTCTTGTTTTAGCCTTGAAATGCATTTTCGAGATTAATTTCTCTTCAATTTCAATGGACTTTGGATATGGTTGTAGCGAGCGAAACTGGACGTGTTTCTTAAGCACTGTCGCTCTTAGGGGGTTACTACAGTTCGATTCATTTTTTATCCTATTGAAGCTGATGAAGGAAGCGAAATAGATGTCTCCAATTAACCCTGCTTGCATATTGAGTTTAAACAGCGGTCTGTTAGGTTACGGATTTTATATGGTAATGAGGCCTTTTTCTTCTTACTTTTTTTTCTGAGATTTGAAAACGTTGGACGGTTCATGGGTAGGATGTTTAGGACTGAGGGTATGGGATTTTGAGTTTTTGTTTAGAGTGCTCGCTAAGATTTTTCTTTCAATCTTATGCCTAAGTATTCCCGTTTTCCGAAACAGGGAAATCAGAGCGATCGTAGTTCCTCCTATTCTATGGGAAAAAGGTTGTCTTGGTGTCTTGTTCAAAGCCCAAGACGTGAAGCGAAAGGGGGGTTTATATCTTGTTCAAAGCCCAAGATGTGAAGCTGAAAAGTCTATTTGTATCTTGTTCGAAGCCCAAGATGTGAAGCTAAAAAGGTGTTGTCTTTAGAGAGAATTTGTCATCTCTAAAGGGGGTCTGTTTGTCACGACTGTTGGGTGACGGAATATAAAGAAGAATTACTTTAACCGGGATATGTGAATCCGGCAATGCCATAATTTCCTTTATTTGGGATTTTAACCTGAAGGAGAAGACTTTAACTCAATGTAGAGCAATACCATCTTTCCTTAGGAATTTCTCATGCTAAAAGAGGGACAGTGGCGTGGATGTAAATAATCTAGAGGCTTGCCGCTTACAACAATTAGATGAAGGGAGTTGTTGATGTTTGTATCTTGTGAACGAGGCATAGTTTTGATGCTAAAAGGTTGATTGACTCAACCGAGGTTTCCTTATACGAAGCCTAAGAGGAGGCTATCGACCCTACAAGAGGGTGTTTTTATGTGTCTCGTACGAAGCCTGAGAGAGAGGCTAAAAGGGTTGACTCAACAAGAGAGTGCTTTGTATCTCGTACGATGCCCGAGATGGAGGCAAAAGGGGTTTGACTCAACAAGAGAGTCTTTTATACTCAACAAGAGAGTGTTTTGTATCTCATACAAAGCCCGAGATGAAGGCTAAAAGGTTTGACTCAACAAGAGAGTCTTTTGTATCTCGTACAAAGCCCGAGATGAAGGCTAAAAGGTTTGACTCAACAAGAGAGTCTTTTTGTATCTCGTATGAAGCCCGAGATGGAGGCTATGGTCATTGTTTCAGTTGAGTGACAAGTCCAATATGTTGATTTAAAGAGAAAATCAGTTCTTATATGAGTAATGTTTGCAGTCAGGGATTTTGATTCGAGGATCAGGGATATTTCCCGTTCTTTAAGGAAATGGGAAATCCAAAGGGGATTGGGACTGTCCGAGTCTACGGGTTTCATCTCTTAGTTTTGAAAGGAACTTGAGAATGTCTTTGAGACTCAAGGAAATTAGACTGTCCAAGTCTAGAGTTTCATCTTTTGTACTACGTTTAAGAAAAAGCAGTAGCAGGATCTAGACTCTTTGAAAAAACTGTTCTATTAAGATGACTAATTTCTGTTCCGATACCTCTAGGAGGTCATCGGGACAATTTGTACGAAGCCCAAGAGGAGGCTGGAATCTTTTAAGAAGCCGAGGGACAATTTGTACGAAGCCCAAGAGGAGGCTATCATTCCCGGAGGAAGAAATCATTTATACGAAGCCTAAGAGGAGGCTGTGAATACTTCTAAGAAGCCAACCGGTCCTTGTACAATGCCCAAGAGAAGGTGGGGATGCTTTTAAGAAGCCTGTGGGTCCCCAATCCCCGAGAAATTCAAGACAGGCTATTCACAGAGAATAGATCAAGCCAGGAAAGTTTGAGAATTTGGAAGAAACTCAAGAGATGCCATTCACGGAGAAAATATCATCTCTGGGGAGTAGAGTTTCTTTGACAATTTCTAAGGGTGACAGTCTGTGAAAGGGTTCACAGAGAATGCTGCCTTTCACATCTCCATACTGTTTAACCCCAAGAGGAGGGTAGACTTTATCTGGTAATCCTATGGGGATCTAGTTTTGACTATTTAAGAGTGATCAGCAGGGCTTAGTGCTAGACGTAGTTGCCGGGAAACTCTAAATATCTATACTATTATTACACAGTTGATATGAGTTTATGAAATGAGACTTACAGTGAGCAGCCCCACAATACAGTTATATGTATATGAAAGCGGGTAAAGAAAACATATAAACACTTACTCGGTTGTAGAGCTTCCATGCTGTTTTGTTAGTTGTTCAACAAAGAAAGATTGAAAACAACAGTATATTCAAAATCAAAGGAGAAAGTGCTTTGAAAGAACAATTGGGGCTTACAGCTCAAGGAGAGGCCCAAGGTTTATCAGTGATCGCACTATCATTTTGTACAGAGGGACTTATACAAGTGACTGAGGCCAAAAAAGGTTTTCTGTACACGATGGTAGGCCCAGATGATTTTTCGTTTTGAAATGGCGATCGTGCCGAGATTTTGAAAACGCAGTGGGTCTTATACAATGACTGAGACCCAAGATAATTTGTTTTTCAAAAGGGGTTGTGTCTTACACTCTAACAGAGGCCCAAAAGTTTTGAATGGGTCTTATAGCTCGAGGAGAGGCCCAGATGGTTTATTTTTAAACGGGCGACGATCGCGCCGAATTTTTCTTTTAACGCAGAGGGACTTATACAATATCTGATGCCCAAAATTGTTTTGGTTAAAAGGGGATTGGGTCTTACACTCTATCAGAGGCCCATGAGTGTTTAAAAATGATTGATGAGGGTGAAAATCAAAGAAACCCTAATTTGTTATTCTTTTAAAAGTAAATATTAAAAGAAAATCAAGGAAAAATACCAAATGAATTTGAATAAACCACTTGTGATTTTATTTAAGGTTTGAAAAATGAAGTTTAATCACAAGAGATATTAAAACTCATTTGGTCTTGATTTTTCAAGATGAATGTTCATTTTAAAATGTTTAAAACAAATAAAAAATGAAGTTATTCACAAAAATACTAATTATATTAAATAAATAATATAAACTTAATTTTTTTGTGGAATTAAATATTTCAACATTTTTGTGATTTTTTGCAAAAAGAACCAATAAAAAATAATTAAAATTGAAAGAGTTATTAATTTTCCATTTAATTAATAAAACATAAAATATTGAGAAAAAAAAGGCAAAATATAAAAAAACACAAAATGGCATGGGTGGGGTTTGAACCCACGACCTCAAGGTCACAAGGCCATGTGGAAGAAAGAACTTTGAGATGCGTTGGCGGTACATGGATTTTATCGGAGTATATCTGACACTTGTGACACTTCCTCATGTACTTGTAGCAGGCGGATTCCATTGTCAACCAATAGTACCCTGCTCTTAAAATTTTCCTCGCCATTGTGTGTCCATTGGCATGAGTGCCAAAGGGTCCTTTGTGAATTTCTTTTATCAGCATGTCTGCTTCTGGTCTGTCGATGCATCAGAGCAAGACCATGTCGAAATTCCGCTTATAGAGTGTATCGCCGCTCAGAAAGAAGGTTCCATCCAGTCTTCTGAGGGTTTTTCTATCCTTTCTAGACGCCCCATGTGGGTACTCCTATTTCTGAAGGAAGCGTTTGATATTGTAATACCAAGGTTTGTCGTATATGACTGCTTCGATCGCGAAGATGTAAGCGGGCCGTTCAAGGCGCATTATGACGATCTTAGGTAAGTCATTCCATTGACCTACACTAATCATGGAAGAGAGAGTGGCTAATGCATCAGCCATGTGATTCTCTTCACGAGGGATGTGATGAAACTCAATTCTGTTGAAGAAGGGTAGCAACCTTCTTTCATAATCTTTGTAAGGAATTAGTACTGATTGGTATGTGTTCCACCCTCCTTTGATCTGATTGATAACCAGGGCTGAGTCGCCGTATACGTCCAAGTTTTTGATCCTCAAATCAATTGCTTCCTCGAGACCCATAATACAAGCTTCGTATTCGGCCTCGTTGTTTGTACACTTGAATGTAAGTCTGGCGGTGAAAGGAGTGTGGGTACCCTGAGGTGTAACAATGATTGCCCCAATTCCGTTTCCGTAATGATTAACTGCCCCGTCAAAGATAAGTCCCCATTGGGAACCTGGTTCTGGCCCTTCACTGGGTAGCGGTTCATCGCAATCTTTCATTTTTAGATACATGACATCTTCGTCTGGGAAGTCAAACCCGATTGATTCTTGATCGTCAATCGGTTGATGAGCCAAATGATCGGCTAAAACACTCCCCTTAACGGCTTTCTGAGCGTGGTATTCTATGTCATATTCTGATAGCAACATCTGCCAACGGGCAATCCTTCCCGTGAGAGCAGGCTTTTCAAAGACGTACTTAATTGGATCCATCTCGGAGACCAACCAAGTAGTGTGACGAATCATGTACTGGCGCAAACGTTTGGCTTCCCAAGCCAAAGCGCAGCAAGTTTTCTCAAGAATAGTGTACCGAGTCTCGCAGTCGGTGAATTTCTTGGTCAGATAGTAGATGGCAGACTCTTTCCTTTTGGTTTCGTCTTGTTGGCCAAGTACACATCCCATTGAGTCCTCGAGGACGGTGAGGTAGATAATCAGTGGTCTTCCTTCCACTGAAGGTGATAGAATCGGAGGGTTCAACAGGTATTCCTTAATACTGTCGAAGGCGGTTTGGCAGTCTTCTGTCCAAACACACTCCTGGTTCTTTTTCAATAATTTGAAAATCGGCGCACATGTCGCGGTCATGAGGAATATGAATCTGGAGATGTAGTTCAAACGTCCCAGGAATCCTCTGACTTATTTTTCAGTCTTCGGAGAAGGCATTTCTTGAATGGCCTTGACCTTGTCAGGATCAACCTCAATTCCTTTCTGGCTGACGATGAACCCTAAGAGTTTCCCTGAACGGACACCGAAGGTGCACTTGTTGGGATTCAAACGGAGTCTGTACTTTCTCAAACGCTCGAATAGTTTTGACAGGCGGGTCACATGCTCCTCTTCTGTCTTAGATTTTGCAATCATATCATCGACATATACCTCGATTTCTTTGTGTATCATGTCGTGAAAAAAAGTAGACATGGCCCTTTGATAGGTTGCCCCGGCGTTCTTCAAACCGAACGGCATTACCTTGTAACAAAAGGTACCCCATGGGGTAATGAAGGAAGTTTTCTCCATGTCTTTCGGCGCCATTTTGATTTGATTATAGACCGAGAATCCATCCATGAGGGAGAAAACTTTGAACTTTGTTGTACTGTCTACCAGCATGTCAATGTGTGGTAAAGGAAAGTCGTCCTTTGGACTAGCCTTGTTTAGATCCCTGTAGTCGACACACATTCTGACTTTTCCATCCTTTTTTGGAACGGGTACGATGTTGGCTAACCATTGAGGATATTCTAATGTGGCGAGGAAACCTGCGTCAATCTGTTTCTGTACCTCCTCTATGACTTTGATGGCCATGTCCGGATGAGTCCGTCTCAACCTCTGCTTTACTGGCAGACATTCTGATCTCAACGGTAAATGATGTTCCACGATGCTGGTATCCAACCCTGGCATATCCTGGTAGGACCAAGCGAATACATCGGGAAACTCTTTGAGAAGCTTTATCAAATTCTCTTTGGCAATTGGACTGAGTAGCGCCCCAATCTTGACTTCTTTTCTCTCTTCTTCTGAGCCCAAGTTGATTGTTTCCAGCAACTCTTTGTGAGGCTCAATGGACCTTTCCTCTTGTATGAGTAGTCGGGAGATCTCTTCTGGAATTTCGTTGTCAACTTCTTCTTCAGCCCCAAATACCGGGAACTCAAAGTCGGGAGAAGGCATCAGATCGTATGTTTCAACGGGGTTTAAAACAAGCAATCTGCATGACGTGATGATTTGTGTTTAGAAGAGATAGAGAGAATGCAAGTGTGTGCAGTGTATATTTTTTTTACTGCTTGTTTTTATTGAGTTGTTTTTTTTAGGATTACCATTTTCTGAGAAAACCAAAAAGAGAAAACAACAATTAATGCAGAAATTACAGAACGACGTTTATTTATTTATGAACAAGTCGATTCATGAAACTACAGCCCTATAAAACAAAACTCTGTCGCTTTGGGCAAAGCGAAGAGGGAAATTTACAGAAAGTAAGCCCTATCAAAACATCCGTTTCACCTGGGCAGGGTGAAAGGTTAAAAACGACAATTACTTTGACTTTTGAACAACTTTCAAAATATCGATAGCAACCCATTGGCAGCGAACTCCTCGGTGAATCACAAAGTCTGGTACCTTCTTGGATTTGTCTTCAGAAATAACACTGATTTCTGGTGGAACAGGATCATTGGAATCTGTCTCCCAGGCCAAATTGTCGTAGGAGGATTCCTCTATTGTATTTTGCATAGTATTTGTGCTCTCAGGAAGATCTCCCCATCCAGTTGGCTGGATGTCTTCGAGCCTGATACGAGAGCTTTCAAGAGCGGTGTACTTGACCATGAAGTCGTATTTTCCACTCGGTTGTCCCAAGGACTCCCACACTTCTTTGGAATTGGAGGAGTCATCCCTTTCGATGACGTTGACCTCGGGAAAAGCATAGTTGATGAACTCTAATCCTGCGAACGTTGCGAATTCATCATCGTGTGGGGTATCTTCAGGATACCCTGGGTGAGGATCCCATGACATGTGGGGACACAAGTATTCTTTTCAATGACGCTCAGCTGATTTTCATTGTTCGACTGATTCTCTTGTCCCAAGTCTCCCGGATATGGCTGCCACATTGGCAGGCCATCCATTGGGCCATAATAGTCGTGGTCAAAGTTGTCCTTCATTAGAGTATCTTCCTCTAATGAGTTTGGTGGAGCACGGAATCCTTCCAGATCATAATCTCCATATATCATTTTGACATCCGACCGGGGTATAAATCTCGGACCCTGTGCTGGAAAGCAAAATGGAGTATGCGTTTCGTCCTGAGACACATAACCGTCCTTGTTAAGACAGGACTCCCATTCTTCCTTTGTGTCGGAGGGATCCTCCTCATTGATAGTGTCTACTTCTTGGGTCACCGATGGAAAGAAACCTCCACTGTGAAAGAAGTTCCGAATGGGATGAAGACTTTCATCGCTGGTAGTAGCTGTCTGGGTGCAGGTTGCAGAAAAACCAAGACCCTTCTTTGTTTTATTGTCAGTAGGAATTACTAGCTGTCCCCATCCTGTTGTATTGGTACTCTCGACCGCTTTGATAACATCTTTGTATGAGGAAATGGGAGTTCCCTCTTCGGATCGATTGTCCTTGCTCATTGAAAGCGCTTGGAACTGAGTCCCAACAATCTCCTCGGGTTCTACACAAGTAGATGATGATAAGTTACTCACGAGCAAAGCTTCTTCTCCACAGACCGTGACGAGCTGGTTGTTCTGAATGAACTTTAACTTTTGGTGGAGGGTCGAGGTGACTGCTCCAGCCTGATGTATCCAAGGTCTTCCTAATAAACAACTGTACGTTGCCCGGATGTCCATGACCTGGAAAGTGACTTTGAAAGTGTGAGGACCGATAGTTATGGGAAGGTCGACTTCGCCGATAACCGTTTTTCTGGATCTGTCAAATGCTTTGACGACGACCTCGCTGGTTCTCATCGGGGGTCCTTTGAAGGCTAATTGCATCAAAGTGGACTTCGGCATAACATTCAGGGCTGACCCTGTGTCTATCAGTACGCTGGCTAAAGCATCGCCCTGGCAGCTGACCGTGATATTGAGCGCTATGTTATGACGACGACCTTCTTTAGGTAATTCCTCATCGTTAAATCCCAAGTTATTGCAGGAAGTGATGTTAGAGACAATGCTATCGAACTGTCTGATTGAGATCTTTGAAGGAGTTTGTAATAGCTGATCAACAATGTTGTATTCACTCCTTTGGATGAGCTTTAGCATCTCATCATCGTTTTTTGAAAGGTCGGGATTACTGGACTGACCGACTGGTGGATTAGGAACTACTGTCTGAGGTTCCTTTTCTTTGCTGGACTCTCTAACTCCTCTGTTGAAGATTCGACTGCTCCGTGTTACACGACTGATGTCTGAAATATTCACGACGGAGGGTAATGGAATTTCCTTTCCATTATCAATTATCATTGCACCGTATTTGTAAGGGATAGCCTTAGTTGATTCATACGGTAGTGGTCCCGGTAGATAGATGACTATGGGAGCCTTCTGATTTTTCTGACCATCGTAAGTAATCTCGATCCTTCTTGGTTAGGAACTCTTGATTCGTCAAGTAGAGGGATGATGGCAAAAACATCCCTGGCCCTCTGATGATCAGAGATTATGACAACATCCTCAATTCGATCAGCGAGGTAGTCCGGCGCCCAGTTAATTTGTCCAAAACCCGGATATGGGCGAATCTCTCTGCGATCCACCTGACCCTGAAGAGCTGCTCACACAAGGTAACATCCTTGGTTACTTTCCGAACAGACTCTACAACGTTCATAGTTGTGTGGTGGCACCTAGCCACGCCCGATTTGAATGCAATGTAACCTCACTAGGTTAGCTTCCACAGATCGGACATCCTGACTTTGACGCCGAGTAGGGTTCCTGTTATTGATACTAATTTGCTGAGTATCTTCATCCATATAGATTGGCATCCACCAGTGATTTAACAAGTGCTGAAGTGCCTCCTGGACAAGGGCACAACCTTGATCGTTTTCGCAACCCGCTTTACAGCTCTGGTAATCATGTGATACCAGGAATCCGAGGCGGACCTGCTCAACATGTAACTCTACCAGGTTGGTATTCATTAAACGAATGTCGAAGATTTGAACCATGTTGATCTGATAGGGATTCCTATCATGGTAGTCCTAGATCCATCCAAGATCCATCTGACACTGGAGGGCCTCTTGTACAAAAGAGCATCCCTGTTTGTTTACCGAGCAAGTCAGACAAGAACTGTAATCGTGCCGTGGCAGATTATGATACTGGCTTTGCCTTGAGTGCATTGCCACCAAGTTGACATTCATTGCACGGATGTCGTAGTTCTGAATGACGTTGGAATTCGTGTAAGCCATGTTAACTCCACGAACTCGGTGCTCTTGGATCCATCCGAGATCCATCTGTTCCTGTAGAGCTGATTGTACCATAGAATATCCTTGATTGTTTTTAGAGCAGATATCACATTGGTGATAATTATGAGGTGGCACATGGCCATATCCGCTCTGTCTACAATGCATCTTGACCAAATTGGTTTTCAATAAGAATACATCGTGAATTTGATAGACTTTGTTAACCTCTCCCTCTATCAGATTGACTGCGGCTTTCTCATGTTGAGGCAGCGGGTTCGTGAGAACATTGGGATTTGTATCCTTGAAAGATAAGACCCCTCTCTTAACAAGCTTTTGCACATCAGATTTGAAATTGAGACAGTTCTCTATGTTATGCCCTGGTCCTCCTTGATGGTAAGAACATGTCTGGTCCACCTTAAACCAAAAAGGCGGATTTTCCGGTACTGCAAGAGGAGACTTAGTATGGATGTGCCCCTTGGCCAGTAGTAACGGAAATAGTTTTGCGTATGATACGGGTATAGGATCAAATCCTGGTGGCCGCGTCGTACGGTTGTTATTGTATGGAGGACGAGCCTGCTGAAGAGGCTGTTGTGTCCTTTGTTGAAATTGCTGTTGACTAGGTTGGCTCGGTGCAACCTGAGGTTGATACGTAGGACCAAGCGCAGGGTTGATAGCAGAAGTCACCGCTACTACTGGTTGATAACGTCACCTTTGCCTTCCGAGAGAGATATCCCAATATATTGCTCTTTTTTCTTAGGGAGAGTACTACCATATTGTTTTGTACTACTTGATGATCCAGCATCTTTTATTAGACGTCCTTCTCGAACAGCTTCCTTAAGACGAACCCCCATGCCGACCATTTCGGTAAAATCACTGGGCGCACTGGCAACCATTCTGTCGTAGTAAAATGAGCTTAAGGTCTTTAAGAAGATTTTTTGCATCTCTTTTTCCTCAAGAGGTGGACAAATTTGGGCGGCAATTTCACGCCATCTCTGAGTGTACTCCTTAAAAGTTTCCTTGTCCTTTTGTGACATCGATCTGAGCTGATCTCTGTCTGGTGCCATGTCCAAATTGTATTTGTATTATTGGACGAAGGCGGTGCCAAGATCTCTGAAAGTGCTGATCGTAGCACAGTTTAAACCCATGTACCATTTTAAGGCGGCACCGGTTAAGCTATCCTGAAAGTAGTGAATCAGTAGATCCTGATTTTCCGTCTGAGCTGACATTCGCCGAGCGTACATCACTAAGTGACTCTGAGGGAAAGAATTACACTTGTATTTTTCAAAGTTGGGAGCTTGGAACTTGTGCGGAACTTTCCCATTGGGGACCAGACAAAGGTCTGCGGCGTCCTTTCCAAATAAATCCTGACCGCGGATGGCTTGCAGTTCCTTTTGCATTTCTAGGAACTGTTCCTGGAACTCGTCCATCCCGTCGAACATAGTTTCCTTTCTTCCAGAAGGTATCTGTGGAATCTGTCCTTCTGGGACAGTGTGTACCACAGGGGGTGGCACCGTTACTACGGCAGTGAATCTTGGCGTTTCCCGAAGTTTGTAACCTTCAGGAGTCCTCAATATGCCTCTGGCATCCTCGCTTTCCCGAAGTTTGTAACCTTCAAGCCCAACGGCTTCTGCTGAAGTTTCCGGATCTCCAGTGATCGGCGGAACATATCCTTTCGGGATATAGTTAACAGGCATGCCCCAGGGACGATCTTTCGGCATTTTGTACCTAGGATCATACTTCTCCACTATGGGCGTTGAGGTGATCTCTGAGATCACAGTTCTTTGTAGCTGAGCTTCTGCCATGGCTTGCATGTCGTTACGAAGCTTTCTCATATCCTCTCTCAGAGCGTCGATCTCTTCTTTGAACTCTCTGTTCACTTCCTCAAGATCATCCATCTTTTTCTGACGATTGGCTCGAATATTGTACGAATGAGACAGTTTGACTCTAGAATCGAGACACAAATGTGAGACTCGTAGGTAAGGAGAATACGTGATGTGAGAATGATGAATGCAATGATTATATTTAGTGTTTTTTTAATCAAAATAAACTTCGACAATTAGATTGCAAATATCAAACAGTGGGGAAACCCCGTTTTATTGAATTCAAAGGATTGCGAAAATAGAAATACAGTAGATTACAAGGTGCGGAAACAGAAACCTAAGCTAAGGGGTCCCGAGTCCTCTCTGAGGAGAAACCAGGTGCAGATTCTGGTACTTTCCTTCTCTTGGACCGGGGCTCTTGAGCCATTGTCGAGTTGTCATTCCTTTGCCAGGTGAAAGGAGCGAGCAAATTCCTTTGGTTATCCTGATTTTCTACAGCATGCTGCTCCAAAATTTCAATCAGAGCATCTTTATCCTTCAGTAGTTGCTGTATTTTGATACACTCCACATTTAGGGTGTGGTACTTGTTCTTCCAAGATCTTCTCTCCCGCTGAACTTTGTTGAGAGTAACCTGGAGTTTTTCCGTTTTAGTCATGAAGTACATGACAGACTCCCTTGGCGGAAGAACTCCGTGATGAGGATAAGGCATCTTTAGCTTGAGAGCTCTAGTTTGTACCCAGTGGAGGTAAGGCTCCACCGAGACACAGTCCAGTTTTCCTAGAGACTCTCGTCCTCTCTTATGAACATGTTTCCAAGCGTGCACTATTTCCATCTTTAGTGCTCTCATTTTCTCCTTCTTTGAAGAAAAGACCTTCCAGATGAGCATTCCGCGGGACATGCCTCATCGGGTATCCAAATTGACGACGAACCAACACTGGATGGTAATTGATTCCTCCCTTAGTTCCTATGAGGGGTACGTTGGGGAAGTTTCCACAACGGTCAATGATCCTGATTCCCTAATAAATCATATTGCACTAATCTATGTAAGAGTTGGTAAGAGACATGATTCTCTGCGACCAACGTAAAGTATTCTTATGATCCCAAAAAGCAGCAGACTTAGGCAAATGGAAGATAAACCATTTGTATAGAAGAGGTACACAACATGTGATCTCCCCTCCACTGTACAAATTCCCTAAGTGTACAGAATGATATGCGTCTGCGAGGAAAGTCGGCACAGGGTTTCCGATGAGAAAAACCGTAATGGAGTTGATATCGACGAAGTTATTGATGTTGGGAAACAAAAAGAACCTGTAGGTGAGTAAAACAAAGATACTTTCAAAAGCAGTCACGTTCCCTATACTAGCAAAGTACAGAGCCTTCTTTGTCAAGAACTGGGCTGGCAAACCTTGTATGCCACCCTTAGTGGTCATGTGAGTCCTGACCTCTGACTCGTCCAAATAAATTGCTCTTACAATGGTCTGATCCTTTGGAATTTCTTCCAGTCCAGAAAAAGGAGCTCGATCAGTGATGTGTAAATCAATCAGATGAGAATATTCCTCCAGCGTTGGTGCGAGCTGATAATCCGGGAATGTGAAACAGTGATAAACCGGATCGTAAAACTGAACGAGTGCATCCATGATTCTTTCAATTACTTGAACCCTTAATAGAGATAGCAAACCTCCATACTTGGCTCTGAAAGCCTCTTGGTTCGTGATCATTCTCGCCAAACCTCTCAAATCCTCTAGTTTTGGAACCTTGAAGGTACACTTATGAGTTCTCCTTCTACCGAAATCCATGAGCGCAATCTTTTTCTCTGACATTTGCAATCATTGTCTTAGTTTAATTTGAAAAAGAGAGACTAGAAGAGAATATTGTTTTAATGTTTTTATTTTTTTAAATGAATGCATGAATGCAGCACACAAAAACATAGAAAAAACATGGGGTTAAAGGGTCGGTGTCATGGAGTCAAGGCTCTACCCGCCCCAAAGGTTTATACTAGTGATTTTTGTACCTGTCTCTCAACATCATCAACTCTTGTCGAGAAAAACACCAGCGGGCCGGGAACCGTGCTAGGTGGTGTTTTTTCGAAGAGTCATCAGAAGAGGGTGGTATCGCGTGACAACCATTTCCGATAGCTTCCGTACCACTAAAGGGGTTTTTCCTAGGTGTATACTCAATCTTTCCACATGCGGCATCACACGCATTCCCATTAGCCGAAAAATAAACACATATATCAATTAGGAAAAGCATTATATATATTCGTCCTAATGTCCTAGACTTTTAAGAGCTATGAATCCTATGTTCCTGACAGAAAATGCCTCCCCGACGGAGTCGCCATTCTGTGGTTCCTTCCAACCTTAAAGGTTTTTGACCTAAGATCCTAGTGAAGTCAACAAAAATCCTATCCCAGTGAAATACCCAAAAAAGAAAGAAAGGAAGAAAGGCCCCACGGTGGGCGCCACTTTTCTGTGGTGGCCACCGCCATGAAAATTACTTGTCCAAGGTTTTCACCTGAAATTGTAAGAAAGAAAGAATCCCCCCACGGTGGGTGCCACTTTTCTGTAGCGAGCGAAACTGGACGTGTTTCTTAAGCACTGTAGCTCTTAGGGGGTTACTACAGTTCGATTCATTTTTTATCCTATTGAAGCTGATGAAGGAAGGGAAATAGATGTCTCCAATTAACCCTGCTTGCATACTGAGTTTAAACAGCAGTCTGTTAGGTTACGGATGCTATATGGTAATGAGGCCTTTTTCTTCTTACTTTTTTTACGAGATTTGAAAACGTTGGACGGTTCATGGGTAGGATGTTTAGGACTGAGGGAATGGGATTTTGAGCTTTTGTTTAGTGTGCTCGCTAAGATTTTTCTTTCAATCTTATGCCTACGTATTCCCGTTTTCCGAAACAGGGAAATCAGAGCGATCGTAGTTCCCTCTATTCTATGGGAGGAAAAAGGTCGTTTTGGTGTCTTTTTCAAAGCCCAAGACGTGAAGCGAAAGGGTGGTTTATATCTTGTTCAAAGCCTAAGATGTGAAGCTGAAAAGTCTATTTGTATCTTGTTCGAAGCCCAAGATGTGAAGCTAAAAAGGTGTTTTCTTTAGAGAGAATTTGTCATCTCTAAAGGGGGTCTGTTTGTCACGACTGTTGGGTGACGGACTATAAAGAAGAATAACTTTAACCGGGATATGTGAATCCGGCAATGCCATAATTTCCTTTATATAGGATTTTAACCTAAAGGAGAAGACTTTAACTCAGTGTAGAGCAATGCCATCTTTCCTTAGGAATTTCTCATGCTAAAAGAGGGGCAGTGGCGTGGATGTAAATAATCCAGAGGCTTGCCGCTTACAATAATTAGATGAAGGGAGTTGTTGATATTTGTATCCTGTGAACGAGGCATAGTTTTGATGCCAAAAGGTTGATTGACTCAACCGAGGTTTCCTTATACGAAGCCTAAGAGGAGGCTATCGACCCAACAAGAGGGTGTTTTTATGTGTCTCGTACAAAGCCCGAGAGAGAGGCTAAAAGGGTTGACTCAACAAGAGAGTGCTTTGTATCTCGTACGAAGCCCGAGATGGACACAAAAGGGGTTTGACTCAACAAGAGAGTGTTTTGTATCTCGTACAAAGCCCGAGATGAAGGCTAAAAGGTTTGACTCAACAAGAGAGTCTTTTGTATCTCGTACAAAGCCCGAGATGAAGGCTAAAAGGTTTGACTCAACAAGAGAGTATTTTTGTATCTCGTACGAAGCCCGAGATGGAGGTTATGGTCATTGTTTTAGTTGAGTGACAAGTCCAATATGCTGATTTAAAGAGAAAATCAGTTCTTATATGAGTAATGTTTGCACTCAGGGATTTTGATTCGAGGATCAGGGATATTTCCTGTTCTTTAAGGAAATGGGAAATCCAAAGGGGATTAGGACTGTCCGAGTCTACGGGTTTCATCTTTTAGTTTTGAAAGGAGCTTGAGAATGTCTTTGAGACTCAAGGAAATTAGATTGTCCAAGTCTAGAGTTTCATCTTTTTTACTACGTTTAAGAAACAGCAGTAGCAGGAAATAGACTCTTTGAAAAAACTGTTCTATTAAGATGACTAATTTATGTTCCTATACCTCCAGGAGGTCGTCGGGACAATTTGTACGAAGCCCAAGAGGAGGCTGGAATCTTTTAAGAAGCCGAGGGACAATTTGTACGAAGCCCAAGAGGAGGCTATCATTCCCGGAGGAAGAAATTATTTATAGGAAGTCTAAGAGGAGGCTGTGAATACTTCTAAGAAGCCAACCGGTCCTTGTACAATGCCCAAGAGAAGTCGAGGATGCTTTTAAGAAGCCTGTGGGTCCCCAAACCCCGAGAAATTCAAGACAGGCTATTCACAGAGAATAGATCAAGCCAGGAAAGTTCGAGAATTTGGAAGAAACTCAAGAGATGCCATTCACGGAGAAAAGATCATCTCTGGGGAGTAGAGTTTCTTTGAAAATTTCTAAGGGTGACAGTCTGTGAAAGGGTTCACCGAGAATGCTGCCTTTCACGTCTCCATATTGTTTAACCCCAAGAGGAGGGAAGACTGTATCTGGTAATCCTATGGGGATCTAGTTTTGACTATTTAAGAGTGATCAACAGGGCTTAGTGCTAGACGTAGTTGCCGGGGAAACTCTAAATATCTATACTATTATTACACAGTTGATATGAGTTTATGAAAGGAGACTTACAGTGAGCAGCCCCACAATACAGTTATATGTATATGAAAGCGGGTAAAGAAAGCATATAAACACTTACTCGGTTGTAGAGCTTCCATGCTGTTTTGTTAGTTGTTCAACAAAGAAAGATTGAAAACAACAGTATATTCAAAATCAAAGGAGAAAGTGCTTTGAAAGAACAATTGGGGCTTACAGCTCAAGGAGAGGCCCAAGGTTTATTAGTTATCGCACTATCGTTTTGTACAGAGGGACTTATACAAGTGACTGAGGCCAAAAAAGGTTTTCTGTACAAAGGGGTGGGTCTTACACTCTCTCAAGAGGCCCAAAAGGTTTTAAAGAAAAAGAGTGGGGCTTATAA
The DNA here is from genome assembly GCA_022829125.1 of Lathyrus tuberosus. Classification (NCBI taxonomy): domain Eukaryota; kingdom Viridiplantae; phylum Streptophyta; class Magnoliopsida; order Fabales; family Fabaceae; genus Lathyrus; species Lathyrus tuberosus. The sequence continues at coordinate 622,200 of JALAZF010000323.1, read as the reverse complement.
CACGAGGGTAGGCCCTGATGATTTTTCGTTTTGAAATGGCGATCACGCCGAGATTTTGAAAACGCAGTGGGTTTTATACAATGACAGAGGCCCAAGATAATTTGGTTTTCAAAAGGGGTTGGGTCTTACACTCTAATAGAGGGCCAAAAGTTTTGAATGGGTCTTATAGCTCGAGGAGAGGCCCAGATGGTTTATTTTTAAACGGGCGACGATCGCGCCGAACTTTTCTTTTAATGCAGAGGGACTTATACAATATCTGAGGCCCAAAATTGTTTTGGTCAAAAGGGGATTGGGTCTTACACTCTATCAGAGGCCCATGAGTGTTTAAAAATGATTGATGAGGGTCATAACTTTCTCAATTCTTAATGGTTTGAGACAAAATTTATATGCATCTGGACCAGAATTTCACAAGGAATCCAATGGTGGTGTTAGTTTTTTTAGATCACACTCCCTCCTCAAAATCCGATAGTGGTTTTGAAAAAGGCCTATAATTGCATTTTCTATGCTACACTTTGATACAGGCATGAATTACATGATCAATTGGTTCAAACACAACATATTTAACATGTATGAGATGTGCATGATCAGTGGACTTCAAAGCATTGCATATTTTGGAAAGTTCAAGTCATGAGGCTTACCTCTTTTTGAGCTTTTTGGAGTTTTTATGCAATCTGTCAAGCCTCTTATTCCAGGAATGATTTGATGCTTTAGACACACTCAAATGATCCCTTAGAATCTTTTAGGATGATTGGAATCAGCTGGTACCTGCAAAAACACAATTTGGCCCTTTCTTGCAAAAGGGGTTAAAAGTGACCAAAATAGCAACTCTCTCAAGTGGTTTTCCAGATGGGGGGACCATTTGGGACAGTTCAAGGATGATATTTGGAGTATGTTTGAGGTTTTATCTGGTTTGGAAAGTGACTGAATCAAGACATGGCTTGAAAAATGCACAAAGAGCCTATTTTGAGGTTTTGAGAGGTGACTTTGTGATTTTGTGATTACAGGTCACTTGTGAGAGTTTGGATCACCTACATATGATGTTTATGAGGTGTGTGTGTGATTGGTTTGATTGAAAAAGCTCTCAAACTCAAAAACTCAGAGTTACCTTGCTAAAGAAGGCATTTTTGCAAAGAAAAAGAGATTTTGAGGAAAGCATCTGTTTGATGGCTTTGGTGTACTCAAACTGATCACAAATGAGCTCTATTTATAGTAGAGCAAGTTTGTTTTGGGATCAATAGTGAATGGCAACTGCAGCAGAGGTTTGGCCAATGTTGGCAAATGAAAATCCAAGTCTCCTCTAGCCATTGACTAGAGGTTAGAGCACAGAGCTTTGGTTCCCTACTTGTTGGAGGAATCTTGACTGAATTCAGTTGCAAATGTGTCAATCCATGCCACCTCTAAGCATCTATTAAATGCTCCAATCCAAAAGTAGAGTCTTGTCCCTCTTTTAGGCAATTCTAGGTTTGGCATGCTACTTCTTGTTCCAAGGACTTTGGAGGCTTGGCTCAGTGATTGTCCCCTTTAGATTTGATCCTCAGATGTGTCCAAGATGATGACAAGGCTTGAAATTGGCTGATTTTGGCAAATCGGCCAAAAATGAAAAATTCTGCCTTGCCTTGGCAGTTTTCAGTAAGGCATTTTACCACTACCATAACTCTTAGCTCAAATTGAATTTGGTGATGTTCTTGGCCATTTTGGAAAGCCCTTATATGATACAACAACTGTTTGATCATATTTGGTTTTGATACTTTTTGGATCCAAGTGAAAAATGTCCCTACATTTGGAAAAAAGTGAAGGCAGATTCTGACTTAGTGTTGGAAAAAAGTGACATTTTCACTTTTTGTGATTTTGATCAATCCATAACCCAAAATCCATGAAGAATTAGAATGAGGTCTAGTTGAAGTTTTTGTAGAGGGCCATGAGATCTACAAATCAAGCTTTGGATGAGGAAAATGGCTTTGTGGTTTAGGAGTTATGATCCTCCAAAGTTGGTACCCTTGCCACTTTGTTCATAACTTAGAAAATTTCTAAGTTTTTATGGTTACCCCTTTTACAAGTTATCCCACTTTCTTTGATTTTTCTTGATGAATGATGATTCAAATCATACATTAACATCATTTTAGGGTTAAAAACCCATAATTGTGAAAAATCTCAAAAAGTCAAAGTTAACTCTTGTGCACAATTGACTTTTTATCAGATGAATTCTAAACTGTGCAATCTTTTAGGAAATCATGTCCTTGACCTAAATAAAACTTGATGGACATGTTTCATGGGTGTTATATGGTATATTGAATCATGTCTTAGGGCTTGGGAGCATGTCCTGGTTAAAAGTCAAAGTTACAGTTGACTTTTCCCACGAAACCCTAACTGTGGTTCTGATGAAATTGAGACTTGTTGCTCAAGCTTCTTGGATCAATCCATTGTTACAAATGGATCAATGTGGTGTACTAGGGACCCTCAAATCCTCTCTTGAGGTCTTGGCTCATGATTTGTCCCAAAAGTCAACTTAGGGGTGAATTAGGTCAAGAAACCCTAATTCCTGATTTTTTTTATGACTGCATCCCCTGCGGCAAAATTGACTTGATAATTGGGTTCATGATGTTCCATGGAGTATTTTAGGATATGCTTTGAAGCATTGGCTCATGCCCAGAGGAAAATTTCCATCTGGAGGCCCTGGTCGACCAAACCCTAATTTTGGTGGCACTGGTGATCTTGAGGCTTGATCCACTCAGAATGTTGCAGCCTTGTGCTTGATTCTTGATGTGGGAGTCTTCTTGATCCATTGGGGATGTTTGAGAGGTTTAGACAAGTTTAAGATCATGCCATTCCTTGATTGATCCTTTGTCTAAGAACTCAGAGAGGGCTTGAAATCCTAATTTTGACTGTAGTAAGTGTTCACCCATCTTTGGGGAGACTAATGAGGCATGATGATACACCCATATTATGATGATGATTTGTACAATGATGGGAATCTTAGTGGTCAAAATTTGGGGTATGACAATGGTTAAAGTAATTAAACATTCATTTGTTCAAATCAATCTTTAAATGAATTGTTGAATTCATTTGAGGTGCTTTTATTAATTATATGTTTTCACACTTAAACTTATAAATTAAAGGTGATTGAACTTGAAGATGAAAGAATATTGAAAGTGTTACTCAATTTGGAATTCTCTTCGTCTATTTCCTTTTTATTTTGATCGATGAAAGTCTTATGGATCTTAGAATTTCGTTGTTGAATTCTTGATCAAGACTAGATCGTTACCTATTTTCTTTTTGTGCGGTATTGCTTTCGGATGACAATTTACATATCGTTCATCTAGCATGCATTAGCACATATGTCATTTTGACCGACGTCATTGTAGGGTAACTTCTATGTAAGTTACTCTGCGATTGCTTAACATAGCTCTACATTTGTCCCTCTTTATCCGAATCGGAACTTGATCTTTCGTGGCCCAAACCTTTTGGTTGTGTAAGCCCAAGCATGGTTGTTATTTTGTAGTAGGCTTATAATTTTTGAAGCTTATTGTGTAGAGGCTTTGATTTTTTCAATCTTATGACAAGTCTTCATTAACCTTGACCTAAACACATTGTTCAACCATATAGTTCAAGACGCGAAACGGAATAATCGGTGAAGGCTTATGGAACTAGAGCCCTTGTGCTACTAATTACTAACTTCTAACTTTATTTTTTATGTTTCCTTCTCGCTCCCTACCTCTCTTTATTTTTTTTATTGCTTATTATCATATATCATATCATGTTTATGTTTATGTCATTTTTCTTTTGTCCACTTGGACCATATTATCTTATGCTTTTGTTTTTCTTTTGTCCATTTGGACTCAAAAACATTAATAAAGGATTAAACCATTAAAAATTTTGTGCTCTTAATTGTTGGACTATAGCCACTATCCCTTGCATTGGAGGATCTTCTTGACTTGATTATGGACTTACGGACTTAGACTTAGGACTCTTTCCCTTGTGCTTTGGATCATTATGAAGTTTGGTATCCTAGCCTTTATTTGGCTTGCTTATTGGCTCAAGAGGATGGGATTATTTTCTTATTATGCTTTGAAGAGTGCCTCCATGTGGTTAGATCTTTCTTACCCTAGCTTTTATTTTATGCACTAGGATAGTCACTTCTTCTCCACCCATTCTTCAATTTTCAAAACTTTCTCCCTTTTTCAAAACTTTCTTGATTTCAAACTATCACCTCTTTCATAATCAAACCTTGACTTTGTCAAGTGATTTTACTCTTTTCTTTTCATTTCTTAACAAATGCTAAACTACATAAGCATATTGACACTTTTTTTTAAAAGACTCTAAAAAACACCAAACTCATCAATCTCTTTTTGTGCCTTATGCACTTTTCCTTTAAAACTTTTTCATAAGTTTAGACACGATTCATTTCTTTAAGCGGAATTATTCGCTTGGAAATGACGATTTGTGTTTACACTTAAAACCAACCAAAACAAATAAATTTCATTCTTTGTACCACGAACTACGGGGTTTTGATCTTACATTGCACTTCTTGGGTACGTAGGCATGAGGCGACAAGTCTCTCCAAACACAAAAATAAAAATAAAAATTTCTCTTCTCATCCCTCCCAATCTCTTTTCAAGCAAACCTTTTCAAACCAAAAGCGGTAGATATTTCGAAGGGCTCCTATAGAGTACTATAGACGTTTTGGGTGCTAACACCTTCCCATTGCGTAACAAACCCCCTTATCCATTCTCTGTTTGTTCTTGTTTTTTTAGAACTCCTTAGGTTTTGTTCGCCCTTTTCCTTTCCTTTTTGGGATAAAATAAAAGTGCGGTGGCGACTCTTGTTTTCTTGAGTTAAGTTAATCAATATCTTACACTCATAAATTTCCCCGCTACAGAAAAGTGGCGACTCTGCTGGGGAATTCTCTCCCTTAAGGGGTTTAGCCTACTTTGATTTATTTACTGCTTTTTGTTTAATTTGCTTGTTACTTGTTTATTCTATTTGGGAGTTCCTCTGTGTGTGAGATAGGTCCTATACCCGGACCAGAGTGTACTTTAAGATAGGAGGATGGTATAGTCAAGGGAGCTTTGAGGGAGTCGAATCCCGAAAAACAAGAACTTGAGAATCTATCCACTCGGTGGTTGCCTCTTTGGAATTACTAATGTCGATCGAGCGATCGTTGAAGGCATTACTTTTTCCATAAAAGCCTATAACACTGAGGACCGTAGTAACCCTTAACCCATCTTAGCCTTTTTAGGATCGTGGCGCGTAAGCTATGAGGATGCAAATCCGACTTAGCTGTTACGCGATGCCACACTCAGGTTAGATTCTCTTGAGGATAACTACCAACCTCTGAGTAAATCGGTGCGCTGGTGTGTCTGATAGTAGATTGTGGACCCTGGGCACTCTGTTAGAATAGTTGTTTTCTGCAGGTACAATGAAGACAAAACCTTAGTACATACCTTTGTGGGATTGCTTCTTACCGTTGGCTTCATGCTCGTGACTTGAACCTTGACTCGTGTGCTTTGTGTGATCTTGTTTGTGGTTGTTGCATCCATGCATTCATACATTCATGAGCATTTCTTTCTCGAGATTTCAAGGAACTTAGAGGTGCTTTTTGCAAATATTTCAGATTCTTATAAGCCTTTAAAAGGAGATTTTCAACATTTCAAAAGTTGTGCTATGCCTTTTATAGTATTTGCAATTCGTTATATACCTTATAGTTCCTTGAAAGCTTAACATTAGCATTTGCATAGCATGCATCATGTTACACCATTGGTCTTTCCTTTTGAGAGTTAGACAGGTGTCTTACTCCATCCTCTTGGTCTTCATCCAGTTTCAAGCTGACTCACCGGTTTTATACTCGGGCTAATCAGAAGAGAAAGATGGATCAACTACAATAAGAGAATTTTGAACTCCGTGAAGAGGTTTCGACTCTGAAGGACAATCTTGAGTGATTGGCAGCTATGATGAAGAGCTTGGTGGCTAATCTGAGTGTCCATCCTGCTTCAAAGATGAATGATCCTAGATTTCTGTAAATCGAGGAAGGAGTTTGCAACTTCCAGGAGCAATTGAAGACGATGAAAGGACCCAATGCATCTAGCTTTAAGGCTCATGACTTGTGTCTGGTTCCGGATGTGGTTATTCCTCCTAAGTTTAAAATGCCTGTCTTTGAAATGTACAAGGGTGCTAGTTGTCCAAAGTACCATTTGACGATGTTCTGTCGAAAGATGACTGCTTATATCGACAACAATGAGCTGATGATCCACTGCTTTCAAGAGAGTCTATGTGGGCCATCCTTGATGTGGTACATGAAATTAGAAAGGAACCATGTTCAGTCATGGGAAGATCTAGCTGATGCTTTTGTGAAACAGTACGATTACTATATGGATACGCTCCTTGTTCCGGTGGAATCTGTGATGATTGCCCATAATCAACCACTTCCTCTTCCTCAGACTCCTGTTCAAAGGATCATTGTCTCTGAGATTGTTTCGACACCCATTTCCGTGGCTCCCAAGGGGACAAATATGAAAAGGCGTCTAGAGGAAGGTAGCCAAAAGGGACAATTGATAAAAGGAAGTATTTCTTTTAGCAGCTCTAAGAGGTTTGAAAATGACTTTTCTAGGAAGAAAGAACAGGATGCTAATGCTATCTCACAAGAAAAACATGGGAAATCTCAAAGGACCAATCAACTTCATCAGCAAGCAGCGTCAGTAACTCCTATTGTTAAACAAAACAATGTTCAGAATAAAGAGCAGTTCGATCCAATTCCAATGCCTTATGTTGAGTTGCTTCCAGCAATGCTTAAGAAGAATCTTGTGAATCTGCGTGACCCACCTGCTGTTCCAGAAAAGCTTCCATGGTGGTATAAACCTGACGCTCATTGCGCTTTTCATCAAGAAGCACCTGGTCATGACACTGAAGACTGTTTTCCTCTGAAACATGAAGTAAAAAAGCTTATACGAAATGGTATTCTGTCTTTTGAGAATAAGAGACCTAATGTGCAAGCCAAGCTTGAAGAAGCTATGGAGGGATGTCCTGAAAGATACCGTATCTCTGACGTGGACTCGATAAGAGGATCTTTGGTTGATATGCATGTCGATTTGTGTAGGATTACCTATTATGAACATGATCATGATTCTTACAAAATCTGCTCTGTGAATCCTCGAGGATGTTCTGTTGTGAAGAGATATCTCCGAGATATGTTGGATCAAAGATTGCTTCATATTACTAGAGAGAGGGCTGATGTTGATCCTGAAGTAAATGTCATAACTCCGCATTTCAAGATACTAGAACCATTGATAGTTACTTACAATAGTCAGAAGTTTTCTGCCTCTCCCTTGGTCGTTCCCAAACAAGAGTTATGCTGTCATGGTGAAGAGGAAGTGCATTGACCCCTGGTGGTCGTGTTGTTTCTTTTATGTTTCCCAAGAAAGTCGAGGATGTTCTTTCAAGTTCAAGCTGACACAGTTTCCTCAGATTATTAGTTCATCTACTGCAATTTCACTTGTAATATTTTATGTTTGTTAATGCTGTGTTTGCATGTTGAATTTGTTTGTTTTGAATATTAATTTTAATGCAATAAGTATGTTTGTCTTGAAGCAATCCATTCGCATTCGCTCGTAATTTGTTTTTTGCATTTGCAATACCAACTTTTTGTTTAAACTCTTGGAGGGAGGATGTGTAACAGCCCGGGCCCCTCGCAAGGCGATCCCGGCACTGCCACCTCACGATCTTCTCTACCCCCCCTCACTAGTAGAGTTTTTGCCTTCCGTGGGAATCGAACCCTGTACCCTGGGGTTCAAGTACATGTTCATTCCATTCCCACTACCAATTGAGCTAGTAGCTCAATTGGTAGTGGGAATGGAATGAACATGTACTTGAACCCCAGGGTACAGGGTTCGATTCCCACGGAAGGCAAAAACTCTACTAGTGAGGGGGGTAGAGAAGATCGTGAGGTGGCAGTGTCGGGATCGCCTTGCGAGGGGCCCAGGCTGTTACAATAAAAAGGCGCCTTTTTATTGTAATAGCCCGCGGCCGCTCGCGCACGAGTCCCGACACTATTACCAACTCAAACTTAATCACTAGCCCCCTTTTTCAACTATACTAGTGTTTTTGCCTCCCGTGGGAATCGAACACATGCACCTGGGGATAAGTACATGGTTCATTCCATTCTCACTACCAATTGAGTTGTTGTAACGCCTGAATTTAATTAATTAGTTAATTAAATTATTGAAGGATTTAATTATTAGATTTAGACGAAGTTGAGAATTAATCGGAGTAGTTGGATTTGTCGGTATTATTTTAAGAGGCGTATTGGGATTATTAAGTTAAAGTCGGATTTTAGTCGGTTAAATCGGAGGAATAATATTAAGAATAATATTATTTATTTATTGGACTATCTTATTTAATTAACTAAGTTGAATTGTTGGACCATTTGGTTGATAATCGGAATTAATCTATTAAGGCAGCAGTAAGTAGTTGGTCGCGAATTATTATTTCGGTTAATTTTGTGTTGAGGAGATTTAATTGGTAAGTTGGTATTTAAGTTGGTTTAGTCGTAGAATTATATTAGAAATAATATAATTAAAATATTATTAAGTAATTTCCGAATAATTTATGAATATGTCGATTATGTGGTTAAGTCGGTAAGTTGATAGTCGGGTATAAATTAGCCGAGAAATTAACACTAGAATTAATATTGTATTTTTATTAAATTGATTTTGTGAGAAATAGTACTATTGGGCCTACATTGGGGTTTTAGTAGTAATTAAGGGTGTGTGAGAACTTAAGCCCAATTAGAAAATAATAATTATAATTCTATTAAATTAATATAATTGAAAAGAATAGTAGTAGGGAGTGGGATATCAGTTAGAGGAAAAAGAAACAGAACGTGAGCATTTGGGGGAAAAGAGAAGAGCAAGTTACGAACAGTGAAATTAAGGAGAAGAAGGAGAGGAGAAATTGCTACCGGTGGAAAAATCAAGAAATTCGAGCTACCTTCGATCCAATCAGGTAAGGGTGGGGTTTGAATTTTATAATCGGGAGAATGATAGTTAGTATGTAGAAATTGGGATTTATATAATTTTTCACTATGTGGTATTTATTAGATTGAAATTGGTATATTATAGAGACCCATTATTATTTGATAGAGCAATAGCAGTATAAATATATATGTTGGAAGTGTGGGTGGGGCGGTTAGTGTAGAGGGATTTCACCCTCTTTTCCTTTCCATACGTACAGTAGTATTAAAGAAGAAGAAAACCATCACTTTTTATAATTATATATAGAACACGTGGGGTCCGCCATTGGCATTGGTGGAACTCACCTTGTGTTCATTTCCAGGCGCAAGCTACACACCTGTAGCATGGTTCTGATTAATTTTTTTTATACAATTAATTACAAATAACAGCTAGTAGGTCCCTAGCGGGTAGTGAGAATTTGGTAGTAGAGTTGATTTTGATGACAGTAAAAATTAGCAGCATAATCTATTGTAGCAGAAAAATAATCTATTGTAGCAGAAAAATAATATATCGTAGCAGAAAAATAATTAGTGGCAGAACAGGACAGAAAACAGTGCCGAGAGCGAAATTAAGCAGTATATTTAGTTGCCCGGAATCGAATGAAAATTTTTGGGGAAGTTCGTAATAATTAGTAGGCAGTGTGGTTAATTTATTTTGTTGAAAAGATGCTGGAAGTTGAAAACAGTAGGAATTTTAGTCGCCCGGTAGAATTAAGCGGTATATTTAGTTGCCCGAAATCGAATGAAAATTTATGGGGAGGTTCGGATATACGAGTAGATACGTGAATGGTGTTTATTTTTGTTAAGTTAAGTTGATTGTATGGAATTGCAGGTACAGCTGGGTAAATATTATATTAGTTTTATATTATGGTTTCTCTACAAAATCCACTAAGTGATTTAATAGTAGTATCATAATTAATAATATACATGTACTAACCACCTTATTTTGGTTGCTGTTAGTAGGTAATAGAATATTTTTATTTAAAGAATTGGTACGTGTCTTTAATAGTAGACCATTTAAGTAGCAGTACAATATTTATAAAACAGTCCCGATTAGCCAAATTAAGCGGAGAATTAGTTGTCCGGAGTTTAATGAAAATTGGCGGGATAACTAATATAAATTAGTAGGTATTCTTGGTTGGTTTGTTTTGTGGTAATTATGTCGATTAAGTTGATTTGCAGGTACAGTTGAATAGGTTGAATTGTCCCGATTTACGGGCGAATTATTTAAGTTGCAGGTCTTATGGCCAATATGGTTTGAGTTGAGTTGTTGTTTAAGTTGTAGGTCGAATGACCAATGTTGGATTAAGTTGATGCAATTGATGCATGTTTAAGTTGTTGTTTTCGTTGTCGTGAATTTATTGTTGAAGTTGAGGTTGCATGGCATACATTGCATTGTTTAAGTTGGCCTTGATGGCACCTGTTTAAGTTGGCCTTGATGGCACCACGTTGAAGGCTTATGCCTTGTTGAAATGCCTTGATAACCTGGCATATGTTTAAGTTGGGAGTTTACTCCAAATGGTACCACATGCATTTGTATAGTTGAGTCGCATTTGAGTTGCATGTTGAAGTTGTTAATATTATTACGTTATTGTTGATTGTTGGTGTTGTTGATATAAGTTGTTATTGTTGTGAGTTATTGTTGTTATAAATTGTTACTGCTGTAAGTTGTCGCTTGATACAGGTTGCTGTTATAAGTTGTTGTTTGTTATAAGTTGTGGTTGCTCTTAAGTTGTTTACTAATAGTTGTTGTATGCCTGTTGTATGAAGCGGTGAAATTGTATGATTCTAGTCTAATATATTAATTATCATGATTTTGATTATATTATTCGATATCTCACCCCTTCTGTAATGATGTTACCTATTATGGGTAATTGAGCAGGTACTGAAGAATAGTTGTGGAAGTGAAGTAATTTTATGAAGTCCTTTAGTTGCTGTTAGTTCGAGTTGGTCTTGCTCTGATACGTAGCACTCGGGGGAAATGTTTATGTTGTTGTTCCTAAGTCGTTGTTATTACTAATTGTTGAATAATTATAAATTGAACGTTGTTTTGGTTGAATAAAGTTGTTAGCTGATGTATAAGTTTTGAATGCCGAATGCTATGTATCACTTTTAAATGAAATATAAGTTGTTTGTTGTTTTAAGTTGAAATGTGACATCCCATGTTGTGTTGAAATTTTTTTTAAAAATACTCTGATATTTTTTTATTATAATTACCGGGTAGATTTGGGGTGTTACAGGATGATGAAGTGAAAACGCAAAATTTCTGGTTGTGTGCTTTTGAATAAGACCCTGCTGATGATGTAAGACATTGTTTCAAATTCCCAAACACCGGAGATATAAAGAAGATAATCCCTTGTTAACCCCTTTGAGTCTTGAAGTAGGAGTTTCTTTTCAAAATGAAAAAACCTTCACATTTAACCTTGGGGCAGGGTAGTCTTTAATTAATTTGACCAAGTGTCCAAATTTCAAAAGGAGTGTGTGTCTAAGGAAACCACAATGCTTATTCCTCATCCATGAAGGAAAGAGAATGTTATAACCCTTTCAGATAAGCCAGTGTCACATGATTTGTTCAAAAAGAAAAAAAAAGAAAAAAAAGGAAAAGCCCGCTAAATCGAAAACTTGATAACAAGTGACTTAGGCAAAAATTGAGGCATCCTGCTGGACATCAAAAATTCAAAAAAATCAGTCCAGGCAAAAGTTAGGGAAAATAAAAGAATTAAAATGTGAAAAGCAAAAAAATAAAAGAATGAAAATGTGAAACGCAAAAAAAAAAAAAAAGAAAAATCTTCATCAAAAGAACAAATATGTGTGACTACAAGTCGAAAGACGATAAGGGTGACTGTTTTTTCCAAATAACCTCATTGGTTCTTAAACCATCAGTTTTATCCTTTTGAGAGATGAACATTTGTGTCAAATTAGCTGAATGTAGGACTGAAGAACATCACGGAGAATGGGTGGGTACAAATGATTTTGAGCCTAAAAATCCTTTTTTCTGAAAACCGTGAACCAGGCCAAGTTATAACCCACAAAAGATCTAGTTGAAGTAGGGTTTATTTTGAGAGCATACTCCAAACGAGATAGCGTTCCTAACTCCCATGAGTTGCGCTAAACGATCTTTGTTGGTATTGCATGTGCATTCAAAAATCAATGTCGTATCTAAACTAGTGATTCATTCACAAGTTTTTGCAACATCTTTTCATTAAAAACTTCAAGATTAACATGTCTGTTGCATTAGAATTATCATTCTCAGAATTAACATTTTCTGCTTGCATACATTTATTTGACATCATAGAAGCTTACATTTGAGCATCAGTGATGAGTCTAATATTTTGAGGCCTGAAACTATGATGAGTAATTGGCAAATAATTTCAAGGATGATCATATCCAGGGACATTTTGCCTAAAGGCTTTGTTGAGTATAAGCAAGCTTGTATTGCCCGGTTGATGCTTTCACGTGGAGCAAAGTTTGAAGACTCTATTGATCAAAGAGCGTGCCGAGTTCAGTTAATCTGGGGAAGTTACGTCGAGATTCAATGAATCTCTCAAAGAGTTTGAAGACACTAAGGCAGATAATCTCAAGTCCTTATGGTACAGAGTTTCCTTTCGGAGTAAAATCCTTTGTGGATCATGCAGTCTGGGGTAAAAGTTGTTAATTCAACATTCTCCGAAGCAGAGCTCAATCTTGTGAATTTAATCAAGCTCAGTTTCATTCCCAGTAGGGTTGCCCAGATTATTCAGTATTCTCCTCCGAAGGATTTCATGATTTATCTCCAGCTGTGAGCAATGGTGAAAGATTTTATCTACATAAATGTTTGGAAGACTTGTTTGGTTTGTGATTATCTCAGCAAGATCTTTCTTTCCACTGAGCGGAGTTACTCTTGCGATCCCCTGGATGAATTCCAAATCATTCCTCAAATAGAGAATGTCGCTCCCCGAACAAGAAGTATTGGTATGGTTGTCATTTGTTAAGGTTTTCTATTACCTTGTGTTGGGTATTCATGTAAAATCCCTTGCAACTTGACATACACCATGATGTTAACTTCTTGGTTCCCCGGCAAGTTCCAGATGTTTTCCTTTTAAATCTAAAAGTTGGGATATGATGATCCTCAGTGGATATTTCCTTCCCCTTTACAAAGTTGGTATTAAAGGCCGATATCCCCAAGAGAGTTCTTGTTATGTATTCATCTCTAGTAAATTGCCATTTGTTCCCATAGTGGAAATACTTTGATATTATGTTATTCCCATGCAGGGTACGGAGATCATGTTTGATGATCCTATCCCCAGTTAATTCTCTTTGTCGTTGACTGGTTGATGATTTTCCTGGTAAAGTTCACTTCGTATGCACGATACCTCTTCCCAGCAGGATGATATAGACGAGATTTTCTCCAGAGATTTGGAAGAATTGTGTGCTCGTGTGCGTCAGCAGTACTCGTTTCCCCTCAGAGTTGAATTTATGTTGATATCCTTTCTTAAGGATTTGTGGAAGATTGATTCTTTTGGGTTTTTTTCCCAAACGGTATCTACTTGTTTCCCCTGCAGGAGCTCTCCAAGATTGAATCCCTAGCAGATCCCCAGTGATATTCCCGTCTTATTGAGATTAGCTGAGTATCCGGTTGAGTTGTGATGTTTATTCATCCTCTGTTTATCTTTATGTCTGTGTTGTCAACATATTCATACGCATATTCATGCATTTGCTTTGCACATAACATCATGTATTTTGCACTCTTCTTGTTGTTCCCCGCTCTCTGATGTGGTTTTTCTCCGCAGAGCATTGTGCGCCGTCTCTTCAAATATGGAATGTTGACCCTTAAGCAGAAAGTGTTTATCCTTTCTAATTCCCCACTGAATTTGTTCCTCGTGGATGATTATTGATTCAGTTTCCTCTCCAGTGTGTTGTCTGGATGGAATTAAGCCCCAATTGAGTTATATCCTCCTCGGGATGAGTCTTATTTGACCGTTTCTCTCCAGCTTGTTCTTGGATTGAACTTTGGCCCCCTGCAACATTTGTTTCGATCTCTAGGTTGTGAAACCTAGATTGAGAGTGCATTTATTTTGCACCTTTGAGGATTCTGCGCCCTTCAGCTGAAATCTGCGTATGATTCCCCTATTAGAAGGTTCAATACTATTTCGTGGCATTCCTTTATTTGAGAAGCCTGAGGTGATGCAGTTAATACCTTTTGCCACTCCGATGAATGGTAAGTCTCTTCGGTTAGACGAGACAATTCATTGTTGAGATTCTTCCACTCCGATGAATGGTAAGTCTCTTCGGTTAGATGGGACAGTTCGTTGTTGAGATTTAGTTACTCTGATGAATGGTAAGTCTCTTTGGTTAGATGGGACAGTTCGTTGTTGAGATTTGGTTACTCCGATGAATGGTAAGTCTCTTTGGTTAAACGGGGCAGTTCGTTGTTGAGATTTTGTCACTCCGATGAATGGTAAGTATCTTCGGTTAGACGGGACAGTTCGTTGTTGAGATTTGTCACTCCGATGAATGGTAAGTCTCTTCGGTTAGACAGAACAGTTCGTTGTTGAGATTCTGTTACTCCGATGAATGGTAAGTCTCTTCGGTTAGATGGGACAGTTCCTTGTCTAGATTTGGTTACTCCGATGAATGGTAAGTCTCTTCGGTTAGACGAGATAGTTTGTTGTTGAGGTTTTCTACTCCGATGGATGCTTAGTCTCTTCGGTATGCTAGAGATAGTTCATTGTTGAGGTATTGATTTTCCCCAGTGGAGCCTTGATGTGCTAAGTCTTCCCTGTTGAGTTATATCCTTGTTTTATTGTGGTTTATTTCCATATACAGTTACCCCCAATTTGAATCTTTACCTCAGCTGAGTCCCAGTAGTTGTGCGGTATGTTCCCCGGCTAGTTGTTGGTCTCCTGTGATGTGTTTCCCCGGTGGAGTTTCATTCTCCCGTTCTTCTTTTTTTTTATCTTTTGTGGTGCTATTCTCCCCACAGAGGTCTTGTGTTTGCATACGATTTGCATAATCATATCTTTTTTAGGTCTCTTAGGGCCAAAAATTGGGTTTATTGTTATATTTAAGTCTCTTCTATCCCGTCGAGACAAAGATGCCCATCTTCCTATCTCCGAATAGAAGAAACTTAAATAGGGGCAGCTGTAATACCCAAATTTTACCCCTAAGTTCCCACATGTCTTTTTGCATCTTATACCATAAACAAGATCACAAGCTTTGAGAAGTTACTAACAAGAATTGAAGATGAAGATTTGGATTTTGATTAGTTTGAGTTTAAGATACTTGTCTCTGATTCCAGATATCATCATTTGGTAATACCTTAATACAAGATGCTCTTAAATTGATAACTATATTGTTAGGGTAAATTTTCTTTTGGGTTTCATAATATTAATCCAAATCCCAAATTGTTTGTGAATATATAGTGTTTTTTTTACACAGATGTGAATATTATAATTGTTATGTTTTGCAAATATTTGATGGGAATTAGTCTACTTCGACACAAATTATAAATTTTTATTTAGTTAAGAGACAGGAACAAAAATGCAGGAACAAAAAAAAATTGCAATTTTGATACAATAATAGTAGTATCTGAGATAAAGAAAGCAGTTGTAAAAAATAGTTTTTAATAATGTGATAATGGACGGTTAATGTGGTGATATATGGGGAAAATTATTATTATGTTTTCCTACGAGCATACGAAAAAATTATTCTCATTGTCTTGTGTGTGTATATATATATATATATATATATATATATATGGGGAAAATTATTATTATGTTTTCCTACGAGCATACGAAAAAATTAAATAAATTTATTTAATTTACCAGCATGAAGGGATAAACCATGCGTTTTAACAGAAAAAGTCATTAATTCATCTTCTGTGCTAACTTTTCCTTTTTTTCTTGCAAAACATCTATCTAACAATTAGTAGCAACCACTGAGACACCTCATGTCTTGGTCGTGTTGAGACACCTCAACAAAAATGATCGTGTTAAGAAATTGTGAATACAGTTGTGACAAATTTCACATGTGTCTGGATCTGAAATTCTAGAGGGAAAAAGTGGAGGTTCATGAGGTCAGTTCACAATATCTACAACCAGTAAGTATTTTTGATCAATCAGTTTTAAAAAAATTATTATATAAATATTTTTTCGATATTATAAAAAAAAATTAAATTTAGATTTTGGATAATAATCGGATTATAACGAATAAAAAAAATAAACCGATTAATAACCATTTAATTATATCCGAATTATTTGGATGGATAACCAAACCATTATTAACTAAACCGGTTAATACCAATTCAATTATATTCGGATATTTAAAACGGATTTAAAATTGGTCCTCAGAACCAGATATTTTTGCACACCCCTATACACAAGCATCATACAAAATACTTGGTTATAAAATAAATAAAAGAAAATAAAACATGCAAACAATAAGCAAATATCATGCACCATAATAAAAGTAAAACGGCCACCAAGGCCAACAACATTACATAATAAGGATTACGGCCACAAGGACCGATTTGTTCGAAGGTTACATAAAAAAAGGGGCAGAGCCCCTAAACACCACCATCCAAATTTGTTTGCTTTAGACAAATTATTTGTTCCCTAAACATGTTGTCATCATAAGCCATAAACATATCACGTAAAAATGGATCTTTGTTTTGCTTTATTTGACTGCGATTCAATTTATTATACCATTTTTATTGTTAATTTTATATTTTTTTTGATTTTTTATATTGTTTAAACTCACCAATAAAACATTAACAAATTGTATTATAAAACAATTCACAATATTTTCATATAGTATTAGTTATATTTTTTAATTTGTGTAAAAATTATTGATGTGATAGATAATTTTAGATGTGAAAATAATTAATTATGATTTCAGATTTTTTAAAGAAAAAATAAGGATGTAAATAAATACATTAAAAACCATGAGTAGCTTTTTTGAGAAGCTAGCGTAGTAACATAATACTACTGCTTAAAGGGAGGCGAAAAAAAAACATATTGATGACTATAGTTGAATATTACAACAGCATGAGTCCACAAACAAAAAAAAGTATATGAAGTTGGAGCTGTGAGAAGTTACTAACAAGAATTGAAGATGAAGATTTGGATTTTGATTAGTTTGAGTTTAAGATACTTGTCTCTGATTCCAGATATCATCATTTGGTAATACCTTAATACAAGATGCTCTTAAATTGATAACCATATTGTTAGGGTAAATTTTCTTTTGGGTTTCATAATATTAATCCAAATCCCAAATTGTTTGTGAATATATAGTGTTTTTTTTACACAGATGTGAATATTATAATTGTTATGTTTTGCAAATATTTGATGGGAATTAGTCTACTTCGACACAAATTATAAATTTTTATTTAGTTAAGAGACAGGAACAAAAAAAAATTGCAATTTTGATACAATAATAGTAGTATCTGAGATAAAGAAAGCAGTTGTAAAAAATAGTTTTTAATAATGTGTTAATGGACGGTTAATGTGGTGATATATGGGGAAAATTATTATTATGTTTTCCTACGAGCATACGAAAAAATTATTCTCATTGTGTTGTGTATATATATATATATATATATATATATATATATATATATATATATGGGGAAAATTATTATTATGTTTTCCTACGAGCATACAAAAAAATTAAATAAATTTATTTAATTTACCAGCATGAAGGGATAAACCATGCGTTTTAACTTAAAAACCATGCGTTTTAACAGAAAAAGTCATTAATTCATCTTCTGTGCTAACTTTTCCTTTTTTTCTTGCAAAACATCTATCTAACAATTAGTAGCAACCACTGAGACACCTCATGTCTTGGTCGTGTTGAGACACCTCAACAAAAATGATCGTGTTAAGAAATTGTGAATACAGTTGTGACAAATTTCACATATGTCTGGATCTGAAATTCTAGAGGGAAAAAGTGGAGGTTCATGAGGTCAGTTCACAATATCTACAACCAGTAAGTATTTTTGATCAATCAATTTTAAAAAAATTATTATATAAATATTTTTTCGATATTATAAAAAAAAATTAAATTTAGATTTTGGATAATAATCGGATTATAACGAAAAAAAAAAATAAACCGATTAATAACCATTTAATTATATCCGAATTATTTGGATGGATAACCAAACCATTATTAACTAAACAGGTTAATACCAATTCAATTATATTCGGATATTTAAAACAGATTTAAAATTGGTCCTCAGAACCAGATATTTTTGCACACCCCTATACACAAGCATCATACAAAATACTTGGTTATAAAATAAATAAAAGAAAATAAAACATGCAAACAATAAGCAAATATCATGCACCATAATAAAAGTAAAATGGCCACCAAGGCCAACAACATTACATAATAAGGATTACGGCCACAAGGACCGATTTGTTCGAAGGTTACATAAAAAAAGGGGCAGAGCCCCTAAACACCACCATCCAAATTTGTTTGCTTTAGACAAATTATTTGTTCCCTAAACATGTTGTCATCATAAGCCATAAACATATCACATAAAAATGGATCTTTGTTTTGCTTTATTTGACTGTGATTCAATTTATTATACCATTTTTATTGTTAATTTTATATTTTTTTTGATTTTTTATATTGTTTAAACTCACCAATAAAACATTAACAAATTGTATTATAAAACAATTCACAATATTTTCATATAGTATTAGTTATATTTTTTAATTTGTGTAAAAATTATTGATGTGATAGATAATTTTAGATGTGAAAATAATTAATTATGATTTCAGATTTTTTAAAGAAAAAATAAAGATGTAAATAAATACATTAAAAAACATGAGAAGCTTCTTTGAGAAGCCAGCGTAGTAGCATAATACCACTGCTTAAAGGGAGGCGAAAAAAAAAACATATTGATGACTATAGTTGAATATTACAACACCATGAGTCCACAAACAAAAAAAAAAGTATATGAAGTTGGAGCTGTGAGAAGTTACTAACAAGAATTGAAGATGAAGATTTGGATTTTGATTAGTTTGAGTTTAAGATACTTGTCTCTGATTCCAGATATCATCATTTGGTAATACCTTAATACAAGATGCTCTTAAATTGATAACCATATTGTTAGGGTAAATTTTCTTTTGTGTTTCATAATATTAATCCAAATCCCAAATTGTTTGTGAATATATAGTGTTTTTTTTACACAGATGTGAATATTATAATTGTTATGTTTTGCAAATATTTGATGGGAATTAGTCTACTTCGACACAAATTATAAATTTTTATTTAGTTAAGAGACAAGAACAAAAATGCAGGAACAAAAAAAAATTGCAATTTAGATACAATAATAGTAGTATCTGAGATAAAGAAAGCAGTTGTAAAAAATAGTTTTTAATAATGTGTTAATGGACGGTTAATGTGGTGATATATGGGGAAAATTATTATTATGTTTTCCTACGAGCATACGAAAAAATTATTCTCATTGTCTTGTGTATATATATATATATATATATATATATGGGGAAAATTATTATTATGTTTTCCTACGAGCATACGAAAAAATTAAATAAATTTATTTAATTTACCAGCATGAAGGGATAAACCATGCGTTTTAACTTAAAAACCATGCGTTTTAACAGAAAAAGTCATTAATTCATCTTCTGTGCTAACTTTTCCTTTTTTTCTTGCAAAACATCTATCTAACAATTAGTAGCAACCACTGAGACACCTCATGTCTTGGTCGTGTTGAGACACCTCAACAAAAATGATCGTGTTAAGAAATTGTGAATACAGTTGTGACAAATTTCACATGTGTCTGGATCTGAAATTCTAGAGGGAAAAAGTGGAGGTTCATGAGGTCAGTTCACAATATCTACAACCAGTAAGTATTTTTGATCAATCAGTTTTAAAAAAATTATTATATAAATATTTTTTCGATATTATAAAAAAAAATTAAATTTAAATTTTGGATAATAATCGGATTATAACGAATAAAAAAAAATAAACCTATTAATAATCATTTAATTATATCCGAATTATTTGGATGGATAACCAAACCATTATTAACTAAACCGGTTAATACCAATTCAATTATATTTGGATATTTAAAACGGATTTAAAATTGGTCCTCAGAACCAGATATTTTTGCACACCCCTATACACCAGCATCATACAAAATACTTGGTTATAAAATAAATAAAAGAAAATAAAACATGCAAACAATAAGCAAATATCATGCACCATAATAAAAGTAAAACGGCCACCAAGGCCAACAACATTACATAATAAGGATTACGGCCACAAGGACCGATTTGTTCGAAGGTTACATAAAAAAAGGGGCAAAGCCCCTAAACACCACCATCCAAATTTGTTTGCTTTAGACAAATTATTTGTTCCCTAAACATGTTGTCATCATAAGCCATAAACATATCACGTAAAAATGGATCTGTATTTTGCTTTATTTGACTGTGATTCAATTTATTATACCATTTTTATTGTTAATTTTATATTTTTTTTTTATTTTTTATATTGTTTAAACTCACCAATAAAACATTAACAAATTGTATTATAAAACAATTCACAATATTTTCATATAGTATTAGTTATATTTTTTAATTTGTGTAAAAATTATTGATGTGCTAGATAATTTTAGATGTGAAAATAATTAATTATGATTTCAGATTTTTTAAAGAAAAAATAAAGATGTAAATAAATACATTAAAAAACATGAGAAGCTTCTTTGAGAAGCTAGCGTAGTAGCATAATACTACTGCTTAAAGGGAGGCGAAAAAAAAAACATATTGATGACTATAGTTGAATATTACAACACCATGAGTCCACAAACAAAAAAAAGTATATGAAGTTGGAGCTGTGAGAAGTTACTAACAAGAATTGAAGATGAAGATTTGGATTTTGATTAGTTTGAGTTTAAGATACTTGTCTCTGATTCCAGATATCATCATTTGGTAATACCTTAATACAAGATGCTCTTAAATTGATAACCATATTGTTAGGGTAAATTTTCTTTTGGGTTTCATAATATTA
This sequence comes from Lathyrus tuberosus, assembly GCA_022829125.1. Lineage (NCBI taxonomy): Eukaryota > Viridiplantae > Streptophyta > Magnoliopsida > Fabales > Fabaceae > Lathyrus > Lathyrus tuberosus. The sequence continues at coordinate 601,187 of JALAZF010000323.1, read as the reverse complement.
ATCCAAATCCCAAATTGTTTGTGAATATATAGTGTTTTTTTTTACACAGATGTGAATATTATAATTGTTATGTTTTGCAAATATTTGATGGGAATTAGTCTACTTCGACACAAATTATAAATTTTTATTTAGTTAAGAGACAGGAACAAAAATGCAGGAACAAAAAAAAATTGCAATTTTGATACAATAATAGTAGTATCTGAGATAAAGAAAGCAGTTGTAAAAAATAGTTTTTAATAATGTGTTAATGGACGGTTAATGTGGTGATATATGGGGAAAATTATTATTATGTTTTCCTACGAACATACGAAAAAATTATTCTCATTGTCTTGTGTATATATATATATATATATATATATATATATATATATATATATATATATGGGGAAAATTATTATTATGTTTTCCTACGAGCATACGAAAAAATTAAATAAATTTATTTAATTTACCAGCATGAAGGGATAAACCATGCGTTTTAACTTAAAAACCATGCGTTTTAACAGAAAAAGTCATTAATTCATCTTCTGTGCTAACTTTTCCTTTTTTTCTTGCAAAACATCTATCTAACAATTAGTAGCAACCACTGAGACACCTCATGTCTTGGTCGTGTTGAGACACCTCAACAAAAATGATCGTGTTAAGAAATTGTGAATACAGTTGTGACAAATTTCACATGTGTCTGGATCTGAAATTCTAGAGGGAAAAAGTGGAGGTTCATGAGGTCAGTTCACAATATCTACAACCAGTAAGTATTTTTGATCAATCAGTTTTAAAAAAATTATTATATAATTATTTTTTCGATATTATAAAAAAAAATTAAATTTAGATTTTGGATAATAATCAGATTATAACGAATAAAAAAAAATAAACCGATTAATAACCATTTAATTATATCCGAATTATTTGGATGGATAACCAAACCATTATTAACTAAACCGGTTAATACCAATTCAATTATATTCGGATATTTAAAACAGATTTAAAATTGGTCCTCAGAACCAGATATTTTTGCACACCCCTATACACAAGCATCATACAAAATACTTGGTTATAAAATAAATAAAAGAAAATAAAACATGCAAACAATAAGCAAATATCATGCACCATAATAAAAGTAAAACGGCCACCAAGGCCAACAACATTACATAATAAGGATTACGGCCACAAGGACCGATTTGTTCGAAGGTTACATAAAAAAAGGGGCAGAGCCCCTAAACACCACCATCCAAATTTGTTTGCTTTAGACAAATTATTTGTTCCCTAAACATGTTGTCATCATAAGCCATAAACATATCACGTAAAAATGGATCTTTGTTTTGCTTTATTTGACTGTGATTCAATTTATTATACCATCTTTATTGTTAATTTTATATTTTTTTTGATTTTTTATATTGTTTAAACTCACCAATAAAACATTAACAAATTGTATTATAAAACAATTCACAATATTTTCATATAGTATTTGTTATATTTTTTAATTTGTGTAAAAATTATTGATGTGATAGATAATTTTAGATGTGAAAATAATTAATTATGATTTCAGATTTTTTAAAGAAAAAATAAAGATGTAAATAAATACATTAAAAAACATGAGAAGCTTCTTTGAGAAGCTAGCGTAGTAGCATAATACTACTGCTTAAAGGGAGGCGAAAAAAAAAACATATTGATGACTATAGTTGAATATTACAACACCATGAGTCCACAAACAAAAAAAAAGTATATGAAGTTGGAGCTGTGAGAAGTTACTAACAAGAATTGAAGATGAAGATTTGGATTTTGATTAGTTTGAGTTTAAGATACTTGTCTCTGATTCCAGATATCATCATTTGGTAATACCTTAATACAAGATGCTCTTAAATTGATAACCATATTGTTAGGGTAAATTTTCTTTTGGGTTTCATAATATTAATCCAAATCAGGGCTCCTCCTGAGAAGGCTTTCTTGACAACAAAAGGTCCTTCGTAATTGGGAGTCCATTTTTCTCGTGGATCCGAGTGAACAGGTGAATATCTCTTGAGCACGAGTTCACCTTCACAGAATGTTCGAGGGAGAACTTTCTTGTCAAAAGCTCGCTTGAGGCGTCTCTGATACAATTGACCATGACAAACGGCTGTAAGGCGCTTCTCTTCAATGAGATTCAGCTGGTCGTACCGGGATTGAACCTATTCGGCTTCGTCAAGACCTGCTTCCATGATGACTCTGAGCGAAGGAATTTCGACTTCGATGGGTAGAACAGCCTCCATACCATACACAAGTGAGTACGGAGTTGCCCCAGTAGAAGTGCGAACTGAAGTTTTGTAGCCATGCAGTGCAAAAGGAAGCATTTCATGCCAATCCTTGTAAGTCTTGACCATTTTCTGGACAATCCTCTTAATGTTTTTGTTTGCTGCTTCGACGCCGCCATTCATCTTGGGCCGATATGGTGAAGAGTTGTGGTGCTCAATCTTAAATTCTTGACACAACTCCTTCATCATGTTATTATTCAGGTTGCTTGCATTGTCCGTGATAATGTTGCTAGGAATGCCATTGCGACAGATTATCTCTTTCTTAATGAATCTGGCAACCACTTGTCGTGTAACTTTTGCATAAGAAGCAACTTCAACCCATTTGGTAAAGTAGTCGATAGCAAATAGAATGAATCGATGACCATTGGAAGCCTTTAGCTCGATCATTCCAATCATATCTATACCCCACATAGAGAATGGCCAAGGTGAAGTCAAAACATTCAATGGAGTTGGCGGCACATGGATCTTGTCTCCGTAGATTTGGCACTTGTGACATCTTTTGGCAAAGTTGTAACAATCTACCTCCATTGTTGTCCAGTAATACCCAGCCCGAAGGATCTTCTTAGCCATAACAGGACCTTTGGCATGTACACCCTCGCAGCCCTCATGTATGAACCTTATGATCGTGTGTGCTTCGTGTCTATCCACGCATCTAAGCAACACGGAATCATAATTCCTCTTGTATAGCATACCACCACTTAAGAAGAATTTGGCGTAAAGCCGCCTAAGAGCCTTCTTGTAAGTGATAGTGATACCCTCGGGATATTCCTATTTTTCCAGATATCTTTTGATGTCGTAGAACCAAGGCTTGTCATCAGACTCATCCTCGATTGCTAAACAGTGTGCTGGTTCGTTTAAGTGATCAATGCGGATATGAGGAGCTTCATTCTTCCACTTGACCTTGAACATGGATGCTAGAGTGGCTAGAGCATCAGCTAGTTGATTTTCCTCTCTGGGAATAAGATGAAAAGTGATCTCATCAAAGTAAGGAATCAACTTTGCTATGTGTTGTTGGTACAAGGCCAGCTTGGAATCCCGAGTCACAAAGTTCCCTCTGACTTGACCGATGACCAAGGCAGAATCTCCATAGACCTCAAGAATCTTGATTCTCATGTCAATTGTCGCTTCAATACCGTAGATACATGCTTCGTATTTAGCCATATTATTGGTGCATGCAAAGCATAATCTAGCAGTGAAGGGAAGGTGAAAACCCGTTGAAGAGATGAGGATATCCCCGATTCCACGACCTTTAGAGTTAGAGGCGCCGTCGAACACGAGCGTCCATCGCGCCCTTGGTTCGGGTCCTATATTAGGATCTGGAGTCTCATAATCTCTGATAAATAGAACATCCTCATCGGGAAAGCCAAACTTCATCTGTTGATAACCCTCTACAGGTTGGTGGGCAAGGTAGTCAGACAAGACGCTCCCTTTTATTGCTTTCTGGGTAACATGTTGGATATCATACTCAGTTAACAGCATCTTCCACCGAGCAATCCTTCTAGAGACAGCAGGCTTCACAAATATGTACTTTATCAGATCCATTTTGGATATCAACAAAGTAGTATGGCAAATCATGTATTGTCGTAGGCGTCGAGCAGCCCAGACCATAGCACAACAAGTTTTCTCCAAGAGTGAGTATTTGGTCTCACAATCAGTGAACTTCTTGCTCAGATAGTATATTACATGTTCTTTTCTGCCAGTGTCGTCATGTTGACCCAATACACATCCCATCGATTCATCGAGAATGGTGAGATACATGATTAATGGCCTACCAGGAACCGGCGGTACTAAGATCGGTGGTTCTTGCAAGTATTGTTTGATTTTGTCAAATGCTTCCTGATAATCATTATTCCATTCAACCGATTGATTTTTCTTTAGTAATTTGAACATTGGTTCACAGGTAGCCGTCAAATGAGAAATGAATCTTGAAATGTAATTGAGTCTGCCCAGAAAGCCACGGACTTCTTTTTCTGTTTTGGGTGGCGGCATGTTCTGAATTGCCCGAACTTTATCAGGATCAACTTCAATGCCCTTTTGACTTACAATAAAGCCCAACAGTTTACCAGATTGAACTCTGAAGGTGCACTTCGCAGGATTCAACCTCAGTCTAAACTTTCGGAGTCTGTCAAACAGCTTCTTCAGATGAACCAAGTGATCATCCTCAGTTCTGGACTTGGCAATCATATCGTCCACGTAAACCTCAATCTCTCTATGAATCATTTCGTGAAACAGGGTTGTCATGGCACGCTGGTATGTTGCCCCTGCATTCTTTAGACCGAATGGTATAACTTTGTAGCAATATGTACCCCATGGCGTGATAAAAGTAGTCTTCTCCATATCTGTTGGGGACATCTTGATCTGATTATATCCTGAAAAACCGTCCATGAAGGAAAAGATAGAGAAATGCGCTGTGTTGTCTACCAAGACATCGATATGGGGCAAAGGAAAATCATCCTTCGGGCTTGCCTTATTGAGATCTCGATAATCCACACACATTCTAACTTTGTCGTCTTTCTTGGGAACCGGGACAATGTTGGCAATCCATTCAGGATATCGGAAGTGACTAGAAACCCAGCATCAAGCTGCTTCTTTACCTCTTCTCGAATTTTGAGCGCCATGTCGGGTCTAGTCTTCCTGAGCTTCTACTTGACAGGAGGACATCCGGGCTTGAGTGGCAAGTGATGTTCAACGATGTTGGTATCCAACCCAGGCATATCTTGATAGGACCAGGCGAAGATATCAACATACTCTTTCAATAACTTGACCAACTCGGCGTGTACATGCTCAGCGAGGGATGCGCCAACCTTGACTTCTCTTTTGACCTCATCAGTACCAAGATTGACAACTTTCACTGGCTCTTTGTGTGGCTGAATCTCTCTACACTCGTGCTCAAGGAGCCTTGCCAGTTCAGCCGGTAATTCACAATCTTCCTTACCATCTTCTTCGGCTTGGTTAATTGGAATTCCAGAATTACAATGGATGTTTGCCATGTTGTTATCAATGCTTTTATTAGTTCTGTATGTTTATGAATATGTTTAGAATAAGCTATTTAAAAAGTGAAAAAGAAAAGAAACTTTTGCCATTTGTTTTGTAAAAAAGTAAAATAAAGAAAGAAAATAGAGCATGATTTTGAATGCAAAAACTTTTATTTATTGATCACATAATATTGCAAAAGCGTGAGGCCCTTTACAAGCTATCCACTCTGTAAGTTCTGAATTGGCATCAATTTTGGTAAAATAATGTTTGCATCAAGATGTATTACTTGATGTTTTGACTTGGTGGTCTTTCTAACTTCTGGTGTTAGTTTTTGATCAGTGTTGCAGGTCTGTGTTCTGATGTCAAATATGATGTCTTAACATCTGTTGACAAAACATCAGGTTCAGTCTGTTATGTTTTATTAGGGCTCCGCTTTTCTTTGATGTATCTCGAGAGATTGCAGGCGTGATTCTTGGAGGAGATTTTGGCTGATGAAATCGTGTTATATTTCCTTTGAAATATATTATGTTTCTAGTTTTAGGGCAAAAAGATTTGAAGAGTAATTATGTTTTAAAGTGAGATTCAAATCTGGGTGTAAAAGCTGCCGAAGCCCATGAAGAGAGTTGCTATAAAAAGACGTATCAAACCTACTTTCTGGTTAGAGAAGTTTAATTGAAGAGCTGCATTACTTGTGTTAGGGTTTGAGTCTTTGTGCGTCTTGTGTTATTTGTGAGCCATTCACTCATCTTTTTGATGTTTGAATTGGACTGTTTAATTGAGTTGTAACTTGTCCACTCCAAGCTTTTAAGCACGAGTGTTTGTTCTTGATCAAAGCTTTTAAGCAAGATTAAGGTGTGTCTTTCTTGTGTGTCTTCGTACTTTGTTATTTTCTATTTTTATCACTGTTGTGATTGAGGGGGAGTGAGAGGGTTCTCATACCTAAGAGTGTCTTAGGTATAAGTGTCATTGGGTAGTGATTAAGTGAGTAGATTATCAACTTGTGTGTTGATTGTGGAGTCTATAAATTGTTACTACTAATAGTGAATTTCCTCCCTGGCTTGGTAGCCCCCAGACGTAGGTTGTTAGACCGAACTGGGTGAACAATCCTTTGTGTTATTTACTGCTTTTATCTGTTACTATTATTGCCTTGTTCATACAGCAGATATTAATGTTGTGACATCTCACTTGACATCACATATCTGATACCAGAATTTCAATTGGTATCAGAGCAGGTCATCATGCTCTGCATCTGGGTGAGATCTAGGGTTGTTACTTTCTGGTTCAACGGACAAGGAGAGTGGTGGATTTGTGAATAGACCCCCCTATTCTAGATGGATCAAATTATGACTATTGGAAACCTCGCATGGTTGCCTTTTTTAAGTCTTTAGACAGCAGGGCTTGGAAGGCTGTTTTGACAAGATGGAAACACCCTGTCATTGTGGGAAAACATGGTGTGTCAAAGCTGAAACCTGAGGAGGAGTGGACCAAGGAAGAAGATGAACTTGCTCTTGGGAATTCTAAGGCCTTGAATGCCTTATTTAATGGTATTGACAAGAACATCTTCAGGCTGGTCAATACATGTGAAGTGGCTAAGGAGGCTTGGGATATTCTAAAAAAAACTCATGAAGGAACCTCCAAGGTCAAGATGTCAAGACTTCAGCTGCTAACAACCAAGTTTGAAAGCTTGAAGATGAAAGATGAAGAGACCATTCATGACTTTCACATGAATATACTTGAACTGTCAAATGCTTCTAGTGCCCTAGGAGAAAGGATATCTGATGAGAAGCTTGTGAGAAAAATTCTCAGATCTCTTCCCAAGAGATTTGATATGAAGGTGACTGCTATAGAGGAATCTCAAGACATCAGCCAGATGAGGGTTGATGAATTGATTGGTTCACTTCAGACATTTGAATTAGGATTGAATGACAGATCTGAAAAGAAGGTTAAAAGCATAGCCTTGGTGTCTGGTACAGAAGATGATGAGGAAGAGTGTGGTCCTGAAACTCAGGAGGAGCTATCCAATGCCATTGTTCTGCTGGGAAGACAGTTTAATAAGGTGTGGAAAAGAATGGAAAGGAGGCATAAACCCTATGTCAAGAACATCACATCTGACATCAACAGGTCAGGTGATCAGAAGAAAACCAAAGCAGAGGAGAAGACTAATAATGACAAAGGGATCCAATGCCATGGCTGTGAAGGTTTTGGTCACATCAGAGCTGAATTCCCTACTTACCTTAAACAGAAAAAGGGTTTGTCTGTCACTTGGTCTGATGAGGACACTGAAAGTGAGGATGAATCTGCCAAGCATGTCATAGCTATGACTGGAATATGTAATTCTGATGAAGATTCTAGTGATGGAGAGATTACCTACGAGGAACTAGCTGCATCATATAGAGAGCTATGTATCAGAAGTGAAGAAGTGTGTCAAGAAGGGGAGAAGCAAAAGGAACTCATAATCCAACTCAAGGATGACAAGGCTGAACTGGAAAATGAAGTCAGTTTGCTGAAATGTAATCTTGATCAAATGTCCAAATCTCTCAGAATGTTGAACAATGGAACTAACACCTTGGAAAAAATCCTTCAAGCTGGAAAACTGACTGGAGACATGACTGGGCTGGGATTTAAGGGTGAGAAGAAACCTTCTTTAGATGCTAGTTCTTCTGGTACTAAACAGAACCTGTCTCATCAGATGTTTCAACAACATAAGAAAGTTCATACTTCTGGACTTAAGCGAAACATGTTCCATCAGATGTCGCAACATTATGGGAAGGTGCATGTTTCTGGACCTAATCATTTTGTGCCTCATCATCATGGCAGAAGACAGCCTCAACAGTATGGGAGAAGACATCCTCAAGGGAGAAGACATCCCAACCATTTTAGAGGAGGATTTCAAAGATGGAGATGTCATTACTGTGGTAAGTTTGGTCACATAAAACCTTTTTGCTTCAGATTGCATGGATTTCCTGAACCTGATCCTCAACCAAGAACAAATCAAAGCATTCCTACACATGGAAAACAATGGGTTCCCAAGGTTGCTGTTACAAGCTTATTAGCTCACATGTCAAGTAGAGCCTTAGCTGTGGAAGATTGGTACTTTGACAGTGGGTGTTCTAAACATATGACAGGTGTCAAGAACCTGTTGGTGGATGTCAAATCCTATTCCACAAGTGATGTGACTTTTGGGGATGGAGTCAAAGGTGAGGTCAAAGGGATTGGAAAGCTGAATTGTTCAGTTGGGCCCAGTCTTGATAATGTGTTTCTTTTTAAAGGGTTGACTGCTAATTTAATTAGCATCAGTCAATTGTGTGATGAAGGTTTCGAGGTCAGCTATACAAAATCTGAATGTTTAGTGATAAATGAAAAGAGTGAAGTTGTTATGAGGGGAGTTAGATCTAAAGATAACTGCTACTTGTGGGTTCCTCAAGAGTCCAGTTACTCCACCATATGTTCTATTGCCAAAGATGATGATGTGGATTTGGACCATCAAAGACTTGGGCATCTACATCTGAAAGAGGTGAAACAAAGTCTGATTGAGCATAATGTCAAGCAAGATGTCATGACATTACATTATGACATCCTGAGCATATTGAGCAGAAGTCTTGTGGGAGATAATGTGATAACTTTGAAACTTGTTGCCACTGAACGAAAGTTGGGTGAGACTGTGGATGCTAGTAAGTTCGAATTCTCAAAGAAAAAATTGGGTATCCACATTTGTGAAAACTTATAGCAATTAAGGGCGTGTGGGAAAATCTTTTTAAATTTTAAAAGCCATTTACTGCTTTGTAGAAATATCATTAATTTCCTTTTATGTTTCCAAAAGCAGCCCACCTATTTTAGGCAATCATTTCAACGTAGTGCTCCCACACGCAACACACGTCTCACACCTCATTTGCTCTGCTCGTTCATCTTCTCTCCCAGAGAAAGAAGCTTTTCCAATCGTTTGACAATCAACTGCAAGAAAGTAACAATGTCTCAACAACAACCTTCACCATCCAAGAAATCTGCTACAAAAATTCCTTTGCATGCTAAATCTAGGGTTTCTACTGAAAAGGTCTCGCTTGATGATGCTCTGGATATTGAGCCTCTATCTATGGTTCCTCTCCCTGGTTCTAAAAAGATACGACCAAGCAAGCTGCAGGTGAAGAGGTCTTCACGTCCTAGTACAGGTAAACCTTCTGATCCTTTCGAGTCTAGAAAGTTTGATGATAGTGAAGCTAGGAGGGTTGTCACTAGAATTTTGTTTGGAGAAAAATCTGTTCCTGGGAACTCTACTCAAGGTGATAAAAAACTTAGTGAGGAAGAGGAGTATTCTGTAGATAAGAATCTTGACAGGATAGTTACCAAGATTCTTGAAAAGGGTATTTCTGTGGCTGGTGTCATACCCCAAATTTTGACCACTAAGATTTCCCATCATTGTGAAAATCATCATCATAATATGGAGGAACCATCATACTTCATCAGTCTCCCCAAAGATGGGTGAGCATTCACTACAATCAAAATTAGGGTTTCAAGCCCTCTCTGAGTGCTTAGACAAAGGATCAATCAAGGAATGACATGATCGTCAACTTGTCTAATCTCTCAAACATCCACAATGGATCAAAAGGACTTCCACTTCAAGGATTAAGCACAAGGTTGCTCTCTTCTAGGTGGATTAAGTCTCAAGATCGACAGTGTCACCAAATTAGGGTTTTGGTCGACCAGGGCCTCCAGATGGAAATTTTTCATCTAGGCACATGCCAATGATCCAAAACATAACCTAATATACTTCATGGGACCTCATGGACCCAATCATCAAGTCAATTTTGCCTCAGGGGATGCATTCATCAAATATCAGGAATTAGGGTTCGTGACCTAATTCACCCCTAAGTTGACTTTTGGGACAAAACATGAGCCAAGACCTCAAAGGAGGATTTGAGGGTCTCTAATATACCATATTGATCCATTTGGAACAATGGATTAATCCAAGAAGCCTGAGCAACAAGTCTCAATTTCATCTGCACCACAATTAGGGTTTCGCGGGAAAAGTCAACTGTAACTTTGACTTTTGACCAGGACATGCTCCCAAGCCCTAGGACATGAATCAATATACCCTATGACACCCATGGAACATGTCCATCAAGTTTGATCTAGGTCAAGGACATGATTTCATGAAGAATTGCACAGTTTGGAATTCATCTGATAAAAAGTCAACTGTGCACAAAAGTCAACTTTGACTTTTTGAGATTTTTTACCAAAATGGATTTCTAACCCTAAAATGATGTTAATGTATGATTTGAATCATCATTCATCAAGAAAAATCAAAGAAAGTGGGATAACTTGTAAAAGGGGTAACCATAAAAACTTAGAAAAATTTCAAAATTATGGAAAAAGTGACACTAATGTGCCAACTTTGGAGGACCATAACTCCTAAACCACAAGGCCATTGTTCCCCATTCAAATCTTGATTTGTAGATCCCATTTCCCTCTACAAAAGCTTCATACTGACCTATGTCCAAATTCCTCATGGATTTTGAGTTATGGAGTGATCAAAATCAAGAAAAGTCACTTTGTTCCAACACTTAGTGAAAATTTCACTAAGTCGGATTTTACCCTACTTTTTACCAAATGTAGGGGGATTTTTCACTTGGATTCAAAAGATATCAAAACCAAACATGTTTAAACAGTTGTTGTATCATGTAAGGGCTTTCCAAAATGACCAAGAACATTACCAAATTCAATATGAGTCATGAGATATAACATTGGCAAGTTGCCTTGTTGAAATCTGTCAAGGCAAGGCAGATTTTGCATTTTTGCTCGATTTGCCAAAATCAGCCAAATCCAAATGCTCCTATCCACTTGGACACCTCTGAGGATTGAATCTAAAGGGGACAATCACTGAGCCAAGCCTCAAAAGTCTTTGGAACAAGAAATAGCATGTTGAACCTAGAATTTCCAAAATAGGGACAAGACTCCAATTTTGGATTGGAGCATTCAATGGAAGCATCAAGATGGTATGGACTGAGCCATTCTCAACTGAATTCAGTCAAGACTTATCCAAGACCAAGGGAACCAGTAGCCTGTGCCCTAACCTCTAGTCAATGGCTAGAGGAGACTTGGATTTTCATTTGCCAACATTGGCCAAACCTACTCAGTAGTTACCATTCACTATTCCTTGCAAAACAAACTTGATCTACTATAAATAGAGCTCAATTGTGATCAGTTTGAGTACACCAAAGCCATCAAACAGATGCTTTCCTCAAAATCTCTTCTTTCACTCCAATTTTGCCTTCTAAGGCAAGTCACTATCGGGTTTTGAGTTTGGGAGCTTTTCCAATCAAACCAATCACACACACACACCTCACATACATCATATAGAAGTGATCCAAACACTCACATAACATCTGGAACACAGATTTCACAAAATCACCAGCCAATTGCTCAAGTTCTTAACAGTTTTGCAGTTGGGGTACCATCTCAAGTTCCAGATCATTTCAATCCATTCCAAGCATTCATACACACTCCATGGCACCTAGGGAAGCTATCCAGATCATTGGAACCTAGCTATAACACCTCCAACACAAATCACAATCACCAACTACAAGTGGTAAGCATGAGCTCTTCTAACTCTATGATCCATGCAATTTTTGCTGCACAATAATTTGGCCATATGTTCATAATCATGCATGGAATGTTTCCCCTCAATTAATTGCATTGTTTGAATCGTGTATCAAAAATCCTAGCCTTCATGCAGAAATTAGGGTTCTTGGGGATTTTTCATGATTTCTTGTTTTATGCTTAATTTAAATGAAATTAATTGTCATAGACATGATCGTGAGGTTGAAACGAGTTGATTGGTATGTGGATTGCATGATATAATCAAGTATTCAGTAAGATTGAAGAGAAAATGCAAATCTGGGAAAACCCAGAACACGCGCGTGTTCTTGGTGCCATTTTTTGAAAATTCAAATATTTGAATTTTGTGATTTTATTTAATTGATTCAAAAATTAATTTCTCTCTGAGTTTTAATGATTTTGAGTTGATTCTTTTTTTAATAATTCACAAAAATGTTAAAATATTTTATTTTCCCAAAAAATCCCAAAAATATTATTTACTTTGTATAATTGATATTTTTGCAAAGAATTAATGTTTTAATTGTTTTTGACATTTAAAATGTTTTTCCACCTTGATTTTGCAACTTTTAATGCTTTCTAATTATTTTGTAGGTCAATACTTAATTTTTGAAGCATTAATCCAAGATCACAATTTGTTTTTCCTATGTTAAACAATTTTGATCATTTTAATTGAATTTTTATTCAATTAAAACACATTTTTGAAAACAAATTAGGGTTTTTGGATTAATTCAACCCTCATAAATCATTTTCAAAACACTTTGGGCCTCTAATAGAGTGTAAGACCCAATCCTTTTTTGACCAAATCATTTTTGGGCCTCAGTATATTGTATAAGTCCCGATACCATAAAAAACAAACGGCGTGATCGTCGCCTTTTCAAAACAAACCTGGGCCTACCCTCGAGTAGTAAGACCCATTTCTTTTCTTAAAACTCATTTGGGCCTCTATTAGAGTGTAAGACCCAACCCTCTTGTACAGAAAACTTTTTGGGCCTCATTCGTTGTATAAGTCCCTCTGTACATTTTCAAATAAACGACGCAATCGTCGCCAGTTTAAAAATAACCTTGGGCCTCTCCTTGAGCTATAAGACCCATTCAAAACTTTTGGGCCTCTAATAGAGTGTAAGACCCAATCCCCTTTTAACCAAAACCTTTTGGGCCTCAGATATTGTATAAGCCCCTTCGCGTTAAAAGAAAATCTCGGTGCGATCGCCATTTTTAACGAAAAGTCAACTGGGGCTACCCTCATGTTATAAGCCCCACTCTTTTTCTTTAAACCTTTTGGGCCTCTTGAGAGAGTGTAAGACCCATCCCTTTGTACAGAAAACACTTTTTGGGCCACAGTCACTTGTATAAGTCCCTCTGTACAAAATTCAAACAGTGCGTTCACTGATAAAACCCGGGCCTCTCCTTGGGCTGTAAGCCCCAAATATTTCTTTTTCAAAGCACTTTCTCCTTTGATTTTGAGTATACTCTTGTTTTCAATCTTTCTTTGTTGAACAACTAACCAAATAACATGGAAGCTCTACAACCGAGTAAGTGGTTATTGCTTTCATTTACCGCTTTCATATACATATAACTATATTGTGGGGCTGTTTCACTGTAAGTCTTCTTTCATCAACTCATATCAACTGTGTAATAATAGTATAGATATTTCGAGTTTCCCCGACAACTACGTCTAGAACTAGGTGACGCCGTTTCGTTTATTCATAGAAATAGACAACTAGATCCCCAATAGGATCACCAGATACAGTCTTCTCTTCGGCTGTCCTCATTAGGAATTGTCAAGAAACTCTACTCCCAGAGATGAATGTATTCTCCGTGAATGGCATCTTTGAGTTTCTTCCAAATTCTCGAACTTTCCTGGCTTGATCTATTCCTTGTGAATAGCTTGCCTTGAATTTCTCGGGGTTTGGGGACCCACGGGCTTCTTAAAAGCATCGACCTCCTCTTGGGCATCATACAAGGACCCACAGGCTTCCTAAAAGCAACCCCGCCTCCTCTTGGGCTTAGTACAAGGACCCTTCGGCTTCTTAGAAGTATTCACAGCCTCCTCTTAGACTTCGTATAATGATTCTTCCTACGGGAATGATAACCTCCTCTTGGGCTTTGTACAAGGACCGATCGGCTTCTTAAAAGTTTCCAGCCTCCTCTTGGGCTTCGTACAAATTGTCTCGACGACCTCCTAGAGGTATAGGAACAGAAATTAGTCATCTGCATAAAACAGTCCTTTCAAAGAGTCTACTAATGTTTCTCAAAGCATGGTACAAAAGATGAAACTCTAGACTTGGACAGTCTAATATCCTTGAGTTTTCCAGATATTCTCAAGTGACCTCTTCGTTAAATAGGAAGAAAACCCGTGGACTCGGACAGTCTCAATACCCTTCGAATCTCCCACTTCCTTAAAGAACAGGAATAACCCGGATCCTCGAATCAATATCCTTGAGTACAGTGTTGCTCATATAAGAACTGATTTTCTCTTTCAAAATCAGTATACTGGACCTGTCACTCAACTGAAACAGTTACAATAGCCTCCTCTTAGGCTTTGTATAATGATCCTTCTCCAGTTACAATAGCCTCTCTCTTGGGCTTTATACAATGATTCTCCCCAGCGGAGTCAAACAGCGTTTAGCCTCTCTCTCGGGCTTTGTACGAGACACATAAAGAGACTCCCTCGTTGAGTCAATCACCCTTTCGCCTCCATCTCGGGCCTTATACGAGATACAAAAAGGTTCTTATTGAGCCAAACAAATTTTCGCCTCCATCTCAGGCTTTGTACGAGATACAAAAACTCTCTTGTTGAGTCAAATAGCCTCTATCTCGGGCTTTATACGAGATACCAAAAGACTCCATCGTCGAGTCAAAACCTTTTAGCCTCTCTCTCGGGCTTTGTACGAGGCACATATTAGCCTCCTCTTAGGCTTTGTATAAGAAAACCACTGGTTGGTCCAATCAACCTTTTAGCATCAAAGATGTGCCTCGTTCACAGTACACAAACTTCAACAACTCTTTCCCCTTCATCTAATTGATGTAAGCGAAAAGCCTCTGGATCATCTACATCCATGCCAATATCCCTCTTTTAGTATGAGAAATTCCTAAGGAAAGATGGCATTGCTCTAAACTGAGTTAAATTCTTCTCCTTCAGGTTAAAATCCCCTATAAAGGAAATTATGCCATTGCCAGATTCACAAATCCCGGTTAAAGTAATCCTCCTTTACAGTCAGTCACCCAACAGTTGTAACAAACAGACCCCTTTAGAGATGACAAATTCTCTCTAAGGTCAACACTTTTAGCTTCACATCTTGGGCTTTGAACAAGATACAAACTACCTTTCGCTTCACGCTTGGGCTTTGAACAAGACACCAAAACAACCATTTCCTCCCATAGAATAGGAGGAACTACGATCGCTTTGATTTCCCTGTTTCGGTAAACGGGAATACGTATGCATAAGATTGAAAGAAAAAATCTTAGCGAGCACACTAAACAAAAACCCAAAATCCCATACTCTCATACATTCGTCCTAACATCCTAACCGATAGCCTAAAGCACCCCTTGTCAACAAAATAATCTAGGAGAAACCCCGAATATTTGTAGCATCTGTAAACCAACAGTTTTGACTGTTTAATCTCAGTATGCAAGCAGGGTTAATTGGAGACATCTATTTCCCTTCCTTCATCAGCTTTAATAGGATAAAAAATGAATCGAGCTGTAGTACCAGAGCGATCGTGCTTTGCAACCACATCCAAAAATCACTCACTACAGCTGGGATATCGAGGCCACTCGCTCAAATGTCTGCTTCTCACTCTGAGGGTAAGAGAGATGATAAGTAAACTGCTGAAGACAATCTACATAGGTTGGCTATGTCTGTTCTTGAAGATGCTGAAACTGAAGGTGGAGCTGATGTTGAAACAGATGTTGGAACATCACCTGCTAAGAAAGGTACCTCCAGTCCTAGAGGAAAGAAGCCAGTTGATGTGGTAGATGTGGATGATTTGTAAGATAATGAGATTATAGCTAATGTAGTGCCTGGGATAGCAAAAAGGATGAAGACAAGAAAAGAGAAGGTTGTTGGTATGACAGGGTCTCTTGGTAGTGGTAAGAAAAAGTTTGTGGTTGGTCCTACAAAATCATGGAGCAAGGTGGCTACCAGCTCCAAGAAAAGGAAGGCTAGGCCTGACTCTGACTCTGACTTTGATGTTGAGGATAATGTCCAGGACATCAATCCTGAGAAGGAGGCTGCTAGCAAGAAGATTATTAACAAAGTTCCTGATGTTCCTTTAGACAATATTTCATTCCATTCTGTTGAAAACGTGAGTAAGTGGAAGTATGTTTATCTAAGAAGAATTGCTCTGGAGAAGGAGCTTGGTAAAGATGCCTTGGAGGTCAAGGAAATCATGGAGTTGATTCATGCTGCAGGATTATTAAATACTGTGTCTGATTTTTCAAAGTGTTATGATGTGCTGGTTAAGGAATTCATTGTGAACATTCCTGCTGATATTGTTGATGGTAGAAGTGTGAATTTCATGAAGGTTTATGTTAGGGGAAAATGTATTCATTTCTCTCCTAGTGCCATCAACAAGTACTTGGGAAGGAGTGATAAAGAGGAGTGTGAACTGGAGGTTACTGACAACCATGTGTGCAAGGTGATCACTGCCAGTCAAGTGACTAGTTGGCCTTTGAAAGGTAAATTGCCTGCTAGCCAAATAAGTGTCAAATATGCAATTTTGCATAGGATTGGGGCTGCAAACTGGGTACCTACAAATTACAAAACTACCATAGCTGTAGGGTTAGGAAGGTTCATCTTTGGTGTTGGCAACAAGGTCAAGTTTGATTATGGGAAGTACATCTTTGATCAGTTTGTGAAGCATGCTACAACTAATGCTGTTAAGATGCCTATAGCATTTCCATCCCTTATTTGTGGAATGATATTGAATCAACATCCTGGAATTTTAACCAACTCTGATATTGCTTGCAAGAGGGAGGTTGCATTGTCTTTGCATCCTAAGCTGTTTATAGGGAATCATGTCCCAGATATTGTCTCAACATCAGGTTCTGGTGACAACAAGACATGCACCAAAGGTGAACTGATCAATGAGTTGCAGTCATCTTGTAAAGATCTGGATATTGTTATCAACATCAGCATTTCCAGGAAGATGAAATTTGAAAAACTGATCAAGTATTTAGAACAGGGTGAAGATGGTAAGGATAATAATGTCAAGGAAGTTGATAATGATTCAGGTTCTGAGGAGGGTGGTTCAGCAACTGATGATGAGGGTGATGAAGATGTTTCTGATGCTTCTGATGAAGATTGATTCTGCTGGTTCTGGTGGTTCCTGATGTCTTCTTTTGGGTGGATTTCTTTAAGTTTTTTGGATGCTCGTTTCTGTTTGCACCTATGTGTGCTTATTTTGTGACTTTATATAGTTGTACTGCTATTGATGACAGCTTCAGTTTGATATATTTAGCTGTGTTTTGTGTTTGTCTATTCTTGTTGATGTTTGAGAGAGTTTGTGTGACTGACTAATGTCTAACAATGACTGTGTGTGACTGACCCCTACTTCTATCTCTGACTACTTCTTCTTTAGTGTGTCCAATTATGGCTAAAAGGGGGGGAGAGTAGACTAGTTTTTGGTTTTGTGTACAACTGAATGGTTTTCTTCTGCTTAAGGGGAGTTGCAGTAGTTTTTGAGTGATCAGTATCGACTCAGATTGTCAGGCTTGTATGTTGCTTCTGCTGCAGGGTTTTCTGAGATGAATGGTCTGGTTTGTGTGCTTATTGGTTGTTTTAGCCAAAATTACCCAAAGGGGGAGATTGTAAGTTCTGAATTGGCATCAATATTGGTAAAACAATGTTTGCATCAAGATGTCTTACTTGATGTTTTGACTTGGTGGACTTTCTAACTTCTGGTGTTAGTTTTTGATCAGTGTTGCAGGTCTGTGTTCTGATGTCAAACATGATGTCTTAACATCTGTTGACAGAACATTAGGTTCAGTCTGTTATGTTTTATTAGGGCTGCACTTTTCTTTGATGTATCTTGAGAGGTTGCAGGCGTGATTCTTGGAGGAGATTTTGGCTGATGAAATCGTGTTATATTTCCTTTGAAATATATTGTGTTTCTAGTTTTAGGGCAAAAAGATTTGAAGAGTAATTATGTTTTAAAGTGAGATTCAAATCTGGGTGTAAAAGCTGCCGAAGCCCATGAAGAGAGTTGCTATAAAAGGACGTATCAAACCTACTTTCTGGTTAGAGAAGTTTAATTGAAGAGTTGCATTACTTGTGTTAGAGTTTGAGTCTTTGTGCGTCTTGTGTTATTTGTGAGCCATTCACTCATCTCTTTGATGTTTGAATTGGACTGTTTAATTGAGTTGTAACTTGTCCACTCCAAGCTTTTAAGCACGAGTGTTTGTTCTTGATCAAAGCTTTTAAGCAAGATCAAGGTGTGTCTTTCTTGTGTGTCTTCGTACTTTGTTATTTTCTGTTTTTATCACTGTTGTGATTGAGGGGGAGTGAGAGGGTTCTCATACCTAAGAGTGTCTTAGGTAGAAGTGTCATTGGGTAGTGATTAAGTGAGTAGATTATTAACTTGTGTGTTGATTGTGGAGTCTATAAATTGTTACTACTAATAGTGAATTTCCTCCCTGGCTTGGTAGCCCCCAGACGTAGGTTGTTAGACCGAACTGGGTGAACAATCCTTTGTGTTATTTACTGCTTTTATCTGTTACTATTATTGCCTTGTTTATACAGCAGATATTGATGTTGTGACATCTCACTTGACATCACATATCTGATACCAGAATTTCACACTCGTCTCGGGAGAGGACGAGGGAACGAGAAAGCAAAATACATTACATGTTATATGGGAAAACCATAGGAATCACGATAGATGTCCAATTGTTGAGCTTGAAACCCGACAGACACTTGCGCAAAAAGCTTGAAATCTGATTACTGGGACCAGCATCATCAGCAGCTGCCACGATGTCACCTTACTGGAAACCCGCACTATGGAACTTGACAAAGCTGCATTATTTCTGACCAGAAGAACCAGATTGACAACCAGGATGATAGCCCACTCCAAAACGATTATGCTTCTCAACTATATCAATCACGTGCCCCCAGCCTGGCTAGGCACCTCTATCTATGGTCTCTTTAGAACTCTTAGCAGACACTAAAGTCAAAGGTGGTGATCTACTTTGACTAGTTGAAGCAGAGCTTACATCTTCGAACTCGAGACACTGTAACGGCACCTCAGCTATGCCTTCTTCGGTCTCGACATATCGAAAGGACGATAACTCACTTACAATCAAATCCTCTTCACCACAGACAATGACAAGCTGATCGTCAAACATGAATTTCAACTTCTGATGTAAAGTGGATGTAACTGCCCCTGCCACGTGGATCTAGGGACGACCCAGTAGGCAACTGTACGCTGGATTGATATCCATCACTTGGAAAGTAATGGTAAACAAATGTGGCCCAATGTTGATGGGTAAATCCACTTCTCCAATGACCTGTCTTCGAGAACCGTCAAAGGCTCTGACAACTAAGGCACTCCGTCTCATCTCGATTCCTTCTACTGGTAATTGACTCAATGTGCCCTTAGGCATCACATTGAGAGAAGAACCGATATCCACTAGAACACGAGATATTAGGATGTCCGTGCAGGTTACAGATATGTGCGGCGCTTTATTGTGGGCAGTTCCTTTAGGTGGTAATTCTGATTCATTGAAACCCAAATACCAACTCGCAGTTATGTTGGCCACAACATCATCGAATTCGACGACGGATATATCTTGCATGACATGGGCACTGTTCAACACTTTCAACAAAGTTGATCTGTGCGCAGGCGAGCTCATGAGTAAGGATAAAATTGAGATCCTCGAGGGAGTCTGACACAGCTGATCCACAATCTTAAAGTCACTTTTCTTGATCAACTTAAGGAAATCTTGATCATCAAGGGTCTCCTTGCTCTTTGAAACATCCTCAGACGGGATAGTCGGTACTGGAATAGCAGTATAAGATGCCCCTTGTTGAACAGGAGGGGTCGCAGATGCAGGCGTTTCCTTGGGAGAAACAACAGTTGGAACTTGAATAGGCTTCGTAGTGACCTTCGGAGAAAACACTCGTCCACTACGAGTCATACCTCCACCAGTTGTAACATTCACGATCTCAGATTCGGCGAACCTTATCTTTTGACCTCCAGAAAACATGGTAGACCCATACTTCCACGGTACCTCTTTAGAATTCTGATACGGAAACGGCTTTGGCGGACAAACCACGATGGGTTGCAGCTTCTTCTGTTTAGGGGATTCCACAGGAACCTTCCTATAGACAATGGTAAACGGCTCAATAGCAGCAACTTCCTGAACAGGTTTTGATCTGGCAAATTGCACTTCACCACGGTTCATCAGAATCTGAATACAACCCTTCAGCCTTCGACACTGGTTGGGATTATCGTCACAAATATGACACTTACCATGCAACCCTTTCAACAGCCCATGTTCCTTCAACTTCTTGAAAACCACAGACATCGGATTCTTTATGAAATTCTGGTACAAATGTGTGATGTCTCGTGCAATGTCACAACATCGCAATCTGCTGTATGAACAAGGCAAAAATAGTAACAGTAACGCATAAACCATACACAAGGATTGTTCACCCAGTTCGGTTCAACAACCTACATCTGGGGGCATACCAAGCCAGGAAGGAAGTCCACTATTAGTAGTATCAAATTACAGACTCAACAGACCAGTTGACAATCCACTAACTAATGTAATCACTACCCAATGACCCTTCTATCTAAGTCCTCCCTAGATAAGAGACTCCGTCTCACTTCCAATCATCGCAATGATGTCTAGCAGCCAACTTCACCGTCACTGCATCAATAACTTGATTACCAACGACATGACAAACACGGAAAACTAGAAGTCACACTTCCAGGACACACCTTGGAGTTGCTTCCAAGCTTCCTCCAAGAACAATACAATACTCATTACCTACAGGTTTCTGAGTAATACCATAGTGACCATCTCACAACCCGAGTGGTTCAAATAGACAAAGACCTAATGATCTACATCTTGGACCCGTGCCTTATTCTAGGTTACAAGCATTCTATTTATAATATAATCCCAACTGGATTTGGGCCTTTAAATCATATCATATCTTCTGTAAAAAATCTGCATCAGATCCTCCTTCTAAATAGATCTTCAATCAAGTCTTTAATTAAATCTTCAATAATTAACTCTAAATATTCTCCATATCTTTATGCTTTAAATTCGCAACAAACTATTCTTCTTCATAACTGATTGCACCAAGAAATTCGCATCCAATCTAACTGACAGATCTCCTTAAATCAACATAATCAGCGCAGCCCTAAAAGCATTACAGCCTGATGTTTTAATGTTCTTGTATAGTGATGTTAAGACATCGCATGTGACATCACTCTTCAGCACTTTAACTCTTCAACAATGTTCACAAACCAGAATGTTAGCCAAAACATCACAATACTGTTAGAGGCGCATGTTGCAACATCAACCATGACATCAGCATTGTTTTAACAAAATTTCAGCCAATTACAAGAACTTACAATCTCCCCCTTTGGCTAATTTTGGCTAAAACACATATATGAACAATACAGCTCTAATTACAGCAGCAATTACAACCCTATACTACTGTTCAAAGTCATCTGATCCTCACAATAAACAATAGTAGCTGCTGTGTACTGCATCCATGGAGAATCATCTTCTTGGCTAATTTTGAATGATGTTAGGACACCATGTTGGACATAACATCACCATATAACAGCAACTCCAGGCAGCACATCAGGACCTAAGAACAAAACAGTCCTGAAGTATTGGTGCACATGAGGAAGAAGATATCAGACACTCCCCCTCAATTACAACACATTTCTTTTTCCTTCCAGGTCAGACCCAGAACAAATGCAGAAGACTCCTCCAGAAAAGAAATGTTTGTCTATTCATCAAAGACCAATGGTGGCATAAGATAATTTTGCACACCTTCATTGATCAGACACTGGGTTTAACCCGTGGCATAAGATGAAACTTAAGAAGTGCCATGCTGCCAACCCAGGTAACTCAGAACACAAGTCACAACTGTGTTCATAACACAGGACACAAGTCACAAAGAACTCAACACCAACTCAAGGAAAGGACATCCTTCGGCAACAGCTGGAACTGCAGACTCCAGACATAACATCTGCGCAAACCATTTATCCCATCCCTTTCCTTTCTCCCCCTTTTTAGCCACAAATTGGCAAAGGAAGCCCTCACAGAACCAGGCCCAAGAAGTGCTCACCCAAACACGAATAAACGCCATAAGACTTATGAGACAAGAACACTCACTGGCTGATGGAGAACAAAATAACCCCTATAAATAGCTGATTAACGAGCCTTGAATATGTCAATGTTCTTGGTCAAAGAAATGCTATTTTAGGTATCAAAAACTGTATTCAAATTCAATGCCTACCTTCCAAAACTGCCTTGACTTCCTTAAATATTTCTCAACTGAATCTTACCATAAATTAGGCCAAAAACGCTCCATGCATAGGCAGAGACACGTGTTACGCCTTATCCTTGCACTACCGACCAGAAAAATTCCTTGTTTGTCTCAAGAGAAACATGTCTTGTATCATGTTCTGACATCTTACCAAGACAGTTTGTCTGCTTGCTCATCAACCCAAGACTCCACAAACACATCTTCTTATCTAATGGATATTGAGACAACTTCTCACAATCCCTATTAGATTCCTTCAAAACAGCAGAGAAAAATAAAGTCACCCATATACACCAATTCTGCTTTTCAGACCTCTCCTGCACAGCTATGATATGTTCCATCAAGATGTTTGACATCACTCTGCACAAAACAGTAATAGGCTTATAGACAACAGCCTTAACAGTCAATGCTCTTTATGCTATCACACAGATATTGCCACAATCTGGTATATGTTGAGCAAGATCTCCATGTTGATACATGATCTGCCAATTCCAACAAACAAAAGCCCACTTGTTTTGAAGTTTCTCACACATTACTTGCAACACTAGATAAGGACTGCCACCACCTTTTACTTGTATTAGAAGGAACCTCCTTATCTTCAGTCATTCTGATCAGATTGCACTACTGGCACCAACCTTCAGTCCTTACATTCATAACATCCTAATTGAGTCTTCAACATGAGAGTAGTCATGTATTACCAGAACTACTTACCATCAAGATCAGAATCTGCCCATTCTAATCCACATTATGTCAAAACTGCCACTTCTGACAATAATGCTGCTTCTTCCAACTCTACATACTCCGATGTTGCAATAGTATGTAGGACATCGGCATAAGACACACAACCAGCACCAGCAGCTATACCGAAGGGAATCACATCAGACAACTAGACAGGACCTAGTCTCACCCTTTTAAAAAAACAACCTCTACCAAGGCACCAAACACGAAGCTCTGACATCTAAGGTGACATGGTTAAAAACAGATTCCCAAGAAAACAAGTTTCCAACCTAAAGACCACTTTGACTGGTCAGGCGATACAAACAAGGACTCTTATGCAGTATAAGAACCAAGCCTCCTCGCTCCTAACCGCACATCACAGATAGAACCATGAGTCAATCTAACAAGGATGCAAAAAGGAGTCACATGTAAGAAGTCAGGAACCCAGATCCATAGAGGTTGAAGAACCAAACATTGTCCACAACTGGTACAACTTCAGGAGCAAAGAGAACAAGAAAGACATTAGAGACACGGATGAAGACCATCAAGAAAAAC
Source organism: Lathyrus tuberosus (assembly GCA_022829125.1). NCBI lineage: Eukaryota > Viridiplantae > Streptophyta > Magnoliopsida > Fabales > Fabaceae > Lathyrus > Lathyrus tuberosus. The sequence continues at coordinate 577,535 of JALAZF010000323.1, read as the reverse complement.
CAAGTGCAACTTCAAGCTTCTGATGATGAATGGGATGAAGATTGGAAATCTTTTCTTGATTCGGGGGGTTGGGATGATATTTAGTCTCTTTGTTTGTTGTTTTTACTACTCTTGTAAGCTTTCATAAATGCAACAAACTTTTGTTTTAATTCTGTTCCATTTATACTAAACAAATACAATAAGGAACACAACTACACAAGACACTAAATCCTCATGTACGCAACTTCCCAAAAATAAGTGCCAGCACCAAAATCTGCAGTAATATCAATCAAACGTCCAGCTGCACAAAATTGTAACAATCTCCCCCTATCAAGGATAACATGTGCTTCTTCGCATCTTCATGTCTTCAAGAGCTCACTCTTTGTTCAATTCACAAGTTGAACTTAATCATCACTTGTACCAATACTCACATGATCCCAAGCTGATCAACTTTTCTCTATCTACGACCACCGGAACTCCTATGAATGGAGAACATGAGACTCATCTTGGTTTCCAAAACTCACACCTTGCCACCTCTGAATCTTCAGAACATAAGTAGTCCAAGACTACCCCATAGCAATACTAAAGAAGGTCACTTCCCTTAGTAGAGCCGTCAGTAGAAAGCCAGAGATAACTCCACTTACCCTCGGCCTTCACACCATGCTCCAAACCACTGATCCAAGCTGTAACCATCAATATGTGATGTCTTCATATCTTACAGCCTTAAAACCAGTAACTGTCTGACTAGAGATCAACATTCCACAATCTATCTGCCTCTCATAATCCAAACTCATCCCAGACAATTTGGATAATACTCCATAGTCACCAATCAACCCCACTAGTTGATTCAACTCTAAGGTGCTTAACCCTTGAAAATACTTCCAAACAGCCACATAAAGTAAATTCTCAACACTTCTGCAGTCCTGCACTTCAACCTCAGACACATACATAGTCTCCCGTCAATGTATATGTTCAATAGTTGAATGCACAACATTATCCATAGCAGACAAATACTCAACTATTGTCATATAAGATACGACATTTTATCTGGTTTGACATCCTTTTCCTGCAGACTTGAGGCACTAGTTGATCCCTCTTTTGCTAATCCACACCACTGATCACTTTAGATTAGGTAAGTGGCTTGACCTGAGACTTCACCGTGAGCACAACTAACTTTCTTTGGCTGAGAAAGCAAAGAACTGTAATGATGTTTCAACATCAGTTCTGACATGTCTCCTAATCAGAGAGTAATAACTGCCATCCTTCTATAGACAATCTGCAACTTTGAATCCTTCAAGGCACAAGACAGAATGAGATCAATTGAATCCTGCAACTTTGAATCCTTCTATAGACAATCTGCAACTTCATAGCTTCAGTGATCCTTCTAAACAGCTATAGTCTAATAGGTCTTTGACTTAGCATTTACAAAAAAAAACTGCTAATGTGAAGAACAATGTCGAGACATTAGAATGACATATTAAGCTCATCTTCTTTCAAATAAGCTTAAGAGATGACTGATCAAGATCTTCACTCCCGCATGAAAGATTTGACAGTGATACTCTTATGCTTTGGCTCTACCCTCTTCTTTTACCATAAGGAATCACTTTTCCGGACAGATTGATCTTCAATGTTTGATTTGAACTGAAACATCTATGTCATAAGATCCATTCACCTTTTGATCACTCAATCCTCAAGTATCTTTGAAGTTGTCCTGCAGAGAATATCCTGCTGAGGAGACCAAACCCTAATGGTTTTCCAAGAGAATCATTCAGAGATACAAAAATCAACCCGGGCACCATGCAGCGGAGCTACTCCTCAACAACCTTCAGGCACTACCCAAAAATCCTTGCACACCACGTGCTAACAATATTCTATCATGAATAGTCCATCCTTCACTCAAAGGGATCACACAAGCAACTATATGAACTGACCAAGTCCATAACACAGCAAAGCTATCGTCCTTGCTCATGAACCAGAAAGTATCTTCCCTAGATCTCATCCAGAAACAGACAGGATGCCTGCTCTGATACCAATTGAAATTCTGGTACAGATGTGTGATTTCTCGTGCAATGTCACAACATCTCAATCTGTTGTATGATCAAGGCAAAAATAGTAACAGTAACGCATAAACCATACACAAGGATTGTTCACCCAGTTCGGTTCAACAACCTACATCTGGGGGCATACCAAGCCAGGAAGGAAGTCCACTATTAGCAGTATCAAATTACAGACTCAACAGACCAGTTGACAAACCACTAACTAATCTAATCACTACCCAATGACCCTTCTATCTAAGTCCTCCCTAGATAAGAGACTCCATCTCACTTCCAATCATCGCAATGATGTCTAGCAGCCAACTTCACCGTCACTGCATCAATAACTTGATTACCAACGACATGACAAACACGGAAAACTAGAAGTCACACTTCCATGACACACCTTGGAGTTGCTTCCAAGCTTCCTCCAAGAACAATACAATACTCATTACCTACAGGTTTCTGAGTAATACCATAGTGACCATCTCACAACCCGAGTGGTTCACATAGACAAAGCCCTAATGATCTACATCTTGGACCCGTGCCTTATTCTAGGTTACAAGCATTCTATTTATAATATAATCCCAACTGGATTTGGGCCTTTAAATCATATCATATCTTCTGTAACAAATCTGTAACAGATCCTCCTTCTAAATAGATCTTCAATCAAGTCTTTAATTAAATCTTCAATAATTAACTCTAAATATTCTCCATATCTTTATGCTTTAAATTCGCAACAAACTACTCTTCTTCATAACTGATTGCACCAAGAAATTCGCATCCAATCTAACTGATAGATCTCCTTCAATCAACATAATCAGCGCAGCCCTAAAAACATTACAGCCTGATGTTTTAATGTTCTGGTATAGTGATGTTAAGACATCGCATGTGACATCACTCTTCAGCACTTTAACTCTTCAACAATGTTCACAAACCAGAATGTTAGCCAAAACATCACAATACTGTTAGAGGCGCATGTTGCAACATCAACCATGACATCATCATTGTTTTAACAAAATTTCAGCCAATTACAAGAACTTACACTTTACTTCGTCAACATCCATGATCAATTCAGCCTTCGGACTATCCTCAATCATGTTAACCGCAGGTCCACCGTGATTCGGCAACGGATTACTCTGAATGTTGGGTCCTTCCTCAGCAAAAGTCAGAACCTTCTTGTCAATGAGTTCCTGAACCTTGGTTTTGAAAACAAAGCAATCTTCAGTTGCATGTCCTATGTATCCAGCATGATAGGCACAAGATGCATTTGGATTATGCTTCGGGCCAAATGGAGGAATTACAGGTGCAATCTGTTTTGGGACAATTGCCCCTTGGTGAACCAGATAAGGAAATAATTCAGTGTATGACACCGGAATTCTGTCGAAATTCGGACGCTTACGGTTTCCTTGACTGTTGCTATTGCGACGGTTCTGATTCAGCTGATTTTTGTTCTGTTGATTCGGTTGCTGATTCTGAGCATTCTGAACTGGTTGTTGCGGATGATACTGATATGGAGGTTGTTGATACTATGCAGCAGCAATGTACGGATACGGATAGTACGACAAAGGAGCCATGGGAGCTTGATACTGAGGAGAAACTTGAGCTGTCATAGCGTTGGCTTCACCCTCATTTTTCTTGGAATGACTGTTCTGAGATTTCTGAGTGGCCGGCTGCTGGGAAGCAGCTCCAGGAATCCTTCCAGTCTTCAAACCATTCTCAATCCTTTCACCAATGGTTACAACATCAGCAAAACTCAATGAAGAACTACCCACCATTTTCTCATAGTAAGACCCTTGCAATGTACCCATAAAGATGTCAACCAACTCATTGTCAGAGAGAGCAGGTCGTACACGAGATGCCATCTCACGCCATCTTTGTGCATACTCCTTGAATGTTTCAGCTGAGCGCTGGGATTGATTTTGCAATTACAATCTAGTTGGCGTCAGATCAAGGTTATACTTATATTGCCTCACGAACGCTTCAGACAAATCCCTCCAAGTACGGATTTTGCTGCGCTCCAAGCCCATGTACCAATCCAATGAAGCACCAGACAAACTATCTTGAAAACAATGAACAACCAATTCATCATTATCAATATGGGATGCCATATTCCTGCAATACATTGTGATGTGACTACGCGGGCAGCTCAAGCCTTTATACTTCGGCAAATTAGGTATCTTAAATTTCTGCGGCAACACAACATTTGGAACCAGACACAAGTCTTTGGCTTCCATGCCAAAAGCAGAGAACCGTTCAATAGCCCTGATACGATCCTCCAACAACTTATAGTCAACCGATCTACTCTGATTAGTGGGTCTGACAAGAAACTGGGGATTTGGCAGATGAGAAGGGGCATGAGCATTCACTTGCGGAGTAGCAAACTGAGAAGGATAAACCAAACCCGGATTAACCATCTGACCAGCATTCTGACCCATCGGAACACCATACAGATAGTTTGGAGGAGGTACCCCAGCAGCTGAGGAAGATGCCCCAGGATAGAACATCCCAGAATGAGCATTCGGAACAACAGTTTGAGCAACTTCAGACGGAACGGAACATGAATAGGAGGACCCCTATACACATGCTCTTCATCATCAGGAGTTTCAGTATCAACCAATCAAGAAGTTTGATGAGTTTGAGCCTGAAGATTCTCAGGATCATCATTCACCACTGGAGGCGAGACTGGAGTAGGCATGACCCATGGATATGCAGCAGCATTCCCGTTAGGCATGGATGCAACAAAAGGCTGATATGGCATGAAGGCACTACCATTATTTGCAATCTGAGGAGTGTAATTCGGAGGCATGCCCCAAGGACAACCAGCGGGCATTTGTTTTAAACTAGGCTGAACAGCAGGCTGATTCACAGGCTCAACTGGCACTTCAACTCTAGCAGGAGAAGGAACAACAACAACAGCAGGAGTAGCTGTAACAACAGGAGGAACAGTCACTGGAGTGACAACAGTTGCATCGGTAGTAGTTGCAACAACAGTGGCAGCAGCAGCGGCGTCCCTCTGGGCATGAAGGAGCTCCATAATGACACCCATGTTCGTTTGGAACTGATCCATCCGACCTTGGAATTGTGCCAGAGTTTCCTTGTAAGCAGCGTTCTCAGCTTCGAAGTCAGCCATGATTCTGGATTTGCTTGAGCGAGTAAAATACCAATGCCGAGTCGTCGTCTTGCTACAAGGAAGGTGGACAAGGATGAGCAACGGTTTCGAATGAAGGAACGTGCATATGTGTGCAAATGAATGTATGATATGCATGGAAAATTAAATTTTTAAATTCCAGGAATTCTTAAACTTATCTTTGTTGATAATAATCATAAAGCATACAAGTAAAGGCATAAAAGATAGAGTTATCAAGCATCTTCATTCATTCAATCAATAGAGGAAAGAAGTACAAGTCGAATACAAGTCAAATATCTGCCTTTTGGGCTACAACAAAATCCGCACGAATCCTATCAAATACCACCCTACACACAGACAAGAAATAAAAAACTGCCCAAGGAAGCCGGTGCAGCAATGCATCAGCATATGCATCCCTCAACAACCCTGGTAGGTCCTCCAATGCATGCTCAGCAAATCTGGCTAGACGACCATGCCTCTCACTCCAGTACTTCGCATCCTTCATGAGGTTGCGCAGCAAAGAATGATTAGGTCCCTGAAGCATATCCTGAAGAAAGGCCTCTTTCTGATCCAGGAGGTTCTATAGATGACGGCTTTGATGCTCCCAATGAGTACTCTCTGTGTTGAGCTGGCTAATCTGCTCTTGGCTCTGATGTGCTTGATCTTGCAGCTTCTGAATCTCTCCGAAGACTTTGTCGACCTTAGCTTGACATTGGAAAAAGTCCTTTGCTAACTGATTAGCACGGTCTTGTTCACTTTTCCACTTTGCCTTGAACTCGGATAACTTTCCTCGAAGCTCTTCAAGTTGCTTGTTGTAGCTCAGCTCCTCTTTGTAGGCCTGATAATGAGCATCAGCGAGTTGTATCTTCTTTGAAGCAAGTCCCTCATATGTGCTCTTCAAAACATCACCCACATTCCTACGCTTGTTCTGTTCAACCTCCACCTCTTTGAGCATGCGCTCGCGCTTCTGATGGAGCTTAATCTGTAGGCTATCCTTCTCGGAAGTGACTCTATCAAGGTTGAGACGAAGATCATCATTCTCCTTCTTCAACTTATCAACAATCATCTTGAGTTGATCGACCTCAGATGGAGGAACAATGGCAAGTTTAGGATGCTTGGCATTCATGGAAGGCTCGGGAGAGAATGGCAACAAGATCTCTTTGACGCGCTCTTTGACCCAAAGTGTGTAAGCTTCCTTGGCTACGCAATTCTTCTTACCCAAATCAGCTCTTCCTTCGAGATGAATCTGAGTCCAAGCGGCACTAAACCTCTTCAGCAAACCCATGTCATCAACCCCTTCATGAAAGATGAACTCTTCCACTACCTCAGGATCAGGCTTGTCAACCATAGGGTATCCCAACTGTCGGAAAGCCATTCTCGGATTGTAGTTAATTCCACCCTTTGTACCCAAGAAGGCACATTTGAGAATTTCCCACAATGAAGAACGATCGGAATGTCGTCGAAGACTCGAGAATACCAAGAAATATCATCAGCAGTAAGAGACATTATTCGTTAAGACCACTTGAGATTATCCTTATTCTCAACAAAGGGACCCTTCTGTGGAAGGTGAGACATGAACCATCGGTACAACAAAGGAGCACAACAGATAATGGTTCCTTTCTTCTTTTCATTCCTGGAATGAATAGAATGGTAGGTATCAGCAAGAAGCGTCGGAACAAGGTTCCTGGACAAGAAAATGATGATGGCAGCCTGATCTATGAAATCCTCCATGTTCAGAAACAAGAAAATCCCATATACCAGCAAAGCGAGAACGGAATTGAAAGCCTTCCAGTTTCCATCCTTAGCAAAAGTAGTAGCCTTGTCAACCAAGAACTTCGAAGCAAACCCTCGAATACCTTTCCCTTTGGTCTTGAGATTATCCTCCACATCTTTCTTACTAATGCAAAGCGCATCAGCAATAAGATGAAACTTCGGACAACCATTAGGGTAAACATAAGGAACCTGCTTCTTGATCTCAACCCCCAGAATATAAGCATACTCCTCAAGTGTAGGTGCTAACTGATAATCCTGAAATGTGAAGCACCTATATGGAAGGTCGTAGAACTGAACCAGAGTATGAATAGCAGTGATGTTGACTTCAGTGTTGAGGATGGTCAACAGATTACCATAAGTAGCTATGAAAACCTCTTTGTGATCTCCAACCTACAAAGATGCCAAACCTCTCAAAACACCCAGCTTAGGCTCCACAAACTTGTAACTGAAGATGCCACGACGACCAGTACTCATCTCCATGATAATGTCAACAAAAGATAAGCCCTCAAAAACCTGGAAATGCACATGCAAAAAATTAATTTACATGATGAAATGACATGCAACACAACAACAAGAAGCCAACACTACCCGAATAATCAAATCTGAACAATCCGGATATCTGCATATAATATGTATCAGTGCAACATAATCTGATGTGTCAATGAGGAAACCTGGCGTGTGTGAGAACAAGGGTATGAAGTTGCCTATTTTCCTGCAAAAATCCATCCCCCTCACAGGTGTGATCTAGACACAACAAGGTGGTCCCTAGAAAAGGTCGCCCAAACCATAGGACTCAGGATGAAAACCCCCCGCCGTAGTGAATTCTCACAGGACGGAAGTATTCTCAAACGAATCACGATCTGGGATGTGGGTCTCGTGATATCCCAACGCGCAAAACGCAGGCCTCACGACTATCCACGTTCTAGCCTATGTGTATACTAGGCTCGGTGTTAGGACCTTTCTCTCCAATAATATCTACCCATCCCAACAACAGCAGAAAACAGCAGATATCCAGAATATGCAGTATATGAATATTCAAAGTAGTAAAGAAATGCGATTAATACACATAAAGCTAAAGCATAAAAATAAAGCTAGTAAAGCGCAAAAGATAAACACCCAAGCAAGCAAGAAAAAGTAAACAAAACTAGGCAAGACCCCTCAAGGGATGGACCAACAAGAGGTCAATCTGTCCCCAGCAGAGTCACCAGCTGAAGATGGTTGGTTTCTACCTGAGTGAATCGCACACTCAAAGATAACAACAGAGTTGCCACCGAACTTTATTTAGTCCCAAAGGATAGGGAAATATCGATAAAACCCAAGGGGAAGAGAAACGGGAACGGGGGGTCGGTTATGCGAAAGGAAGATACTAACACCTAACGCATCCGTCGTACTCGACAGGAACCATTTCGCTTGCTTCTAGGCTTGGATGGGTTATCTATCTAAAGGCTTCTAGCAAAAAGAATGAGAGAGAGAGAGAAAGGGGGAAAAAGAACAGAAAGAAAGAAAGTGCTCGCGGAGGAACAAGGTCCTCGTGCCTACGTACCCTCATAGTGCAATGAGGAAGTCAGAGCGTCGTAGTTCATGGAACCAGGGGACAGAAAGGAAGGAAGAAAGGGAGAAGGAAAGAAGGGTGGAAATGTGCTCGCCAAGACATTGCGTCTCGTGCCTACGTATCTGACATTCAGAAGAATGCAGAATCAGAGCTTCCTTAATTTGGGGAACTGAACGGAAAACAAAACAAGGGAGAAACAAGAGGATGAAAGAGGTGGTGTCGAAACCAAGAGAAAGAGTGAAAGAAAAAAACTCTACTGGGAAAGACCCCGCAGTAAGAGCGTTTGCACAAAAGAATAGGAAATGAATGGTGTCAAAACCAAGAATGAAAGAAAACTCCGTTGGGGATAGCAAAGAGAATTAGTGTCGAAACCAAGAGGAGATTCGGTATATTAACTGGCTGGCAGTGGTTAACCGAAGAAAGAGAGTAGAACCCTGGCGGGGAAAAGAAGCTGGTGTCAATAGACGGACTGTGATAAACCAAGATAGATAGTGCTGAACCGAGAGAAGGTGTTTGACTCTGAAGAGGCCTCGGTATATTAACTGGTGAACAATGATTGACCGAGGAAAGAAAGGACTACAACTCTGTGGGGGGTAGAGAAGCATTGGTTTTAGCAGAGAAAACTGCGATTAACCAGAAAAGCGGGCGTAGGACCGAACGAAGGTCGTGACCCAAAGGGGTTCGGTAAACTGACTGAACAAATAGTACTCAACCTAAGAAAGGGTATTTGAACTAAAGAAAGGTTACTAACCCAAGGGTTCAAGTATTCGAACCAAGAGGAGGTTGCCAACTGCGGGGGATTCGGTGTTTACAGACATACTGCGACCAACCGAAGAGAAAAGCGAGTGATTAACCAAGAGAAGGTGATTAACTCTAATGGGTTTAGTATTTTAACAGACAGATTGTGGTTAACTGAAGAAAAGGGTGATTAACCAAAAAGAGGTGATTAACCCAAGAGGTTCTCAGTGATTAACAAACAGACTGTGATTAACTGAAGAGACGGGCGATTAACCAAGAAGAGTTGATTAACCCAAGAAAGGAGAAGAACTAAGAGAAGGTTGCGAACTCCAGGGGAAAAATGGTCGTGACAGGAAAACTGTGTTGGACCAAAGATAGAGAATTGAAACTCTTCAGGGGAATCAAAAGCAATGATTGATTACAAGAAGAATATGGGGTATTGAAACGAAGAAAGCTTGCTAACCCAAGGAACAAAGGATCATAACCAAGAAGAATGGCAATAGATCAAGAGAGAGCTTGAGATAGGAGTGATCAAGGATCGAAAGAGATTACGAAGAGAGAAGAGTGATCAAGGATCGACTCGATTGGGGAAGGAAAGCACATTACCGCCTGGAGATACAGATGACTAAGCCAAGCGATGGGTCATTCGTCCCCCACCTGAAGTAGTCAGAATGAAAGTAGGAATTCTACCTTCTCATCCCTTCCCTAACACACACAGGGCGTAATGCGGAAGTTGAACAGGACGGCCCAACAGCTCCAAGTTGTACAGTGCTCCTGCGTAGAGAAACAGACAGCATAACGGCGTCAATTTGTACAGTGCTCCGATGCAAGGCGCAGCGTGAAACTCCAACTCCACAGGGGGGAAGAGAGAGAAAGCTCCAAAGGAGGCTTAAAGAGAGGAAAAAGGAAGATCGATTAATCGAAACAAAGTTTCGATCAATTAATCAAGGGATAAACATGCTAACAACTTTCTAAAGAGGATGAAAAGTCATTAAAGCAAAAAGGAGTGAATTATTGATTATACAAGATTAAATTTATCCATGAAGAATAAACTTAATGCAAACTGAAATGGAAGGTGCAAAACAGTGCCAAATGATCACCAAAATGCCACACAAACTCATGTATCATGTGAACAAAAATAGTGCAAGAATTGTTATGTTCATACAATGCTAAGAACATGAAACAAATGAATAATCGAAAATGTGCATCGGAAGTTCATGAACATGCTTCAACCAGAAGTGAAATGGCATTATAAACATCCATAAAATCAAGCATGACAATCAATGGAAGTTAAAATGAAGAAAGCATGGCAAACACACTTGAAAATGCAAGAAAATGGCCTTCTGGTTCAGTGTTAATCGATTAACGCTGTTGCACTGCAAAGTGTTAATCGATTAACACGTGAAAAAGTGCAAAAAAAACACTGGTTAATTGATTAACACAATTGCACTGCAATGTGTTAATCGATTAACACTGTACAGAGAGCAGAAAATCAGTTTTGAAAAGTGCTTTTGGCCAACTTTTTGATTGTGCAATCACTCCAATGCTAGGGCAAACAATTATGCATGAAAAATCATGCTTAGAAATAGCAAATGATCAACAATAGAATCAATTAACAATCAAGATGATGGATCAAGCAAAAGTATAATCAATTCACATGCAAGAATATCGAAATTACATCGCAAACAATACGAAAACGATCGAAATGATAAAATGAATGAAATTCACCAACCTACAAGGCTGAGATGTGCCTTGGTAAATGTTGCAATGCGATCTTGGTGCAGAAAATTAGAGAAAACCAGAGGATCCTTGAATTGTAGACGAAACGCGTCGAAACTGATCAAAAACGCGAAAATGCACCGAAATCAAACTTGCACCAAAATAAATGGTGTGAACCCTTGGATTGAAGTAGAATGAGATGTATTTCCAGAAATCCAACCAAAGAATGCCAAATGATGAAGGTTAAGCTCAAGAATTAATCACTTTCAATGTGAAAAGTGATTAATCTTTCAAGAATAAGAGCTTTTGGTGAGGTTTGATGGAGAAGAATTGAGATGAAGATGAAGAATGAGTAGAGAAATCAGAGAAAAAGTGAGAGAATTGAGAGTGAAATGTGAGAAGCTTGGTGAAAAATGGTAGAGAATGGTTGGGAAATTGAAAAGTGAGTGGAGGTGAGTTTATGTAGGCTTTAGGTTTGGAATATGAGATGGTTTGGAATTTGGTTTGGAATTAGCTTTGGGTTTGGAGCAAGGTTAGGAGTTAGTTGGACTTGACTCACCGAGTCAAGGCGGTTAACTTGGTTAGTTAGAACCAACTCGGTAACCATCCCAAGGTGAATTCTAACATCCAAAGATCCACATTACTTGGAGAACAAGGAACATGGTGCACTTGATTTGAAGTGAAGTATCATAGCAAATGCACTTGGAATGAATTGAGTAGCTTGGAAATGTTTAGAGGTGTCTAGAATATTCCATATGCTGCTAGAATCCAAGACCAAAATGTGTGCAAAGGTGCTGTCATGAAAAAGCAGCAGATTGTGCCTATTTTGCCTGTGTTAATCAATTAACACAATTGCACTGCAAATGGTTAATCGATTAACCAGGCCAAAATATGCCCAATTTGCCCTAAAAAAGGTGTTGTGGTTCCGGCTTCGATTTTCCATCCCTTGTATTGATAAATAGGTATAGAAACCTTCATTTTGTGCTTGTTTTGATGAGGTGATGACCTTGTGAGGATATGATTAATCGGGCTTGAAAAACCTGAATATCCTGCAATCAAAACACTAGAGGAAAAGATGCGAATGCGTATGCCAGCGAGGTGAATGCTTATGCTTATGAAAAAGGCAAAAGAAGGAGTCAAATTTCGGGTTACGACAACAGTAGATTACAAAGTGTTGAAAAAGGAAATCTAAACTAATGGATCCTGAGTCCTCTCTGAAGAGAGCTCAGGTGCTGGTTTGGGTGCTTTCCTTTTCTTTGACCGGGGCTCTTGGGCCGCTGTCGGGTTGTCATTCCTTTTCCAAGTGAAAGGAGCGAGCAAATTCCTTTGGTCATCCTGATTTTCTACAGCATGTTGCTCTAAAATCTCAATCAGTGTATCTTTTTCTCTTAATAGCTGTTGTATTTTCTTCCACTCCACATTGAGAAAATGTTACTTGTTCCTCCAAGACCTCTTCTCCTGCTGAACTTTGCTGAGAGTTACCTGAAGTTTTTCCGTATCAGACATGAAATAAAGGGCAGAGTCCCTTAATGGAAGAACTTCCTGACGAGGGTAAGGCATCCTCAGCTTGAGAGCTCTAGCTTGTACCCAGTGGAGATAAGGGTCCATCGAGACACAGTCTAGTTTTCCTAGAGACTCTCGTCCTTTCCTATGAACGTGTTTCCAAGTGTGCACTATTTCCGTCTTTAATACCCTATAATTTTCTCCTTCCTTGAAGAAAAGACCTTCCAGATGAGCATTGCGCGGGACATACCTCATTGGGTATCCAAATTGACGACGAACTAACACTGGATAATAGTTGATTCCCCCCTTAGTTCCTATAAGGGGTACATTTGGGAAATTTCCACAACGGTCAATGATTCTGATCCCGTCGTAGATTCGATTGTACCAATCGATGTCAGAGTTGGTAAGAGACATGATTCTCTACGACCAACGTAAAGTATTCTTTTGATCCCAAAATGCAGCAGACTTGGGCAAATGGGAAGTGAACCATTTGTAAAGCAAGGGTACACAGCACGTGATCATTCCTCCGCTGTATAAATTCCTTAAGTGTACCGAATGATACGCATCTGCGAGTAAGGTCGGTACGGGGTTTCCAATCAGGAAAATCTTAATGGCGTTGACATCTACAAAATTATCGATGTTGGGAAACAAAAATAACCCGTAGGTGAGCAAAACAAAGATGCTCTCGAACGTGGCCACGTTCCCTATACTAGCAAAGTATAGGGCTTTATTTATCAAGAATTGGGCTGGCAAACCCTGGATGCCATCCTTAGTGGTCATGTGAGTCCTGACTTCTGACTCGTCCAAATAAATTGCTCTTGCAATGGTCTGATCCTTTGGAATTTCTTCCAGTCCAGAAAAGGGAGCTTGATCAGTAATATGTAAATCAGTCAGGTGAGAATACTCCTCCAGCTTTGGTGCAAGCTGATAATCCGGGAATGTGAAACAGTGATAAACCGGACCGTAGAACTGGATTAGTGTGGATAGGATTCCTTCTATTACATGGACCCTTAACAAGGACAGCAGTCCTCCATACTTGGCCCTGAACGCCTCGTGGTTGGTGATCATTCTCGGCAAACCTCTCAAATCCTCTAACTTTGGAACCTTGAAGGTATACTTATGAGTTTTCCTTCTATCGAAATCCATTAGCGCAATCTCTTTTCTCTGACATTTGCAATCATTGTCTTAGTTTAATTTGAAAAAGAGAGACTAGAAGAGAAGATTTTCTTTGTTTTAATGTTTTTAAAATGAATGCATGAATGCAGCACACAAAAACATAGAAAAAACATGGGGTCAAAGGATCGGTGTCATGAAGTCAAGGCTCTACCCCCCCCCCCCCAAAGGTTTATACTGGTAATTTTTTGTACCTGTCTGCAAAATCATTGACCCCTCTGGGATAACAACAGCAAGCGGATCGCCAGCGAGCTGATGTATCCTTGAGTGATCTCAGATGAGGGTAGTATCGCGTGACAACTATTTCTGATAGCTTCTGCACTACAAAATGGCTTAAGTCTACTAAAAACCTCAACTTCTCAGATAACCTAGTCGACCACACTACTTTCAACAACCGAAGTCGTATAGGCAATGTATCTGCAAAGGGAGTCTCCACTGAGTTTGATGGTCGATCGGGGGCTCTTAACTGGAATTCACTCCCAGTAAGATTACCCGCATTGCCATCACCTATCTTAGGTGTATACTCAATTTTTCCACATGCGGCATCACACGCATTCCCATTAGCAGAAAAATAAACATAGATATCAATTAGGAAAAGCAGTATATATATTTGTCTTAATCATCCTAGACCGCTAGTCTTATGATCCTATACAGACAATGACTCCCCAGCAGAGTTATCATTTCTGTGACATGAATTTAGGGTTTCATCCCTTGGGAAAGCAAGAAAGAATGCCTCCCACTGTGGTCGCCATTCTGCTGTGGCAATTTTTAAGGTTTCTACCTAAGAGATTGGAAGAGAACAAGATCTCTATGAATGTCCCCAGTGAAGTCGCCATTTTTCTGTTTGTGGAAAAATGGGGACGAATGATGACTAAGGTAAAACAGATCTTACAGTGACTCCCCAGTGAAGTCGCCATTTTTCTGTAGCGTGAATTTTTGCGTGGTTACGAAGCACTATCGCTTTGGGGTACTACAGTTCAATTCATTTTTTATCCTGTTAAGCTGATTAAGGAAGGGAAATAGATGTCTCCAATTAACCCTTCTTGCAAACTAAGTTTAAATAGATGACTGTTGGTTTACAGATGCTATTAAGATTGTGGGTCTCTCTTAGGTTATTTTGTCAAAAATAACAATGTCTAGGCTATTGGTAGGATGTTAGGACTGATGCTTTTCGATTGATGTATGAAGGTACAGGATTTTGGGTTTTAGATTAGTATGCTCGCTAAGATTTTTCAATCTTATGCCTACGTATTCCCGTTCAATGAAACATGGAAATCAGAGCGATCGTAGTTCCTCCTATTCTATGGGAGGAAAAAAGTTGTTTTGGTGTCTTGTTCAAAGCCCAAGACGTGAAACTAAATGTGGTTTGTATCTTGTTCAAAGCCCAAGATGTGAAGCTGAAGGGTCTTGACTTTAGAGAGAATTTATCATCTCTAAAGGGGGTCTGTTTGTCACAACTGTTGGGTGACTGATTATAAAGGAGACTTACTTTAACTGGGATATGTGAATCCAGCAATGCCATAATTTCCTTTGTAGGGATTTTTTAACCCGAAGGAGAAGACTTTAACTCAGTTTAGAGCAATGCCATCTTTCCTTAGGAATTTCTCATGCTAAAAGAAGGACAGTGGCGTGGATGTAAATAATCTAGAGGCTTGCCGCTTACAGCAATTAGATGAAGGAAAAGGAGTTGTTGATGTTTGTATACTGTGAGCAAGGCACAGATTTTGATGTTAAAAGGTCGATTGACTCAACCGGGGTTTTCTTATACAAAGCCTAAGAGGAGGCTATTGACCCAACAAGAGGGTGTTTTTTATCTGTCTCGTACGAAGCCCGAGATAGAGGCTAAAAAGGGTTGAGTCAACAAGAGAGTGCTAACAAGTGACTAACTCAACAAGAGAGTACTTTTATATGTGTCTTGTACGAAGCCCAAGACGGAGGCTAAAGGGGTGTAACTAAATAAGAGAGTCTTTTATACTCAACAAGAGAGTGATTTTGTATCTCGTACGAAGCCCGAGATGGAGGCTGAACAGGTTTGACCCAACAAGAGAGTCTTTTATGATCAACAAGAGAGTGATTTTCTATCTCGTATGAAGCCCGAGATGGAGGCTAAAGAGGTTGACTCTACCAGAGAGTGCTAACAAGTGACTAACTCAACAAGAGAGAGCTTTTAAATGTGTCTTGTATGAAGCCCAAGACGGAGGCTAAAGGGGTGTGACTCAACAAGAGAGTCTTTTATACTCAACAAGAGAGTGATTTTGTATCTCGTACGAAGCCTGAGATGGAGGTTAAACAGGTTTGACCCAACAAGAGAGTCTTTTATACTCAACAAGAGAGTGATTTTCTATCTCGTACGAAGCCCGAGATGGAGGCTAAAGAGGTTGACTCAACAAGAGAGTCTTTTATACTCAACAAGAGAGCGTTTTTATATCTCGTACGAAGCCTGAGATGGAGGTTGTACAGGTTTGACCCAACAAGAGAGTCTTTTATACTCAACAAGAGAGTGATTTTCTATCTCGTACGAAGCCCGAGATGGAGGCTAAAAAGGTTGACTCAACAAGAGAGTCTTTTATACTTAACAAGAGAGTGTTTTTATATCTCGTACGAAGCCCGAGATGGAGGCTGAGAGGGAAGTGACTCAACAAGAGAGTCTTTTATACTCAATAAGAGAGTGTTTTTGTATCTCGTACGAAGCCCGAGATGGAGGCTGTACAGGTTTGACCCAACAAGTGAGTCTTTTATACTCAACAAGAGAGTGTGAAAAGGTTAGCTTCGCTGGGGAGAATCATTGTACAAAGCCCAAGAGGAGGCTAACTTTACTGAGTAACGATCATTATACAAAGCCTAAGAGGAGGCTATTGTGCTGGTGACTGTTTCAGTTTAGTGACAGGTCCAGTATGTTGGATAAAAGAGAAAATCAGTTCTTATGAAGGGAACGATTAAAGGTATTGTTATAATTTGGGATTGATCAGAGGATCAGGGTTATTTCCTATTCTTTAAGGAAATGGGAAATCCAAAGGGTATTGAGACTGTCCCAATCTACTGGTGTTTTGAGAAATTGATTCTCAGGTAGTAAATGATCTTTGTATAATGCCCAAGAGAAGGCTGGTATGTTAAGGGATGAAGGTCAACCCATTAACAGGTTTTACACTTGACTCAGAAAGACAACTCTAGTAAATTGATGACTAGGTTCTGTTCCTATACATGTAGAGGTCTCAGTGTCCTTGTACTAAGCCCAAGAGAAGGCATGAGAGCTTTTAAGAAGCCGAAGGGTCCTTGTACAACGCCCAAGAGGAGGCGGGATGCTTTTAAGAAGCCCGTGGGTCCCCAAACCCCGAGAAGTTCAAGACATGCCATTCACCGAGAATAGATCAAGCCAGGAAAGTTCGAGAATTTAGAAGAAACTCAAGAGATGCCATTAACGGAGAAAAGATCATCTCTAGGGAGTAGAGTCTCTTTGACGATTTCTAAGGGTGACAGTCTGAGAGAGGGTTCACTGAGAATGTTGCCTTTCACGTCTCCATATTGTTTAACCCCAAAAGGAGGGAAACTCTCCATATTTGTTTGTATTTTAAGAGTGACCAACAGGGCTTTACCTAGTGCTAGGCGTAGTTGCCGAGGAAAACTCTAAATAACTAAACTAGTATTACACAGTTGATATTTGACAAGTATATAAAAGTTTGTGAAAGAAGACTTACAGTGAGCAGCCCCACAATACAGTTATATATATGAAAGCGGATAAAGAAAGCGGGTAAACACTTACTCGGTTGTAGAGCTTCCATGCTGTTTTGTTAGTTTGTTAAACAAAGAAATCTTTGATAACAATATTATATTCAAAATCAAAGGAGAAAGTGCTTTGAAAAGGTTGTGGGGGCTTACAGCTCAAAGAGAGGCCCAAGGTTTTATCAGTGATTGCACTGTTGTTTTGAATTTGTATAGGGACTTATACAAGTGACTGAGGCCCAAAAAAGGTTTTTTGTACAAAGGGATGGGTCTTAGACACTCTCAAGAGACCCAAAGAGTTTAAGGAAAAGAGATGAGACTTATAACACGAGGGTAGGCACAGATGATTTTATTTTTGAACAGGCGATCGTTCCGAGGTTTCTTTTAACGCAGAGGGACTTATACAATATCTGAGGCCCAAAATAGTTTTGGTTAAAAGGGGGTTGGGTCTTACACTATAATAGAGGCCCAATGATTTATTTTTGTACAAGTGGTGGGGCTTACAGCTCAAGGAGAGGCCCAAAAGTTATTTGTTTTAAAAACGACGATCGCACCGAGGTTTTTGAAAGCACAGTGGATCTTATACAACGACTGAGGCCCAAATATTTTGGTTTTAAAAATGGGTTGGGTCGTACACTCTATTAGAGGCCCAAAGTGTTTGAAAAAGTTTGATGAGGGTTGAATTAATCAAAACCCTAATTTGTTTTCAAAATGTATTTTAATTTGAATAAAAATTCAATTAAAATGATCAAAATTGTTAAACATGTGTGAAAAATAAATTGTGATCTTGGATTAATGTTTGAAAAATCATGTTTCTATCCACAAAATGATTGGAAATCAATTAAGTTTAGAAAATCAAGAGAGAGAAAATATTTCAAATGTTAAAAACAAATAAAATGTTAATTCTTTGCAAAAATATCAAAAATATGAAATAAGTAATATTTTTGGGATTTATTGGTAAAATAAAATATTTTAACATTTTTTTGAATTATTAAAAAAAGAATCAACTCAAAATCATTAAAACTCAGAGAGAAATTAATTTTTGAATCAATTAAATAAAATCACAAAATTCAAATATTTGAATTTTCAAAAAAGGCGCCAAGAACATGGCAAGAACACGCACTACCCTCTATTTCTGCAGATTTGCGTTTTCTATCCAATCTCACTGAATACTTGATGATATCATGCAATCTACATATCAATCTACTCGTTTTCACCTCACGATCATGTCTATGGTCTTTAATTTCATTTATTTTAAACATGGAATTGTAGCGTGGTTTTTGTGGTTTCGAATCACTATCGCTTTGGTACTACAGTTCGATTCATTTTTTATCCTATTGAAGCTGATGAAGGAAGGGAAATAGATGTCTCCAACTAACCCTGCTTGCAAACTCAGGTTAAACAGTCAAAACTGTTGGTTTACAGATGCGGCTTTAGTTCGTGGGTCTTTCTCTGCTTATTTTGTTCAGAACGAAATATCGGGACTGTTCATGGGGAATTTGTTGGGATACTGTGCTAGATTGGCTGGAGGTAGGGGACTTTGGGGTTTTTTGATTAGTGTGCTCGCTAAGATTCTTTTTCAATCTTATGCCTACGTATTCCCGGGATAGGGAAATCAGAGCGATCGTAGTTCCTCCTATTCTATGGGAGGAAATGGTGTTTTGGTGTCTTGTTCAAAGCCCAAGACGTGAAGCTAAAGGTGGTTTGTATCTTGTTCAAAGCCCAAGACGTGAAGCTGAAGGGTTTATTTGTATCTTGTTCGAAGCCCAAGATGTGAAGCTAAAAGGCTGTTGACTTTAGAGAGAATTTGTCATCTCTAAAGGGGTCTGTTTGTCAGAATTATTGGGTGACTGATTATAAAGGAGAGTTACTTTAACTGGGATATGCGAATCCAGCAATGCCATAATTTCCTTTATAGGGGATTTTCAACCTGAAAGAGAAGACTTTAACTCAGTGTAGAGCAATGCTATCTTTCCTTAGGAATTTCTCATGCTAAAAGAGGGACAGTGGCGTGGATGTAAATAATCCAGAGGCTTGCCGCTTACAGTAATTATATGAAGGAAAAGGAGTTATTGATGTTTCTATCCTGTGAGCAAGGCACAGATTTTGATGCTAAAAGGTTTATTGACTCAACTGGGGTTTTCCTTATACAAAGCCTAAGAGGAGGCTATTGACCCAACAAGATGATGCTTTTGTGTCTCGTACGAAGCCCGAGATAGAGGCTAAAAGGGTTGACTCAACAACAGAGTGTTTTATATGTGTCTTGTACGAAGCCCAAGACGGAGGCTAAAAGGGTTTGACTCAACAAGAGAGTCTTTTATACTCACCAAGAGAGTGATTTGCATCTCGTACGAAGCCCGAGATAGAGGCTAAAAGAGGATTGACTCAACAAGAGAGTCTTTTATACTCAACAAGAGAGTGCTTTTGTATCTCGTACGAAGCCCGAGATAGAGGCTAAAAATGTTTGACTCAACAAGAGAGTCTTTTATACTCAATAAGAGAGTGTTTTTGTATCTCGTATGAAGCCCGAGATGGAGGCTGCAAAGGTTTGCTCTGCTGGGGAGAATCATTGTACAAAGCCCTAGAGGAGGCTAGGGTTACTGTTTCAGTTGAGTGACAGGTCCAGTGTGTTGGTTAAAAGAGAAAATCAGTTCTTATATGGGTACTGTTGTACTCATGGATTTGATCTGAGGACCGGGATTATTTCCTGTTCTTTAAGGAAATGGGGAATTCGAAGGGTATTGAGACTGCCCAAGTCTACGGGTGTTTTTTCCTATTTTTGAAAGGAACTTGAGAATGTCTTTGAGACTCAAGGAGATTAGACTATCCAAGTCTAGAGTTTTATCTTTTGTACTATGCTTAAGAGAGATTAAGAGACAGTACGTTCGTGGTAGAAAGATCTAGACTCTTTGAAAGACCGTTCTATTAAGATGACTAATTTCTGTTCCTATACCTTTAAGAGGTCGTCGGGACAATTTGTACGAAGCCCAACAGGAGGCGAGAAAAACTTTTAAGAAGCCGATGGGACAATTTGTACGAAGCCCAAGAGGAGGCTATCTTCCCGGAGGAAGAATCATTATACGAAGCCTAAGAGGAGGCTGTGAAAACTTCTAAGAAGCCGACGGGTCCTTGTACAACGCCCAAGAGGAGGCGGGGATGCTTTTAGGAAGCCTGTGGGTCCTTGCACTAAGCCCTAGAGGAGGCTGATGAACAGTTCCAGAAGGGGTTTCACTTGGAACATTGGCCTTCTGTATATGAACTGTTCAAGGGGGAGATTTCTTAGATCTAGTTATCTAAAATTGTTGTAAAAGAAAATTCTCATGGTTTAGGTTATGTTTGAAATATCCGGGAGAACGTCGGATGTAAGGAGACGAGGTTATGTCTAGTTCTAGACGTAGTTGCCCGGGGAAACTCTAAATATCTATACTAGTATTACACAGTCGATATGAGTTTATGAAAGAAGACTTACAGTGAAACAGCCCCATAATTTAGTTATATACATATGAAAGCGGGTAAACACTTACTCGATTGTAGAGCTTCCATGCTGTTTGGTTAGTTGTTCAACAAAGAAATTGAAAATAACAGTATGTTACAAAATCAAAGGAGAAAGTGTTTTTGAAAGGAAAATTGGGGCTTACAGCTCAAGGAGAGGCCCAGGGTTTTATCAGTGATCGCACTGTCGTTTTTTACTAGGACTTATACAAGTGACTGAGGCCCAAGAAAGGTTTTCTGTACAAGGGGATGGGTCTTACACTCTCTCAAGAGGCCCAAAAATGATTGAAAGTGAACAAAGATGGGTCTTATAGCTCAAGGAGAAGCCCAGTGGTTAATTTTGAAAAGGGGGACGATCGCGCCGAGGTTTTGAAAACACCGTGGGTCTTATACAATGATTGAGGCCCAAAAGTTTTTGGTTTCAAAATGGGATTGGGTCTTACACTCTATTAGAGGCCCAAAAATGATTTTGAATGGGTCTTATAGCTCGAGGAGAGGCCCAGATAGTTTGTTTTAAACAGGCGATGATCGCGCCGAACTTTCGAAATACAACGAGACTTATACAACATTTGAGGCCCAAAAATTTTTGTATTTACAAAGGGTTGGGTCTTACACGCTATTAGAGGCCCAAAATGATTTTAAAAGGTTTGATGAGGGTTGAATTAATCAAAACCCTAATTTGTTTCCAAAACGTATTTTAATTGAATAAAAAAATCAATTAAAATGATCAAAATTGTTTAAAATGTGGAAAACAAATTGTGATCTTGGATTAATGTTTCAAAAATCATTTTTTGCCTACAAAATGATTAGAAATCATTAAAATTTGCAAAATCAAGAAGGAAAAAATATTTTAAATGTCAAAAACAATTAAAACATTAATTCTTGGCAAAAATATCAATTATATGAAATAAATAATATTTTTGGGATTTTTTGGTAAAATAAAATATTTTAACATTTTTCTGAATTATTAAAAAAAGAATCAACTTAAAATCATTAAAACTCAGAGAGAAATTAATTTTAGAATCAATTAAATAAAATCACAAAATTCAAATATTCAAATATTTGAAAAAGGGCGCCAAGAACATGGCAAGAACACGCGCCCTTCCTCTGTTTCTGCAGATTTGCATTTTCTATCCAATCTCACTGAATACTTGATTATATCATGCAATCTACATATCAATCTACTCGTTTCAACCTCACGATCATGTCTATGGTCCTTAATTTCATTTATTTTAAGCATGGAATAAGAAATCAAAGAGAAACCTCAAGAACCCTAAATTCTGCATGAAGGTTCAGAAATTCCATACACGATTCATACAAAGCAATTGATTGAGGGTAAACACTCTATGCATGATTATGAACATATGGCCAAATTATTGTGCAGCAAAAAATGCATGGATCATAGAGTTAGAAGAGCTCATGCTCACCTCTTGCAGCTGGTGATCGTGTTTTGGGTTAGAGGTGTTACAGCTAGGTTCCAATGATCTGGATAGAAATGATCTGGAACTTGAGATGGTACCCCAAATGTAAATCTGTCAAAGGCTTGAGCATTTGGCTAGTGATTTTGTGATTTTGGTGTTCCAGATGTTTTGTGAGTGTTTGGATCACTTCTATATGATGTTTATGAGGTGTGTGTGTGTGATTGGTTTGGTTGGAATTGCTCTCAAACTCAAAACCCGATAGTGATTTGCTTTGGAAGGAAAATTTGGTAGTGAGAAGGTGATTTTGAGGAAAGCATCTGTTTGATGGCTTTGGTGTACTCAAACTGAGCACAAATGAGCTCTATTTATAGTAGAGCAAGTTTGTTTTGGGATCAATAGTGAATGGCAACTGCAGCAGAGGTTTGGCCAATGTTGATCAATAGGAATCCAAGTCTCCTCTAGCCATTGACTAGAGGTTAGAGCTCAGAGTTGTGATTCCCTAGTTGTTGGATGAATCTTGACTGAATTCAGTTGCAAATGTGTCAGTCCATGCCACCTTGGTGCATCCATTAATTGCTCCAATCCAAAATTGGAGTCTTGTCCCTCTTTTAGGCATTTCTAGGTTTGGCATGCTACTTCTTGTTCCAAAGACTTTGGAGGCTTGGATCAGTGTTTGTTCCCTTTAGATTTGATCCTCAGATGTGTCCAAAGTGATGACAAGGCTTGGAATTATCTAATTTTTCAAAATCGAGCAAAAGTGCAAAATTCTGCCTAGCCTTGGCAGTTTTCAGCAAGGCATATTGCCATTGTCATATCTCATGGCTCAAGTGGAATTTGATGGAGTTCTTGGCTATTTTGGAAAGCCCTCATATGATACAATAATTGTTTGATCATAATTGGTTTTGATACTTTTTGGATCCAAGTGAAAAATGCCCCTAGATTTGGAAAAAAGTGAAGGCAGATTCTGACTTAGTGAAAATTTCACTAAGTGTTGGAAAAAAGTGACATTTTCACTTTTTGTGATTTTGATCATTCCATAACTTAAAATCCATGGGGAATTGGAATGAGGTGTAGTTGAAGCTTTTGTAGAGGGTAATGAGAGCTACTAATCCAGCTTTGGATGGGAAAAAATGGCCCTGTGGTTTAGGAGTTATGATCCTCCAAAGTTGGTACCGTAGCCACTTTGTTCCATAACTTAGAAAAATTTCTAAGTTTTTTATATTTACCCCTTTTACAAGTTATCCCACTTTTCTTGATTTTTCTTGATGAATGATGATTCCAATCATACATTAAAATCATTTTGGGGTCAAAGAACCATAATTGTGATAAATCTCAAAAAGTCAAAGTTTGACTTTTGTGCACAGTTGACTTTTTGTCAGATGAATTCCAAACTGTACGATCCTCTATGAAATCAAGTCCTTGACCTAAATCAAACTTGATGGATTGATTTCGTAGTTGTTATACGGTGTATTGAATCATGTCCTAGGGTTTGGGAGCATGTCCTGGTTAAAAGTCAAAGATACAGTTGCTCAAGCTTCTTGGATCAATCCATAGTTGGAAATGGACCAATGTGATGTATTTGAGACCCTCAAATCCTCTCTTGAGGTCTTGGCTCATGTTTTGTCCCAAAAGTCAACTTTGGGGTGAATTAGGTCAAGAAACCATAATTCTTGATTTTTTTATGAATGCATCCCCTGAGGCTAAATTGACTTGATGATTGGGTTCATGAGATCCCTTGGAGCATCATAGGTTATGCTTTGAAGCATTGGCTCATGCCCAGAGGAAAATTCCCCTCTGGGGCCCTAGTCGACCAAACCCTAATTTGGTGACACTGGCGATTTTAAGGCTTGATCCACCTAGAAGGGAGAAGCCTTGTGCTTAATCCTTGAAGTGGGAGTCCTCTTGATCCTTTGTGGATGTTTGAGAGGCTAGACAAGTTTAAGATCATGTCATTTCTTGATTGATCCTTTGTCTAAGAGCTCTGAGAGGGCTTGAAACCCTAAGCCTGATTGTAGTGGATGTTCACCCATCTTTGGGGAGACTAATAGTTCATCCATATGGTGATGATGATTTGCACAATGATGGGGAATCTTAGTGGTCAAAATTTGGGGTATGACAGATGCCCCTATTTAATCTTCTTGGACCCGAAGGTGTGAATGGCGAAGGTATTCGGGCATTCGAGGTGCAAAAGGATTAAATATCGGAATACCCGAAATTTTGATGGTGGTTATGAATGGCAGTTCGCGCATCCTTCCTCTTTTGCTAAGCAATGATGCTTAGAAAAGGTAAACTTCCCCTCGATCCTGGTTTCCTGCCAAGGAACTGGTCTCAGTTGCTGATGTGAACTTCCCCTCGATCCTGGTTTCCAACCAAGGAACTGGTCTATGTTTCTTTTGTCAATAAACTTTATTGACAAGGGACGCTATGTGTAGCGGTTTTCCTCAAACTTCTCGCCGAATTTTCCTGGGGAGATGCCATTTGATGGAAAAAGTGGTGGGGAAAATGAGTCTCTTGAGAGACTTCTTTCGCTTGGGGTTACCACATCATACTTTTCTCGGGATCTTCTTGGAGAAATGCCATATGATGTGATCCAATTTTGAGGTGCCGATGACCTTTTCGTCAGTGAATTTTTCGGAGAAAAACTGTTGTACTGCCGAATCTCTGATTAAGAGGCTTTCTCTGGGGATTTTCCTTAATTCGGGAAAGCGAATATATCATCTTCAATGGCAAAGAGTGATGTTTTTCGGAAGCTCTCTGGCTCTTCAGAGGTTCAAGTTATCAAAGTGGTCAAAGAACCACCTTCAATCCAGAAATAAACTGGAGGAGAGATCGCTTAGATGATTCATTTCCTGACGAGGAAAGAATTGACGACTCGATTGAGAGGACTCTTATCACTAGGGAACAAGACCGACTAGAGTAATAGTGATGCAATATGAATATGAATGTAAGTCAATAATGCATGATGTATGTATGTATATGCTGACAAAACTGATGCGACATACAGACTAGTAGATGAACACGACTGGATACTCGGCCACAGTGGGGGATGAAAAGTATCACTGGTTCACGATAGCAATTCTGCCTTGCTTAGGAGAGATAGTCCCTGTTGGGAGCTATGTTGGTCGGGCTTAGGAGATAAGAACTCTGTCGGGGGTATCAGATGGGAAAGTTGCATCTGATACAGCTGATCCTTCATTCAGGTGCACTGGCTTAGAAGGAGTACTTTGATTCTGTACTTTGAAGCTCGATTACTTTTGGCGAAGCGATCGATGTTCTTTCGATGTTCAACAGTCAAAAGAAATTTCCATGTTTATTTTAAAAGCAGAAAACATTTAACAAGTAAATTCATTTTTGTTTCGTTTCAAGAATCGTTAATCATATTAAAATGTCGTTCTGTAAAGCTAAAACAAATAAGAATTGCAACCAAAAGCACGAGGGCTCAAATTTTATTGATAGGATGGAAATCACCCAAACGCGTGATTCCATAGGGTATTTACAAAGTTTAGAAAATGGTAATTTAAGGGAAAAGGGCTACATTGAAACATAATGACCGTTATCCTTCTACCAACTTTGAATTCTGGGCATCCTGAGCTTCCGTCGATGATGACTGTGACTGGAGTTTTCTGATGGATGGTGTAACTTCTGCCGAGGGACTTGCCCCTTTGTTGAACGTAGTTACTTGCCATTATCCCTAATTTTTGCCTGGATTGTACTGTGAGATTTCCAATCCACCGGGATGATTTTTTTTTATTATGTCTCTAATTTTTACCTGGACCGCCCTTTCGGGTTTTCAATCCACCGAGACTTTTTTTTATTTAGGCGAAGTATTTCTTGACTACGTCAACATTTGTGGGGTAGGCAAATTCCTCTCCGTCCATGGTTGCAAGTCTCAGGCCACCGCCTGAGAAAGTTTTCTTGACCACATAGGGGCCGTCATAATTCGGAGCCCATTTGCCCCGAGAATCAGTGAGGAATGATTGTATCTTCTTGAGCATGAGGTCTCCTTTCCTAAAGACGCGAGGTCGGACCTTTTTGTCGAACGCCTTCTTCATTCTTTGTTGATACAACTGACCATGGCATAGTGTCGTGATTCGCTTCTCTTCAATCAGATTTAGTTCATTTTGCTGACTTTGGCACCATTCAGCTTCTGTTAGCTTAGCTTCCATCAATACCCAGATTGATGGGATCTCTACTTCGATGGGGAGCACTACTTCCATGCCATATACTAGAGAGAAAGGGGTTGCCCCTGTTGAAGTGCGGACAGATGTGCGATAACCGTGAAGAGTAAAGGGTAGCATCTCGTGCCAATCATTGTAGGTTACAACCATCTTTTGAACAATCTTTTTGATATTCTTGTTATCCGCTTCTACCGCGCCGTTCATCTTGGGTCGGTAGGGAGATGAGTTATGGTGTTCGATCTTGAACTCTGTGCACAACTCTTTCATCATCTTGTTGTTTAAGTTAGATCCATTATTAGTAATGATCTAGCTCGGAACACCATAATGGCAGATGATATTGTTTTTGATAAATCGGACTACCACTTGTCGGGTTACATTGGCGTACGACACTGCTTCGACCCACTTGGTGAAGTAATCAATGGCTACCAAGATGAACCGATGTCCGTTCGGAGCCTTAGGTTCGATCATGCCGATCATGTCGATTCCCTATATGGAAAAAGGCCACGGGGAAGGGAGAACTTTGAGACGCGTTGGCGGTACATGGATTTTGTCGGAGTATATCTGACACTTGTGACACTTCCTCATGTACTTGTAGCAGTCGGATTCCATGGTCAACCAGTAGTACCCTGCTCTTAGAATTTTTCTCGCCATTGTGTGTCTGTTGGCATGAGTGCCAAAGGATCCTTCATGAATTTCTTTCATCAACATGTTTGCTTCTCGTCTGTCTACACATCAGAGCAAGACCATGCCAAAGTTTGTCTTATAGAGGGTATCACCGCTCAGGAAGAAGCTGCCAGCCAGTCTTCTGAGGGTTTTTCTGTCTTTTCTGGATGCCCCAGGTGGGTACTCCTGTTTCTGAAGGAAGTATTTGATATCGTAATACCAAGTTTTGTCGTCTATGACTGTTTCGATCGTGAAGATGTAAGCAGACCTTTCAAGGCGCATTATGTCGATCGTAGGAAAATCGTTCCATTGACCTACGCTAATCATGGAAGAGAGGGTGGCCAAGGCATCAGCCATGTGATTCTCTTCATGAGGGATTTGATGAAACTCGACTCGGTTGAAGAAGGGTAACAACCTTCTTGCGTAATCTTTGTAAGGAATCAATCCTGATTGGTATTGCTCCAATCTTCTTTGATCTGATTGATAACCAGGGCGGAGTCGCCATATACATCCAAGTTCTTAATCCTTAAGTCGATCGCTTCTTCGAGACCCATGATACAAGCTTCGTATTCGGCCTCATTGTTTGTGCACTTGAACGTAAGTCTAGCGGTGAAAGGAATGTGGGTACCCTGAGGTGTTATGATAATTGCCCCAATTCCGTTTCCGTAATGATTGACAGCTCCGTCAAAGATAAGTCCCCATTAGGAATCTGGTTCTGGCCCTTCACTGGGTAGCGGTTCATCGCAAATTTTCATTTTTAGATACATGACATCTTCGTCTGGGAAGTCAAATCCGACTGATTCCTGATCCTCAATCGGTTGATGAGCCAAATGATCGGCTAAAACACTTCCTTTAACGGCTTTCTGAGCAAGGTACTCTATGTCATATTCTGATAACAACATCTGCCAACGGGAAATACTTCCCGTGAGAGCAGGCTTTTCAAAGACATACTTGATTGGATCCATTTCTGAGATTAACCAAGTAGTGTGACGAATCATGTACTGGCGAAGACGTTTGGTTGCCCAAGCCAGATCGCAGCAAGTTTTCTCGAGCATAGTGTACCGAGTCTCGCAGTCGGTGAATTTCTTGCTCAAATAGTAGATGGCAGACTCCTTTCTTTTTGTTTCGTCTTGTTGGCCAAGTACATAACCCATTGAGTCTTCCAAGACTGTTAAATAGATGATCAGCGGTCTTCCTTCCATTGGAGGTGATAGAATCGGCGGGTTCGACAGGTATTCCTTGATACTGTCGAAGGCGGTTTGGCAGTCTTCTGTCCAAACGCAGTCCTGATTCTTTTTGAGTAATTTGAAAATTGGCGCACATGTCACGGTCATGAGGAATATTAATCTGGAAATATAGTTCAAACGTCCCTGGAATCCCTTGACTTGTTTTTCAGTCTTTGGAGAAGGCAATTCTTGAATGGCTTTGACCTTGTTAGGATCAACCTCAATTCCTTTCTGGCTGACGATGAACCCTAAGAGTTTCCCTGAACGGACACCGAACGTGCACTTATTGGGATTCAAGCAGAGTTTGTACTTTCGCAAACGCTCGAATAGTTTTGACAGGTGGGTCACATGCTCCTCCTCTGTTTTAGATTTTGCAATCATATCATCAACATACACTTCGATTTCTTTATGTATCATGTCATGAAACAGAGTAGTGATAGCCCTTTGATAGGTTGTCCCGACGTTCTTCAAACCAAACGACATTACCTTGTAACAAAAAGTACCCCATGGGGTAATGAACGAAGTTTTCTCCATGTCTTTTGGCGCCATTTTGATCTGGTTATAACCCGAGAATCCATCCATGAAGGAGAAAACGTTGAACTTTGCTGTACTGTCTACCAGCATGTCAATGTGTGGTAAGGGAAAGTCGTCCTTTGGACTAGCCTTGTTTAAATCTCTGTAATCCACACACATTCTAACCTTTCCGTCCTTTTTTGTAACTGGTACGATGTTGGCTAACCATTGAGGATATTCTGAAGTAGCAAGGAAACCCGCGTCAATCTGTTTCTGTACCTCCTCTTTGATTTTGACAGCCATGTCTGGATGAGTCCGTCTCAACCTTTGTTTTACCGGCGGACATTCTGATCTTAACGGTACATGATGTTCCACGATGCTGGTATCTAACCCTGGCATGTCCTGATAGGACCAAGCAAACACATCGGGAAATTCTCTGAGAAGCTTTGTCAAACTCTCTTTGACAGTTGGACTGAGCAGTGCCCCAATCTTGACTTCTTTTCTCTCTTTTTCCGATCCTAAGTTGACTGTTTCCAGCAACTCTTTGTGAAGCTCGATGGACCTTTCCTCTTGTATGAGTAGTCGGGAGATCTCCTCTGGAATTTCGTCGTCATTTTCTTCTTCAGCCTCAAATACCGGGAACTCAAAGTTGGGAGAAGGCATTGGATCGTATGTTTCAACGGGGTTTAAAATAAGCAATTTGCATGACGTGATGATTTGTGTTTAGAAGAGGTAGAGAAAATGCAAGTGTGTGCAGTGTATTTCTTTTAATGCTTGTTTTTATTATTGAGTTGTTTTTTAGGATTACAATTTTCTGAAAAACGAAAAGAGAAAACAGATATTAATGCGGAAATTACAGAACGACGTTATTTTATTAATGAACAAGTCGATTCTTGAAACTACAGCCCTATAAAACAAAACTCTGTCGCTTTAGGCAAAACGAAGAGGGATATTTACAGAAAGTGAGCCCTATCAAAACATCCGTTTCACCTGGGCAAGGTGAAAGGTTAAAGTAAAGATGGAAATTACTTAGACTTATGAACAATCTTCGGAACATCGATAGCAACCCATTGGCGGCGAACTCCTCGGTGAATCACAAAGTTCGGCACCTTCCTTCTTTTGTCTTCAGAAATAACGCTGATTTCTGGTGGAGCAGGATCATTGGAATCTGTCTCCCAGGCAGAGTTGTCATAGGAGGTTTCCTCAGTTGTATTTTGCATAGTATTTGTACTCTCAGATGTATCTCCCCATCCAGTTGGCTGGATGTCTTTGAGCCTGAAACGAGAGCTTTCAGGAGCGGTGTACTTGACCTTAATGTCGTATTTTCCACTCGGTTGTCCCAAGGTGTCCCACACTTCTTTGGAACTGGAGGAGCCATCCCTCTCGATGACGTTGACCTCGGGAAAAGCAAAGTTAATGAATTCTAGTCCTGCAAACTTTGCAAATTCATCGTCGTACTGGGTATTTTCAGGATAACCTGAGTGTTGATCCCATGACATGGTGAGGACGCAGGTATTCCATTCAATGACGCTCAACTGATTTTCATTGTTCGGCTGACTTTCTTGCCCCAAGTCCTCTGGGTACGACTGCCAGATAGGCAGGCCATCCATTGGGCCATAATAGTCGTGGTCAAAGTTGTCTTTCATCAGAGTGTCCTCCTCTAATGAGTTTGGGGGAGCGTGACATCCTTCCGGATCATAATATTTGTACATCATTTCGACATCTGACCTTGGTATAAATCTCGGGCTTTGTGCAGGAAAGCAAAAGGGAGTCTGTGTTTCACCCTGAGACATATAACCGTCCTCATTGAGATAAGACTTCTATTCTTCCTCCGTATCGGAGGAATCATCTTTATTGATGGTATGCACTTCTTGAGTCACTGGTTGAAGGAAGCCTCCACTGTGGAAGAAGTTCTAAATGGGATGAAAACTTTTATCGTTCGCAGCCGTCTGAGCACAGGTTGAAGAAAAAACAAGACCTTTCTTTGTTTTATTATTAGTAGGAATGATAAGCTGCCCCCATCCTGTTGTATCGATATTCTCGACCGCTTTGATAGCATCTTTGTATGAGGAAATCGAGGTTCCTTTCTCTGATTGATTCTCATTGCTCACCGTAAGCGCTTGGAACTGAGTCCCAACAACCTCCTCGGGTTCTACACAAGTAGATGATGATAAGTTGCTTACGAGCAAGGCCTATTCTCCACAGACCGTGACAAGTTGGCCATTCTGGACAAACTTTAGCTTTTGGTGGAGGGTCGAAGTGACCGCCCCAGCCTGATGTATCCAAGGTCTTCCTAATAAATAACTGTATATTGCCCGAATTTCCATGACTTGGAAAGTGACTTGGAAAGTGTGAGGACCAATAGTTATGGGAAGGTTGACTTCGCCGATAACCGTTTTTCAGGGTCCGTCAAATGCTTTGAAGAAGACCTCGCTGGTTCTCATCGGAGGTCCTTTGAATGATAATTGCATCAAAGTGGACTTCGGCATAACATTCAGGGCTGACCCTGTGTCTACCAGTACGTTGGCTAAAGCATCGTCCTGGCAGTTGACTGTAATTTTGAGCGCCATGTTATGACGGCGACCTTCTATAGGTAATTCCTCATCACTAAATCCCAAGTTAGTGCAGGAAGTGATGTTAGAGACAATGCTATCGAACTGTCTAATTGTTACATCCTGTTCCACAAAGGCTTGCTCCAAGACTTTCTGTAGAGCCTCCCTGTGGGCTTCAGAACTGAGTAAAAGTGATAGCACCGAGATCTTTGAAGGAGTTTGTAACAGCTGATCAACAATGTTGTATTCACTCCTTTGGATGAGCTTCAGCATCTCATCATTGTTTTTTGAAAGGTCGGGATTACTAGATTGACCGGCTGGTGGATTGGGAACTTCTGTCTGAGGTTCCTTTTCTTTGATAGGTTCTCTAACCCCTCGGTTGAAGATTCGACCGCTCCTTGTTACTCGACTGATATCTGCAATATTCACGATGGAGGGTAATGGAATTTCCTTTCCATTCTCAATTGTTGTTGCACCGTATTTGTAAGGGATAGCCTTAGTTGATTCATAAGGTAGCGGTCCCGGTAGATGGATGACTATGGGAGCCTTCCGATTTTTCTGACCATCGTATGTAATTTCGATCCGTTCCCGGTTGGGAACTCTAGATTCGTCAAGTAGAGGGATGATGGTACAAACATCCCTAGCCCTCTGATGATCAGAGATTACGACAACGTCCTTGATTTGATCAGCGAAGTAGTTGACTGATCCAGAACTTGACCATGGTTGAATCTCTTTGCGGTCCAACTGACTTTGAAAGGCTGCTCGCACGAGGTAGTATCCTTGATTATCCACTGAGCAAACTCCGCACCGCTCATAGTTGTGTAGTGGCACCTGGCCACGTCCGCTTTGAATACAGTGTAACCTTACTAGATCTGTTTCCATCAACCAAACATCTTGAATTTGATATCTAGTAGGATTCCCGTTAGTGATACTAATTTGCTGGGATTCTTCATCCATATAGATTGGAAGCCACCAGTGGTTCAACAAGTGCTGAAGTGTTTCCTAGACAAGGGAACAACCCTGATCGTCTTCGCAACCCGCTTTACAGCCCCGATAATCATGTGATACTAGGAACCCGAGCTGGACCTGTTTAGCATGTAACTCCACCAGGCTGGTATTCATCAAGCGAATATCGAAGATTTGAATCATGTTGATTTGATAATGATTCCTATCATGGTAGTCCTAGATCCATCCAAGATCCATCTGACGCTGGAGGGCCTCTTGTACAAAAGAGCATCCCTGTTTGTTTACCGAGCAAGTCAGACAAGAATTGTAATCGTGTCGTGGCAGATTATGATACTGGCTTTTCCTTGAGTGCATTGCCACCAGGTTGACATTCATCGCACGGATGTCGTGGTTTTGTACGATGTTGGAATTCGTATAAACCATGTTAACTCCACGAACTCGGTGCTCTTGGATCCATCCGAGATCCATATGTTCCTGTAGAGCTGATTGCACCACAGAACATCCTTGATTGCTTTTAGAGTAGATATCACACTGGTGATAATTATGAGGCGGCACATGGCCATATCCACTTTGTCTACAATGCATCTTGACCAAGTTGGCCCTCAGTAAGAGTACATCGTGAATTTGATAGGTGTTGTTAGACTCTCCCTCTATCAAATTGACTG
This sequence comes from Lathyrus tuberosus, assembly GCA_022829125.1. Taxonomy (NCBI): domain Eukaryota; kingdom Viridiplantae; phylum Streptophyta; class Magnoliopsida; order Fabales; family Fabaceae; genus Lathyrus; species Lathyrus tuberosus. Next base: position 544,539 of record JALAZF010000323.1, on the reverse strand, counting down.
TAGCCTTCTCGTGTTGAGGCAGCGGGTTTGTGAGAACATTCGGATTCGTATCTTTGAAAGATAAGACCCCACTCCTAACAAGCTTTTGCACGTCGGATTTGAAACTGAGACAGTTTTCTATGTTATGCCCTGGTCCTCCTTGATGGTAAGGGCAAGCCTGATCCACCTTAAACCAAAAAGGTGGATTTTCCGGTACTGTAGGAGGAGACTTAGTCTAGACATGCCCCTTGGCCAGTAGTAACGAAAATAGTTCTGCGTACGATACGGGTATAGGATCAAATCCTGGTGGCCGCATTGTACAGTTGTTGTTGTATTGAGGACGAGCCTGCTGAAGAGGCTGTTGTATCCTTTGCTGAAATTGCTGCGACTGTGGTTGGCTTTGAGCAACCTGAGGTTGATACGTAGCAACAGGCGCGGGGTTGATAGCAGGAGTTACAGCTGCTACTGGTTGGTACCGTCGCCTTTGCTTTCCGAGAGAGATATTCCCAATATCTTGCTCCTTTTTCTTAGGGAGAGCACTACCGTATTTTTTAGTACCGCTTGTCGACCCAGTGTCTTTGACTAGACGTCCTTCTCGAACGGCTTCCTCGAGACGCACTCCCATACCGACCATTTCGGTGAAGTCGTTGGGCGCACTGGCAACCATTCTGTCGTAGTAAAATGAGCTCAAGGTTTTTAAGAAAATCTTTGTCATCTCTTTTTCCTCAAGAGGTGGACAAATTTGAGCGGCAATTTCACGCCATCTCTGAGCGTATTCCTTAAAGGTTTCCTTGTCCTTTTATGACATTGATCTTAGTTGATCTCTGTCTGGTGCCATGTCCAAATTGTATTTATATTGTTGGACGAAGGCAGTGCCAAGATATCTGAAAGTGCTAATCGTAGTGCGGTTTAAACCTATGTACCATTTTAATGCGGCACCAGTTAAACTATCCTTAAAGTAGTGAATTAGTAGCTCCTGGTTCTCTGTTTAAGCTGACATTCGCCGAGCGTACATCACCAAATGGCTTTGAGGGCAAGAGTTACCCTTGTACTTTTCAAAATCAGGTATTTGGAATTTGTGTGGGACTTTCACATTGGGGACCAAACAAAGGTCTGCGGCGTCCTTTCCAAATAAATCCTGACCGCGAATAGCCTGCAGTTCCTTCTGCATTTCCAGGAACTGCTCCTAGAATTCATCCATTCTATCGAACATACTTTCCTTTCTACCAGAAGGTATCTGTGGAATATGTCCTTCCGGGATATTGTGCACCACAGGGGGTGGTACCGTTACTACGGCAGTGAATCTTGGCATTTACCGAAGTTTGTAACCTTCAGGAGTCCTCATTATGCCTCTGGCATCCTCGCTTTTCCGAAGTTTGTAACCTTCAGGCCCAACGGCTTCTGCTATGATTCCCTGATCTTCAAAGATCGGCGGAACATATCCTTCCGGGATATAGTTAACAGGCATGCCCCAGGGACGATCTTTCGGCATTTGATACCTAGGATCACAATTCTCCACTATAGGCGTTGTGGTGATCTCTGAGATAACAGTTCTTTGTAGCTGAGCTTCTGCCATGGCTTGCATGTCGTTACGAAGCTTTCTCATATCCTCTCTCAGAGCGTCGATCTCTTCTTTCAACTCTCTGTTCTCTTCCTCGAGATCATCCATCTTTTTCCGACGATTGGCCTGAGTATTGTACGAATGAGACAGTTTGACTCTAGAACCGAGACACAAACGTGAGATTCGTAGGTAAGAAGAATACGTGACGTGAGAATGATGAATGCAATGATTATATTAATTGTTTTTTGTGGTTTAATCAAAATAAACTTCGACAATTAGATTGCAAATATCAAACAGTGGGGACACCCCCGTTTTATTGAATTCAAAGGATTGCGGAAATGGAAATACAGTAAATTACAAGGTGCGGAAACAGAAACCTAAGCAAATGGGTCTCGAGTCCTCTCTGAGGAGAACTCGGGTGCTGATTCTGGTACTTTCCTTTTCTTGGATCGAGGCTCTTGGGTCGTTGTCGGGTTGTCATTCCTTTGCCAAGTGAAATGAGCGAGCAAATTCCTTTGGTCATCCTGATTTTCTACAGCATGTTACTCCAAAATCTCAATTAGAGCATCCTTATCTTTTAGCAGTTGTTGTATTTTGGTACACTCCACATTGAGAATGTGGTACTTGTTCTTCCAAGACCTCCTCTCCTGTTGAAATTTGTTGAGAGTAACCTGAAGTTTTTCCGTTTCAGTCATGAAGTACATGACAGATTCCCTTGGCGGAAGAACTCTGTGACGAGGATAAGGTATCTTTAGCTTGAGAGCTCTAGTTTGTACCCAGTGGAGATAAGGCTCCATCGAGACACAGTCTGGTTTTCCTAGAGACTCTCGTCCTTTCCTGTGAACGTGTTTCTAGGCATGCACTATTTCCATCTTTAGTGCCCTGTCATTTTCTCCTTCCTTGAAGAAAAGACATTCCAGATGACCATTACGCCGGACATGTCTCATCGGGTATCCAAATTGACGACGAACTAAAACTGGATGATAATTGATTCCTCCCTTAGTTCCTATGAGGGGTACGTTGTGGAAATTTCCACAACGGTCAATGATCCTGATCCCGTCATAAATCCCATTGTACCAATCTATATCAGAGTTGGTAAGAGACATGATTTTCTGCGACCAACGTAAGGCACTCTTATGATCCCAAAAAGCGGCAGACTTAGGCAAATGGGAGATAAACCACTTATATAGCAGGGGTACACAGCATGTGATCATTCCTCCGCTGTATAAATTCCTTAAGTGTACAGAATGATACACATCTGCGAGCAAGGTTGGTACGGCGTTTCCAATGAGAAAAACCTTAATGGCGTTGATATCTACAAAGTTATCGATGTTGAGAAACAAAAATAACCCGTAGGTGAGCAAAACAAAGATGCTCTCGAAAGCGGTCACGTTCCCTATACTAGCAAAGTATAGAGCTTTCTTTACCAAAAACTTGGCTGGTAAACTTAGGATTCCTCCCTTGGTGGTCAGGTGAGTCCTGACTTCTGATTCATCCAAATAGATTGCTCTTGCAATGGTCTGATCCTTTGGAATTTCTTCCAGTCCAGAAAAGGGAGCTTGATCAGTAATGGGTAGATCAATCAGATGAGAATACTCCTCCAGCGTTGGTGCGAGCTGGTAATCCGAGAATGTGAAACAATGATAGACCGGATCGTAAAACTGAACGAGTGCCTCCAGGATTCCTTCAATTACATGGACCCTTAACAGAGGTAGCAGACCTCCGTACTTGGCTCTGAAAGCGTTAGGGTTACTGATCATCCTTGATAATCCTCTCAAATCCTCTAGTTTTGGAACCTTGAAGGTATACTTGTGAGTTTTTCTTCTACCGAAATCCATGAGGGCAATCCTTTTCTCTCTGACATTTGCAATCATTTTCTTAGTTTAATTTGAAAAAGAGAGACTAGAAGGGAAAATTTTTCTTTACTTAATGTTCTTAAAATGAATGCATGAATGCAGCACACAAAAACATAGAAAAAACATGGGGTCAAAGGGTCAGTGTCATGAAGTCAAGGCTCTACCCATCCCAAAGGTTTATACTAGTGATATTTGTACCTGTCTCTCAAAATCATTGATTCTTGTCGAGATAACATCAGCGGGCCGGGAACCGTGCTAGGTGATGTATTTTGAAGAATCTCAGAAGAGGGTAGTATCGCGTGACAACTATTTCCGATAGCTTCCGCACTACTGAAAGAGGTTTTTCCTAGGTGTATACTCAATCTTTCCACATGCGGCATCACACGCATTCCCATTAGCAGAAAAATAAACACAGATATCAATTAGGAAAAGCAGTATATATTTGTCCTAATGTCCTAGACTTTTTAAGAGCTGTGAATCCTATGATCCTAACAGAAAATGGCTCCCCGGCGGAGTCGCCATTCTGTGGTACCTTCCCAACTTAAAGGTTTTTTACCTAAGATCCTAGTGAGGGCCGATCCTAGCAATAATGACATTCCTCGATGGAACTCTCATTCGGTGATACCTTGTGAACCCAAGGACTTGTCCTAAGAGAAGGTTTCAACCAGAGAGAAAAGAGAGATAAGATTCCTTTGTTTGGCCCCACTGTGGGCGCCATTTTTCTTGTAAAATTGTCTAAACTTAAGGTTTCCTCCTAAGAGACGGGAGAAGAACAAGTCTCTCCCACTGTGGTCGCCATTCTTCTGTAGCGTGGTTTTTGTGGTTTCGAATCACTATCGGTTTGGTACTACAGTTCGATTCATTTTTTATCCTATTGAAGCTGATGAAGGAAGGGAAATAGATGTCTCCAACTAACCCTGCTTGCAAACTGAGGTTAAACAGTCAAAACTGTTGGTTTACAGATGCGGCTTTAGTTCGTGGGTCTCTCTCTGCTTATTTTGTTCAGAACGAAATATCGGGACTGTTCATGGGGAATTTGTTGGGATACTGTGCTAGATTGGCTGGAGGTAGGGGACTTTGGGGTTTTTTTATTAGTGTGCTCGCCAAGATTCGTTTTCAATCTTATGCCTACTTATTCCCGGGATAGGGAAATTAGAGCGATCGTAGTTCCTCCTATTCTATGGGAGGAAATGGTGTTTTGGTGTCTTGTTCAAAGCCCAAGACATGAAGCTAAAGGTGGTTTGTATCTTGTTCAAAGCCCAAGATGTGAAGCTGAAGGGTTTATTTGTATCTTGTTCGAAGCCCAAGATGTGAAGCTAAAAGGGTGATGACTTTAGAGAGAATTTGTCATCTCTAAAGGGGTCTGTTTGTCACAATTATTGGGTGACTGATTATAAAGGAGAATTACTTTAACTGGGATATGCGAATCCAGCAATGCCATAATTTCCTTTATAGGGGATTTTCAACCTGAAAGAGAAGACTTTAACTCAGTTTAGAGCAATGCCATCTTTCCTTAGGAATTTCTCATGCTAAAAGAGGGACAGTGGCGTGGATGTAAATAATCCAGAGGCTTGCCGCTTACAGCAATTAGATGAAGGAAAAGGAGTTATTGATGTTTGTATCCTGTGAGCAAGGCACAAATTTTGATGCTAAAAGGTTGATTGACTCAACCAGGGTTTTCCTTATACAAAGCCTAAGAGGAGGCTATTGACCCAATAAGAGGATGCTTTTGTGTCTCGTACGAAGCCCGATATAGAGGCTAAAACGGTTGACTCAACAAGAGAGTGTTTTTATATATGTCTTGTACGAAGCCCAAGACGGAGGCTAAAAGGGTTTGACTCAACAAGAGAGTCTTTTATACTCACCAAGAGAGTGATTTGTATCTCGTACGAAGCCCGAGATAGAGGCTAAAAGAAGATTGACTCAACAAGAGAGTCTTTTATACTCAACAAGAGAGTGTTTTTGTATCTCGTACGAAGCTCGAGATAGAGGCTAAAAATGTTTGACTCAACAAGAGAGTGTTTTTATATCTCGTACGAAGCCCGAGATGGAGGCTCCAAAGGTTTGCTCTGCAGGGGAGAATCATTGTACAAAGCCCAAGAGGAGGCTAGGGTTACTGTTTCAGTTGAGTGACAGGTCCAGTGTGTTGGTTAAAAGAGAAAATCAGTTTTTATATGGGTACTGTTGTACTCATGGATTTGATCTGAGGACCGGGATTATTTCCTATTCTTTAAGGAAACGGGGAATCCGAAGGTACGGGTGTTTTTTCCTATTTTTGAAAGGAACTTGAGAATGTCTTCGAGACTCATGGAGATTAGACTGTCCAAGTCTAGAGTTTTATCTTTTGTACTATGCTTAAGAGAGATTAAGAGACAGTACGTTCGCGGTAGAAAGATCTAGACTCTTTGAAAGACTGTTCTATTAAGATGACTAATTTCTGTTCCTATACCTTTAAGAGGTCGTCGGGACAATTTGTACGAAGCCCAAGAGGAGGCGAGAAAAACTTTTAAGAAGCCGAAGGGACAATTTGTACGAAGCCTAAGAGGAGGCTATCTTCCCGGAGGAAGAATCATTATACGAAGCCTAAGAGAAGGCTATCAAAACTTCTAAGAAGTCGACGGGTCCTTGTACAACACCCAAGAGGTGGCGGGGATGCTTTTAGGAAGCTTGTGGGTCCTTGCACTAAGCCCAAGAGGAGGCTGATGAACAGTTCCAGAAGGGGTTTCACTTGGAACATTGGCCTTCTGTATATGAACTGTTCAAGGGGGAGATTTCTTAGATCTAGTTATCTAAAATTGTTGTAAAAGAAAATTCTAATGGTTTAGGTTATGTTTGAAATATCTGGGAGAACGTCGGATGTAAGGAGATGAGGTTATGTCTAGTTCTAGATGTAGTTGCCTGGGGAAACTCTAAATATCTATACTAGTATTACACAGTCGATATGAGTTTTTGAAAGAAGACTTACAGTGAAACAGCCCCACAATACAATTATATACATATGAAAGCGGTAAATAAAGCGGGTAAACACTTACTCGGTTGTAGAGCTTCCATGTTGTTTGGTTAGTTGTTCAACAAAGAAATTGAAAATAACAGTATGTTACAAAATCAAAGGAGAAAGTGCTTTTGAAAGGAAAATTGGGGCTTACAGCTCAAGGAGAGGCCTAGGGTTTTATCAGTGATCGCACTGTCGTTTTGTACAGGGACTTATACAAGTGACTGAGGCCCAATAAAGGTTTTCTGTACAAGGGGATGGGTCTTACACTCTCTCAAGAGGCCCAAAAATGATTGAAAGTGAACAAAGATGGGTCTTATAGCTCAAGGAGAAGCCCAGTGGTTAATTTTGAAAAGGGCGACGATCGCGCCGAGGTTTTGAAAACACCGTGGGTCTTATACAATGACTGAGGCCCAAACGTTTTTGGTTTCAAAAGGGGATTGGATCTTACACTCTATTAGAGGCCCAAAAATGATTTTGAATGGGTCTTATAGCTCGAGGAGAGGCCCAGATGGTTTATTTTAAAAGGGTGATGATCGGGCCGAATTTTCGAAATACAACGAGAATTATACAACATTTGAGGCCCAAAAATGGTTTGTATTTACAAAGGGTTGGGTCTTACACTCTATTAGAGGCCCAAAATGATTTTAAAAGGTTTGATGAGGGTTGAATTAATCAAAACCCTAATTTGTTTCCAAAACGTATTTTAATTGAATAAAAAATTCAATTCAAATGATCAAAATTGTTTAACATGTGGAAAACAAATTGTGATCTTGGATTAATGTTTCAAAAATCATGTTTTGACCAACAAAATTATTAGAAGACATTAAAATTTGAAAAATCAAGAAGGAAAAAATATTTTAAATGTCAAAAACAATTAAAATATTAATTCTTTGTAAAAGTTATCAATTATATGAAATAAATAATATTTTTTGGATTTTTTGGTAAAATAAAATATTTTAACATTTTTGTGAATTATTAAAAAAAGAATCAACTCAAACTCATTAAAACTCAGAGAGAAATTAGTTTTTGAATCAATTAAATAAAATCACAAAATTCAAATATTCAAATATTTGAAAAAGGGCGCCAAGAACATGGCAAGAACACGCGCCCTTCCTCTGTTTCTGCAGATTTTCGTTTTCTATCCAATCTCACTGAATACTTGATTATATCATGCAATCTACATATCAATCTACTCGTTTCAACCTCATGATCATGTCTATGGTCTTTAATTTCATTTATTTTAAGCATGGAATAAGAAATCAAAGAGAAACCTCAAGAACCCTAAATTCTGCATGAAGGTTTAGAAATTCCATACACGATTCATACAAAGCAATTGATTGAGGGAAAACACTCTAGGTCTGATTATGAACATATGGCCAAATTATTGTGCAGCAAAAAATGCATGGATCATAGAGTTAGAAGAGCTCATGCTTACCTCTTGCAGTTGGTGATCGTGTTTTGTGTTAGAGGTGTTACATCTTGGTTCCAAGGTTATGGACAGCTTCCCTAGGTGCTATGGAGTGTGTCTAGATGCTTGGAATGAGTGGAAATGATCTGGAACTTGAGATGGTACCCCAACTGCAAATCTGTCAAGAACTTGAGCAATTGGCTAGTGATTTTGTGATTTTGGTGTTCTAGATGTTATGTGAGTGTTTGGATCACTTCTATATGATGTGTGTGTGTGATTGGTTTGGTTGGAATTGCTCTCAAACTCAAAACATGATACTGACTTGCTTTGGAAGGCAAATTTGGAAGTGAGAAGGTGATTTTGAGGAAAACATATGTTTGATGGCTTTGGTGTACTCAAACTGAGCACAAATGAGCTCTATTTATAGTAGAGCAAATTTGTTTTGGGATCAATAGTGAATGGCAACTGCAGCAGAGGTTTGGCCAATGTTGATCAATAGGAATCCAAGTCTCGTCTAGCCATTAACTAGAGGTTTGAGCACAGAGATGTGGTTCCCTAGTTGTTGGATGAATCTAGACTGAATTCAGTTGCAAATGTGTCAGTCCATGCCACCTTGGTGCATCCATTAAATGCTCTAATCCAAAATTGGGGTCTTGTCCCTCTTTTAGGTATTTCTAGGTTTGGCATGCTACTTCTTGTTCCAAAGACTTTGGAGACTTGGATCAGTGTTTGTTCCCTTTAGATTTGATCTTCAGATGTGTCCAAAGTGATGACAAGGCTTGGAATTATCTGATTTTGCCAAATCGAGCAAAAGTGCAAAATTCTGCCTAGCCTTGGCAGTTTTCAGCAAGTCATATTGCCATTGTCATATCTCATGGCTCAAGTGGAATTTGATGGAATTCTTGGCCATTTTGGAAAGCCCTCATATGATACAATAACTGTTTGATCATAATTGGTTTTGATACTTTTTGGATCCAAGTGAAAAATGCCCCTACATTTGGAAAAAAGTGAAGGCAGATTCTGACTTAGTGAAAATTTCTCTAAGTGTTGGAAAAAAGTGACATTTTCACTTTTGGTGATTTTGATCATTCCATAACTTAAAATCCATAGGGAATTGGAATGAGGTGTAGTTGAAGCTTTTGTAGAGGGTAATGAGAGCTACAAATCCAGATTTGGATGGGAAAAAATGGCCTTGTGGTTTAGGAGTTATGATCCTCCAAAGTTGGTACCCTAGCCACTTTGTTCCATAACTTAGGGGCAAAGAACCATAATTGTGAAAAATCTCAAAAAGTCAAAGTTTGACTTTTGTGCACAGTTGACTTTTTGTCAGATGAATCCCAAACTGTGCGATCCTCTATGAAATCTAGTCCTTGACCAAAATCAAACTTGATGGATTGATTTCATAGGTGTTATAGGGTGTATTGAATCCTGTCCTAGGGTTTGGGAGCATGTCCTGGTCAAAAGTCAAAGATACAGTTGACTTTTTCCGCAAAACCCTAACTGTGGTTCTGATGAAATTGAAACTTGTTGCTCAAGCTTCTTGGATTAATCCATTGTTGCAAATGGACCAATGTGATGTATTTGAGGCCCTCAAATCCTCTCTTGAGGTCTTGGCTCATATTTTGTCCCAAAATTCAACTTAGGGGTGAATTAGGTCAAGAAACCCTAATTCCTGATTTTTTTTTTATGAATGCATCCCCTGAGGCTAAATTGACTTGATGATTGGGTTCATGAGATCCCTTGGAGCATCATAGGTTATGCTTTGAAGCATTGGCTCATGCCCAGAGGAAAATTCCCCTCTGGAGGCCCTGGTCGACTAAACCCTAATTTGGTGACACTGGCGATTTTAAGGCTTGATCCACCTAGAAGGGAGAAGCCTTGTGCTTAATCCTTAAAGTGGGAGTCCTCTTGATCCTTTATGAATGTTTGAGAGGCTAGAAAAGTTGAAGATCATGTCATTTCTTGATTGATCCTTTGTCTAAGAGCTCTGAGAGGGCTTGAAACCCTAAGCCTAATTGTAGTGGATGCTCACCCATCTTTGGGGAGACTAATGGTTCATCCATATGGTGATGATGATTTGCACAATGATGGGGAATCTTAGTGGTCAAAATTTAGGGTATGACAGGAATAAGAAATCAAAGAGAAACTTCAAGAACCCTAAAATTTGCATGAAGGTTCATAAATTCCATACACGATTCAAACAAAGCAATTGATTGAGGGAAAACACTCTATGCCTGATTATGAACATATGGCCAAATTATTGTGCAGCAAAAATTGCATGGATCATAGAATTAGAAGAACTCATGCTTACCTCTTGGAGCTGGTGATCGTGTTTTGTGTTAGAGGTGTTACAGCTTGGTTCCAAGGTTATGGACAGCTTCCCTAGGTGCTATGGAGTGTGTCTGGTTGCTTGGAATGAGTGGAAATGATCTGGAACTTGAGATGGTACCCCAACTGCAAATCTGTCAAGAACTTGAGCAATTGGCTAATGATTTTGTGATTTTGGTGTTCCAGATGTTATGTGAGTGTTTGGATCACCTCTATATGATGTTTATGAGGTGTGTGTGTGTGATTGGTTTGGTTGGAATAGCTCTCAAACTCAAAACCCGATAATGACTTGCTTTGGAAGGCAATTTTGGAGTGAAGAAGGAGATTTTGAGGAAATCATCTGTTTGATGGCTTTGGTGTACTCAAACTGATCGTAAATGAGCTCTTTATAGTAGAGCAAGTTTGTTTTGCAAGGAATAGTGAATGGCAACTGCTGCATAGGTTTGGCCAATGTTGATCAATGAGAATCCAAGTCTCCTCTAGCCATTGACTAGAGGTTAGGGCACAAGCTGCTGGTTCCCTTGGTCTTAGATAAGTCTTGACTGAATTCAGTTGGAAATGGCTTAGTCCATGCCACCTTGGTGCATCCATTGAATGCTCCAAAACAAAATTGGAGTCTTGTCCCCTCTTTAGGGATTTCTAGGTTTGGCAAGTTATTTTTAGTTCCATGGACTTGGGAGGCTTGAGATCAGAGTTGGTTCCTCCTTGGTCTCCCCTTAAGGTGTTCAGATGGATAAGTGTGTTTGTCATTTGCACAAATTTGGCAAATCGAGCAAAATTCACAAATCTGCCTTGCTCTGACAGTTTTCAGCAAGGCATGTTGCCATTGTCATATCTCATGGCTCAAGTGGAATTTGATGGAGTTCTTGGCCATTTTGGAAAGCCCTCATATGATACAACAACTGTTTGATCATAATTGGTTTTGATACTTTTTGGATCCAAGTGAAAAATGCCCCTACATTTGGGAAAAAGTAAGACAGATTCTCACTTAGTGAAAATTTCACTAAGTGTTGGAAAAAAGTGACATTTTCACTTTTTGTGATTTTGATCAATCCATAACTTAAAATCCATGAGGAATTGGAATGAGTTATGTTTGAAGCTTTTGTAAAGTGCCATGAGAGCTACAAATCCATCTTTGGATGGGGAAAAATGGCCTTGTGGTTTAGGAGTTATGATCCTCCAGTGTTGGTACCCTAGCCACTTTGTTCCATAACTTAGAAAATTCCTAAGTTTTTATGGTTACCCCTTTTACAAGTTATCCCACTTTTCTTGATTTTTCTTGATGAATGATGATTCCAATCACACATTAACATCATTTTAGGGTTAGGGAACCATAATTGACCAAAAAATCAAAAAGTCAAACTTTGACTTTTAGGCACAATTGACTTTTTATCAGATGAATTCCAAACTGTACGATCCTCTATGAAATCAAGTCCTTGACCTAAAGAAAACTTGATGCATTGATTTCATAGGTGTTATAGGGTGTATTGAATCATGTCCTAGGGTTTGGGAGCATTCCTGGTCAAAAGTCAAAGGTACAGTTGACTTTTTCCGCGAAACCCTAACTATGGTTCTGATGAACCTGAAACTTGGGAACCAAGCTTCTTGGATCAATCCATTGTTGCAAATGGATCAATGTGGTTTATTAGAGACCCTCAAATCCTCTCTTGAGGTCTTGGCTCGTGATTAATCCCAAAAGTCAACTTGGGGGGTAAATTAGGTCAAGAAACCCTAATTCCTGATTTTTGGTGAATGCATCCCTTGAGGCTAAATTGACTTGATGATTGGGTCCATGAGGTTCCATGGGCTATATTAGTTTATGCTTTGAAGCATTTCCTCATTCCCAGAGGAAAATTCCCATCTGGAGGCCTTGGTCGACCAAAACCCTAATTTGGTGACACTGGCGATCTTGAGGCTTGATCCACTCAGAATGTTGCAGCCTTGTGCTTAATCCTTGAGGTGGGAGTCCTCTTGATCCATTGGGGATGTTTGAGAGGTTAGACAAGTTGAAGATCATGTCATTTCTTGATTGATCCTTTGTCCAAGCACTCAGAGAGGGCTTGAAACCCTAATTCTGATTGTAGTGAAGGCTCACCCATCTTTGGGAAGACTAATGGTTCATCCATATTGTGATGATGATTTGCACAATGATGGGAAATCTTAGTGGTCAAAATTTGGGGTATGACATATACACCTCATGAAATTAAATGCAAGCATGCACAATACAACAACTCTAGAAACACCAGCAATTGTTCACAACTAACATGCTTAAGGAGTGTGTGCAAGGTGTTCATCACATCAAGAAAAACAACAACACAATCATGAACATTCATCGATGAAAACCAAGAATTGAGTTTTGGAAAATCGTGTTCATGCAATGGTGTGAGGTGAGACAACGCAAGAATAGTCCACAAATATGCATCATATCAATCCATGAAGATTAAAAATGGAACCGGATCGAAACATGTGCAAAAATGCTCAAAAATCACACTCTGTCAGTGTTAATCGATTAACCAATTACAGCTCATTTTGGTTAATCGATTAATAGCTCTTATTATGCAATATTTACACTGGTTAATTGATTAACCTATTGCACTGCAATTGGTTAATCGATTAACCATGTACCAGCAACAGAAAATCAGTTTGAAAAATCACTTTCAACAGCAAAATCACTTATGCAATCACTTCCAATGACCAAGCAATCAACAGTGCACGCAAATTAAGTTCAATCACAGCATTCAAACGTCACTTAGATCCAATAATCATCGACATCAAGAATCAAATTCAAGCAAATGGATCGAAATCAACAACAATCAAAGATCTACATTGTATAAGTTGAAATTAAGCTAAATCAAGCATAGATCTAGGAAAAACCAACCTACAAAGCTGAGAATTTCTTTGGTAAGTGTTGCAAACGAAAATTGATGAATCAAAGCGAGAAATCCAAAGATCTATGAAGCTTTATCAAGAACACTTGAAGATCCAAGCAATAATCCACAAATAAGCAAAAGCTCTCCAAGAAGTGATTCCAAAATCTTGAATCTAGATCCAAATAAGTTGCTACTGCAGAATTGAACCAAGAATGAGGATGTGATGGAGGTTTAGCTCAAGAATTCACAAATTCCAATGAAGAATTTATGAATCTATAAATATGGAGCTTTGGTGAAATGTTGAAGATGGAAATGGAGAATGAAAAAGTGAGAGAGAATTGAGAGAATTTTGAAAATTGAGAGTGAAAAATGATCAAGGTTCGGTGAAGTTTGGAGTTGATTAGATTAAATAACCCCTAGGTTAGGAGTTAAGTTTGGGTTTGGAGTGAGATTTAGTGGGTGGAATTTGGGGTGAAAAGGAATTAGGAAAGGAAATGAGGAATTGGAGTGGAAAGAAATGAAATGTTGGGTGGAAAATCATTCTCTCTAGATCCTTCTACTGGTGTGAAATTTGAATTGGGTGATTAAAATTTGAAATAGAAAGATGCAGTGCTGAAAAATGAGGTTTCTGCGCAAATTTTGCCTTGGTTAATCGATTAACCAATTTCAGTACAAATTGTGTTAATCGATTAACACAAGGAAAATTTGAATTTGGCGCCTTTTGGAGGGAAACTTGGAGAATCGCCCGTTTTCACTTGTTCTGAGCCACCTTAGACCTCTGAAACTTGCCATTTGATACTAACACTGAAACACACTTGAAATATGCTGTGAACTCCATTCCGTGCTCGGAATACTGCTGAAAATAATCGTCTGGTGCTGAATCGCTGATAAAAAAATGACTGCCGGAGCTTCTGATTATCAAAACATCTAATGAGCTAAATAAAAGCTCGAAAAGACTTTGAAAGGTATCTGTTTGGCCCTGAACATTATTGAGAATGATACTGGAACTGATGACGCCATGAGCTGCTGGAAAATACCTTGATCCCATGCCCAAAAGAACCGTGCAAATGCATAAATGACGATGCAAATGAAATGAAACATAAGCCAGTTAGAGTTAGAAACAAGAGGGCAAATTTTGGGGTGTTACAAGAACTAGGTTACAAAAGGCATATCAAATCCTAGGTCTAAGTCTTCTATTTATAGTCTTTTGTTTTCTTGGGCTTCGAATCTTCTGTTTATTTCTTCCTTTATCCAGGTTTTGATTGCTCTTTAAATCTTGCAACAGATTTAGAAACATCCTTCAATATCAGATCAGGATGTCGAGACATTCGTTAGGACATCATATCTGACCAATCTTCTTTCATCAGACTTCTTCATCTCTTTTGACATTTTGTTCTTCCAAAAATGTGCTCAAATCATCAGAGCTTTCAATATAGTTTAATCCTACTTAACATGCCAAGAATACACCAAAAATTCAATCACATTACATCACGCCACAATTCTTTAATCAATAGAACATAGAATTACTCACAAATAATTGCAACTTAAAACCAAAGAATAACATGCCATTTTTTTTTTTTTTTATTAAAGAAAACACACAAAAATGAAGAAAATTGAAAGAAAACAAAACAAAGAAATGGTTCTCTCCCCCACAATTAAAACATACATTGTCCTCAATGAGAGAACATACACTACGCCAAAATTGATTTTTGACAACACTACATAGACAGCGCTTTTTCCCAAAAGCGCTGCTATAAGTTTTAATAAAAATAAAAAAATGAAAAAAAAGCACTGCTAAATGGGGACTTTAGAAAGCGCTTTTGAAAAGCGCTGCTAAAGGACTGATGTAGGTTGCACTTTAGAAAGCGCTTTTTAGAAAGCGCTGCTAAAGGCTACCATTAGCCAGCGCTTTTGTAAAGCACTGCTAAAGGCCTTTCGTAGACCACACTTTAGACAGCGCTTTTGGAAAGCGCTGCTAAAGGCCATTCCGATACCACACATTAGAAAGCGCTTTTAATTCAGAAGCGCTGCTAAATGCATCACTTAAGAAAGCACTTTTCAAAAGCGCTGCTATAAGTCTTTTAAAATATAAATAATAAAATAGAAACTCTCCTCTTTTCGTGAATATTGTTTCTCTTCTCCTAAGCCCAAACTTTCAGACTCTCTCTCGCGAACTCTCTCCACTGTATCTCCCTCGCTCTCTACGCAAATGCTCCCTCCACCGTATCTCCACCTCTCGCGAATTCTCCCTCCTCTTAACTCCCTCTGTTCGTGACTGATTCTCTTCTCCGAACCCTTCTCTCGGCGACGAAACCCTCTGTTCGTAGCTCCCTCCGCCGTAACTTCGTTTTGAGGTATGTTTTCTTTTGCTTTTTTTGTAGATTCGCAACCCATAGCCATAACATACATTGTTAGTGAAGTAATGTTGAAGTGGTTTTCTTTTGATTTTGAAATTAGTGTGTGAATTTGATTTTGATGAATTATTGTTGATGTGGTTATTGTTGATTTGTTGAATTAGTGTTGATGTGGTTGTGGTTGAATTAGTGTTGATGTTGGATTGTTTGGTTGTTAACGGTTCCAATTACGGAATTATGTACTTGGAAACATTGTTGATTTTTAAATATTGTTGTTGCTGCTATTGGTTTCGATTCTACTGCGGCCATTTCTGTTGTAATTTGTGGATTTCGACATCACCAATATGTCATTATGCAGCAGATTTTACTCTTGATACATCTATACAGTTGTTGCTTCTATGTATTTGTTGTCACAGTTTTGGTGCCTTCGATAGCATTTAGATGATGTATTATTGTCTTGTTTTAGTGTATAATATCATGAGAATCTGGTTGATAATACTGCTTGAGTTTGAGTTTTAGAGTGTTGCCTGAGTTTAAGTTGTTTTTGAATTTTGAGTTTTAATAACAGTACTAAGCTTGAGATACATATTTTTACTATTATCTTGTGATTTGGATAAATTCAAGTGAGGAAAGTAGTAAATATCGCTGCAAGTAGATCTACTGCTTCTGTGTATGTAAGTGATCTGTATTGTTGAATTTGATTTGTAGTAAGGTTGAAGATGATAAATAGTGATATTTGTGGTGAATTTATTTTGAGAGTTGATTGAAAATGATAATGAAATTAATTGTTAATTGAACTAGTGATTGAATTTATTTTGAGAGTTGATTGAAAATGATAATGAAATTAATTATTATTTTGAGAGTTGATTGAAAATGATAAATAGTGATTGAAGTTAATTGTTGATTAAATTTGAATTGATGATTCTTTGTTGGATAGAACTTTGAAGTTAATTGAACTTAAGTGTTGAAGTTGTTTTTTTTACTTACTTGAGTTGAAACATTAAGTGTTGATGTGTCATTTGTGATGAATCATAGTATACCATGCTACTTGAATTAATGTGATTGAATTTGCGTGTCAATGCCATGTTGCTTAATTGAAGGAAGTGATTATGTTTACTAAATTTGATTCTTGAGACTTTAACTTGTTTCTCCGATATATCTTGTTTGTCCTATTATATACTAAATTTGTCCTGTTATATTTGGTATACACCATCAGTTACTAACATAGTGAATTTGCTATAGGGGTTACTTGTGAAGAGTCAAATTCGGATCGTTTCCAAGAATCTTACACTGTGTGGTTCTAGAAGTTGTTGACTTCTCTACAGGTAATTAGTTGTTCTTTTGTTTTTGTTTAGCTTACTTAGTAAAACCATGGATAAAAATTGGATGTCTTCCAATCGATTGTCAAAAGAGTACGAGAATGGGGTATCAGAATTCGTTAAGTTTGCTGTTGAACACGCCAAAGACCCCAGTCGAATCACATGTCCTTGCTTAGGTTGCTGTTATGGGCGTCAGATTGACACAATTTAGTTGGAATCACATTTAATAAGGCATGGAATTGATCAAAGTTTTACATGTTGGATATTACACGGCGAGATAAGTAACGAGAATGTTAAACTGGGGGATAATACAAACTATGCTTCAAACGACAATGGCACAGATACATACGATTGTGATCGAGTCGAAGAGATTGCAGAAGCACTTGAAGAAGATCTTCAGGATTGTCCCAAAATGTTTGAGAGGTTGGTAAGCGATGCAGAGAAACCGTTGTATAAAGGTTACACTAAATTCACAAGATTGTCTGCGGTATTAAAGTTGTACAACTTAAAGGCAGGAAATGGATGGTCGGATAAAAGTTTCACAGAGTTATTAGCCCTTATGAAAGACATCCTTCCGGAGGATAATGTTCTTCCAATCGAACCTATGAGGCCAAAAAAATGTTGTGCTCTATTGGCATGAGCTATGGTAAGATACATGCTTATCCAAATGATTGCATTTTGTTTCGAAATGAATATGCATCGTTAAATGAGTGCCGTAAATGCGGAGTCTCTCAATATAAGAAAAAAGTGTCTCCATCAAAAGTCTTATGGTATTTTCCTATAATTCCGAGATTTAGACGCATGTCTCCTAGTGAAACCGATGCAAAACACTTGACTTGGCATGCAGATGAAAGAATTATAGATGGAAAGTTTCGACATCCGGCAGATTCACCACAGTGGAAGAAAATTGATAATGATTATCCTGATTTTGGAGAAGAAGCAAGAAACCTTCACTTGACATTATCTACTGATGGAATGAACCCATATGGTCTTCAAATTATCTCACATACCGTGTGGCCTGTGATAATTATGATTTATAACCTACCTCCATGGCTATGTTGAAGCGTAAGTACATGATGTTATCTATGTTAATTTCTGGGCCTAAACAACCAGGGAATGACATAGACGTATACTTGACATCTTTAATCGAAGACTTAAAGATTTTGTGGGAGAACGATGTGGAGGTTTATGATCGATATAGGAAAGAAAGTTTCAATTTGAGGGCGTTGCTGTTTGGCACAATTAATGATTTTCCAGCATACGGAAATCTATCAAGGTATAGCATTAAAGGTCAATGTGCATGTCCTATTTATGAAGAAAACACAGATTGGACGCGATTGGAATTTTATCAGAAGAATGTCTTTCTCGGTCATCGTAGATTCTTAAATTCTAATCATCACTGCAGTGGGTGGAGAAAAGCATTCAATGGAAAACCTAAACAAGGTAGAGCTCCACCTACATTGACAGGTGACCAAATTTTTGAAAAGGTGAAAGATGTGAGTACTCAGTTTGGCAAGCCTTTTACATATACGCTTGTCAAATGTGGGTGGAAGAAGAGGTCAATTTTTTTTTAATTGTCATATTGGAAGTCGTTGTATGTAAGACATTTTCTTGATGTTATGCATATTGAAAAAAAAAATGTTTTTGAAAGTGTTATTGGTACGTTACTCAATATACAAGGAAAGTCTAAAGATGGCCTTAAAGCAAGAAACGACTTGATTGCAATGGGAATAAGAAATGAATTAGGACCATTGAAGAAAGGGAAATGAACATATCTACCGCCAGCTGCTTATACTCTATCTAGAAAGAAGAAAAAGATATTGTGTAAGTTTCTAAGTGAAGTTAAAGTTCCAGAAGGATACTCTTCAGATATCAGAAGACTTGTGTCTATGATAGACCTCAAGTTAAAAAGTTTAAAGATGTAAGAACAAGATTTGGTTATGCATCTTGTCTCTATGTTTTGATGATAACAATGAAGTGTTTGTGAAAGAACTATTTTATGTTATAATGTTTGTTTCTGTGCAGATCATATATATCGAAGATATTAGACTAAACAAACATGATCAAAGATGTGCTTTAAAGATTACATGCGAGTTACTATGTGTAATACAAGTCGCAAGAAGCAAGTATGCTTCTGTATCTGATCACAATCAGAAAGATCCAAGGATGACGATATTGTTGTTGCAATGTTCTTGTGGATTCTGTTCTGAGAGTGTCTCTGATTCTGAAGATAACCAAGCTTATGAAGGTATAATCTTCTGAAGAACTAAGTGATGAAGACTCTAATGACTTGAAGCTCTGAAGACCAAGTGCAGAAAGACTCTGAAGACTTAAGGATTCTGAAGATTTAAGGTTCTGAAAACTAAGTGCTGAAGATTCTGAAGACAAGGTTCTGTTGAACAAAGTTCTGAAGACTCTGAAGACTTAAGTATTCTGATAACCAAGGGTTCTGAACTAGAAGTGCTGAAGACTCTGAAGACAAGGTTCAGCTGAACAAGTTCTGAAGACTCTGAAGACTCAAGACTCTGAAGACTCAATGATTCATTCTTCTGATCATGCTTCAATCAAATCTACTCAGAAGCCTCTGATGAAAAGAAGAAGATGAAACGTTTGCATGGGAAATTAGTACATAGTACAAATAAAACACGTTCTTTTCCACTACCCTGATTTGGTGGTACAAAGGACAATTTCATTGTATAATTTTTAACCCAGCATAACAGTTCCATTTCAAGTCGCCAGTACTCTTATCATATTACTGATCTGCCCTCCAACAGATCTATTTCTGGCTATATAAAGACTTAATCACTCAATGAAGAAGTTGCTGATGAGCATGAGCGCAAAAAGCATAAACGCATGCGAAAGCATGATTAAACATGAAAGGTTAAATAGAATATGCTTGAATATTCAGATGTGCATGTGTGCGTATATGCTTGAAAATATAAACGCATGCAAAAGCATGAAAATCTGAAGTGAGCAATCAAATGATGTAATACTCAGGGTAGAAGCAGAAGAATCAGAAACACTAGTGTATTTGAAGAAAGAACTCAAGAAATAAAGAAGTTATGAGTGAGCAGTAAAGCACCACAATACAAAGAAGAAAAATGTATTACTGTAGATTTCCTCTAAGTTAGATTGAGCTAAAATGTATGTTTACCCTGCTTGTGTAGAAGCATAATTATTGTAAACAAACTCTTGTTGCAAACAGTTGTTTGCGTTCCCTATTGGACCAGTTGGGTAAGAATTTTTAGGGAGACTAAGACAGTGCGTCTTAGGGTAGTTAGTCACGAATAGTTGGCTTGTGCAGTGTATTCCTTAAGAGACCAGTTTGTCATACCCCAAATTTTGACAACTAAGCTTTCCCATCATTGTGCCAATCATCATCACAAGATGGGGATACTTTCATGTCTCATCAATCTCCTCAAGGAATTGTTTAGCATTCACTACAATCAAGGATTAGGGTTTCAAGCCCTCTTAGGGCACTTAGACAAGAGATCAATCAAGAAATGACATAATCTTCAACTTGTCTAGCCTCTCAAACACTCAAAATGGATCAGGAGGACTCCCACATCAAGAATCAAGCACAAGGTTGCAGCATTCCAAGTGGATTAAGCCTCCAGATCATCAGTGTCACCAAATTAGGGTTTGGTTGATTGAGGCCTCTAGATGGAATTTTCCCCCCGGGCATGAGCCAATAATTTAAAGCACAGCCCAAGATATTACAAGGGACCTCATGGACCCAATCATCAAGTCAATTTTACCTCAGGGGATGCATCCACAAAAAATCAGGAATTAGGGTTTCCTGACCTAATTCACCCTTAAGTTGACTTTTGGGACAAAACATGAGCCAAGACCTCAAGGCATGATTTGAGGGTCTCTAACACACTACATTTATCCATTTGCAACAATGGATTGATCCAAGAAGCTTGACTCACAAGTTTCATTTTCATCAGGACCATAATTAGGGTTTCGAGGGAAAAGTCAACTGTACCTTTGACTTTTGTCCAGGACATGCTCCTAAACCTTGGGACATGATTCAATACACCCTACAACACCTATGGAATATATCCATTAGGTTTGATTTAGGTCAAGGACTTGATTTCACAAAGGATCTCACAGTATGGATTCCGTCCGATAAAAAGTCAACTGTGCACAAAACCAAGTTTGACTTTTTGGGATTTTTCACAATTATGGTTCATTGACCCTAAAATGATGTTAATGTATGATTGGAATCATCATTCATCAAGAAAAATCAAAGAAAGTGGGTTAACTTGTAAAAGGGGTAACCATAAAAACTTAGAATTTTTCTAAGTTATGGAACAAAGTGGCTAGGGTACCAACTTCCAAGGACCATAACTTGAGATCCAAGCAACCATTTTGGATGGTCCAAAGCTGGATTTGTATATCTCATGGCATACTTTAAAAGTGTCAACTACAGATCATTCCAATTCCCCATGGATTTCTAGTTATGGAGTGATCAAAATGGCTGGAAACACAAAAGTGACATTTTTCCAACACTTGGTGAAATTTTCACTAAGTCAAAATGGCTGGAAACACAAAAGTGACATTTTTCCAACCAAACCAATCACACACACACACCTCATAAACACCATATAGAAGTTATCCAAACACTTAAACAACATCTGGAACATCAATTTCTCAAAATCACCAGCCATCTACACAAGCTTTTGACAGATTTGCAGTTGAGGTGCCAAATCAAGTTCCAGCTCAATTCAATCCACTCCAAACATTCAGACACACTCCATAGCACCTAAGGAATCTGTCCACACAATTGGAGCCAAGCTGTAACACCTCTAACCTAGAACTCGATCACCAGCTACAAGAGGGAAGCCTCAACTTGGTCATCTCATGATTCATGCATATTTCCTCGCACGATAATTTCGCCATATGTTCATAATCATGTATAGAGTGTTTCCCCTCCATTAATTGCTTTGTATGAGTCGTGTATCAAATTTCTCAGTCTTCATGCAGAAATTAGGGTTCTTGAGGTTTCTCTTTGATTTCTTATTCCATGCTTAAAATAAATGAAATTAAAGACCATAGACATGATCGTGAGGTGAAAACGAGTATATTGATATGTGAATTGTGTGATTTCATCAAGTATTCAGTGAGATTGATGAGAAAACGCAAATCTGGGCAAAACAGAGCACGCGGGCAAAACCAAGATGTTCTTGACGCCCTTTTTCAAACTTTCAAATATTTGAATTTTTGTGATTTTATTTAATTGATTCAAAAATTAATTTCTCTCTGAATTTTAATGATTTTGAGTTGATTCTTTTTTTAATAATTCACAAAAATGTTAAAATATTTTATTTTACAAAAATTTCCCTAAAATATTATTTATTTCATATACTTGATATTTTTGCAAAGAATTAATTTTTATTTGTTTTTTAACATTTAAAATATTTTTTCCTTCTTGATTTCCCAAACTTAAATGGTTTCCAATCATTTTGTGGATAAAAACATGATTTTTGAAACATTGATCCAAGATCACCACTCATTTTTCACATGTTTTCAATAATTTTTATTAATTTTTAAACAAAATTAATTCCAATTTAAATAAAATTAGGGTTTTGATTAATTCCATCTTCATTAAACATTTTCAAAACACTTTTGGGCCTCTAATAGAGTGTAAGTCTCAACCCCTTTGTAAATAAACAATTTTGGGCCT
The DNA here is from genome assembly GCA_022829125.1 of Lathyrus tuberosus. NCBI lineage: Eukaryota > Viridiplantae > Streptophyta > Magnoliopsida > Fabales > Fabaceae > Lathyrus > Lathyrus tuberosus. The sequence goes on along the minus strand of JALAZF010000323.1, from coordinate 522,180 downwards.
CACATATTGTATAAGTCCCTCTGTATATTTTCAAAAGTTCGACGCGATCGTCGCCTTTTTAACAAAGTCAACTGGGCTTCTCCTTGAGCTATAAGACCCATCTTTATTCATTTTCAAACTTTTTGGGCCTCTTGATAGAGTGTAAGTCCCACCTCTTTGTAAATAAAATAATTTGGGCCACATGGTATTGTATAAGTCCCGATACAGTTTCAGAAACTTCGACGAGATCGTCGTTTTCAAACAATAACCATCTGGGCCTACCCTCGTTTTGTAAGTCCCATTCCTTTTCTTTAAATAACCCTTTTGGGAGTCTAATAGAGTGTAAGACCCAACCCCCTTTTAACCAAAACCTTTTTGGGCCTCAGATATTATATAAGTCCCTCTGCGTTAAAAAAAATCTCGGCACGATCGCCAGTTCAAAATCAAATCATCTGGGCCTACCCTCGTGTTGTAAGTCCTATTTATTTTCTTTTAAAACACCTTTTGGGCCTCTCCTTGAGTTGTAAGACCCAACTCTGTTGTAAAGAAACCTTTTTTGGGCCTCAGTCGTTGTATAAGTCCCGGTACGATATTCAAAACAACGGTGCAATCACTGTTAAAACCTCGGGCCTCTCTTTGAGTATAAGCCCCAATAATCTTTTCAAAACAATTCCCTTTTGATTTAGATTCAATATACAGTTGTTATCAAAACTTTCTTTAATTTCTTTGAACAACTAACCATACAGCATGGAAGCTTGCTCACCTGTAAGTTTTATCCGCTTTCATTTACTTGCTCAAATATATATAACTGTATTGTGGGAAGCTGCGCATGGTTAGTCTTCTTTCATTCTTTTAAATACAAGTCAAATATATATATATATATATATATATATATATATATATATATATATATATATAATTGTATTTTGGGAAGTTGCGCATGGTTAGTCTTCTTTCATACCCTTTTAAATACTTGTCATATATCAACTATGTATATACTAGTATAGTTATTTAGAGTTTTCCCCGGCAACTAGGTCTAGAACTAGGTAAAGCCCTGTTGGTCACTCTTAAATACAGACAAAACTAGAACCCCATAGGATTTCCAGATACAGTTTTGCCTTCTCTTGGGCTTAAACAATATGGAACAAAGAGAAAGGCAGTATTCTTCGTGAACCTTTTCTCAGACTATCACCCCTAGAAATTGTCAAAGAAATTCTACTCCCCAGAGTTGATCTATTCTCGGTGAATAGCATCTCTTGAGTTTCTTCAAACCTCAGAACTTTCACTAAATGATCTATTCTCGGTGAATAGAATTTCTTGAACTTTTCTTGGTTTGAGACCCACGGGTTTCCTACAAGCATCCCCGCCTCCTCTTGGGCTTCGTACAAGGACCCTCCGGCTTCTTAGAAGTTCTCATGCCTTCTCTTGGGCTTAATACAAGGACCCTGAAGACCTCTTAAAGGTATAAGACAGAACCTAGTCATCCGTTGGTGGAGCAGTCTTTCCAGTGTCAAATATTAGATTTTAGGGTTGATCCTCATCGCTTAATACTCGTGGCTCCTCTTGGGCATCATACAAAAGATAAAACTCTTCCACACCAGTAGACTTGGACAGTCTTATCCCCTTGAGTCTCAAAGACATTCTCAAGTTCCTTACGAATATAGGGAGAAACCCCGGGCTCTCTGGATCAATCTCCAACAGAAACCCAGCCTCTCTCTTGAGAGTTCCCCAACCAGGTCAGTTTATCCCAAATCAAAACCTCAAGGTCTCTGATATCTCAACTCTTCTGTAATCCTCAGCAAGAGTTGATTCCCCATTTGGACCTGCCTCGGGATCTTAACAATCCCCGACAAAAGTTAGCCTCCTCTTAGGCTTTGTATAATGATCTTTCCTCAGTAGAGTCAGCCTCCTCTTGGGCTTTGTACAAAGATTCTCCCCAGCGGAGCCAACCTTTTCAGACTCTCTTGTTGAGTCAATCGTTTTTAGACTATCTTGTTGAGTTAATCATTTTTTAGACTCTCTTGTTGAGCCAATCACTTTCAGACTCTCTTGTTGAGTCAATCACTTTCAGACTCTCTGGTTGAGTCAATCACCCTTTCAGACTCTCTTGTTGAGTCAACCTTTTTTAGCCTCAATCTTGAGCTTTGTACAAGACAGATAAAAGCACTCTCTTGTTGAGTCAGACTCTTTTGGGCTTTCTACAAGACAGGTAACACTCTCCCGCTGAGTCAAAATTTTAGCCTCCTCTTAGGCTTTGTATAATGATATCCCCAAAGAGCCAGTCTCTTTTTTGCCTCAATCTTGGGCCTCGTACAAGACACATAAACACTCTATTGTTGAGTCAGTCAGTTCCAGCCTCCTCTTAGGCCTTGCATAGGGACTTCCCTAGTGGAGTCAATCAACCTCTTAGCTTCAACCTTGGGCTTTGATTAAGGCACACAAAAATCAACAATCCCTCTTTAGAGATGACAAGTTCTCTCTCAGTCAAACTTTTAGCTTCAATCTTAGGCTATGAACAAGACACAAATAACCTTTTAGCTTCAATCTTGGGCTTTGAACAAGACACCCAAACATCTTTTTCCTCCCTTAGAATAGGAGGAACTACGATTGCTGTGATTTCCCTGTTTCGTTTAAACGGGAATACGTAGGCATAAGATTGCGAAATCTTAGCGAGCATACTAATCAAAAACCCTAGGTGCAGTACCTTCATCCAAAGACTTTAGGTTTCATACCTTAGTCATCATTCATCCCCCTTTTCCACAGAAAGCAAAAACTCACTCACTCACTCAAATTTCCCAAGAAACTTTCCCAACCCATTAACAGATAAACACCATCAAGTACAAAGCAAAACCTAAAGCTAATATCCTGTGGATAATCATATATAGGATGGGTAATTGATAACTCTCCATTGTATAACCTGACCCCGGACTCCCCAATCTCTTTTAAAGTGTTTGTTCAGTTAAACATTCGCGTACAGGGTTAGTTTTAGATAGCTTCCCTTTCCCTTCCAGCTTCATGGGATAAATAAGAAATTAGAAAGTAGCACCCTTTCTCCTCAAGGAGGAAAACACAAACTTCAGCGATAAGGTGGTCGCGTCACCGACAAAAATCGCTCGCTACAGAAAAATGGCGACTCTGCTGGGGAGTCCTTAGAATGATCCTTGGGGCACCGTCCCCATTTTCCAACAGTAAAATGGCGAACCTGCTGGGGAGTAATTTTATTTGTTAGGACTAGAATTATAGCTCTTAAGAGGTCTAGGATGTTAGTTTTAGGAATAAATATATATATATATATATATATATCATTTTTCCTAATTGATATCCGTGTTTATTTTTCTGCTAATGGGACTACGGGTGATGCCGCATCTGGAAAGTTTGAGTGACACCTAAGATAAATGATGGCATTAGACGGGTAATCTTACAGGGAGTGACTCCCAAATAAGAGGTCCCGGTAAACCATCGAATCAGTGGAGAGACCCTTTGCGGATTCAATGCCTATACGACTTCGGTTGTTGAAAGCATATTGTTCGATTGTGGTATTCTATGAAACTGAGGATTTAGTAGGCTAAGACCATGTTACTATTTTGTAGTGTGGAAGCTATCGGAAATAGTTGTCACGCGATACTACCCTCATTTGAGATTACTCTAAGATACATCAGCTCGCTCGGGTGAACCAGCCTGTTGTTGTTATCCCAAAAGGGGTCAATGATTGTGAGGACATGTACAAAAAATCACCAGTATAACCTTTGGGGATGGGTAGAGCCATGACTTCATGACACCGAACCTTTGACCCCATATTTTTTCTATGTTTTTGTATGCTGCATCCATGCATTCATCTCATTAAAAAACTTTAAACAATGAAAAAGTTTCTCTTCTGGTCTCTCTTTTTCAAATTAAACTAAGACAATGATTGCAAATATTAGAGAGAAAGATTGCGTTAAGGATTTCGGTAGAAGGAAGACTCACAAGTACACCTTCAAGGTTCCAAAATTAGAGGATTTGAGAGGGTTGGCAAGGATGATCACCAACCCTAATGCTTTCAGAGCTAAGTACGGAGGACTGCTGTCTCTGTTAAGGGTCCATGTAATTGAAGGAATCCTATCTACGCTCATTCAGTTTTACGATCCGGTCTATCACTATTTCACATTCCCGGATTACTAACTAGCACCAACACTGGAGGAGTACTCTCACCTGACTGATTTACCCATCACTGACCAAGCTCCCTTTTCTGGACTGGAAGAAATTCCAAAGGATCAAACCATTGCAAGAGCAAGCTATTTGGACGAGTCAGAAGTCAGGACTCACATGACCACTAAGGGTGGAATCCAGGGTTTGCCAGCTAAGTTTTTGATAAAGAAGGCTCTGTACTTTGCTAGTATAGGGAACATGACTGCTTTCGAGAGCATCTTTGTCTTACTCACCTACAGGTTATTTCTGTTTCCCAACATTGATGACTTCATTGATATCAATGTCATTAAGGTTTTTCTGATTGGAAACCCTGTACCGACCTTGCTCGCAGATGCTTATCATTCTGTACACTTAAGGAATTTGTACAACAGAGGAATGATCACTTGCTGTGTACCCCTACTGTACAAATGGTTCATTTCCCACTTGCCCAAGTCTGCTGCTATTTGGGATCATAATAGTACTTTACATTGGTCGCAGAGAATCATGTCTCTTACCAACTCTGGCATCGATTGGTACAATCGAATCTATGACGGGATCAGAATCATTGACCGTTGTGGAAACTTCCCAAATGTACCCCTCATAGGAACTAAAGGAGGAGTCAACTATCATCCAATTTTAGTTCGTCGTCAATTAGGATACCCGATGAGGCATGTCCCGCATAATGCTTATCTGGAAGGTCTTTTTCTTCAAGGAAGGAGAAAATGACAGAGCACTAAAGACAGAAATAGTGCATGCTTGGAAACATATTCACAGGAAAGGAAGAGAGTCTCTAGGAAAACCAGATTGTGTCTCGGTGGAACCTTATCTCCACTGGGTACAAACTAGAGCTCTCAAGCTGAGGATACCTTACCCTCGTCAGGAAGTTCTTCCGTTAAAGGAGTCTGTCCTTTATTTTATGTGTGATGCGAAAAAACTTCAGGTTACTCTCAACAAAGTTCAACAGGAGAAGAAGTCTTGGAAGAACAAGTACCGTATTCTCAATGTGGAGTGTAAGAAAATACAGCAACTGTTAAAACAAAAAGATACTCTGATAGAGATTTTAGAGCAACATGCTGTAGAAAATCAAGAAGACCAAAGGAATTTGCTCGCTCCTTTCACTTGGCAAAGGAATCACAACCCGACAACGGCTCGAGAGCCCCGGTCAAAGAAAAGGAAAATACCAGAACCAGCACCTGAGCCCTCCTCAGAGAGGACTCAGGATCCATTAGCTTAGACATTTCCTTTTACAGCACTATGTAAATTACTGTATTTCCATTTCCGCAATCTTCGAATTCAATAAAACGGGGTTTCCATTGTATGATATTTGCAATCCAATTGTTGAAGTTTCTTTTTATTAAACAAAAATAATAATTAATATAATCATTGCATATCATTCATCATTCTCACATAACGCATTCTTCTTACCTACGAATCTCACGTTTGTGTCTCGATTCTAGAGTCAAACTGTCTCATTCGTACAATACTCGGGCCAGTCAACAAAAGAAAATGGATAATCTCGAGGAAGAGAACAGAGAGTTGAGAGAAGAACTCGACGCTCTGAAAGAAGACTTGAGAAAGCTTCACAATGACATGCAAGCTCTGGCAGCAGCTCAGATGCAACAACAAAGGACTGTGATCTCAGAGATCACATCGACGCCCATAGTAGAGAAGTATGATCCTCGGTATAACATGCCTAAAGATCGTCCCTGGGGCATGCCTATTAACTATATCCCGGAAGGATATATTCCACCGATCACTGAAGATTCAGAAACTGCAGCAGGAACCGCTGGGCCTAAAGGTTACAAACTTCGTGAAAGCGAAGATGCCAGGGGCATGACAACAACTCCTGAAGGTTACAAACTTCGGGATAGGGAAGCACCAAGAGTCACTGCCGTAATGACTGTACCACCACCCGTGGTACACACTATCCCGGAAGGACAGATTCCCCAGATACCTTCTGGTGGAAACGAAAGTATGGATGATAAAATGAGGGAATTCCAGGAACAGTTCCTGGAGATGCAGAAAGAACTGCAAGCCATTCGCGGTCAGGATCTATTTGGAAAGGACGCCGCAGACCTTTGTTAGGTCCCCAATGTGAAAGTTTCGCACAAATTCAAGGTGCCCGAATTTGAAAAGTACAAGGGTAACTCTTGCCCTCAAAGCCATTTGGTGATGTACGCTCGGAGAATGTCAACTCAGACAGAGAACCAACAACTACTAATCCATTATTTCTAAGACAGATTAACCGGTGCCGCACTTAAATGGTACATGGGTTTAAACCGCACCAAGATCATCACTTTCAGAGATCTTGGCGCTGCCTTCGTTCAACAATATAAGTATAACCTGAACATGGCACCAGACAGAGATCAACTCAGAGCCATGTCACAAAAGGATAAGGAAACCTTTAAGGAATATGCTCAGAGATGGCGTGAAATTGCCGCTCAGGTTTGTCCACCTCTTGAGGAAAAAGAGATGACAAAGATCTTTTTGAAAACCTTAAGTTCATTTTACTACGACAGAATGGTCGCCAGTGCGCCCAGTGACTTTACTGAGATGGTAGGCATGGGAGTTCTTCTTAAGGAAGCAGTCCGAGAAGGACGTTTAGTAAAAGACGTTGGATCATCAAGCAGTACCAAAAGATACGGTAGTGCTCTCCCTAGGAAAAAAGAGCAGGATATTAGAAATATCTCTCTCGGAAAGCAAAGGCGACGGTACCAACCAGTAGCAGCTGTAACTCCTGCTATTAACCCTGCGCCTGTTCAAACGTATCAACCTCCGGTTGCTCGGAGCCAATCGATTCAACAACAATATCAGCAAAGGACACAACAGCCTCTTCAGCAGGCTCGTCGTCAATACAACAACAGCAACCGTACAACGCGACCACCAGGGTTCGAACCTATACCAATGTTGTACGCAGAATTGTTTCCATTACTACTGGTCAAGGGGCACGTCCAAACCAGGTCTCCTCTTACAGTACCGGAAAATCTGCCTTTTTAGTCCAAAGCGGATCAGACTTGCCCTTACCATAAAGGAGGACCAGTGCATAACATAGAAAACTGTCTCAGCATCAAATATGATGTGCAGAAGCTTGTTAGGAGCGGGGTATTATCCTTCAAGGATACAAATCCAAATGTTCAGACGAACCAGTTGCCTCAACACGAGAAGGCTGCAGTAAATTTGATAGAAGGAGAGTTTAAGCACAGCTATCAAATTCATGATATACTCTTATTGGGAACCAACCTGGTCAAAATGCATCGCAGACAGACCAGATACGGGCATGTGCCGTCTCATAACTATCACCAGTGTGATATCTGCTCTAAAAACGATCAAGGATGTTATGTGGTGCGATCCGCTCTACAGGAACATATGGATCTCGGATGGATCCAAGACCACCGAATTTGTGAGGTCAACATAACTTATACAAATTCCAACATCATTCAGAACCACAACATTCTGGCAATGAATGTCAACTTGGTGGCAATGCACTCAACCCAAAGCCAACATCATAATCTGCCACGACACGATTACGATTCCTATCTGGTCTGCTCGGTAAACGATCAAGGATGCTCATTTGTACAAGAGGCCCTCCAGCGTCAGATGGATCTTGATGGATTCAAGATTATCGTGATAGAGGCCATTATCAAGTGAATATGATTCAAATTTTTGATATTCGCTTGATGAATACCAGCTTGGTGGAGTTACACGCTAAGCAGGTTCAGCTCGGTTATCATAATTGTACAGTATCCTGTGAGAGCAACCAAGGATGTACTCTCATTCAAAGAACGCTGCAACACTTGTTAAACCACTAGTGGCTTCTGATCTATATGGATGAAGACACACAACAAGTCAGCATGACTAACGAGAACCCTACTAGGCATCAAAGTCAGGATGTTCGATTAATGGAGACAGATCTAGTGAGGTTACACTGCATACAAAGCAGACGTGGTCGGGTGCCACCACACAACTATGAACGTTGTAGAGTTTGCTCAGAGGATAATTAAGGATGTTACCTCGTGTGAGCAGCCCTTCAAAGCCAGTTGGACCACAAAGAGATTCAACCATGGTCAAGCCCTGGTTCAATATTAGACTATCATCCTAATCAAGACGGAGATGTTGTTTTAATCCCTAAACGAGAAGTGGCCAAAGATGTGTGCGCCATAATCCCTCTACTCCATGAATCAAGAATTCCTCTTGATGGTGGAAGGATTCTCAACCTCGAACCAACCGAGGCCAGCTATGATGGTTAGAAAAATCAGAAGGCTCTTATAGTTATCTATCTGCCGGGACCGCTGCCGTATGAATCAACTAAGGCTATCCCTTACAAATACGGTGCAACAACAATTGAGAATGGAAAGGAAATTCCATTACCTTTCGTCATGAATATTGCAGACATCAGCCGAGTAACACGGAGTGGTTGAATCTTCAACCGAGGAGTTAGAGAACCCAAAAAAGAAAAGGAACCTCAAACAGAAGTTCCTGATCAACCAGTCGGTCAATCCAGTGATCCCGACCTTTCAAAGAACAACAATGAGATGCTGAAGCTCATCCAAAAGAGCGAGTACAACATTGTAGACCAACTGTTGCAAACTCCTTCAAGAATCTCTGTGCTATCTCTTTTACTCAGTTCTGAAGCTCACAGGGAAGCTCTACAGAGAGTCTTAGAGAAAGCCTTTGTGGAACAAGATGTAACAATTAGGCAATTCGACAACATCATCTCCAACATCACTTCTTACAACAACTTAGGGTTTAGTGATGAGGAATTACCAGAAGAGGGCAAAAGTCACAACATGGCGCTCAATATTACAGTCAACTGCCAGGATGATGCTTTAGCCAGCGTATTGGTAGACACCGGATCGACTCTGAATGTTATACCGAAGTCCACTCTAATGCGACTATCATTTAAAGGATCTTCGATGAGAGGCAGTGAGGTCATCGTCAAAGCATTTGACGGATCCCGAAAAATAGTTATCGGCGAAGTCGACCTTCCCATAACAATTGGTCCTCACACTTTCCAAGTCACTTTCCAGGTCATGGACATCCGGGCAGCATACAGTTGTTTATTAGGAAGACCTTGGATACACGAGGTTGGGGCAGTCACTTCGACACTTCACCAGAAGCTGAAGTTCTTCAAGAATGACCAACTAGTCACAGTCTGCGGAGAGCAAGCCATGATCGTGAGCAACTGATCGTCATCCACTTATGTTGAACCAGAGGAGGTTGTTGGAACTCGTTCCAAGCACTTTCAGTGAGAAATAACAATCAGTCAGAAAGAGGAACATCGATTTCCTCGTACAAAGATGCTCTCGAAGCGATCAAAAGTAACAATACCAAAGGATGGGGATAGCTTGTCATTCCTACTGACAATAAGAAAAAGAAAGGTCTTGGTTTTTCTTCAAACTGTGCCCAGACTGCTACTAACGATGAAAGTCTTCATCCCATGCAAAACTTCTTCCACAATGGAGGTTTCCTTCACCCAGTGTCTCAAGAAGTACATACCATCAAACGAGGGTGATCCTTCCGATACAGATGAAGAGTGGAAGTCCTATCTCAACGAGGACGGTTATGTCTCAGGAAGAGGTGCCTACACCATTTTACTATCCCGCACAGAGTTCGAGATATATACTGTGAGCGGCTGTCAAGATGATATACAGAGATTGTGATCCGGAAGGATGTTGTGCTCCACAAAACTCATTAGAGGAAGACACTCTGATGAAAGACAACTTTGACCACGACTATTATGGCCCAATGGATGGCCTGCCTATCTGGCAGCCGTATCCAGGAGACTCGGGGAAAGAGAGTCAGCCCAACAATGCATATCAGCTGAGCAACATTGAAAAGAATACCTGTGTCCCCACTATGTCATGGGATCAACACTCAGGACATTCAAAAAATATCCAGTACGACGATGAATTTGCAAAGATTGGAGGACAGCAGTTCATCAACTACTCTTTTCCTGAGGTCAACATCATCGAAAGGGATGACTCCTCCAGTTCCAAAGAAGTGTGGGACACTTTAGGACAGCCGAGTGGCAAATACGACTTCATAGTCAAGTACACCGCTCCTGGAAGCTCTCGCATCAGGCTCGGAGACATCCAGCCAACTAGATGGGGAGATATACCTGAGAATGCAAATACTGTGCAAGATACAACTGAGGAATCCTCCTACGACAACTTTGCCTGGGAGACAGATTCCAACGATCCTGCTCCACCAGAAATCGGCGTTATTTCTAAAGACAAACCAAGAAAGAAGGTACTAGACTTTGTGTTTCACCGAGCAGTTCTCCGCCAATAGGTTGCTGTCAACGTTCCGAAAGTTGTCCATAAGTCTAAGTAATTGTCGTCTTTACTTTAACCTTTCACCCTGCCCAGGTGAAATGGATGTTTTGATAGGGCTCACTTTCTGTAAATGTCCCTCTTCGCTTTGCCCCAAGCGACAGAGTTTTGTTTTATAGGGATGTAGTTTCAAGAATCGACAAAATCATAAATAAAATAACGTCGTTCTATAATTTCCGCATTTATTGTTGTTTTCTCTTTTCGCTTTTTCAGAAAATGGTAATCCTAAAAAACAACTCAAATAATAAAAACAAGCAGTAAAAAAAATACACTGCACACACTCTTGCATTTCTCTCTATCTCTTCTAAAAACAATCATCACGCCATGCAGATTGCTTGTTTTAAACACGATTGAAACATATGATCCAATGCCTTCTCCCAACTTTGAGTTCTCGGTATTTAAGGCTGAAGAAGAAGATGACGAAGAAATTCCAGAAGAGATCTCTCGATTACTCAGACAAGAGGAAAGGTCTATTAAACCTTACAAAAAGCCGTTGGAAACGGTCAAATTAGGTTCAGAAGAAGAGAGAAAGGAAGTCAAGATTGGGGCACTGCTCAGTCCAACTGTCAAAGAAAATTTGATAAAGCTTCTCAAAGAGTTTCCCGATGTATTCGCTTGGTCCTATCAGGATATCCCAGGGTTGGATACCAGAATCGTGGAACATCATCTACTGTTGAGATCGGAATGTCCCCTGGTAAAACAAAGACTAAGACGGACTCATCCAGACATGGCCATCAAAATCAAAGAGGAAGTACAGAAACAGATTGACGCGGGTTTCCTCGCTACATCAGAATATCCTCAATGGATAGCCAACATAGTACCAGTTCTGAAAAAGGACGGAAAGGTCAGAATGTGTATAGACTACAGGGATCTGAACAAAGCCAGTCCAAAGGATGACTTTCCCTTACCACACATTGACATGCTGGTAAACAGTACAGCAAAGTTCAAAATATTCTCCTTCATGGATGGATTCTTGGGCTATAATCAGATAAAGATGGTGCCGAAAGACATGGATAAAACTTCGTTCATCACCCCATGGGGCACTTTTTGTTACAAGGTAATGCCATTCGATTTAAAGAGTGTCAGGGCAACCTATCAAAGGGCCATGACTACTCTGTTTCATGACATGATACACAAGGAAATCGAGGTATATGTTGATGATATGATTGCCAAATCTAAGACAGAAGAGGAGCATGTGACCCACCAGTTAAAGCTATTCAAGCGGTTGAGAAAGTACAAACTCCGCTTGGATCCCAATAAGTGCACATTTGGTGTTCGCTCAGGGAAACTGCTAGGGTTCATCGTCAGCCAGAAAGGAATTAAGGTTTATCCTGACAAGGTCAAGGCCATTCAAGAAATGCCTTCTCTAAAGACTGAAAAACAAGTCAGGGGATTCCTGGGACGTTTGAACTACATTTCCAGATTCATATTCCTCATGACCGCGACATGTGCGCCGATTTTCAAATTACTCAAAAAGAATCAGGACTGCATTTGGACAGAAGACTGCCAAACTGCCTTCGACAGTATTAAGGAATACATGTTGAATCCACCAATTCTATCACCTCCAGTGAAAGGAAAACCACTGATCATCTACCTAACAGTCTTGGAAGACTCTATGGGTTGTGTACTTGGCCAACAAGACGAAACCAAAAGGAAAGAGTCTGTCGTTTACTATTTGAGCAAGAAATTCACTAACTACGAGACTCGGTACACTATGCTTGAGAAAACTTGTTGTGCTCTGGCTTGGGCAGCCAAATGTCTTCGCCAATATATGATTCATCACACTACTTGGTTAATCTCCGAAATGGGTCCAATCAAGTATGTCTTTGAAAAGCCTGCTCTCACGGGAAGGATTTCCCGTTGGCAGATGTTGTTATCAGAATACGACATTGAGTACAATGCTCAAAAAGCCGTCAAAGGAAGTATTTTAGCCGATCATTTGGCTCATCAACCGATTGACGATCAAGAATCAATCGGGTTTGACTTCCCAGATGAAGATGTCATGTATTTGGAAATGAAAGACCGCGATGAACCGCTACCCAGTGAAGGGCCAGAACTAGGTTCCCAATGGGGACTAATCTTTGACGCAACTGTCAATCATTATGGAAATGGAATTGGGGCAATCATCATAACACCTCAGGGTACCCACATTCTTTTCACTGCCAGATTGACATTCAAGTGCACAAACAATATGACCGAATACGAAGCTTGTATCATGGGTCTCGAAGAAGCGATCGACTTAAGGATCAAGAACTTGGATGTATATGGCGACTTAGGCCTGGCTGTCAATCAAATCTAATGAGATTGGAACATATACCAATCAGGACTGATTCCTTACAAAGACTACGCGAGAAGGTTGTTACCATTCTTTAACAAAGTTGAGTTTCATCATATCCCTCGTGAAGAGAATCATATGGCTGATGCATTAGCCACTCTCTCTTCCATGATTAGTGTAGGTCAATGGAATGACATACCTAGGATTGACATAATGCGCCTTGAAAGGTCCACTTACATTTTCGCGATCGAAGCAGTCATCGATGACAAACCTTGGTATCACGATATCAAATGCTTCCTTCAGAAACAAGAGTAGCCACTTAGGGCATTAAGAAAAGACAAAAAGACCCTCAGAAGATTGGCAGACAGCTTCTTCCTAAGCGGTGATACACTCTATAAGAGAAACTTTGATGTGGTCTTGCTTCGATGCATAGACAGACCAAAAGCAAACATGCTGATAAAAGAAATTCGCGAAGGATCCTTTGGCACTCATGCCAACGGACACACAATGGCGAGAAAAATTCTGAGAGCAGGGTACTATTGGTTGACCATGGAATCCGATTGCTACAAGTACATGATGAGGTGTCACAAGTGTCAGATATACTCGGACAAAATCCGTGTCCCGCCAACACATCTCAAAGTTCTCTCTTCCCCCTGGGATTTTTCCAGATGGGGAATCGACATGATCGGCATGATCGAACCCAAGGCTTCAAATGGACATCGGTTCATCCTGGTGGCCATTGACTACTTCACCAAGTGGGTTGAAGCAGCATCCTACACCAATGTAACTAGACAAGTGGTGGTCCGATTTATCAAAAATAATCTCATCTGCTATTATGGTGTTCCAAGCCAGATCATTACTGATAATGGATCCAACCTGAACAACAACATGATGAAAGAGTTGTGCGCTGAGTTCAAGATCGAACACCATAACTCATCTCCCTACTGACCTAAGATGAACGGAGCGGTAGAAGCGGCTAACAAGAACATCAAGAAGATCGTTCAAAAGATGGTTGAAACCTACAAAGACTGGCACGAGATGCTACCCTTTGCACTACACGATTATCGCACATCTGTCCGCACTTCAACAGGGGAAACCCCTTTCTCTCTAGTATATGGCATGGAAGCAGTGCTCCCCATAGAAGTAGAGATCCCCTCAATGAGGGTATTAATGGAGGCTAAGTTAACAGAAGCGGAATGGTGTCAAAATCGACACGACGAACTAAACCTGGTCGAAGAAAAGTGAATAACGGTATTATGCCATGGTCAGTTGTATCAGCAAAGAATGAACAAGGCGTTTGACAAAAAGGTTCGACCCCTTGTCTTCAGGAAAGGAGACCTTGTGCTCAAGAAGATACAATCATTTCTCACTGATTCCAGGGGAAAATGGACTCCGAATTATAACGGCCCCTATGTGGTCAAGAAAGCTTTCTCAGGCGGCGCCTTGAGACTCGTAACCATGGATGGAGAAGAATTTTCCTACCCCGCGAATGTTGATGTAGTCAAGAAATACTTCGCCTAAATAAAAAAATAAAAAAACGTCTCGGTGGATTGAAAACCCGAAAGGGCGGTCTAGGCAAAAATTAGAGACATAATCGAAAATCATCCCGATGGATTGGAAATCTCAAAGTACAATCCAGGAAAAAGTTAGGGATTCATGGCAAGTAACTATGTCCAACAAAGGGGCAAATCCCTCAGCAGCGGTAATGCCATCCATCAGAAGAAACTCCAGTCAAGGTCATCTTCGACGGAAGCTCAGGATGTCCAGAATTTAAAGTTGGTAGAAGGATAACGGTCGTTATGTTTCAATGTAGCCCTTTTCCCTTAAATTACCATTTTCTAAACTTTGTAAATACTCCATGGAATCACGTGTTTGGCTGATTTCCATCCTATCAATAAAATTTGAGCCCTAGTGCTTTTGTTTACAATTCTCATTTGTTTTAGCTGTACAGAACGACATTTTAATATGATCAACGATTCTTGAAATAAAACAAAAAAATGAATTTACTTATCACAAACGTTTTCTGCTTTTAAAATAAAAATGGCAATTTCTTTTGACTGTTGAACATCAAAAGAACATCGATCGCTTCTCCAGAAGTAATCGAGCTTCAAAGTACAGAATCAAAGTACTCCTTCTAAACCAGTACACTTGAACGAAGGATCAACTGTATCAGATGTGATTTTTCCATTTGATATCCCCGGCAGAGTTCTTACATCCTAAGCCCGACCAACGTTGTTCCCCACAGGGACTATCTCTCCTAAGCAAGGCAGAATTGCTACTTTTGGACCAGTGATACTTTTCATCCCCCGCGGTGGCCGAGTGTCCAGTCGTGTTCATCTATTAGTCTGTATGTCTGTCAGTTTTGTCAGCATAAACATACATACATCATGCATTATTACTTTGCATTCATATTCATATTGCATCACTATCACTCTGGTCAGTCATATCCCCTAGTGATAAAAGTCCTCTCAGTCGAGTTGTCAGTTCTTTCCTCGTCAGGAAATGTCGCATCTAAAAAATCTCTTCCTCGGTTTATTTCTGGAATGGGGACGATCCTCGACCACTTTGATAACTTGAACCTCTGAAAAGCAAGAGAACTTTCGACGAATGCCACTCTTCACCATTGAAGATGATATCTTCGCTTTCCCGGATTAAGGAAAATCCTCAGAGAAAGCCTCTTTATCGAAGATCCGGCAATACAGCAGTTTTCTCCGGACAATTCGCTGACGAAAAGGTCATTAGCACCTATAATTTGGATTACATCATATGGCATTTCTCTGAGAAGATCTCGGGGAAAAGTATGATGTAATATCCCCAAGCGGGAAGCAGCCTCTCAAGAGACTCGTTTGCCCCAGTAGAGTCGACAAATGACGTCTCTAACAGAGAAGTTTGAACACCTCTACAACTCAGACGAATGAGTTCCCCAGCAAGTCTGACATCAAAACCTTTTCCATCAAATGGCATCTCCCCAGGAAAATTCAGCGAGAAGTTTGATGAAAACCGCTACAAAAGGTGTCCCTTGTCAAGAAAGTTTATTGACAAAAGAAACTGAGACCAGTTCCTTGGTAGGAAACCAGGATCGAGGGGAAGTTTGTTTCAGAAACTTAGACCAGTTCCTTGGTAGGAAACCAAGATCGGCGGGAAGTTTATTTAAGAAACTGAGACCAGTTCCTTGGTAGGAAACCAGGATCGAGGGGAAGTTTATTTCAAAAGAAAACTGAGACCAGTTCCTTGGCTGAAGACCAAGATCGAGGGGAAGTTTACCTTTTCTAAGCATCATTGCTTAGCGAAAGAAGATGGATGAGCTAACTGCCATTCATAACCACCATCAAAATTTCGAGTATTCCGATATTTAATCCTCTTGCACCCCGAATGCCCGAATACCTTCGTCATTTCCACCTTCGGGTCCAAGAAGATTAAATAGGGGCATCTGTCATACCCCAAATTTTGACCACTAAGCTTTCCCATCATTGTGCCAATCATCATCACAAGATGGGGATACTTTCATGTCTCATCAACCTCCTCAAGGAATTGTTGAGCATTCACTACAATCAAGGATTAGAGTTTCAAGCCCTCTTAGGGCACTTAGGCAAGAGATCAATCAAGAAATGTCATGATCTTCAAATTTTCTAGCTTCTCAAACACCTAAAATGTATCAGGAGGACTCCCACGTCAAGAATCAAGCACAAGGTTGCAGCATTCCAAGTGGATTAAGCCTCCAGATCGTCAGTGTCACCAAATTAGGGTTTGGTCGATTGAGGCCTCCAGATGGAATTTTTCCTCTGGGCATGAGCCAATGCTTCAAAGCACAACCCAAGATACTACAAGGGACCTCGTGGACCTAATCATCAAGTCAATTTTACCTCAGGGGATGCATCCACAAAAAATCAGGAATTAGGGTTTCCTGACCTAATTCACCCTTAAGCTGTCTTTTGGGACAAAACATGAGCCAAGACCTTAAGGCATGATTTGAGGGTCTCTAACACACTACATTGATCCATTTGCAACAATGGATTGATCCAAGAAGCTTTACTCACAAGTTTCATTTTCATCAGGACCACAATTAGGGTTTCAAGGGAAAAGTTGACTGTACCTTTGACTTTTGTCTAGGACATGCTCCCAAACTTTGGGACATGATTCACTACACCCTACAACACCTATGGAATATATCCATTAGGTTTTATTTAGGTCAAGGACTTGATTTCACAAAGGATCGCATAGTTTGGATTCCGTCCGATAAAAAGTCAACTGTGCACAAAACCAAGTTTAACTTTTTGAGATTTTTCACAATTATGGTTCATTGACCCTAAAATGATGTTAATGTATGATTGGAATCATCATTCATCAAGAAAAATCAAAGAAAGTGGGTTAACTTGTAAAAGGGGTAACCATAAAAACTTAGAATTTTTCTAAGTTATGGAACAAAGTGGCTAGGGTACCAACTTCCAAGGACCATAACTTGAGATCCAAGCAACCATTTTGGATGGTCCAAAGCTGGATTTGTAGATCTCATGGCATACTTTAAAAGTGTCAACTACAGCTCATTCCAATTCCTCATGGATTTCTAGTTATGGAGTGATCAAAATGGCTGAAAACACAAAAGTGACATTTTTCCAACACTTAGTGAAATTTTCACTAAGTCAGAATCTGCCTTATTTTTTCCCAAATGTAGAGGCATTTTTCATTATAATTCAAGTTGAATCAAAACCAAAGTTGGACATCATGTTGAAATAGGATATGTCAGCTTTCTAAAATGCCCAAGAACTCCATCAAATTCCATCTGAGCTATGAGTTATGACAGCTGCAACATGCCTTGCTGCAAACTTCTTGGCAAGGCAGATTTGTGCATTAGTGCTCGAATATCCCAAATTATGCAACTTCAAGCATGGTTATCCATCTGCACACCTCAAGGGGGAACAACCAAGGGACAAGCACTGATCCATAAGCCTCCCAAGTCTTTGGAACTACATATAGGTTTGGCACCCCTAAAAGCTAAAGATGCCTCAAGACTCCAATTTTGTTTTGGAGCATTCAACGGATGCTTAGAGGTGGCATGTATCAAAACAAAGATGAACACTTTAGTCAAGCCTTATCCTTGAATCAGAGAACCACAGGCATGTGCTCTAATCTCAAGTTAATGGCTAGAGGAGACTTGAGATTCCATTTGATCCACATTGGCCAAAGGCCTGCTGCAGTTGCCATTCCCTATTCCTTGCAAAACAAAATTAATTCCAATTTAAATAAAATTAGGGTTTTGATTAATTACATCTTCATCAAACATTTTCAAAACACTTTTGGGCCTCTAATAGAGTGTAAGTCCCAACCGCTTTGTAAATAAACAATTTTGGGCCGCACATATTGTATAAGTCCCTCTGTATATTTTCAAAAATTCGGCGCGATCGTCGCCTTTTTAACAAAATCAACTGGGCTTCTCCAAGAGGTATAAGACCCATCTTTATTTATTTTCAAACTTTTTGGGCCTCTTGATAGAGTGTAAGTCCCACCTCTTTGTAAATAAAATAATTTGGGCCTCAGGGTATTGTATAATTTCTGATACAGTTTCAGAAACTTCGACGAGATCGTCGTTTTCAAACAATAATCATCTGGGCCTACCCTCATGTTGTAAGTCTCATTCCTTTTCTTTAAATAACCATTTTGGGCCTCTAATAGAGTGTAAGACCCAACCCCCTTTTAACCAAAACCTTTTTGGGCCTCAGATATTGTATAAGTCCCTCTGCGTTAAAAAAAATATCGGCACGATCGCCAGTTCAAAATCAAATCATCCGGGCCTATCCTCGTGTTGTAAGTCCCATTTCTTTTCTTTTGAAACACCTTTTGGGCCTCTCCTTAAGTTGTAAGATCCAACCATGTTGTAAAGAAACCTTTTTTGGGCCTTAGTCATTGTATAAGTCCCGGTACGATATTCAAAACAACGGTGCGATCACTGTTAAAACCTTGGGCCTCTCTTTGAGTATAAGCCCCAATATTCTTTTCAAAACAATTTCCTTTTGATTTAGATTCAATATACAGTTGTTATCAAAACTTTATTTAATTTCTTTGAACAACTAACCATACAGCATGGAAGCTTGCTCACCTGTAAGTTTTATCCGCTTTCGTTTACTTGCTCAAATATATATATATATATATATATATATATATATATATATATATATAAAACTGTATTCTGGGAAGCTGTGCAAGGTTAGTCTTCTTTCATTCTTTTAAATACACGTTAAATATATATATAACTGTATTGTGGGAAGTTGCGCATGGTTAGTCTTATTTCATACCCTTTTAAATATTTGTCATATATCAACTGCATATATACTAGTATAGTTATTTAGAGTTTTCCCAGGCAACTAGGTCTAGAACTAGGTAAAGCCCTGTTGGTCACTCTTAAATACAGACAAAACTAGATCCCTATAGGATTTCCAGATAGAGTCTTGCTTTATCTTGGGCTTAAACAATATGGAACAAAGAGAAAGGCAGTATTCTTCGTGAACCTTTTCTCAGACTGTCACCCCTAGAAATTGTCAAAGAAATTCTATTCCCCAGAGTTGATTTATTCTCGGTGAATAGCATCTCTTGAGTTTCTTCAAACCTCAGAACTTTCACTCAATGATCTATTCTCAGTGAATAGCATTTCTTGAACTTTCCTTGATTTGAGACCCACGGGCTTCCTACAAGCATCCCCGCCTCCTCTTGGGCTTTGTACAAGGACCCTCCGGCTTCTTAGAAGTTCTCATGACTTCTCTTGGGCTTAATACAAGGACCCTGACGACCTCTTAAAGGTATAAGATAGAACTTAGTCATCCATTTCTAGAGAAGTCTTTCCAGCGTCAAATATCGGATTTTAGGGTTGATCCTCATCCCTTAATACCCGTGCCTTCTCTTGGGCATCATACAAAAGATAAAACTCTTCTACACCAGTAGACTTGGACAGTCTAATCCCCTTGAGTCTCAAAGACATTCTGAAGTTCCTTACGAATATAAGGAGAAACCTCGGGCTCTTTGGATCAATCTCCAATAGAAACCCAGCCTCTCTCTTGAGAGTTCCCCAACCAGGGTCAGCTTATCCCAAATCTGAACCTCAAGGTCTCTGATATCTCAACTCTTCTATAATCCTCAGCAAGAGTTGATTCCCCATTTGGACCTGCCTCGGGATATTAACAATCCCCGACAAAAGTTAGCCTCCTCGTAGGCTTAATATAATGATCTTTCCTCAGTAGAGTCAGCCTCCTCTTAGGCTTTGTACAAAGATTCTCCCCAACGGAGCTAACCTTTTCAGACTTTCTTGTTTAGTCAATCATTTTTAGACTCTCTTGTTGAGTCAATCATTTTTTAGACTCTCTTGTTGAGACAATCACTTTCAGACTCTCTTGTTGAGTCAATCACTTTCAGACTCTCTGGTTGAGTCAATCACCCTTTCAGACTTTCTTGTTGAGTCAACCTTTTTTAGCCTCAATCTTGGGCTTTGTACAAGACAGATAAAAGCACTCTCTTGTTGAGTCAAACCCTTTTAGCCTCAATCTTGGGCTTTGTACAAGACATAAATCTCCCTCTCTTGATCTTGGGATATATATCTTCCCTAGTAGAGTCATTTCCTCCCAGTCTTCCTCTAGGCTTTGAGGAATGATCTTCCCCAAGAAGAGTCAAACTCATTTCAGCCTCAATCTTGGGCTTTGTACAAGACACATAAAAATATCCTCACCAGATTCAAACTCGTTTCAGGCTCAATCTTGGGCTTTGTACAAGACAGATAATACTCTCCAGCAAGAGTCAAATTCGTTTTAGCCTCAATCTTGGGCTTTATACAAGACACATACAAACCTCCCCGGCGGTGTCAAAATCCCTTTTTAGCCTCAATCTTAGGCTTTGTACAAGACAGGTAACACTCTCCCGCAGAGTCGAACTTTTAGCCTCCTCTTAGGCTTTGTATAATGATATCCCCAAAGAGTCAGTCTCTTTTTTGCCTCAATCTTGGGCCTCGTACAAGACACATAAACACTCTCTTGTTGAGTCAGTCAGTTCCAGCCTCCTATTTGGCCTTGCATAGGGACTTCCCTAGTGGAGTCAATCAACCTCTTAGCTTTAACCTTGGGCTTTGATCAAGGCACACAAAAATAAACAATCCCTCTTTAGAGATGACAAATTCTCTCTCAGTCAAACTTTTAGCTTCAATCTTGGGCTTTGAACAAGACACAAATAACCTTTTAGCTTCAATCTTGGGCTTTGAACAAGACACCCAAACATCTTTTTCCTCCCTTAGAATAGGAGGAACTACGGTTGCTCTGATTTCCCTGTTTCGTTTAAACGGAAATACGTAGGCATAAGATTGCGAAATCTTAGCGAGCATACTAATAAAAAACCCTAGGTACAGTACCTTCATCCAAAGACTTTAGGTTTCATACCTTAGTCGTCATTCATCCCCCTTTTGCACAGAAAGCAAAAACTCACTCACTCACTCAAATTTCCTAAGAAACTTTCCCAACCCATTAACGGATAAACACCATCAAGTACAAAGCGAACCTAAAGCAAATATCCTGTGGATAACCACATATAGGATGGGTAATTGACAACTCCCCATTGTATAACCTGACCCCAGACTCCTCAATCTCTTTTAAAGCGTTTGTTCAGTTAAACATTCGCGTGCAAGGTTAGTTTTAGATAGCTTCCCTTTCCCTTCTAGCTTCATGGGATAAATAAGAAATCAGAAAGTAGCACCCTTTCTCCTCGAGGAGGAAAACCCAAACTTCAGCGATAAAGTGGTTGCGTCACCGACAAAAATCGCTCACTACACAGTTGGGTCAGAATTCTTTAGAAGTCTAAGGCTGGCGAGTCTTAGAGGTTGTTAGTCACCAGCAATTGGCTCGTGCAATTGTAATTAGTTTGGTTATAGTGGATTAAGTCCTTGTGTATAAGGCAAAATCACCTTGGCGGGTGGACTGGATTTGCTTGATAGTTTTCAAGTGAACCTGGATATATCGTGTGTCTTTCTATTGTTAGCTTATTTATGATCTTTGTTTAAGTTTCACAAAAAGCTTGCAAGTGGAAAATCCAATTCAAACCCCTCTTTATTGTGTTTTTCTCACACCTTCAATTGGTATCAGAGCTCCGGCTCTATTGTGATAAACGTTTTATCAGCACTTAACAGTGTTCAATACCGATCCAGTATTTGTGTGAGATAACATGGCAGTTACTGCTAAATCCACTACTGAAGAGAAAGGTCAATACAGTATCAAACCACCAGTCTTTGATGGTGAAGAGTTTGACTACTGGAAAGAAAGAATAAAAAAGATTATTTCTTGGTTATAATGTAGATCTTTGGGATTTGGTAGTCGTTGGCTACAATCACCAGTTGATGCTACATGTGCTAAAATATCCTGAAGTGATATAACCAACCAACAGAAGAAAGATCATAAAGTCATCATAAGGCAAGAATCATTTCGCTAAATGCTATCTCTTATACTAGGTATGAGAAGATGATGCCAAATCTATTCTTGATTCTCTTAGGATAACTAATGAAGGAAATGCTCGAGTTAAGAAGTCAAAGGTGTTTGCCTTAATCCAAAACTATGAAGCATTCAGTATGGAGGATGATGAGACAGTTGAGACCATGTTTCAAGGTTTCAAATTCTAGTTGCAGAACTCAAAGTTCTGGACAAAGTTTACTCAACTGCTGAACGTGTGAGAAAGATTTTCAGAAGTTCTCCTAAGAAATGATTACCTATGGTAACAGCTCTAAAGTTATCAAAGGATCTCAACAGCATAAATCTTGAAGAGCGTGTTAGTTCTTTGAGAAATCATGAGATAGAGCTTGAAGAAGATGACATCAGAAGAATCAACAAACTCTGGATGCATAGGAAATGAAACTTCAGAGGATCTAGAAGAATCAAAGGCCACTCTGAGTCATCATCTGGACAGAAGAAGCAGAACTCTGAAAAGAAGATTACTTGTTACGAGTGTAATGAGCCAGATTATTACAAAGAACAAGTGTCCAGAAGCCTAAGAAGAACTTCTCCAAAGCGAATAAAAGTCTAAATGGAAACTTGGGAAGACTCTGATTCTGAAGAAGGGGAATCTGATGAAGAATGAGTAAATGTTGTGCTAGTGGCAGCAACTGAAGATGAAGTTTCTAGAAAACCAGATGACTAAATATCATCAGAACCTAAATCAGACTCAGACTCCAATTCTGAGATATCCTTAACAACTCAGTTGAAACACCAGTCATGGTAACTTAACAGTAGTTGCTCCCAACTCATGACCAGAAGGAGGCATAAGGTTCAAAGTCTAGAACTTAAGCCTGGATGCTTCGTCGGTTTCTGAAGAAACCAGAAAAGGAAAAATCATTGGCTCTGAATTCGTTGATCAAAAGTGTTTAGTGTTAAGATATTTTGAACGCTTTAAAGGCTACAGAATCTATAACAAAGGAACACGAGTTGTAGAAGAATCAATGATAAGCTTGACTCTGAAAGGTCAGAGTTTGTTGAAAAGCTTGCAGATCTGAAGATCACTACATCAGAATCTAAGAAATAGAAGATTCAAGATAAGAAGACAAAGATGAAAATTCTCCCATGTCAGAAGCTGAGAACAATTCATCTCATCAGAAGAAGAATAAATTAAATACTTCTCATTCTGAAGAACTAGTTCTGGGAGATAAAGCTGATCAAGTCAGAACTCACTCATCCTTCAGACATTTCGAAGAAACTCTTCTAGGTATAGTGTCTCTGTTAAAGTCAACATCGGTTGATGTAGTACTAAAGGAAAATGAGTGGATTCTGGCCATACATGAAGAATTGAATTAATTCACCAGAAATGATGTCAGGAATCTTGTTCAGAAACCCAAAGGTGTCCATGTGGTTGGAACTAAATGGTGTTCAGAAATAAGCTAGATGAGAAAGGCTGAATTAGAAATGAA
This sequence comes from Lathyrus tuberosus, assembly GCA_022829125.1. Taxonomy (NCBI): domain Eukaryota; kingdom Viridiplantae; phylum Streptophyta; class Magnoliopsida; order Fabales; family Fabaceae; genus Lathyrus; species Lathyrus tuberosus. Next base: position 498,509 of record JALAZF010000323.1, on the reverse strand, counting down.
TCTGATGGAAGAACTCAGACTCTCTCTGGGAATTCAAATTGGTCAAGATCATAAGGGACGTACATTCATCGAAGCAAGTATGCAAAGAACTTCTGAAGAAATTCAACATGATGGACTGTACACCAGCTAAAGACTCAGATGCATCCAACATGTATTCTGGAAAAGGAAGAATCTAATCTCATGTCCAAGCAATAGGCAATCAACAATTGCTCTCTCAATAGCAGAAGCAGAGTTCGTATCCACGTCTCTATGCAGTGCGCAGATCCTAGTGATGAAGAATCGGCTGGAAGATCATCAGATAAATGAGAGTAACATTTCTATCCCTTATGATAATATTGATGTTATCTGTTTAAGTAAGAATCTAATCTTAAGCTCTAGGACTAAGCACATAAAGATCATTTTATTAGAGACTATGTTCAGAAGGGAATTTTATGTTTAAAATCTTTACAAAACCCTTGACTGAAGATAGAGTTCTATTTATTCTGAAGCATCTGAAAAATGGACTATTGTCCAGAGTAAGATTTCATCATAATCAGATGTGTTTAGTCAGAATCTGAAGATGTCAGATTGTCATTTAAAATAAGGAGTATTTATTTTTAACCTTAGTCATCAGAAGATGCTTTATCAGAAGTGTCTCTGATCAGATGGAAACCTTTTAGTTTTCAAGACTCTGAGGATATCAAGCGTGTCCAAAAGACACCTCGAGCGTTGTGATTTCATGAGACTAGGTTTTAAGTAATTATTACCTATTACGCATTAATATTATGTTTAACACTTTGGACTTGAAAATTAAATTGATAAGTGTGTAAATCTTTTTGCTTTCCCTCCTCTTTAGGCAGTCATAATGATGTATGTAAGACAAAAATTCTTGGAACTTAACAATTATCTTCCCTCCTTTATTCTCTGTCAGAATCTGCCTTTTCATTTTCAAGTATACAACTATTTGTACTTACTGACTGATGTCATAATATGAATAACGTATATTAATTTGTGATCTTTTGAAGACTGATACACTTCTTCATCATTCCCTACTCGTGTCTGTATTCCTTGCATCGGAAATGATGAATTTCTCATCTCGATTCATCCTGTCCTTATTGCTATTTATGGTCATCACTCATTGTTCTCTTAATAAACCACATAACCAGTCTTCTGTTTCTAAACTTACCTTTTTGCTCCCATCTTGTTTCCTTTCAAGATGTCTTCTAAGACCATTATAGGAGAAATCTCTGACTTGGATCTCTTGAGAGAATACTCTATTGATCTTAACGATCTTGTTGAAGAAGGTCATACCAACATCCTCACAGACATCATCTACCAAAACTGGGATAGATATCTTGAAATTTTCAAAGGACCTATCTATCTAACTCTTGTAAAAGAATTCTGGGCTAATGCTCGAGTCCTCTCTTATGAACCCTATGCTTGCTGCATTATGTCTTCTGTATATGGATTTCCTATTATGATCAACTCCTCAATCATATCCCAAGCTATAGAATGCAAAGAAGATGGTGAATATGTTGAAGACTACAGAGAAAATAACTGGTTTGCTAAACATATTCACATCATCTATAACTCAGAAGGGCCTGCTGACAGTCCCTCCTCTCTCACTCCTGAAGCTAAAATATGGCACCAAATCATTGGAACAAACCTGAGACCTAAGGAAAAAGGAACAGGACTACTCTCTACTATGGATAAGCTTTTCATTTTCTTCTTAGTCTCCAAGATTAAGATTAATTTGCCTCAATCCATTTTCAATTACTTGAAAGGAGAAATTCTTTTGTCAAGAGCGGAGTTATCGTATCAGATTCCTTACGGTAGAGTTATTTCTCACATTCTTGATCTTCAAGGAGTGGTTACTCACTTAAGACAAGTCAGAATGAATGAGAAACTTGATACTACATGGTGTTCTCCCATGAACTATTCTGAATCCATCTTTAGGGAAGAAGATAGCTAGTTGGAAGTACTTTTTGGTCTTTTGGTGCTGGTTGCTTGGTCCTTCATCTGTTCGTCATTGCTCCTTCTATCAGTTGTTCTTGTTGTTGGTTGTTTTTCCTGTTTTACTTTGTCTGTCTGTGTCTGTATTATGCTTCTGCATTTTGTTATTTTGTAGACAATGAAGTAACTTCCTTATTTCCTTTATCTTGTCTTATTGCATTACATAATGATTACCATTAAAAAGGAAAAGAAATTAACTAGATTTAACTTATCTAAATACTTTCAAATCTAAATGATTTAGTTAAAACCTTGATAATGTATGCACTCATAAATGATAAGACTTATGTGAGTTAAATTTTCTTGGAAATAAGCTATACTCTCTTCTGTCTCTACCTTGTATCTCTTCACTTTTGCCACTCATAAGTATACATTTACTGACTCATGTCAGAACTTAAAATTTGTATCCTTATTTGTGACCTTTCTGGATATCAGTTTTAAGAGACTGCTACACTTCTTTTCTATTTATTGATATTCTTTGTCTCTTACACTGACATTGTGTCCTAGGCATATCTTTTGCATGATACACACCTTGACCTATGTCACTCTCTGAGTCAGTCACATTTCCTACCTATATATATATATATATATATATATACTTAATTCCCTCCTTTCATGATCTGAAGTGTTGAGCCAAATAGTTCAAAATTATCCTCACTGTCTAAATTCTTCTCATCATGTCACTAGCTACCTTCCTAGGAGATGAGAACCTTCTTGAGGTCATATCAGAAGATAAAATCAACATTCTTCTTCTTGAAAACAGAAAAAATTGCCTGCAGTATTACCTCAATCATGGACTTTCAAGAATGGGCAAAATACTTCATGATTCTGGATAAACCAGTCTACTTAAATCTTGTAAAAGAGTTTTGGAAACATGCCTACATTAATGATGAAGGTCGCTCAATTTCTTCTCATGTTTTTGGTGTCCCCATAAACATCACTCCCTTCACCATTGCTCTAACAATTGGATGTGAGAACATTGGATTGACTGTTGAACATGTTAAGTCAAGGTATCTTATTCCTGAGGAACTAGCCTCTCTTCACAACACATCGTCCAGGATTGAACCTCTCAATCCTGAAAACCTTCTTCCCATTCCCAAAGCTTGGTTTACTCTTCTGTTGACCAATTTTCGTCCTCGGGGAGAAAACAAAAATATCATGTTTCGTGATGATCGAGTTTTCATTTTTCTCCTAATGGCTCAGATGCGAGTTAATCTACCTCAGACTATCTTCAACTTTCTGCAGAAATCCATTGTTGATTCCAGAAATGGGGATTTCATAAAGCCTTACATACCTTTTGGAAGAGTTCTATCTGAAATCTTCTTTAAAGAAGGAATTGTTGAACTGATCCATTCTGAAGAACTAGAAAATAGTCTGTTGAAGAAGCATTGTGAAGTCTTTAATGGTTAATCTGTAGCATGTCGTGTCTTGTGTTATCTATCTTGTTCTGGATTACTCTATGATTAAGCTATGTCAATGTACTTCAATCTTTTATTAATGACAGTGTCTTTGTTTTTTAGTGCTATAGCCTATCTTAGAAATCACTTTCTCACATACTTATCATAATAATGCACTGTTTATTGCATTATCTTTTTTATTATGACAAAAAGGGGGAGAAAGTAAAATGATTTTGAAAGTACTTATTTTCAGAATCTCGAACTCAATGTAATGCCTTGTACAATATATGTCTAGAATAATACCATACAAACATTTTATTTGGTACTGACACATCAAAAGTGCCTAATGGCATAGTTCACATACTTTTCCATTTCTAAAACATAAATACAACACATGGCACAAGTCATGGAAACTAGCCAAAAATAAAATCTAAGAATAATATACAATATCCTCAATTGTATACAACAAAAGAATACACAGCAGAATAAGCTTAACTAAGCTTCTCTTGAAACACCCAAGCATCGCTCCACTTGTGACCAAACCTGCACCTGAAATAAAGCAACTATAGTGGGGTGAGATACATCAAATCTCAGTGAGTTCCCTATCCTATAGATTCTCTCGGCTTTATAGGGTTCTATCAATCCTAACTCAAGTCAAGGGGAGGGGGAAATGACCTTGAGTACAGAATCTCACAATCTCACACTATATGGAAACATGCCATGAGTCTGTTAACTCATAAAATATCACACGAAGGGAATTACGTCCTGAGCCTGTTAACTCAAGAATCCCTCTAATCCATAACCTTACCAAGGCATCCCCTTTTCCCGTCCGCTTCTACGTCTAGAATTTCATTGAATATATAAAATGAAAAAAATATAATTTTATTGAATGATAGAATATATAATTTTACTATTACCTTTTTCACTAACATCTCTTTCTTTTCTCGGTAGGAATATGATTTACTTGTCTCTTAACAACACGGACGGATGGATTGATCCAAATTCCTCATTATGATCATTTCTCATATATGATTCATCTGCTCTAATATTCTCATCTTGATCATTTATAATATACGATTCATTCTCAACATTAATATCACCTTGATCCCCAATGTCATCATCAATTGCTTTGTTAGATAAAAGCACTATAGACCACTTCGTACTTGTCGGATCAGTGACATGGAACACTTGTCAAGCTTTAGAGGCTAGAATAAAAGGCTCATCTTTGTACCCCACCCTATTAAGATCCACTTGCAAAAATCCTGACTTATCTATTCGTATGCCACTATTATTTTCAACCCACTTGCAACTAAAGATAGTAATCTGAAACTTCTCATAATCAAACACCCAAATGTGCTCGATAACCCCAAAATATGACATATTTGTATAATTGGGATTTAAGTCCTTCACACTTGAAATGTGAATTGCTTCAGCTACCAAGGTGGCACCACTATTTTGCATAGTACTTTTATCATCTTGTTCTTTAGTATAAAATGTGTATCCATTAATTGCGTATGCGCTGTAAGAAAACACATGCAAACTTGGACCATATGCTGAACATCTCAACCTTTCTTTTATTGAAGCGGGATCTAAATAAAACTTTGAATAAATATTATCCTTAAACCATGGTATAAAACTTCGATTGTGCTCTCGTAGTATCCAATTTTCATTTCTATTCGGTTTTAAACCTCAGAGAACGTCCTTCTGCTTTTCAACACACGACTCAACCTCATTGTCATTGTGCAGAACATACAAATGCACTTGCTCCCATTCAGCCCTAGATACTGTCATAATTTTATTTCCAATTAACTTTTTTCCTTCTTTTTTTCCGACAATGAGATTTGGGGAGTCCAATGGGTTGAACATTGGACAAATATTCTGTACAAAACTCAATCGCTTCTTCAACAATGTATCGTTCAACAATACAACCCTCTGGTCGACATCGATTTTTCACATACCCTTTTAATATTTTCATATAACATTCAACAGGGTACATCCATTTCATATAAGCTGGTCCACACAGTTGGGTCTCTTTCACAAGATGAACAACTAGATGTACCATTATGTCAAAAAAAAGAGGGAGGAAAATACATTTCAAGCTCACACAGAGTAATAACTATTTCTTTTTGTAATGTTAGTAAGAGCACTGGATCGATCACCTTACTACAAATTGACCTGAAGAAAGAACACAATTTAGTTATTATGCTTCTTAATTTTCTGGCAAAATAGAACGTATACCTATTGGTAGAAAATGTTCCATTATAAAATGGCAATCATGTGTCTTTTGAAGGTGTGAGAAAAACACAATAAAGGGGGGTTTGAATTGGGTTTTCCACTTGCAAGCTTTTTGTGAAACTTAAACAAAGATCATAAATAAGCTAACAATAGAAAGACACACGATATATCCTGGTTCACTTGAAAACTATCAAGCTAATCCAGTCCACCCGCCAAGCTGATTTTGCCTTATACACAAGGACTTAATCCACTATAACAAAACTGATTACAATTGCACGAGCCAACTGCTGGTGACTAACAACCTCTAAGACTCACCAGCCTTAGACTTCTTAAGAATTCTGACCCAACTGGTCTCTTAAGGAATACACTGCACAAGCCAACTGCTCGTGACTAACTACCCTAAGACACTCTGTGTTAGTCTCCCTAAAAATACTGACCCAACTGGTCCAATAGGGAACACAAACAACTGTTTGTAACAAGAGTTTGTTTACAATAATTATGCTTCTACACAAGTAGGTTAAACATACATTTTAGCTCAATCTAACTTGAAGGAAATCTACATTAATACATTTTTCTTCTTTGTATTGTGGTGCTTTACTTCTCACTCATCAGTTCTTCATTTCTTGAGTTCTTTCTTCAAATACACCAGTGTTTCTGATTCTTCTGCTTCTACACTGAGTATTACATCATTTGCTTGCTCACTTCAGATTTTCATGCTTTTGCATGCATTTATATTTTCAAGCATATACGCACACATGTGCATCTGAATGTTCAAGCATATTCTATTTAACCTTTCATGTTCAATCATGCTTTCGCATGCTTTTAGGCTTTTTGCGCTCAGGCTCACCAGCAACTTCTTCATTGAGTGATCAAGTATTTATATAGCCAGAAATAGATCTGTTAGAGGGCAGATCAGTAATATGATAAGAGTACTGGCGACTTGAAATATAGCTGTTATGCTGGGTTGAAAATCGTACAATGAAATTGTCCTTTGTACCACCAAATCAGGGTAGTGGAAAAGAACATGTTTTATCTGTACTATGTACTATTTTCCCACGCAAACGTTTCATCTTCTTCTTTTCATCAGAGGCTTCTGAGTAGATTTGATTGAAGCGTGATCAGAAGAATGAATCATTCAGTCTTCAGAGTCTTGAGTCTTCAGAGTCTTCAGAACTTGTTCAGCCGAACCTTGTCTTCAGAGTCTTTAGCGCTTCTAGTTCAGAACCCTTGGTTATCAGAATACTTAAGTCTTCAGAGTCTTCAGAACTACGTTCAACAGAACCTTGTCTTCAGAATCTTCAGCACTTAGTCTTCAAAACCTTAAATCTTCAGAATCCTTAAGTCTTAAGGGATTTTGGTCGTTTGAGGGGTAAGGGATTTGGGGTCACTCCATCAACCTTGTATAAGCGTCCAAAGACCCAAAATCCTAGCAATAAACAAGTGATGGAAACTGTAACACCCGATATTTAATTAAATATTTTCGAAATATTTTTGAATTATTTGTTGGAATTGTTGGAGTTGTGATATGTCGAGAAATGCTGTGATAAGTTGATATTTAATTAATTGGTGATTAAGTTGGAGAATAGTATTAGAATAATACTATTATTATTTAGTTGGGCTTATTATTTGGTTGTAATGAAGTTATAAGTGGGGTGTATGAATAGTAGGCCCAATAAGAGAAAAGAGTATTATTTTGTGTGGTTGAATTAAAAAGAAAAGGAGAAGTGGCAGTAAGTGAAAATTAAGAGAAATAGGGAAGTAGCAGTTATAACACAGAGGTTACGAAAGAGAGGAACAAGGGTTTGGAAATGGAACACGAAGAGGCTGCGAGAACGGGAACCCAATCGGAGATTTAGAGCGACCTTCAATCCAAGGTAAGGGTGGGGTTCTGACTCTATAATTGGGTAGTTGATAAATGATATGTGGCATTGGGTTGTAGAATTACTATGTTTGTGTTTTTGATTTTTGTAATTGATACTGAAATTGGTTGTTGTGATTGAATTAGTCGTATAAAAATGAATCTATGTTGATTGAGTATGAATTATGTATGTTGTTGTACTGTGATGGTTGGACCTTTTTCTGTGATTGAAACGGAGGAGCAGAATATGGAATTAAGGAGAACTGGAATGAAATGCACTGAGACGAAGGAAACTGGGAAGTGGGGGTATGACGACCGTGATGAAGAGCGTGACGAGCGTCACGCATGTCATGTGCGAGTGACGACCGTCACGCATTGTGACGAGGGCCAGGAAGTTGTGACGAGCTTCACACAGGCCTGCTGTGTAATTGTTTCTGTTTCCGTTTCTGTTCATTTCTGTCTGCTATGGCTTCACTTGGTCTGTTCCATTTTAAGTTAGTTGAGAGGGATGGTATATATAACTGTTTGGCAGAGATGAATTTAATAAGTTGCAGAATTGGCTTCATTATTTTCAGTAGTCCCCCTTTTGATTAATTTAATTAATTTAGCAGATAATTAGTAGTATTATTATTGGTAGCAAAGAATTATAAATAGTAGATGAATGATACAGTGACCAGTGCCAATAGTTATTAAGTGAATAACAGAACTAGTAATATGGGTATAAAACAATAGTGACTGAATTATATGTTTTTGGTTGTAAGGCAGTATTAATTTAACAGAGGACTAATAAGAATAGTAGCTCGGAGTAGAAATATTAGAATTTTGCCAATAATTAAGTAACCGGTTTTAGTCGAAGACTGTCCGAATAATTATGCAAATTATTTGTAGCTTAATTTGGTTGATTCGTTGGGTTGTGTACCTTGCTGAAAAATATGAATTTGCAGGTGGTGTTGAATTGTGAGGCCTACGACCAATGTGGTTTTGTTGTTGATTAGTTGCTGTTAATTATTGATGATGATATGTTGTTGTTGTTGATGATGCGAAGTTGCAGGATATTTGTTGTTGTTGAATTGCCTCTATTAATTGGCAAATATTAAGTTGTAGGCCGGTGGTCAAAGTTGAAATTGTTGTTAAGTTGCAGTTGTGTTGTTGTTGTGTTGTTGTTGAATAAGTTGATGCTGTAGTTATTGTCGCATGCATAGCATAGCATACCAAGTTAGCCTGGATTGGCAAAATTATTAAGTTGGCCTGGATTGGCAAAAAGTTGAAAGTTGAAGGCTTATGCCTTGTTTGATGCCTCTATTACTTGGCAATTCCTAAGTTGGGAGTTTTGCTCCATATTTTTAAGTTGGGAGTTTTGCTCCGTATTTCTAAGTATGGAGTTCTGCCCCAATGGTGCCACATGCATGTGCATTGTATGAGTCACATTCTAAGCTGCATCTTCCAGTGTTGTGATGATATATTCGTTGTTATTATGTTGTTGACTTGTTGTGATAGGTACTGTCTGAAAGCTATGAAAATGTTGTTATAACCTGTTGAGGATTTTGTTGTTATATTTGTGGTTTGAAAGTTGTTATATTAAGTTGGTTAAATTGTTGTGATATTAAGTTGATGACTTTGTTGTGATAGTATGCTGATGACTGGTTGTGATAATTGTTGTTATAAGTTGTAAAGTGGTAATTTTATATGATCTAAATTCTAATATATTATTTATCATACATCTTATTATATTGTTAGATATCTCACCCCTTCTGCTGATATTTCCCCTACCATGGGAAATGGGCAGGTACTCAAGAATAGCAGTTGCAGTTCGGAATAGTTTTTGGAGTCCTTATGTTGCTTTATTGCAATTCAAGAGGGTCTTGCTCTGATACGTAACACTCGGGGGGATGAACGATCATTGTTTTATAGTTGTTATATTTCAGTTGTTGAATTATAAGTTGATGTCATTGAATACTTGTTATGTTGCAGCTGTTTTCAAATGAACAAAAGATGTTATGTCATTTGAGTTGAAAAGTATGATTTCGCTATTTAGTTAATAAAAGTTGTTTTATTTTAAAGACTAATTTTGTTGTTATCGGTTCATCCGAGTTAAAGTGTTATGTATCTGATTAACATACGATAATATGAAGTCGTTTTTAAGTTGAAAGTGTAGCATCTCATTTGTATATTGAAATTTTGAAACTCTGATTTTATAATTATCCGCCGGGTAGAAATGGGGCGTTACAGTAACGTTGGAAGAATTAAAAGCTCAAGTTCGTGAATTGCAAAAGGATAAAGAAAGATATATGTCAGAAAGGCGTGGTTCAGAGTTTAAGGATACTAGTGACAAAGATAGTATCAATTGTCAACAGAAAATTCTCGAGGTAATTATATATATTATTATAAAATTAAATTAGCACAATTTTTTTAATTGACATATATACACATTAATAATTTCATATTTATTATTGGTTTAGGGTATTTCACCTTGTCAGCTATATTTATCATCACCGACTTATCGCATGGTTGGCAAGGGAAAAGTGCATAACACTTCAGGAGATGTACATCACATAAACCGCTCCCTGTTGGATTTTTGAAAGTATCGATTGATATTACTTTAGAGCGGGATGCGTTACTACCTATACCTAACGATGTTTCAGATGCAACATTGGTGGGAGATGTAATAGGATGGTATGTTGCATGGCCGTCAAACCTCATTTTCATAGATGATGAGGTATGTTGAAAACTATTATGAACCTTTTAGTATTCAAATGTTTTACGAGCCATGTAAGTTATGCTTACATTTACTTATATTTTATTTACATGGTAATGGTAGACTCCTACAAAATCCAAATCAAAAGGTAAAGGGATTGTGCGGCACACCGAGTCAGTTGCATCAAAAAAAGAGGTACATTGATATATTTATGCATTGAAAATGTTAATTCTATGATCCGAATTCAAAAGTTTCATGATTTTAGACTTTACCTAACTTATATGATTTTTAGATTCATGCCTAAGAGTTGCAACAAGCCAGCAAGAATAAGAAGCCGGAAAAAAAGGATCTTGCAAAGACCGAGCCAAAAAAAAGCATCTATTTCTCACTTTAGATTGTGTCGAAACATTTGTAGGAACATCAGATTTGATGGAAGGTGGTATTCGTGAAATACCTATGGAGGAAGGTATTTTCTGTTTTCTTTATTCAGAAACAATTGCTAAAGAGGATTTGGATCAGATTTTTCAGCATTCTGAATTAGGCATCGGTGTTATGAATTCATACTTCAGGTACTCCATCAATTTTATTTAATTAATTGAATAATTTATTTACTCATTTCAATAAATATTCTAATGTTGATTATGTTTTCATTTAAGGTTCTTGTATGACAAATTGATGCGCCCGCGTCAATTGACAGAAAGATACTCTTTCTTATCTCCCAGTTGTACCAACGCATGTTTAATCAATCAAAGTGCAAGTGCAGTCAACGATCACTTAGTCGGTGCATTTATGGCCAACAGAGATACAGAAAAGTTGTATCTTTTACCATATAATATTGGCCATGGGTTAGATTTTCATTCTAACTTCATTTATTATAATCTTTCATTTTTTGACGTTGGGAATAAAATTTCCATCTAAATTTTTATTTTATTTTACAGTGGACACTGGTTGTTGGTTACAATTAATCCGATAAAAGAAATAGTATATTATCTGGATTCGTTGGATGGTGATCAAACAAAATACCCAGATATGAAGAAGATGGTTGATACGTAAGTGATGAGATTGTTCTAAATATTCGTGTGTATATTTATTTATTTATGTGAGATTGTTCTTAATATTCATTTATGTTATGTTAGAGCTATACAAATATTCCGATCACAAAGACAAGCTCGAGTATCAAAGAGTAAAACAAACAACATTACATGGATCAGAGTGCAGGTATATTTTCACAATTTTGTTTATAATAGTGATGCTACTTGATAAAACAAGTTAAGTTATATATCCTGATATATATATATATATATATATATATATATATATATATATATATTCATATTTTTTTTCTATGTGTAGTGTCCTCGTCAGCGTAATGGTATAGATTGCGGTTATTTCGTTTTGAGGTTTATGAAAGAAACCATTCATTTGGGTCAAATAGAGATTCCAAATATGGTATGAATTTATAACTTAGGATTTATTTTAATATTTATCGGATATTTCATATAATTAATTACTTTTAACTAAATCATGCATATTATGTTATATTATGTAGTACTTTGATGAATTCAAGTGTGCTACTTACTCGAAAGATAAATTGGAAGAAATTAACGAGGAATGGTGTCAATACATTATTGAGATGAGGATCATATAAGGTATATTGTCTTTCTTTTGTGTGAAGTTTATGGAAGTTTTTGTCTTGTTTTAGAATTGAAGTTGTTGTATAGTTTATGGAAGTTGTTGTATACTTTATGGAAGTTGTTGTATAGTTTTAGAGGTTGTTATATAGTTTTGGAATCTTTAGAAATTAAAGGTTTTGGAAGTGGATAAGTTGTTATTAGAAATATGGATGTTTTGTGTATATATGAGGTTTGTGTTGAATTATATATAATGGTTATTTTGGTGTACGAGGTTTGTGTTGAATTATATATAATGGTTATTATAAGGTTTATGTGTTGAATTATAATGGTGTATATATATGTTGAATTATAATGGTATATAAGGCCTATGTGTTCAAATAAAGGCTTGTGTTGAAATATAAGGCCTATGTGTTGAACTATAATGTTGAATTACAGGTTTGTGATAAGTTTTGATAAAAAATTGAGTTATAATGGTTTGTAAAAAACGATTCCTAAAAAAAGGACAATAGACAACGCTTATACCAAAAAACGCTTCCAAAAAAAAAGATTTTTAAAAAAAGTGCTTTTAAAAAGAGCTTTTTACGTGTACAAACGAACGCTTTCTAAAAAAAAGCGTTGCCTAAAGGGGACCTAAGGCAACACTTTTATAAAAGCACTGCCTAAAGAAGTACGAAAATGCATATTAAAGAGCGCTTTTAAAAGCGCTGCCTAAAGTGGGATAAAAGAAAGTGTTTTTATTGAAAAAGCGCTGCCAAAGGTAGAAAGAGAAGACACATTAGGCAGCGCTTTTAAAATCGCTGCCTAAAGGGGGACAAAAGAAAGCGCTTTTATTTGAAAATGCGCAGCCAAAGGTAGAAAAAGAAGACACATTAGACAGCGCTTTTAAAAGCGGTGCCTAAAGGGGGACAAAGGAAAGCACTTTTATTGAAAAAGCGATGCCTAAATGGGACCTAAGGCAGCGCTTTTGCATTTAAAAAAACGCTGCCTTTACCTACAGCAGCGCCACTTTAGGCAGCGTTTTAAAGCGCTGCTAAAGGCAAAAAAAAAACGCTGCTAAAGTCTTTTATGGCCTAGTGATAAATATTAAATAAGAGTGAAAGGAAAGAACACCCCTGAGTAGTCAAGGTGGATAGGTGATCACATAAACATCATTTCCCAAAGAGAGATCTTCTACAGTCTCCTCTTCCAAAGTGGGGATCTCATAGAGTAACTTTGGGTACCATCCATTGACTTTGATATTTTTATTAGTGCCATCGCCTTTTATTCCAGGATCAAAGAAGAATCTCTGATAAGTAAAAGTGTCGAATGGGCACGTGAACGTGATCTCCTTTTTCATACAATCAGAGATCAAAGGATTAAGGGGTTGCCTTACTACTTTTCTTCCATCTTCAATCGAGGTCCATCTAATTCCCTTCTTATATTTCCGCAATATTTTTTTCCTGCTCAAATTGAATCTTTGATGAATAATATATATCCTCAGGAAGTGGTTCAGAAGGTGGTTGTTCACTGGAATATTTGGTTGGGGCAACCGAGATATCGAGAGCTTCAGCTGTATAAACAGCTTCATCTATAACTCCATCTGTAAGAATAATATCAACCTGCAAGGCAGCCTCAATCTTAGTGCAAACAGAACAAAGGTTAGTGTCAGTACAGTCATCACATGAGTAATTATCATCAAAATCAGACAATGATGGAAAATCAGCTAAAAAAATCAAAATATGCTTCATAAACAATTTCAGAAAGCAACTCTTTTGGATTCACTACTGTTTAGACAGGTAGTTGGTTTGATTCTTGAGCTTGCAGCATGACATTCATTGAAGTGGCAAGTTGTCTAATCTGTGTCTGCAAAGGCTGAATACTAGAATCTGTTCATTGCTGAAACTGGAGATTATTTATAGCCATTTGCTTGACAAGGTCCTCTAGTGAAGGTCTGGAAGGTGTAGAGCACACAACCTGGAATTCCTTCAGATGCTAATGTGGATCCTCACCTGCAAGACCATTAAACCTTGGCAACAAATGTATTAAACCAGATTTCAATTTGAAAGGTACAGCAACAACAGGATATTCAATATATAAAGCATTATAATTCACATCATGGGCAGCAAGTTCTCTAAGAGTTCTTTGATTAGCCATGTTAAACTTAATAGGAAAAAAATGAACAAAGAATGAGAAAACACATAACTAATTCAGCAATGCAACAACAATTAAGAAAATATCGATAATGTCTGTATTAAGAAAAAGAATGGAAAAATAGAAAAGTAAATAAAATAAAATCTAAAAATTATGAGAATATGACTAAAAATTAAATCAAATCAGAATAAGTCTCTACCAAAAGTTTCAGATTTTTTGAAAATATGAAAATAGAAAATAAATCAAATAAAATAGAAAAATAAGGAATTTGCAATTTTAAGGGTCAAAATCTTTTAGACTTCTATTATAAAGGAATATTGTTCGTCGATTTTTTTTTCCCGATTTTCTTGAAAAATTCGGAGCAAATCAAAATAGTAGCTTTCAAACTTACCTGATAGGCCTGGAATGCTTACCACTGTATTGCAACCCTGAAAATCAACAAGAAAAAAAAAACAAAAAAAAATCTAACAAAACTCTAAATTATAATTCTAAAATTGGCTAAAACCAACATAGAGTCCCCGGCAACAGCGCCAATTTTATTCCCTGTCGCACGTGGGTAAAAAACGAGTTAAAGACAAAATGCAGTAAATGGAAGCGACACTCAGATGTCGTATCACAAGGACTCTTAAACTATTATTAACCAACTAAATAAACGATTTGGGGGTTATTTAGGATTAGGTTTCGAATACAAAAATAAGGAAAATAAGCGATTACATTTACGATTAAAGAGTTAATCTACTAATTCGATTCCTACCTATCATTGACTATTATAAACTTGCAATCCCTAAGCGGATTCTCTATTCCTGTTCGATCACAAAATCAATTAACAAGCGTAAATGAAATATTAAGAATTATGGTTCATATTTGCCAATCACAAAATCAATCAACAAGTGTGAATAAATTAAGCACTCGATTAAGAATAAAGAAAATTAACGAATTAAGCAAACGATAACACGCAATCAAATTTAGGAAACATGAATCAATAAACCAAACAAAACTACCCTATGACAAATCGGATTAAGCAAATGATAATCATATAATAAAATTGAAGGAAACATAAATTATATTGCAAATTATAATAATCTCAAGGTTTCGGAACCTGAATACAGCAGATCAACTACGAATGGGTTTAGCTCTCCATATGAACTCGTACAAATCAAAAAGACATATTTGTGAATAGAGAAAAGAAGGTCTTCTCGACAGTATTGTGGCTGCTTTCTTATACAAATCAAAATTTCCCCTTCTAATTTGAACCGGGTCGAAAAAAACCTAAAAACTGGCCCAAAACTGGTCCAAAACTAGTTATTATCTAAAGTCTAAAACTTCAATGAATTATTTGATACTGCTTCACTCCAAATCAGCTTTTTGCTTCAACACAAAACTTGTAGCTCTTCCTCTTAGCTTTCCAACTCCTATCAGAAGGCGTCAATCTGATCCTTGCAACTCAAGTTATGATCTGCATAGTGAACATGTAACAAATAACTACTAATGCTGAAAATAAAATACGAATTTAAATTAAAAGCAAAAATAAACTTAAATTCAAAAACACAATAAAATAGTAAAATTAATAAAACAAACCATAGAAATGCCTAAGTACAATAGTAGAAGAATATGCATTAAAATGCACTGATCACTCACGTTTTAAAACAAATTTTCCAAGAATGTAAAATAACAACCCGCCACGATGTCATGCAAGCATGTCAAGACATCTTGTCCAACATCTTTCTATTTCACCTATTTTAACAAAATGATGCCAATCACAATACAAATAACCTAACAGTTATAATGGAGACTGGTTTGGAGTATGAGATGTAAATGATGAGGAAGATGAGTGTTGTTGTGAAAACTATATTTTCTGGAAATTGTATGATGTCAATAGATTGACACCATATGTCAATCGATTGCATGCTTATTAATTTGGAAATTTTCACTATGTCAATCTATTGCCACAGGATGTCAATCGATTGCATACGTGTATTTTTAGAAAAAAAAATAGATGACAATCAATTGTTTGGTTGAATTAATCGATTGCATGTTATTTTAAAGAGAATTTTGAGAAGTCAGTGAGGAAATAGACTTAATGTCGATCGATTGATGATATGTAATTTTGTAAAAAAAATTGAAACTGGACCATGATTTATTCCCCAATGATTTTGGCCATAACATTGTTTCCGTGAGTCCAAATGGAGTGTCGTTTGATGCATTGGAGAGCTAACACACAGATGTATCTCATAATAGTTCCTTGTGAGTTAGTTGTTTTATAAATGTATGTTCAATGAGTGAATATATGTTGTGTATTGTATATGCAATTGCATGAATTATTATACATGTTTGTCGATGATTGATTAGGCGAGTGGTTCAGAGTGAGAAATACTCGTATTATGTTGAGTGCATGATTGATTATGGTTAGAGTGGAGTTGTAATATTTGCTATGTTGTTTTGTGATTATTTACAGTCGGAGTAGGGTTGTATTCGTTGTTGTGTTGTTGTCCTTGCATTGTGATATGACATGCATCATATGTTAGGTAGCTCAGAGTGGGTGCTCGGGGTTCGCAATTGATTGGAACCCGATCCGTATGAAGAACAAAATGTTGATTCAGTATCGCATGCATATAAGGTTGAGTTGTGAGTCCGGTTCAAAGTGGGGGTTGTGACGAGCAAGAGTTGAGTCAATTGTTGCATTGTATTATATAGTAATTTTGCAAATAAGATGCTTGTGTATTGATGAATACTTTTGTATGGTTGTGAGAGTTTGATTGTGAATTTAGTGAGATGCGAATACAGGATAATTGAGGTGCATATCTGATATGTGTATGACTCGGTAGTGTATGAATTTATCCTAATTATTTTGTGCATCGTTTATTATTTGAATGCATTCTCACCCCATTATTATGTTGTTTAATTGCTTGTCGTTCAAGTCTATAGTTGGAGTTCCTATGATATGTAACACGAGGGGACGAGTTGTTCTATTATTTATTTTATGTTGCATATATTCATTTTCTTTTGACATTGAACCATTTTTCAAACTTTTGGTTGTTGAGGCACTTATGCCAACTATTTTCTAATTTTTTGCTGCTTATTAAATGAGTTGTTTTTCATTATGTGGTTCAAATATGAGTTGTTTGTTGTTGAGTAACATCATACTTGAAGAATATTCGTGATATATATATATATATATATATATATATATATATATATATATATATATATATATATATATATATATATATATATATATATATATATTTATTTATTTGTCAAGTCGAGAAGTAGGGTGTTGTAGATGTCGTGTTGCAACGCGAGACTCTGAAGTCTATTACAGAGATTATAAGTTTTCATGGTTTGGCTGGTTACTACAGAAGGTTTATTAAAGGATTTTAAAGTTAACTTTGCCTTTGACTCAGTTAACCCGGAAGGGGCAAGCTTATGTGTGTAATGTTTAGTGTAAATAGAGTTTCCAAGAACTCAAGAAGAAGTCGACGTCAGCAACAATTTTTATTTTACCTAGCGAGAGTGAATCTTTTGTAGTTTATTGCAATGCATCTAATATGGGTTTAGGTGGTGTGATTATGCAGAATGGTCAAATTATGGCTTATTCTTCGACGCAATTGAAGGTTCATGAGAGGAATTATCCTACCCATGATTTAGAGTTGGAATTTGTGGTGTTTATGCTTAAAGTTTGGAGATATTATCTGTATGGATCTAGATTTTAAGTTTTCAGCGATCATAATAGTTTGAAATATTTGTTCGGTTAGAAGGAACTAAATATGAGGTAGAGGAGATGGTTTGAATTTCTAAAGGACTGTGATTTTGGGTTGATTTACCATCCTGGTAAAGCCAATGTCGTAGTAGATGCTTTGAGTATGAAGTCTTTGCATATGTCGACGCTTATGGTTCAAAAATTAGATTTGATTGAACAGTTCAGAGATCTTAGTTTGGTGTGTGAGGTGACTCCTAACAGTGTGACGTTGGATATGCTGAAGTTGACTAGTGGTATTCTTGAGGAATCGGAGAAGGTCGGAAACTGGACTGGGATTGATTGATCGATTGGTGTTATTCAATCAAGTTAAATAGGCAGGCTTCAGAATTGACAAGAATGGGATTATGCGGTTCTGAAATAGAGTTTGTGTGGCAAATTTGGTAGAGCTTAAGAAGAGGATTCTTGAGGAAGATCACATGAGTAGTTTGAGTATTCACCCTAGAGCTACTAAAATATATCAAGATCTTAAGAAGATGTTTTGGTGGTTAGGTATGGAGAAAGAAGTTGTTGAGTTTGTGTATTCATGTTTGACTTGTCAGAAATTTAAGATTGAGCATTAGAAGTCATTTGGATTGATGCAACCATTGAGTATTTTGGAGTGGAAGTTGGAAAACATTTATATGGATTTTTTTGAAGATTTTTCCTAAGACTTCTAAAGGAAGTGATTCGGTTTGGGTTATGGATGATAGTTTAACAAAGTCTGCTCATTTCCTTCTGATAAAGACCAATTATTCGTAGCAGAAGCTTGCTGAGATTTTTATTGAGCAGATAATCAAGTTGCATAGTATTCCTTTGAGTATTATTTCAGATAAAGATCTGAGGTTCACATCGAGGTTCTAGGATAGTTTAAAGGAATCCTTGGGAACTAATTTTTGGTTGAGTTCTGCTTATCATCCATAGACGAACGGTCAAACAGAGAGAACCATTCAATCCTTAGAAGATTTGCTTAGAGCTTGTGTGTTGGAGCAATGAGCTAGTTGGGATACTTACTTGCCTCTGATCGAGTTTACCTAGAATAACAGTTTCCATTCTAGCATTGGAATGACACCTTTTGAGGCTTTGTATGGTAGAAAGTGTATGACACTTTTGTGTTGGTACGATTCTAGTGAAAGTGTTGCGCTTGTGCCAGAGATCACTGAGAATATGAGAGCTTCACAAAGCATACAAATGAGTTATCATGATAAGTGAAGGAAAGCACTTGAATTCTGAGAGGAAGATCATGTGTTTTGGAGGGCCACTCCCATGATTGTAGTTGGTTGAGCGTTGAAATCTCGAAAGCTCACGCCTCGTTTCATTGGTCATTATCAGATTTATAAGGGAGTAGGAGAAGTGTCCTACAAAGTTGCTTTACCACCGTCTCTTTCTAACTTCATAGTGTGTTTCATGTGTCTCAACTTCAAAAGTGTGTTCCTGATCTATCTCATCTAATTCAAATGGATGACGTGTAAGTGAAAGATAACATGACTATGAAGGCATCACCATTGCAGATTTATGATCAAGAAATGAAACACTTGAGATGTAAAGAGACCGTGATGGTGAAGGTAGTATGGGGGTGTTGGAGGAAGCATGACGTGGGAGCTGGAAAGTTGAATGAGATAGTCTTATCTAGAGCTTTTTCGTTTAGGTAATTTTCGAGTGAGAGAGAGTTGTAACGCCCCAAATTTGATTAATTTATTTAATTGAATTTTTATTTCTTTTTATTTAATTATTTGTGAGACTAAAATGCTTTATATGATTTGTGTCAGTTATGTAGTATTTTGTTGGGTTTTATTTGAAGTTAGTAGATTGTATTTAATTAAAAATAATCAAATAAGAGAAATAGTGAAGTATGGGGTGGAATTAGAATTTTAGTTAAATTAGTGTGGTAAGGAGTAAGAGCCCATAAGTTGAGGGAAAAAGGAGAATTATGAAAAATATAATTAGGTCATTTATATAGATAATGTGAGGGATTGGAACTTTTATCTGATACGTTGAATTTGAGAAAAGTGGAAAAAGAGGCAAGTGGTTAGGAACCCTAAGGAGAGCTCTAGGAAGAAGGAGGCATAATCAAAGTTGGAAACTTGTTGCTGGAAATTAAGGTAATGGGGGATTACTCTAATATTGGTGTTAAATGCATGATGGGTATATAGGGATCATCACCCTCCTCTAGGTTTTTCTCCTATTTTCACTATTGTTGATGTTTATGTGTTCTTGAGAGAAACATGTTATAATTTCGTTATAATTATTGTGAAATATTTGAAATTCATGCATGGTTTGATTACTAATTTTCGTGTGCCTCTGTATGTGATAATTGATTGAGTTGTTGTTCATGTGTATGTTTTTGGTATTATGAACATAACCTTAAATTCATGATAAAGTGGTGAATTAGGTGTTTAATCAGTGAGTATATGGTGTGTTAATCACGGTGTGATATGTATATGATAATTTGTGTTTGATTAGGGTGATCAGGGGTCAAAATTAGAGCTTTGATATAGCTCCAATGGTGGAATCGTGTTTCTTATTTTTGCAGTTATGGGAGACTTCGCTTAGCGAGAATGAACATCACTTAGCAAGCTCTCTCTTAGCGAGGAAAACACTCACTTATCATGTTGTGACAAAATGTGATGTTTTCTAGATTTTGGTTATCGTTTAGCGAGCCAAATCTCGCTTAGCAAGCGTGACAACACAGAGTTTTCATTTTTTCCTCCAATTGTATTCTGTCTCCGATTCCAACAAGTGTTTGTTGTTGTTTTGTCGTGTTTAGTGAGAAGGTGAATGAACTGATATACCTTAAATGTTATATGAATATTTCATTCAATATATAAGAGTATGTTATTGAAGTGTGTATAATTATATGATGAGTTAAGATTATATTTGTTGCTGATGTTGAGATGTGTAGCTCGGAGTGAGAATTACTCTGATTACCTTATGTGTTATTGTGTATGGTTAGAAGTGGAGCCATAAGTGCTGTTTCTTTACTTTATATGTCACACATCATATGTGTTAGTGGTTGATGTGTGGACTTTGGTCCTAAGGTAAGTTGTTGATTCAGAAGTGGAAATCAATAAAGAGTCGCTGATTCAAAAGCGGGGATCAGTGAAAAGTGGGATTTAGAAGTGGAGACCCAGTTCGAAAAAGAACCATTATTTAGTAGATGATATCAATAATATACCTCTTGTGTCCAAATTGGTACCACATGCATTTAGTCGAGTCGTGAGTCACATTACATACATAAAGGCATTGTGAATTGATTGTTGTTGTTGTTGCAAATGAATTGTGTGTTTGATGATCATGTTATTTGATGTTATCCTTGTTATTTTTTGCACCACTAATATATTTAGGCATATTATCACCCCTCTTTTGTTTGTTTGTGGTGTTCTGTACGCTGTGGTACATATACTCGGGAGGAGAAACAACTTGTGTGAGTTGAAAGATGGCATTGGGGTTTTTCTTCGTTTATTTATTGTTTCCTATTATTTAGTTTTGCAGTTACTCTAATTTGTAACACTGGGAATAGGTCGTTCGCTATTGTTTTAAGTTGAAGATTTTGAATTGTTTATTTAATTAAGTATTTAATTTTGAAGGATTGTTGTTGAATGCTGGAATTTTGTTGCGTGTTAAATTGTTTTAATTGAAAGAATATGTATGTTTTCAGTGTGTAGCATCTTATTTAAGAATAATATTATTTTCCTTTTTAAATAAAAGAGTCGGGATTTTTAAGGTGTTACAATAATCACCTCATGAAGATCTCCAAACAACTTAAAAACTTCATACAAATCTTTTTCACTTAAGTCCTCTGGAAAAGATGTCAAGGAAAACATGGTTAACCTACTTTTTCCTGAACCCTTATCCTTCCCTTTTGCATTGTCCCATTTCCTTGTCCCGCACTTACGATAATCAAACATCTTCTAGCCTTCCATGGAAACAAAACCAGAAATTCAAAGAGCGATAAGATTTTTTTCTTTGTAAAGGTTATAATTGGTAGTAAAAATGGTCGTCCAAAAACTCCTTATTTCCTTTATTTACATTTATAAATTACATACCATAAGTTTGTGTTACCCTTAACAGTGGCTGAAAAGTTTTGACCAGTCAAGTATGTCACCAAAATATGTAACTTAATATTTATTTTTCATCAAATCTAAACATATTATATAAAATAAACTTGGAATTTGAATTTGGTCAATAAGGGAAACCATGTCCTTACATGCTTTAGAGATGTGAAGTAAATCATAAGCTACTTTCAAGGGAAGCCTTGAATATTGGATGGACTTTGTTTACCAAATCTAAAAATATGCAAGTACTCATTAGCATAAATAGTTGTTATCAATTGTAATGATGTAACCATCAGAAAATAAAAACATTTATCAAGAGAAAGCTTCAACGAGCTTGTGAGTTACAGAAACTACTAATTGTTATTTTAAATTCATTAAAGCAATTTAGTTTATTTTGCCAACATTTGGCATCAGAGCTTGTTACATTAAAATGACTACAAGTTCAAGCACTAATCAAGTTTGCCAGGAGCAAATAACCATTTTTCAGTTCGATGGTAGATCAAAATTTTCAATTTAGAAACACTTGATGGAGCTGTGTTTAGCAACCAACAGATATGGAGAAATTATGAAGAATGATTTTGTTGAAACAACTGAAAAGAAACAGGAAAAGATAATTAGAAACATGTTGAGAAAGATCGTCAGCTCAACGAGAAAGCTTCATTTTTGATATGTCAATTCGTAGAGCTGTCTGTTTTTGAGAAAATTTTCCATGCCAAAACAATAAATGAGGTTTGAGAAATTTTACTCAGAACATATGAAGGTGTTGATCCAGTTAAACGAACGAGGTTGCGAGATTTAAAATGTCAGTTTGAGCTAATGAAGCAAGGAAGAGATGAAAACATTCATGATTATTTCTTACAAATGGATAAACTAGCCAATGAAATGAAGTCCAATGGTGATGACATAAAGGAGAAAGATTTTGTGAAGAAAATTATGCGGACTTTTTATAGTTGATTTGATTATGTTGTAGTAGCAATTGAAGAAGAAAAATATGTCACCACAATGACTCTAAATGATTTACAAGTATCTTTGGAGTCACGTGAGATGCGGATGAACAAGAGATCAAGTGGCACATTTGAGCAAGCTTTAAAAGCTCAAACAAATGTGAGAAATGTGAGACCTGTGCAAAGAAGGCCAAACCACATTCAAAGAGGATATAGTTCCAAAGGAAGCTGGAGAAATACTCAAATTGACTCAAGCCAAAATACACAAGGTAATGACTCTTTTCAAAATAAACTTAATATTCAATGTCACAAATGTCAAAAATACAAACATTTTCAACCAGAATGCAAATCTCATATTCAGTGCCATAACTGTAAAAAGTATGGTCACTATGGTCGATAATGTCGTGCCAAGTCATTGAATATTAGAGATATCCATGATCGATTTGCAGAAATCGAAGACGGTATGAAGATGGTGCTTACAACATGTCACACAATAGCTGATAAAAATGATGACCAATGGTTGTTAGATACTAGATGTATTAACCATATAAATGGGAATAAAGAATTATTTTCTGACTTAGATGAAAATTTCCATTCATTCAAGCTTGGTGATAATTCAAAACTTTAATTTTTAGGAAAAGGAAAGATTGCCATCAAGATAAAGAATGGATCTCTGAATTATGTTTCTGATGTATTCTATGTACCTGGTATATGTTAGAATCTCTTAAGTGTGGGACAACTTGCTGAGAAAGGTTATGACTTAAACTTCAACAAGAGAGGTTGAAATATCAATGATGTTGAGATGGGCCTCATGGTAAAGACAAACACGTCAAGGAATCGGCTATTTCCGAACATAAGGTATGATGCTAATATATGTTGCAAAGCTGTAGTTGTTGATGATAATTGGCTTTGGCACATGCGCCTTGGACACTTCAACTTTGAAAGCATAAAGTTTCTTGCAAATAAGAAATGAGTTACTAGCTTGCCTGTTATCCAAACTCCTGATCAACTGTGTGAAGCCTGTTTAGTAGGAAAGAAGCATTGAGATCCTTTTCTGAAAAGGCATGCCTAGAGAGCTACAAAACCACTTGAGCTTGTGCACTCTGGTTTGTGCTATGTGAAAATTCCATCAAACAGAGGTAATATATGTTTTATTACTTTCATTTATGATTTTAGTAGGAATACGTGAGTTTATGTTCTAAAAAAGTCGGATGCTTGTGATACGCTTAAAATATTTTTGGCGTATGTTGAAATACAAAGTGGTTATACTTTGAAGACCTTAAGAATTGATAAGGGAACAGAGTATATTGTCTATGATGATTTTTTGAGAAAAAAGGTGTCAAGCATCAAATGATGGCAAGATACACTCCTCAACAAAATGGAGTGGTAGAAAGGAAGAATATGCAATCATCGATAATGTGAGAAGTGTGCTTCATTTCATGAATTTAGCCAAGGGTTTTTGGGAGGAGGCGTTGACTTGTGCAGTATACCTATTAAATAGGTGTCTGTGAAAAGTGTACGTGATAAAACTCCACAAGAAGCTTGGAGTGGGCAAAAACCAAATTTAAGTAACTTGAAAGTTTTTGGTTGTATTGCTTATGCACATTGTAAGTTCTGTGTTTTTTGGATTGACTATATTTTGGTAAAACAATATGTTGTTAGCGAGATGTTAAACCAGATGTTCTGCCATGACAGTCAGACATCATGTTCTACATGATGTTGTGACATGTTCCAGAACATGATATACCAGAAAGTTAGGGCATGCCTATTTTCGTATTTTTAGTGTGATTTTTTAGTATGTTTTGATGCACACGTGGGCGATATTCATGGGAGTATTTTGTAGGAATTTCTGTTATGACAGATTCTGTTAGTTTTCATAAAAAGGTTCCTTGAGCCATTTTAGGAAAGTTTGTATTTTGTTCCTTTTATTGTGCAGGATGATTTGTAGCAAGTTAAAACTGATTGTTGCTGTTTGTGTGCCTCTAGAAGTCCAATTCCATTAGGTCTGAAGGCTATTTAAAGTGAATATAAAACCCTATTGTAGAAGAGAACAACACGTGAAGAATTTGGAAATAAGGATTAGCCGTGTTTTGGTTGGTCTTTAGGGTTTAGTGTTTGTTAATTGTATGTCACTCATGCATCTTCTGATGCATTGAGGTTGACTGCTTGTTCATTTTTCATTGTCCACTCTAAAGCTTTTAAGCAAGAATGTATTGTTCTTGATTAAAGCTTTTAAGAAAAATCAAGTATTGTCTTGGAAGTATGCTACTTCTATTTTTGTGTAATTCTTGAATTGTCACTGGGATTGTGACTGGTTAGGAAGCGAGAGGGAGATCTCATATCTAGAGGGTGTCTAGGTAAAAGTTGCACAAGGTAGGGATTAGGCGAGAAGTTGTAAACGGGGGAGTTTAGATTTGAACTAATACTATCATAGTAAATTTCCTTCCTGACTTGGTAGCCCCCAGATGTAGGTGAGTTGCACCGAACTGGGTTAACAATTCTGGTGTTTATTTTACTTTTCTGTCATTCAAATTTCTGCATCTTTTTCTTGTGTGATCAAGTTGTTGTTGATCCTGGTGTTGTGACATCTGTCTCGACATCTGGTATCTGCGTGACAGAATTTCACACATTTTCCCAATCAATTGAAGAAGTTTGATGACAAGATAGAAAAATGCATATTTGTAGGTTACAATGAAGAAACAAATTGTGCTACTCAAGCAGTTTGGTTGGGAGAATATTAAGTGAATTGCAATATCAACAAGATGGTCTGACAAAAGTATTCTGCGACAACAAATCAACAATTTCTTTGACAAACAATCCAGTCTTTCATGGGCGTAGCAAACACATTGACATCACACACCACTACATTCAAGACTTAATCAAAGAAAAAGAAATTGTGGTGGAGTATTGCACTTCGGAAGATTAAATTATTGATATTTTTACAAAACCACTAAAAATCAATTTGTTCTTGAAGATGAAGAATATGCTAGGAATGATAAAACCAAGTTTAAGGGAGAATGTTAGATGAAATAAACTTGACATTTGAAATAAGGGAAACCATGTCCTTACATACTTTAGAGATGTGAATTAAATCATAAGTTATTTTCACATGAAGCCTTGAATATTGGATGAACTTTGTTTACCAAAGCAAAAATATAGGCAAGTACTCATTAATATAAATAGTTGTTATCAGTTGTAGTAATGTAATCATCAGAAAATAAAAACATTTATAAAGAGAAAGCTCCAGAAAACTTGTGAGTTACAGAATATACTTTGTTATTTTAAAATCATTAAGATAATTTAATTTATTTTACCATCAAAACAAAAATTGACAAAAGAAAAGTAACACTAATTAAAACTATAGAAAACTTGGATGAGTTAAAAAAATGGTAATCAAAAAGATCTTTTGAGGTCCAGTATGCCCTAGGAGGAATAAGTGATAAGAAGTAATAAGAATTTGCAATGGAAGTCAGTCTAGGTATTTTTTGATAAGGAGGTAAAGAAGAAGACTGAGGCATATGGATTGAAGCTTATGGGGTTGGTCAAAAGACTCTATCAAGTCCCCTAGACAACATTAAGTAACACCATAACTCAAGTTATTATAAAAATTATAAATAATAATTTAAAACTAAATTTTAACACTACTAGAAGGACCCTTGCAAAATTTCTTTTTCTACGTATAAGAACAATCGTTCTAGAAGTTTTCCATACTCCAATTTTGAGTAGGAATTACAAAAAAATAAAATAAAAAACAATAAGAAATGTAAAATTATTTACTTATGTTTTGAGAGAAAATTGAAGCTAATAGTATAAATATAGAGTTTGATTTCTCTTAAACATCAAATTTTGCAAAAAAAAAAAAATTAATTTTTAAATGTTTGAAAAAATACACATTCATACAAAAGTGTTCTAAAATTATTTTAATAAAAAATATAAATTAAATCATAGAAACTTTTTGAAATTATTGAAAGATAATTACATTTTTTTTTTAAGAGCAATAGCGAGTTTTTTTGTTTTTCTACGAACTTTACCTTGGTATTTATGTGTGTCAGAAAATTGTGGGACAAGTCGTGGTCGTGGCACAGTCACACAAGACATCGTTTAACGTTTTCTGTCGTTTAAATATTTTACTGTTATGTCCTTGTTGTCGATGTCGTCGAGTTTCACGTCCTGTGCTCTGCTTATACGAGAACTATACGACAAAGAAAAATAACAGGTACGTCAAGAGAGTGTTAGAAACGTGACAATGATATTGTTAACGACATCACCATGTGCACCAACGTAGAACGGAGAACATTCATCATTTCTTTCAAGTACTAACTTCTAACGAAGGATTCAATTAACCAGCTACTACGCTTGTGTTGTAAATGAAAAGTATAAAAAACATTTGGCTAAAATACAGTTTTGGTCCTCCTGTTTGTCAAAATTTACGGTTTTAGTCTCCTCATTTTATTTTTTAACAGTTTTGGTCCCCCACTCCAATTTTGGCTCAAAAAAGTGATGAACAGTACTTGGTCCGTACATGAACAATACATGTCCGTACATGAATAGTGAGGGATGAAAGACCAAAACTGTTAAAAAACAAAATAGAAGGACCAAAACCGTAAATTTTGACAAATAAAAAGACTAATACTGTATTTTAGCCAAAACATTTTGAATCACATACAGCTTTTATCATTGTTAAAACATTAGCCTGGCCCACTGAACCTATATGGTAGTCCGAGTTGGGCGGTAAAAAGTATGGAAAAAGCAACATTTTTTGGGCAATCCTCTATATTTATATGGGTCGTTTCCCTATTCTTTTATAATAATTTTATTTTGTAATTTTTTATATTTTTTTAAATTGTTTTTTTTTTTGAAAATTTTTTAGTTTGTTTTTTAAATTTACATGAGTATTAACAAAATTTTTGGGATCTATGAATTTATACCAGATATTTAAAAATTAATAAATTTTAATTAAATTTTTCAAAATTACTATTGATTTTTTTAAATATACTATCGAATTTTTTCAAAAAAATATGAGTTTTTATCAAAAATTTTAAAAAGTTTATGAGTTTTTAACGAATTTTTCAAATAATTTATGAGTTTTTACAAGATTTATAAAAAAAAATCAATGAGATTTTACCAAATTTTCAAAAAATTACGAGTTATTACCGGAATTTTTAAAATACACTACTGAATTTTTCAAAAAATTGAGATTTTATCAGATTTTTCAAAATACACTTCTAATTTTTCCAAAAATCTATGAGTTTTTATCGGATTTTCTAAAAAATTCGGTAGTGTTAATTTCGGTTTTTTTATCTATCAAAATTAACAACTGAATTTAAAAAAAAAAACTGAAAAATTACAAAACGTACCGGAGTTTTCGAATTATATGTTGACAAGGAGATTTCGACTAAGGTAAAAGGAAAGGAAAGGAGGAAATTCAAGACCTAGTCGACGGCATGAGAGCGTCAAAGTGTGGATCCGACGCAGGTCAAAGGGCGTGTTGGAAAGAAGGTGACAAGCCATGGTGTCGGAGGAAGTCAGGCGAAAGGCAAGCCCAAATTCAAGGATAGGTACTTGGGCGGGAAAAGTTTAAAAGTTTCAAGGATATAGGAAGTTGAAGAGATAGTGGGGTGACACGTGTCAGCACCAAAGGAAGTTTAGGCAGATGGACAGTTATTTCTTAGGCCTATATAAAGCATTGTTTTTTTCATTTTTGAGGTCGCATTTTGTAACATTGCAAAGGAAAAACGCTCAAAGTACCAAGCTTAAAGAGAAACGAGTTCAATCCCGCAAAAATGTATAATTGCGTCCACAATTCCTTAATGCAATTTACTTTCAAAGTTTAAGTTATTTTTGTTTATCTGTTTTCTTCTTTTTCCTTTGTTTTCTGCCTTGTCCTATCAATCAATCTGAAATCGCTCGGACGCTTACAACTCTTCCAAAAAAAAAAGCAAGAGACTGTCATATCAGACAAACATACGCTTCCAACCACTTGTTCTGGGATTTCTGTGGCCGATCCCGCGAGTAAACCTGCGACGAAAGGCCAGCGGTTGTTCGCGCGCGCGAATAAATTGGCACACCCGGTGGGACGCGTGTGAGTTGAGTGTATGTTTTTGCGTAGTGTTAAGATGGTAACACCACGTCCGAACGTCGAACCGTCTTCGGCGGAAAGTACAGTTGTGACACAAACAACTGATGTTGGCTCTGGTACCTTCTCAGCGGTTTTAACTACCCCTAGTGGGCCAACCACGACATCACGTCGACAATGGCGGGGACTACATGGCAGTATATGCCTAGTATCACAATGCCCGTTCCTCGATCTTATGGGATGCCGACAGAGTTCATGTCGAGTTTGCACTCTAGCGGCCCTCTATTTGGGGAAAGTTCGTCCCCGGTTTTTTCACCCTATCAGGGGGCAGGGCATCTGGCGAACCAGGTGGTTCGACCCCTAGGTTTTAATCTTTTTTCTCAATCCATACCGACGTTTACCTCGAGTTCTGTCGCGGCCATGAGGCAACAGATGGATGAGAGTAATCATGAGATGGTTCATATGTTGACTCAACAGATGGGTACAATATTGAGACCACTGATACAAGACTCAACACAGAGTTACCAACAACTGGAGACTCAAATGACACGTATATGTGACTTCCTAGGCGCTTCTAGGGCTCAGGGTCGACAGACCCCACCGCCTCGACCAGAAACGCCCATTCGTCAAGATGAGGTCTTCGGCAAAACAATAAAGCAACCCCGTCAGTTGGAAGAGATCCCTAGGATGGCCCAAAGGCCTCCTGTGATAGTCCATAGGAACCAAGATCCGGACTTTGTCGTCATACAAGTTCGACAGGATGCTTTGGCTAGGGACCACAATTTGGAGGTTGTGGTCGAACGTATCATGGTCCGTAACGGGGCAAATCCAGGTTTCCGACGGCCGACATACACGTCCCCATTACCAGATTTTGTATTACAAACAGAGTTACCCATGGGTTTGAAGGTGCCAAAATTCACCAAATTTGCTGGTGAGACTGAGGAATCCACTGTTGAACACGTCGCTAGGTATCAAACCGAAGCAGGCGATATAGCAAACAATGAGGACTTGAAAATGAAGTATTTTCCAAGTTCCCTCACGAAGAATGCATTTACGTGGTTTACCACGTTGCCCCCTCAGTCTGTCCACACGTGGGCACAGCTAGAGAGATTGTTTCATGAACAGTTTTACATGGGACAATCAAAGATTAGTCTGAAAGAATTGGCCAGCGTCAAACGGAAAGCCACCGAGTCAGTAGACCAGTACTTGAACAGGTTTAGACTTTTAAAAGCGCGGTGCTTTACTCAAGTCCCTGAACACGAATTAGTCGAAATGGCAGCCGGCGATTTAGATTATTCTATCAGAAAGAAGCTCGACAAGCAATATCTTAGGGATATGGCCCAACTGGCTGACCGAGTCCGACAAGTCGAACGCTTGAAAGCTGAGAAAACCCAAACTAATAGATATCGTAAAAAAGAAAAAGTCTCCTATGTGGCTGCTGACGAGTATTCCTCCGACGATGAGGAATTCGTCAATGAAAGTGAGATCCATGTGGCTAAACTTAAGTCAGGACCTCCCTACACGTGCAAATTATTGAAACCATCAAACGGGAAAAATCCCCGTCGAAACCGGAAAAACAGATAAATACGTTGCTAAAACTTATACTTTTTATGTTTCTAAGTGTGATGAAATATTTGATTTACTGGTTAAAGATGGTCAAATAATTATTCCTCCTGGTTTAAAAGACCCCCCTTTAGAACAAAAGAAAAAGAGGGGATTTTGTAAATTTCATAATTTCCTTGGTCATAAAACAGCTGAATGTGTTCTTTTTAGGGATTTGGTGAAGAAAGCTTTGAAGGAGGGTCGACTTCAATTTGGCGAAAAGCCAAAGGTGCAGGTTGACACCGACCCACTGAAGGTCGAAAAGGCTCTGTACTCAGAGGTGTACGAGTGTTTGATGGTCAAGGCTACTGAGGGTCTCGACAGGCAACCAATGACTGAAGTGGTGGAATGCATGATGGTCGAAATTACTGAGGGTTTCGACAAGAGAGCTGAGGAAAAACTCGAAGCAGTGTATCCCCAGGCTGGAAAAAGTTTGGCAGATTTCCAAGAAAAGTGCAGGATAAGTGGGTCGAATGTCGTATTATGCCCTAGGTGTCACGTCGTGTTTAATGAGAAAGCTTCTGAGAGGTATGAGGCAAGCAAGAAAGAAGTGCTGCTAGAAAATAAGCCACCTGTCCCAAGTTTTGTGTTTGACAAGAGCGGTGTCCCTCATTGAAATGAAGAGTACAGGAAGCTGTTCCAAGAGGCACGACCTAAGACTTTTGTGCCTCCGTCTGATACTTCACAGGAAAGATGGATGGCACCAGTCAGTCAGAAAGGAAGTAAAATACCAAAATGGAAGGTTTTGGACTTGGAAAAAGAAGCGAATGTCTCCGACAAGAGGGTCGAACAAAGGGGTTACATGGTGTTCCCCAACTATAAGGGAAAGAACCCCATGACCAGGACCCAGTGGAGACGTTATCAGCGCAACAAGAAGGCAGAGAAAGAGGTTGCTACTTCACAGTTGAAGCCTGTTGGAACGTCTGGACACAAGCGGTAACACTCAAGAGGAAAATGGGTGGAAAAGGATAGAGTGGTGACAAACCAGACCATGGCAGTAACCGTGGAAGCGTTAGGAGAAAAGGGGGTGGTTTCGACCCAGAGCTCAAAATGCACTTTGCTGGTTGAAAGCAAGAAGGAGCCGAAATACACCCCTCAGTCGCATGAGGAGGAGCCAAAATATTCTCCTCAGTCGGACGATGAATATAACCCTTCACCAGAGGGGGATTTTGACGAAGACATGTACGATGACACCAACGATGACACCTATGGTGAAGATTTCGTGCTGAATTGTGGTATCGTATCGATACTACCAGCTGAATATGATGTGGTGTCAGAGATCTCTGAAGCAGAAGAGGATTTCGTCCCTGACAAAAATGCGGATGATAAGCCGCTATGTTATTATGTGATGAATAATGGTGTGGTCGAAGAGCAAACAGCTATGTTTGAACGCCCCAGCCCTAGGATGATGTATCACTTGAAGTCGTTATTCATAAAGGCAAAAGTTGACGGAGCGGCAGTCAACAAGGTGTCCGTGGATGGTGGAGCAACTGTAAAACTGATGCCCCATAATTTATTCAAGAAAATTGGAAAAACGGAGGCTGACCTCCGACAGCGCAACATGGTTCTTTCTAACTATGAAGGCAAGACCACTAATATCCTGGGGGTTGTCCAAGTAGACTTGGCAGTAGGTACAACCAACAGGTCAACACTCTTCATGGTCATCAATTCAGAGGCAAATTTTAATCTGTTGCTGGAACGGGAATGGATCCATGGAATAGGGGCAGTACCGTCGACAATGCATCAGAGATTGACTATATGGAGGAAAGATGGCATCGTCGAAAATATTGAGGTAGATCAAAGTTATTACAAGTTGGATGAAGCCAAAGGCAAGAAATCTTTTAATTAGCACTAAGCAAATGTGGCTCCTTGTGATGACGAGTCGGGGTCCTACACCTCCGTCGACACAGGTCGCGTCCTGAACTTAGACCTCAACCATGGGTTCATTTGGGATGCTGCCGACGAAACCATGGAGCCTACAGAAATGCCACTAACGGGGTGGCCCACAGTCGGTGAAAATGATTGTTGAGTCAGAAAGCATGACTCGAATTTCGGCCTATTTGGCTTAAAACAAAAGAATGTCGGCACTTGAAATAGAGAAGCCACCACAAGTAATTGAGGAAGCTGACCGTGGTACACAAATAAGTGGCCTACAAGGCCAAGAAGCAGCTTCAGAAAGACGAAGGCTTGACTATATTTATGACGATGAGCCTTTGGGGTTTGAGAATGACCCAAATCATGAGCCGCAAAGAATGCAGACACAGGACCCACTTGAGGAGATTGACTTAGGGAATGGGACAACCAAAAAACCCACCTATGTGAGCACCAAAGTGGGGCCAGAGATGAAGGCCAAGCTGATTAAGGTATTAAAAGAATACAAGGATTGCTTTGCCTGGGATTATGGCAAAATGCCTAGTTTGAGTCGAAGTGTAGTGGAGCATCGACTTCCAATTCAACCAAGTAAGAGGCCAGTAAAGCAACAACCTCGACGCTTCGCCCCAGAAGTAACGTCAAAGATCAAGCAGGAAATCGAAAGACTGCTCAAAAGCCGGTTCATCAGAACTGCAAGGTATGTAGAATGGATAGCAAACATAGTGCATGTTATCAAGAAAATGGAACCCTTCGAGTTTGTATAGACTTTAGGGATTTGAACAACGCCACCCCTAAAGACGAATATTTGATGCCTGTGGCAGAGATGCTCGTCGACTCAGCTGCAGGGTTCGAATATTTGAGCATGCTCGATGGCTACTCTGGTTATAACCAAATTCTCATAGCCGAAGAAGATGTCCCTAAAACCGCGTTTCGATGCCCTGGAGCATTGGGGACATATGAATGGGTTGTAATGCCCTTTGGGTTAAAAAATGCTGGGGCAACCTATCAAAGGGCTATGAATGCTATATTCCATGACTTTATTGAAAATTTTATGCAGGTATACATTGATGACATAGTGAAAATCGTCATCAGAAGATGGTCACCTTGACCACCTTCGACGCTCATTCGAGAGAATGAGAAAATATGGATTAAAAATGAATCCACTAAAATGTGCCTTTGGTGTTCATGCAGAGGACTTTCTGGGATTTGTGGTCCACAAGAAAGGCATCGAGATCAACCAGGACAAGACGAAGCAATCTTGGATCTCAAGCCTCCTTCGACAAAGAAATAGCTCCAGTATTTGTTGGGGAAGATAAACTTCTTAAGGAGGTTTATATCGAACCAAGTGGCAAGACAAAAGTGTTCTCACCACTACTCAAAGCCAAGAAGGAAAGTGAGTTTCGTTGGGGACATGAGCAGCAGAAGGCTTTCGACGCAATCAAGGAATACCTTACAAAGCCTCAAATCCTATTACCACCTAGTATAAATAAAAACATGAAGTTGTACATTGCAGCGTCAGATACGACCATAGGCAGTATGTTAGCATAAGAGGATAACAGTGGCGTCAAAAGACCCATTTATTACCTTAGTAGGATGTTAATAGATGTCGAAACTAGGTACACTATGATTGAAAAGTTGTGCATATGCTTGTACTTCTCATGTATGAAATTAAAGCAATATATTAAACCAGTTGATGTTTATGTTTCATCGCATTTTGATGTTATTAAGCATATGTTGTCCAAACCTATTTTGCATAGTCGAATTGGGAAATGGGCACTAGCATTGACTGAGTTTTCCTTGACATACGTTCCTTTAAGGGCGATGAAAGGATAAATAGTGGCAGATTTTATTGTCGACCATGCATTAGTCGAAACATCGATACACAGTGTCAATATTGCTCCGTGGATGTTGTACTTAGATGGATCGAGCCATAAAAATGGGGAAGGTATCGGAGTCCTAGTAATATCACCACAGGGATTCCAACTACATTTAAATGCAAAGTCGACGGTAAATGCTCCAATAATGAGGCAGAGTATAAAGCCTTAATAACTGGTCTTAAAATACTTAAGGATTTAGGTGCCAGGAAGTCGAGATAAGAGGAGACTCAGAATTGGTGATTAAACAAATCACAAGAGAATACAAGTGCATTAAAGAGCATCTTTTGAGTTACTTCTCATTGGCGAAACGTTTGTTAGAGAATTTTGAAGTTGTCAACATTTCGCATGTACCTAGGATAGAAAACCATAAAGCCAATGAATTAGCACAAATCGCCTCTGGCTATAAAGTTTCGGAGGGAAGGCTGAAGGATTTCATTGAAACTAGGGAAAAGATGGTGTCCAACATACATTCACCATCAATTTGGTCAATATCTAAGGACTCGAGGAGTGTGGTTGAAGGTTTAGGAAGTTATGAGGTTTTTGTTAACAATATGTCACCAACAGATTGGCGAAGACCAATCATGGAGTATTTGGAGAACCCGTTAGGCAATACTAATAGGAAGACTAAGTATAGAGCGATGAATTATGTCCTTGTGGGGAATGAGTTGCTAAAGAAAACTCCAGAGGGAGTATTGCTCAAATGCCTAGGGGATACGGATGCCCATTTGGAAATTTCTGAGGTTCATAGAGGGACTTGTGGAGCTCACTAAGTTGGCCACAAAATGAAATGGCTTTTGTTTCTACAAGGTGTTTATTGGCCAAGCATGCTCAAGGATTGCATGGACTTTGCGAAGGGGTGCCAAGATTGTCAAAAACATGCAAATATTCAGCATGTACCAGCCAGTAAATTGCACGTATAGTCAAACCATGGCCATTTCGAGGTTGGGCTTTGGATGTAATAGGAGAGATTCAGCCAGCGTCGTCGAAACAACAAAGATTCATCCTCGTGGGAATAGACTATTTCACAAAGTGGATAGAAGTTGTGCCTCTAGTGAAGGTGGATCAAGAGGCCATGATAGAATTCATCCAGAATCATATCTTGTATAGATTCGGGATACCTCAGACAATCACGACAGATCAAGGCTCTGTGTTTGTTGGGCAGAAAATGCAAGTGTTTGCAGTAGAAACGGGTTTCAAGCTAGTTACTTCAACACCATATTATGCTCAGGAAAATGGTCAAGTCGGAGAAGCTAATAAGGTGATAATTGGCCTAATCAAGAAGCATGTTGCGAAAAAGCAAAAAAACTGGCACAAAATGTTAAGTTAAGTTTTGTGGGCCTGTCGTACGTCACCCAAGGAGTCGATCAACTCGACCCCGTTCCATTTAACCTTTAGGCATGACGCCGTGCTGCTAGCAGAAATATGCCTACAATCAGTTAGGGTACAACCACAACATGAGATTTCGTCGAAGAAATATTGGGAAATGATGCTAGACAAACTCGTAGACTTAGACGAGGAAAGAATGAGAGCTTTGAATGTATTGCTACGCCAGAAGGTATGAGTTGCCAAGGCATACAACAAGAAGGTCAAAGAGAAAACCTTCGCTTTCAATGACTATGTGTGGAAGGCAGTGTTACCCATGGATCGACGGGATCGAACAATGGGAAAATGGTCACCAAATTGGGAAGGACCGTTCAAGGTAAATCAAGTGTTTAGCAACAACGTATATGAGGTGCAAGAGTTGGGATTAGACCAACGAATCTTAAGAGTAAATGGGAAATATTTAAAGAAATATAGACCTATGCTACAAGAGATTCACATTAAAACATAACTCTTTCTCATTGATTAAGAGCCAAAATAGACTAGGGGGCCAAAAATGGCTTACAAAAGGTTGTGAGGTTGTTACAGTAGTTCGACCTACAGACTAAGGAAACTCAGGGAATCTGGACTTCAAGTCTTCAAAGAGGGTCTTCTCATGAACAATTTTTCCCTCGAGGAGCACTTTCTTTCTCTGCATACGACCAATAGCTTCCTTGATCTTCATGGCCGCTTCGACATGAGCAATCCCCTGGGCTACTTCATGGTCAACAGCTTCCTGAGAGGGCAAAGGCTCAGCTGAGTCTAAGGAGGCTTTCTGTTGTTCGACTTCAGCAATCTTTTTTGTTAATTCTACTATCTGAGCCTGATAGTCGGATATCTGTTGGTCGAAGCCGCGACGCTTGTCGGAACGCTCTTGTTTCTTGGTTTCAAAATCTCCAAGTTTCTTTTCACAGACTGAGCTTAGATACCACTCACATTTCATGTCATTGCGTTTAAACTGAATTTGGGCGTCGGCCTGATGACACATAGAAAGGTCTTTGGCCAACTGAGTAAAGAAGGCTTCGAACTCGATCAGATACGTGGCCATGGGAGCAGGAAGCTAGAATTCAGAAAGCTCATCCAAAATCTTAAAAACGTCGTTAGCTATAGCTGACTCTTCTGCAATAGCCGCCAGAAATTGTTCTTCAAAAAGATAAGTCCGCAACTGTTGAAGTTTGAGAGAGAAGGAGGCGTCCAAATCTGGAGTTGGGATGGTCGTCGAATTGGTGGGTTGAGCATCCTCAGTCTTTTTGCGAAGTTTGTGTAGCGCCTTTAGGGTCGCTGCTGGATCCGTTTGTTTGGTTGCCAGAAGTTCCTCTGGGGTAAGTATTTTATCGACAGTAGGCGAGGTTTTCTCTGAGCCATATTCAGGGGCTTGAAAGTTCTCCCCGACGTCAGCTGTGGTAACAACAGGTGAAAGATTGACATTCTCCCCAAGGGTTGCACCATCATCTTCAGTCCCAAGGTTGGCATGTTGAGGAGGAGGCGTCTTTGCCACTAAGTTTTCCCCTTACAAAGGCATCTTGAATTCATCGACCTTCTGAGGACTTGGCGTGATCGTGGTTTCAGCAGGAGTGGTGTCGGTAGCCAGTTCAGTATCACCATTGTCGACAGTGGTCGAAGTGACCACATTTTCCTACAAAACGAGGTGCAGTGAGATTTTTTCACCTGAGCATCATCTAAATCTATAAAGCAGAGAAAGTAAGTACCTTCGCAGGCTGTGAGGGAGTTGTCTTAGGAGGAATGTCAGTAGGGATTGGGTCAAATACTTCTTCAAGGTTTTTGGGGACAATCGGGGCCACCGTCGAAGCGCCAGCTCTTGAAGGTGTTCTCCTTGTCAAAGCTTTTTTCTTTCTCACCAAAGGTGTGGATGGAGGGGACGCTGGAGCTGTTGTGGTGAAAACTTGAGAGTGAGTACTCTCATTCGATGCAGTTCTTTCAAGAGAAGGCATTTTCTCAGAAGCCTGTGCAGAATATCATCAGACAGAGAAAAAGAGGAAGAGAGCAGAATGAAAGATAGAATATACCTGTGAAATGGTAGTCTTGGGTTTCTTAGCAAGCCTAGTAGAGGCTGGCACGACAGCTGCTTCCCGTTTTCCACCCTAAAAATAAAGATGAAACGATTTAGTTCAAACTCACAAATGAAACAAAATCAAAGTCCAGAGTCCACCTTTGTGGAGGGGCCTTCTGTGGTGTCGATGTCTGCAACAGGAGCTGCAGTTGATGATTTAGGAGCTCCACCAACCAGAGAAGCAAAGGCGTCGACCATGTTCTCCAGGAAAAGGTTTGGAGCGAAGATTTGAGACTGATACTCCGACCACCAAGTGTCGAACTCTTGAGTAGTGAAAAAGGAAGGCTAGAATACAAATACCGACAGTTCAAGATGCTGAGTGGCTCTGACGAATCTCATACAAGCCCTATGACCTACCTGAGTCAAGCGTCGGCCAGACTATACTATATCATCAGGGTGTTTCACCAAAGACTTTGGCAACATTTGGCTCAAGCCAAATTGTCGGGCTACAAAATTTGGCTGATAGTTCATGAAACCATAGCCATTGTTTCCTGTTTCAATCTGGAAAGATATCATGGTGGGAGTAAGGAACGCCCGCCATACAACATTCGACTGCTTAGCAGCTTTGGGGGAGACTCCAGGAAATAGATTTCTAAACCATTCATGGCCAAAGTCGTGATGATCTTCAATATAATTCTGGAAGCTAGCACGCTCGAAGTCGAAGGTGTTGTTGGTCTCCAGAGTCGGGTCGAACGTATCTCCTAGTGGCGAAAGGCCTGTGATGGCCGCAACGTCGAATAGCGTTGGTGTGAACATGCCACAGGGGAGGTGGAATGTATTCGTCGAACATTCCCAGAAATACATCGACGCAAGCAGCAAACAAGGGTTAACCCTATGAGCAGTTCTTGAAAGTTGGATGGCGTCGAAAATGCCAGATTCTTTCCATTGCCCTTTACGTTTACCCTCGACATTGTCGAGCCAGGAAATGTAGTCTTTGTTTCCTGGAGTAGGCATGGATCTGAAGACTCGAGATTTAGGCGCCATAAATTTGAGATCTAAAGTGCCGCATTTCTCGAAAGTCGGTGGAATGGTTTTCTCAAAGCAAGGAAAGAACTGTTGGAGTTCTTGTGGATTGGTTTTTTTGTCTGGAAGTGGGCCACGGAAGGCATGAAGCGTGTTCTCCACCGCGAAGGGGATAACCATCTGGAGGCACCAGTTGTTTACCACAGTTTCGTCAGCGGATGACGGTTGAGGAAGAAGACGGAGGGTTTCTGCTTCAGAAAACACAAGCGCAACTGGGTTGTTTCCGGTGGTTTGTGGAATGGAAGTGGTGGCAGTGGTTGATGAGGCCATTTGAAAAGAAAGAAGTGCAGAGGTTTTGTTTCAAGAACAAAGAACAAGTTGAAGAAGACGAAGTTATGGTGAAAGGCTGAAACGGTTTCCAGGTGATGCTATTTATAGGGGAAACGCATGCAAAAATGAAGGATCACGCAACTGTTCAACTTCTGAAAATGAGTGGGAGTTGGTTTCGAGGCCCATAACTTAGGAAGGGACTAGCCATTATGGCGTTTTTCTTGGAAATCTTGGTACAAGATTGCCATCATCATGTCAGACGGCATTTGACACGTGTCTCAGAAGAAGATGAAACGTTGGCGAATGAATTGAAGAAAAACGCCGTCGAAATCTCGCAAGAAACCAAAAAGTCAGATTTCTCAATCGACATAGTGCTCCGTCGAAACTGGCCTTTTGGGGTGGCAATTTGTTGACAAGGAGATTTCGACTAAGGTAAAAGGAAAGGAAATGAGGAAATTCAAGACCTAGTCGACGGCAGGAGAGCGTCAAAGCGTGGATCCGATGCAGGTCAAAGGGCGTGTCGGAAAGAAGGTGACAAGCCATGGTTTCGGAGGAAGCCAGGCGAAAGGCAAGCCCAAATTCAAGGATATGTACTTGGGCGGGAAAAGTTTGAAAGTTCCAAGGATATGGGAAGTTGAAGAGATAGTGGGGTGACACGTGTCAGCACCAAATGAAGTTTGGGCAGATGGACAGTTATTTCTTAGGCCTATAGAAAGCATTGTTTTTTTTTTCATTTTTGAGGTCGCATTTTGTAAAATTGCAAAGGGAAAACGCTCAAAGTACCAAGCTTAGAGAGAAATGAGTTCAATCCCGCAAAAATGTATAATTGCGTCCACAATTCCTTAATGCAATTTACTTTCAAGGTTTAAGTTATTTTTGTTTATTTGTTTTTTTCTTTTTCCTTTGTTTTCTGCCTTGTCTTATCAATCAATCTGAAATCGCTCGGACGCTTACAACTCTTCCAAAAAAAAGCAAGAGATTATCATATCAGACAAACATACGCTTCCAACCACTTGTTCTGGGATTTCTGTGGCCGATCCCGCGAGTAAACCTGCGACGGAAGGCCAGCAGTTGTTCGCGCGCGCGCGAACATTATACTACCAAATTTTTGTTCCCTCTTTTTAGTTAAATTTTGACAAGAATACTTTTGTCATTATAAAAAATGTAGGAGCGTTAGGTTTAATTTGGAGGTATGGCAAAAAAAATTCATCGTCGATTGATCGATCAGATATCAGGTTGATCCAATAAAATTTTAAATTTTAAAAAGGGTTAAATAAGTTTTTAGTCCCTATAAAGTTTGAAATTTCATTTTTAGTCCCTCCTGGGTTTTGGCAACGGTTTTAGCTGGTTTTGGCAACGATTTTTTTGTAAAAACCGTTGCCAAAAGGTAGGGAGAGACTAAAAATGAAATTTCAAACTTTATAGGGACTAAAAACTTATTTAACCCTTTTAAAAATATCATTTATTGACCGGGCAGACATCAAATTGTTCTCCAAATACACCATCAAGATAGTGTTATTTAAATGTACTCTTAATATAAAATGAATTCATTTTTCCTCCCCACTAAATAACTTTGGGAAAAAAAAACTTCGGAAAAAAAAGAACAAAAATACCTAGTCTCAATTTTACTATTATTATTTAGTTAAAATGTTTCAATTTCTACCCTTATCTATATATAGAGTACTGTCTACTGCGAATTCTTGTTCGAAATTGTCTATAAATAACATTGTATGGTGAACTCGTCTAGATAGTGTTATTCGGACAAGAGATATATTCATATTTCTCAATATGTTGAAATTATACAGTTTTTATGTTGAGTTTTTATAATTTTGATATATTTAGTGTTGTTACCTTTTATTTTGTATGATTATATAAAAATGGTTGATGAACAA
Source organism: Lathyrus tuberosus (assembly GCA_022829125.1). NCBI lineage: Eukaryota > Viridiplantae > Streptophyta > Magnoliopsida > Fabales > Fabaceae > Lathyrus > Lathyrus tuberosus. Next base: position 457,794 of record JALAZF010000323.1, on the reverse strand, counting down.
CAGAGGTGCATACATGGTCAATTATTACAACATGTTTCATTATACATAGAGAAAGCAAAATCTTTGAAGACAAAAAAAATGTATAGTGCTAAGTAGGGCAATCATCTAACGCTGATAATTTACTATTGTCGCATGGTCATGGATCACGATTTCGTGGCAGGCCACGAGTTCGTGCACTTGTTCCTGCCGCACAAACTTCCATCGAGCATTCTCTTGTTGCACCTAAAGGGTTTCCTAAAGGCCCAAAGGAAATATCACTAATTCCATTATATGCAAGTCATGTCGGTACTCATGTATATGACGAACTAGAAAAATAAATATTTACTTGTGATTTTAAACATCTTATTTATGATATTAATATTTAAATTAATTATCTGACGCTGATGTATTAATTTTGACATTGTTGTAAGGCACTAAATTATATTAATCACGATAGGATGATAATACAGTTGCAATAACCAGATGAACCATGGTTTAAGGATGTATTAGCAACACCTGGTCTAAAGGATGTTTGTAGGACTAAATTTGTCGTGTGGTACTTGCAAAGTTTAAAAAGACATCCAAGTTTCTTTGTTATGGTGTTATCATATTTCATCTTTTAGATTTGTTATTTATACTTACAACTTCTTTCATTTATCATCATAGTAAATGCTTGTTTTCTATCTGAATCAGAATCAGATCTCTCAATTACTATCCCAAAAACCTAATCTGACACATTTTGTACAGGCCTATTTAAGAATTTGATCATGTACTATAAAGTCATGTTCAATGGTAATGGTTCCCCAACGTCAAAGTGTACACCATCAGACTCGGAATCTTGAAACCCACATCCTTTGATTCATTATCTTGCTTTACATCATCGATGAACACTATACCTACAACCATTGAAAACTAAGAGAATTCAAGCAACCATTCCCAATGTCCAAAACTTAAAATTCATAGGCATTTTATAAGATTCTGGTTGATATTATCCAGATGACTTTCATGATGTGTTGTACACCAAATTTTTCCCTTAGATCCATTGATCTCTTGCATGTCATATTAGGTCAATCATGCTGCACAGCTAACCCTTTTTATCAGGTTTTTGTTTGTGTTTGTTTCTTTTTTATCAGGTTTATCTTGAGGAAATTCAATGAGTGATTGATCAAGATTTTTGGATGGAGCATTGAATCAAGCCAATCTCTAGGAGATGTCTCCATAACCCTAACCCCTCCATGACCAAATTTCTACCCACTTTATCTACCCTCAATTGTCACCTTCATTTTCTAAACCTATTTCATTAACCTTTTCATTTAACCAATTTTATTCAATTTGTTCAATTTAATTCTCCTAAACCACATCTAATCCTAATCAATTTCCAAATCATCCCTTATTATTTATTTTTCCTAATCACCCTTTTTTACAACAAGAATACAAAAACCATTCTTAATTTCCTAAGCCCAATTTGGTGAGCCCATCGTGACCAAAAAGAAAGGAATATGTTGCAAACTATTTGGATTTTAATTTCATTGCCAATGACCAATAAGAATCAAGCATTAATGGTGTTGACTTTTCAACCTAATTACCAACCAATGGAGAAACGACATGTGGCACCAAGCAAACCAAAGTGAACCAAATTGTTCTTCTCCCTCGTCCTTGCTCACGAATTCAGAATGGAAGAAGGAAAATCCAAGCGAACGTAAGCTCATCAATTCATATAAACCACTTCAATTCAAATCTTGGCTATGTTCAATTTGAAATCCTCCAAGAAGAAATTCCATTTCAAGCTCTCAATTATGTGGTTCGTAAAAGGTGATTCTAAAGAGTTACCATTCTCAGCATTCAATCTGCCACCACCTGCGATACGCTCCACGCCATCTCCTACGTTTACCTTGTTTGATGCCTCTCCCACTGACCTCAAACAAGGAACTCAGAAACAATATGTGAAATGGTGAATCAACTCTGTACGTCTGAGGATTTGCACAGCCTAAACAACAGATTTGTCTCCAAGGAATGGATTGTTTTTGAAATTCAAAAGAGACGTTGGCTCCAATTCTTACTCAACACTCCAAGTGCTTGATATTGGGACTCACCCAACCCTTTGTTTTCTGCCTATAAAAGGGACTTATCTCCACATCTCAAATCATCAAGAACTCTCTCAAAAACACTTAAAGTTCTCTGCAATTCCATTAGTCTGAGCAAGCAAATTGAAGGAGCCTCTTGGAGTGCTTGAGAAGATAAGGCAGTCATCATACTTGAAGATAGTGGACCTCATTCCACTTGGTATCGTGTTCTTACACTTTTGTTATTTAATGCTCATTTACAGTTTTTATTATGCATATCATCATTCTATATATGTGTGTCTGATTGATGTGTGTTTGAACATTTTGTTTATACTCATGACTTAAGTTCCACTTGAAAAGTGATGTTTTGATGCCACGGTGTTGGGTACCTCTGTTTTGTCAACTAAGTGGCTGCAGCTTTAAGTGCTCATTGTGGTTTTATCTTGATTAGATTAATGTTGATGTTTTTAAATTTCTTGGATGTTATGAAAACTTGTGACCCTTTGTCCCTCTTTGAGTTTCTGATATGGAATACTTGGGTTTATCTCGTTTATTTGCTAATTTAATGATTGTTGATGTTGTCAAATGCTTCTTGTTTAAATAGCATGAATGTCCTTTATTGCCATCATTAATGTCAGAACATTTGTGTGCACCACTGTTTTGTCATTGTTGAGGATTGATATCATGTTCTAGTTCTATTTTTTTGGACTGTTGATTTCTTACAAGTTATTACTCAAATGTTACACCTTTTTGGATTTCTCTTTCTTGATCTAGTGGGTGTCTAAGATTCATGACTAGGAATGTGGAGTTTTAAATGAAATTGTGTTGTTGTTGGTCATATGCCTCTCTTGTTCTATGACTTGTGCCTTTTACATCTTGTGCATGACCAATCTTTGTGCTAAATTGTTGATCTCAAAAACTATGTCTTTGTGATATTGTGATAACATTATGTTTGATGTATATGATGTCATTGCTTATGTTCCTAGCATGATTCCTAAACCTTGCCTTTATAATATCATGATTCTATACATGTACATGCTTACTTGGTTTGCCTAGTTTGTGGTATACTGTTGTTTGTATTTATGACCCCATTTGCTTGAATTTATTCTTGAATGCCATGATGTGTTCTAGTTCTATCTTGAATATGTATTTTTGATTCGTGAATACTTCTGACCGTCATATTACTCATGTGCTTATCCCTAAAATGTGGGGTCTATGTTGTCTATAACATGCCCTATGCTTGAACACATGTGAGAATGTTAACCACCATTTGGCTTGTGTGATTATCACTATAACTTGGCTGACTCTCTTTTCCTTTATCTACATGATAATTAAGTTTTCTTGAGTATCCAATATTTATGGCATTATGCATACCACTTTGTTTAGACTCTAACTTTATGACAGTGCCTTGTTCTCTAAGTTATGCCTTTGGACATCATGATTTCCTACATGTATGCTTGATGAATGTGCCTGTTTGACTTTGTTCAAGTTAGGACTATGATGTTATATGCCACTGTTTATTCCTTGGTGTTACCACTTGGATGATTTTGTTTGCCTTATTGTCTCATAACCTGTCTTCTCTTTGAACATGTGTGTGTGGTTTTCTTTGACCAACCTGAGATGTGTACAATCTGTCATATGTGGTTTAGCTTGCTAGTTGTTTTAGTTTTGGAATACCCCTACTCGTGTATGATTCTGTTTAGTCTGTACTTCATGATATGCTGAATACTATGGTATCTCTCATCTTCTAAACTTTATTTTTCTTGCAAATAAATCAATATACTTGAACTGTTCTTGGATCTTGAGAATATTATTGAAACTGACTCATATTCAGTTTGATAGCTTACATTTCAACTCTTAGTTTTGTCAATCAATGTCTTTGCCATTCCGCACTAACTTGTTAGCTCTTGAAAATGTTTTTGATATGCTTGAATGGGTCACATGCTGGTCTGTAGCTATTTGCTACCTATTGCATTTCAAGTTGCTTCTCCATTTCATTCAAACCTCTCTTTAGCATAATACATGATGGCTGCCATGATAGTGTGTTATTTGCTAGTTTGCTTTGTTGTTTATGCTATTTGCTTGCCAATATGTAGCCCATAACTAAGTCATGCCTTACTATTTTCTTTAGTATACATGTTGTCTATTATTTATGTCCTTGTGATTTTCAAGTATGAAGGTTGTGTGCTTACCAATCATTACTTGCTTTGGCTGCTTTTGATCTCCCTATCTAATGTTTGCAAACGTGACTGATGTAATGTCCAATTTATTGGTTCAATTCTCATGTGACAGTTAGTGTGCAACAATTTTGAGTTTTGTATTGACAAGCATTGCTTCTGTTTCAGTTCATCTGCCTATGTTTAATTTTAAATGTCTTAGACCTACATTTATTTTGTGTGAGCAATTAGTGTGTTAACTAGGACCGTGGTTGACTTGAAATATGCTTTATACCTGCTGTGCCATTACAGTCTACGTCTGTGTTTGTTGTATTTGAGACATGCTGGTGTTTTATTTCTTGCTGAATGTGTAGCATGACTTGTTTCTGTTGCTGCCATGGCTGCATGGTTTGATTTGTTCAGATGCTTTTACTTCGTGTGATTACAAAAGACATTGCTTGTTGTTTAATATGCATAACTACAAGTTCAAATTACCCATTCATGTTGCATTTTGTTTGGCAATGTTTACTGATGAATGAATGAGCTTGGGCTTTGTTGTCGTGAGTGGTTTTATGTGGGACGATTTGTTGGTTTTGTTTGAGATACATACGCATGTTAATATGTATATTTAATTGTTAGATAAACCACAATTGTATTTAAATACAGCATGGGATACCTTAAAGGTGTCAAAATAACTTTCCTCAAAGTGTAATAAATAACCCCTTTATTAGTTACCAAATGAGTAAAGGGAATTTCTCTTCCCACCAAAAGGCTTGCTCCCCCACTCTAGTGAAAAACTAAAACTATCAATGGAATTCGAAAATGTACTTTCGAGCGCATCTTAATTCACACACATTTCATTCGTAAGTGAGTCATACCCTAATTTATGACAAAAAAAATGATACAAAAATCCATCTCTATATAAATTCCAGAAGTGTATTTCTGAAAACTACTGAACTAGAAATAGATGCTGAAACGAAATAAATGCAGAAACAAAGATAAATTAACATCAATAATCGTTATAACATACATAGAAAATGAAACATTACAAATATAATCGTTAACGTAAATTGAACAATACATTTCATCACCAAGTATGACCTTTAAGTATCTTTAGAATATCCTTGGTCGATCTCGCAATCTTTGCATCTATATTAATCATACCTTTTATTTCGTAATAGTAAAATTCACTCCACACAACAATTAATTATTCATCCTTCGTCAACTCAAAATCGTTGAACTATATCTTTCCATCGCTATCAACTGAGGGTGAATGATAATAGAGCTTCACAACTCTTTGATTTTCTGGGTACAAATTCTCTAGTTTTGATTTTAGATTGACAAAATGAGTGATCTTTGATAACCTAAATTAAAGAATGGGCTTTTTGTCGTTGAATTAGACAAAAGTGAGATATGCATACTATAACGTGCGATTTTTTACGGTGACGCGACCACCTTACCGCAATGGTTGGAATTGGGTGCTACTTTCTGATTTCTTATTTATCCTATGAAGCTAGAAAGGAAAGGGAATATATCTAAAACTAACCTTGCACGCAAATGTTTTCTTTAACAAATGCTAAGAGATCGGGGAACGGGGTCAGGTTATACAAAGGGAAGTTGTCAATAACCCAGTGTATATATGGTTGTCCATAGACTTTTTATTGCATATTTTTCTATTGGTTTAAATACTTTCTGGTGTTTATCTGTTGTGGGTTGGGAAAGTTTCTCCTTTGGGGAGTGTTGAGAGAGTGTTTTTGTTGTTTTCGGGTTTTCCGTTGTTTTTGGTAAGGTACTGGACCTAAAGTTTTTTATTTGTGTGCTCGCTAAGATTTCGCAATCTTATGCCTACGTATTCCCTTAAAGAAAGCTGGGAAATCAGAGCAATCGTAGTTCCTCCTATTTCTATGGGAGGAAATGATATGTGTGTCTTGTTCAAAGCCCAATATTGAAGCTAGATGAGTATTTGTGTATTGTTCAAAGCCGAAGATTGAAGCTAAAAGGGTGATTGAGAGAGAATTTGCCATCTCTAAAGGGAGAACATCTCACATATTCATCACAAAAGTTGAGAAACTGATCATAAAGGAAGTTACTTTAACTGGGATATATGAATCCAGCAATGCCATAATTTCCTTTATAAGGGTGATGTCCCGAAGGAATAAACTTTAACTCAGTATAGAGAAATTCCATTTTTCCTTATGAATCTTTCATGCTAATAGAGGGGCATTGACATGGATGTAAATAATCCAGAGGCTTACCACTTATAGTTGTTAGATGAAAGATGATTTTTAGCCAGGATAAAGGAAGGACTCCAACTTGGATTTTGAATCAACAAGTGTGTCACTTACAGCAATTATCTGGGAAAGGTTTTGGATGTTTATTTTGATGTGTGATGTATAGAGAAAATATCCTCCTGCAGAGTGGACTTTTGATTTCCTATGAGGGGATGTTGATTTTAGTGTGCCTGTTAGATGTCAATCATGTTATATATTTGTATGAAATACTTGGCATTTTTCATTTCTTTCCAACGGTAAAGTGTGAATGTAAGCGGTAAATTGTGTTGTAAGGCTTACATTGGAACATATGTGTGGAGCTTGTAATTTGTGTGTTAATATGCAGGTATAGGCATGAAAGGAGCAAAAGTTTGAAACACATGGAGTGAATGCAAGTTGCCATGAAAATTATTGCTGCAACAGAGCATTCGCAGTGCAAAGGATCTGGCGAAGGCCCAGCGAAGGTTCGCACTGCGAATGACAGCGAAGGCGCCAGCGAATGATGGCAGTAAGTTTCAGTTTTGAGATGACAAAGAGTTCGCACTGCGAACTCCTGGCGAGGGTCCAGCGAAGGCTTGCTGGTTGGTTCGCAGTGCGAAGATGCTGGCGAAGAGAGGCAGTAAGATTGGGATTTTGATTGGCCTGGCTCGCTAGTTTATTCGCAGTGCGAATGAGCTAGCGAGTGATTCGCTGTGCGAAGGAAAGGTTCGCACTGCGAATGCGCGCTTTCTGCTTGGGGCGGTTTAAGTCTCAGAGGCACTTAAAGTGCCATTTTTCCTCATTCGTCGTGTGAATGATGTGCTCGCAGTGCGAATAGTGCATATTTCAGAAGTGTATAAATAGATTTTCACTTTATGTAATTGGGATCTCTTGTTCATTTTTCACTAGAATTCATAGTTTACAGTATTTTGATCATCAAAGAGTGTATTTTCGATTGGAGAAGCTGAAGTCGCATCCATTCTCGATTATTCGTCGTGGATGCTCATTCATCTCCTCTCTTTTCTTGTTATCCAATCTACCATGAGAAGTGGTAGCTAAACACTCAATGTTGAGGTTTGATAAGTGCAAATTGTAGCTATTTTTGTATATAATTTTTGTTGCACTTATCATTACTTTGTGTTAAAATTGGTTGAATAAACCCCGCTTTGTTTATAAATGCGTATAGTTTACGTTTTAGTGTATATGCGTATCGTGTAAATATCATTGAGTTTAATTGATTTTCATTTATTTTTACAGGTGTTCCAGCAATGGGATTTTTCCATATTCATAAAGAGCATTGAAAAAGCTTTCCAACGCTTCAAACCGTGCGTCAATCGGAGTTACGGTTCAAAAGTTACGAATAAAACAGTGCAGAAAAATTCTGCAGACTGGTGTGCTGCGCCTCTGCGCCGCCGGGCGGTGCAGGGGCAGTCCGGACACTCCAAAATTGTGAAAAACTTACAGAATGAAGGCCTTTCGCCGCCGAGCGAAGCCAGAATTCCGCCGGGCGGTGCTGCGCGTGCTGAAACTCCATTAAAGCCCCAAAAACACAATTTTTAGGTTATGGGTTTGATATTTTTAGTTCCAAATCCATCCAATAGCATTTTTTGACTAGAATTAGGCTAGAAAACACATTGGAGCATGCATTAGGATGATCCGGAGTCGAATCCTTCATCAATCGGAGCCGACAACTCATGAGATGTTTGGTTTTTCTCCATTTCTTCTCTATGTTTTTCTCTTTTTGTTGGGTATTTGTATATTTACTATGAACATATGTATCTTTGTTGATCATAATATTGTATAAAGCTTGCTTTACAAATCATTATCGATGTCTTCCTTGATCTTTTTGCATTTATGTTTGGATTTGTGTTGTGTTAGAGATAAACATCACAAATCTTGATTAGGGATGGATATCTATTGTCTAGATGCTAGAGATAGATTTAGATGATAATCTTTATGATGTCGGAACTTAAATGCCTTCCGTGTTTCGAGGCTTCGTGCGCGAGAGTGACGAAGAGAGTGATACGGTTGCTTCTCAACTCAGTGTGCCAGAGATGGACACTGTTGTGAGCGATATTGGATGATTTTGACGAGTATTGCAGGTGGAGTATAATTGGTCGGTAAATTTATGTTTGCGACGAGTGGAATATATACATGCTTGATAGGTTTCTTCTCTTCAAAGAATATACTTTTTATGTTTTTATTTACTTTTCCGCATTTAATTCAAACCATTTAAATCCCAAACTCATTAACAATTAAATTGTCGAACGGCAGTTCAAGAACCGATCTCTGTGGACACGATAATTCCTGGAAAAATACTTCTAAATCTTTTTGTTTGCTTGCCCCTATTCCGCATTCAACAAAATGGCGTCGTTGCCGGGGATTGGTGTTTTTATTGGATCGCATTGCGATAGTTTCTTTGTTTTTGAGTTTTGTAGATATCGTATATATTGTCTATTTTCACTTGTTTATATTGATACTTGTATATGTTTGCCATATTTGTGAATTTTACATGTTTTGTATACTTGTAAATTTAGTGTATTTGTTTGTTTCTCTTCACGTTTGCTAAGTGTTTGGTTAGGTTTCATCGTCGGTGAGCGTTAACCGTGTAAAGAGGCAACTTGGAGAAGTGTGTATAAATAAAAGGCATCGAGCTTACGACGTAAAACAAGCATGTTTTTATTGTTTTTCATTTCTAATGTTTTTTGTTGTTGTTTGCTCGCAAATTTTGATTGACTTATTTGAGGATGCTTTGGTGATTTTCCAAGTTGGTTCGTTTCAACTTGCGGATGTTTGGTAATGATATTTGTTAAGTTTTGTACACGTCTGAGGTATGTATTTATCGCTTTCTATACTTTAGCATATTCATGATACTTAGGCTTTTTACAAACTTTCATGCCATTCATTCTTTTGTATACTTGTTCTATTGTGAATCACTTTAGTTCCCAACCTTTTTGTGAGGTGGCATTCCATTGTTCATATATGCTCGGAGTTCCAACATTCTTGTTCTAACTGGATTTTATTATGTTGAATCTGTTGTTTGTGTTGTTTATATGAATGCATGAAAAGGATCAAGGCAATTGTTTCATTTTGAGCACAACCACCTTAGCCAAATAGTCAATTCACCTTGTGAGTGTGTGAGAATTCGTAACCCCTTTGAGCTTTTTTATCCATGTTTTTATTTGAACTTAATGCTTGTCTATGAGTATTTAGTTCACTTATTTTTGAATGGATTTTGTTTTTTCTTGGACCTCAACTTTGTGTTGTTGTATGGATTTTTTTCCTTGCCTTAGAAAGTAGGGAGTATTCACATGATGGTGCGGTTGAATTCAAGTTGGGGAGAGGATGATTGTATACTCATTGGTTGGATTCTATGAGGAAAGAAAAAGAAAAGAAAAAAAAAAGACAAAAATTTGTGAAAGAGAAAAAGAAAGAAAAAAGGAAGAAAAAAGAAAAATCCTTGAAAAAGGAAACAGAAAGAGTTTTAAATAATTGTGCTAAATAAGTATTGTGTTTTGTGTAACACTTGGGATGACAGAAGAAGTTTGGTTGAAATTTGGTGTGTGAATCTTTGTGAGTTTATCACTCCCTTAGGTTTAGGCAAGTTTTTGTTTCAATTACCTTTAGAAATTGCCCCTTGTTTGTTTACCCGACCACGTTACAACCTTGAAAAGCCCTTGTGATTCTTGCCTTTGTATTTTCAATGTGAATTTGTGGATGTATGCATAATTTAGTCTTTTGTTTGCATGAATGTTGTGTGAGTGTAAAGTACCTTATTGTGTGTTTTTCATCTACCGATGATTGTTTTTACTAGGTGTGATTCACTTTGGAACTTGTGTTGTTTTAGAATTTTTGGCATGATTTTTGTATTTTGCGTTTGTTTCGTGACTATGTTGTCATCGTAGCCAGTGGTAAGTATTTACTTAGTGTGTACCGTTTTTCATTTGAACCATACATTTGTTTTCCGTTTTCAAAACCTGTTGATTCGTAATTCTTTGGTTATTGCTTTTGTTTCTTTGAGTCGCTTGATTTTTGTTCGAGGACAAACAATTAGGTAAGTTGGGGAGAGTTTGATAAGTGCAAATTGTAGCTATTTTTGTATATAAGTTTTATTGCACTTATCATTACTTTGTGTTAAAATTGGTTGAATAAACCCCGTTTTGTTTGTAAATGCGTATAGTTTACGTTTTAGTGTATATATTGCGTATCGTGTAAATATCATTGAGTTTAATTGATTTTCATTTATTTTTACAAGTGTTCCAGCAATGGGATTTTTCCATATTCATAAAGAGCATTGAATAAGCTTTCCAACGCTTCAAACCGTGCGTCAATCGGAGTTACGGTTCAAAAGTTACGAATAAAACAGTGCAGAAAAATTCTGCAGACTGGTGTGCTGCGCCTCTGCGCCGCCGGGCGGTGCAGGGGCAGTCCGGACACTCCAAAATTGTGAAAAACTTACAGAATGAAGGCCTTTCGCCGCCGGGCGAACCCAAAATTCCGCCGGGCGGTGCTGCGCGTGCTGAAACTCCATTAAAGCCCCAAAAACACAATTTTTAGGTTATGGGTTTGATATTTTTAGTTCCAAATCCATCCAATAGCATTTTTTGACTAGAATTAGGCTAGAAAACACATTGGAGCATGCATTAGGATGATCCGGAGTCGAATCCTTCATCAATCGGAGCCGACAACTCATGAGATGTTTGGTTTTTCTCCATTTCTTCTCTATGTTTTTCTCTTTTTGTTGGGTATTTGTATATTTACTATGAACATATGTATCTTTGTTGATCATAATATTGTATAAAACTTGCTTTACAAATCATTATCGATGTCTTCCTTGATCTTTTTGCATTTATGTTTGGATTTGTGTTGTGTTAGAGATAAACATCACAAATCTTGATTAGGGATGGATATCTATTGTCTAGATGCTAGAGATAGATTTAGATGATAATCTTTATGGTGTCGGAACTTAAATGTCTTCCGTGTTTCGAGGCTTCGTGCGCGAGAGTGACGAAGAGAGTGATACGGTTGCTTCTCAACTCAGTGTGCCAGAGATGGACACTGTTGTGAGCGATATTGGATGATTTTGACGAGTATTGCAGGTGGAGTATAATTGGTCGGTAAATTTATGTTTGCGACGAGTGGAATATATACATGCTTGATAGGTTTCTTCTCTTCAAAGAATATACTTTTTATGTTTTTATTTACTTTTCCACATTTAATTCAAACCATTTAAACCCAAACTCATTAACAATTAAATTGTCGAACGGCAGTTCAGTAGCACCGATCTCTGTGAGCACGATAATTCCCAGAAAAATACTTCCAAATCTTTTTGTTTGCTTGCCCTATACCGCAACCAACAAGGTTAGATGTAGTTGATCCTACTTTTATGTATTGCTTTTGATTTATGGTGTATGAACAAAGTCTTTGATCAATATGGATGATGTTGTTTTCTCTTAATGATCCATGTGTGATTTGTTTTGCTCTAGACATAGATTCTACAAGTCATGACCTAACAATTTTATCTCTTAAAAACCAAACTCTAGACATGGATTTGGGATTTGCTATTCGCATTGTGTTGATCTTAATGATCGTTGTTTAGATTGTTAGCGTGAGACATCATCTAACGGTCTAAACAATGATACTCACGACTTCGCTTTAGACATAAACATAGTCGGGAGGATACGCGGTTATATTGGTCGGAAACCGAGTTCATACGCTTGATTAATCGTTTATACGTGAAAAGGATTGGCGAAACCTAACCTTAACATGCTTTTATAAAAACCTTTACAAAATCTTTGTCACATTAATCTTCGCTACAATTGAATGTTAACAACACTTGAGAAACTTTTGAAACCGTTAACTTAGAATATCGTAACTATTGAAAGGCACGCATCAAATATCGAACAATCCCTGTGGATACGATTAAAAATAACCCCCACTATTACTCTACTAACAAAATGGCGCCGTTGCCGGGGATTGTTAGGTGATATTGCAAGCATTGCGATAGTTGAGTTATTTTAAGCTGTTACCACTTTATCTTAGACTTGTTAATCTGTTTTGTTTAGTGTGCAGACTTAGTTTATACGAGGGAAACTACCGGCGGACCAACTTCTTTTCGATCCTGAGATTGAGAGAACCGCGCGTAGAATCAACAGCAGGACTAGACGAAGGAGGCAGCTAGCGAGACAGAAGCGAGAACAAGAGGAAAGTACTTCTACACCACCAGTTCCACAAATACATCCAGTTATGGAGGCAGATCCACCACCACCACCACCACCTGCTTCTAGGCCATGCACGAATAGTCTGAGACACAATGCTCAGTTCGCTCGCCATGCACATAATGGTCGTCATGCTGAAATGAAGACCGGTATTCTTCAACTGTTATATCAAAGTCCATTTACGGGTATGGATCATGAAGATCCTTTTACCCATCTTACAAAATTCTATGAAATAGCGGGAGCGACTGGTGCACCGGAAGCAGAAAAGGAGTCTCTGTTCAAGAGACTATTCCCGCATTCCCTCATTGGGAAGGCAAAGGAATGGTATCTTGATCAGTCAACTGCCGTAATGACGGATTGGAATGCATTGGAAGAGAAATTTTTGGAGAGATTTTTCCCTCACACTCGATTTATGGAAGCAAAGACCGCCATCGTGGTATTCACACAAGGAGCAAATGAATCTCTCAACGAAGCTTGGGAGAGGTTCAAATCAATGTTAAGAAAGTGCAAAGGCCATGGTTTTGATGAATTGTCACAAATTCATATATTTAGAAATGGGCTGCAACTTGTACACAAAACCTTGTTGGATGCCACCGCCGGTGGTTCCTTGTTAAGCAAAACCGCAGCGGAAGCCACAACTATCATTGATAAGATGGACTTGAACGATCATCAAGGTAGTCACAATCGTGGACCTTCTCAACGAACTCCGGGAGTGTTGAAATTAGGAACAAACGATGCTATCCTTGCGCAGAACAAATTATTATCACAACAGGTTGAGTTGCTAACGAAGCAAATGTCTAAATTGCCGCAACAATTCAAAGAGATACAGGAATCTTCAAGTAAAAATGTACAGGTGTTAGTTTGTGAATTATGTCGAGGAGACCATCTGACCGGTTATTGTCCTCCCTTTGTGGAGGAGGCAAACTATGCGGGAAATCAAGGTTACCAACCCCGTCCTCCGTATCAACAAGGCAACCAAGGTTACCAACAAAGGCCTAATCAAGGTTATCAACAACAATGGAGACCGCAAGAAGCCGGACCATCAAACCGTCAACAATATCAAAATTACACTCAACCTCCGCAAGCTCCCGTTGGAAATACGAAGATGGAAGACACTCTCACACAATTTATGCAAATGGCAATTTCCAACCAAAAGAACACCGATGCCGCCATAAGGAATCTTGAAACACAAGTCGGGCAATTATCAAAACAATTGGCCGACCAACAAAAAGGACACTTTACGGAAAATACGCTTCCGAATCCTAAGGATTGCAAAGCAATTCTTACAAGAAGTGGAAGAGAGATTGACATGGGTGTAGGTAAGAAAGTTGTGGAGGAGGAGGTTGAAGTTGAAAATGAAAAAGAAAAAGATAGTGAGGAGATTGAAGTAGAAAAAAATGTTGAGGGTGTTTTAGTTGAAAATGAGAAGGAAAAGAGTGAGAATGAGAAAAAAAATAGAGAGTGAAGAAAGAGTGAAGAGAGCTAGGAAGGGAAAGGAGCCGATGAACAATATTCTGATTCAACATCTACCATATCCGCATGCTCTTACAAAGAAAGCTAGTGCGCGTCACTATTCTCGGTTTATGGATATCTTCAAGCAATTACAAATAAATATTCCATTTTTTGAGGCTTTGGAGCAGATGCCTAAATATGCGAAATTCATGAAGGATATCCTCACGAAGAAGAAAAGGTATACAGATCAGGAGACGATTATGGTAGATGCAAGCTGTAGTACCATTATTCAACGGACTCTCCCGCGAAAAGAATGTGATCCGGGACGAGTTACATTGCTGGTTACGATAGGAAACATGTATGTGGGCAATGGATTGATTGATTTGGGTTCTAGCATCAACTTGATACCATTGTCGATTGTGAAACGGTTAGGACACATGGAATTAAGGTCTACGCAAATGACGTTGCAACTCGCAGATAAATCCACTACCCGTCCTCACGGTGTAGCGGAAGACGTGTTGGTCAAAGTGGACAAATTTTTGTTTCCGATCGACTTTGTTGTAATTGAAATGGAGGAGGATGAGGATGCACCTTTGATTCTTGGAAGGCCTTTCATGAAAACTGCCCGAATGGAAATTGACATGGACGATGGTCTCATGAAAGTGAGAGTCCAAGATAAGGAGGTGTGTTTCAATCTTTATGATGCCATGAAGCACAAGAAAGATAAAGGTGATTGTTTCCGAATCGATGCAACGGAGAAAGCAAGTTTTGAAGTTACAAAGCAAATTCATGTCATTGATCCTTTACAAAGAGCTTTGGATGATTCCTTGGAAATATTCTCGGTTGAAGAAGAGCAAGCTCTTGAAGAGTGTTTGTTAGAGGTTGAAGCTTTGGAAGAATTACAACCTTGGGAGTATGAAGAGGAAATTCTAAAAAAAGTGGTTAATGATGAACCATCAAAACTTGAGCTGAAAGTGTTACCGTCAACCTTGAAGTATGCTTTTCTCGATGACGGTGGTAATAAACCGGTGATCATAAGTAGTATTTTGTCTGAAAACGAGGAGAGCCGCTTAATTCAAGTGTTGAAAAAAAATCAGGATGCAATGGGATGGACGTTGTCCGGTCTCAAAGGCATAAGCCCTTCGTATTGCATGCACCGTATATTCATGGAGGAAGATTTTAAGCCGGTTGCTCAACCTCAACGCTGGTTAAATCCAATCATGAAAGAAGTGGTGAGGAAAGAAGTGGTAAAAATGTTAGACGCCGAAATGATTTATCCCATTTCTGATAGCCCTTGGGTTAGTCCGGTGCATGTGGTACCGAAAAAAGGCAGATTAACGGTGGTCTGAAACGAGAAAAATGAGCTCATTCCAACAAAAACCGTTACCGGGTGGAGAATGTGTATCGACTACCGTAGGTTGAACAAAGCTACGAGAAAAGATCATTTTCCTCTACCTTTTATGGATCAAATGCTCGAAAGGCTTTCCGGTCAACAATTCTACTATTTTTTGGATGGTTATTCGGGTTACAACCAAATTATTGTGAACCCGGAGGATCATGAAAAAACAGCTTTTACATGTCCTTTTGGAATCTTCGCTTATCGGAGGATGTCGTTTGGATTATGTAATGCACCGGCGACTTTTCAACGGTGTATGCAAGCTATCTTCTCAGATTTGATCGAAAAGACAATTGAGGTCTTTATGGATGATTTCTCGGTTTTTGGACAATCGTTTGATTTGTGCTTGAAAAATTTGGATACGGTGTTGGAAAGGTGTGTGGAAACTAATTTGGTGCTTAATTGGGAAAAATGCAACTTCATGGTGAACGAGGGAATTGTGCTCGGTCACAAGGTTTCTTCAAAAGGCCTTGAAGTTGATAAAGCCAAAGTGGATGTTATCGAGAAATTACCACCGCCGATGAATGTCAAAGGTATAAGGAGCTTTCTTGGACACGCCGGGTTTTACTGTAGATTCATCAAGGACTTCGCAAAGGTCGCGAAGCCATTGAGCAACTTGCTTGTCCAAGGTAAGGTTTTTGACTTTGACGAGTCTTGTCTTTTCGCGTTTAATTTTTTGAAAAAAAGTTTAACTACCTCACCGATAATCGTTGCACCTAACTGGAAATTGGATTTTGAATTAATGTGCGATGCTAGCGATTATGCGGTTGGGGCTGTTTTGGGTCAGAGGAAAATGAAAGTTTTCCACGCTATACATTATGCGAGCAAAGTTTTAAACGAGGCTCAAATTAACTATGCAACAACTGAGAAAGAGTTGCTTGCCACAGTGTATGCGTTGGAGAAATTTCGTTCCTACTTGATTGGTTCACGTGTCATCGTTTACACGGACCATACGGCTATAAGGTGTCTGCTCACCAAACCGGATTCTAAGCAAAGGCTTATTCGGTGGATCCTTTTGTTACAGGAATTTGATCTTGAAATTCGTGATAAAAAGGGATCCGAGAATGTGGTGGCGGATCACTTATCCCGCCTGGTCAACGTTGACGTGACCAAAAATGAATTTGAGGTCAAAAGGAGTTCCCTGATGAAAAACTGTTTAGAGTGCAGGTTAGACCGTGGTTCGCCGACATGGCTAACCACAAAGCCGCCGGATTGATACCGGACGGTCTAACGCACCACCAAAAAAGAAAATTTTTGTCTGACGCCGAGTCTTTCATATGGGATGAACCTTATTTATTCAAACTTGGTGTCGACAACCTCTTAAGAAGGTGTGTCTCATTGGAGGAAGCCATGAATATTCTGTGGCACTGTCATAACTCTCCGTATGGAGAACACTTTAATGGGTTGAGAACGACCACTAAAGTCCTTCAGTCAGGCTTTTATTGGCCGTCCTTATTCAAAGATGCGCACGCGCATGCCCTTAGTTGTGACAGGTGCCAGAGAAGTGGAGGAATTTCACGGCGGCACGAGATGCCTTTATAGAATATGTTAGAGATTGAAGTTTTTGACTGTTGGGGGATCAACTTTGTCGGTCCATTCCCATCTTTATTCTCTAATGAATATATTTTGGTTGTCGTCGATTATGTGTCTAAGTGGGTGGAGGCGATAGCTTGTGCTAAAGCCGACGGAAAAACAGTTGTGAAATTTTTGAAGAAAAACATTTTTGCGCTTTTTGGTACTCCTAGAGTGTTAATAAGTGATGGAGATTCTCACTTCTGTAACACTCAGCTTGACAAAGCTTTGGAGCAGTATGGTGTGAAGCACAAGGTTGCCACACCATATCATCCGCAAGCTAATGGTCAAGCGGAGGTATCTAATCGTGAGATAAAACGTATTTTGGAGAAAACTGTTTCGGCCTCGAGAAAAGATTGGGCCAACAAATTGGATGATGCGTTGTGGGTGTATCGGACCGCTTTTAAGGCTCCGATCGGTCTCACACCGTTTAAAATGGTGTATGGTAAGAATTGCCACCTGCCGGTGGAGTTGGAGCACAAACCGTTTTGGGCCTTAAAATTTTTAAATTTTGATCCAACTCTAGGCGGCGAAAAAAGAAAAGTGCAATTACAGGAATTGGATGAATTGTGCCTTCAGGCGTACGATTCCAATAGACTGTATAAAGAGCGTGTAAAGTCTTACCATGACAAAAAAATAATCATCAAGCAATTTGAGGTAGGACAGCTGGTACTGCTATTCAATTCTCGGTTAAAATTGTTCCCGGGAAAGTTAAGGTCTAAATGGTCGGGTCCGTTTCGGATTCGTGAAATAAAGCCTTATGGAGCAATCGTAATAGAGGACACAACAACCAAAGAGAATTGGACTGTGAATGGCCAAAGATTGAAAGTATACCTTGGAGGTGATTTCGAGCGGAATCCCGCCATTGTTCCCTTCCGCGATCCGTGAGATTGTGGTGGACCGTCGAGCTTAGCCGACGTTAAACAAGCGCTCGTTGGGAGGCACCCCAACATTGTAAGTATTTTGTTTGTAATTTCTTTTTGTAGTCATTTTTGTGAGAATAGTATAGTACATTGTAGTATGGTATTATGTTCACTATGGCAGCAGGACAGAACTAAAAATTTTGAAAAATCTGTCTTGCTCGCTGGCTTGTTCGCACTGCGAATCTAGGGCGAGCATTCGTTGGCCATTCGCACTGCAAACATCAGCGAACCAGACTGGGTGGTTTTGCTGCCACATCATTAAAAGTGAGAGTTTGTGATGGGTGGGCCTGTACGTAGGCCCAAGACCCATGTTGAAATTCTGAGAACTTGGGGGGACCAAACCCTAGTCTCTCACTCTCACTTTCAACCACAAGCCAAAAAGAGAAAAAAAAACCTCAAATCCTCTCCCCTCTCACGTGCAAGTTTCTGCCATCACCTCAAGTTTTTTCTTTTACTCAATTACCAATTCCAACCAGGTTTGCTTTTCTTTTCTCTGTGCTTTCTAATTAATTGGATTGTGTTATGAAGTATGCATGACAATGTTAAGAAAGTTTAGGGTTAAATTCTGCTTAGGGTTGTTCAATGCATGTCTAATTTTATGCTGGTTTTTTAGTATAGAATTAATTTAGAATGTTGCTATGTAGTGAAATCTGGGTCTGCAAAAATTTTTCAAAATTTTCGTGCATTCGCTGGCGTGTTCGCACAGCGAACCTGGGGCGAGCGTTCGCCAGGCTTCGCAGTGCGAGTGTTCTAGCGAGCAACCCAGATTTTTGTTTTTCTGATAGTTCATTCTGATGCATGTGTGTGCTTATTTCTAATCATCTGTCTTGGTGTTTTTGTGTGGATTTGTTTGTCATTTGTGCAGATGGCTCCTAAAACCATGATCAAGAAAAGAAAAACATCAACATCTAGACAGGTTCCGATCACGTTCGACGACACTCGTTTCAAAGGTATTCGGCAGGCGCAGAGATATGAGGTATTGGAGACGTGAACCACCCTTGCTAAAAAAAGATTTATTTTGAATGATCAAGGGACTTATCGATCGGTAGCTGCCCTCTTTCATGCAAAAAAGTGGGATCAGCCGATAACGCCCCTTGATTCTTACAATGTGGAGATGGTTCGCGAATTCTATGCTAATGCCCTTCCTGATGAGGGAGACCTATTTAATTGGACGACTGTTGTTGGAGGGAGAACTGTAAGGTTTGATCGAAGGACTATTAACCGTGTGCTTGGAGACCCTCTGCCATTGCGTGCTAGTGAGGAAGATAATTACCACAGGAACCTAAATCGCAACAGGGATATCGCACGAATGACCTCTGATCTGTTGCGACCGGGTAAAGAAGTTAAGTTAAACCATTCGGGAGTTGCTGTGAGATATCATCGAGAGGACATGTTACCTTTGGCTCAGCTTGTCTTACTTTTGGTGGTAACCAACATTACGCCAAAGTCACATTCCTCTACCGTTCCGATTCGCTTGGCTCACCTTGTCCATAGCATCCTTACAAACGTGGAAATTGATGTCGCGAGGATAATAGCTGATGAAATAAGGTCCATTGTTGAGAGTGGATTAGGAGGGAATGCTTCGAGGAAAAATTCCCCTCTTGCTTTTTCGTGTCTTATCATGGCCTTATGTGTTGATGCTGGTGTAGATTTACCTTCGCGTCGTCAGGTCACTGTCACGTCGGCTATCGATGATCGATATTTCGACAAATTTTGCAAACCAAAGGGTGTTAGAGGTGAGACTTTAGGGACTGCTGCTGCTGCAAGGGCTGGTACACGTGGTGGTGATGCATTTGAGTCGCCGAATTTCTATCCGTATCAGCAGGAGATCTGCCAATATAATTGGGATTGGATGGCTGCTCAGCAGCGTGCTATGACTGATATTCATGATTCTTTGTAGGTTCTCCAATTGCAGATCCGTGACCCTTCTACTGAGCGTACTATGATGTCGAGGGAGCAGTTCCTCGCACATGCTGGATGACCTGAGGCCAGGCCAGTTTTTGGAGGGGGAGAGGATTCGGCTGGTGGTCTTGCAGGTGATGAAGCTGATGAGGATGGTGACGGTGATGAGATTGAGGGTGATGGCACTGATGTGGAGGTCTCGGGGAGTACTTCTGATGAGGATGAGATGGTTACAGCGGTTTTGGAGATTGAGTCCGAAGAGGACTAATTTTGGATTTTTAGACTTGTGCACTTCCTTTGGTCTCCAAAGTGAAGTTTTCTTATTATTTGTATTTTTTTTAGCTTTTACTAGTCTAATGTATCCACGTAGTGGAATATTTTGATATTGGTGTACTTGTACCCTAGTGGTACCATTTTGGATATTGTAGGTGTTCTTACACCAAGCACTTTATTTATTATGAGTAATGTTAAGTGTTTTGTTTAAAATTTTTTGTTTTGCTTTTACTAATAATTTGTTAGTTTTTAATTGTTAGTATGTGTTCATGTTAATATTCATTCTTTTATGATGGAATTTTGGAAGTAGGTTGGACTCTTGATTTTTAAAGAAAGATTCCTCCATGATGTGAGGGCTATGATAGTATCTTAAGCATTGCGTTGCGACAAGGTACATCGTTACCTAGTTCAAGAATTTTGTATGTTTTAGAACTGTGTGTCTTGTGGGATTGATAATGTTGTTTCATGTTACAACTTCCTTTGAATGCATGTGTCATTTTAGGATCAAAACCATTAAAGTGAGAAGCCTTCAAAGTGTTAGTATATGCTAAGGATTGTTGATGAATGTTGTTTTTACTTTTAATTCATGCCTTATCTTGTGACCATGTGATTTTGTGGAAGTAGGAGAAGTGATCAAGGCACTTGTTGATAATGAGCACAACCATGTCCATATAGTAATTCACCCGTGAGTAGTGAGCATTTGATAGCCCCTTTGAGCCTTCACAGTATTGAACTCAATTTGGTGATGAACTTGTTTTATGTACCTAATTTGCAAGTTTGGTTCATCACTAAATTTGTTGAGTTTATAAAATTTTCTTCTTGAACCTTTGAAATTGTATACTTTTTCTTCCTTGCCTTAAAAAGCAAGGAACATTCACGTTAGGTTGAGTCGAAAATGAGTTGGGGAGAATAAAAAGAATATGGGTGCATTACTCCAAATTTTGAAAAAAAATATTCAAGTAAGCATGTAAAGAAAAGAGTGTGAATATGTTGTACAAATGAGAAAATGCTTGCTTGAATGAAAAAAATTAATATAGAATCAATAATTGTGCACGGTAGTTGGTGAAGGTGGAATGAAAAATTGGTGAAATGAAGTATGTTGTGTGAATATGTGTATAGTGAATGTTCTTTTGCGTCGGCAATTTCGTTTCAAAGACCGTTAGAAATGTCCCTTTTTTGTTCACCCGACCGAGCTACAACCTTGAAGTCCTTAGTGATCTTTTACTTCCATGATTTCTTTTGTGTTCATTGAGATCTGATATGAATTGCTTAGTATTGCATCATTGGTCATTTGAGTGTATTTGTCCCGTGTTTGTATGCACGTTTGCCTTCAATCCTTTATCGAAGAGGAGTGTAGAATGGCATGTACAGGATGAGTTAGTTGTCTCTTGAAACATTGTTTGAAATTGTTTGAGAGGTAAGTTCTTTTACGTTATAGGTTCTTGAATTATGTAATTGTGCGTTGTTGTGATCGTTGTTTAGTTGAGCCGTTTTTCGCGTCGTGGTTGAATTGAATGCTCGAGCAAATCCTCGTGAGAGGCATACTTTGCTTGAGGACAAACAAAGAGTTAGTTGAGGAGAGTTTGTTAGATGTCAATCATGTTATATATTTGTATGAAATACTTGGCATTTTTCATTTCTTTCCAACGGTAAAGCGTGAATGTAAGCGGTAAATTGTGTTGTAAGGCTTACATTGGAACATATGTGTGGAGCTTGTAATTTGTGTGCTAATGTGCAGGTATAGGCATGAAAGGAGCAAAAGTGTGAAACACATGGAGTGAATGCAAGTTGCCATGAAAATTATTGCTGCAACAGAGCATTCGCAGTGCGAAGGATCTGGCGAAGGCCCAGCGAAGGTTCGCACTGCGAACGACAGCGAAGGCGCCAACGAATGATGGCAGTAAGTTTCAGTTTTGAGATGACAAAGAGTTCGCACTGCGAACTCCTGGCGAGGGTCCAGCGAAGGCTCGCTGGTTGGTTCGGAGTGCGAAGATGCTGGCGAAGAGAGGCAGTAAGTTTGGGATTTTGATTGGCCTGGCTCGCTAGTTTATTCGCAGTGCGAATGAGCTAGTGAGTGATTCACTGTGCGAAGGAAAGGTTCGCACTGCGAATGCGCGCTTTCTGCTTGGGGCGGTTTAAGTCTCAGAGGCACTTAAAGTGCCATTTTTCCTCATTCGTCGTGCGAATGATGTGCTCGCAGTGCGAATAGTGCAGATTTCAGAAGTGTATAAATAGATTTTCACTTTATGTAATTGGGATCTATTGTTCATTTTTCACTAGAATTCATAGTTTACAGTATTTTGATCATCAAAGAGTGTATTTTTGATTGGAGAAGCTGAATTCGTATCCATTCTCGATTATTCATCGTGGATGCTCATTCATCTCCTCTCTTTTCTTGTTATCCAATCTACCATGAGAAGTGGTAGCTAAACACTCAATGTTGAGGTTAGATGTAGTTGATCCTACTTTTATGTATTGCTTTTGATTTATGGTGTATGAACAAAGTCTTTGATCAATATAGATGATGTTATTTTCTCTTAATGATCCATGTGTGATTTGTTTTGCTCTAGACATAGATTCTACATGTCATGACCTAACAATTTTATCTCTTAAAAACCAAACTCTAGACATAGATTTGGGATTTGCTATTCGCATTGTGTTGATCTTAATGATCGTTGTTTAGATTGTTAGCGTGAGACATCATCTAACGGTCTAAACAACGATACTCACGACTTCGCTTTAGACAACGTAGTCGGGAGGATACGCGGTTATATTGGTCGGAAACCGAGTTCATACGCTTGTTAATCGTTTATACGTGAAAAGGATTGGCGAAACCTAACCTTAACATGCTTTTATAAAAACCTTTACAAAATCTTTGTCACATTAATCTTCGCTACAATTGAATGTTAACAACACTTGAGAAACTTTTGAAACCGTTAACTTAGAATATCGCAACTATTGAAAGGCACGCATCAAATATCGAACAATCCCTGTGGATACGATTAAAAATAACCCCCACTATTACTCTACTAACAGTGCCTTGATCAAAGCCCAAGGTTGAAGCTAAAAGATTGACTCTACTTAGGGAGTTTTATATTTGTCTTGTACAAAGCCCAAGATTTAGGCTAAAAAGAGATTGACTCTACTGGGGAGATTTTATCTATCTTGTACAAAGCCCAAGATTGAGGCTAAAAAATATTGACTCAGCTGGAGAGTATGATCTGTCTTATACAAAGCCCAAGGTTGAGGTTGACTTTACTGAGGAAAAATCATTATACAAAGCCTAAGAGGAGGGTGGTGGGGAAATTCTTATATGAAGCCTAAGAGGAGGCTGACTTGTGCTGAGGATTATTGAAATCCAAGAGCAAGTCCAAATTGTATGTGGTGGGGAATCCAAAGGTTTTAGTCTTTCTAGGGATTTGAAGAAGAGTTGAAATATCAGAGACCATGAGGCTCTGATTCTACTGAGGATTTGTTGGTGGTAATTTGATCCTAGCTGGGGAATTTCTTAAAATGAAAGCTTAAAGATTAAGTTTGAAAACCTATGGAGGTTTTAACTCTGCTGGAGATTGGTATGTTGATGAAATGATCAGGGTTTTTCCTGTGTTTTTTAGGAAAACTTGAGGGTCTCTGTTAGATCCACAAGGAGATGAGACTTTCCAAGTCTTACTTGTATGAAGCTCGAGAAGCTGTTGGTTTTAAGGGATAAGAAACAACCCTAGAATGGTTTGATTTTTTGGAACTCTGACTCTCTTGAAGATTGAACTAGTAGAGATGACTAAGTTCTGTCCTATACCTGTAGGAGGTCTTCGGGTTCTTGTACTAAGCCCAAGAGGAGGCTGGGAACTGTTAAGAAGCCCGAGGGTCCTTGTACTAAGCCCAATAGGGGGCTGGGGATGCTTTTAGGAAGCCTGTGGGTCCAAACCTAAGAAAAGTTCAAGAAATGTTTCACCGGGAATAAGTCCTTTCTTTGCATAACAGTTCTAAGGTTTGAAGAAATTCAAAAGAGGTTTCACCGGGAATTAATCCTCTCTAGGGAAATGAATTTATTGTACACATATATTTCTAAGTTTGGACAGTCTTGAGAAAAGTTTCACCGGGAATAATGCCTTTCTCTATTCCATATTGTATAAGCCCAAGTGGAGGCAAGACTGTATCTGAAATTTCCTATGTAGAACTAGTTTTGACTGTGTTGTAAGAGTAACCACTGGTTTGATCTAGACCTAGACCTAACTGCTGGGGAAAACTCTAATCAAATATATACAAGCATATACAGATGAAATATATAAACAAGCATATATTGAAAAGATAGTGGAACTTACAGTTGTGCAAGCCCAAGCATAGTAACTACAGATGTATGGTTAGTTATTCAAGAAATTGAAGAAAGTTTTGATAAAACTTTGAATTTGAATCTAAATCAAAATGAAAGTTGTTTTAAAAGGAAGTTTGGGGCTTATACTCAAGGAGAGGCCCAAATGATCTCTTTTGAAAAAGGCGACGATCGCGTCGTAGTTTTGAAAACCACAGAGGGACTTATACAATGACTGAGGTCTAAATTATTGTATTTGCAAAAAGGATGGGTCTAACACTCTATTAGAGGCCCAAAAGTTTATTTTTATACAAGATATGGGACTTATAACTCAAGGAGAGGCCCAGATGAAAAACAACGGTCGCACCGTTTATTTTGAAAATCGCGTAGGGACTTATACAATGATTGAGGCCCAAATTATTTATGTACAAAGGCAGTTAGGTCTTACACTCTATTAGAGGCCCAAAAGTGTTTGAAAAAGAGAAAAATGGGGCTTATAATACAAGGGGAGACCCAGATGAAAATTGTTTGAAAGCGGCGATTGCTCCGAGATTTTTAAAATCGCATCGGGACTTATACAATGACTGAGGCCCAAAATGGTTTATTTACAAAGGGATGAGACTTACACTCTATCAAGAGGCCCAAAAGTGTTTTGAAAAATGTTTATGAGGGTGAAAACAATCAAAACCCTAATTTGATTTCAAAATGCATTTTAATTTGAATAAAAATTAATTTAAATGATCAAAATTATCAAACATGAATGAAAAATAAGTTTTGATCTTGGATTAATGTTTGAAAAATTATGTTTTATCCATAGAATGATTTGAAAATCATTTGAATTTGAAAAATCAAGAGAAAGAAATATTTTAAATGCTTAAAAATAAATTCTTTACAAAAATATTAAATATATAAAATAAATAATATTTTTGTGAAATTTTTGTAGAATAAAATAATTTAACATTTTTGTGAATTTTGAAAAAAAAGAATCAATTCAAAAACATTAAAATTCAGAGAGAAATTAATTTTTGAACTAATTAATAAAAATATCAAAATATTCAAATATTCAAAAATTTGAAAAAGGCGCCAAGAACACCTTGTGTGGTTCGCGCGAGCTATGTTCTTGCAGATTTGCAAAACCTCTCTTATCTCTCTGATTACTCAATGAAAATGACTTTTGTAAACATGAAACTTGCTCGTTTTTGAACAAGGATTACAACCATATGAATTAATTGCATTTATATTAAGTGTGGAGTGAGAAATCAGAAGATGAACTCAAGAACCCTAATTTCTGCAAGAACACCATGAAATCCTATACACGATTCATACATAGCAATTGATTGAGGGGAAACACTCTACATAAATGCATAAACATGTTTGTAACTTGAAAAACACATTTATGATGCATGAATCACAGAGTTTGAGAGTGTCAGGCTTACCTCTTGCAGCTGGTGATCAAATTCTATGTTGGAGGTGTTACAGATGTTGCGTAATGATCTGGACAACTTTAATGGACCTCACGTAATGTGTTTGAAGACTTGGGATGGATTGAATCAGCTCAGAACTTGTTGAGGCACCTCAACTGCAACCAGGCCAAAAAGCTTGAGCAAATGGGGGGTGAATTGGTGATTCAGGTGTTCCAGATGAGTTTTAAGGTCATGGATCACTCAAATATGATGTATATGAGGTGTTGGCATGATTGGTTTTGATAGAATTGCTCTCAAATGGAAAATTCGAATGTTACTTGAATGAGAAGCCAAATCAGGTTTTTTGAGAGTGATTTTGAGGAAAGCATGTGTTATGGTGCTTTGGAGTACTCAAACTGGCCACAAATGAGCTCTATTTATAGTGTGTCAAGTTTGTTTTGGCAGCAATAGTGAATGGTGGCCGGTACAGTCCATTGTCCATTGGTTTTCAAAAGGAACCTCAAGTATCCTCTAGCCATTGACTTGAGTCAATCTTGCAGGCCTATGGTCTTCTGTTACAGGGATAAGGCTTGACTCATTCAGTTGTATTTGCTTCAGTCCATGCCACCTTGATGCATCCGTTGAATGCTCCATGACAACTTTGAAGTTTTTGGCTTTTGCATCATTAGATATCACATGCATACATGATGATCTTGTGTCTTAGGAGGCTTCTGGCTCAGAGATCTTTTGCCTTGATCTGATCCTTAATGTTTCTAGAAGGATTACAAGACTTGTAATTGCACAAATTAGCCAATTCGAGAAAATGACCTATAATCTGTCTTGGGAAGAAATCAGTTTTTGGTGCCATGTTCCAAGGGTTGTAACTCCTTGCTCAAATTGAATTTGGAGATGATCTTAGACTTTTTGGAAAGCTCTCATGACATACTTTAACTTTGATTCCACCAATGGACCTGGTTCAGCTTGGATCAAGGTGAAAAATGGCCTCAAAGTTGGTGAAAATTCAAGACAGATTCTGTCCAAAATTTCACTAAGTGTTGAAAAAAGTGGTCATTTTCATGTTTTTGTGATTTTGATCAATCCATAACTCAAAATCCATGAGGATTTGGAATCTTTTGTAGTTCACACTTTTGAAGTATGTCATGTGAACTTTCATTTGAGCTTTGGATGGAAGAAAAAGGCCTTGGGGTTTGGTAGTTATGACCTTGCAAAGTTGGTACCAAATCCATTTTGTTCCATAACTTAGAAAATTTTAAGTTTCTTAAGGTTGCCCCTTTTGCAAGTAACCCTATTTTCCTTGATTTTTCTTGATGGTTGATGATCAAAACCATGCATTAACATTGTTTTTGACTTAGGGGAGCCACATTTGTGAAAAAATTCAAAAAGTCAAACTTGATTTAGGGCACAGTTGACTTTTTGTCAAATGAATTCCAAATTGTGTGATCTTCTATGCAATCAAGTTCTTGACCTAATTCAAACCTAATGGATGGATTCCATAGGTGTTTTAGGGTGTCTTGAATCATGTCCCAAGATTTGGGAACATGTCTTGGTCCAAAGTCAAAGGTACAGTTAACTTTTTCTTCAAAACCCTAATTGTGGTCCAGATGAATTTGAAACTTGTGAATCAAATTTCTTGGATCAATCCATTGTTGTAAATGGATCAATATGGTGTATTTGAGGCCCTCAAATCATATCTTGAGGTCTTGGTTCATGTATGGCCTTAAAGGTCAACTTAGGGGTGAATTAGGTCAAGGAACCCTAATTCCTGATTTTTGATGAATGCTTCCTCTGAGGCCATTTTGACTTGATGATGGGACTCATAAGGTTCCTTTGAGAATTTTGGATCATGTTTTGAAGTATTGTCTCATACCCAGAGGCAAATTTTCATTTGGAGGCCATGGTCGACCAAAACCCTAATTTGGTGATACAGGCGATCTTAAGGCTTGATCCACTTGGAATGTTGCAATCTTGTGCTTGATTCTTGATGTGGGAGTCCTCTTGATCCTTTATGGGTATTTAAGAGGCTAGGCAAGTTGAAGATCATGTCAATTCTTGATTGATCCTTTGTCTAAGTGCTCTGAGAGGGCTCAAAACCCTAATTCTTGATTGTAGTTAATGCTCAACAATCCTTAAGGAGATTGATGAGGCATGAAGGTACATCCATATTGTGGTGATGATTTGCACAATGATGGGAAATCTTGGTGGTCAAAATTTGGAGTATGACACATACTGAGAATTTTTTTATGTTTTTTGTGTGTTTGTATTAACAATTTTAGTGGCACCTATATTTATACAAATTTTAGATCAATATGGATCTTAGAAATCCAATCATGTCTCAGAGGATATTTTGAAGATGCACTTTCAGATACACCCAACTTCGTTTAGTGAAACTGGTGATTCTGGAAATGCATTTCTGAATACACCCCTGCTAGTATTTTTTTAACAATATGGGGTGGGTTCTGAAGTACATTTTCAGATTCATCTGATACTGTTCATAGAAAACCTGTTATAATACGTAGCAATGTTGAAAAACTTTAAAAATTTATACATTATAATATATAAAAATGTATACATTTGATATCGTTAATATTTATTCAAAATTACATACAAAACATGTTTAACCGCCTAAACATATTGTTGAAGAAAAACTAAAATGAATCATAATATGTATCACTGCCTAAATCTATATTTATGGGTTTTTTCGCCTTTAACTTTTGTTTATTTAGTTTTCATTCAATTTCATTCAATCTGGTGAATTTTTGCATCCTATGCATAAAATGATCCGACCAAGTTTAAGCTTCCTTTGTTGAATGTGTTGTTTACTCCGGTGATGTCAGTGGTATAAGGCATCCTGATTTACAATAAAGATGAACAAAATGCAGTGACTTAGAAAGCCACCAAGTACACATGATTTAATCAGTTGGATATTGAGGTGGGGCCCTCTGCAGTGGAAAAAATATTTCCTAGAACACGCATTTTATCATATCAATACACACCATATCATATGCATTTGCTATTAGATGACCCATTTCAAGAGCAACGCATCCATTCTTCCTCCGGTGTCAGACTGCTAACACAAGAAACAAGAGATTTATGAATTGAATCAAAATGTTATTTTTTCATGTATAATGTTGTGTATGATCCTTTATGAGCCTTTAACTCTTTGATAAGTTGTTAGCAGATAAATGTTAGATTCTCCCCTAATTTATCGAGCAAAACACAAATAGCTTGATAATCACAGTTACTGCCATCCTCAACATTAACAATCCATTCAATGTATTTATTCATAAGAACTAACATTTCTTCGATGTATTGGAATTTTGATAAAGGTGGTGTACGAAATAGTTTGCTAATTCGAGCATCTTTGAAAACACTTATTTGAGATTTTGGAGTTGGAGAATCCGAAAAATTGCGCCAACATATTCAAAATAGGAAGGAGACCATATCGTTGAGTTGTCACTCGGTAATGGTTTGAACTTATTAGGAGCACCCTTTGTTTTTACCGGTTGTGACGATGACTTCAAATTTGTGGTTTCTAGATAATCAATCTTCCTCATTTTCTCTTTGATGTAGAGTTTCATGTTGTCATCTGCTTTCAAAAATCTCTCTTGAACCACTTCTCATTCGGTCAAGATAGATACATTTGATTTACCATCCTTCATCACACCGTTATCATCAAACTTAAAGCTTTTCCAGTTGGTGTAACCTTCATCCATTCGTATTGTGCTATCAAGTTTCACCTGCTTTGAAATTAAACAAGCACATGGAAGACCATATGTCTTCCTAATTGTACGACCACACTTTGAGCTGTCTCTCAACTCGTTTGGCTTCGTGAAAAATAAAATTCAATTGACCAACTATGAATAGAGATTGTTGTCTCTGAATCTGTGCTCCAACATTGTAATGTTCCGACCAAATGATGTTTGTATCTCATTATGTTGATGTTGAATCATTAGATTCATATATTCCCAAACTCTACACAAATCACCTTTACTATTTCACAACCAATTCTTTAGTGTAGCATGGGAAAATTCAACTCGGATAGTCATTGTATTTTCAAAGTGTCCAACATGGTCGGTCCAAGCACAAACAATATTCTCCTTCACCTGATCTAAAATTGTACTTTCAACATATTTTAAGAAATCCATATATTTCTCACACACTTCGTGAAAAGAATAACAGAATCGACATAACACTCTTTCATACAAATTCATCTGTTCGTATTGTGCTATTAAGTTTCACCTACTTTGAAATTAAACAAGCACGTAGAAGACCGCATGTCTTCCTAATTGTGCAACCACACTTTGAGTTGTCTGAACCTACTTTCTCAACTTGTTTGGCTTTGTGAAAAATAAAATTCAATGGACCAACTATAAATAGAAATTATTGTCTCTAAATCTGTGCTTCAACACTGTAATGTTGCGACCAAATGATGTTTGTATCTCATTATGCTGATTTTGGATCATTAGATTCACAGATTTCCAAACTCTACACAAATCACATTTACTATTTCCCAACCAAATCTTCAGTGTAGCATGGGCAAATTCAACTCGGTTAGTTGTTATATTTTCAAAGTGTCTAACCTGATCGGTCCAAGCACAAACAATCTTCTCCTTCACCTAGTCTAGAATTGTACTTTCAACCTATTTCAAGAAATCTATATATTTCTCACACCTTCATGAAAAGAATAACAGAATCGGCATAACACTCTTTATAACATTCTAAGCATCCATTATTCTTTCCATTATCACGCTAGCTTTGACCATTTTCTATCTTCATCCTTTATTTGTTTGGTCCCTACCACGGGCTTAAGTCTACTTCTCATATTCTTTGTGATATGATACCTACAAAGCAATGCGTATGAAGTAGGAAACACCTTTGCAACTGAACTTATCAATGTGGTATCGCAATCGGTGACAATGAACTTCAACGTGTTTTCTTTGTCCTTCAATATAATCTTGCACACTTCTATAACCCATGTAACTTTGTCCTTTTTTTTCTTCTAAAAATGTAAAACCCACTGAAAAAGTCATCTCTGTAGAAGTAACACCAATTTCATTTCCAATAGTGGAAGCATGTACTTGTTAGTCTTATATGTCGAATCAATAATGAGTATATTGAGAAATGTGTTAAACAACTTTATGGAATTATGATGAGTCAAAAATATATCTCGAATAGTTTCTCCATCCTCGCACACTCGATACCTAGATCCATAATGGTTATCATCTAAAAGCTTCGACAAATGTTGCATTTCAGTTTTATCGCCTTGTTGTTTCTGGTACAAACATTTTATACTTGCTTGATATTTGAGATATTTTTGGGTCTTTTTCGTTCATAGTTGCAAGTATGTTTTTTGGTTGCACCGTGTTCAATGTCATGTAAGAAACAATTTCATTCTCTTCAAGCATAAGGTGGCATGCAATGGGATGGCTGACTAACTTGTGACACATGTCATGATTATGTGTACCACAAATCACATTAAATCTCCATTTATTATTTTCCAAAAGATTTCAAAGCAATTTAAAAGGACACTCACATTTTCTTGAACCAGTGTCATCTCGTTTCAACTTTCGAATATAAGTTGTGTACTTGCCACTTCTTTCGCATCTTAATGTCATAAATGCAGGTCTTCTATTTTAACCATTATCTGACCTTCTGATTACAACACCAAACCTCAATTTGGCAACCTCCGTGTGGATCCATTAAAGCATATCACGAACAACAAATTCTTGTTCATTTGTAAATTGAATGTCAACATCTACATTGACATCAACAAGTTTGGCATCCGTAGACACAATAAGTTTGGAGTGTGCACCATATTTAGGGATGCTCAAATAAACCGGTTATTTAAATAATCTATATCCATATCCAAATCTGGTTATTAAAAACCAGTTAATTATTAGTATGGTTTAAACCAAATTCATATTTTGGATATATTTTAAATATGGTTTTAACCAAATCCATAATTTGGATATCCATATCCAAAATAAAAACCAAATTAGTCAATTTTTTTTATAAAATAAAAACTTTGAAATTAAAAAAAAAATCTGAAAAAAAAATAATTTTTTTTGAAAAAAAAATATATTTTTAATTTTTTTCAGTAAATTCTTTTTTTTTCAAAAAAAAAATTTTAAATGATTTTTTTAAATAAATGTTTTTTTTCAAAAATAAAAAAAAATATTTTTGAACATAAATATTTTTTCATTAAAAAAATATTATTTTTTTGAAAAAATCAATTTTAAAATAAAATTAAATCAAAACTAATTATAAAATTGGTTATGGATATAACCGGTTTATAACCATTTTAAAAAACGAAAACTGGTTATGACAATTGGTTTTAATAACCGGTTATAACATATGGATTATTTATGATTATGGATTGATTATGGAAATTAACCGTCCATAAGCATCCCTAACCATATCTAAGGCAAATAATAATAGAAAATATTCTGAAGTTGTTGAAATTGAACTATGAACTAATCCGAAAATACACTTTCGTATGACATTTAACCAGAATTTGAAAATGTATCTTCAGGCGTAATAATCATTTGATTAATGCAGAGAATGAAAAAAGAAATACATGTACATTATCTTATATTTCAGTTTTTTTCCTCCTTTTGATGTGAAAACACAGACAAATGATATTTAAAAGTAGAAAAGATTGAGTGTGGAAGGAAATTTTGATAGGGTTTGAACAAAAATGGAGTTTTTGATCATGAATGAGACAAACATGTAAGGTGTTTTGTTAAATTTCCCTCTTGACAAATCCAAAAGCGCGCTTCCAAATTTGTCAGAGACATGCAAATGTGGTATTTGTTTTCAATTTTCCGCTTCACAAATCCGAAAATACACTTTCAAATGTCAATGAATTATTAAATACTCAAAATTCTTGATGGGTGTATTTGAAGATATATTTTCACGCTATATTTTGAAAATTAAGAGTGTATCTCACTTATGATGTGTTTTGATGTAAATTAAATGCATTTGAAAATGTACTTGCAAATTCGTTAGAACATTTTCAAATTTTTATAAGGTGCACCGTTAGGACATTTTTAAATTTTCATAAGATGTTTCTCCACCACTTAGGGTGAGAAAAGCAATCCCACGAGTAAATGGGTCAATCAACTCATGGACATTTATACTTGTTGGCCCATTGGGCAAATGTTGGCTGGAAAAACCCATTTGACAGCTCTAATTACTGTTGACTCAAATATCTCTTATATTTATACTTAAGATATGACATAATATTCTCTAGCAATTTGTTTTCAATGTTTCATATTTACTCCTATATAATTTTAGATATAAAATTAAATCAAAACATCATAGCAGCTTTATGATTAGAAGTAGGGAAAGAAAATAGTAACCAAAATCTAAAAGTGATGCCTTTTTATCAATCACACTCCATGTAATCATCTTTATAAAAGCACAAAAATCCAAAACAAGAAAGAGTAAAGAATGAGTCTTTTTTAGTGCTTCAGCTTTTTCCTCAAATATAAAACATACACATAAAAGTACACAAGAAAAACATAGCATTTCTACATTTATCAAAAAATAAATCCAAGCTAATGTGTCAAAAATAAAAATGACTAAAAAGACCAATATCTTATGAAGAAGGGTAACCAGTGTTGTTGATTTCTAGTTGCTTCCCAACAACAAAAAAACAACCCTCCTTTTATAACATGACATCGCCCAAAATCATGTGTCTATGTTTGGTAACATGGTGGGCCACCACGCCGCACGTTTAAGGCCTTTTTCATCGTGATTTTGAGAAGCTGGTATGTGTAGCTTCTGCCCTACCGTGAACTTCCACCACGATGTCCAAGTTTTTCAATCACTGTCAATTGTACAAAAGAAGAATGGCATGCTCAAATCATCATGAATTGAGTCATACCATCTTTGACATACTAGCATCAATAATGAACAATGATGCATAAAACTAACTCACATCATTCCTGCTACTAATTACATTTGTGAGCATAATGAGTCAAGATCTTGCACCAAATTAATGAAAAATAGATAGGTTACGTTCAGAAACGGAGTTCATCGTATCCGTATCCATCCTTTTACATTGTTAGCAAGAGATCCTGAACAATTTCAGACATAGCTGGCCGGAATTCAGGTTCACGCTGAAAATAAAAATAAAAATGAATGAAAGGCGAGTAGATAATAACCGATAAGCAATAAGGTGTTACAGTTAAGTTAGCACATTATGTGACACAGAAACATCAACAAGTGTGTCTCAAGTCTGAGTTTAGCCAATATGTTACTTATCGGTTCAACAATTCATGTCGATCCTAGTTGCACAATTAGATTACCTGAATACACGACGAAACAATATCTGCAAAACGTGACAAGGACTTCATAGAATAAGATCCATTTAAATGAGGGTCAACCATTTTTGACAATGCATCAATGTCATGGAGTTGAGGTACTGCCCATCTCACCAAAAACTGCTCTCCGCGCGGCCGTGACCTGTAAAATATGTACATTGTCTTAGCAAAATACGGCTTTGCTTCAAGGTGAACCGTAAAAGTAATGAAAAATGAACGAATTTGCAAAATGAGATCGATCACCTGTCGTGGGATTTTCTTCCCGTGAGAAGTTCTAGCATTACAACTCCAAAACTAAACACATCACTTTGCTGTGTATAACTTCCAGACTCGAATTCGGGAGCACTGTAACCGTATGCTGTGAGGAGGCGTCCAGATAACTGAAATCAATGTAATGTTAGTCAAAAAAGTAACAAAAACGGAACAATTGAAAGTAATATGTAATCATTCCTTGATATTTCCATTCGAGTATCGTATTTTTTCAGCCATTTATTTTTTGACATTCAATAACACTCCAAGAACATATGAAACGATATAAGGCTTAAAGAGATACCTGACCAACAGCGCCAGAAGATAGCAAATGACCTAATCCACAATCAGAGACACACACTTCCGACTTTTCGTTCAGGAGAACATTAGCAGACCTGAAATTTCGATGTACAATGGGTGGCTGGAAATTCTCATGCAGATACCTGATCCTCGGGAAAAAATAAAATGAAAAATCAATCATTGTTAATATAAATCGGAATTAGATATTGAACTGATCGCTAAAACTCACTCTAAAGCCCTTGCAGCACCAAGTGCAACCTTAATGCGTTCATTCCATGGAAATTTAATACAATGTTCGTCGTCACCGTGAAGTGCATCTTGCAGGGTTCCGTTATTACAATACTCGTATATAAGTAATCGTTGGTTATACTCGGCACAGTAGCCCACAAGCTTTGCAATATTGACATGCTGGATTTTTGAGATGCTAGATACCCATTGAAGAAACTGTTCATCGGTTTGGTCCTTGAAAGCTCTAGTGTCGAGTTTCTTAACCGCCAATAGCTACAGAGATAATTCAAAAGATATAAGCATGTGAAGCGCCAAGAAACCGAATGAAACCGGGAAAAGGTTAACGATTGTACAGAGAGATTTGAGAATTAAAAAGCGGTATATTGCTTATTAACCGGAGGAATACTACCTTTCCATCAGGGAGCTCGGCTCTATAAACAGATCCAAGAGTGCCTTCACCAATAAGATTTTCTTGGGAAAAGCTATTTGTATATTCCTGAAGTGATGCAACGGTATACATTTTGACGGAACTTGTCATAATTTTTCTTTCAGCAGCTTTGGTAGTTACCGCAGAATTGACGGTGACCTTCTCAACGGGAATGATTGGCAGAGGATGCGGTGGTGGCTGCAGAAGTGAAGGTTTGGAAACATTATTGTATTCCGAAGTTGCAGTTACTGTGTTGACAAGTCCTTCTTGTTCATCCTGAACCTTTGGAACCGTATTCGTTCTTCTATTAGGAACTTCATTGAACCGCGATGTTTTATCAGCTGCATCATTGTGAGTAGGTTTATGCAAAGTATTTGGAAAAGCCTCCACATCAAGCTTCTGAGAGTTTTTATCTTTCGTCTTTCTCTTACAGCACCACGCCGTACAAACACAAATTCCCAAAGCGATAAATATTAATATACCGGCACCGGCAATCCAAAAGCCATGCTTAGCTAGGAAAGACTTCTTAACATTTCCAGGTGCCGGTGATGGGAAGTCAGAAGGACTATAAACCACATGCCAAGGCGATTCTTCGGGAGATAGACCGGCAACTACGGGTGAGGGGGCTAAAGCAGGCAGTGTCGGAATAATAGTAGTATTAAACGGATTCCCGTCTTTCCTGCAAGGAATATGCTACTATGTTAACTGGAGTGATGAAAGATTTTGAAAAGATTGTACGTGAACCAGAAAAGACAACAAAACAGGAAAATGAAAATTCCGTTGAAACTATGACTTACTTCAAATTAGGGATGTTAGACACGTTCGGAGGAATTGGCCCGGAGAATAAATTATTCTCGATATTCCTACAAAATAATAAATTCACGAATTTAATCACAAAATATATTTTCTACATCCTATGCATTGTTGTAGGATATAGATAATATTTAAATACATATTTGTAAGAATTATTTTGATAGTAAGAATCGTACAATTCCTGAAGAGGAAGGTCCTGCAAAACTAAAAGCGTCCCTCCAAGTTGATTGTTCTGCAACCGTCTGCAAATTAAAAGTAATAAATAAATAACAACAAATCCTCGCAGAAAAAGTAGGAAAACGGAATCTATTCTTAGCGAGAAAATTTGCTTACAATGATGTAAGAGATGATAAACTCCCCATTGATGAAGGCAGCTGACCGGTCAAGCTGTTATCGGCCAAATCTCTGCATCATAGCACAATAGAGTTTCATAAGTAGTGTATGAAGTATCGGTCAAGTTGTTATCGGCCAAATATTATCAATATGGACGGGAATATTTTTGCACTCACAAGTTTGCCAATTGAGATAATAAGGATAAGGCATCGGGAATGCTTCCATTTAACCGATTTCTAGCGAGAGACCTACATGTTAAAAGGAGGGAAAGTAAAGAAAAAGTTTACTCAACACATTTGAATCTGGCAACAGACATTTTACTAAATAGAACTAGAAAAGCATGAATTAAAGATTATAAAGGTAACATACAAGCTCGTAAGAGTAGGCGGTAAAGTGAATGGAATGGTTCCTCCAATGTGGTTGTTGCTAAGATCACTGCACAATGTAAAATAGAAAGCTTCATGAGATTTCTACTTTCTAGTAAAAAAAATATTTTCGTTATACAATTACTGGTCATAAGTTAAGTTTTTCCTATTAATCAAAACAAAATCACCCGTGACTCTGGGAATATAAGAGTATATAGCTATGTAGCACTGACACTTCATATCAATGTAGTCAAGATCGAGTGCTAGATCTTAAGATCTTATGATCTTACGTGCT
Organism: Lathyrus tuberosus; assembly: GCA_022829125.1. Lineage (NCBI taxonomy): Eukaryota > Viridiplantae > Streptophyta > Magnoliopsida > Fabales > Fabaceae > Lathyrus > Lathyrus tuberosus. The sequence continues at coordinate 420,541 of JALAZF010000323.1, read as the reverse complement.
GAGGTTGTCTTTTAGTGCTACGATCAAAGAAAGATCTTTTTTTGTGCACGGCGTGGTCAAGATCGAGCTTTCTAGAGCAAGATCGTAAAAAAAAAGTGTTGGACCTGTTTTTTGGGGCTGTCTAACCGGGTCGGTTTTTGTAAGTGAAAACCCGATTATTATTTCAATTAGGTTCTCCCTTCTAACCCTAAAAGAGAAACGACTGCATCTTTCACGATAGGTGCTGGTACCCTCTGCAACTCTCAAGCTTCATCTTCCATTCCCCCTTCCATTTTCCCCTTCTGTTATCATTGTCGTTAATATTCTCCACAGCGAGGACCAGTTCTCCCTCTACCATCAATATTCATGTTCATCTTCTCCCTATCAATATTCGCATTCTTCTTCTCCCATCATTTTTCTTAACACTATTTTCTCCCCTCTGTAATGGCTTCAAATATATATGAAATTACCATTTTGCCATTCGGTAGGATCTTACTTGCCATGTTAAGATCCTAGTTTTACGATCTTTCACAGACCATCCGATCCTACTTAAGATCTCGTGCTTGACTACCTTGCTTCATATTGAAGACGTCTTCGGAGTACAACACTTGTCAGAGTCCGACATCGCAAGACACTGACACGTGATCACATTTAACTATTTCACTTTATCAAATTATTATTTGTGTCGAGGTATTAGTGTCAGTGCTTCATAGGAGCCAATATACATACTATCAGTATTTCAATGGTCACTAAGGAAACAAGTGCAACATTGCAGAACAACACATTTTTAAATCACATTGGACAAAGATAGTTTGGAATTTAGTGATTCTGAATAACAAAAAGCAACATGTATTATAATCTTGAATATCGACACTTACATTTCTATAATGGATGGAAAATCCAAATTACTGCCCAGCTCCCCACCCAAATTCAAGCCTCCGAGTCGTCTGTCAACCCAAATTGTATCATTACCATTCGAAACCAATTACGAAAACAATAACACAATATATTAACAAATTAAAATTCAAGAAAGGGTAAATTGACTATACATGGCAGTTATGTTGGAGAAGACACATTCCACACCTTGCCAAAGGTCTAAACATGGATCCCCTCCCTCAGGCTTCCACCCTAGAAGAGGCGGTGACTCCATAGCAACATATAGACTATTGATTGCTGCAACTGTGACCATTACACTGAGATTAGCCATAAACTAGAACATGCATAGCATTTAAACCATTTCAGATACTGCGATTAGCCATAGCCTCTCAAAGGAAAAACACAAAACAAAGAATGAAAAGCATATATATACAATACCATCAACAGGGTCAGTGTCCGCAACAGAGATAGTTCCCATTAGAATCACGAGCATAGAGGTAACAAAAATTCGCACATGCAACTCCGAATTCGAAAACCCCATTTTCTCAAAAGATAAAAAGCTTCCACCTTTGAAGCCACAAAACCTATACAGAACCAAGTGAAGCTCAAAACTCAGAAACAGAACAAAACAAAAGGTGGAAACTTTAACAAGAATTTGAGATAATTCTATGAAAGAAACAAACCCTTTTGAAGAACGAATCCTAAATGAAAGGGAATATGCAAAACGGCAGAGATAAATTGAGCAATGAAAAAAGGGTTATGCGTAATATGGTGAATGAAAATTGAAAAGAATGGAACTTGTGACAAGGTACGAGAAAAACAAAATATGAGAGAATTAAGGAAGAGTTAGAAAAAACCTTAAATGTGGTTTTAGTGTTTTGTTTAGTAGAGCTGCATTCTCAAAAGTACATACACACACCAGTGTAACACTTTCACTCTTTCTCTCTCTTCTGTTTTTTGCGTTGCTTTTTCTCTCTCTAGTCTCAAAAGAAGGGAAGAGGGACCACCAGAACAACACTTTGATTGAGGATGTTATTTATATTTGGATTGAGAACAGGGTGAGTCAAGAAACAGAATGATGGTGTGTACAAGATTCTTGCGACGTTTTAGATTCCTAATTGTTTTTATGTAAATATATTTAAAAGTTTCAAATTATTTTGATTGAGTTGTGATTTGATCAAATCAGAAAATCATATATTTGTTGAGATGCAATTTCTTTAAGTGTTTTAATCAATCTTATTTATTGATTTTAGATTTTTTAAAATGTTGTTGTTATATTTAGAAATTTTAAATTATAATTAATTTTATTTAATAAAATATATATTTGACTATGTAATTGTGATTTTTCTAAATTAATTTTTAGATTTATTATAATTTTATTAAAAAATATTATTAATTTTTTTTGGTCAAGGAAAATATTATTAATTTATTTACACTACTATATTATACTTTTGAGAAATTAAAAAAAAATGTTATTAAGATATTGAGCTCTGAAACAATTGATTATCTTCACACAATTCAACTAACCAGTGTTTTAAAAACCGGACCGGACCGGCCGGTCGGACCGGTTGGACAGGGAATCGGCCAGGTAATCGGTCGGGTTCACTTGTTCGATCGGCCATGTCTTCGAACTGGTGGGAACCGGTGTGAACCGGTGCAAACGGGGAAAAACGGCGGTTTTCGCAAACCGGTGGTTCAACTACTTATTTAAAAAAAAAAATTAATTTTTTTTTAATTTTTTTTTTTAATTTTATTTAAAAAAAATTTACTCAAATACATAAAAACTTTTCTCCAAGAATAATAGTGATCACTCATTTGATTCAAGTGATACACAAATTAAGTTTCGTAATATCCACAAAACTATTTTTACTATTTTGTATTTATATTGATTGAAAAACCATCATACAAATATTTGTATAGAAATTTAAGAACACATATTAAAAAACAAAATATAATATAATTTTAGACTTAACTGATTTCCATTATATATATAGACTTGGAAAATTTATTATTTAGAATAATGTTAATATTTGTATTGTTTTAATTATTAACATTAAAACTGATTTTCTATTAACAATAAAACTATGAATTTAAATTAAACTCTGTTTAATTTAGACTCTGTTTAAAATTTACAATTAGACTCTGTTTAAAATTTGAATTTAAATTATGAACCTGTGAATTTATGATATGATATTTTCAAAAAATTTAAGTGCTAGTTATATTTTTTAGAGACTGAATCATCTGGTTCGACCGGTTTTACCGGTTTTATATCTATTATAATGACAGGTTTATTCAACCGAGTTATCCGATTTAATCTGATTTAATCCGGTTTGGTCATGCAGTTCGACCAATGACCCAGTGGTTCGACCGATAAACCAGTGATTCAATACCCTTACCGATTTGATGACCGGTCCAATTTTTAAAACACTGCAACTAACTACTTCACTTGTTTTTATTAAATTATAAAAACAAATGTTAAAATGTTAAATAATTATTTTTTATTTAATGAAAAATTTCAATACTTTGAATAGAAGTGACATAATATTATTTTTTTTACATTTTTTAATTGGTAATTTTTATTTAATTTAATTTATTACTTAAAATTCAAATGACATTTTTTTGTGAAATTTAAATTATTTTGTTAAAAAATTAATGTTTTTTTTTAAGTAGGTTGTTGTCCAACGATATTTAAATATAGAAAACAAAAGAAAATACAATAGCTTATTATAGACAACAAAAGAAGAATATAATTAAGTTATCAAATTCTTCGAAGCAAATAACCACGATAATATCATAATTCAAGTAATTAAAAATTTTGTCAAAATTGATAACTACTACCTTAGTGGTGTTTAGTCTGGGCAAGACGCCTTTTGACCACTATGGTAAAATTGCCTATTATTTATAATATCAAGTAATCTTATCATTTTAATATTATATAAATATTATATATAAATTATGTTTAAAATAAATAAAAAAATTAACCATAAAAAAAACAAAAAAAAAATATTTTTTCTTCTATTTTAAGAACACCAAATGTTTAAGGATCTATTTTATCGTCATTATTTAAATTTCATCATCTCTCTTATGATTTAATCAATTCTAATGCATTAATCTCTTTTTCGATTGATTTTATTATGCCTTTGGATGAACTAACTCGACCTCTTTCAATTCCAACTCTACAAATGCATTAATCTCTTTTTCGATTGATTTTATTATGCCTTTGGATGAACTAACTCGACCTCTTTCGATTCCAACTCTACAAATTTACAGTTTGCTTTATGTTATTCTTGAGACAAAGATGCTGGTGGTTTTTCCTGGAGAATATTTATTGTACCCTAAATTTTACTCTCATTTTTATGTTAGTTGATGTTTTAATTATTGTTCTCTATTTTAACTTAATATTTGTTTTAATATCTTTATCTGTTTTTATTTTAATTTATATTCAATATGGCCTATTTTTATTTCCTTTATATTTAAGTTGTTTAGTCTTAATTTAATTTAATTTTAATAGTTAGTTTAAATAATTAGATTAATTATTCATTTAGTTTATTTTTCTAAATAATTTTAATTAGTTTATTATTATTTTTATTATTCATATTATTAATTCAAAATTAAGAAAAAAGAAACATTTCCTTTTCTCACCAAGTGGTCCACCATATGCATTTTTTAATTATAATTGGATAAATTCATTATCCAAACAACCAATGAGAATCAAGCTTATATGTATTGACTTTTCAACCCAAAATTCTGGCCATTGAGAGAGATACATGTGGCTCATAAGAAACAAAAGGAATGAAGTTTTGTTTCTCCTCCTCTTGTTCAAAAACGGTACGAAATCTCTGCTCCACAATGACAAAATCTTCAAAACCTTGCCTGCTAGTGACAAGGACTTGTCACAACGGTAACCTGCGCCATAAGCATTAACGGACGGATTCCTGCTGCGAGAGTTTTTCAAACTTCCATCACCCTTTAAATAGGATTGGCGAACCATAAGAATGAAGGGGGGAGAAACCGGTTCAAAAAATTTCTGGCTTTCTTTTTCAACAACACAAAGCTACCACCACCTCTCAACGTTGCCCTCCATGTCAACAAAAACAAACCACTTCCATTGAACTACGCAATAACACCATCAACCTACATCATAACCACTTCAAGTTTCTTCCCTCTGTTAATGCTCTCCCTCACAAAGTTCAACACAGTTCATAATTTCCTTCAGTTCACCACCTACAGAGCTTCTCACGGCCTTAAACCATTGTTGAACTAACCTCGTGTTTCCGCCATCGTGAAACCTTTGATAACCCCAAACACGTTCTCAACAACCACCGCTTCGAATGCACTCTATTTTTGAGATCGAAACCATGACGACAACGTAAGCTCGCACACAAAACCCACGTTCTTCTTCCAGATTCCTTCGCCAAATCTGAACGCCATCCTTTCCTTCCTCGCATCATCGTCCGTCGCGATGTTCTTGTAGCAACCCTTACCACAACCGCGTCGGACCTCCCTAGTTGCCGATCGCGATGTCGTGACACGCCACCACGAAGCCACCGCGGAGAGAGCAGATGCAAAATTAAGAGAGGTACATGAGAATGGAGAAGGATCACGTGAAGAGAGAAGGAGGTGAGGCGAAAGATAAGTCGATTCGCTTTTGCTAGTTTGTTCATTGAAAATGATACAACGGCTGCAGGGTTTTCTTTTGCCAATTGAAGTAGGTTTTGAAATTAGTTGATTCCTATTAATCACTTTACCCGACCCGGTTTCCAAACCCAGCGCCCCATTCCTGGTTGGGCTTACCAACCTTCCTTGGCCCATGCTAGATTTTCCTGTTGGCACCCTTCATTTAGGTTTGAGGTAGATAAATGATTCTTTTTTTAGTTTTTAGTTAATTTATTAATTCAGTTTTTTGTTTTAAGTTAAGAAATCAGTTTTAGTTAGATTAATAAGTTGGTTTCTAGTTATTTTTTAGGTAGAAATTAGCAAATTAATTTTAATTAGATTTCAACTTAATTTATTAATTAGATTTCAACTTAATTTATTAATTAATTTTAAACTAGAATTAATTAGTTAGTTTTTAACTAAGTTTGTTATTTAGATTAATTAATTAGTTTTTAAGTAGAACTTAGTAAATTAGTTTCTAGGTAGATTTAGATTTAGAATTTTCCAAACTTTAGTTTTATTAAGTTTTAGATAAAATTTTGAACTTTAGTTGTAGTTAAATCTTTGATTAACTTTTTAAAATTGTCTTTAATTTGGGTCTTGAGGAAATTATTGATTATTCTTTCCCTTGTCAGTTTGAGATTTGATGATACTTCTTGACATCTCAATGTTATCCATAAATTGTTGATGAGTTTTTTGGTGTTCTATTGTTCGTCTTCGATTGTTATCTTGTGCTTAAGGCTTCACACCCTACTCCGTTGCCGAGTTGCCTGTTCCCGATTCCAAAGAAAGGTGACTAATGTTGACTCTTAAAGTCATAGCCCCCACCTTAACCTAGTAGCCTCATAAGAGCTAAACCTTATTTCTTGGCCTCATCTGAGCCATGGAATCATAACTAGCCTTAGGAAAGAGTTTTATACTCTGTGTGATATTCATCCTAATGAATACTCACTTTCCCTCTTTAACTTTAAAACATAACATAGGACCATTATAACTAGACTTAGAGAGTTCTTATACTCTACAATGAGGTCACACTCATATTCCCTCTGAATATTGACCACAGTCAATCATTCAGTAGAAGGTGAACTACGGATACTCTGATTCCACTCCCGTAAGGATACGTAAGCGCAAAGTGCGATGCTTTGACGAGTATACTTAGATATTAACCCCTAGGGTTTCAACCTTTAGCATAGCACCCTTAGCAAGCAAGTGAGATATAACAAGTAAAATAAGAGGCTCCCGTAGAGTACTACGGACGTTTAGGGTGCTAATACCTTCCCTAGGCGTAACCAACCCCCGAACCTTAGATCTCCCCCCCTTTAGGTTTTTAACGATCTTGAACCTTTCCTTTGGATAAATCAAAGTCAGTTGTAAAAGAAAATGATGCAAGTTAATTAATAGCTTGTTATCCGATTTTCACCGCAACAGAAATAGTGACTTCACTGGGGAAAGTATTTTAATTTGAGGGTTAAGCCCACCTTGTTTATGTTAATTTATGCTTGCTTGCTATATTTGTGTATATCTGTTTGATTACCTGTATATATGCTTTGCTTGATTATCTTTTGTTGGCTTAGTTCTTGAGTGGTGAGATAAATCCTAACCCGGATTTTGAGTGCACTTATGATAGGACGATGGTATATTCAAGGAGGCTTTGAAGGAGTCGATTCCTGAAAAAGTTAACTTGAGACACCATCACTCAGTTTAGGCCCTCTTGAGAGTTTAGTCATGTTGAACGATCCTATTCGTGAAAGCGTGCTACTCTCAATTTAGGTGCCATTGATACTGAGAACCGTAGTTACCAAACCCCACCTAAGCCTTTTTAGGATGTAGTGCGGTGACCATGATGGAGTCTATTTCTGAATTGGTTGTCACGCAATACTACACTCAGATGAGGTTCTCTTGAGAATTTTGTTGATTACCAAGTCATTTGGGAAGTCGACAAAATCCGAAAGATGGATCGTAGACTCTGGGAACCCTTTAGAACCTTGTTCGGCAAGTGGAAACCATATTACATACCAATGGGGGGTAAACCATGACTCATGCTTTTATCCCAACCTCTTTATGTGCTCATATATTTGTGATATGTGTATATGTGCTTGTCTTGCATCCATACATTCAAGCATTCCTAGCCCTTTGGTTTCGAGGAATTCAAATGTTTGTTTCCTTTTCAAAAGATCAACAGAGCTTGAATTTTAAAAACAAAACTCTTCAATTTTCCAAAAATGTTTACAACTTGCCTTTGAGTTCCTTGAAACCATTTGGCTTGCATTAGCATCTCATTTGCATCATGTCATAGAATGTGCATTTCCTCTCTGTCCTCGTCTCATGTCGTCGTTTTCCCTTCAGAATCGTCTTTGAATTCTCGACACTACGACACCCAAGTCCAAACTCGACAAAGGATGTCTGAACAATACTGTGAAATGGATAGAGTCAACAATGAATTGAGTGAGCTCCGAGGAGGAATGGGGCAGATTCTGGAAGCAATTCAAGTTATGAGAGCAAGGATGGATACATAAGCGATAGTGGTCTCTAAGATTATCACTACAACTGTAAAACCTCCCGTTACTACTGTGAACCCCACTCTGGGCTTGCCTTTTAACTTTATGCGTGCTTCGGCCATCACTTCTACTCAACAAGCTGTTCCCTTGGGTAATGAGGCTTTTCAAGCTATTCCTACCTTCGCTCCAGCAGCAGTGCAAGCTCAGGTGCACCCAATTTTTCAGAACCCACATCCGGTTTATGATTATGTCAATATGTCTGAAGAAGGAGATAATCGACATGAAAGGCTGAAGGAAAGTGTAGAGACAATGCAGAGGAAATTGGAGGCAATGGAAAGGAGCAATGTATTTAATACTAATGCTAAAGACATGTGCTTAGTCTCAGGCTTGGTAATTCCACCAAAGTTCAAACTACCCAATTTTGACCTATACTCTGGTGTGACCTGTCCTAAGTCGCATTTGGTCATGTATTACCGACGAATGGCTGCATTTTTGGATAATGATAAGTTGATGATCCACTGCTTCCAAGATAGCTTGAAAGGAGCTGCTGCAAAGTGGTATCTAACTTTGGACCAATCTAGGATCCAACGCTTTCAAGATGTATCTGATGCTTTTGTAAAGCATTACAAAAATATAACATGGACCTGGCGCCAGATCGCAGACAACTACTGAGTATGTCTCAAAATGATACTGATTCTTTTAAAGAGTATGCACAAAGATGGAGAGAGCTGGCTTCGCAGGTAGAGCCACCTTTATCTGAAAAGGAGTTAACTGATTGGTTTGTTGACACGGTGAGACCGGAATTCTATGAAAGGATGATCATTAGCGTGTCTGCTAGTTTTTCCGATATTATAGCTGTGGGGGTTAAAGTAGAGCTTGGTTTGAAGAGTGGGAAAATGACCAAGAGAGCTGATAGTTCGAGCGACGATGCCAAGAAATCCTTCAAGAGAGAAGGAGATACCAGTGTGGTGATGACAAACAAAAAGAAGAAAAATTAGTTCTGGAAACGTCAGCAGTAACAACAGTGTTATTCTGTTCAGCAACCTTATGTGGCCACCATCGCGCCAACATTCAACCACCAAGCTTCTGCTTATCAGTCGGTTCCTCAACCACCAGTGTATCAACGAGCGCCCAACGCTTCTGCTTATCCACAACGGACTCAAGTTTCCCGTCAGAACATTCCAGGTAAAATAAAGGGTGGAAGGCCTCCGATTCCTCCCATTCCTACGACGTATACAGCATTGTATCCTATTTTGGTGCAACAAGGGTTAATAACTACAAGGTCATCAGGCCCACCTCCTAATCCGCTTCCACCTTCTTACAATCCCAACGCTCATTGTGCATTCCATGAAGGTGCACCATGCCATAATTTAGAAGGTTGTTTTGCTTTGAAGCATATTGTGAAGGACTTAGTGGAGAGAAACATTTTGTCTTTCGATGGCTCACAGCCTAATATCAAGAATAATCATTACCCACTCATGAGATAAGTAATGTTGTGGAGGAAGTATCAAGACAAAGACGGATTAGGGGTCTGCGATTGAGCTCCTCTCTGATTTTCTGTATTTGATTCCCTGAAGCTAGCTATCTTTTGGCTGTTTCCGCAATTTTATTGTATTTCCTTTGCACTTTGAATTTGTATTTGCTTATAAGCTTTGTTGTACTTTCAAATTGGCAAGGTTAATGAAATGTTTGTGCATCTTTTGATTAAGTCCATTCGTTTCACTCATATATTTTTATAGCCACACAAAAAATATACAAAAATGTCTTTATCTTGTTTCTTTCCCTTTATCAAACTGTTTATTTAAACAAAGATTAGGGAGGATGATGAAAACCTCGTGTTCATAATTGCTGTGGTATACTGCCAATTAAACCTTGCCGATGATATAAGGCGTTGTTTCAATTCCTAAACACTGGAGAAATAAGGAAGATAATCCCTTGATTACCCTTCGAGCCTAGAAGTAGGAGTTTTCTTTCCTTACACAAAAAAAAAACCCTTAAATCTCAACCTTGGGGCAGGGTAGTTCTCAGTTTAACTTGGTTATGCAATCAAATGCAGGCACTTTGTGTAAGTCGCCAGTCAGCTCTCTCAAATCAAGTGACTTCCTAGCTTTTGGAAACTTGAATGAATAGCTTGAGTTAACTGAGTGTAGGATTGGAGTTCATCACGAAGATAGGGTGGGACAAATAAACTTTGAGCCTTTATCCTTTGTTTCATAAAACCGTGAACCAGACCACGTTACAACCCTTAAAAGACCTAATTGAGGTAAGGTTGTTTTGAAAGCATACTACAGCAAGGTTGATTAACCTGACTCCTAATAATCTTTGCTATTTGCGTGTGTTGATCACTTCATCTGTCATTCCGTAAATGACTAGATTCACTTTGTTTTTTATTTAACCATTCCACCGTGTGTGTTTCATCAGTAAACTTTGTTTTCAAAAGCTTGCATGAATATCACATTGAAATTGCCAATTTTTGATGAACAATACTCGTTTGTAAAAACAATTCAATATCAAAGAAATCCCAGCAAATACAGCCAGCTAGGGGATTCGACTTGATAGAGGAAGCTCAGTCAGGGGCAACCAAGTGGAAGGATTTGCTGAATCAGGGGCAGAACTCTTCAAGTTCAGAATATCAGAACAAGTCTTCTCCAGGTCATCTTATGACAAGTGTGGGGAAGATTTTGTTCCCCGGTCGTTTCTACTATAGTTCGAGTATCAAGAATACAGTTGAATTGGGGCAATCATGTCTAAGTTCATTTCTTTTCAAAAGTTTGAAGACATTGAAGCATCTAGTGCGTCAATTCTTCTGTGAAATCCATTTGATGACTTACCCTCACAAACCAGTTAATCAGAGGCAGTTAAGTCGAGATTCGGTAAATCTCTAAAAGACCAATCAGTCTGGGGCATCTCTTCCCCAGTTGTCAACAACCTTTCTGAAGAACAAGTTCAAAGGCTTTATTGTGTGAATACAGTTAATCTGGGGCAGTTACGCCAAGATCTCCCTAAGAGTTTGAAGATATTGAAACACCTTGTATGCCAATTCTTCTATAAAATCCTCTTGTTATCATCTTCTGACAGACCATATATCCTGGGGCAGATAAGATTTGAAGATGATCATTATACCAGTAGGATACATAACTACTTTATTCTTATGATATCCTTTGCTAACTCCCCGATAAGCTGTTACTTCAGCTAATTTTGACAATTCTCCATGGATTCTCCTCCAACAAAAAAATCGAGCTCATGATGGAAATCCTCATGATGTTATACCTCAAGTGGAATACTCTTTTCACCGGTGAAGTTGTTGATTCTTCTCCATCCCTAGTATTGGTCTAACCTGTTGAGTTCGGCTAGGTATCCTTGTCGAGACATTTATTTCATCTCAAGTCACACTTCCTTTTGTCTGTTTTGTCAGCATAAGCATAAGCATGGCATAAGCATTCATATGCATAGCATCTTAGCATTTCTGCTTCCTTTTCTGGTGTTTTCCTGTTTTTGGTTCACTTTGGCATTGATCTCCCCAAGTGATTGGGTTAGTCTATTCTCTCCAATAGAAAGTCAGCCCTAGGCATAAAGTGCCCATCTTTTCTGAATTCCCCACAGAGTTTTATCCTCGTGGATGATGGTTGGTTCAGTTATCTTTTCCATATGTGTATAAGATAAGTCCCCATTTGAGTTCATCCCTCAATTAGAGTCTTGTTTCACCGTTTCTTTCTAGTTTGTTCCTAGATTGAACTTTGGTCCCTGGCAGGTGTGGTTTTCATACCTATCTTTGAACGTGCATTTATTTTGCATTGTGTCTTGCAAGAAGAATCTTTTACAAGATCCTCATTGAAGACATAATTATTTCTCCAGCAGTGTTGTGATATCAACATATCTTTGAAGCAGCAATCTCTTGAAGAAGCTTGGTAGTCTCTTATAAGCAGCTTATCTATCTTTAGTTCTATCTCCAATGAGGTTCTTTTTTTCTAAAGTGCCAACTGGTCACCGTCTCTTCAGTTCAACCTTCATTGCGGATCCTTTCTAGAATGTCATTTAGTCATGTTTAGACTTGATGATCAATCATTCTAGATACCTTTATTGGGGCCCATCTTTTGGTTCTATCTCCAATAAGGTTGTTTTCCTTTCTAAAGTGCCAACCGGTCATACTTGAACCTATTGTTCCATCACTTTGGATGTATTTTTCCCAGTGAAGACCGTATTTCCGGTTCAATCTTCATTGCGGATCCTTTCTAGAATGTCATCTAGTCACGTTTAGACTTGATGATCAATCATTCTAGATACCTTAATTGGGGCCCATCTTTTGGTTATATCTCCAATAAGGTTGTTTTCCTTCTAAAGTGCCAACCGGTCATACTTGAACCTGTTGTTCCATCACTTTGGATGTATTTTTCCCAGTGAAGATCGTCTCTTCGGTTCAACCTTCATTGCGGATCCTTTCTAGAATGTAATTTAGTCATGTTTAGACTTGAGGATCAATCATTCTAGATACCTTTATTGGGGCCCATCTTTGGTTTTATCTCCAATGAGGTTCTTTTTTTTCTAAAGTGCCAACCGATCATACTTGAACCTGTTGTTCCATCACTTTGGATGTATTTTTCCCGGTGAAGACCGTCTCTTCGGTTCAACCTTCATTGCAGATCCTTTCTTTATAGAATGTCATCTAGCCTTGATGATCAATCATTCTAGATACCTTTATTGGAACCCATTTCTTGGTTCTACTTCCAATAAGGTTAGTTTTCCCTCTAAAGTGCCAACCGGTCATACTTGAACCTGTTGTTCCATCACTTTGGATGTTTTTTCCTAGTGAAGACTGTCTCTCCGGTTCAACCTTCATTGCGGATCCTTTCTAGAATGTCATTTAGTCATGTTTAGACTTGATGATCAATAATTCTAGATACCTTTATTGGGGCCCATCTTTTGGTTCTATCTCCAATAAGGTTGTTTTCCTTCTAAAGTGCCAACCGGTCATACTTGAACCTGTTGTTCCATCACTTTGGATGTTTTTTTCCCAGTGAAGACCGTCTCTCCAGTTCAACCTTCATTGCGGATCCTTTCTAGAATGTCATCTAGCCTTGATGATCAATCATTCTAGATACCTTTATTGGAGCCCATATTTTGGTTCTACTTCCAATAAGGTTACCTTCCAGCTCATACTGGTTTTCCTCATGAAGCAAAATATTTGTTATCTTGACCAGCTTTTATGAGTACCAGAGTCCTTTCTTGGCTCATCAGCCTTATTGCCTTTTGAATTCCAGGTGTTTTTATCTGGTGCGCGGAGTTTGTCTCTGTCTTATCTTGTTTTTCTTGAAGATCCCGTTTGAACTCTTTAGCATAAGAGATCCTCAGAAAACCTTCTCGGAGGTCTATCCTTTTGTTTCAACTGATCTACAGCGGAAATCATGTCTTCTTTCTGGTTTCTAGCCCAGTAAGATTGTGCCTTTTCCCCAGTGTCGCTCGGTCATACTTGAACCTGTCGTCCATCCTCCCTGGATCTTCCCCCAGTGGAGATTACCTTTTTGTCTTCTCCCCGGTGTTTCTTTGGAGTCTCCCCGATGAGTCTCTTTTGTTGGTTGGCTTGTATCCCCAGTGAGTGTTTCTCATGGATACTAACCTTCTTCTTGCTTCCCCAGTGAAGATTTTCTCTTGTGTTTGTTTGCTTCCTCCCTGTCCTTTGGTGTTTGTTGTGTCTGCATCTTTGCATCTTCTTTGGCATTCTGGCATCATGTCTGTTGCATTGCATGTCTGCGCATCTGAGGGTAAAAGTTTCAGTTATCTGTATTTAAATATCTTTCACTTTTGATTCCATGAGGATCTTCATCTCTCATGTCATCCGGTGAAGATATTTAAATAGGGGCAACTGTTGTACCCCAAATTTTACCCTCACTTTTCTGCTAGTTGATGTTTTATTTATTGTTCTCTATTTTAACTTAATATTTGTTTTAATATCTTTATCTGTCTTTATTTTAATTTATATTCAATATGGCCTATTTTTATTTCCTTTATATTTAAGTTGTTTAGTCTTAATTTAATTTAATTTTAATAATTAATTTAAATAATTAGATTAATTATTCATTTAGTTTATTTTTCTAACTAATTTTAATTAGTTTATTATTATTTTTATTAATCATATTATTAATTCAAAATTAAGAAAAAAGAAACATTTCCTTTTCTCACCAAGTGGTCCACCATATGCATTTTTGAATTATAATTGGATAAATTCATTAACCAAACAACCAATGAGAATCAAGCTTATATGTGTTGACTTTTCAACCCAAAATTCTGGCCATTGAGAGAGATACATGTGGCTCATAAGAAACAAAAGGAATGAAGTTTTGTTCCTCCTCCTCTTGTTCAAAAACGGTACAAAATCTCTGCTCCACAATGACAAAAGCTTCAAAACCTTGCCTGCTAGTGACAAGGACTTGTCACAACGGTAACCTGCGCCATAAGCATTAACAGACGGATTCCTGCTGTGAGAGTTTTTCAAACTTCCATCACCCTTTAAATAGGATTGGCGAACCATAAGAATGAGGGGGGGAGAAACCGGTTCAAAAAATTTATGGCTTTCTTTTTCAACAACACAAAGCTACCACCACCTCTCAACGTTGCCCTCCATGTCAACAAAAATAAACCACTTCCATTGAACTGCGCAATAACACCATCAACCTACATCATAACCACTTCAAGTTTCTTCCCTCTGTTAATGCTCTCCCTCACAAAGTTCAACACAGTTCATAATTTCCTTCAGTTCACCACCTACAGAGCTTCTCACGACCTTAAACCATTGTTGAACTAGCCTCGTGTTTCCGCCATCGTGAAACCTTTGATAACCTCAAACACGTTCTCAACAACCACCGCTTCGAATGCACTCTATTTTTGAGATCGAAACCACGATGACAACGTAAGCTCGCACACAAAACCCATGTTCTTCTTCCAGATTCCTTCGCCAAATCTGAACTCCCTCATTTCCTTCCTTGCATCATCATCCGTCGCGATGTTCTTGTAGCAACCCTTACCACAACC
Organism: Lathyrus tuberosus; assembly: GCA_022829125.1. Lineage (NCBI taxonomy): Eukaryota > Viridiplantae > Streptophyta > Magnoliopsida > Fabales > Fabaceae > Lathyrus > Lathyrus tuberosus. Next base: position 405,506 of record JALAZF010000323.1, on the reverse strand, counting down.
GCGTCGGACCTCCCTAGGTGCCGATCGCGATGTCGTGACACGCCACCACGAAGCCACCGCGGAGAGAGCAGATGCAAAATTAAGAGAGGTACATGAGAGTGGAGAAGGATCACGCAAAGAGAGAAGGAGGTGAGGTGAAAGATAAGTCGATTCGCTTTTGCTAGTTTGTTCATTTTCGCTTTTGCTAGTTTGTTCATTGAAAATGATACAACGGCTGCACGGTTTTCTTTTGCCAATTGAAGTAGGTTTTAAAATTAGCTGATTCCTATTAATCACTTTACCCGACCCGGTTTGCAAACCCAGTGCCCCATTCCTGGTTGGGCTTACCAACCTTCCTTGGCCCATGCTAGATTTTCCTGTTGGCACCCTTCATTTAGGTTTGAGGTAGATAAATGATTCTTTTTTTAGTTTTTAGTTAATTTATTAATTCAGTTTTTTGTTTTAAGTTAATAAATCAGTTTTAGTTAGATTAATAAGTTGGTTTTTAGTTATTTTTTAGGTAGAAATTAGCAAATTAGTTTTAATTAGATTTCAACTTAATTTATTAATTAATTTTAAACTAGAATTAATTAGTTAGTTTTTAACTAAGTTTGTTATTTAGATTAATTAATTAGTTTTTAAGTAGAACTTAGTAAATTAGTTTCTAGGTAGATTTAGATTTAGAATTTCCCAAACTTTAGTTTTACTAAGTTTTAGATAAAATTTTGAACTTTAGTTGTAGTTAAATCTTTGATTAACTTTTTAAAATTGTCTTTAATTTGGGTCTTGAGGAAATTATTGATTAATTCTTTCCCTTGTCAGTTTGAGGTTTGATGATACTTCTTGACATCTCAATGTTATCCATAAATTGTTGATGAGTTTTTTGGTGTTCTATTGTTCGTCTTCGATTGTTATCTTGTGCTTAAAGCTTCACACCCTACTCCGTTGTCGAGTTGCCTGTTCCTGATTCCAAAGAAAGGTGACTAATGTTGACTCTTAAAGTCATAGCCCCCACCTTAACCTAGTAGCCTCATAAGAGCTAAACCTTATTTCTTAGCCTCATCTGAGCCATGGAATCATAACTAGCCTTAGGAAAGAGTTTTATACTCTGTGTGATATTCATCCTAATGAATACTGACTTTCCCTCTTTAACTTTAAAACATAACATAGGACCATTATAACTAGAATTAGAGAGTTCTTATACTCTACAATGAGGCCACACTCATTTCCCCTCTGAATATTGACCACAGTCAATCATTCAGTAGAAGGTGAACTACGGATACTCTGATTCCACTCCCGTAAGGATACGTAAGCGCAAAGTGCGATGCTTTGTCGAGTATACTTAGATATTAACCCCTAGGGTTTCAACCTTTAGCATAGCACCCTTAGCAAGCGAGTGAGATATAACAAGTAAAACAAGAGGCTCTCGTAGAGTACTACGGACGTTTAGGGTGCTAATACCTTCCCTAGGCGTAACCAACCCCCGAATCTTAGATCTCCCCCCTTTAGGTTTTTTAACGATCTTTAACCTTTCCTTTGGATAAATCAAAGTCGGTTGTAAAAGAAAATGATGCAAGTTAATTAATAGCTTGTTATCCGATTTTCACCGCAACAATATTGTATAGGTAAAAGACACACAGATAGCCATTAAAACGGTTACATGAGAATGACACAAAGCAATTGTTGATATTCAACAATGAATCTCCATTAACAATGCACAAGAATGAAGAAGATGAATAACAGTTGTACACGCACACGTTGAGAGAGAGAGAGAGAGAGAGAGAGAATTGCGTAACTAACTTCTAACTCAAATTGCAAAATCTCAATTCTGTTAAAATTTATTACAAATGCAACTCAATTTGTATTATATATAATGACTCAAATTCAAATTAAACTAAATGCATTCAAATGCAAATGTAAATGTAAATGCAAATGAAACTCAAAATTAAACTAATTCTTGAATATTGAATTACATTCAACACCATCCCTTAATTCAAATTTAAGTTTAAAGTCAACTACACCAATTTAATCCCTCAAATTGATGAAGTGTTCAGTTTTGATCGTCTAGGTCAACACATCTACAAGTTGCTTCTCAGTGCTGACATAAACAACCTCAAGTACTCCATTCAGAACTTAATTGTGCAGAAAATGGTACTTAGTATCTGTAACGAGCGATTTTTGTCGGTGACGTGACCACCTTATCACTGGGTTTTCCTCACCGCAATGGTAGAAAAGGGGTGCTACTTTCTGATTTCTTATTTATCCCATGAAGCTGGAAGGGAAAGGAAAGATATCTAAAACTAACCTTGCACGCGAATGTTTAACTTAACAAACACTTAAAAGAGATTCGGGGAGTCGGGGTTAGTTTATACAATGGGGAGTTGTCAATTACCCATCCTATATGTGGTTATCCACAGGATATTAGCTTTAGGTTTCGCTTTGTAATTGATGGTGTTTATCCTTTAATGGGTTGGGAAAGTTTCTTGGGAAGTATGAGTGAGTGAGTGAGTGAGTTGATGTTCGGGTTTTCCCGATGTTTTTGGTAAGGTACTGGACCTAAGTTTTGAATGATGTGTGAAGGTACTGGACCTAAAGTTTTTGATTGGTATGCTCGCTAAGATTTCGCAATCTTATGCCTACGTATTCCCTTTTAAACGAATCAGGGAAATCAGAGCAATCGTAGTTTTTCCTATTCTACGGGAGGATAAAGATGTTTTGGTGTCTTGTTCAAAGCCCAAGATTGAAGCTAAAAGGTTTTGACTGAGAGAGAATTTGTCATCTCTAAAAAGGGATTGTTGATTTTTGTGTGCCTTGATCAAAGCCCAAGGTTGAAGCTAAGAGGTTGATTGGCTCCACTGAGGAAGTCCTTATACAAAGCCTAAGAGGAGGCTGGAGATGACCGACTCAACAAGAGAGTGACTATATGTTGGTGTCTTGTACAAAGCCCAAGATTGAGGCAAAAAAGAGACTGACTCTTTGGGGATATCATTATACAAAGCCTAAGAGGAGGCTAAAAGCTTGAATTTCCCGGGGAAAATGTTTTATCTGTCTTGTAAAAGCCCAAGATTGAGGCTAAAAGGGGTTTTGACTCCGTCGGGGAGATTTGTATGTGTCTTGTACAAGGCCCAAGATTAAGGCTGAAATGGGTTTGACCCTTGCTGGAGAGTATTATCTGTCTTGTATAAAGCCCAAGATTGAGGCTAAAATGAGTTTGACTCTGCTTGGTAAAGATGTTGGTCACAAGCTTAAGAGAAGGTTGTAAAGATTTATGTCTTGTACAAAGCCCAAGATTGAGGCTAAAAGGGTTTGACTCAACAAGAGAGTGATTTTATCTGTCCTGTACAAAGCCCGGGATTATGGCTGAACAAGCTGGAGAAATTATTCTACACAACTTGAGAGGAGGCTAGCTCCTGCTAGGGGAAATCTTTATACCAAACCTGAGATGAGGCTGGAAAAAGACTGACTCAACAAGAGAGTATTTTTATCTGTCTCGTACAAAGCAGGAGATTAAGGCTAAAAAGGTTGACTCAACAAGAGAGTGCTGAAATTTGATTGACTCAACAAGAGAGTATGAAAAAGTGTTTGACTCAACAAGAGAGTCTGAAAAGGTAATTGACTCAACAAGAGAGTCTGAAAAGTGATTGACTCAACAAGAGAGTCTGAAAAGGTGATTGACTCAACAAGAGAGTCTGAAAAGGTTAGCTCCGCTGGGGAGAATCATTGTACAAAGCCCAAGAGAAGGCTGGCTATGCTGAGGAAAAGTCATTATACAAAGCCTAAGAGGAGGTTATCTTCTGCCGGGGATAATTGAGATCCCGAGGTAGGTCCAAGTAGGGAATCAACTCTTGCTGAGGGTTCCAGAAGAGTTGAGGTATCAGATGCCTTGAGGTTCTGATTTGGGATTTTTGGGAGTGATTTAACCCTAGCTGGGGAAATTTGGAAGAAAGTTTGAGTTTTTAAACCTACGGAGGTTTTAACTCTACTGGAGATCGATTAAATGACCAGTGTTTCTCCTGTGTTTGTAGGGAACTTGAGAATGTCTTTAAGACTAAAGGGGATTAGAATGTCCAAGTCTACTGTCATGGAAGAGTTTTATCTTTTGTATGATGCCCAAGAGGAGGCACATGTATTAAGGGATGAGAATCAACCCTAAAATCCGATATTTGACACTGGAAAGACTGCTCTAGCAAAGGATGACTAAGTTATGTCTTATACCTTTAAGAGGTCGTCAGGGTCCTTGTATTAAGCCTAAGAGAAGGCATGATAACTTTTAAGAAGCCGGAGGGTCCTTGTACAAAGCCCAAGAGGAGGCGAGGATGCTTTTAGGAAGCCCGTGAGTCTCAAACCAAGAAAAGTTCAAGAAATGCTATTCATCGAGAATAGATCATTTAGTGAAAGTTCTGAGGTTTGGAGAAACTCAAGAGATGCTATTCACCTAGAATAGATCAACTCTGGGAGTAGAATTCCTTTGACAATTTCTAAAGTGACAACCTGAGAAAAAGTTCACGAAGAATACTGCCTTTCTCTTTGTTCCATATTGTTTAAGCCCAAGAGAAGGCAAGACTGTATCTGGAAATCCTATGGGGATCTAGTTTTGTCTGTATTTAAGAGTGACTGACATGGCTTTACTTAGTTCTAGACCTAGTTGCCGGGGAAAACTCTAAATAACTATACTAGTATATATACAGTGGATATATGACAAGTATAAAAAGGGTATGAAAGAAGATTAACCGTGCGCAGCTTCCCACAATACAGAGATATATATATGAAAGCGAGTAAATGAAAGCTGTTAAAACTTACATGCGAGCAAGCTTCCATGCTGTGTTATTAGTTGTTCAAAGAAATTAAAGAAAGTTTTGATAACAACTGTATATTGAATCTAAATCAACAAGGGATTTATTTTGAAGAGATTGTTGGGGCTTATACTCAAAGAGAGGCCCAAGGTTTAACAGTGATCGCACCGTTGTTTTGAATATCGTATCGGGACTTATACAACGATTGAGGCCCAAAGAGGTTTATTTACAAAAGGGTTGGGTCTTACACTCTCTCAAGAGGCCCAAAGAGTATTTAAAGAAAAGAAATGGGACTTATAACACGAGGGTAGGCCCATATGATTTTTTTTTAAAAGGCGACAACCGTGCCGTGGTTTTGAAAATACAGTGGGACTTATACAATGTCTGAGGCCGAAAAATTATTTATTTACAAAGGGGTTGGGTCTTACACTCTCTCAAGAGGCCCAAAAAGGTTTTGAAAAAGAAAAGTGGGACTTACAACACGAGGGTAGGCCCAGAGAGGGTTTTGCTCTAAAATGGCGATCGCGCCGAGATTCTTTTAACGCTGATGGACTTATACAATATCTGAAGCCCAAAATGATTTTGGCTAAAAAAGGGATTGGGTCTTACACTCTATTAGAGACCCATGAGTGTTTGAAAAAGATTGATGAGGGTGGAATCAATCAAAACCCTAATTTTATTAAAAATGGAATTAATTTTGATTAAAAATTAATAAAATCAATGAAAACGTGAGAAATAAGTTGTGATTTTGGATCAATGTCTCAAAAATTATGTTTTAATCCACAAAATGACTAAAAATCATTTAAGTTTGGAAAATCAAGAAGGAAAAAATATTTTAAATGCTAAAAACAAATAAAAATTCATTCTTTGCAAAAATATCAAGTATATGAAATAAATAATATTTTTGGGAAATTTTTGTAAAATAAAATATTTTAACATTTTTGTGAATTATTAAAAAAAGAATCAACTCAAAATCATTAAAATTCAGAGAGAAATTAATTTTTGAATCAATTAAATAAAATCACAAAAATTCAAATATTCAAATATTTGAAAAAGGGAGCCAAGAACATCTTGTTCTTGCCTGCGTGCCCTGTTTTGCCCAGATTTGTGTTTTCTCATCAATCTCACCGAATACTAGATGGAATCATACAATCCATATATCAATCTGCTCATTTTCAACTCACGCCATGTCTATGGTCTTTAATTTCATTTATTTTAAGCATGGAATGAAAAATCAAAACAAAACCTCAAGAACCCTAATTTCTGCATGAAAGCTGAGAAATTTGATACATGATTCATACAAAGTAATCAATAGAGGGGAAACATTCTATGCATGATTATGAACATTTGGCAAAAGTTTTGTGCGAGGAAATATGCATAAATTATGAGATGACCAAGTTTAGGCTTACTTGAAGGTCTTGGCAGCAAGAGCAATTTGATTTTTGAGTTAGAGGTGTTACAGATGAGTTGTGATGATCTGAACAGCTTCCCTACACCATATGGAGTGTGTTTGAAAACTTGGATTGATTTGAAATGAACTGGAACAGCTTATGGCACCTCAACTGCAACTTTATTGAAAACTTGAGCAAATAGATGATGATTTCATGAATTTGGTGTTCCAGTTGTTGGTTTAATGTTTGATCAGCTCACATATGATGTTTATGAAGTGTGTGTATGATTGGTTTGGTTGGAAACACATTCTAATTCAAAACCCGATAGTAGCTTGCATTAAAAGCCATTTTTGGAAGTGAGAGTGTGATTTTGAGAAAGGCAAGTGTTATAGGCCTTTGGTGTACTCAAATTGATCAGAAATGAGGTCTATTTATAGTGTGTCAAGTTTGTTTTGGCATCAATAGGGAATGGCAACTGCAGCAGGCCTTTGGCCAATGTGGATAAAATGGAATCTCAAGTCTCCTCTAGCCATTGACTTGAGATTAGAGCACGGGCCTATGGTTATTTGATTCAGAGCTTATCCTTGACTCATTCAGTTGGAATAGGCTCAGTTCATGCCACCTTGGTACATCCATTGAATGCTTGGAAACAAAATTGGAATCTTGGCCTCTTTTAGGCTTTTTAGGTTTGGCATGCTACTTGTAGATTTTGGGACTTTGGAGCAAGGCATGTTGCAGTTTTTATAACTCCTAGCTCAGATGGAGTTTGAGGGAGTTCTTGGTCACTTTGGAAAGCTGACATATCCTATTTCAACATGATGTCCAACTTTGGTTTTGAACCAACTTGAATTACAATGAAAAATTCCTCTACATTTGGGAAAAAATAAGGCAGATTCTGACTTAGTGAAAATTTCACTAAGTGTTGGAAAAATGTCACTTTCATGTTTTTTGCCATTTTGATCACTCCATAACTAAAAATCCATGGAGAATTGGAATGAGATGTAGTTGACACTTTTAAAGTATGCCATGAGAGCTACAAATCCAGCTTTAGACCATCCAAATTGGTTGCTTGGATCTCAAGTTATGGTCCTTGGAAGTTGGTACCCTAGCCACTTTATTTCATAACTTAGAAAAATTCTAAGTTTTTTATGGTTACCCTTTTTACAAGTTAACTCACTTTCTTTGATTTTTCTTGATGAATGATGATTCCAATCACATATTAACATTGTTTTAGGGTCAAAGAACCATAATTATGAAAAATCCAAAAAAGTCAAACTTGATTTTGTGCACAGTTGACTTTTTATTGGATGAAATTCAAACTGCGCGATCCTTTGTGAAATCAAGTCCTTGACCTAAATCAAACCTAATGGACATATTTAATAGGTGTTATAGGGTGTATTGAATCATGTCCCAAGGTTTGGGAGCATGTCCTGGTCAAAAGTTAAAGGTACAGTTGACTTTTCCCTCAAAACCCTAATTGTGGTCCTAATGAAATTGAAACTTGTAGATCAAGCTTCTTGGATCGATCCATTGTTGTAAATGGATTAATGTAGTGTATTGGAGACCCTCAAATCATGACTTGAGGTTTTGGCTCATGTTTGGTCCCAAAAGTCAACTTAGGGGTGAATTAGGTCAAGAAACCCTAATTCCTGATTTTTGGGTAAATGCATCCCCTGAGGTTAAATTGACATGTTGATTGGGTCCATGAGGCCCCTTGGAGTATCTTGGGTTGTGCTTTGAAGCATTGGCTCATGCCTAGAGGGAAATTTCCATCTGGAGGCCTTGGTCGACCAAAACCCTAATTTGGTGACACTGGCGATCCTGAGGCTTGATCCACTTGGAATGTTGTAACCTTGTGCTTGATTCTTGATGTGGGAGTCCTCTTGATCCTTTATGGGTGTTTGAGAGGTTAGACAAGTTAAAGATCATGTCATTTCTTGATTGATCCTTGGTCTAAGTGCTTTGAGAGGGCTTGCAACCCTAATTCTTGATTGTGGTGAATGCTCAAACATCTCTGAGGAGATTGATGAGGCATGATGGTTCATCTATATTGTGATGATGATTTGGATAATTATGGGAAATCTTAGTGGTCAAAATTTGGGGTATGACAGATACCTCTATTTAATCTTCTTGGATCCGAAGGTGTGAATGGCGAAGGTGTTCGGGCATTCGGGGTGCAAGAGGATTAAATATCGAAATACCCGAAATTTTGATGGTGGTTATGAATGGCAGTTTACTCATCCATCTTCTTTTGCTAAGCAATGATGCTTAGAAAAGGTAAAAACTTCCCCTCGATCCTGGTTTTCTGCCAAGGGACTGGTCTCAGTTTCTTTTGTCCATAAACTTCCCCTCGATCATGGCCTTTAGCCAAGGAACTGGTCTCAGTTTCTGAAATAAACTTCCCTTCGATCCTGGTCTTCAGCCAATGAATTGGTCTCAGTTTCTGTTGTCAATAAACTTTCTTGACAAGGGACGCTATTTTTAGCGGTTTTCCTCAAACTTCTCGCCGAATTTTCCTGGGGAGATGCCATTTGGTGGGAAAAAGTTTTGATGTCAGACTTGCTGGGGAAACCCATTCGTCTGAGTTGTAGAGTTGTACAAACTTCTCTGTGGGAGACGCCATTTGTTGACTCTACTGGGGAAAATGAGTCTCTTGAGAGTCTGCTTTCCACTTGGGGATATTACATCATACTTTTCCTCGAGATCCTTTCGAAGAAATTCCATGTGATGTAATCCATTTTTGAGGTGCTGATGACTTCATTATCATTGACTCTCTTGGGGAGAAAGACCAATGTGTTGCTGTGAGTATTTGGTTGCGAGGCTTTCTCTGGGGATTTTCCTTAATCCAGGAAAGCGAAAATATCATCTTCAATGGCGAAGAGTGATGTTTGTCGAATGCCTTCTTGTTTTTTAGAGGTTCAAGTTATCAAAGTGGTCAAGGACCGTCCCCATTCCAGAAATAAATTAGAGGAGAGATTGTTCAGACGAAACATTTCTTGACGAGGAAAGAACTGACAACTCGATTGATAATAGGACTTTTATCACTTGGGGATAAGATTGACCAGAGTGATAGTGATACAATATGAATATGAATGTAAATCAATAATGCATGATGTATGTATGTATATGCTGACAAAACGGACACGACATACAGACTAGTGGATGAACACGACTGGATACTCAGCCACTGCAGGGGACGAAGAAGAATCTTTAGTTCAACATAGCAATTCTGCCTTGCTTAGGAAAGATAGTCCCTGTGGGGAACAACGTTGGTCGGGCTTAGGAGGTAAGAACTCTGTCGGTGATGTCAGATGAAACATGGTCTCTGACATAGTGGATCCTTCGTTCAGGCGTACTGGTTTAGAAGGAGTACTTTGATTCTGCACTTTGAGGTTCGACCACCTTCGGAGAAGCGATCGATGTTCTTTCGATGTTCAACAATCAAAATAATTGCCATCTTTATTTAAAAGCAGAAAAGTTTTTGACAATTAAATTCATTTTTGTTTTATTTCAAGAATCGTTGATCATATTAAAATGTCGTTCTGTAAAGCTAAAACAAATAAGAGTTACAAACAAGAGCATTAAGGCTCAAATTTTATTGATAGGATGGAAATTAGCCAAACGCGTGATTCCATAGAGTATTTACAAAGTTAGAAAATGGTAATTTAAGGAAAAAGGGCTACATTGAAACATAATGATCGCTATCCTTCTACCAACTTTGAATTCTGGACATCCTGAGCTTCTGTCAAAGATGACCTTGACTGGAGTTTTTCTGATGGATGGCATGACTGTTGCTGGAAGATTTGCCCCTTTGTTGGGCGTAGTTACTTGCCATGAATCCCTAATTTTTCCTAGATTGTACTTTGAGATTTCCAATCCATCGGGATAATTTTTTATTATGTCTTTAATTTTTGCCTAGACCGCCCTTTCGGGTTTTCAATCCACCGAGACATTTTTTTTATTTTTTTTATTTAGGCGAAGTATTTCTTGACTACGTCAACATTTGTGGGGTAGGCAAATTCCTCTCCATCCATGGTTGCGAGTCTCAAGGCGCCGTCTGAGAAAGCTTTCTTGACCACATAGGGGCCGTCATAATTCGGAGTCCATTTGCCCCGAGAATCAGTGAGAAATGATTGTATCTTCTTGAGCACGAGGTCTCCTTTCCTGAAGATGCGAGGTCGGACCTTTTTGTCAAACGCCTTCTTCATTCTCTACCGATATAACTGACCATGGCATAGTTCCGTTATTCACTTTTCTTCCATCAGATTCAGTTCGTCGTGCCGACTTTGGCACCATTCAGCCTCTGTTAGCTTAGCTTCCATCAATCCGGGTATTGATGGGATCTCTACTTCTATGGGGAGAACTGCTTCCATGCCATATACTAGAGAGAAAGGGGTTGCCCCTGTTGAAGTGCGGACATATGCGCGATAATCGTGAAGAGCAAAGGGCAGCATCTCGTGCCAGTCTTTGTAGGTTACAACCATCTTCTGAACAATCTTCTTGATGTTTTTGTTAGGTACTTCTACCGCTCCGTTCATCTTAGGTCGATAGGGAGATGAGTTATGGTGTTCGATCTTGAACTCAGCACACAACTCTTTCATCATCTTGTTGTTCAAGTTAGATTAATTATCAGTAATGATCTGGCTTGGAACACCATAACGGCAGATGATATTGTTTTTGATAAATCGGACCACCACTTGTCGGGTTACATTGGCGTATGACGCTGCTTCGACCCACTTGGCTACCAGGATGAACCGATGTCCGTTTGAAGCCGTGGGTTCGATCATGCCAATCATGTCGATTCCCCATATGGAAAAAGTCCATGGGGAAGAGAGAACTTTGAGATGCGTTGGTGGTACATGGATTTTGTCTGAGTATATCTGACACTTGTGACACCTTCTCATGTACTTGTAGCAATCAGATTCCATTGCCAACTAATAGTACCCTGCTCTCAGATTTTTTCTCGCCATTGTGTGTCCGTTAGCATGAGTACCAAAGGATCCTTCATGAATTTCTTTTATCAGCATGTTTGCTTTTGGTTTGTCTACACATCGGAGCAAGACCATGTCAAAGTTTCTCTTATAGAGTGTATCACCACTCAGGAAGAAGCTGCCTGTTAGCCTTCTGAGGGTCTTTCTGTCTTTTCTTAATGCCCTAGGTGGGTACTCTTGTTTCTGAAGGAAGCATTTGATGTCGTGATACCAAGGTTTGTCGTTGATGACTGCTTCGATCGCGAAGATGTAAGCGGGCCGTTCAAGGCGCATTATGTCAATCTTAGGTATGTCATTCCATTGACCTACACTAATCATGGAAGAGAGAGTGGCTAATGTATCAGCCATGTGATTCCCTTCACGAGGGATGTGATGAAACTCGATTCTGTTGAAGAATGGCAACAACCTCCTCACATAATATTTGTAAGGAATCAATCCTGATTGATATGTGTTACAATCTCCTTTGATCTGATTGATAACTAGAGTTGAGTCGCCATATACATCCAAGTTCTTGATCCTTAAATCGATCGCTTCCTCTAGACCCATGATACAAGCTTCGTATTAGGCCTCATTGTTTGTACACTTGAATGTTAGTTGGGCAGTGAAAGGAATGTGGGTACCCTGAGGTGTTATGATGATTGACCAAATTCTGTTTCTGTAATGATTGACAGCTCCGTCAAAGATTAGTTCCCATTGGGAACCTGGTTCTGGCCCTTCACTGGGTAACGGTTCATCGCAATCTTTTATTTTCAAGTACATGGCATCTTCGTCTGGGAAGTCAAATTCGAATGATTCCTGATCGTCGATCAGTTGATGAGCCAAATGATCGGCTAAAACACTTATTTTTACGGCTTTTTGAGCATGGTACTCTATGTCATATTCTGATAACAACATCTGCCAACGGGTTATCCTTCCCATGAGAGTAGGTTTTTCAAAGACATACTTGATTGGATCCATTTTGGAGATTAACCAAGTAGTGTTACGAATCATATACTGGTGAATACGTTTGGCTTCCCAAGCCAGAGCACGACAAGTTTTCTCGAGCATAGTGTAGCAAGTTTCACAGTCAGTGAACTTCTTGCTTAAATAGTAAATGGCATACTCTTTCCTTTTTGTTTCGTCATGTTAGCCAAGTACACAACCCATAGAGTCTTCCAAGACTGTTAGGTAGATGATCAGTGGCCTTCCCTCCATTGGAGGTGATAGGATAGGTGGATTCAACAGATACTCCTTGATACTGTTGAAGGCAGTTTGGTAATCTTCTGTCCAAACGCAGTCCTGATTCTTTTTGAGTAATTTGAAAATTGGCGCGCATGTCGTGGTCATGAGGAATATAAATCTGGAAATATAGTTCAAACATCCCAGGAATCCCCTGACTTGTTTTTCAGTCTTTGGAGAAGGCATTTCTTGAATGGCCTTGACCTTGTCAGGATCAACCTCAATTCCTTTTTGGCTGACGATGAACCTTAAAAGTTTTCCTGAGCAGACACCGAATGTGCACTTATTGGGATTCAAGCGGAGTTTGTATTTTCTCAGCTGCTCGAACAGTTTTAACAGGTGGGTCACATGCTTCCCTTCTATTTTAGATTTGGCAATCATATCATCGACATATACCTCGATTTCTTTGTGTATCATGTCATGAAACAGAGTAGTCATGGCCCTTTGATAGGTTGCCCCAGCGTTCTTCAAATTGAACGACATTACCTTGTAACAAAAGGTACCCCATGGGGTGATGAACGAAGTTTTCTCCATATCTTTCGGCGCCATTTTTATCTGATTATAGCCCGAGAATCCATCCGTGAAGGAGAATACTTTGAACTTTGCTGTACTGTCTACCAGCATGTCAATGTGTGGTAAGGGAAAGTCATCCTTTGGACTTGCTTTATTCAGATCCCTATAGTCTACACACATTCTAACTTTTCCTTCCTTTTTTGGAACTGGCACGATGTTGGCTAACCATTGAGGATATTCTGATGTGGCAAGGAAACCCACGTTAATCTGTTTCTGTACTTCCTCTTTGATTTTGATGGCCATATCTGGGTGAGTCCGTCTTAGTCTTTGTTTTACTGGCGGACATTCTGATCTTAACGGTAGATGACGTTCCACGATGCTGGTATCCAACCCTGGCATGTCCTGGTAGGACCAAGCAAACACATCGGGAAACTCTTTGAGAAGCTTTATCAAACTTTCTTTGACAGTTGGACTGAGCAGTGCCCCAATCTTGACATCTTTTCTCTCTTCCTATGAACCCAAGTTGACCGTTTCCAACGGCTCTTTGTGAGATTTAATGGACCTTTCCTTTTGTCTGAGTAATCGGGAGATCTCTTCTGGAATTTCTTCGTCATCTTCTTCAGCCTCAAATACCGGGAATTCAAAGTTAGGAGAAGGCATCGGATCGTATGTTTCAATGGGGTTTAAAACAAGCAATTTGCATGACGTGATGATTTGTTTTAAAAGAGATAGAGAGAATGCAAGAGTGTGTGCAGTGTATTTTTTTACTGCTTGTTTTTATTATTCGAGTTGTTTTTTAGGATTACCATTTTCTGAAAAAGCGAAAACAACAATAAATGCGGAAATTACATAACGACGTTATTTTATTTATGATTTTGTCGATTCTTGAAACTACAGCCCTATAAAACAAAACTCTGTCACTTTGGGCAAAACGAAGAGGTATATTTACAGAAAGTGAGCCCTATCAAAACATCCATTTCACCTGGGCAAGGTGAAAGGTTAAAGTAAAGACAACAATTACTTCGACTTATGAATAACTTTTGGAACGTTGACAGCAACCTATTGGTGGCGAACTCCTCGGTGAATCACAAAGTCTGGTACTTTCCTTCTTGATTTGTCTTCAAAAATAATGCTGATTTCTGGTTGAGCATGATCGTTGGAATCTGTCTCCCAGGCAAAGTTGTCGTAGGAGGATTCTTCAGCTGTATCTTGCACAGTGTTTGTACTCTCAGGTATATCTCCCCATCCAGTTGGCTGGATGTCTTCGAGCTTGATACGAGAGCTTTCAGGAGTAGTGTACTTGACTAAAAAGTCGTATTTGCCACTTGGTTGTCCTAAAGTGTCCCACACTTCTTTGGAATTGGAGGTGTCATCCCTTTCGATGACGTTGACCTCAGGAAAAGAGTAGTTGACGAGCTGCTGTCCTGTAATCTTTGCAAATTCATCGTCGTACTGGATATTTTCTGAATGCCCCGAGTAATGATCCCATGATTTTGTGGGGATGCATGTATTCTTTTCAATGATGCTCAACTGATATGCATCGTTCGGCTGACTCTTTTGCCCTGAGTTTCCTGGGTACGACTGCCAAATAGGCAGGTCATCCATTGGGCCATAATAGTCGTGGTCAAAGTTGTCTTTCATCAGAGTGTCCTCCTCTAATGAGTTTGGTGGAGCACGACATCCTTCTGGATAACAATCTCCATATATCATCTTGACATCTTACCTTGGTATATATCTCGGATTCTGTGTCAGAAAGCAAAATTGTGTAGGCACCTCTTCCTGAGACATATAACCGTCCTCGTTAAGGTATGACTTCCATTCTTCATCTGTATTAGAGGAATCACCCTCATTGATGGTATGTACTCCTTGAGACACTGGGTGAAGGAAACCTCCACTATGGAAGAAGTTTTGCATGGGATGAAAACTTTCATTGTTAGTAGCAGTCTGGGTACAGGTTGAAGAAAAACCAAGACCTTTCTTTTTCTTATTGTCAGTAGGAATGACAAGTTGTCCCCATCCTTTGGTATTGTTACTTCTGGTCGCTTCGAGAGCATCTTTGTACGAGGAAATCGACGTTCCTCCTTCCGATTGGTTGTCGTGGCTCACCGAAAGTGCTTGAAACTGGGTTCCAATAACCTCCTTTGGTTTTACACAAGTGGACGATGATAAGTTACTCACGATCAAGGCTTGCTCTCCGCAGACTATGATGAGTTGGTCGTTCTTGACAAACTTCAGTCTCTGGTAAAACATCGAAGTGACAGTCCCAGCCTCGTGTATCCAAGGTCTTCCTAACAAACAGTTGTATGCTGGCCGAATGTCCATGACCTGGAAAGTGACTTGGAAAGTGTGAGGACCGATAGTTATGGGAAGGTCGACTTCACCAATAACTGTTTTTCGGGATCCGTCAAATGCTTTGACGATGACCTCACTGCCTCTCATTGGAGATCCTTTGAATGATAGTCGCATTAGAGAGGATTTTGGCATCATGTTTAGAGCTGATCTGGTGTCTACCAGTATGCTGGCTAAAGCATCATCCTGGCAGTTGACTGTAATATTGAGTGCCACGTTATGATTTGGGCCCTCTTCCGGCAGTTCCTCATCACTAAATCCTAAGTTATTGCAGGAAGTGATGTTGGAGATGATGTTGTCAAATTGTCTTATTGTTACATCCTGTTCCACAAAGGTCTGCTCTAAGACTTTCTGTAGAGCTTCCCTATGAGCTTCGGAACTGAGTAAAAGAGATAGCACATAGATTTTTGAAGGAGTTTGCAACAACTGATCAACAATGTTGTATTCACTCTTTTGGATGAGCTTCAGCATCTCATCATTGTTCTTTGAAAGGTCGGGATCACTAGACTGACTGACTGGCTGATTAGGAACTTCTGTTTGAGGTTCCTTTTCTCTAGTAGGTTCTCCAACTCCTCGGTTAAAGATTCGACTATCATAGCCTGCCTCAATTGGTTCGAGGTTGAGAACCCTTCCACCCTCAAGAGGAATTCTTGATTCATGGAGTAAAGGGATTATGGCACACACATCTTTGGCCACTTCTCGCTTAGGGATCAAGACAACATATTTGCCTTGATTAGAATGATAGTCTGACATTGAACTAGAGCTTGACCATGGTTGAGTCTCCTTATGGTCCAACTGACTTTGAAGGGCTGCCTGCACGAGGTAGCATCCTTGATTATCCTTTGAACAAACTCTACAGCGCTCATAGTTGTGTGGTGGCACCCGGCCACGTCCGCTTTGTATACAGTGTAACCTCACTAGGTCTGTTTCCATTAATCGAACATCCTGACTCTGATGCCTAGTAGGGTTCCCATTAGTCATACTGATTTATTGTGTGTCTTCATCTAGATAGATCGGAAGCCACCAGTGGTTTAACAAATGTTGTAGTGTCCTTTGAACGAGTGCACATCCTTGGTCACTTTACCGACATCCCTTACGGTTCTGATAATTATGCGAAGTCAGAAAACCGAGTTGGACTTGCTTAGCGTGTAATTCCACCAAGCTGGTATTCATCAAGAAAATATCAAAAATTTGAATCATATTAACTTGATACTGACTTCTATCATGGTAATCCTGAATCCATCCAAGATCCATTTGACGCTAGAGGTCTCTTGTACGAAAGAGCATCCCTGATTGTTTATCGAGCAAATCAAACAAGAATCGTAATCGTGCTGTGGCAGATTATGATGTTGGCTTTGCCTTGAGTGCATGCCCACCAAGATGACATTCATTGCACGGATTTCATGGTTTTGAATGATGTTGGAATTTGTATAAGTCATGTTGACCTCACGAATTCGGTGGTCTTGGATCCATTTGAGATCCATCTATTCCTGTAGACCGGATTGTACCATAGAACATCCTTGATTGCTTTAGAATAGATATCACACTGGTGATAGTTATGAGACAGTACATGACCATATCCGCTCTGTCTACAATGCATCTTGACCAGGTTAGCTCCCAATTAGAGTACATTATGAATTTGATAGCATTGTTTAGACTCCTCCTCTATCAAATTTACCGCAGCTTTCTCGTGTTGAGGCCACGGGTTCTGTCATACCCCAAATTTTGACCACTGATATTTCCCATCATTGTGCAAATCATCATCACAATATGGATGAACCATCATGCCTCATCAAATGCCTCAAGGGTTGTTGAGCATTCACTACAATCAAAATTAGGGTTTTAAGCCCTCTCAGAGCTTTAGACAAAGGATCAATCAAGGAATGCCTTGATCTTCAACTTGTCTAACCTCTAAAATATCCACAATGGATCAAAAGGACTCCCACTTCAAGGATTAAGCACAAGGCTGCTCCCTTCTAGGTGGATCAAGTCTCAAGATCGACAGTATCACCAAATTAGGGTTTTGGTCGACCAGGGCCTCCAGATGGAAATTTTTCATCTGGGCACAAGCCAATGATCCAAAACATAACCTAATATACTCCATGGGACCTCATGGACCCAATCATCAAGTCAATTTGACCTCAGGGGATGCATACATCAAAAATCAGGAATTAGGGTTTCTTGACCTAATTCACCCCTAAGTTGACTTTTGGGAAAAATCATGAACCAAGACCTCAAGACATGATTTGAGGGTCTCTAATATACCATATTGATCCATTTGGAACAATGGATTAATCCAAGAAGATTGAGCAACAGTCTCAATTTCATCTGCACCACAATTAGGGTTTCGCGAGGAAAGTCAACTGTAACTTTGACTTTTGACTAGGACATGCTCCCAAACCCTAAGAAATGATTCAATATACCCTATGACACCCATGGAACATGTCCATCAAGTTTGATTTAGGTCAAGGACATGATTTTCTGAAGAATTGCACAGTTTGGAATTCATCTGATAAAAAGTCAACTGTGCACAAAAGTCAACTTTGACTTTTTGAGATTTTTCACCAAAATGGATTTTTAACCCTAAAATGATGTTATTGTATGATTTGAATCATCATTCATCAAGAAAAATCAAAGAAAGTGGGATAACTTGTAAAAGGGGTAACCATAAAAACTTAGAAAAATTTCTAAGTTATGAAAAAAGTGACACTAATGTGCCAACTTTGGAGGACCATAACTCCTAAACCACAAGGCCATTGTTCCCCATTCAAAGGTTGATTTGTAGATCACATTGCCCTCTATATAAGCTTCATACTGACCTATGTCTAAATTCCTCATGGATTTTGAGTTCTGGAGTGATCAAAATCAAGAAAAGTCACTTTGTTCCAACACATAGTGAAAATTTCACTAAGTCAGAATCTGCCTTTACTTTTTTCCAAATGTAGGGGGATTTTTCACTTGGATTCAAAAGAGATCAAAACCAAACATGTTCAAACATTTGTTGTATCATGTAAGGGCTTTCCAAAATGACCAAGAACATTACCAAATTCAATTTGAGTCATGAGATATGACATTGGCAAGTTGCCTTGCTGAAATCTGCCAAGGCAAGGAAGATTTTTGCACTTTTGCTCGATTTGCCAAAATCAGCTAATTTCAAATGCTCCTATCCACTTGGACACCTCTGAGGATTGAATCTAAAGGGGACAATCACTGAGCCAAGCCTCCAAAGTCTTTGGAACAAGAAATAACATGTTGAACCTAGAATTGCCAAAATAGGGACAAGACTCCAATTTTGGATTAGAGCATTCAATGGAAGCATCAAGGTGGCATGAACTGAGCTCTTAGCAACTGAATTTAGTCAAGACTTATCCAAGACCAAGGGAACCAGCAGCCTGTGCCCTAACCTCTAGTCAATGGCTAGAGGAGACTTGGATTTTCATTTGCCAACATTGACCAAACCTACTCAGCAGTTGCCATTCACTATTCCTTGCAAAACAAACTTGCTCTACTATAAATAGAGCTCAATTGTGATCAGTTTGAGGACACCAAAGCCATCAAACAGATGTTTTCCTCAAAATCTCTTCTTTCACTTCACTTTTGCCTTCTAAGGCAAGTCACTATCGGGTTTTAAGTTTGGGAGCTTTTCCAATCAAACCAATCACACACACACCTCACATACATCATATAGAAGTGATCCAAACACTCACATAACATCTGGAACACCAAAATCACAAAATCACCAGCCAGTTGCTCAAGGTCTTGACAGATTTGCAGTTGGGGTACCATCTCAAGTTCCAGATCATTTCAATCCATTCCAAGCATTCATACACACTCCATGGCACCTAGGGAAGCTATCCAGATCATTGGAACCTAGTTGTAACACCTCCAACACAAAACACGATCACCAGCTGCAAGAGGTAAGCATGAGCTCTTCTAACTCTATGATCCATGCAATTTTAGCTGCACAATAATTTGGCCATATGTTCATAATCATGCATGGAATGTTTTCCCTCAATAAATTGCATTGTTTTAATCGTGTGTGACATTTCTGAACCTTCATGCAGAAATTAGGGTTCTTGAGGTTTCTCTTTGATTTCTTATTCCATGTTAAAAATAAATGAAATTAAAGACCATAAACATGACCGTGAGGTTAAAACGAGTTGATTGATATGTAGATTGCATGATATAATAAAGTATTCGGTGAGATTGGATAGAAAACGAAAATCTGGGAAACTCAGAACACGCGCGTGTTCTTGCCTTTGTTCTTGGTGCCATTTTCAAATATTTGAATATTTGAATTTTGTGATTTTATTTAATTGATTCAAAATTTAATTTCTCTCTGAGTTTTAATGATTTTGAGTTGATTCTTTTTTTGATAATTCACAAAAATGTTAAAATATTTTATTTTATCAAAAAATCCCAAAAATATTATTTATTTCATATAATTGATATTTTTGCAAAGAATTAATATTTTAATTGTTTTTGACATTTAAAATATTTTTTCCTTCTTGATTTTGCAACTTTTAATGCCTTCTAATTATTTTGTAGGTCAATACTTAATTTTTGAAGCATTAATTCAAGATCACAATTTGTTTTCCACATGTTAAACAATTTTGATCATTTTAATTGAATTTTTATTCAATTAAAACACATTTTGAAAACAAATTAGGGTTTTTGGATTAATTCAACCCTCATAAATCATTTTCAAAACACTTTGGGCCTCTAATAGAGTGTAAGACCCAATCCTTTTTTGACCAAATCATTTTTGGGCCTCAGTGCATTGTATAAGTCCCGATACCGTCAAAAACAAACGACGCGATCGTCGCCCTTTTTAAAAATAACAATTGGGCCTCTCCTTGAGCTATAAGACCCATTCAAACAATTTTGGGCCTCTAATAGAGTGTAAGACCCAACCCCCTTTTAACCAAAACAACTTTGGGCCTCAGATATTGTATAAGCCCCTTTGCATTAAAAGAAAATCTCAGCGCGATCGCCATATTAAACGGAAAAATCATCTAGGCCTACCCTCATGTTATAAGCCCCACTCTTTTTCTTTAAAAGCCTTTTGGGCCTCTTGAGAGAGTGTAAGACCCATCCCTTTGTACAGAAAACCTTTTTGGGCCCCAGTCACTTGTATAAGTCCTTCTGTACAAATTCAAATAGTGCGCTCACTGATAAAATCCTGGGCCTCTCCTTGAGCTGTAAGCCCCAAATCTTTCTTTTTCAAAGCACTTTCTTCTTTGATTTTGAATATACTGTTGTTTTCAATCTGTCTTTGTTGAACAACTAACCAAACAACATGGAAGCTCTACAACCGAGTAAGTGTTTATACGCTTTCATTTACCGCTTTCATATACATATAACTGTATTGTGGGGCTGTTTCGCTGTAAGTCTTCTTTCATAAACTCATATCAACTGTGTAATAATAGTATAGATATTTAGAGTTTCCCCGACAACTACGTCTAGAACTAGGAAAAGCCGTCTCGTTTATTTGTAGAAATAGACAACTAGATCCCCAATAGGATCACCAGATACAGTCTTCTCTTCGACTGTCCTTATTAGGAATTGTCAAGAAACTCTACTCCCATAGATGAATGTATTCTCCATGAATGGCATCTTTGAGTTTCTTCCAAATTATCGAACTTTCCTGGCTTGATCTATTCCTTGGGAATGGCCTGTCTTGAATTTATCGGGGTTTGGGGACCCACGGGCTTCTTAAAAGTATCGGCCTCCTCTTGGACATCGTACAAGGACCCACAGGCTTCCTAAAAGCATCCCCGCCTCCTCTTGGGCTTAGTACAAGGACCCGCCAGCTTCTTAGAAGTATTCACAGCCTCCTCTTAGGCTTCGTATAATGATCTCTTCCTCCGGGAATGATAGCCTCCTCTTGGGCTTTGTACAAGGACCCGTCGGCTTCTTAAAAGATTCCAGCCTCCTCTTGGGCTTCGTACAAATTGTCCCGACGACCTCCTAGAGATATAGGAACAGAACTTAGTCATCTTCATAGAACAATCCTTTCAAAGAGTCTACTACTGTTTCCCAAAGCAGAGTACAAAAGATGAAACTCTAGACACAGACAGTCTAATATCCTTGAGTCTCAAAGACATTCTCAAGTGACCCATTTGTTAAAATAGGAAGGAAACCCGTAGACTCGGACAGTCTCAATACCCTTCGGATGTCCCACTTCCTTAAAGAACAGGAAATATCCCTGATCCTCGAATCAAATCCTTGAGTACAACGTTACTCATATAAGAACTGATTTTCTCTTTAAAATTAGTATACTGGACCTGTCACTGAACTGAAATAGCATCATAGCCTCCTTTTGGGCTTTGTACAATGATTCTCCCCAGCGGAGTCAAACAACGTTTAGCCTCTCTCTCGGGCTTCGTACGAGATACCAGATACTCCCTCGTTGAGTCAATCACCCCTTCCGCCTCCATCTCGGGCTTTATATGAGATACAAAAAGGTTCTTATTGAGCCAAACAAATTTCAGCCTCCATCTCGGGCTTCGTACGAGATACAAAAACACTCTCTTGTTGAGTATAAAAGATTCTCCTGTTAAGTCACCCCTTTTAGCCTCTCTCTCAGGCTTTGTACGAGACACATATTAGCCTCCACTTAGGCTTTGTATAAGAAAACCACTGGTTGATCCAATCAACCTTTTAGCATCAAAGTTGTGCCTCGTTCACAGTACATAAACATCAACAACTCCTTCCCCTTCATCTAATCGCTGTAAGCAGCAAGCCTCTAGATTATTTACATCCATGCCACTATCCATCTTTTAGCATGATAAATTCCTAAGGAAAGATAGCATTGCTCTACACTGAGTTAAAGTCTTCTCCTTCAGGTTAAAAATCTCCTATAAAGGAAATTATGGCATTGCCGGATTCACACATGCCGGTTAAAGTAATTCTCCTTTATAAACAGTTGTGACATACAACCCCCTCTTTAGAGATGAGAAATTCTCTCTAAAGTCAAACCCTTTTAGCTTCACATCTTGGGCTTTGAACAAGATACAAATAGACTCTTCAGCTTCACATCTTGGGTTTTGAACAAGATATAAACCACCTTTCGCTTCACGTCTTGGGCTTTGAACAAGACACCAAAATACCATTTCCTCCCATAGAATAGGAGGAACTACGAACGCTCTGATTTCCCTATTTCGGTAAATGGGAATACGTAGACATAAGATTGAAAGAAAAATCTTAGCGAGCACACTAAACAAAAACCCAAAATCCCATACTTTCATATACATCCGTCCTAACATCTCTACCGATAGCCTAAAACACCTCTTTTCGAAAAAATAACCTAGGAGAGACCCCGAATCTTTGTAGCATCTATAAACCAACAGTTTTGACTGTTTAACCTCAGTATGCAAGCAGGGTTAGTTGGAGACATCTATTTCCCTTCCTTCATCAGCTTCAATAGGATAAAAAATGAATCGAACTGTAGTACTAGAGCGATTGTGCTTCGCAACCACATCCAAAAATCACTCGCTATAGAAGAATGGCAACTCTGCTGGGGATATGTCTAGGGATCTTGTTCTCTCTCGTCGCCTAGGTAGAAATCTTGGACTGAGGTACCACAAAAAGGCGCCTTTCAAGGCATTTTTGTTCCTCTTATCTCTTGAAGCCTTGACGTCACTAGGATCTTAGGTTAAAATGCCGTTAATTTGGAATGAAACCACAGGATGGTGACTCCGCCGGGAAACCATTTTCTGTCAGGAACTTAGGATTCATATCTGTAAAAGGTCTAGGACATTAGGACAAATATAAATATTGCTTTTCCTAATTGCTATACCTGTTTATTTTTCTGCTAATGGGAATCCGTGTGATGCCACATGTGGAAAGATTGAGTATACACTTAAGATAAGTGATGGCGACGAGGTCGACCATCAACCTCAGTGGAGGCTGACCAATGCAATCCATTCCCTCTCATAGGCAATAGGCCGATTGTGATGTCTGAGAAGCTGAGGAGCCAACCCTTTTGTAGTGCGGAAGCTATCGGAAATAGTTGTCACGCGATACTACCCTCATTTGAGGCTGGTGATGTATTCTCGGTGAATGGCACTTACTCTAAGATTGCTCTACAACTCGCTGGCGATCCGCTTGTTGTTTTACTTTCCTGGGAGGAGCTGATGATAATGAGTACAGGTACAAAAATCACCCTAGTATAAACCTTTGGGGATGGGTTGAGCCTTGACTCCATGACAACGACCCTTTGACCCATGTTTTTTCTATGTTTTTGTGTGCTGCATTCATGCAT
This sequence comes from Lathyrus tuberosus, assembly GCA_022829125.1. Classification (NCBI taxonomy): domain Eukaryota; kingdom Viridiplantae; phylum Streptophyta; class Magnoliopsida; order Fabales; family Fabaceae; genus Lathyrus; species Lathyrus tuberosus. The sequence goes on along the minus strand of JALAZF010000323.1, from coordinate 382,006 downwards.
TCATTTAAAAAACGTTAAAACATTCAAAAAAATTTCTCTTCTAATCTCTCTATTTTTCAAATTAAACTAAGACTGTGATTGCAAATATCAGAGAAAAGGATTGTGCTAATGGATTTCGGTAGAAGGAGAACTCATACGTACACCTTCAGGATTCCAAAACTAGAGGATTTAAGAGGTTTGGCGAGGATGATCACAAACCAAGAGGCCTTCAGAGCCAAGTACGGAGGTCTGCTACCTCTGTTAAGAGTCCATGTGATTGAGGGAATCATGGACGCGCTCGTTCAGTTCTACGATCCAGTTTATCACTGCTTTACATTCCCGGATTACCAGCTAGCACCAACGCTGGAGGAATATTCTCATCTGATTGATCTACACATTACAGATCAAGCTCCATTTTCTGGACTGGAAGAAATTCCAAAGAATCAGACCATTGCAAGAGCAATTCACTTGGATGAGTCTGAGGTCAGGACTCACATGACTACCAAGGGTGGCATACAAGGTTTGCCAGCCCAGTTTCTGACAAAGAAAGCTCTGTACTTCGCTATTATAGGGAACGAGACTGATTTTGAAAGCATCTTTGTTTTACTCACCTACGGATTATTTTTGTTGCCCAACATTAATAACTTCGTCGATATCAACTCCATTAAGGTTTTTCTCATTGGAAACCCTGTACCGACTTTGCTCGCAGATGCGTATCATTCTGTATACTTGGGAAATTTGTACAGCGGAGGGGAGATCACATGCTGTGTACCTTTGCTTTACAAATGGTTTATCTCCCATTTGCCTAAGTCTGCTGCTTTCTGGGATCATAAGAGTGCCTTGCGCTGGTCACAGAAGATCATGTCTCTCACCAACTCTGACATAGATTGGTGTAATAGGATTTATGACGGAATCAGGATCATTGACCATTATGGAAACTTCCCCAACGTACCCCTTATAGGAACTAAGGGAGGAATCAACTATCATCCGATATTGGTTCGCCGTCAGTTTGGATACCCGATGAGGCATGTTCCCCGGAATGCTCATTTGGAAGGTCTTTTCTTCAAGGAAAGAGAAAGCGACAGAGCACTAAAGACGGAAATAATGCACGCTTGGAAACACGTTCATAAGAAAGGACAGGAGTCTCTAGGAAAACCGGATTGTGTCTCGGTGGAGCCTTATCTCCACTGGGTACAAACTAGAGCTCTCAAGCTAAAGATGCCTTATCCTCATTACAGAATTCTTCTGCCGAGGGAGTCTGTCATGTACTTCATGACGGAAACTGAAAAGCTTCAGGTTACTCTCAACAAAGTTCAACGGGAGAGGAGGTCTTGCAAGAACAAGTACCGCACCCTCGATGTGGAGTGTATCAAAATACAGCAACTGCTGAAAGATAAGGATGCTCTGATTGAAATTTTGGAGCAACATGCTATGGAGAATCAGGATGACCAAAGGAATTTGCTCGCTCCTTTCACTTGGCAAAGGAATGACAACCCAACAATGGCTCCAGAGCCCTGGTCAAAGAAAATGAAGATACCAGAATCAGCACCCGAGTTCTCTCGGGACCCCTTAGCTTAGGTTTCTGTTTCTGCACCTTGTAATCTACTGTATTTCGTTTCCGTAATCCTTTGAATTTCAATAAAAAGGGGTTTCCCCACCGTTTGATACTTGCAATCTAATTGTCGAAGTTTATTTTGATTAAACTAAAAAACAATTAATCTAATCATTGCATTCATCATTCTCACATCGCGTATTCTTCTTACCTACGAATCTCACATTTGTGTCTCGGTTCTAGAGTCAAACTGTCTCATTCGTATAATACTCGGGCTAATCGTCAAAAAAAGATGGATGATCTTGAGGAAGAAAATAGAGAGTTGAAAGAGGAGATCAATGCTCTGAGAGAGGATATGAGAAAGCTTCGTAATGACATGCAAGCCATGGCAGAAGCTCAGCTACAAAGAACTGTGATCTCAGAGATCACCTCAACGCCCATAGTGGAGAAGTATGATCCTAGGTATCAAATGCTGAAAGATCGTCCTTGGGGCATGTCTGTTAACTATATCCCGGAAGGATATGTTCCGCCGATCACTGAAGACCAGGGAATCATAACAGAAGCCGCTGGGCCTGAAGGTTACAAACTTCGGGAAAGCGAAGATGCCAGGGGCATGTTGAAGACTCCTGAAGGTTACAAACTTCGAGAAATGCCAAGATTTACCGCCGTAGTCACGGTACCACCCCCTGTGGTGCACACTGTCCCGGAAGGACAGGTTCCACCGATACCTTCTGGGAAGAAGGAAACTATGTTCGATAGAATGGATGAATTCCAGGAGCAGTTCCTAGAAATACAGAAGGAACTGCAAGCCATTCGCGGTCAGGATCTATTTGAAAAGGATGCCGTAGACCTATGCTTGGTCCCCAATGTGAAAGTCCCGCACAAGTTCCAAGTGCCCGACTTTGAAAAATACAAGGGTAACTCTTGCCCTCAAAGTCACTTGGTGATGTACCCTCGGCGAATGTCAGCTCAGACTGAGAATCAGGACCTGCTGATTCACTACTTTCAGGATAGTTTAACCGGTGCCGCATTAAAATGGTACATGGGTTTAAATCGTGCTGCGATTAGCACATTAAGAGATCTTGGTATTGCCTTTGTCCAACAATACAAATACAATTTGGACATGGCACCGGACAGAGATCAACTCAGATCGATGTCACAAAAGGACAAGGAAACTTTTAAGGAGTACGCTCAGAGATGGCGATAAATTGCCGCTCAGATTTGTCCACCTCTTGAGGAAAAAGAGATGACAAAGATCTTCTTAAAAACCTTAAGCTCATTTTACTATGACAGAATGGTTGCCAGTGCGCCCAGTGACTTCACCGAGATGGTGGGCATGGGAGTTCGTCTTGAGGAAGTCGTCCGAGAAGGACGTTTGGCAAAAGACGCTGGACCATCAAGCAATACAAAACGATACGGTAGTGCTCTCCCTAAGAAAAAAGAGCAAGATATTGGGAATATCTCTCTCGGAAAACAAAGGCGACGTTATCAACCGGTAGCAGCTGTAACTCCTGCTATCAACCCTGCGCATGTTTCTACGTATCAACCTCAGGTTGCGCAGAGCCAACCTAATCAGCAAAGGACACAACATCCTCTTCAGCAGGCTCGTCCTCCATATAACAACAACCGTACAACACGACCATCAGGGTTTGATCCTATACCCATGTTGTACGCAGAACTATTTCTATTACTACTGGCTAAGGGGCACATCCAGACTAAGTCTCCTCATACAGTACCGAAAAATCCGCCTTTTTAGTTTAAGGTGGATCAGATATGCCCTTATCATCAAGGAGGATCAGGGAATAACATAGAGAACTGTCTCAATTTCAAATCTGACGTGCAAAAGCTTGTTAGGAGCGGGCTCTTATCTTTCAAAGATACGAATCCTAATATTCTCACAAACCCGCTGCCTCAACACGAGAAAGCTGCAATCAACTTGATTGAGAAAGAGTCTAACAATGTCTATCAAATTCACGATGTACTCTTATTGAGGACCAATTTGGTCAAGATACATTGTAGACAGAGTGGATATGGCCATGTGCCACTTCATAATTATCACCAGTGTGATGTCTGCTCTAAAAGTAATCAAGGATGTTCTGTAGTGCAAGCAGCTCTACAGGAACATATAGATCTCGGATGGATCCAAGAGCATCGAGTTCGTGGAGCTAACATGGTCTATACGAACTCCAACGTCATTCAGAACCACGACATCTATGCAATGAATGTCAACTTGGTGGCGATGCACTCAAGGCAAAGCCAGTATCATAATCTGCCACGGCACGATTACAGTTCCTGTCTAACTTGCTCGGTAAACAAACAGGGATGCTCTTTCATACAAGAAGCCCTCCAGCGTCAGATGGACCTTGGATGGATCCAAGACTACCATGATAGGAACCCTTATCAGATCAACATGGTTCAGATCTTCGATATTCGCGTGATGAATACCAACCTGGTAGAGTTACATGCTGAACAGGTCCGACTCAGATTCTTAATATCACACGACTATCAAAGCTGTAAAGCAGGTTGCAAAAATGATCGAGGTTGTACCCTTGTCCAGGAGGCACTTCAGCACTTGTTAAATCACTGGTGGATGCCAATCTATATGGATGAAGATACTCAGCAGATTAGTATCAGTAACAGGAATCCTACTCGGCGTCAAAGTCAGGATGTCCGATCTGTGGAAGCTAACCTAGTGAGGTTACATTGTATTCAAAGTGGGCATGGCCAGGTGCCACCACACAATTATGACAGTTGTAGTGTCTGTTCAGAAAGTAACCAAGGGTGTTACCTTGTGAGAGCAGCTCTTCAGGGTCAGGTGGATCGTGGAGAGATTCGCCCATATCCGGGTTCTGGACCCATCAACTGGACGCCGAGCTACCTTGCCAATACAGTTGAGGAGGTTGTCATGATCTTTGGTCGTCACCAGACCAGGGATGTTTTTGCCATCATCCCTCTACTTGACGAATCTAGAATTCCCAACCGGGAACGAATCGAGATTACTTATGATGGTCAGAAAAATCAGAAGGTTCCCATAGTCATCTATCTACCGGGACCACTACCGTATGAATCAACTAAGGCTATCCCTTACAAATACGGTGCAACGACAGTTGAAAATGGAAAGGAAATTCCATTACCCTCCGTCGTGAATATTGCAGACATCAGTCATGTAACACGGAGCGGTCGAATCTTCAACTGAGGAGTTGGAGAACCTAACAAGGAAAAGGAACTTCAGACGGAAGCTCCTGATCCATCAGTCGGTCAATCCAGTGATCCCGACCTTTCAAAAAATAATGATGAGATACTGAAGCTCATCCAAAGGAGTGAATACAACATTGTCAATCAACTGTTACAGACTCCTTCAAAGATCTCGGTATTATCACTGTTACTTAGTTCAGAAGCCCACAGGGAGGCTCTGCAAAAAGTCTTGGAGCAAGCCTTTGTGGAACATGATGTAACCATCAGACAGTTCGATAGCATTGTCTCTAACATCACTTCTTGCAATAACTTGGGATTTAGTGATGAGGAATTACCCGAAGAGGGTCGCCGTCATAACATGGTGCTCAACATTATAGTTAACTGCCAGGACGATGCTTTGGATAGCGTACTGGTAGACACAGGGTCAGCCCTGAATGTTATGCTGAAGTCCACTTTGATGCAATTATCATTCAAAGGCCCTTCAATGAGAATCAGTGAGGTCGTCGTCAAAGCGTTCAACGAATCTAGAAAAACAGTTATTGGCAAAGTTGATCTTCCCATAACTATCGGTCCTCACACTTTCCAAGTCACTTTCTAGGTCATGGACATCCGGGCAACATACAGTTATTTATTAGGAAGACCTTGGATACATCAGGCTGGAGCGGTTACTTCGACCCTCCACTAAAAGCTAAAGTTCGTTCAGAATGATCAACTTGTCACAGTCTGTGGAGAACAGGCCTTGCTCATGAGTAACTTATCATCATCTACTTGTGTAGAGCCCGAGGAGGTTATTGGGACGCAGTTCCAAGTGCTGTCGGTCGGCAAGGACAATCAATCCCAAGGAGGAACCTCGATTTCCTCATACAAAGATGCTATCAAAGCGGTCGAGAGTACCGATACAACCGGACGGGGACAGCTTGTCATTCCTATTGACAATAAAACAAAGAAAGGTCTTGGTTTTTCTGCAACCTGTACCCAGACAGCTGCCAGCGATGGAAGTCTTCATCCCATTCAGAACTTCTTCCACAGTGGAGGTTTTCTTCACCCAGTGCCTCAAGCAGTCCATGCTATCAATGAGGAAGATCCCTCTGACACAGAGGAAGAGTGGAAGTCCTATCTTAATAAGGACGGTTATATGTCTTAGGACGAAACGCAAACTCCTTTTTGCTTTCCTACAGAGAGTCCGAGATTTATACCCAGGTCAAAAATAGAAATAATATACAGAGGTTGTGATCCGGAAGGATGTCGTGCTCCGCCAAATTCATTAGAGGAAGACACTCCGATGAAAGACAACTTTGACCACAACTACTATGGCCCAATGGATGGTCTGCCAATGTGGCAACCTTATCCAGGAGACTTGGGGCAAGAGAGTCAGCCGAACAATGAAAATCAGCTGACCGTCATTGAACAGAATACCTGTATCCCCACCATGTCATGGGATCAACACTCAGGTCATTCAGAAACTACTCAACACGACGATGAATTTGCAACGTTTGCAGGACTGGAATTCATCAACTATGCTTTTCCCGAGGTCAACATCATCGAGAGAGATGACTCCTCCAGTTCGAAAGAAGTGTGGGACACCTTGGGACAATCGAGTGGAAAGTACGACTATATGGTCAAATACACCACTCCCGAAAGCTCTCATATTAGGCTCGAAGATATCCAGCCAACTGGATGGGGAGATACAGCTGAGAGCACAAATGCTATGCAAAATACAATAGAGGAATCCTCCTACGACAACTCTGCCTGGGAGACAGATTCCAACGATCCTACTCCACCAGAAATCAGCGTCATTTCTGAAGACAAATCGAGGAAGGTGCCAGACTTTGTGATTCACCGAGGAGTTCGCCGCCAATGGGTTGCCGTCGAGGTTCTAAGGATTGTTCATCAGTCAAAGTAATTGTCGTTTTTAACCTTTCATCCTGCCCAGGTGAAACAGATGTTTTGATAGGGCTCGTTTTCTGTAAATTTTCCCTCTTCGCTTCACCCAAAGCGACAGAGTTTTGTTTTATAGGGCTGTAGTTTCAAGAATCGACTTGTTCATTAATAAAATAACGTCGTTCTGTAATTTCCGCATTAATTGCTGTTTTCTTTTCGCTTTTCTCAGAAAATGGTAATCCTAAAAAACAATTAAAAATAAAAACAAGCAGTAAAATAAATACATTGCACACACTCGTATTTTCTCTATCTCTTCTAAACACGAATTATCACGTCATGCAGATTGCTTGTTTTAAACCCAGTTGAAACATACGATCCGATGCCTTCTCCCGACTTTGAGTTCCTGGTATTTGGGGCTGAAGAAGAAGTTGACAACGAAATTCCAAAAGAGATCTCTCGACTACTCAGACAGGAGGAAAGGTCCATTGAACCTCACAAAGAGCCGTTGGAAACGATCAATGTGGGTTCGAAAAAAGAGACAAAAGAAATCAGGATTGTGGCACTGCTCAGTCCAACTGCCAGAGAGGGTTTGATAAAGCTTCTTAGAGAATTTCCCGATGTATTCGCTTGGTCCTATCAGGATATGCCAGGGTTGGATACCAGCATCGTGGAACATCACTTACCGTTAAGATCGGAATGTCCAGTAAAGCAAAGGTTGAGACACACTCATCCTGACATGGACATCAAAATCCAAAGAGGAGGTACAGAAATAGATCAACGCAGGTTTCCTTGCTACATTTGAATATCCTCAATGGTTAGCCAACATCGTACCCGTTCCCAAAAAGGACGGAAAGGTCAGAATGTGTGTCGATTACAGAGATCTAAACAAGGCTAGTCCAAAGGACGACTTTCCTTTACCACACATTGACATGCTGGTTGACAGTACAGCAAAGTTCAAAGTCTTCTCCTTCATGGATGGATTCTCGGGCTATAACCAGATCAAAATGGCGCCAAAAGACATGGAGAAAACTTCGTTCATTACCCCATGGGGTACCTTTTATTACAAGGTAATGCCGTTCAGTTTGAAAAACGCCGGGGCAACCTATCAAAGGGCCATGACTACTCTGTTTCATGACATGATACACAAAGAGATAGAGGTATATGTCGATGACATGATTGCAAAATCTAAGACAGAAGAGGAGCATGTGACCCACCTGTCAAAACTATTCGAGCGGTTAAGAAAATACAAACTCCGCTTGAATCCCAACAAATGCACCTTCGGTGTCCGTTCGGGGTAACTCTTAGGGTTCATCGTCAGCCAGAAAGGAATTGAGGTCGATCCTGACAAGGTCAAGGCCATTCGAGAAATGCCTTCTCCGAAAACTGAAAAACAAGTCAGATGATTCTTGGGACGTTTGAACTACATCTCCAGATTCATATTCCTTATGACCGCCACGTGTGCTCCGATTTTCAAATTACTCAAAAAGAACCAGGATTGCGTTTGGTCAGAAGATTGCCAAACCGCCTTCGACAGTATTAAGGAATACATGTTGAATCCGCCGATTCTATCACCTCCAGTGGAAGGAAGACCACTGATCATTTACCTCACAGTCTTGGAAGACTCAATGGGATGTGTACTTGGCCAACAAGACGAAACCAAACGGAAAGAGTCTGCCATCTACTATCTGAGCAAGAAATTCACCAACTGCGAGACTCGGTACACGATGCTTGAGAAAACTTGTTGTGCTTTAGCTTGGACAGCCAAACGTCTTCGCCAATACATGATTCGTCATACTACTTGGTTAACCTCCGAAATGGATCCAATCAAGTTTGTCTTCGAAAAACCTGCTCTCACGGGAAGGATTGCCCGTTAGCAGATGTTACTATCAGAATATGACATAGAGTACCACGCTCAAAAAGCCATTAAAGGAAGTATTTTAGCCGATCATTTGGCTCATCAACCAATTGACGATCAAGAATCAACCGGGTTTGACTTCCCAGACGAAGATGTCATGTATCTAAAAATGAAAGATTGCGATGAACCGTTACCCAGTGAGGGCCAGAACCAGGTTCCCAATGGGGACTTATCTTTGACAGAGCAGTTAATCATTATGGAAACAAAATTGGGGCAATCATTGTTACCCCTCAGGGTACCCACATTCCTTTCACTGCCAGACTTACGTTCAAATGTACGAACAACGAGGCCGAATACGAAGCTTGTATTATGGGTCTCGAAGAAGCGATTGATTTAAGGATCAAAAACTTGGACGTATATGGCGACTCAGCCTTGGTTATCAATCAGATTAAAGGAGATTGGAACACATACCAATCAGGATTGATTCCCTACAAAGACTATGCAAGAAGGTTGTTACCTTTCTTCAACAGAATCGAGTTTCATCACATCCCTCGTGATGAGAATCACATGGCTGATGCCTTAACCACTCTCTCTTCTATGATTAGTGTAGGTCAATGGAATGACCTACCTAAGATCGACATAATGTGCCTTGAACGGCCCGCCTACGTCTTCACGATTGAAGCAGTCATAGACGACAAACCTTGGTATCACGATATCAAATGCTTCCTTCAAAAACAAGAGTACCCTCCCGAGGCATTCAGAAAGGATAGGAAAACCCTCAGAAGATTGGCTGGAAGCTTCTTCCTGAGCGGTGACACTCTTTATAAGAGGAATTTTGACTTGGTCTTGCTCTGATGCGTCGACAGACCAGAAGCAGACATGCTTATGAAAGAAATTCATGAAGGATCCTTTGGCACTCATGCCAACGGACACACAATGGCGAGAAAAATTCTGAGAGCAGGGTATTACTGGTTGACCATGGAATCCGACTGCTACAAGTACATGAGGAGGTGTCACAAGTGTCAGATATACTCCAACAAAATTCATGTACCGCCATCACATCTCAAAGTTCTTTCTTCCCCGTGGCCTTTTTCCATATGGGAAATTGACATGATTGGCTTGATCGAACCTAAGGCTTCAAACGAACATCAGTTCATTCTAGTAGCCATTGACTATTTCATCAAGTGGGTCGAAGCAGCATCGTACGCTAATGTAACCCGACAAGTGGTGGTTCGATTTATCAAAAACAATATCATTTGCCGTTATGGTGTTCCGAGCCAGATCATTACAGATAATGGGTCTAACTTGAACAATAAGATGATGAAAGAGTTGTGCGCAGAGTTCAGGATCGACCACCATAACTCATCTCCCTACCGACCCAAGATGAATGAAACGGTAGAAGCGGCTAATAAGAACATCAAGAGGATCGTTCAAAAGATGGATGTAACCTATAAAGATTGGCATGAGATGCTACCCTTTGCTCTTCACGGTTATCGAACATCTGTCTGCACTTCAACAGGGGCAACCCCTTTCTCTCTAGTATATGGCATGGAGGTAGTTCTCCCCATAGAAGTAGAGATCCCATCAATCAGGGTATTGATGGAAGTTAAGCTTTTCGAAGCTGAATGGTGTCAAAGTCGACACGACGAACTGAATCTGATAGAAGAAAAATGAATCACGGCACTATGCCACAGTCAGTTGTATCAACAGAGAATGAAGAGGGCGTTTGACAAAAAGGTCCGACCTCGCGTCTTCAGGAAAGGAGACCTTGTGCTCAAGAAGATACAATCATTTCTCACTGATTCTCGGGGCAAATGGACCCCAAATTATGGTGGCCCCTATGTGGTCACGAAAGCTTTCTCAGGCGGTGCCTTGAGACTTGCAACCATGGACAGAGAGGAATTTACCTACCCCACAAATGTTGATGTAGTCAAGAAATACTTCGCCTAAACTAAAAAAAAAAACGTCTCAGTGGATTGAAAACCCGAAGGGCGGTCCAGGCAAAAGTTAGAGACATGGAAAAAAATCATCCCGATGGATTGGAAATCTCATAGTACAATCCAGGCAAAAATTAGGGATAATGGCAAGTAACTATGTTCAACAGAGGAAAGTCCCTCAGCAGCAGTTACATCATCCATCGGAGAAAAACTCCAGTCAAGGTCATCTTCGACAGAAGCTCAGGATGTCCCGAATTCAAAGTTGGTAGAAGGATAGTGGTCGTTATGTTTCAACGTAGCCCTTTTCCCTGTAAATTACCATTTTCAAACTTTGTATATACTCTTTGGAAACACGCGTTTGGATGAACTCCATCTTATCAATAAAATTTGAGCCCTTGTGCTTTTTTTTGTAATTCTTATTTGTTTTAGCTTTACAGAATGACGTTTTAATATGATTAGCGATTCTTGAAATGAAACAAAAATGAATTTACTTGTTAAAACTTTTTCTGCTTTTAAATTAAAGATGGCAATTGCTTTTGACTGTTGAACATCAAAAGAGCGTCAATTGCATCTCCAAAGGCGTTTGAATTTCAAAGTGCAGAATCAAAGTACTCCTTCTAGGCCAGTACGCTTGAACGAAGGATCAACTGTATGAGATGCAGCTTTACCATCTGATACCCTCAGCCGAGTTCTTATCTCCTAAGCCCAATCAACGGTATTCCCCGCAGGGATTATCTCTCCTAAGCAAGGCAGAATTGCTATCTTGAACTAAGTGATACCTTTCATCTCAAGCAGTGGCCGAGTATCCAGTCGTGTTCATCCGTCAGTCTGTGTGTTGTGTCAAGTCTTTGTCAGCATATACATACATACATCATGCATTTTACTTGCATTCACATTCATATTGCATCACTATCACTCTAGTAGGTCTTATCCCCTTGTGATAAAAGTCTTCTCAATCGAGTTGTCAGTTCTTGCCTCGTCAGGAAACGCTGCGTTTGAACAATCTCGCCTCCAGTGTATCTCTGGATTAGAGTCGACACTCGACCACTTTGATAACTTGAACCTCTGAAAAGCCAGAGAAGCTTTCTACAAATGTCACTCTTTGACATCGAAGATGATATCCTTGCTTTCCCGGATTAAAGAAAAATCCCCAGAGAAAGCCTCCTAAGTAGAGATTTGGCAGTACAGCTGCCTTTCTCCGAAAGACCGCTGATGAAAAGGTAATCGGCACCTCAAAATTGGAGCCCATCATATGGCATTTCTCCGGGAAGATCCCAAGAAAAGTATGATGTAAGACCCCAAGCGGAAGCAGTCTCTCAAGAGACTCATTTTCCCCAGATAGAGTCGACAAATGGCGTCTCCAACAGAGAAGTTTGTGCACCTCTACAACTCAGACGATTGGGCTCCCCAGCGAGTCTAACGTCAAACTTTTTCCCATCAAATGGCATGTCCCCAGGAAAATCCGGCGAGAAGTTTGAGGAAAACCGCTACAAATAGCGTCCCTTGTCAAGAAAGTTTATTGACAAAAGAAACTTAGACCAGTTCCTTGGTAGGAAACCAGGATCGAGGGGAAGTTTACAACAGCAACTTAGACCAGTTCCTTGGTAGGAAACCAGGATCGAGGGGAAGTTTAAATCAGAAACTTAGACCAGTTCCTTGGTAGGAAACCAAGATCGAGGGGAGGTTTATTTCAAAAGGAGACTTAGACCAGTTCCTTGGTAGGAAACCAGGATCGAGGGGAAGTCTACCTTTTCTAAGCATCATTGCTTAGCAAAAGAAGATGAAGGCGCAAGCTGCCATTCATAACCATCAAAATTTCGGGTATTCCAATATTTAATCCTCTTGCACCCCGAATGCCCGAATACCTTCGTCATTCACACCTTCGGGTCCAAGAAGATTAAATAAGGGCATCCGTCATACCCCAAATTTTAACCACTGAGATTTCCCATCATTGTACAAATCATCATCACAATATGGATGAACCATCATGCCTCATCAAATGCCTCAAGCGTTGTTGAACATTCACTACAATCAAAATTAGGGTTTTAAGCCATCTCAGAGCTTTAGACAAAGGATCAATCAAGGAATGACTTGATCTTCAACTTGTCTAACCTCTAAAATATCCACAATAGATCAAAAGGACTCCCACTTCAAGGATTAAGCACAAGGCTGCTCCCTTCTAGGTGGATCAAGTCTCAAGATCGACAGTATCACCAAATTAGGGTTTTGGTCGACTAGGGCCTCCAGATGGAAATTTTTCATCTGGGCACAAGCCAATGATCCAAAACATAACCTAATATACTCCATGGGACCTCATAGACCCAATCATCAAGTCAATTTGACCTCAGGGGATGCATACATCAAAAATCAGGAATTAGGGTTTCTTGACCTAATTCACCCCTAAGTTGACTTTTGGGAAAAATCATGAACCAAGACCTCAAGACATGATTTGAGGGTCTCTAATATACCATATTGATCCATTTGGAACAATGGATTAATCCAAGAAGCTTGAGCAACAAGTCTCAATTTCACCTGCACCACAATTAGGGTTTAGCGAGGAAAGTCAACTGTAACTTTGACTTTTGACCAGGACATGCTCCCAAACCCTAAGACATGATTCAATATACCCTATGACACCCATGGAACATGTCCATCAAGTTTGATTTAGGTCAAGGACATGATTTTCTGAAGAATTGCACAGTTTGGAATTCATCTGATAAAAAGTCAACTGTGCACAAAAGTCAACTTTGACTTTTTGAGATTTTTCACCAAAATGGATTTTTAACCCTAAAATGATGTTATTGTATGATTTGAATCATCATTCATCAAGAAAAATCAAAGAAAGTGGGATAACTTGTAAAAGGGGTAACCATAAAAACTTAGAAAAATTTCTAAGTTATGGAAAAAGTGACACTAATGTTCCAACTTTGGAGGACCATAACTCCTAAACCACAAGGCCATTGTTCCCCATTTAAAGGTTGATTTGTAGATCACATTGCCCTCTACAAAAGTTTCATACTGACCTATGTCTAAATTCCTCATGGATTTTGAGTTATGGAGTGATCAAAATCAAGAAAAGTCACTTTGTTCCAACACTTAGTGAAAATTTCACTAAGTCAGAATCTGCCTTTACTTTTTTCCAAATGTAGGGGGATTTTTCACTTGGATTCAAAAGAGATCAAATCCAAACATGTTCAAACAGTTGTTGTATCATGTAAGGGCTTTCCAAAATGACCAAGAACATTACCAAATTCAATTTGAGTCATGAGATATGACATTGGCAAGTTGCCTTGCTAAAATCTGCCAAGGCAAGGCAGATTTTTGTACTTTTGCTCGATTTGCCAAAATCAGGAAATTCCAAATGCTCCTATCCACTTGGACACCTCTGAGGATTGACTCTAAAGGGGACAATCACTGAGCCAAGCCTCCAAAGTCTTTGGAACAAGAAATAGCATGTTGAACCTAGAATTGCCAAAATAGGGACAAGACTCCAATTTTGGATTAGAGCATTCAATGGAAGCATCAAGGTGGCATGAACTGAGCTCTTAGCAACTGAATTTAGTCAAGACTTATCCAAGACCAAGGGAACCAGCAGCCTATGCCCTAACCTCTAGTTAATGGCTAGAGGAGACTTGGATTTTCATTTGCCAACATTGGCCAAACCTACTCAGCAGTTGCAATTCACTATTCCTTGCAAAACAAACTTGCTCTACTATAAATAGAGCTCAATTGTGATCAGTTTGAGGACACCAAAGCCATCAAACAGATGCTTTCCTCAAAATATATTCTTTCACTTCACTTTTGCCTTCTAAGGCAAGTCACTATCGGGTTTTAAGTTTGGGAGCTTTTCCAATCAAACCAATCACACACACACCTCACATACATCATATAGAAGTGATCCAAACACTCACATAACATCTGGAACACCAAAATCACAAAATCACCAACCAGTTGCTCAAGGTCTTGACAGATTTGCAGTTGGGGTACCATCTCAAGTTCCAGATCATTTCAATCCATTCCAAGCATTCATACACACTTCATGGCACCTAGGGAAGCTATCCAGATCATTGGAACCTAGCTGTAACACCTCCAACACAAAACACGATCACCAGCTGCAAGAGGTAAGCATGAGCTCTTCTAACTCTATGATCCATGCAATTTTTGCTGCACAATAATTTGGCCATATGCTCATAATCATGCATGGAATGTTTTCCCTCAATAAATTGCATTGTTTGAATCGTGTGTGACATTTCTGAACCTTCATGCAGAAATTAGGGTTCTTGAGGTTTCTCTTTGATTTCTTATTCCATGTTAAAAATAAATGAAATTAAAGACCATAGACATGATCGTGAGGTTAAAACGAGTTGATTGATATGTAGATTGCATGATATAATCAAGTATTCAGTGAGATTGGATAAAAAATGCAAATCTGGGAAACTCAGAACACGCGCGTGTTCTTGCCTTTGTTCTTGGCGCTATTTTCAAATATTTGAATATTTGAATTTTGTGATTTTATTTAATTGATTAAAAAATTAATTTCTCTCTGAGTTTTAATGATTTTGAGTTGATTCTTTTTTTGATAATTCACAAAAATGTTAAAATATTTTATTTTATCAAAAAATCCCAAAAATATTATTTATTTCATATAATTGATATTTTTGCAAAGAATTAATATTTTAATTGTTTTTGACATTTAAAATATTTTTTCCTTCTTGATTTTGCAACTTTTAATGCCTTCTAATTATTTTGTAGGTCAATACTTAATTTTTGAAGCATTAATCCAAGATCACAATTTGTTTTCCATATGTTAAACAATTTTGATCATTTTAATTGAATTTTTATTCAATTAAAACACATTTTGAAAACAAATTATGGTTTTTGGATTAATTCAACCCTCATAAATCATTTTCAAAACAAATTGGGCCTCTAATAGAGTGTAAGACCCAATCCTTTTTTGACCAAATCATTTTTGGGCCTCAGTGCATTGTATAAGTCCCGATACCGTAAAAAACAAACGGCGCGATCGTCGCCCTTTTTAAAAATAACAATTGGGCCTCTCCTTGAGCTATAAGACTCATTCAAACAATTTTGGGCCTCTAATAGAGTGTAAGACCCAACCCCCTTTTAACCAAAACAACTTTGGGCCTCAGATATTGTATAAGCCCCTTTGAGATAAAAGAAAATCTCGGCGCGATCGCCATTTTAAACGGAAAAATTATCTGGGCCTACCCTCGTGTTATAAGCCCTACTCTTTTTCTTTAAAAACCTTTTGGGCCTCTTGAGAGAGTGTAAGACCCATCCCTTTGTACAGAAAACCTTTTTGGGCCTCAGTCACTTGTATAAGTCCTTCTGTACAAATTCAAACAGTGCGCTCACTGATAAAACCTTGGGCCTCTCCTTGAGCTGTAAGCCCCAAATCTTTCTTTTTCAAAGCACTTTCTCCTTTTATTTTGAATATACTGTTGTTTTCAATCTGTCTTTGTTGAACAACTAACCAAACAGCATGGAAGCTCTACAACCGAGTAAGTGTTTATACGCTTTCATTTACCGCTTTCATATACATATAACTGTATTGTGGGGCTGTTTCGCTGTAAGTCTTCTTTCATAAACTCATATCAACTGTGTAATAATAGTATAGATATTTAGAGTTTCCCCGGCAACTATGTCTAGAACTAGGAAAAGCCGTCTCGTTTATTCATAGAAATAGACAACTAGATCCCCAATAGGATCACCAGATACAGTCTTCTCTTCGGCTGTCCTCATTAGGAATTGTCAAGAAACTCTACTCCCAGATATGAATGTATTCTCCGTGAATGGCATCTTTGAGTTTCTTCGAAATTCTCGAACTTTCCTGGCTTGATCTATTCCTTGGTAATGGCCTGTCTTGAATTTATCGGGGTTTGGGGACCCACGGGCTTCTTAAAAGCATCGGCCTCTTCTTGGGCATCGTACAAGGACCCACAGGCTTCCTAAAAGCATTCCCGCCTCCTCTTTGGCTTAGTACAAGGACCCTCCGACTTCTTAGAAGTATTCACAGCCTCCTCTTAGGCTTCGTATAATGATCTCTTCCTCCGGGAATGATATCCTCCTCTTGGGCTTCGTACAAGGACCCGTCGGCTTCTTAAAAGATTCCAGCCTCCTCTTGGGCTTCGTATAAATTGTCCCGACGACCTCTTAGAGGTATAGGAACAGAACTTAGTAATCTTCATAGAACAGTCATTTCAAAGAGTCTACTACTGTTTCCCAAAGCATAGTACAAAAGATGAAACTCTATACACGGACAGTCTAATATCCTTGAGTCTCAAAGACATTCTCAAGTGACCCCTTTATTAAAATAGGAAGGAAACCCGTAGACTCGGACAGTCTCAATACCCTTCGGATGTCCCACTTCCTTAAAGAACAGGAAATATCCCTGATCCTCGAATCAAATCCTTGTGTACAGTGTTACTCATATAAGAATGGATTTTCTCTTTAAAATCAGTATACTGGACCTGTCACTCAACTGAAACAACACCATAGCCTCCTTTTGGGCTTTGTACAATGATTCTCCCCAGCGGAGTCAAACAACGTTTAACCTCTCTCTCGGGCTTCGTACGAGATACCAAAGACTCCCTCGTTGAGTCAATCACCCCTTTCGCCTCCATCTCGGGCTTTATACGAGATACAAAAAGGTTCTTATTGAGCCAAACAAATTTCAGCCTCCATCTCGGGCTTCGTACGAGATACAAAAACACTCTCTTGTTGAGTATAAAAGATTCTCCTGTTGAGTCACCCCTTTTAGCCTCTCTCTCGGGCTTTGTACGAGACACATATTAGCCTCCTCTTAGGCTTTGTATAAGAAAACCACTGGTTGATCCAATCAACCTTTTAGCATCAAAGTTGTGCCTCGTTCACAGTACACAAACAGCAACAATTCGTTCTCCTTCATCTAATCGCTGTAAGCGGCAAGCCTCTGGATTATTTACATCCATGCCACTGTCCCTCTTTTAGCATGAGAAATTCCTAAGGAAAGATAGCATTGCTCTACACTGAGTTAAAGTCTTCTCCTTCAGGTTGAAAATCTCCTATAAAGGAAATTATGGCATTTCCGGATTCACACATCCCGGTTAAAGTAATTCTCCTTTATAAACAGTTGTGACATACAACCCCCTCTTTAGAGATGACAAATTCTCTCTAAAGTCAAACCCTTTTAGCTTCACATCTTGGGCTTTGAACAAGATACAAATAGACTCTTTAGCTTCATATCTTGGGCTTTGAACAAGATATAAACCACCATTCGCTTCACGTCTTGGGCTTTGAACAAGACACCAAAATACCATTTCCTCCCATAGAATAGGAGGAACTACGAACGCTCTGATTTCCCTATTTCGGTAAATGGGAATACGTAGGCATAAGATTGAAAGAAAAATCTTAGCGAGCACACTAAACAAAAACCCAAAATCCCATACTTTCATATACATCCGTCCTAACATCTCAACCGATAGCCTAAAACACCTCTTTTCGAAAAAATAACCTGGGAGAGACCCCGAATCTTTGTAGCATCTGTAAACCAACAGTTTTGACTGTTTAACCTCAGCATGCAAGCAGGGTTAGTTGGAGACATCTATTTCCCTTCCTTCATCAGCTTCAATAGGATAAAAAATGAATCAAACTGTAGTACTAGAGCGATCGTGCTTCGCAACCACATCCAAAAATCACTCGCTACAGGTTCGTTTGAACATTTGGATTTGTATCCTTGAAGGATAAGACCCCGTTCCTGACAAGCTTTTGTACGTCGAATTTGAAACTGAGAAAATTTTCTATGTTATGCCCCGGCCTCCTTGATGGTAAGGGCAAGTCTGATCTGCTTTGAACCAAAAAGTCAGATTCTCTGGCACCGTAAGAGGAGCCCTGGTTTGGACGTGCCCTTTGGCCAGTAGTAGCCCTGGTTTGGAAACAATTATACGTACAACATTGGTATAGGGTCGAACCCTGTTGGTCGCGTTGTACGGTTGTTGTTGTACTGAGGATGAGCCTGCTGAAGAGGCTGTTGTGTCCTTTGTTGATATTGTTGTTGATTCGGTTGGCTATAAGCAACCTGAGGTTGATACGTAGGAACAGGCGCAGGGTTGATAGCAGGAGCTACAGTTGCTACTGGTTGGTAACATCGCTTTTGCTTTCTGAGAGAGATATTGCCAATATCTTGCTCTTTTTTCTTAGGGAAAGTACTACCGAATCTTTTGGTACTGCTAGATGGTCCAGCGTCTTTAACTAAACGTCCTTCTCGGACCGCTTCCTCAAGACGAACTCCCATGCCCACCATTTCAGTGAAGTCACTGGGCGCACTGGCGACCATTCTATCGTAGTAAAATGAGCTCAAGGTTTTCAAGAAGATCTTTGTCATCTCTTTTTCCTCAAGAGGTGGTCAAATCTGGGCGGGAATTTTACGCCATCTCTGAGCATATTCCTTAAAAGTTTCCTTATCCTTCTGCGACATGGCTATGAGTTGATCTCTGTCCAGTGCCATGTCCAGATTATACTTATATTGTTGAACGAAGGCAGCGCCAAGATCTCTAAAAGTGACGATCTTAGTGCGGTTTAATCCCATGTATCATTTAAGTGCGGCACCAGTTAAACTATCTTGGAAATAGTGGATCAGTAGCTATTGGTTCTCTATCTGAGTTGACATCCTCTGAGTGTACATCACCAAATGACTTTGATGGCAAGAGTTACCCTTGTAGTTTTCAAATTTGGGCACCTTGAATTTGTGCGGAACTTTCACATTGGGGACCAAACAAAGGTCTACGGCGTCCTTTCCAAATCGATCCTGACTGCGAATGGCTTGCAGCTCCTTCTGCATTTCTAGGAACTATTCATGGAATTCCCTCATTTGGTCGTCCATATTTTTGTTTCCAACAAAAGTTATCTATGGAATCTGTCCTTCCGGGACAGTGTGTACCATGGGTGGTGGTATAGTCATTACGGCAGTGAATCTTGGTGCTTCTCTCTACCGAAGTTTGTAACCTTCAGGAGTTGCTGTCATGCCCCATGCATCTTCGCTTTCCCGAAGTTTGTAACCTCCAGGCCCAGCGGTTCCTGCTGTGGTTTTAGGATCTTTCGTGATCGACGGAATATATCCTTCTGGGATATAGTTAAGTGGCATGCCCCAGGGACGATCTTTAGGCATGTTATACCGAGGATCATACTTTTCTACTCTGGGCGTCAATGTGATCTCTGAGATCACAGTTCTTTGTTGTTGCATCTGGGCTGCTGCCAGAGCTTGCATGACATTGTGAAGTTTCCTCAACTCTTCTTTCAGAGTGTCGAGTTCTTCTCTCAACTCTCTGTTCTCTTCCTCGAGATTATCCATTTTCTTTTGTTGACTGGTCCGAGTATTGTACGGATGAGACAGTTTGACTCTAGAATCGAGACACAAACGTGAGATTCGTAGGTAAGAAGAATGCGTTATGTGAGAATGATGGATGATATGGAATAATTATATTAATTTTTTTGTTTAATCAAAATAAACTTTAACAATTGGATTACAAATATCATACAGTGGGGAGGACCCCGTTTTATTAAATTCAAAGATTGCGAAAATGGAAATACAGTGATTTACAAAATGTTGAAAAAGGAAATGTCTAAACTTATGGATCCTGAGTCCTCTCTGAGGAGGGCTCAGGTGCTGGTTCTGGTATTTTCCTTTTCTTTAAATGGGGCTCTTGAGCCGTTGTTTGGTTGTCATTCCTTTGCCAAGTGAAAGGAGCGAGCAAATTCCGTTGGTCATCTTGATTCTCTACAGCATGTTGCTCTAAAATCTCGATCAGAGCATCCTTTTCTTTTAACAGTTGCTATATTTTGTTACACTCCACATTGAGAATACGGTACTTGTTCTTCCAAGACTTCTTCTCCTGTTGAACTTTGTTGAGAGTAACCTGAAGCTTTTCCGTATCTGACATAAAATAAAGGACAGATTCCTTTAACGGAAGAACTTCTTGATGAGGGTAAGGCATCCTCAGCTTGAGAGCTTTAGTTTGTACCCAGTGGAGATAAGGTTCCACAGAGACACAGTCTGATTTTCCTAGAGACTCTCTTCCTTTCCAGTGAACATGTTTCCAGGCATGCACTATTTATGTCTTTAGTGCCCTATCATTTTCTCCTTCCTTGAAGAAAAGACCTTCCAGATGAGCATTACGCGGGACATGCCTCGTCGGGTATCCAAAGTGACGACGAACTAAAACTAGATGATAATTGATTCCTCCTTTAGTTCCTATGAGGGGTACATTAGGGAAGTTTCCACAATGGTCAATGATTCCTATCCCGTCATAGATCCGATTGTACCAGTCGATGTCAGAGTTGGTAAGAGTCATGATTCTCTGCGACCAACGTAAAGTACTCTTATGATCCTAAAATGCAGCAGACTTAGATAAATAGGAAGTAAACCATTTGTATAGCAGGGGTACACATCATGTGATCATTCCTCCGTTGTACAAATTCCTTAAGTGTACATAATGATAAGCATCTGCGAGCAAGGTCGGTACAGGGTTTCCAATTAGAAATATCTTAATGGCATTGATATCAACGAAGTCATCAATGTTAGGAAATAGAAATAACCCATAGGTGAGTAAGACAAAGATGCTCTCGAAAGCAGTCACATTCCCTATACTAGCAAAGTACAGAGCTTTCTTTATCAAAAACTTGGCTGGCAAACCCTGGATTCCACCCTTAGTGGTCATGTGAGTCCTAACTTCTGACTCTTCCAAATAGATAGCTCTTGCAATGGTTTGATCCTTTGGAATTTCTTCCAGTCCAGAAAAGGGAGCTGGGTCAGTGATGGGTAAATCGGTCAGGTGAGAGTACTCCTCTAGTGTCGGTGCAAGCTGATAATCCAGGAATGTGAAATAGTGATAGACCGGATCGTAGAACTGAATGAGCGTAGCCAGGATTCCTTCAATTACATGGACCCTTAACAGAGACAGCAGTCCTCCATACTTAGCTTTGAAAGCATCAGGGTTGGTGATCATCCTTGCCAACCCTCTCAAATCCTTTAGTTTTGGAACCTTGAAGGTGTACTTGTGAGTCTTCCTTCTACCGAAATCCATAACGCAATCCTTCTCTCTGATATTTGCAATCATTGTCTTAGTTTAATTTGAAAAAGAGAGACTAGGAGAGAAAAAATTTCTTTGTTTAAAGTTTTTTAATGAAATGAATGCATGAATGCAGCACACAAAAACATAGACAAAAAATGGGGTCAAAGGTTCGGCGTCATGAAGTCATGGCTCTACCTATTCCCAAAGGTTATACTGGTGATTTTTTGTACCTGTCCTCAAAATCATTGACCCCTCCTGGGATAACAATAGCAGGCTGGTTCACCCGAGCGACCTGCAGTATCTTAGAGTAATCTCAAATGAGGGTAGTATCGCGTGACAACTATTTCCGATAGCTTTCGCACTACAAAATAGTAACAAGGTCTCAACCTACTAAATCCTCAGTTTCACGGACACCACAATCGAACAATCTGCTTTCAACAACCGAAGTCGTATAGGCATTGAATCCGCAAAGGGTATCTCCACTGATTCGATGGTCGACCGGGGTCTCTTATTTGGGAGTCACTCCCTATAAGATTACCCGTCTAGTGCCATCACTTATCTTAGGTGTCACTCAAACTTTCCAGATGCAGCATCACCCGCAATCCCATTAGCAGAAAAAGTAAACACGGATATCAATTAGGAAAAGCAGTATATATATTTATTCCTAAAACTAACATCCTAGACCTCTTAAGAGCTATAATCCTAGTCCTATACAGACAATAACTCCTCAGCAGAGTCGCCATTTTACTGTAGCGAGTGATTTTTGTTGGTGACGCGACCACTTTATCGCTGGGTTTTCCTCACCGCAATGGTAGGAAGAGGTGTTACTTTCTGATTTCTTATTTATCCCATGAAGCTGGAAGGGAAATGGAAGATATCTAAAACTAACCTTGCACGCGAATATTTAACTGAACAAACGCTTAAAAGAGATTCGGGGAGTCGGGGCCAGGTTATACAATGGGGAGTTGTCAATTACCCATCCTATATGTGTTTATCCACAGGATATTAGCTTTAGATTTCACTTTGTAATTGATGGTGTTTATCCGTTAATAGGTTGGGAAAGTTTATTGGGAAGTATGAGTGAGTGGGTGAGTTGATGTTCGGGTTTTCTCGATGTTTTTGGTAAGGTACTGGACCTAATTTTTGAATGATATATGAAGGTATTGGACCTAAAGTTTTTTATTGGTATGCTCGCTAAGATTTCGCAATCTTATGCCTACGTATTCTCGTTTAAACGAAATAGGGAAATTAGAGCAATCGTAGTTCCTCCTATTCTACGGGAGGAAAAAGATGTTTTGGTGTCTTGTTCAAAGCCCAAGATTGAAGCTAAAAGGTTTTGACTGAGAGAGAATTTGTCATCTCTAAAAAGGGATTGTTGATTTTTGTATGCCTTGATCAAAGCCCAAGGTTGAAGCTAAGAGGTTGATTGACTCCACTGAGGAAGTCCTTACAAAGCCTAAGAGGAGGCTGGAGATGACCGACTCAACAAGAGAGTGTCTATATGTTGGTGTCTTGTACAAAGCCCAAGATTGAGGAAAAAAATAGACTGACTCTTTGGGGATATCATTATACAAAGCCTAAGAGGAGGCTAAAATCTTGACTTTCCCGAGGAAAATGTTTTATCTATCTTGTACAAAGCCCAAGATTGAGGCTAAAAGGGGTTTTGACTCCGTCGGGGAGATTTGTACGCATCTTGTACAAGGCCCGAGATTAAGGCTGAAATGGGTTTGACTCTTGCTGGAGAGTATTATCTGTCTTATACAAAGCCCAAGATTGAGGCTAAAATGAGTTTGACTCTGCTTGGGAAAGATGTTGGTCCCAAGCTTAAGAGAAGGTTGTGAAGATTTATGTCCAGTACAAAGCCCAAGATTGAGGCTAAAAGGGTTTGACTTAACAAGAGAGTGCTTTTATCTATCCTGTACAAAGCCCAAAATTGAGGCTAAAAGGGGTTTTGACTCCGTCGGGGAGATTTGTACGCGTCTTGTACAAGGCCCGAGATTAAGGCTGAAATGGGTTTGACTCTTGCTGGAGAGTATTATCTGTCTTATACAAAGCCCAAGATTGAGGCTAAAATGAGTTTGACTCTGCTTGGGAAAGATGTTGGTCCCAAGCTTAAGAGAAGGTTGTGAAGATTTATGTCCAGTACAAAGCCCAAGATTGAGGCTAAAAGGGTTTGACTTAACAAGAGAGTGCTTTTATCTATCCTGTACAAAGCCCAGGATTGTGGCTGAACAAGCTGGAGAAATTAATCTACATAACTTGAGAGGAGGCTAGCTCCTTCTAGGGGAAATCTTTATACCAAACCTGAGATGAGGCTGGAAAAAGACTGACTCAACAAGAGAGTATTTTTATCTGTCTCGTACAAAGCCCGAGATTGAGGCTAAAAAGGTTGACTCAACAAGAGAGTGCTGAAATGTGATTGACTCAACAAGAGAGTCTGAAAAAGTGATTGACTCAACAAGAGATTCTGAAAAGGTAATTGACTCAACAAGAGAGTCTGAAAAGTGATTGACTCAACAAGAGAGTCGGAAAAGGTGATTGACTCAACAAGAGAGTCTGAAAAGGTTAGCTCCGTTGGGGAGAATCATTGTACAAAGCCCAAGAGAAGGCTGGCTATGCTGAGGAAAAGTCATTATACAAAGCCTAAGAGGAGGCTATCTTCTGTCGGGGATAATTGAGATCCCGAGGCAGGTTCAAGTGGGGAATCAACTCTTGCTGAGGGTTCCAGAAGAGTTGAGGTATCAGATGCCTTGAGGTTCTGATTTGGGATTTTTGGGAGTGATTTAACCCTAGCTGGGGAAATTTGGAAGAAAGTTTGAGTTTTTAAACCTACGGAGGTTTTAAATCTACTAGAGATCGATTAAATAACCAGGGTTTCTCTCGTGTTTGTAGGGAACTTGAGAATATCTTTAAGACTCAAGGGGATTAGACTGTCCAAGTCTATTATCGTGGAAGAGTTTTATCTTTTGTATGATGCCCAAGAGGAGGCACGGGCATTAAGGGATGAGTATCAACCCTAAAGTGGTCGGAGTTTTGACGCGGGAAAGACTGCTCTAGAAAAGGATGACTAAGTTCTGTCTTATACCTTTAAGAGGTCGTCAGGGTCCTTGCATTAAGCCCAAGAGAAGGCATGAGAACTTTTAAGAAGCCGGAGGGACCTTGTACAAAGCCCAAAAGGAGGCGAGGATGCTTTTAGGAAGCCCGTGGGTCTCAAACCAAGAAAAGTTCAAGAAATGTTATTCACCGAGAATAGATCATTTAGTGAAAGTTATGAGGTTTGAAGAAACTCAAGAGATGCTATTCACCGAGAATAGATCAACTCTGGGGAGTAGAATTCCTTTGACAATTTCTAAAGTGACAGCCTGAGAAAAGGTTCACGAAGAATACTGCCTTTCTCTTTGTTCCATATTGTTTAAGCCCAAGAGAAGGCAAGACTGTATCTTGAAATCCTATGGGGATCTAGTTTTGTTTGTATTTAAGAGTGACCAACATGGCTTTACTTAGTTCTAGACGTAGTTGCCGGGGAAAACTCTAAATAACTATACTAGTATATATACAATGGATATATGACAAGTATAAAAAAGGTATGAAAGAAGACTAACCGTGCGTAGCTTCCCACAATAAAGTTATATATATATATATATATATATATATATATATATATATATATATATATATATATATATATATATATATATATATATAAAAGCGAGTAAATGAAAGATGTTAAAACTTACAGGCGAGCAAGCTTCCATGCTGTTTTGTTAGTTGTTCAAAGAAATTAAAGAAAGTTTTGATAACAATTGTATATTGAATCTAAATCAACAAGGGATTTATTTTGAAGAGATTGTTGGGGCTTATACTCAAAGAGAGGCCCAAGGTTTAACAGTGATCGCACCGTTGTTTTAAATATCGTATCGGGACTTATACAACGACTGAGGCCCAAAGCGGTATATTTACAAAAGGGTTAGGTCTTACACTTTCTCAAGAGGCCCAAAGAGTATTTAAAGAAAAGAAATGGGACTTATAACACGAGGGTAGGCCTAGATGATTTTGTTTTAAAAGGCGACGACCGCGCCGTGGTTTTGAAAATACGGTGGGACTTATACAATGTCTGAGGTCCAAAAATTATTTATTTACAAAGGGGTTAGGTCTTACACTCTCTCAAGAGGCCCAAAAAGGCTTTGAAAAAGAAAAGTGGGACTTACAACACGAGAGTTGGCCCATAGAGGTTTTTGCTCTAAAATGGCGATCACGCCGAGATTCTTTTAACGCCGAGGGACTTATACAATATCTGAGGCCCAAAATGATTTTGGCTAAAAAAGGGATTGGGTCTTACACTCTATTAGAGGCCCATGAGTGTTTGAAAAACATTGATGAGGGTGGAATCAATCAAAACCCTAATTTTATTAAAAATGGAATTAATTTTGATTAAAAATTAATAAAATCAATGAAAACATGTGAGAAATAAGTTGTGATTTTGGATCAATGTCTCAAAAATTATGTTTTTATCCACAAAATGACTAAAAATCATTTAAGTTTGGAAAATCAAGAAGGAAAAAATATTTTAAATGCTAAAAACAAATAAAAATTAATTCTTTTCTAAAATATCAAGTATATGAAATAAATAATATTTTTGGGAAATTTTTGTAAAATAAAATATTTTAACATTTTGTGAATTATTAAAAAAAGAATCAACTCAAAATCATTAAAATTTAGAGAGAAATTAATTTTTGAATCAATTAAATAAAATCACAAAAATTCAAATATTCAAATATTTGAAAAAGGGCGCCAAGAACATCTTGTTCTTGCCCGCGTGCCCTGTTTTGCCCAAATTTACGTTTTCTCATCAATCTCACTGAATACTTGATGGAATCATACAATCCACATATCAATCTGCTCGTTTTCAACTCACGATCATGTCTATGGTCTTTAATTTCATTTATTTTAAGCATGGAATGAGAAATCAAAACAAAACCTTAATAACCCTAATTTCTGCATGAAGGCTGAGAAATTTGATACACGATTCATACAAAGTAATCAATAGAGGGGAAACATTCTATGCATGATTATGAACATTTGGCAAAAGTTTTGTGCGAGGAAATATGCATAAATTATGAGATGACCAAGTTTAGGCTTACTTGAAGGTCGTGGCAGTAAGAGAAATTTGATTTTTGAGTTAGAGGTGTTACAGATGAGTTGTGATGATCTGAACAGCTTCCCTACACCATATGGAGTGTGTTTGAAAGCTTGGATTGATTTGAAATGAACTGGAATAGATTATGGCACCTCAACTGCAACTTTATTGAAAACTTGAGCAAATGGATGATGATTTCATGAATTTGGTGTTCCAGTTGTTGGTTTAGTGTTTGATCAGCTCACATATGATGTTTATGAGGTGTGTGTGTGTGTGTGATTGGTTTGGTTGGAAACACATTCTAATTCAAAACCCGATAGTAGCTTGCATTAGAAGCCATTTTTGGAAGTGAGAGTGTGATTTTGAGAAAGGCAAAGGCCTTTGGTGTACTAAAACTGATCAGAAATGAGGTCTATTTATAGTGTGTCAAGTTTGTTTTGGCATCAATAGGGAATGGCAACTGCAGCAAGCCTTTGGCCAATGTGGATCAAATGGAATCTCAAGTCTCCTCTAGCCATTGACTTGAGATTAGAGCACAGGCCTATGGTTCTTTGATTCAGAGCTTATCCTTGACTTATTCAGTTGGAATAGGCTCAGTTCATGCCACCTTGGTGCATCCATTGAATGCTTGGAAACTAAATTGGAGTCTTGTCCTCTTTTAGGCTTTCTAGGTTTGGCATGCTACTTGTAGATTTTGGCACTTTGGAGACTGATAGATAAGTGTTTGTCCCTTGTTTGTTCCCCTTTGAGGTGTGTAGATGGATAACCATGCTTGTTGTTGCACAATTTGATCAAATCGAGCCCTTATGCACAAATCTGCCTTGCCAAGACAGTTTACAGCAAGGCATGTTGCAGCTGTCCTAACTCCTAGCTCAGATGGAGTTTGAGGGAGTTCTTGGTCACTTTGGAAAGCTGACATATCCTATCTCAACATGATGTCCAACCTTGGTTTTGAACCAACTTGAATTACAAAGAAAAATGCCTCTACATTTGGGAAAAAATAAGGCAAATTCCGACTTAGTGAAAATTTCACTAAGTGTTGGAAAAATGTCACTTTCATGTTTTTTGCCATTTTGATCACTCCATAACTAAAAATCCATGGAGAATTGTGTAGCGCGATTTTTGTGGTTTCGAATCACTATCGCTTTGGTACTACAGTTCGATTCATTTTTTATCCTGTTGAGCTGATTAAGGAAGGGAAATAGATGTCTCCAATTAACCCTGCTTGCAAACTGAGATTAAACAGTCAAAACTATTAGTTTACAAATGCTATCAAGAGGGGGTTCTTCTTTAGGGTTATTCACTTAAAAACAGTGTTTAGGCTATTGGTAAGATGTAAGGTCTGATGCTTTTTGATTTATGTGTGAAGGTACGGGATTTTGGGTTTTTGATTAGTATGCTCGCTAAGATTTTGCAATCTTATGCCTACGTATTCCCGTTTAACGAAACAGGGAAATCAGAGCGATCGTAGTTCCTCCTATTCTATGGGAGGAAAGAGGTGTTTTGGTGTCTTGTTCAAAGCCCAAGACGTGAAGCTAAAGGTGGTTTGTAACTTGTTCAAAGCCCAAGATATAAAGCTAAAGGGGTATTTGTGTCTTGTTCAAAGCCCAAGATTAAGGCTAAAAGGTTAGACTGAGAGAGAACTTGTCATCTCTAAAGAGGGATTGGACTTTCTCTGAGGGAATTGTTGATTTTTGTGTGCCCTGAGCAAAGCACAAATTTGATGTTAAAAGGTTGATTGACTCATCGGGGATTTCTTTATTCCAAGCCTAAGAGGAGGCTAGAAGTTTGACTTTTCTGGGGAAAATGATCTTTCTATCTTGTACAAAGCCCAAGATTGAGGCTAAAATGGATTTTGACTCCGTTGAGGAGAATGTATCTTGTATAAAGCCCAAGATGGTGGCTGAAAGGGTTTGACTCAACAAGAGAGTACTTTTATCTGTCCTGTATAAAGCCCAAGACGGAGGCTAAAAAAGGATGACTCAACAAGAGAGTCTGAAGGTTGATTTACTCAACAAGAGAGTCTTTTATACTCAACAAGAGAGTGTTTTATATGTCTTGTACAAAGCCCAAGACGGAGGCTAAAATTGGTTGACTCAACAAGAGATTCTTTTATACTCAACAAGAGAGTGTTTTTCTATCTCATACGAAGCCCGAGATGGAGGCTAAAAGGAGGTTGAATCAACAAGAGAGTCTTTTATACTCAATAAGAGAGTGATTTATATGTCTTGTACAAAGCCCAAGACGGAGGCTAAAAAAGGGATTGACTCAACAAGAGAGTCTTTTATACTCAATGAGAGAGTGGGTTTTTATGTCTTGTACAAAGCCCAAGACGGAGGCTAAAAGTGGTTTTACTCAACAAGAGAGTCCTTTATACTCAACAAGAGAGTGTTTTTCTATCTGGTACGAAGCCCGAGATAGAGGCTAAAAGGGGATTGACTCAACAAGAGAGTCTTTTATACTCAACAAGAGAGTGATTTATATGTCTTGTACAAAGCCCAAGACGTAGGCTAAAAAAGGATTGACTCAACAAGAGAGTCTTTATACTCAACAAGAGAGTGGTTTTTTATATGTCTTGTACAAAGCCCAAGACGGAGGCTAAAAAGTGATTGAATCAACAAGAGAGTCTGAAAAGGTTAGCTCTGCTAGGGAGAATCATTTATACAAAGCCCAAGAGGAGGCTGCCTTACCGCTGTGGATTCTGGAGATCCTGAAGCGGGTCCAAGTGTGGGGAACTCTCATGGAAGAGACCGGGGTTTCTTCCTATGTTTGAAAGGAACTTGAGAATGTCTTTGAGACTCAAGGCTCTTAGACTGTCCAAGTCTTTTATCTTTTATACAATACCCAAGAGGAGGCACGGGCATTAAGGGATGAGTATCAACCCTAAAGTGGCTGGAGTTTTGATGCGGGAAAGACTGCTCTAACAAAGGATGACTAAGTTCTATCTTATACCTTTAAGAGGTTGTTAGGGTCCTTGTATTAAGCCCAAGAGAAGGCATGAGAACTTCTAAGAAGCCGAAGTGTCCTTGTACAACGCCCAAGAGGAGGCGGGGATGCTTTTAGGAAGCCCGTGGGTCCCCAAACCAAGAGAAGTTCAAGAAATGCAATTCACCGAGAAGAGATCATTCCAGGAAAGTTCGAGGATTTGGAAGAAACTCAAGAGATGCCATTCACGGAGAAAATATCATCTCTGGGGAGTTAGAGTTTCTTTGATAATTTCTAAGGGTGACAATCTGAGAAAAGGTTCACAGAGAATACTGCCTTTCTCTTTGTTCCATATTGTTTAACCCCAAGAGGAGGGAAGTCTGTATCTGGAAATCCTATGGGGATCTAGTTTTGTTTGTATTTAAGAATGACCAACAAGGCTTTACCTAGTGCTAGACGTATTTGCCGGGGAAAACTCTAAATAACTATACTAGTATTACATAGTGGATATGTGACAAGTATATAAAAGGATGTGAAAGAAGACTTACAGTGAAACAGCCCCACAATACAGTTATATACATATGAAAGCGGTAAATGAAAGCGGATAAACACTTACCCGTTGTAGAGCTTCCATGATGTTTGGTTAATTGTTCAACAAAGAAAGTTTTGATAACAACATATATTTGAATTCAAAATCAAAGGAGAAAGTGCTTGAAAAGATTGTCGGGGCTTACAACTTGAGGAGAGGCCCAAGTTTTAACGATGATTGCACCGTTGTTTAAAAAAACTGTATAGAGGGACTTATACAATACGTGAGACCCAAAAAGTTTTTATGTACAAGGGGATGGGTCTTACACTCTATTAGAGGCCCAAAGATTTTGAAAAGAAAAGAAACGGGGCTTACAACACGAGGGTAGGCCCAGATGATTTATTTGGCAACGACGATCGTGCCGAGGTTTTTCTTTTAACGCAGAGGGACTTATACAATGTCTAAGGCCCAAAAAAGTTTTGGTTAAAAGGGGATTGGGTCTTACACTCTATTAGAGGCCCAAAGAGTTTTAAGAAAAAGAATTTGGACTTATAGCTCGAGGAGAGGCCCAGTTGATTTTGGTAAAAAGGAGACGATCGCGCCGTTGTTTTTGAAAATACAGTGGGACTTATACAATGACTGAGGCCCAGAAGGTGGTGTATTTACAAAGGGGTTAGGTCTTACACTCTATTAGAGGCCCAATAATTTATTTTTGTACAAGTGGTGGGGCTTACAGCTCAAGGAGAGGCCCAAATGATTTTTGTTAAAAAGGCGACGATCGTGCCGAACCTTTTGACGGTATCGGGACTTATACAATACACTGAGGCCCAAATTATTTTGGTTTTAAAAAAGGGTTGGGTCTTACACTCTAATAGAGGCCCAATAATTTGAAAATGAATAAAGGTGGGTCTTATAGCTCAAGGAGAAGCCCAGATAAAAATAGTTTGAAAATGACGATCGCGTCGAAATTTCTAAAACTATATCGGGACTTATACAATGCACTGAGGCCCAAACTATTTTATTTATAAAGAGGTGGAACTTACACTCTATCAAGAGGCCCAGATGAGTTTTAAAAATATTTGTGAGGGTGAAAATCAAAGAAACTCTAATTTTGTTTTCCTTTAAAAGTAAATATTTAAAGAAAATCAGTAAAAATGATAAAAAATACTAAATAAGTTTGGATAAACCACTTATGATTTTTTTTTAAGGTTTGAAAAATGAGATTTTAATCACAAGATGATTTAGAACTCATTTGGTTTTGATTTTCAAAATAAATATTCACTTTTAAATGTTTAAAAATAATTAAAAAATGAATTTATTCACAAAAATACCAATTATATTAAATAAATAATATAAATTTGATTTTTTTGTGGAATAAAATATTTCAACATTTTTGTGATTTTTCAGAAAAAGAACCAATAAAAAATGATAAAAATCGAGTGAGAAATTAATTTTTCAAATCATTAATAAAATAATATAAAAAAAATAAAAAAATAGGAAAAAGTGATAAAAAAGAGGTCTGGGGCGAGGGGGATTCGAACCCCAGACCTCTCGCTTGCCAATACTCGCAAACATACTAGTGTTTCCACTAGGGCGCAATGCCAATTCATTATATACATGGCAAATGAAAAACATAAGGCAAACTTGGTTGGAAAACCTGAAGAATGGCGCCATGGCCATCTTCATCCTCGAGCTCGTGCATGAAGCACCCTATCTCACTCGTCTCTCATCCATTTGACATGATTCAAACACCAAACTCATGCGTTTTTTAACAAGGATCATGATGGCAATATTCAATTTTGTTGAAATGGATTGAATCAGAACATAACAAGTTAAAACCTGAAGAACCCTAAAATTGGCATGAACACAAGGAAATCCTATATATGAATTGTAAACAACAATTTATTGAGGGGAAACACTCAACATATGATGACAAGCAATTGGCAAAAGTATCATGCGAGGAAATATGCATGGATCATGTTATGAGAGTTTTGAAGCTTACCTTGATGCAAGCTGAAATGGAATTCTGCACAGATGGTGTTTCAAAAGTGATTTGATGATCCCTACAGCTTCAATGGATGTTGTTGAGTGGATTGCAAGCCTTGGAACACTTTGAAAATCTTTGGATCAAGTTGGAGGAATCCAACTGCAGAATTGAGGCATAATGGCTTGGTTGAAGAGTGATTTTGAGCTAAAGGTGTTACAGAGATGGTTTAAGTGTTTAAACACCTTATATACATCATATGTGATGTGTTTGAGCAATTGGAATGGATTGCTTAAGGCTGCAACTCAAAACCCGATGATGGTTGCTCAAAAACAAAGGAATTTGGCACTTAAGAGAGAATGAGAGAAAACAATGTTGTAAGTTGCTTTGGGGTGATTTGAATGATCAATTGGAACCTCTATTTATAGGTGATCAACTCTTGTCTTGGAGGAATATAAATTGCTGCTGGATCAGATCACATTCAATGGCTTTGGCTTGGTGGCATTTCTTCTTATTCAAGGCAACCTAGCCCCTCCTAATAGCAGGGCTATGTCTTGACCAAATCCATATTCTTCAGATGTTTTTATTGTTGTTTAATCAGAGAACTTGACTGAGGAGAGTGAGAATCTTGAAAGTGCACTATTCCACATTAATGCCCTTGAATTTAAGGCATAATATGCCAAAATGCATTGATCTCAAGTTGGAAGATCCTTTGGCTTTTGGACTCAGCTTTGCAAGTTTGATCCTTTGGATTATGATCAGAATAGATGACTGTACCATAGGGATCATTGGTATTGAATCAGAAATCATGTAAAGCAAGCAAAAGTGCAAACTGATTTTTCCAAAACAGTTGCAGCAGCATGACTTTGGGCATGGATTTCTCTTGGCTCAAGTTGAATCAATTCATGCTAATAAGCTCTTTGAATTCTTAGCAACATATGCAACAACATTGATGTTTACCTTTGGAATTGATTCCACTTCCAACTATGTGAAAAAACCTCACAAATTTTGGTGTTTTCAACAAAATCTGTCTTGGACAGGAATTTGTCTAAGTGTTGAAAAATGATGCATTTTCATGTTTTTGGCATTTTGGTCCAATCATAACTTGAAATATATGAGGAATTGGAATGAGGTGTAGTTGACACTTTTAAAGTATGCCATGAGAGCTACAAATCCATCTTTGGATCAGCCCAAATGGTTGCTTGGATCTCAAGTTATGATCCTTGGAAGTTGGTACCCTAGCCACTTTGTTCCATAACTTAGAAAATTTCTAAGTTTTTTATGGTTACCCCTTTTACAAGTTATCCCACTTTTCTTGATTTTTATTGATGAATGATGATCCCAATCACATATTAACATCATTTTAGGGTCAAAGAACCATAATTGTGAAAAATCTCAAAAAGCCAAAGTTAACTTTTGTGTACAATTGACTTTTTGTCAGATGAACTCCAAACTGTGCGATCCTCTATGAAATCAAGTCCTTGACATAAGTAAAACTTGATGGATTTATTTCATAGGTGTTATAGGGTGTATTGAATCATGTCTCAAGGTTTGGGAGCATGCCTGGGTAAAAGTCAAAGGCAAAGTTGACTTTTCCCGCGAAACCCTAATTGTGGTTCTGATGAATTTGAAACTTGTTGATTAAGCTTCTTGGATCAATCCATTGTTAAAAATGGATCTATGTAGTGTGTTAGAGACCCTAAAATCCTCTCTTGAGGTCTTGGCTCATGTTTTGTCCCAAAAGTCAACTTAGGGGTGAATTAGGTCAAGAAACCCTAATTCCTGATTTTTTATAAATGCATCCCCTGAGGCAAAATTGACTTGATGATTGGGTTCATGATGTCCCTTGGAGCATCTTAGGTTGTGCTTTGAAGCCTTTGGCTCATGCCCAGAGGAAAATTTCCTTCTAGAGGCCTGAGTCGACCAAAACCCTAATTTGGTGACACTGGCGATCTTGAAGCTTAATCCACTTGGAATGTTGCAAATTTGTGCTTGATCCTTGATGTGGGAGTCCTCTTGATCCATTGTGGATGTTTGAGAGGTTATACAAGTTGAAGATCATGTCATTCCTTGATTGATCCTTTGTGTAAGAGCTCTGAGAGGGCTTGAAACCCTAAGTTTGATTGTAGTGGATGCTCACCCATTTTTGGGGAGACTAATGAGGTATAATGGTCCATCCATATTATGATGATGATTTGCACAATGATGGGGAATCTTAGTGGTCAAAATTTGGGGTATGACAGATGCCCTTATTTAATCTTCTTGGACCCGAAGGTGTGAATGGCGAAGGTATTTGGGCATTCGGGGTGCAAGAGGATTAAATATCGAAATACCCGAAATTTTGATGGTGGTTATGAATGGCAGCTTGCCCATCCATCTTCTTTTGCTAAGCAATAATGCTTAGAAAAGGTAAACTTCCCCTCGATCCTGGTTTCCTACCAGGGAACTGGTCTCAGTTTCTGAAATAAACTTCCCCTCGATCCTGGTTTCCTAACAAGGAACTGGTCTCAGTTTCTGAAATAAACCTCCCCTCGATCCTGGTTTCCTACCAAGGAACTGGTCTCAATTTCTGAAATGAACTTCCCCTCGATCCTGGTTTCCTACCAAGGAACTGGTCTCAGTTTCTTTTTTCAATAAACTTCTTGACAAGGGACACTGTTCGTAGCGGTTTTCCTCAAACTTCTCGCCGAATTTTCCTGAGGAGATGCCATTTGATGGAAAAATATCTGATGTCAGAGTTGCTGGGGAACCCAGTTATCTGAGTTGTAGAGGTGTACAAACTTCTCTGTTGGAGATGCCATTTGTTGACTCTACTAGGGGAGAACGAGTCTCTTGAGAGACTGCTTTCTGCTTGGGGATATTACATCATACTTTTCTCGGGATCTTCTTAGAGAAATGCCATATGATGTAATCCAATTTTGAGGTACTGACGACCTTTTCGTCAGCGAAATTTTTTGGAGAAAAACGGTTGCATTTCCGAATCTCTGATTAAGAGGCTTTCTCTGGGGATTTTCCTTAATCCGGGAAAGCGAAGACATCATATTCAATGGAGAAGAGTGATGTTGGATGAAGGTTTTCTAGCCTTTCAGAGGTTCAAGTTATCAAAGTGGTCAAGGGACCTACTTCAATTCAGTAGCAATGTGAAGGAGCGGTTGGTCAGACGCCTCCTTTCCCGACGAGGAAAGAACTGACAACTCGGTTGAAAAGACATTTATCACTAGGGAAAAAGACCGACTAGAGTGATAGTGATGCAATATGAATATGAATGTAAATCAATAATGCATGATGTATGTATGTGTATGCTGACAAAACTAACACGACATACAGACTAGTGGATGAACACGACTGGATACTCGATCACAGAGGGAGATGAAAAGTATCATTGGTTCAGAAAATAGCAATTATGCCTTGCTTAGGAGGGATAGTCCCTGTTGGGAGCTACGTTGGTCGGACTTAGGAGATGAGAACTCTGCTGATGATGTTAGATGAAACATGGTCTCTGACATAACTGATCCTTCATTCAGGCGCACTGGTTTAGAATGAGTACTTTGATTTTACACTTTGAGGTTCGATTACTTCTGGAGAAGCGATCGATGTTCTTTCGATGTACAACAGTCAAAAGAAATTGCCATCTTTGTTTTAAAAGCAGAAAAAGTTTGACAAGTAAATTCATTTTTGTTTTATTTCAAGAATCGTTGATCATGTTAAAATGTTGTTCTATAAAGCTAAAACAAATGAGAATTATAAACAAAAGCACAAGGGCTCAAATTTTATTAATAGGATGGAAAACAGCCAAGCGTGTGATTCCATAGAGTATTTACAAAGTTTAGAAAATGGTAATTTAAGGGAAAAAGGGCTACATTGAAAGATGACGACCGCTATCCTTCTACCAACTTTGAATTCTGGACATCCTGAGCTTCTGTCGAAGATGACCTTGACTGGAGTTTTTCTTCTGATGGATGGCATTACTGCTGAGGAGTTGGACTGATCAGACATAGTTACTTACCATTAATCCCTAATTTTTGCCTGGATTGTACTTTGAGATTTCCAAAACACCGGGATGATTTTTGCTCGTGTCTCTAATTTTTGCCTGGACCACCCTTTCGGGTTTTCAATCCACCGAGACATTTTATTTATTTATTTTTATTTAGGCGAAATATTTCTTGACTACGTCAACATTTGTGGAGTAGGCAAATTCTTCTCCATCCATGGTTGCGAGTCTCAAGGTGCCGCCTGAGAAAGCTTTCTTGACCACATAGGGGCCGTCTTAATTCGGAGTCTGTCGTAACCCAAAATTTGACCTCCCTCTTTTGTCTTTTGCATAAGCATGTGCATTAGCATCGTTGGCATACGTATTCACACTTTTCTCTGTGTGTTTCTTGTTGCAGGATTTTTAGGTTCTCCAAGCCCGATTAATCACATCCTCACAAGGCCATTACACCATCAAAATAAGCTCAAAATAAAGGTTTCCATGTTTATTTATCAAGACAAGAGGTGGAAAATCGAAAGCGGGACTTCAACATCATTTTTCAGCAAATTTATGGAAATTTGGCTGAAGTAACCGGTTAGCAGATATGCTGTAACCGGTTACTCAGTGTATTTTTCACTAAAAAGCGCAAGTTCTCAAGCATGTAACCGGTTAACACATATGCTGTAACCGGTTACTCTGGGCAAAATTTCAGTTCCTTCTGCATTTTTGGGACAACCTCCTTGCACACTCTTTGGTCATTGATTCTACAATATTCTAGCAGCATGTGGAATATTCTAGACTTCTTTAAGCATTTCAAGGTTATTCAATTCAATCAAAGTGCATTTACTCTAATGCTTCACTCTAATTTAAGTGCACCATGTTCCTTGTTTTACAAGCATGCCAACCTTTGGATGATGAAGTTCACATTGGGATTGTTACCGAGTTGGTTCTAACTAACCGAGTTAACCACCTTGACTCAGTGAGTCAAGCCCAACTAACTCCAACCCTAACTCCAAACCACCCAAAGCTAAGTCCAAACCTCTCACACTCCAAACCAAAAATCTATATAAGCACACCTTCACTCACTTTTCAATTCCTCTACCATTCTCTCCATCATTTCCCACATTCCTCACACAAATCCTTCACAATTTCACTCTCAATTCTCTCACGTTCTCTTTGAATTTCTCTACTACTTCTTCATCTTCATCTCAATTCTCTTCCAAAACCTCACTAAAAGCTCTTAATTCTTGAAGGATAATCACTTTTCACATTGAAAGTGATTATTTCTTGAGCTCAACCTTCATCCTTCTTGCTATTATACTTGGATTTCTGGAGTTATTACAGCTTGTGGAATAATCTCAAGTGTTTGCTTCGACATTCAACGGTTCCAATTCGCATTTTGGAGCTTTATCATATTTTGCTCGATTTCGACACGTTTTGTCACAAATTGAAGATTCCTCTGGTTTTCTTTAATTTTCTGCATCAAGACACTTTGCAACAATTACCAAGGCACATCTCCGCCTTGTAGGTTGGTGGATCTCACTAATTTTACTGTTTTGAGCATTTTTGCATCATTCACGATGTAGTCGATAATTTTGCGTGTGAATTGATTTGGCATTTTTTGATCCATGATCTTGATGTGTTAATTGGTTCTATCACTGCTTATTTGCTGTTCTCAAGCTCAATTTTCGTGCGCAAATTCGTGCCCTAGCATGTGGTGGTTGGCATAAGTGATTAAGTGTTGAAGATCACTTTTGAAAAGCTGTTTTTGCTGTTATTTTTGCCTCTGTTACAATGGTAACCGGTTAGCAGATATGCTGTAACCGGCTACACAGTGCAATTTTCACTAAAAATGCAATTTTTCAAGCATGTAACCGGTTAGCAGGTATGCTGTAACCGGTTACACAGCGCAATTTTCACTAAGTTTTCAAGCATGTAACTAGTTAGCAGATATGCTGTAACCGGTTACCACTGTACAGAATGGCCATTTTCTTGCATTTTCAAGTGTGTTTGCTATGCTTTCTTCCTTTTAACTTCCATTGATTATCATGCTTGATTTTATGGATGTCTTAAGTGTCATTTCACTTCTGGTTGAGGCATATTCATGAACTTTCGATGCACATTTTTGATTATTCATTTGTTTCATATTCTTAGCATTGTATGAACATAATCATTCTTGCACTACCTTTATTCACATGATAAATGATTTTGTGTTGCATTTTGATGATCACGTAGCACTGTTTTGTGCCTTCCATTTCAGTTTTGCACTAAGTTTATTCCTCGTGGATAAGCTTAATCTTGCTTAATCAATAATTCACACATTTTGCTTTAATGATTTTTCATCCTCTTTGGAAAATTGTTAGCATGACTTTTCCCTTTGATTAATTGATTGAAACCATGTTTTGATTGGTTGATCTTCCCCTTTCCTCTCTTTAGGATCTCTTTAGAACTTTTTCTCTCTTTTCCCCCCGTGGAGTTGGAGTTTTGCGCGGTGCCCTACATTGGAGCATTGTACAAGTTGGAGCTGTTATGCTATCCGTTTCGTCATGCGGGAGCACTGTAAAACTTGGAGTTGTTGGGCCATCTGGTTCAATTTATGCATTACACCCTGTGTGTGTTAGAGAAGGAATGAGAAGGGAGAATTCCTACTCTCATTCTGACTACTTCAGATAGGGGACGAATGACCCTGTGCTTGGCTTAGTAATCTCTATCTCCAGGCGGTAGTGTGCTTTCTTTCCCCAGTCGAGTTGATCCTTGTTCATTCTTATCCCTTTGCAATCTTTTTTGATCTGTGATCACTCCTATCTCTTTCAATCTCTCTCTTTATCTATCACCATTCATCTTGGTTAAGATCCTTGGTTCATTGGGTTAGCAAGCTTTCTTTGTTTCAATACCTATTCTTTTCGTGCGGTCAATCACTGTTCTTTTGATTCCCCTGGAGAGTCTCTCCTCTCTTTCTTCGGTTAAACACAGTACTCCTGTTACAACCGAATCCCCTGCGGAGTTCGCAACCTTCTTTTGGTTCTTCTCCCTTCGCTTGGTTAATCACTGCCTGTCAGTTAAAACACCAATATTTGCGCTCCTTCTCAGTTAATCACAGTCCGTCTGTTAACATACTGAGTTTCCTTGGGTTAATCACCTTCTCTCGGTTAATCACCCTTTTCTTCAGTTAACCACAATCCGTCTGTTAAAATACTGAACCCTTTTTTTGAGTTAATCACCTCCTCTTGGTTAATCACTCATTTTTCTTGATTAATCACAGTGTTCTGTTAATCACCGATTCCCCGGCAGTTGGTAACCTTTATTGGTTTGAACACTTGCACCCTTGGGATAGTAGCCTCTTTTGGTTCAATACCCTTCT
Organism: Lathyrus tuberosus; assembly: GCA_022829125.1. Taxonomy (NCBI): domain Eukaryota; kingdom Viridiplantae; phylum Streptophyta; class Magnoliopsida; order Fabales; family Fabaceae; genus Lathyrus; species Lathyrus tuberosus. The sequence goes on along the minus strand of JALAZF010000323.1, from coordinate 342,632 downwards.
TCGTTGGTCAAGTACTGTTTGTTTAGTCAATACCAACACCCCTTTCGGGTTACGACCTTCGATCGGTCCTACACCCGTTCTTCTGGTTAATCACCGTTTTCTCTGTTAAAACCAATGCTTTTCTAGCCCCACAAAGTGGTAATCTTTTCTTTGCTCGGTTAACCACTGTTTATCAGTTAATAGACCGACACCCCTCAGAGTCCAACACCTTCTCTTGGTTCAGTACTCTCTCTTAGTTTATCACAGTCCGTCTGTTGACACTAGTCTCTTTTCCCTGCCAGGGTCTTACTCTCTTTCTTCGGTTAACCACTGCCATCCAGTTAGTATACCGAGCATACTTTCTTCTTGGTTTTGACACCATCCCTTTATTTGAATCCCCAGTAGCTATTTGATCTTTTCTTCCCCAATGGGGTATTTTCTATTCCTTTTGGCTCTTACTTTCTTGGTTTCGACACCAATCCTCTTTGTTATCCCCAGCGGAGCATTCTTTCATTCTTGGTTTTAACACTATTCTTTTTCTAGTTTCTTGTACAATCGTTCGTACTGTGTGGTCCTCCCCAGTAGAGTTTTTCTTTCACTCCTACTCTTGGTTTTGACACCACTTCTTTTGTTTTCCTGTTTCTTTCTTGTTGTGTTTTCCGTTCGGTTCCCCAAACTACGAATGCTCTGATTCTGCATTCTTTCGAATGTCAGATACGTAGGCACGAGACGCGATGTCTTGGCGAGCACACTTCCACCTTTCTTTCCTTCTCCCTTTCTTCTTTTCCTCTCTGTCCCCAGGTTCATGAACTAGAATGCTCTGATTTCCTCATTGCACTATGAGGGTATGTAGGCACGAGGGCCCCAATCCTCCGCGAGCACTTTCTTTCTTTCCTTTCTTTTCCCCTTCTCTTCTCTCTCCTCTTTCTCTTAGCTAGAAGCCTTTAGATACATAACCATCCAAGCCTAGAAGCAAGTGAAATAGTTCCCGTCGAGTACGACGGATGCGTAAAGTGCTAGTACCTTCCCTTCGCATAATTGACCCCTATTCCTGTTTCTCTTCCCCTTGGGTTTTATCGATATTTTCCCTGTCCTTCGGGACTAAATAAAGTTCGGTGTCAACTCGGTGTTATCTTTGAGTGTGCGATTCACTCAGAATGTAAACCAACCATCTTCAGCTGGCGACTCTGCTGGGGACAGATTGACCTCTTGCTGGTCTATCCCTTGAGGGGTTCTGTCATACCCCAAATTTTGACCACTAAGATTTCCCATCATTGTGCAAATCATCAGCACAATATGGATGTACCTTTGTACCTCATTAGTCTCCCCAAAGGTGGGTGAGCATTCACTACAAACAGGATTTAGGGTTTTAAGCCCTCGCAGAGCTCTTAGACAAAGGATCAATAAAGGAATGACATGATCTTCAACTTGTCTAGCCTCTCAAATATCCACAATGGATCAAGAGGACTCCCACTTCAAGGATTAAGCACAAGGCTGCTCCCTTCTAGGTGGATCAAGCCTCAGGATCGCCAGTGTCACCAAATTAGGGTTTGGTCGACTAGGGCCTCCAGATGGAAATTTTCCTCTGGGCATGAGCCAATGCTTCAAAGCATAACCTAATATGCTCCATGGAACATCATAAACCCCATCATCAAGTCAATTTAGCCTCGGGGGATGCATACATCAAAAATCAGGAATTAGGGTTTCTTGACCTAATTCACCCCTAAGTTGACTTTTGGGACAAATCATGAGCCAAGACCTCAAGACATGATTTGAGGGTCTCCAACATGCCACGTTGATCCATTTACAATAATGGATTGACCCAAGAAGCTTGAGCAACAAGTTTCAATTTCATCTGAACCACAGTTGGGGTTTCGCGGGAAAAGTCAACTGTAGCTTTGACTTTTGACCAGGACATGCTCCCAAGCCGTGGGACATGATTAAATACACCCTATAACACCCATGGAACATGTCCATAAATTTTGATTTAGGTCAAGGACATGATTTCCTGAAGAATCGCACAGTTTGGAATTCATCTGATAAAAAGTCAACTGTGCACAAAAGTCAAACTTTGACTTTTTGAGATTTTTCATAAAAATGGTTTTTTAACCCTAAAATGATGTTAATGTGTGATTGGAATCATCATTCATCAAGAAAAATCAAAGAAAGTGGGATAACTTGTAAAAGGGGTAACCATAAAAACTTAGAAATTTTTCTAAGTTATGAAAAAAAGTGGCAAGGGTTCCAACTTTGGAGGATCATAACTCCTAAACCACAAAGCCATTTTTCTCCATCCAAAGCTTGATTTGTAGCCCTCATTACCCTCTACAAAAACTTCAACTAGACCTAAGTCCAATTCATTAAGGATTTTGAGTTATGCTTGGATCAAAATGGCTAAAAACTTAAAATTGACATTTTTCAGTACTTAGCCAAAATCTGCCTTGTAATTTCAGCACAATGTCCCAACTTCAAGGCTGTTTTTCTCCATGATCCAAGTTGAACCAGGTCTAATGTCAAACATCAAAGTTGAAGTACGTCATCTAAGCTTTCCGAAAAGTCCTAGAATGTCCATATAGAATACTCGAGCAGGGAGTTATGGATCTTACAAAATGGCTTGCTGAAGCTGAATTTTTCAAGGCAGATTTGCACATTTTTTGTGCCACACGAATTTTCAAGCCTTGTCATCAGTTTGGACACATCTAAGGATCAAATCCAAGTGGGATGATCTGATCCATGAACCTCCTAAGTCCAAGGAACAAAGAAAAGCATGCCAAAGCCTAGAAATCTCTAAAAGAGGGACAAAACTCCAATTTTGGTTTGGAGCATTTAATGGATGCTTAGAGGTGGCATGTACTGAGCCATTCTCATCTAAAATTAGTCAAGACTTATCCAAGACCAAGGGAACCAGCAGCCTGAGAGCCATTCTGAGTTTTTGAGCTAGAGAGCAATTCCACTCAAACTAATCACACACACACCTCATATATATCATATGTAAGCTGTACAAACCATCAAAAGTGACCTGTAATCACAACATCACAAAGTCACCTCTCAAAACCTCAAAATGACACTTTTTTGCATTTTTCAAGCCATGTCTTGATTCAGTCACTTTCCAAGCCAGATAAAACCTCAAACACACTCTAAATATCATCCTTGAACTATCCCAAATGGTGCCATACTTCTGGAACACCATTTGTGAGAGTTGGCATTTTGGCCGTTTTTGACCATTTCGCAAGAAAGTGCACAAACTTGCTCCAGAGGTTTCCAGCCAATTCCAACCATCCTAAAAGCTTCTAAGAGGTCATTTGAGGTTGTCCAAAGCATCAAATCATTTCTGGAACAAAGCACTTGGAAGGTTGCCCAAAATCTCCAAAAAAGAGGTAAATCCACAACTTGAATTCTTTGAATCATGCTTTCCTTTGTTGTCCACATACATGCATCATATTGAACAATTCTTGAGGTAAAAATGTAGTCCTTAATGTGTATGTTGTGATCCTCCCACTGTTTGCATTTTGACATGTTTTTATGTGGAATTTTGGTTGTTTTGAAACCATGTTCAGTTCTGTCTTTTCTTCATTGGTGTGTTTTATACATTAAGTTTTAGTTTGTATGAGTAACACCATTGGATTCCTTGTGAAAAATCGGTCAAGATAGGTTTTTACGGATTTCAATTCCGATGAAAATTGAGAGAGTTACGCGTGTAGGAAATTTTACGCGAAACGGCGTCGAATTAACGATAGCGGTTCTGTTTTTTCGCTTTGTACAGTGAGTTTTCGAGTGCGTGAATAATACCATTGGATTCCTTGCGAAAAATCGGTCAAGATAGGTTTTTACGGATTTCAATTCCGATGAAAATTGAGAGAGTTACGTGCGTTGGAAATTTTACGCGAAACGGCGTCGAATTAACGATAGCGGTTCTGTTTTTTTTGCTTTGTACAGTGAGTTTCCGAGTGCGTGAATAATACCATTGGATTCCTTGCGAAAAATCGGTCAAGATAGGTTTTTACGGATTTCAATTCCGATGAAAATTGAGAGAGTTAGGCGCGTTGGAAATTTTACGCGAAACGGCGTCGAAAACAACGATAGCAGTTTTTGTTTTTTAATTTCTGCGTTTTGTGCGTCGATTTTCCGTGTACGTGAGTAATACCATTGGATTCCTTGCGAAAAATCGGTCAAGATAGGCTCTTGAGGATCTTGATTCTGTTAAAAATCGAGAGAGTTACGCGCGTTGGAAATTTTACGCGGAACGATGTTTTAAACGACAACAGCTCTGGTTTTTTTATCGCTGCGTTTTGTACGTTGAGTTTCGGCATGCGTGAGTGATACCATTGGATTCCTTGCGAAAAATCGGTCAGGATAGGCTTTTGCGGATCTTGATTCGGTTAAAAATCGAGAGAGTTACGCGTGTTTGAAATTCAACGCGGAACGATGTTTTTAATCGATAGCAGTTTTTGTTTTTTAATTTCTGCGTTTTATACGTTGATTTTCTGCGTGCGTGAGTGATACCATCTGATTCCTTGCGAAAAATCGGTCAGGTAGGTACTTCCGGATTTTGATTCCGATAAAAATCGAGAGAGTTACGCGTGTTGGAAATTCGGCGCGGAACGATATTTTCAAAACGATAGCAGTTTTTTCTGCATTTTGTGCGTCGATTTTCCGTGCACGTGAGTAATACCATCAGATTCCTTGTGAAAAATCGGTCAGGTAGATACTTCCGGATTTTAATTCCGATAAAAATTGAGAGAGTTATGAGTGTTTGAAATTTGATAAAAACGTGTTGAAAATTAAAGTTTCGGTACTCGTTTTTACCCCAAAAAATGTCGGAGATGATATTTTGATATCTTTTCTCTTTTTCTTACTTTTTATTTTCAAAACTCAACCAATTTTTTTCACATAGCAAAAAATCATCATTTTCCAATTCGTACCACATAATATTTTAATCCAAAAAAATCACAAAAAAAAGTATTATTTTTAATATATTTAAAAATAGTGTTTTAAATTGTTTTAAATGCTTTTAAAATGATTTTTTTTTCTTGATTTTTAAAACCAAAATGATTTTAAATATTTATGTTGATAAAATATTTTTTTTCATAAACTTTAATCATTATTTAATGATTTTATTTGATATTTTTATCATTTTTTACTTAATTTTTCTTGGAAAAATGCCTAAAAAATGAAATTGGGGTTTTCTTGGATTTTCACCCTAACAAATCTTTTTCAAACACCTTGGGCCTCTAATAGAGTGTAAGACCCAATCCTTTTTTGACCAAATCATTTTTGGGCCTCATTCATTGTATAAGCCCCGATACCGTCAAAAACAAACGGAGCGATCGTCGCCTTTTTAAGAAATAACCTTGGGCCTCTCCTCGAGCTATAAGACTCATTCAAAACTTTTGGGCCTCTATTAGAGTGTAAGACCCAATCCCCTTTTAACCAAAACAATTTTGGGCCTCACTTATTGTATAAGTGCCTCTGCGTTAAAAGAAAAATTCGGCGCGATCGCCATTTTCAAACGAAAATCAACTGGGCTTCTCTTTGAGCTGTAAGTCCCATTTCTTTTTATTTTTAAACACTTGGGCCTCTATTAGAGTGTAAGACCCAACCCTTTTTTTTACGAAACAATTTTGGGCCTCAGCTATTGTATAAGTCCCGATACGTTAAAAATCTCGGCGCGATCCCCATTTTCAAACTGAAAATATTTTGGGCCTCTCCCTGAGTTGTAAGCCCCATATTTTGTACAAAAATACACTTTGGGCCTCTAATAGAGTGTAAGACCCAACCCCTCTTTTTTATATTTTCTTATTATTTTTTAATAATTTGGAAAATTAATAACTCCTTCAATTTTGATTATTTTTTATTGGTTCTTTTTCTGAAAAATCACAAAAATAGTAAAATATTTTATTCTACAAAAAAATAAAATTTATATTATTTATTTAATATAGTTGGTATTTTTGTGAATAAAATCATTTTTAATTATTTTTAAGCATTTTAAAAGTGAATATTCATCTTGAAAATAAAGACTATGGGCCTCCCCTCGTGTTGTAAGCCCCATTTCTTTTCTTTAAACTCTTTGGGCCTCTAATAGAGTGTAAGACCCAACCCCTTTGTAAATACCAAAATTTTGGGCCTCAGTCACTTGTATAAGTCCCACGGTGTTTCCAAAACCTCGGCGCGACCGTCGCCTATTTTCAAAATTAACCATTGGGCCTACCCTCAAGTAGTAAGACCCATTTCTTTTCTTAAAACTCACTTGGGCCTCTTGATAGAGTGTAAGACCCATCCCTTTGTACATAAAACCTTTCTTGGGCCTCAGTCACTTGTATAAGTCCCTCTGTACAAATTCAAACAGTGCGCTCACTGATAAAACCCTAGGCCTCTCCTTGAGCTGTAAGCCCCAAATCTTTTTATTTCAAAGCACTTTCTCCTTTGATTTTGAATATACTGTTGTTTTCAATCTTTCTTTGTTGAACAACTAACCAAACAGCATGGAAGCTCTACAACCGAGTAAGTGTTTACCCGCTTTCATTTACCGCTTTCATATGTATATAACTGTATTGTGGGGCTGTTTCACTGTAAGTCTCCTTTCACAAACTCATATATATATAACTGTATTGTGGGGCTGTTTCGCTGTAAGTCTTCTTTCATAAACTCATATCAACTGTGTAATAATAGTATAGATATTTAGAGTTTCCCCGGTAACTACGTCTAGAACTAGGTGACGCCATTTCGTTTATTCGTAGAAATAGACAACTAGATCCCCAATAGGATCACCAAATACAGTCTTCTCTTCGGCTGTCCTCATTAGGAATTGTCAAGAAACTCTACTCCCCAAGATGAACGTCTTCTCCGTGAATGGCATCTTTGAGTTTCTTCCAAATTCTCGAACTTTCCTAACTTGACCTATTCCTTGTGAATAGCTTGCCTTGAATTTCTCGGGGTTTGGGGACCCACGGGCTTCTTAAAAGCATCGGCCTCCTCTTGGGCATCGTACAAGGACCCACAGGCTTCCTAAAAGCAACCCCGCCTCCTCTTGGGCTTCGTACAAGGACCCTACGACTTCTTAGAAGTATTCACAGCCTCCCCTTAGGCTTCGTATAATGATCTCTTCCTCCGAGAATGATAGCCTCCTCTTGGGCTTAGTACAAGGACCCGTCGGCTTCTTAAAAGTTTCCAGCCTCCTCTTGGGCTTCGTACAAATTGTCCCGACGACCTCCTAGAGGTATAGGAACAGAACCTAGTCATCCTCATAGAACAGTCCTTTCATAGAGTCTACTACTGTTTCTTAAAGCATAGTACAAAAGACAAAACTCTAGACTTGGACAGTCTAACTTCCTTGAGTCTCAAAGACATTCTCAAGTGACCCCTTCGTTAAATAGGAAGGAAACCCGCAGACTCGGACAGTCTCAATCCCCTTTGGATTTCCCGTTTCCTCAAAGAGAAGGAAATATCCCTGATCCTCAAATCAAATCCCTGAGTACAGTGTTACTCATATAAGAACTGATTTTCTCTTTCAAAATCAGTATACTGGGCCTGTCACTTAAACAGTAACCATAGCCTCCTCTTAGGCTTTGTATAATGATCCTTCTTCAGTGAAGTTAGCCTCTCTCTTGGGCTTTATACAATGATTCTCCCCAGCGGAGCAAACAATTTTAGCCTCTATCTTGGGCTTCATACGAGATACCAAAATTCTCCCCAGCGGAGTCAAACAATGTTTAGCCTCTCTCTCGGGCTTTGTACGAGACATATAAAAGGCTCCCTCGTTGAGTCAATTACCCATTTCGCCTCCATCTCGGGCTTCGTACGAGATACAAAAAAAAAGGCTCTCTTGTTGAGCCAATCAAACTTTTAGCCTCCATCTCGGGCTTCGTACGAGATACAAAATCACTCTCTTGTTGAGTATAAAAGACTCTCTTGTTGAGTCAAACTTCTAGCCTCCATCTCGGGCTTCGTACGAGATACAAAAACACTCTCTTGTTGAGTATAAAGGACTCTCTTGTTGAGTCAATCACCTTTTAGCCTCCATCTCGGGCTTCGTACGAGATACAAGAACACTCTCTTGTTGAGTATAAAAGATTCTCCTGTTGAGTAAACCCTTTTAGCCTCTCTCTCGGGCTTCGTACGAGACACATAAAAACTCCCTCTTGTTGGGCCAATAGCCTCCTCTTAGGCTTTGTATAAGAAAACCACTGGTTGATCCAATCAACCTTTTAGCATCAAAGTTGTGCCTCGTTCACAGTACACAAACATCAACAACTCCTTCCCCTTCATCTAATTGCTGTAAGCGGCAAGCCTCTGGATCATCTACATCCATGCCACTGTCCCTCTTTTAGCATGAGAAATTCCTAAGGAAAGATAGCATTGCTCTACACTGAGTTAAAGTCTTCTCCTTCAGGTTAAAATCCCCTATAAAGGAAATTATGGCATTGCTAGGATCCGTGTATCCCGGTTAAAGTAATCCTCCTTTATAACCAGTCACCCAACAGTTGTGACAGACAAACCCTTCTTTAGAGATGACAAATTCTCTCTAAAGCCGAGGTCCTTCAGCTTCACGTCTTGGGCTTTGAACAAGACACAAATTGACCTTCAGCTTCACATCTTGGGCTTTGAACAAGATACAAATCACCTTCAGCTTCACATCTTGGGCTTTGAACAAGATACAAACCACCTTCCGCTTCACGTCTTGGGCTTTGAACAAGACACCAAAAACAACCATTTCCTCCCATAGACTAGGAGGAACTACGAACGCTCTGATTTCCCTGTTTCGGTAAACAGGAATACGTAGGCATAAGATCGAAAGAAAAGATCTTAGTGAGCGCAATCAACAAAAAACCAAAATCCCATACTCTCACATACCTATCAAAAAGCATCAGTCCTAACATCCTAACCCTTGTTCCCCGCTAGAAAGTCCTAGAAAGAAAGAAAACCGTATTGGCGAAAATACAAATAACCAGTACAAAGGCCCCCCCACATTGATAGCATCCGTAACCTAATAGACCGCTGTTTAAACTCAGTATGCAAAGCAGGGTTAATTGGACACATCTATTTCCCTTCCTTATTCAGCTCACAATAGGATAAAAAATGAATCGACCTGTAGTCAAAGCTCAAACCGCAGAGAGCGACCAGCGCTTAAGAACCGCGTCCAAAATCGCTCGCTACAGGTTTAGCCTAGTTTTGTTTGCTCTCTTGCTTGCTTGGGTGTTTATCTTTCGCGCTTTACTCGCTTTATTTTACTTGCTTTAGATTTATGTTTATTTATCGCATTTCTTTACTGCTTTGAATATTCATATGCTGCATATTCTGGATATCTGCTATTTTCTGCTGTTGTTGGGATGGGTAGATATTATTATAGAGAAAGGTCCTAACATTGGGCCTATCATACACATAGGATATAACGTGGATAGTCGCGAGGCCTGCGTTTTGCGCATTGGGATATCACGAGACCCACATCCCAGATCGTGATTCGTTTGAGAATACTTCCGTCCTGTGAGAATTCACTACGACGGGGGGTTTTTATTCTGAGTACTATGGTTTGGGCGACCTTTCTAGGGACCACCATGTTGTGTCTAGATCACACCTGTGAGGGGGATGGGTTTTGCAGGAAAACAAGCCACTTCATACCTTTGTTCTCTCACGCACGCCAGATTTCTTCACCGACAATCAATTTATGTGGCACCGACACAGAATTATATGTAGATATCCGGACTATTCAGACTTGATTATTCGGGATGTGTTGGCTTCTTGTTACTTGTGTTGCATATCATATCATCATGTAAAATAATTTTGCATATGCAATTTAAAACTTTATTTTTGCATGCATATCATACATTCATTTGCACACATATGCACCTCTCTTCATCCGAAACCGTTGCTCATCCTTGTCCGCATTCCTTGTAGCAAGACGACGACTCGACATCGGTATTTTACTCGCTCAAACAAATCCAGAATCATGGCTGACTTCGAAGCTGAGAACGCTGCTTACAAGGAAACTCTGGCTCAATTTCAAGGTCGGATGGATCAGTTCCAGACAAACATGGATGTTATCATGGAACTCCTTTGTGCTCAAAGGGACGCCGCTGCTGCTACCACTGTTGTTGCAACCCCTACTGATGCAATTATTGTCACTCCTGTTGTGACTGTTCCTCCTGTTGTTACAGCTACTCCTGCTGTTGTGGTTCCTTCTTCTGCTATTGTTGAAGTGTCAGCTGAGCCTGTGAATCAGCCTGTTGTTCATCCGATAAATTTTCAGTTCGGTTTGAATCAAATGCCCGCTGGTTTTCCTTGGGGCATGCCTCCGAATTACACTCCTCAGCTTGCAAATAATGGTAGTGCTTTCATACCATATCAGCCTTTTATTGCGCCCATGCCTAATGGGAATGCTGCCGCATATCCATGGGTCATGCCTACTCCAGTCCCGCCTCCAGTGGTGAATGATGATCCTGAGAATCTTCAGGTTCAAACTCACCAAACTTCCAGATTGGCTGACACTGAAACTCCTGATGAAGAAGAACATGTGTATAGAGGTCCTTCTATTCATGTTCCGGTCTCATCTCAGGCTGCTCAAACTGCTGTTCGGAATGTTCATCATGGGATGTTCTATCCTGGGGCATCTCCCTCAGCTGCTGGGGTACCTCCTCCGAATTATCCGTATGGTGTTCCGATGAGTCAGAATGCTGGTCAGATGGTTAACCCGGGTTTGGTGTATCCTTCTCAGTTTGCTACTCTGCAAGTATGCGCTCCGGTCGCTTCTCAGCTGCTAAATCCTTATATTCTTATCAGAACCACTAATCAGAGTAGATATGTTGACTACAAGTTGTTGGAAGACCGTATCAGAGCTATTGAAGGGTTTTCTGCTTTTAGCATGGAGGCCAAAGAAATTGTGTTTGGTTCCAAATATTGTGCTGCCACAGAAATTCAAGATACCTGATTTGCCAAAGTATAAAGGTTTGAGTTGCCCGCGTAGTCGCATCACTATGTACTATAGGAAGATGGCATCCCATATTGATAATGATGAATTGCTAGTTCATTGTTTTCAGGATAGTTTGTCTGGGGCTTCATTAGATTGGTACATGGGCTTGGAGCGCAGCAAAATCTGCACTTGGAGGGATTTGTCTGAAGCGTTCGTGAAGCAATACAAATATAATCTTGATCTAGCACCCACTAGATTGCAGTTGCGGAACCAGTCTCAGTGCTCAGCTAAAACATTCAAGGAGTATGCACAAATATGGCATGAGATGGCATCCCGTGTACGACCTGCTCTCTCTGACAATGAGTTGGTTGACATCTTTATGGGTACCTTACAAGGATCTTACTACGAGAAAATGGTGGGTAGTTCTTCATCGAACTTCGTTGATGTTGTGAAAATTGGTGAACAGATTGAGAATGGTTTGAAGACTGGAAAGATTTTTGGAGCTGCTTCCCAGCAGTCGGCCACTAGAAAGTCTCAGAACAGCCAGTCCAAGAAAAGGAAGGTGAAGCCAACGCAGTGACATCTCAAGTTTCTCCTCAGTATCAAGCTTCCATGGCTCTCATGCCGTATTACCCATATCCGTACATTGCTGCTGCACAGTATCAACAAACTCCATATCAATATCATCCACAACAACCAATTCAGAATGCTCAGAATCAGCAACAAAATCAACAGAACAACAAAAATCAGCATAATCAGAACCGTCAAAACAACAACAATCAAGGAAGCCGCAAGCGTCTGAATTTTGACAGAATTCCAGTGTCATACACGAAATTGTTTCCTTACTTGGTTCACCAAGGGGCAATTATCCCCAAACAGATTGCGCCTGCAATTCCTCCATTTGGCCCGAAGCATAATCCAAATGCATCATGTGCTTATCATGCTGGATACATAGGACATGCAACAGAGGATTGCTTTGTTTTCAAAACCAAAGTTCAGGAACTCATTGATAAGAAGGTTCTGACTTTCGCTAAGGAGGGACATAACATTCAGAATAATCCGTTGCGAATCACAATGGACCTGCAGTTAACATGATTGAGGATGATTCCAGGGCTGAATTGATCATGGATGTTGATGAGGTAAAGACCCCGATGGTTGTGGTTTTCAAGAAATTGAATGAATATGGGATGTTGAAAGGATTGCATGGTAAGTGTCAGATTTGTGACGATAATCCCAACCAGTGTCGAAGGCTGAAGGGTTGTGTCTAGATTTTGATGAACCGTGGTGAAGTGCAATTTTCTAGATCTAAGCCTATTGAGGAAGTTGCCGCTATCGAGCCGTTCACCATCGTCTATAGAAAGGTTCCGGTGGAATCCCCTAAGCAGAAGAAGGTGCAACCCATCGTTGTTTGTTCGCCGAAGCCGTTTCCGTATCAGAATTCCAAAGAGGTGCCTTGTAAGTATGGGTCAACTGTGTTTTCTGGAGGTCAAGAGATAAGGTTCATCGAATCTGAGATCGCAAATGTTACAGCCGGTGGAGGTATGACTCGTAGTGGACGAGTGTTTGCTCCAAGGGTCACTACAAAGCCTGTTCAAGTTCCAACTGTTGTTTCTCCCAAGGAGACACCCTCAACTGTAACCCCTATTGTTCAACAAGGGGTATCTACTGCCATTCCCGTACCGACTATCCCGTATGAGGATAGCTCAAAGAGGAAAGAGACCCTTGATGATCAAGAGTTCCTTAAATTGATCAAGAAAAGTGACTTTAAGATTGTGGATCAGCTGGGTCAGACTCCCTCGAGGATCTCTATTTTGTCCCTACTCATGAGTTCGCCTGCGCACAGATCAGCTTTGTTGAAAGTCCTGAACAGCACTTACGTTATGCATAATATACCTGTCGTCGAGTTTGGTGATGTACCGGCCAACATATCTGCAAGTCGGTATTTGGGTTTTAATGAATCAGAATTGCCTACTGAGGGAACTGCCCACAATAAAGTGCTGCACATATCTGTAACCTGCACAGACATCCTGCTATCTCGCATTCTGGTGGATACCGGTTCTTCCCTCAATGTGATGCCTAAGGGCACATTGAGTCAATTACCGGTGGAAGGAAACGAGATGAGACCAAGTGTCTTAGTTGTCAGAGCCTTTGACGGGTCTCGAAGGCAAGTCATTGGAGAAGTGTACTTACCCATCAATATTGGGCCACATTTATTTACCATTACCTTCCAAGTGATGGATATCAATCAGGCGTATAGTTTCCTATTGGGTCGTCCATGGATTCATGCTACAGGGGCAGTTACCTCCACTTTGCATCAGAAGTTGAAGTTCATGTTTGATGATCAGCTTGTCATCGTCTGTGGTGAGGAGGATTTGATTGTGAGCGAGTTATCATCTTTTCGATACGTTGAGACCGAGGAAGGCATAACTGAGGTGCCATTGCAGTGTCTCGAGTTCGAAGATGTCATCTCTGCTTCAACTAGTCAAAGTAGATCACCACAATTGATTTTAGCGTCTGCTAAGAGTTCTAAGGAGACTATCCAGGAGGGTGCTTTGTCAGGCTGGGGGCATGTGATTGATGTAGTTGAGAAACGTAACCGTTTCGGATTGGGTTATCGTCCTGGTTGTCAATCTGGTTCCTATGATCAGAAGCAGTACAACTTAATCAAATTCAATAGCGCGGGTTTCCAACAAGGGGACATCGTGGTAGCTGCTGACGACGCTGGTCCTAGTAATCAGGCTTCAAGCTTTGTGTGCAAATGTCCGCCAGGTTTCAAGCTCAACAATTGGACATCTACTGTGATTCCTGTGGTTTTCCCATATAGCATGTAATGCATTTTTCCTTCTCCTTCCCTCGTCCTCGCCCGAGACGAGTGGATAGCTTGCAAAGGGCCTCACGCTTTTGCAATATTATGTGATCAATAAATAAAAGTTTTTGCATTCAAAATCATGCTCTACTTTCTTTCTTTATTTTACTTTTTCACAAATAAATGGCAAAAGTTTCTTTTCTTTTTCACTTTTCAAAATAGCTCATTCTATTCATAAACACGCAGAACTAATAAAAGCATTGATAACAACATGGCAAACATCCATTGTAATTTTGGGATTCCAATTAACCAAGCCGAAGAAGATGGTGAGGAAGATTGTGAATTACCGGCTGAACTAGCAAGGCTCCTTGAGCACGAGCACAGAGAGATTCAGCCACACAAAGAGCCAGTGGAAGTTGTCAATCTTGGTATTGATGAGGTCAAAAGAGAAGTCAAGGTTGGCGCATCCTTCGCAGAGCATGTACACTCCGTGTTGGTCAAGTTATTGAAAGAGTATGTTGATATCTTCGCCTGGTCCTATCAAGATATGTCTGGGTTGGATACCAACATCATTGAGCATTACTTGCCACTCAAGCCCAAATGTCCTCCCGTCAAGCAGAAACTCAGAAGGACCAGACCCGGCATGGCACTCAAAATCTGAGAAGAGGTGAAGAAGCAGCTTGATGATGGGTTCCTGGCCACTTCCGAATATCCTGAATGGATTTCCAATATCGTCCCGGTTCCTAAGAAGGACGGTAAAGTCAGAAATTGTGTGGATTATCGAGATCTCAACAAGGCAAGCCCGAAGGATGATTTTCCTTTGCCTCACATTGATGTCTTGGTAGACAACACAGCGCAGTTCTCAATCTTTTCCTTTATGGACGATTTCTCAGGATATAATCAGATCAAGATGTCCCCAACTGATATGGAGAAGACTACTTTCATCACGCCATGGGGTACATATTGCTCTAAGGTCATGCCATTCGGTCTAAAGAATGCAAGGGCAACATACCAACGTGCCATGACAACCCTCTTTCATGATATGATTCATAAAGAGATTGAGGTTTACGTGGACGATATGATTGCCAAGTCCAAAACTGAAGATGATCACCTGGTTCATCTGAAGAAACTGTTTGACAGACTCCGGAAGTTTAGATTGCGGTTGAATCCTGCGAAGTGCAGCTTCGGAGTTAGATCTGGTAAATTGTTGGGCTTTATTGTTATTCAGAAGGGCATTGAAGTTGATCCTGATAAGGTTCGGGCAATTCAGAACATGCCGCCTCCCAAAACAGAAAAAGAAGTTCGTGGCTTTCTGGGCAGACTCAATTAGATCTCAAGGTTCATTTCCTATTTGACGGCTACCTGTGAACCAATGTTCAAATTACTAAGAAAAAATCAATAGGTTGAATGGAATAATGATTGTCAGGAAGCATTTGACAAAATAAAACAATACTTGCAAGAACCACCGATCTTAGTACCGCCGGTTCCTGGTAGGCCTTTAATCATGTATCACACCGTCCTCGATGAATTGATGGGATATGTATTGGGTCAACATGACGACACTGGCATAAAAGAACATGCAATATACTATCTGAACAAGAAGTTCACTGATTATGAGACCAGATACTCACTCTTAGAGAAAAATTGTTGTGCTCTAGTCTGGGCTGCTCGACGCCTACGACAATACATGATTTGCCATACTAATTTGTTGATATCCAAAATGGATCCGATAAAGTACATATTTGAAAAGCCTGCTGTCTCTGGAAGGATTGATCGGTGGTAGATGCTGTTAACTGAGTATGATATCCAACATGTTACCCAGAAGGCAGTAAAAGGGAGTGTCTTGTCTGACTACCTTGCTCATCAACCTATAGAGGGTTATCAACAGATGAAGTTTGACTTTCCCAATGAGGATGTTCTATTCATCAGAGATTATGAGACTCCAGACCCTGACATAGGACCCGAACCAAGGCCACGATGGACGCTCGTGTTCGATGGTGCCTTCAATTCTAAAGTTCATGGAATCGGTGCTATCCTCATCTCTCCAACAGGTTTTCACCTACCCTTCACTGCCAGATTATGCTTTGCGTGCACCAACAATATGGCTGAATACGAAGCATATATCTATGGTATTGAAGCGGCTATTGATATGAGAATCAAGATTCTTGAGGTCTATGGAGATTCTGTCTTGGTCATTGGTCAAGCCAGAGGGAATTTTGTGACCCGGGATTCAAAGCTGGTTCCGTACCAACAACACATTGCGAAGTGGATTCCTTACTTTGATGAGATTTCTTTTCATCATATTCCCAGAGAGGAAAATCAACTAGCTGATGCTCTTGCCACCTTAGCATCCATGTTCAAGGTCAAGTGGAAGAATGAAGCTCCTCATATCCGCATTGATCACTTGAACGAACCAGCACACTGTTTAGCAATCGAAGACGAGTCTGATGACAAGCCTTGGTTCTACGACATTAAAAGATATATGGAAAAACAGGAATATCCCAAGGGTATCACTATCACTGATAAGAAAGCTCTTAGGCGGCTTTGCGCCAAATTTTTCTTAAGTGGTGGTATACTGTACAAGAGGAATTATGATTCCGTGTTGCTCAGATGCATGGATAGACACGAAGCGAACACGATCATAAGGTCCATACATGAGGGCTGCGAGGGTGTACATGCTAAAGGTCTTGCTATGGCCAAGAAGATCCTTCGGACTGGGCATTACTGGACGACAATGGAGGTAGATTGTTACAACTTTGCCAAAAGATGTCACAAATGCCAAATCTACGGAGACAAGATCCATGTGCCTACAACTCCATTGAATGTTTTGACTGCACCTTGGCCATTCTCCATGTGGGGTATAGATATGATTGGAATGATCGAGCAGAAGGCTTCCAATGGTCATCGATTCATTCTAGTTGCTATCGACTACTTCACCAAGTGGGTTGAAGCTGCTTCCTATGCAAACGTTACACGACAAGTGGTTGCCAGATTTATCAAGAAAGAGATAATCTATCGTTATAGCATTCCTAGAAACATTATCACAGACAATGCAAGCAACCTAAATAATAATATGATGAAGGAGTTGTGTCAAGAATTTAAGATCGAGCACCACAACTCTTCACCATATCGGCCCAAGATGAATGGGGTCGTTGAAGCAGCAAACAAAAACATTAAGAGGATTGTCCAGAAAATGGTAAAGACTTACAAGGATTGGCATGAAATGCTTCCATTTGCACTACACGGCTATCGAACTTCAGTTCACAACTCTACTGGGGCAACTCTGTATTCGCTAGTGTATGTTATGGAGGCAGTTCTACCCATTGAAGTCAAAATTCCTTCGCTCAGAGTCATCATGGAAGCAGGTCTTGATGAAGCTAAATGGGTTCAATCCAGATACGACCAGCTGAATCTCATTGAAGAGAAGCGCCTTACAGCCGTTTGTCATGGTCAATTGTATCAGAGACGCCTCAAGCGAGCTTTTGACAAGAAAGTTCTTCCTCGAACATTTTGTGAAGGCGAACTCGTGCTCAAGAGATATTCACCTGTTCACTCGGATCCACGAGGCAAATGGTCTCCCAACTACAAAGGACCCTTTGTTGTCAAGAAGGCCTTCTCAGGCGGATCCCTGATCCTCACCAAAATGGATGGAGAGGAGTTGCCATCGCCCGTGAACTCCGATACAATTAAAAAATATTATGCCTGAAAAAAAATGGATAAGAGTCTGCTAGATTGACATCCGCCAGGACAATCTAGGCAAAAATGGACGTCCCGATGGACCAAAAAAAGAGATGTCCATGCAAAAGTTAGGGACAATGAAAAAACAATTATAGGCCGCTAAGTTGAAAACCCGAAAGGGCGACTTAGGAAAAAATGGGTATCCCGGTGGACGAAAAACTAAGAAAAAATATGTCCAGGCAAAAATTAGGGATAAAGGCATTGACTGTGAACACTTGAGCCTCTCTTCCTCACAACTAGACCTCAGACGGTGAAAGAACAGTCCAATCATCATCAACTGGTGCAAGGCGTTAGAACCTAGACTTACAGTGGATGGTAGCCAATGTTGTAATCAATGCAAAGCATGATTTCCCTTTGCCATTTACTTTTGTTTTTCAATTTTATTGCAAATTTCCTCATCAAGGATTTTGCATCCTTGTACACACTTTATGTACAAAATTTTACATTCAATAAAATGCATTTTTTGTTATCTCAAATTGTTTTCATTCCAGTATTTTGTTTGCAAAATAAAAAATTATTTGTGATCACATAATACTAAAAAGCGTTGAGAATAATAAAAAGCTAAATCAATCGAGAAAGCATTATACATTGCATGTGTTACTGGTAACGCCTGCAGGATAATCAGTAATGTCCATTGGTAAGCCTAACGCCTGGCTGGCAATATGATGGTCCCATGAAAAAGTTGTTGTTTCCTCAGCAGTTCCTTAGCAGCGTCATCATTCCCCCCAGCGAGTGCCATTACGATTTGTCGAAAAGCTTGTTTACACATCTTTTCTTCGACAGATTTGTAATATCGCTGGACACATTGCCGAAGTGCTCCCAGCAAAGGTATTTTGCTCTCTTTCCCCAACAAGGGTTGTACATCAGCTCCAATGATTTGAAACTATTTGGCCCCAGCAGCAGTGGGTTCTCCTCAACAAAGTCAACATGATTTGGAAAGATGTATTTCCCCATGCAGAGCCAGTCTTGGTAGGAAGGATTGATTTGATTCTTTCATCCCCAACAGGGACAGCCATGGTGATTTAGAAACTTGAGATATTCTCGGTTTCTTTCCCCGGCAGAATCATCATCCTTTGGGAACTCTCTTCTCCAGCAGAGATTGTCTTTATATGCGGGTCCTTTCCCCAACCGAAGGTGTCAAAGTCGTTTTGCTATGATCTTCTACCTAACCGCTTTACACTATGCCTTACCTTGCGCCTTTGCATTGCATGGTATCAAACATCACGTAGAAACGCATACATAGCATATGCATCAATCATACTCCCTCTCTTTTGCCTGACTTATCTCCCAGCAGATTTTCAGCCAAACTTCGCACTTACCTGTTCTTCCTTAACACTCTCCTTTTGCCGCCGTCGGCCAAATTTTCGAGCTACTCTTTTATTTAATCCCCTTTTACCTCGAATCATCGAAAAGCTAGCACAATTTTTACATTCAGGTCCAAGAGGATTAAATAGGTGCAGCTATCGTAACCCGAAATTTGACCTCCCTCTTTTGTCTTTTGCATAAGCATGTGCATTAGCATCGTCGGCATACGCATTCGCACTTTTCTCTGTGTGTTTCTTGTTGCAGGATTTTTAGGTTCTCCAAGCCCGATTAATCACATCCTCAAAAGGCCATTACATAATCAAAATAAGCTCAAAATAAAGGTTTCCATGTTTATTTATCAAGACAAGAGGTGGAAAATCGAAAGCGAGACTTCAACATCATTTTTTAGCAAATTTTTGGAAATTTGGCTGAAGTAACCGGTTAGCAGATATGCTGTAACCGGTTACTCAGTGTATTTTTCACCAAAAAGCGCAAGTTCTCAAGCATGTAACTGGTTAGCACATATGCTATAACCGATTACTCTGGGCAAAATTTCAGTTCCTGCTGCATTTTTGGGACAACCGCCTTGCACACTCTTTGGTCATTGATTCTACAATATTCTAGTAGCATGTGGAATATTCTAGACTTCTCTAAGCATTTCAAGGCTATTCAATTCAATCCAAGTGCATTTACTCTAATGCTTCACTCCAATTTAAGTGCACCATGTTCCTTGTTTTACAAGTATGCCAACCTTTGGATGATGAAGTTCACATTGGGATTGTTACCGAGTTGGTTCTAACTAACCGAGTTAACCACCTTGACTCAGTGAGTCAAGCCCAACTAACTCCAACCCTAACTCCAAACCACCAAAAGCTAAGTCCAAAGCTAAGTCTAAACCTCTCACACTCCAAACCAAAAATCTATATAAGCACAACTTCACTCACTTTTCAATTCCTCTACCATTCTCTCCATAATTTCCCACATTCCTCACACAAATCCTTCACAATTTCACTCTCAATTCTCTCACGTTCTCTCTAAATTTCTCTACTACTTCTTCATCTTCATCTCAATTCTCTTCCAAAACCTCACTAAAAGCTCTTAATTCTTGAAGGATAATCACTTTTCACATTGAAAGTGATTATTTCTTGAGCTCAACCTTCATCCTTCTTGCTATTATACTTGGATTTATGGAGTTATTGCAGCTTGTGGAATAATCTCAAGTATTTGCTTCGACATTCAACGGTTAAAATTCGCATTTTGGAGCTTTATCATATTTTGCTCGATTTCGACATGTTTGGTCACCAAATTGAAGATTCCTCTGGTTTTCTTTAATTTTATGCATCAAGACACTTTGCAACAATTACCAAGGCACATCTCCACCTTGTAGGTTGATGGATCTCACTAATTTTACTGTTTCGAGCATTTTCGCATCATTTGCGATGTAGTCGATAATTTTGCGTGTGAATTGATTTGGCATTTTTTGATCCATGATCTTGATGTGTTAATTGATTCTATCACTGCTTATTTGCTGTTCTCAAGCTCAATTTTCGTGCACAAATTCGTGCCCTAGCATGTGGTGGTTGGCATAAGTGATTAAGTGTTGAAGATCATTTTTGAAAAGCTGTTTTTGCTGTTATTTTTACCTCTGTTACAGTGGTAACCGGTTAGCAGATATGCTGTAACAGGCTACACAGTGCAATTTTCACTAAAAACGCAAGTATTCAAGCATGTAACCGGTTAGCAGATATGCTGTAACCGGTTACACAGCGCAATTTTCACTAAAAACCCAAGTTTTCAAGCATGTAACAGGTTAGTAGATATGCTGTAACTGGTTACCACTGTACATAATGGCCATTTTATTGCATTTTCAAGTGTGTTTGCTATGCTTTCTTCCTTTTAACTTCCAATGATTATCATGCTTGATTTTATGGATGTCTTAAGTGTCAATTCACTTCTGGTTGAGGCATATTCATGAACTTTCGATGCACATTTTCGATTATTCATTTGTTTCATATTCTTAGCATTGTATGAACATAATCATTCTTACACTACCTTTATTCACATGATACATGATTTTGGGTTGCATTTTGATGATTATGTGGCACTGTTTTGGGCCTTCCATTTCAGTTTTGCATTAAGTTTATTCCTCGTGGATAAGCTTAATCTTGCCTAATCAATAATTCACACCTTTTGCTTTAATGATTTTTCATCCTCTTTGGAAAATTGTTAGCATGACTTTTCCCTTTGATTAATTGATCGAAACCATGTTTCGATTGGTTGATCTTCCCCTTTCCTCTCTTTAGGATCTCTTTAGAGATTTTTCTCTCTTTTCCCCCCGTGGAGTTGGAGTTTGCGCGGAGCCCTACATTGGAGCACTGTATAAGTTAGAGCTGTTACGCTGTCCGTTTCTTCATGCGGGAGCACGTACAACTTGGAGTTGTTGGGCCGTTCGATTCAATTTATGCATTACACCCTGTGTGTGTTAGAGAAGGAATGAGAAGGGATAATTCCTACTCTCATTCTGACTACTTCAGGTAGGGGACGAATGACCCTCTGCTTGGCTTAGTCATCTCTATCTCTAGGCGGTAGTGTGCTTTCTTTCCCAGTCGAGTCGATCCTTGATCATTCATGTCCCTTTGCAATCTCTTTTGATCCGTGATCACTCCTATCTCTTTCAATCTCTCTCTTGATCTATCACCATTCTTCTTGGTTAAGATCCTTGGTTCATCGGGTTAGCAATCTTTCTTTGTTTCAATACCCTATTCTTTTCTTGCGGTCAATCACTGTTCTTTTGATTCCCCTGGAGAGTCTCTCCTCTCTTTCTTCGGTTAAACACAGTACTTCTGTTACAACTGAATCCCCTGCGGAGTTCGCAACCTTCTTTTGGTTCTTCTCCCTTCGCTTGGTTAATCACTGCCTGTCAGTTAAAACACCAATGTTTGCGCTCCTTCTCAGTTAATCACAGTCCGTCTGTTAACATACTGAGTTTCCTTGGGTTAATCACCTTCTCTCGGTTAATCACCCTTTTCTTCAATTAACCACAGTCCGTCTGTTAAAATACTGAACCCCTTTTTTGAGTTAATCACCTCCTCTTGGTTAATCACTCATTTTTCTCGGTTAATCACAGTGTTCTGTTAATCACCGATTCCCCGGCAGTTGGCAACCTTTATTGGTTCGAACACTTGCACCCTTGGGCTAGTAGCCTCTTTTGGTTCAATACCCTTCTTCGTTGGTCAAGTACTATTTGTTCAGTCAATACCAACACCCCTTTTGGGTTACGACCTTCGATCGGTCCTACACCCGTTCTTCTGGTTAATCACAGTTTTCTCTGTTAAAACCAATGCTTTTCTATCCCCACAGAGTGGCAATCTTTGCTTTCCTTGATTAACCACTATTTATTAGTTAATAGACCGACACCCCTCAGAGTCCAACACCTTCTCTTGGTTCAGCACTCTCTCTCTTGGTTTATCACAGTCCGTCTGTTGACACCAGTCTCTTTTCCCCGCCAGGGTCTTACTCTCTTTCTTCAGCTAACCACTGCCAGCCAGTTAGTATACCGAGCATCCTTTCTTCTTAGTTTTGACACTATCCATTTATTTGAATCCCCAGCAACTATTTGATATTTTCTTCCCCAATGGGGTAATTTCTATTCCTTTTGGCTCTTACTTTCTTGGTTTCGACACCAATCCTCTTTGTTATCCCCAGCGGAGTTTTCTTTCATTCTTGGTTTTAACACTATTCTTTTTCTAGTTTCTTGTGCAATCGCTCTTACTGTGTGGTCCTCCCCAGTAGAGTTTTTCTTCCACCCCTGCTCTTGGTTTTGACACCACTTCTTTTGTTTTCCTGTTTCTTCTTGTTGTGTTTTCTGTTCGGTTCCTCGAACTACGGATGCTTTGATTCTGTAATCTTTCGAATTTCAGATACGTAGGCACGAGACGCGATGTCTTGGCGAGCACACTTCCACCTTTCTTTCCTTCCCCTTTTCTTCTTTTCCTCTCTATCCCCTGGTTCCATGAACAACGACGCTCTGGTTTCCTCATTGCACTATGAGGGTACGTAGGCACGAGGGCCCCAATCCTCCGCGAGCACTTTCTTTCTTTCCTTTCTTTTTCCCCTTCTCTTCTCTCTCCTCTTTCTCTTAGCTAGAAGCCTTTCGATAGATAACCCATCCAAGCCTAGAAGCAAGCGAAATGGTTCCCGTCGAGTACGACGGATGCGTAAGGTGTTAGTACATTCCTTTCGCATAACCGACCTCCGTTCCTGTTTCTCTTCACCTTGGGTTTTATCAATATTTTCCCTGTCCTTTGGGACTAAATAAAGTTCGGTGGCGACTCTATGTTATCTTTGAGTGTACGATTCACTCAGGATGTAAACCAACCATCTTCAGAGTCCATTTGCCCCGCGAATCAGTGAGGAATGATTGTATCTTTTTTAGCACGAGGTCTCATTTCCTGAAGATGCGAGGTCGGACCTTTTTGTCAAACGCCTTCTTCATTCTCTGTTGATATAACAGACCATGGTATAGTGCTGTTATTTGTTTTTCTTCGATCAGATTCAGTTCATCGTGTCGACTTTGACACCATTCAGCTTCTGTTAGCTTAACTTCCATCAATTCCCGGATTGATGGGATCTCTACTTCTATGGGGAGCACTGCCTCCATGCCGTATACTAGAGAGAAAGGGGTTACCCTTGTTGAAATGTGGACAGATGTACGATAATCGTGAAGAGCAAAGGGTAGCATTTCGTGCCAATCTTTATAGGTTTCAACCATCTTTTGAACGATCTACTTGATGTTCTTGTTAGTCGCTTCTACCGCTCCGTTCATCTTGGGTCGGTAGGGAGATGAGTTATGGTGTTTAATCTTGAACTCAGCACATAGCTCTTTCATCATCTTATTGTTTAAGTTGGATCCATTATCGGTAATGATCTGGCTTGGAACACCATAACGGCAGATGAGATTGTTTTTGATAAAACGGACCACGACTTGTCGGGTTACATTGGCGTATGACGCTTCTTCGACCCACTTGGTGAAGTAATCAAAGGCTACTAGGATGAACCGATGTCCGTTCGAAGCCTTGGGTTCGATCATGCCAATCATGTCGATTCCCCATATGGAAAAAGGCCATGGAGAAGACATAACTTTGAGATCCGTTGGCGGCACATGGATTTTGTCTGAGTATATCTGACACTTGTGACACTTCCTCATGTACTTATGGTAATCGAATTCCATGGTCAACTAGTAGTACCCTGCTCTTAGAATTTTTCTCGCCATTCTGTGTCCATTGGCATGAGTACCAAAGGATCCTTCATGAATTTCTTTTATCAGCATGTTTGCTTCTGGTCTGTCTACGCATCGGAGCAAGACCATGTCAAAGTTTCTCTTATAGAGTGTATCTTCGCTCAGGAAGAAGCTGCCTACTAGTCTTCTGAGGGTCTTTCAATCCTTTCTGGATGCCCCATGAGGGTACTCTTGTTTCTGAAGGAAGCATTTGATATCGTGATATCAAGGTTTGTCATTTATGACTGCTTCAATCGTGAAGATCTAAGCGGGCCGTTCAAGGCGCATTATGTCAATCTTAGGTAAGTCGTTCCATTGACCTACACTAATCATGGAAGAGAGGGTGGCTAATGCATCAACCATGTGATTCTCTTCACGAGGGATATGATGAAACTCGATTCTATTAAAGAAGGGTAACAACATTCTCGCGTAATCTTTGTAAGGAATCAATCCTGATTGGTATGTGTTCCAATCTCCTTTGATCTGATTGATGACCAAGGCTGAGTCACCATATACATCCAAGTTCTTGATCCTTAAGTTGATCGCTTCTTCGAGACCCATGATACAAGCTTCGTATTTGGCCTCGTTGTTTCTGCACTTGAACGTAAGTCTAGCGGTGAAAGGAATGTGGGTACCCTGAGGTGTTATGATGATTTCCCCAATTCCGTTTCCATAATAATTGATAGCTTCGTCAAAGATTAGTCCCCATTGGGATCCTGGTTCTGGCCCTTCACTGGGTAGCAGTTCATCGCAGTCTTTCATTTTCAGATAAATGACATCTTCGTCTGGGAAGTCAAATCCGACTGATTCTTGATCGTCAATCGGTTGATGAGCTAAATGATCAGCTAAAACGCTTCCTTTGACGACTTTTTGAGCATGATACTCAATGTCGTATTCTGATAACAACATCTGCCAACGAGCAATCCTTCCCGTGAGAGCAGGTTTTTCAAGATTGGATCCATTTTGGAGATTAACCAAGTCGTGTGACGAATCATGTCCTGGCGAAGACGTTTGGCTGCCCAAGCCAAAGCACAGTTTTCTCAAGCATAGTGTACCGAGTCTCGCAGTCGGTGAATTTCTTGCTCAAATAGTAAATGGCTGACTCTTTCCTTTTTGTTTCGTCTTGTTGGCCAAGTACACAACCCATTGAGTCTTCCAAGACTGTTAAGTAAATGATCAGTGGTATTCCTTCCACTGGAGGTGATAGAATCAGTGGGTTCAAAAGATATTCTTGATATTGTCGAAGGCAGTTTGGCAGTCATCTGTCCAAATGCAGTCCTGATTCTTTTTGAGTAATTTGAAAATTGGCGCGCATGTCACGGTCATGAGGAATATAAATCGGGTGATGTAATTCAGACGTCCCAGGAATCCTTTGACTTGTTTTTCAGTCTTTGGAGAAGGCATTTCTTGAATGGCCTTGACCTTGTCAGGATCGACCTCAATTTCTTTCTAGCTGACGATGAACCCTAAAAGTTTCCCTGAACGGACACCGAATGTGCATTTGTTAGGATTCAAGCGGAGTTTATACTTTCTAAACCGCTCAAATAGTTTTGACAGGGGGGTCACATACTCCTCCTCTGTTCTAGATTTGGCAATCATGTCATTGACATATACCTCGATTTCTTTATGTATTATGTCATGAAACAGAGTAGTCATGGCCCTTTGATAGGTTGCCCCGACGTTCTTCAAACCGAATGGCATTACCTTGTAACAAAAAGTACCCCATGAGGTGATGAAGGAAGTTTTCTCCATTTCTTTCGGCTCCATTTTTATCTGATTATAGCCCGAGAATCCATCCATGAAGGAGAAGACTTTGAACTTTGCTGTACTGTCAACCAGCATGTCAATGTGTGGTAAAGGAAAGTCGTCCCTGTAGTCTACACATATTCTGACTTTTCCGTCCTTTTTGGGAACTGGTACTATGTTGGCTAACCATTGAGGATATTCTGATGTGGCGAGGAAACTCGCGTCATTCTGTTTCTGTACTTTCTCTTTGATTTTGATGGCCATGTCTGGATGAGTTCGTCTCAACCTCTGTTTTACTAGTGGTCATTCTGATCTCAGCGGTAGATGATGTTCCATGATGCTGGTATCCAACCCTGGCATATCCTAGTAGGACCAAGCGAATACATCGGGAAACTCTTTGAGAAGCTTTATCAAACTTTCTTTAACAACTAGACTGAGTAAGGCCCCAATCTTGACCTCTTTTCTCTCTTCCTCTGAGCCCAAGTTGACCATTTCCAAGGCTCTTTGTGAGGTTTAATGGACCTTTCCTCTTGCCTGAGGAGTCGGGAGATCTCTTCTGGAATTTTGTCGTCATCTTCTTCTTCAGCCCCAAATACCGGGAATTCAAATTTGGGAGAAGGCATTGGATCGTATGTTTCAACGGGGTTTAAAACAAGCAATCTGCATGACGTTATGATTGTTTTTTTAGAAGAGATAGAGAAAATGCAAGAGTGCGTGCAGTGTATTTTCTAAAAACTGCTTGTTTTTTTATTTGAATGGTTTTTAAGGATTACCATTTTCTGAAAAAGCAAAAAGAGAAAACAACAATTAATGCGAAAATTACAGAACGACATTATTTTATTTATGATTTTGTCGATTCTTGAAACTACAACCCTATAAAACAAAACTCAGTCGCTTGGGGCGAAGCAAAGAGGGATATTTATAGAAAGTGAGCCCTATCAAAACATCCGTTTCACCTGGGTAGGGTGAAAGGTTAAAACAAAGATGGCCATTACTTTGACTTATGAACGATCTTCAGAACATCGACTGCAACCCATTGGCGGCGAACTCCTTGGTGAATCATAAAGTCTGGTACCTTCCTTGATTTGTCTTCAGAAATAACGTTGATTTCTGGCGGAGCAGGATCGTTGGAATCTGTCTCCCAGGCAGAGTTGTCGTAGGAGGATTCCTCAGTTGTATTTTGTATAGTGTTTGTGCTCTCAGGTAGATCTCCCCATCCAGCTGGCTGAATGTCTTCGAGCCTGATACGAGAGCTTTCATGAGCAGTGTATTTGACCATGAAGTCGTATTTGCCACTCGGTTGTCCCAAGGTGTCCCAAACTTCTTTGGAACTGGAAGAGTCATCCCTTTCGATGACGTTGACCTTGGGAAAAGAATAGTTAATGAATTCTAGCCCTGCAAACTTTGCAAATTCATCGTCGCGCTGGACATTTTCTGAATGACCTGAGTGTTGATCCCATGACATGGTGGGGACGCATGTATTTTTTCCAATGACGCTCAGCTGATTTTCATTGTTCGGCTGATTTTCTTGCCAAAAGTCTCCTGGGTATGGCTGCTAGATAGGCAAACCATCCATCGGGCCATAATAGTCATGGTCAAAGTTGTCTTTCATCAGAGTGTCTTCATCTAATGAGTTTGGTGGAGCACGTCATCCTTCTGGATCACAATCTCCGTATATTATTTTGACGTCTGACCTTGGTATAAATCTCAAACCCTGTGCGGGATAACAAAATGGCGTAGGCACCTCTTCCTGAAACATATAATCGTCCTTGTTAAGATAGGAATTCCATTCCTCATCTGTGTCGGAGGAATCTCCCTCGTTGATGGTATGTACTTCTTGAGACACTGGGTGAAGGAAACCTCCACTATGGAAGAGGTTCTGAATGTGATGAAGACTTTCACCATTAGCGGCATTCTGGGTACAGGTTGCAGAAAAACCAAGACCCTTCTTTGTTTTATTATCAGTAGGAATGATAAGCTGTCCCCATCCTTTTGCGTTGTTACTCTCGATTACTTTGAGAGCATCTTTGTATGAGGAAATCGATGTTCCTTTTTCTGATTGATTTTCATTGCTCACCGAAAGTGCCTAGAACTGCGTTCCAACAACCTCCTCGGGTTCTACACAAGTGGATAATGAAAGGTTACTCACGATCAAGCCTTGTTCTCCACAAACCATGACGAGTTGATCGTTATTGACGAACTTCAGCTTCTGGTGAAGTGTCGAAGTGACTGCCCCAGCCTGGTGTATCAAAGGTCTTCCTAATAAGCAACTGTATGTTGCCCGAATGTCCATGACTTGGAAAGTGACTAGGAAAGTGTGAGGACCGATAGTTATGGGAAGGTCGACTTCACCGATGACTATTTTTCTAGACCCGTCAAATGCTTTGACGACGACCTCACTGCCTCTCATCAGAGATCTTTTGAATGATAGTCGCATTAGAGTGGACTTCGACATGACGTTGAGAGCCGATCCGGTGTCTACCAGTACGCTGGCTAAAGCATCGTCCTGGCAGTTGACTGTAATATTAAGCACCATGTTATGACTTTTGCCTTCTTTCCGCAGTTCCTCATCACTAAACCCCAAGTTGTTGCAGGAAGTGATGTTAGAGGCGATACTGTCAAATTGTCGTATTGACACATCCTGTTCCAGAAAGGCCTATTCTAAGACTTTCTGTAGAGCCTCTCTGTGGGATTCAGAATTGAGTGAAATTCTGGTATCAGATATGTGATGTTAAGTGTGATGTCACAACATCAATATCTGCAGTATGAACAAGACAATAAAAGCACAGAATTACACACAAGGATTGTTCACCCAGTTCGGTTCAACAACCTACATCTGGGGGTATACCAAGCCAGGAAGGAAGTCCACTATTAGTAGTATCAAATTACAGACTCAACAAACCAGTTGACAATCTACCTAATTTAATCACTACCCAATGACCCTTCTATCTAAGTTCTCCCTAGATAAGAGACTCCATCTCACTCCCAATCATCGCAATGACGTCTAGCAGTCAATATCTCCGCCACTGCATCAACAACTTGATTACCAACAACTTCTCAAACACAGAAAAGTAGAAGTCACACTTCCATGATACACCTTGGAGTTGCTTAACAGCTTCCTCCAAGAACAATACAATACTCATTACCTACAGGTTTCTGAGTAAGAACACAGTGACCATCTCACAACCCGAGTGGTTCACTTAGACAAAGCCCTAATGATCTACATCTTGGACCCGTACCTATTCTAGATTACAAGCATTCTATTTATCACTTTTTCCCAACTGGATTTGGGCCTTCAATTCACAACAAATCTTCTGCTACAAATCTGCAAAAGATTCTGATACTAAATAGATCTTCAGTTAAATCTTCAATCAGCTCTTCATAATTAACTCTAATTATTCTCCATATCTTTTTGCATTAAATTAGCAACAAACTAATCTTCTTCATAACTGATTGAAACAAAATATATCTAACCCATGATATTCGCCTGCAATCTCTGAATCTCTTCAGCAGAATATCCAGCAACACGCACAGCCCTAATAAAACATCTCTGACTGATGTTCACAACTGATGTTAAGACATCTGGTTTAACATCAACACACAACTGCAACCCTTACACCCTTAACACACCAGAATGTTAAATAAACATAACAATAATGTTAGAAGCTCATGTTGAAACATCAACCATGACATTAACATTGTTTTATCAAAATTTCAGCCAACTACAAGAACTAACAATCTCCCCCTTTAGCTAATTTTGGCTAAAACACTTTCAGCTTGCAGCGGAAAAACACTTACTAACATTCACAGCACAACCTGCAACAATACCAACCAGCTGCAACAACTAGTAACTCAGCACAAAACAAATTCCCCCTCAAAGCAAGAACCATCATACCAGCTATTCAAACACGATTACTCCCCCTCAAGCCTACACCAACAAAACTAGGCAACACATGGGCTAACTCTCCCCCCTTTTAGCCACAATTGGACACCCTCTGAATATGAAAACTAACATACTCAGAACAAAATCCAGACTCAATAGCTGAACAAACATTGGGGTAAATGTATACTGCTGATTCAATCCATTGACATCTTGTCTGACACCATGAAACCAGGTCTAAACTGTCAAGTACACCATGAACTTCACCAGTAACACAATGTCACGACATCTTGTCTGACATTACAATCTTGATAAACAACTTCTTCAACAAAAGATCAACTCGCCCTATCTAAGATAACCAGTGCTCCTTTGCAAGAAGAACACCTTAAATGAATGGAAAACATAAGAATCTTCTTCATGTCTTCAAGAGCGCACCCTCTGTTCAACACACCTGCTGAACGCATTCACATAATGCTTAATCCTCAAACAATCCAAGTACCACACTAGTACAGACAGAAGTTCTCCCATTATATTTCACAAATGGTGCTCCTTGACCAGTATATCATAACATTTGGAAAATCCAGACATAGTCTTCCAAAATCTGCAAAGAAAAATAAATGCTCCCATACACAACCAAAGTTGTCCTTCAGACTTCTCCTAAGAAGCATGTGCACATATGATTCAAACAATTAGCTTCACATGGCTAGAACCATTCATGTCCACACCAACATGTCATTCAACAACCTAATGTCATAACATGTTATCTGACATTATATCCTCATAAGATTCAACCAATCTTCACAATCTTAATGAGCATGCAATCTTCACAATATATGTACCTTTGCTACAGAATCCATAGACAAGTACTCCCCCTGTCATGGTTAACCAATGCTCTAGATGAAGATAAACATTTGAGCACACTTGCTGAGCACATGCATTTTGGTACCATTGTCCCTTTCTCCAAAGGTAGTCATTCCCTATCATACTCTTCATCTTCAGACTTCCAATCAATTAGTACCTGATCTACTTCAGCCTTCTCTACATTCTCCATCCAAGGCAGACCTTCTACTTCATCATTCTCCCGTATGACTATGTAGACGCTCCTTAGGCATAATGTAGGCACCACGCTTATGAACCAGAGCATAATCATCCTTCACCAAGGATCTCCAACCAGATAATGTCCCAACACAAGTTAGAACATCTGCCACACACCAAGACATCATCACCATGATTCTTGATATGCTCCACCAACTGGACTTACTATAGTAATCCTAAGAACTAGAGAAATAAACTCTCATCCACCTTCAAGAAGAATAATCTCCTTGAGTCTTCAACTCATCACCCTTCTGCCCAAGAGTAACTTCCAAGACAATCCTCAATAATAACCAGCTGCCACACTCTGATTATCTTGATTCTTCGAATCCACTCCTGAGATCAACCAAATGCCAAAGTTTGATCACCTCATTCATGAATCCTCATATGAAAACAACCAAATGCCACATTTTGACCTTTTTCACGTTTGTCAGAAC
Source organism: Lathyrus tuberosus (assembly GCA_022829125.1). Taxonomy (NCBI): domain Eukaryota; kingdom Viridiplantae; phylum Streptophyta; class Magnoliopsida; order Fabales; family Fabaceae; genus Lathyrus; species Lathyrus tuberosus. The sequence goes on along the minus strand of JALAZF010000323.1, from coordinate 311,468 downwards.
TCTCACAAAGATATCTTGATCCACCAAGGGAACTTGATCTTCAAGTCACATGTTCCACTTGCTCAACAGCAAACACACTTAGACTCCCAAGCCATGGTCATGTAACATCTTCTCCTTCCTGCAGCTCCCGCAAACTGCCATGAGAACGATCTTTTTGAAGCATCCTATTGTTCATTCCTGTAGATCACCCTATCATTATCTGATGTGCCACCTCACCAGCTGAGACTCCTGATGTTAAGCTAGATGTCAAAACATTATGATATCCAATTGTTGAATTCAGCTCTTCCTTCTGCCACTTAGAAGAACCTCCTCCCTTTGCAGAAACAGATTTCCATGCTCTCATAGACTTGATTCAACAATCAAGTTTGAGTAGACAACCTCCATCCTGCTCAGAAACTCCAAAGACTTCAAACCTACCACATCTGAATCTTCAGAAAATAAGTAGTCCAAGACTACCCCATAGCAATACTAAACAAAGTCACTTCCCTTAGTAGAGCCCAAAGCAAACACCATGCTCCAAACCATTTACAGCACCACCATCTGGACAAGTCATTCACAGATGCTAAGCAATAATCCCAGGTCAACACCTAGGCCTCTTGTGAGTGAATGTATAACCCCTCCCATGATTCTCCAAACCTCTGATGAAAATAATAGACAGAACATCCTAAATCTTGTCTTTCAAGGATAATCAATTAAATACTTGTGAATTTCACAAATAGCAATTGATCCCTGTGGTTTAATCCTTCTTCAGATTCCAGCATCTTCTGAATCTCCTTCATGACAGGCCATTATGACAACCATTCATACCACAAAAGCCTTCCAAGTTAGGTCAGTGTCTTGATCTTTTATTCCACCTTGAGCAAAGAACTGAAATGATGTTTCAACATTAGTTCTGACATTAGTCTAAATCACATTAAACATCTCCTATGGATTTGGAGACTACAACCAAATTAATCCTCACACGAGAACATATCAACATCTGATCAACTTTCAAGATCAGACCAACAAAACTGCAGTAACTTGCATAACACACTCTTCCAGAAGCTTCTTCTTATAAGCACAAGGTTCAGACCTCTTATCTAAATTAAGAGTGATAACTGCCATCCTTCTGCATAACCATACCATAGACAATCTGCTACTTCCAATCCTTCAAGCCACAAAACTGAAAGACCTCATGCAAACGCCAATTGACCACAAGCTGATTTACACTGCTACTGCACACAAACTCTTGGATGCATTTTCCCTATAAAATTGTCCTCAAACATTTTAGTTTAAGCAAGGATCATTTCCTTCTACCTTTTCTTCAACCAGCTCCAACTGAAATGCTATGACATTATGAACAACATCTGAAAACTTGTTCAACTTCATAGCTTCAGTGATCCTTCAAAACAGCTACAATCTAAAAGGTCTTTGACTTAGCATTTACCATAAACTGCTGATGTGTAGCGAGATATCGAGACATTAGAATTGACATATTAAGCTCAGCTTCTTTCTTGATGAAACTTCCTCCAGAAACATGTATCTTATCATAACCAGGAAGATCCTCCTAATTAGGTCACCACAACTAAGCTTAAGAGATAACTTATTAAGATCTTCACTCCCGCATGAAAGATTTGACAGTGATACTCTTTTGCTTTGGCTCCACCCTCTTCTTTCACCATCAGAAAAATTGATAAAGAAGGAATCAATGTTCTGGACATATTGGTCTTCAATGCCTGATTTGAAATAAATTCTTCTTCTGAAACTTCCGTGTCATACAGTCTTTAATAAGATCCATTCACCTTTTGATCACTTCTTTCCCAAAACAAAGATATGAGATAATCCTCAAGTATCTTTGGCATCTCTAACCAAACGGTTGAAGTTGTCTTGCATAAACTACAACATCATAGAATATCCTGCTGAGGAGACCAGACCCTAATGTCTTTCCAAGAGACTACCTTCCTAGAATCTCACCACCAGAGAAACAAGAACCAACCAGGGTTACATCAGATACCCTGCAGCGGGACACACACCAACCCTCAATAACCTTCAGGCACTACTCAATAATCCTTGCACACCATCACCATAAACCAAGTGCCAACAATCAAACTCACAACAGCAGTTCTCCTGATAACCACAGACAGGTCCAATACCTACCATGTCATGAATAGTCCATCCTTCACTTCAAGGGATCATACAAACAACTATAAGAACTGACAAAGTCCATAACTCGGCAAAACTATCTTCCTTGCTCATGAACCAGAAAGTATCTTCCCTAGATCTCATCCAGAAACAGACAGGATGCCTGCTCTGATACCAATTGAAATTCTTGTATCAGATATGTGATGTTAAGTGTGATGTCACAACATCAATATCTACAGTATGAACAAGACAATAAAAGCACAGAATTGCACACACGGATTATTCACCCAGTTCGGTTCAACAACCTACATCTGGGGGCATACCAAGCCAGGAAGGAAGTCCACTATTAGTAGTATCAAATTACAGACTCAACAAACCAGTTAACAATCTACCTAATTTAATCACTACCGAATGACCCTTCTATCTAAGTTCTCCCTAGATAAGAGACTCCATCTCACTCCCAATCATCACAATGATGTCTAGCTGTCAACATCTCTGCCACTGCATCAACAGCTTGATTACCAACAACTTCTCAAACACAGAAAAGTAGAAGTCACACTTCCATGACACACCTTGGAGTTGCTTAACAGCTTCCTCCAAGAACAATACAATACTCATTACCTACAGGTTTCTGAGTAAGAACACAGTGACCATCTCACAACCCGAGTGGTTCACTTAGACAAAGCCCTAATGATCTACATCTTGGACCCGTACCTATTCTAGATTACAAGCATTCTATTTATCACTTTTTCCCAACTGGATTTGGGCCTTCAATTCACAATAAATCTTCTGCTACAAATCTGCAAAAGATTCTGCTACTAAATAGATCTTCAATTAAATCTTCAATCAGCTCTTCATAATTAACTCTAATTATTCTCCATATCTTTTTGCATTAAATTAGCAACAAACTAATCTTCTTCATAACTGATTGCAACATAATATATCTAACCCATGATATTCGCCTGCAATCTCTGAATCTCTTCAGCAGAATATCCAGCAACACGCGCAACCCTAATAAAACATATCTGACTGATGTTCACAACTGATGTTAAGACATCGGGTTTAACATCAGCACACAACTGTAACCCTTACACCCTTAACACACCAGAATGTTAAATAAACATAACAATAATGTTAGAAGCTCATGTTGAAACATTAACCATGACATTAACATTGTTTTACCAAAATTTCAGCCAACTAGAAGAACTAACATTGAGTAAAAGAGATAACACAGAGATCATTGAAGGAGGTTGCAACAGCTGATCAACAATGTTGTATTCACTCCTTTGGATGAGCTTCAAAATCTCATCATCATTCTTTGAAAGGTCGGGATCACCGGATGGACCGACTGGTGGATTAGGAACTTCTGTTTGAGGTTCCTTTTGGCTGTTAGGTTCTCCAACTCCTCGGTTAAAGATTCGACCACTCCGTGTTACTCAACTGATGTCTGCAATATTCATGACGGGGGTAATGGAATTTCCTTTCCATTATCAATTATTGTTGCACCGTATTTGTAAGGGATCACCTTATTAGATTTGTACGGTAGCGGTCCCGGCAGATAAATAACTACAGGAGCCTTCTGATTTTTCTGACTGTCGTAGGCAAACTCAATCAGTTCCTGGTTAAGAACTTTCGATTCGTCAAGTAGAGGGATGATGGTAAAAACATCTTTGGTCCTTTCATGATCAGAGATTACGACAACATCCTTAATCTGATCAGCGAAATAGTCTGGCGTCCAGTTGATAGACCCCGAAACTAAATATTGTTGAATCTCTTTGCGGTCCAACTGACTTTGAAGGGCTGCTCGCACGAGGTAACATCCTTGATTATTTTCTGAGCAGACTCTACAGCGCTCGTAGTTATGTGGTGGCACCTGGCCATGTCCGCTTTGAATGCAGTGTAACCTCACCAGGTCTATTTCCATAGATCGGACATCCTGACTTTGATGCCTAGTAGGGTTCCCGTTTGTCACACTGAATTGTTGCGTGTCTTCGTCCATATAGATCGGAAGCCACCAGTGGTTTAACAAGTGTTGTAAAGTTATCTGAATGAGAGCGCACCCTTGGTTACTCTCACAACATACTTTACAGCTCAGATAATCATGTGAAGTGAGAAAACCGAGTTGGACTTGTCTGGCGTGTAACTCCACCAAACTGGTATTCATCTAAAGAATATCGAAGATTTGAATCATGTTGATCTGATAAGGATTTTTATCATGGTAGTCCTGCATCCATCCAAGATCCATCTGAAGCTGGAGGGCCTCTTGTACGAAAGAGCATCCCTGTTTGTTCACCGAGCAAGTCAGACAGGAATGGTAATCATGCCGTGGCAGATTATGATACTGGCTTTGCCTTGAGTGCATTACCACCAAGTTGACATTCATTGCACGGATGTCGTGGTTCTGAATGATGTTGGAATTTGCATAAGTCATTTTAACTCCACGAACTCGATGCTCTTGGATCCATCCGAGATACAATTGTTCCTGTAGAGCTGATTGCACCACAGAACATCCCTGATTATTTTTAGAGTAGATATCACACTGGTGATAATTATGAGGTGGAACATGGCCGTATCCACTCTGTCTACAATGCATCTTGACCAAGTTGACCCTCAATAAGAGTACATCATGAATCTAATAGCTGTTGTTAGATTCTCCCTCTATCAAATTTATCGCAGCTTTCTCGTGTTGAGGCAGCGGGTTCGTGAGAACATCTGGATTCGTATCTTTGAAAGATAAGACCCCGCTCCTAACAAGCTTTTGCACATCATATTTGAAACTAAGATAATTATCTATGTTATACCCTGGTCCTCCTTGATGGTAAGGGCAAGTCTGATCCTCTTTAAACCAAAAAGGAGGATTCTCCGGTACTGTAAGAGGGGACCTGGTTTGGACGTGCCCCTTGACCTGTAATAATGGAAACAGTTTTACGTACAACATTGGTATAGGGTCGAACCCTGGTGGTCGCGTTGTATGATTGTTGTTGTACAAAGGGCAAGCCTGCTGAAGAGGCTGTTGTGTCCTTTACTGTTATTGTTGTTGATTCGGTTGGCTCTGAACAACCTGAGGTAGATACGTAGGAACAGGCGCGGGGTAGATAGCAGGAGTTACGCTGCTACTAGTTGGTATCGTCGTCTTTGCTTTCTGAGAGAGATATTCCCAATATCTTGCTCTTTTTTCTTAGAGAGAGCACTACTGTATCATTTTGTATTACTTGATGATCCAGCATCTTTAACTAACTGTCCTTCTCGGACTGCTTCCTCAAGATGAACTACCATGCCCACCATCTCGGTGAAGTCACTGGGCGCATTGGCAACCATTCCGTCGTAGTAAAATGAGCTTAAGGTTTTCAAGAAGATCTTTGTCATCTCTTTTTCCTCAAGAGGTGGACAAATCTAAGCGGCAATTTCACGCCATATTTGAGCATACTGCTTAAAGGTTTCCTTGACCTTCTGTGACATTGATCTGAGTTGATCTATGTCCAGTGCCATGTCCAGGCTATACTTATATTGTTGAACAAAGGCAGCTCCAAGATCTCTGAAAGTGCCGATCTTAGTGCTGTTTATACCCATGTACGATTTGAGTGCGGCACCGGTTAAACTATCCTGAAAGTAGTGAATTAGTAGCTCCTGGTTCTTTGTCTGAGCTGACATTCACCGAGCGTACATCACCAAGTGGCTTTGAGGGCAAGAGTTACCCTTGTACTTTTCAAAATCGGGTACCTGAAACTTATGCAGAACTTTCACATTGGGGACCAAACAAATGTCTGCGGCGTCCTTTCGAAATAAATCCTGACAGCGAAGGGCTTGCAGTTCTTTCTGCATCTCCAGGAATTGTTCCTGGAACTCATTCATTCTGTCGAACATACTTTCGTTTCCACCAGACGGTATCTGTGGAATCTGTCTTTCTGGGACAATGTGTACCACGGGTGGTGGTATAGTCATTATGGCCGAGACTCTCGGTGCCTCCCAAAGTTTGTAACCTTCAGGAGTTGCTGTCATGCCCCTGGCATCTTCGCTTTCCCAAAGTTTGTAACCTTCAGGCCCAACGGCTCCTGCTGAAGTTTCTGGATCTTCAGTGATCGACGGAATATATCCCTCAGGGATATAGTTAATAGGCATGCCCCAGGGACGATCTTTTGGCATTTTGTACCTAGGATCATACTTTTCCACTATGGGCGTTGATGTGATCTCTGAGATCACAGTCATTTGTTGTTGCATTTGAGCTTCTGCTAGAGCTTGCATGTCGTTAAGAAGCTTTCTCAGATCCTCTTTCAGAGTGTTGATCTTTTCTCTCAACTCTCTGTTCTCTTCCTTGAGATCATCCATCGTTTTCTAACGATTGGCCCGAGTATTGTACGAATGAGACAGTTTGACTCTAGAATCGAGACGCAAACGTGAGATTCGTATGTAAGAAGAATGCGTTACGTGAGAATGATGAATGATATGCAATGATTATATTAATTGTATATATTTTTCGTTTATTCAAAGTAAGCTTCGACAATTAGATTGCAAATATCAAACAGTGGGGAAGCCCCATTTTATTGAATTCAAAGATTGCGGAAAGGGAAATACAGTACTTTACAAAGTGTTGTAAAAGGAAATATAAACTTATGGGTCCTGAGTCCTCTCTGAAGCGAGCTCAGGTGCGGGCTCTGGTACATTCCTTTTCTTGGATCGGGGCTCTTGGCCGTTGTCGGGTTGTCATTCCTTTGCCAAGTGAAAGGAGTGAGCAAATTCCTTTGGTCATCCTAATTTTCTACAACATGTTGCTCTAAAATCTCAATCAGAGCATCTTTATCTTTCAATAGTTGATGTATTTTCTTGCACTTTACATTGAGAATACGGTACTTGTTCCTCCAAGACCTCTTCTCCTGCTGAACTTTATTGAGAGTAACCTGAAGTTTTTCCGTCTCAGACATAAAATAAAGGACAGAGTCCCTTAATGGAAGAACTTCCTGATGAGGGTAAGGCATCCTCAGCTTGAGAGCTCTAGTTTGTACCCAGTGGAGATAAGGTTCCACCGAAGCACAGTCTGGTTTTCCTAGAGACTCTCTTCCTTTCCTATGAACGTGTTTCCAGGCATGCACTATCTCCGTCTTTAGTGCCCCGCCTTTTTCTCTTTCCTTGAAGAAAAGACCTTCCAGATGAGCATTACACGGGACATGCCTCATCGGGTATCCAAATTGACGACGAACTAATACTGGATGATAGTTGATTCCTCCCTTAGTTCCTATAAGGGGTACATTTCGGAAATTTCCACAACGGTCAATGATCCTGATCCCGTCATAGATTCGATTGTACCAATCGATGTCAGAGTTGGTAAGAGACATGATTCTCTGCGACCAATGTAAAGTATTCTTTTATTCCCAAAATGCAGCAGACTTGGGTAAGTGGGAAGTGAACCATTTGTATAGCAGGGGTACACAACATGAGATCATTCCTCCACTATATAAATTCCTTAAATGTACCGAATGATAAGCATCTACCAGCAAGGTCAGTACAGGGTTTTTAATCAGAAAAACCTTAATGGCATTGATATCTACAAAGTTATCGATGTTGGGAAACAAAAATAACCCGTAGGTGACCAAAACAAAGATGCTCTCAAAACGGCCACGTTCCCTATACCATCAAAGTATAGAGCTTTCTTTGTCAAGAACTGGGCTGGAAAACCCTGGATTCCCCCTTAGTGGTCATGTGAGTCCTGACCTCTGACTCGTCCAAATAGATTGCTCTCGCAATGGTTTGATCCTTTGGAATTTCTTCCAGTCCAGAAAAGGGAGCTTGGTCAGTAATATGAAAATCAGTCAGGTGAGAGTACTCCTCCAGTGTTGGTGCTAGTTGATAATCCGGGAATGTGAAACAGTGATAGACCGGATCGTAGAACTGGATTAGTATGGACAAGATTCCTTCGATTACATGAACCCTTAATAGAGATAGCAGTCCTCCATACTTGGCTCTGAAAGCCTCGGGGTTGGTGATCATTCTCGCCAGACCTCTTAAATCCTCTAGTTTTGGAACCTTGAAGGTGTACTTGTGAGTTTTCCTTCTACGAAATCCATTAGCAATCTCTTTATCTGACATTTACAATCATTGTCTTAGTTTAATTTGAAAAAAGAGAGACTAGAAGAGAATATTTTTCTTTGTTTTTTAATGTTTTTAAAATGAATGTATGAATGCAGCACACAAAAACATAGAAAAAATCATGGGGTCAAAGGGTCGGTGTCATGAAGTCAAGGCTCTACCCATCCCCAAAGGTTTATACTGGTGATTTTTTGTACCTGTCCACAAAATCATTGACCCCTCTTGGGATAACAACAACAAGCGGATCGCTAGCGAGCTGATGTATCTTAGAGTGATCTCAAATGAGGGTAGTATCGCGTGACAACTATTCCTGATAGCTTCCGCACTACAAAATGGTTTCAGTCTAATAAAAACCTCAGCTTCTCAGATAACCCAATCGACTGCACAACTTTCAATAACCGAAGTCGTATAGGCAATGTATCTGCAAAGGGAGTCTCCACTGAGTCTGATGGTCGACCGAGGACACTTAACTGGGATTCGCTCCCCGTAAGATTACCCGTATAATGTCATCCCCTATCTTAGGTGTATACTCAATCTTTCCACATGCGGCATCACACGCATTCCCATTAGCAGAAAAATAAACACAGATATCAATTAGGAAAAGTAGTATATATATTTGTCTTAATCATCCTAGACCTCTAGTCTTATGATCCTATACAGACAATGACTCCCCAGCAGAGTCGCCATTTCTGTGACATTTTGTTGAATTTAAGGTTTCACCCTAAAAGAGGCTAGAAAGAATGTCTCCCACTGTGGTCACCACTTTTCTGTAGCGGCCACAGTAAAAATGCTCCGTCTAAGGTTTCTACCTGAAATAGTAATAAAGATGACTCCCACTGTGGTCACCACTTTTCTGTGGTGGCCACAGTAAAAATGATCTATCTAAGGTTTATACCTGAAATAGTAATAAAGATGCCTCCCACTGAGGTCGCCACTTTCTGTGGTGGCCACAGTGAAAATGACTTGTTCAAGGCTTCTACCTAAAACTGTAAGAAAAGAATGACTCCCACTTTTCTGTAGCGCGATTTTTGTGGTTTCGAATCACTATCGCTTTGGTACTACAGTTTGATTCATTTTTTTTATCCTGTTGAGCTGATTAAGGAAGGGAAATAGATGTATCCAATTAACCCTGCTTGCAAACTGAGGTTAAACAGTCAAAACTATTGGTTTACAGATGCTATCAAGAGGCGGTTCTTCTTTAGGGTTATTCGCTTAAAAACAGTGTCTAGGGTATTGGTAAAATGTTAGGTCTGATGCTTTTCGATGGATGTCTGAAGGTACGTGTAGCGCGATTTTTGTGGTCTTGAAGCACTATCGCTCGGGTACTACAATTCGATTCATTTTTTATGATGTTAAGCTAATTAAAGAAGGGAAATAGATGTCTCCAATTAACCCTGCTTGCAAACTGAGGTTAAACAGTCAAAACTGTTGGTTTACAGATGCTATTAAGATGTGAGCCACTCTTCGGTTATTTTGTTAAGAACACAGTGTCTGGACTATTTGTGAGGTTTTTGGTAATGTGTTTAGATTTGATGCTTTTGGGTTGATTTGACGGAGATACAGGATTTTGGGTTTTTGGTTAGTATGCTCTCTAAGATTTTTCAATCTTATGCCTACGTATTCCCGTTTAACGAAACAGGGAAATCAGAGGATCGTAGTTCCTCCTATTCTATGGGAGGAAAAAGGTTGTTTTGGTGTCTTGTTCAAAGCCCAAGACATGAAGCTAAAGGTGATCTGTATCTTGTTCAAAGCCCAAGATGTGAAGCTAAAAGGGTTTTGGATGAGAGAGAATTGGTCATCTCTAAAAAGGAGTTGTTGAGGTTTGTATGCTGTGAGCAAGGCACAGGTTTGATCCTAAAAGGTTGATTGACTCATCCAAGGTTTCCTTATACAAAGCCTAAGTGAAGGCGATTGACCCAACAAGAGGGTGCTCGTACGAAGCCTGAGATATAGGCTAAAAGGGTTGACTCAACAAGAGAGTCTTTTATCTGTCTTATATGAAGCCTAAGACGGAGGCTAAAAAGGTTTGACTCAACAAGAGAGTCTTTTATACTCAACAAGAGAGTGATTTAGTGTCTCGTACGAAGCTCGAGATGGAGGCTAAAAGGGAAGTAACCCAACAAGAGAGTCTTTTATACTCAACAAGAGAGTGTTTTGCTGTCTCGTACAAAGCCCGAGATAGAGGCTAAAAGCGTTGACTCAACAAGAGAGTCTTTTATCTGTCTTAAATGAAGCCTAAGACGGAGGCTAAAAAGGTTTGAATCAACAAAAGAGTCTTTTATACTCAACAAGAGAGTGTTTTAGTGTCTCGTACGAAGCCCGAGATAACGGCTAAAAAGTTAGCCCCACTGGGGAGAATCATTTGTACAAAGCCCAAGAGGAGGTTGTCTTACCGCCGTGGATTCTAGAGATTCCGAAGCGAGTCCAAGTGTGGGGAACTCTCATGAGAGAGATCGGGTTTCTGCCTATGTTTAAAGGGAACATGAGAATGTCTTTGAGACTCAAGGGTCTTAGAATGTCCAAGTCTAGAGTTTTATCTTTTGTATAATGCCCAAGAGGAGGCACGGGTGTTAAGGGATGGGTATCAACCCTACAACGGCCGGAGTTTTGACGCTAGAAAGACTGCTCTAACAAAGGATGACTAAGTTCTATCTTATACCTTTAAGAGGTAGTCAGGGTCCTTGTATTAAGCCCAAGAGAAGGCATGAGAACTTCTAAGAAGCCGAAGGGTCCTTGTACAACGCCCAAGAGGTGGCGGGGATGCATTCAGGAAGCCTGTGGGTCCCCAAACCAAGAGAAGTTCAAGAAATGCAATTCACTGAGAATAGATCATTCCAGGAAAGTTCGAGGATTTGGAAGAAACTCAAGAGATACCATTAACGGAGAAAAGATCATCTTTGAGGAGTAGAGTTTCTTTGACAATTTCTAAGAGTGACAATCTGAGAAAGGGTTCACCGAGAATGCTGCCTTTCATGTTTCCATATTGTTTAACCCCAAGAGGAGGGAAGACTGTGTCTGGTAATCCTATGGGGGATCTAGTTTTGTTTGTATTTAAGAGTGACCAACAGGCTTTACATAGTTCTAGACGTAGTTGTCGGGGAAAACTCTAAATAACTATACTAGTATTACACAGTGGATATATGACAAGTATATAAATCATGTGAAAAAAGACTTACAGTGAAGCATCCCTACAATACAGTTATATACATATGAAAGCGATAAATGAAAGCGGATAAACACTTACCCGTTGTAGAGCTTCCATGTTGTTTTGTTAGTTGTTCAACAAAGAAAGCTTTGATAACAACATATATTCAAAATCAAAGGAGAAAGTACTTTGAAAAGTTTGATGGGGCTTACAGCTCAAGGAGAGGCCCGAGGTTTTAACGATGATCGCACCGTTGTTTTGAAAACTGTACAGAGGGACTTATACAATATGTGAGGCCCACAAAGTTTTTATGTACAAGGGAATGGGTCTTACACTCTATTAGAGGCCCAAGAGTTACTTTTGTAGAAGATATGGGACTTACAACTCAAGGAAAGGCCGATGGTTATTTGTTTGAAAATTGGCGATCGCGCCGAGATTTTTGAAAACGCAGTGGGTCTTATACAATGACTGAGGCCCAAAAATGTTTTGGTTTTCAAAGGGGTTGGGTCTTACACTCTATTAGAGGCCCAAGAGTTTTAAAAAGATTTGTGAGGGTGAAAATCAAAGAAACCCTAATTTGGTTTTTCTTAAAAAGTAAATATTTAAAGAAAATCAATTAAAATGATAAAAATACCAAATAAGTTTGAATAAACCACTTGTGATTTTTGTTTAAGGTTTGAAAAATGAGTTTTTAATCACAAGATGATTTAGAACTTATTTGGTTTTGATTTTCAAAATGAATATTCACTTTTAAATGTTTAAAAACAATTTAAAATGAATTTATTCACAAAAATACTAATTATAATAAATAAATAATATAAATTTTATTTTTTTGTGAAATAAAATATTTCAACATTTTTGTGATTTTTTGCAAAAAGAACCAATAAAAAATAATTAAAATTGAGGGAGTTATTAATTTTTCAAATCATTAAAAATAATATGAAAAACAATAAAAAGTGAAAAAAAAACACTAAAAGGGGGTCTGGGGCGAGGGGGATTCGAACCCCGGACCTCTTGTGTTCAACATGCGCGCCTTACCACTGGGGTGGTGATACATCCGTGTATCAAACCCCAGCCATAAATATACAAGGCTTGCCTTGTTCTTGGCCTGGCCAAGGCAAGGCAAGGTTTTTTGTCAGAAACGTGAAGGTCATAACTTCTTCATTTCTCCATGGATGGAGACAAAATTTATATGCATCTGGCCTAGAATTTCACAAGGAATCCAATGGTGGTGGAGGTTTTTCCAGAAAATCAATGCTCCTCAAAACCCGATAGTGGTTTTGAAATAGGCCATAATGTGCATTTTCTGTGCTACCTCTTGGTACAACCATGAATTACATGATGAATTGGTTCAAACACAACACATATAACATGTATAAGAGATGCATGATCAGTGGACCTCAAAGCAAGGCATATTTTAAAGAGTTCAAGTTATGATGCTTACCTCCCTTGGAGCTTTTTGGGCTATCTGCCAAGTGCTTTGTTCCAGAAATGTTTTGATGCTTTGAACACTCTTAAATGATCCCTTAGAAGCTTTTAAGATGCGTTGGCGGTACATGGATTTTGTCGGAGTATATATGAAACTTGTGACATATCCTCATGTACTTGTAGAAGTCGGATTCCATGGTTAACCAGTAGTACCTTGCTCTTAAAATTTTTTCTCGCCATTGCGTGTCCCTTGGCATGAGTGCCAAAGGATCCTTCGTGAATTTCCTTCAGCAGCATGTCTGCTTCTGGTCTGTCTACACATCGGAGCAAGACCATGTCAAAGTTTCTCTTATAGAGTGTATTACCGCTCAGGAAGAAGCTGTCATCCAGTCTTCTGAGAGTTTTTCTGTCTTTCCTTAGTGCCCCAGGTGGGTACTCTTGTTTCTGAAGGAAGCATTTGATATCGTGATACCGGGGTTTGTCATCTGTGACTGCTTCAATCGCGAAGATGTAAGCGGGTCATTCAAGGCGCATTATGTCAATCTTAGGTAAGTCGTTCCATTGACCTACGCTAATTATGGAAGAGAGGGTGGCTAATGCATCAGCCATGTGATTCTCTTCACGAGGGATATGGTGAAACTCGATTTTGTTAAAGAATGGTAACAACCTTCTCGCGTAATCCTTGTAAGGAATTAGTCCTGATTGGTATGTGTTCCAATCTCCTTTAATCTGATTGATAACCAAGGCTGAGTCACTGTATACGTCCAAGTTCTTGATCCTTAAGTCGATCGCTTTTTCGAGACCCATGATACAAGCTTCATATTCGACCTCGTTGTTTGTGCACTTGAACATAAGTCGGGCGGTGAAAGGAATATGGGCACCCTGAGGGGCTATGATGATTTCCCCAATTCCGTTTCCATAATGATTGACAGCTCCGTCAAAGATTAGTCCCCATTGGGAACCTGGTTCTGGCCCTTCACTGGGTAGTGGTTCATCGCAATCTTTCATTTTTAAGTACATGACATCTTCGTCTGGGAATTCAAATCCGAATGATTCTTGATCGTCAATCGGTTGATGAGCCAAATGATCAGCTAAAATATTTCCTTTGACAGCTTTTTGAGCATGGTACTCGATGTCGTATTCCGATAACAACATCTGCCAACGGGCAATTCTTCCCGTGAGAGCGGGTTTTTCAAATACATACTTGATTGGATCCATTTCGGAGACCAACCAAGTAGTGTGACGAATCATATACTGGCGAAGACGTTTGGCTGCCCAAGCCAGAGCACAACAAGTTTTCTCGAGCATAGTGTACCGAGTCTCGCAGTCGGTGAATTTCTTGCTCAAATAGTAAATGGCAGACTCTTTCCTTTTTGTTTCGTCTTGTTGGCCAAGTACACAACCCATTGAGTCTTCCAAGACTGTTAAGTAAATGATCAGTGGTCTTCCTTCGACTAGAGGTGATAGAATCGGTGGGTTCAACAAATATTCCTTGATACTGTCGAAGGTGGTTTGGCAGTCATCTATCCAAATGCAGCCCTGATTCTTTTTTAGTAATTTGAAGATTGGCGCGCATGTCGCAGTCATGAGGAATATGAATCTGGAAATGTAGTTCAGACGTCCCAGGAATCCTTTGACTTGTTTTTCAGTTTTTGGGGAAGGCATTTCTTGAATGGCGTTGACCTTGTCAGGATCAACCTCAATTCCTTTCTGGATGACGATAAACCCTAAGAGTTTCCCTGAACGGACACCGAATGTGCACTTATTGGGATTCAAGCAGAGTTTGTACTTTCTCAAACGCTCGAATAGTTTTAACAGGTGGGTCACATGCCCCTCTTCAGTTTTAGATTTCACAATCATATCATCGACATATACCTCGATTTCCTTGTGTATCATGTCATGAAACAAAGTAGTCATGGCCCTTTGATAGGTTGTCCCGGCGTTCTTCAAACCGAATGACATTACCTTGTAACAAAATGTACCCCATGGGGTAATGAATGAATTTTTCTCCATGTCTTTCAGCGCCATTTTGATTTGATTATAGCCTGAGAATCCATCCATGAAGGAGAAAACTTTGAACTTTGTTGTGCTGTCTACCAGCATGTTAATGTGTGGTAAAGGAAAGTCATCCTTCAGACTAGCCTTGTTTAGATCTATGTAATCGACACACATTCTAACCTTTCTGTCCTTTTTTGGAACGGGTACGATGTTGGCTAACCATGGAGGATATTCTGACGTGGCGAGGAAACCCGCGTCAATCTGTTTCTGCACTTCCTCCTTGATTTTGATGGCCATGTCCGGGTGAGTCCGTCTCAACCTCTGTTTTACTGGCGGACATTCTGACCGTAACGGTAAATGATGCTCCACGATGCTGGTATCCAACTCTGGCATGTCCTGATAGGACCAAGCGAATACATCGGGAAACTCTTTGAGAAGCTTTGTCAAACTTTCTTTGACAGTTGGGCTGAGCAGTGCCCCAACCCTGACTTCTTTTCTCTCTTTTTCTGAACCTAAGTTTACTATTACCAACGGCTCTTTATGAGGTTAAATGGACCTTTCCTCTCGTTTGAGTAATCGGGAGATCTCTTCTGGAATTTCGTCGTCAACTTCTTCTTCAGCCCCAAATACCGGGAATTCAAAGTTGGGAGAAGGCATCGGATCGTATGTTTCAACGGGGTTTAAAACAAGCAATCTGCATGACGTGATGATTTGTTTTAGAAGAGAGAAAGAGAATGCAAGAGTGTGTGCAATGTTTTTCTGAAAACTGCTTGTTTTTATTATTTGAATTATTTTTTAGGATTACCATTTTCTGAAAAAGCAAAAAGAGAAGATGCCAATTAATGCGAAAATTACAGGACAACGTTATTTTATTTATGAACAAGTCGATTCTTGAAACTACAGCCCTATAAGACAAAACTCTGTCGCTTTGAGAGAAGTGAAGAGGGATATTTACAGAAAGCGAGCCCTATCAAAACAGCCGTTTCACCTGGGCAGGGTGAAAGGTTAAAGACGGCAATTACTTTGACTGATGAACAATCTTTGAAACATCGACTGCAACCCATTGGTGGTGAACTCCTCAGTGAATCACAAAGTCTGGTACCTTCCTTGATGTGTCTTCAGAAATAACGCTGATTTCTGGCAGAGCAGGATCGTTGGAATCTATCTCCCAGGCAGAGTTGTCGTAGGAGGATTCCTTTGTTGTATTTTGCATAGTATTTGTGCTCTCAGGTAAATCTCCCCATCCAGTTAGCTGGATGTCTTCGAGCCTGATACGAGAGCTTTCAGGAGCAATGTTCTTGACCATATAGTCGTATTTTCCACTTGGTTGTCCTATGGTGTCCCACACTTCTGTGGAACTGGAGGAGCCATCCCTTTCGATGACGTTGACCTCAGGAAAAGCATTGTTGATGAATTCTAGTACGACAAGTTTTGCCAAATCATCGTCGTACTGGATGTTTTCTAAATTCCCTGAGTAATGATCCCATGACATGGTAGGGACGTATGTATTCTTTTCAATGATGCTCAGCTGATTTTCATCGTTCGGCTGATCTTCTTGCCCTGAGTTTCCTGGGTACGGCTGTCAGATAGGCAGGCCATCCATCGGGCCAAAATAGTCGTGGTCAAAGTTGTCTTTCATCAGAGTGTCCTCCTCTAATGAGTTTGGTGGAGCACGACATTCTTCAGGATCACAATCTCCGTATATTGTTTTGACATCTAACTTGGGTATAAATCTCGGACTCTGTGCGGGATAGCAAAATGGCGTAGGCACCTCTTCCTGAGACATATAACCGTCCTTGTTAAGATGGGATTTCCACTCTTCCTCCATATCGGAGGGATCTCCCTCGTTGATGGTATGGACTGCTTGAGGCACTGGGTGAAGGAAACCTCCACTGTGGAAGAAGTCTTGAATGGGATGAAGACTTTCATCGTTAGTAGCAGTCTGGGTACAGGTTGAAGAAAAACCAAGACCCTTCTTTGTTTTGTTATCAGTTGGAATGACAAGCTGTCCCCATCCCTTTGCATTGTTACTTTTGATCACTTCGAGAGCATCTCTGTATGAGGAAATAGAGGTTCCCTTCTCTGATTGATTCTCATTGCTCACCAAAAGTGCTTAGAACTGAGTTCCAACAACCTTCTCTGGTTCTACACAAGTGGATGATAACAGGTTACTCACGATCAAGGCTTGTTCTCCACAGACCGTGACGAGTTGATCATTCTTGATGAACTTCAGTTTCTGGTGCAGTGTCGAAGTGACTGCCCCAGCCTGGTGTATCTAACGTCTTCCTAATAAACAGCTGTACACTGCCCAGATGTCCATGACCTGGAAAGTGATTAGGAAAGTGTGAGGACCGATAGTTATGGGAAGGTCGACTTCGCCAATAACTGCTTTTTGAGATCTGTCAAAGGCTTTGACGATGACCTCACTGCCCCTCATCGGGGATCCTTTGAATGATAGTCGCATTAAAGTGGACTTTGGCATAACGTTGATGGTCGATCCTGTGTCTACCAGTACGCTGGCTAAAGCATCGTCCTGGCAGTTGACTGTAATGTTGAGCGCTATGTTGTGACTTTTGCCCTCTTCTGGCAATTCCTCATCACTGAATCCTAAGTTGTTGTAGGAAGTGATGTTAGAGATAATGTTGTTGAATTGTCGTATTGACACATCCTGTTCCACAAAGGCCTTCCCTAAGACTTTCTGTAGAGCTTCTCTGTGGGCTTCGAAACTGAGTAAAAGTGATAGCACAGAGATCTTTGAAGGAGTTTGTAACAGCTGATCAACAATGTTGTATTCACTCCTTTGGATGAGCTTCAGTATCTCATCATCGTTCTTTGAAAGGTCGAGATCACTGGATGGACCGACTGGTGGATTATGAACTTCTGTTGGAGGTTCCTTTTCTCTGTTAGGTTCCCTAACTCCTCGGTTGAAGATTCGACCGCTCCGTGTTACTCGACTGATGTCTGCAATATTCACGACGGAGGGTAATGGAGTTTCCTTTCCATTCTCAATTAATGTGGCACCGTATTTATAAGGGATAACCTTAGTTGATTCATACAGTAGTGGTCCTGGTAGATAGATAACTACAGGAGCCTTCTGATTTTTCTGACTGTCGTAAGTAACTTCAATCAGTTCCTGGTTAAGAACTTTCGATTCGTCAAGTAGAGGGATGATGGCACAGACATCCTTGGTCCTCTCATGATCAGAGATTATGACAACATCCTTAATCTGATCAGCGAAATAGTCTGGCGTCCAGTTGATGGACCCCAAAACGGGATATTGTTGAATCTCTTTGCAGTCCAACTGACCTTGAAGGGCTGCTCGCACGAGGTAACATCCTTGGTTATTTTCCGAGCAAACTCTACAGCGTTCATAGTTATGTGGTGGCACCTGGCCATGTCTGCTTTGAATAGAGTGTAACCTTACTAGATCTGTTTCCATTGATCGAGCATCTCGACTTTGATACCTAGTGGGGTTCCTATTAACCACACTGACTTGTTGCGTGTCTTCGTCCATATAGATCGGAATCCACCAGTGGTTTAACAAGTGTTGTAAAGTTCTTTGAACAAGAGCACATCCCTGGTCACTCTCACAACATCCTTTACAGTTCTGATAATTATGCGAAGTTAGAAAACCGAGCTGGACTTGCTTAGCGTGTAAATCTAACAAGCTGGTATTCATCAAGCGAATATCGAAGATCTGAATCATGTTGATCTGATAAAGATTTTATCATGGTAGTCTTGGATCCACCCAACATCCATCTGACGCAGGAGGGCCTTTTGTACGAAAGAGCATCCCTGATTATTTACCGAGCAAATTAGACAGGAATCATAATCGTGCCATGGCAGATCATGATGTTGGCTTTGCCTTGAGTGCATTGCCACCAGGTTGGCATTCATTGCACGGATGTCGTGGCTCTGAATTATGTTGGAATTCGTATAAGTCATGTTGACCCCACGAATTCGGTGCTCTTGGATCCACCCGAGATCCAATTGTTCTTGTAGAGCTGATTGCACCACAGAACATCCTTGATTGTTCTTAGAGCAGATATCACACTGGTGATAATTATGAGGTGGTACATGGCCATACCCGCTCTATATGCGATGCATCTTGACCAGATTGGTCCTCAATAAGAGTACATCATGAATTTGATGGCTGTCGTTAGACTCTCTTTCTATCAAATTGACTGCAGCTTTCTCGTGTTGAGGCAACGGGTTCATGAGAACATTTGGATTCGTATCTTTGAAAGATAAGACCCCGCTCCTAACAAGCTTTTGTACGTCTGATTTGAAACTGAGACAGTTTTCTATGTTATGCCCTGGTCCTCCTTGATGGTAAGGACAAGTCTGATCCGCTTTGAACCAAAAAGATGGATTTTCTGGTACTGTAAGAGGAAACTTGGTGTGGACGTGCCCCTTGACCAGTAGTAACGGAAACAGTTCGGCGTACAACATTCGTATAGGGTTGAACCCTGGAGGTCACGTCGTACGATTGTTGTTATATGGAGTGCGAGCCTACTGAAGAGGCTGTTGTGTCCTTTACTGATATTGCTGTTGATTAGGTTGGCTCTGCGCAACCTAAGGTTGATACGTAGGAACAGACGCAGGGTTGATAGCAGGAATTACAGCTGCTACTGGTTAGTAACGTCGCCTTTGCTTTCCGAGAGAGATATTCCCAATATCTTGCTCTTTTTTCTTAGGGAGAGCACTACCGTATCGTTTTGTATTACTTGATGGTCCAGTGTCTTTAACCAGACGACCTTCTTGGACGGCTTCCTCAAGACGAACTCCCATGCCCACCATCTCGGTGAAGTCACTGGGCGCACTGGCGACCATTCTGTCGTAGTAAAATGAGCTTAAGGTTTTCAAGAAGATCTTTGTCATCTCTTTTTCCTCGAGAGGTGGACAAATCTGGGCGGCAACTTCGCGCCATCTCTGAGCGTACTCCTTAAAGGTTTCCTTGTCCTTTTGTGACATTGATCTGAGTTGATCTCTGTTGGGTGTCATGTCCAGGTTATACTTATACTCTTGAACAAAGGCAGCGCCAAGATATCTGAAAGTAGTGATCTTAGTGCGGTTTAAACCCATGTACCATTTGATTGTGGCACCAGTTAAACTATCATGAAAGTAGTGAATCAGTAGCTCCTGGTTCTTTGTCTGAGCTGACATTTACCGAGCGTACATCACCAAATGACTTTGAGGTCAATAGTTACCCTTGTATTTTTCAAAATCGGGTACCTGGAACTTGTGCGGAACTTTCACATTGAGGACCAAACAAAGGTCTGCGGCGTCCTTTCCAAATAGATCCTAACTGCGAATGGCCTGCAGTTCTTTCTGCATCTCCAGTAATTATTCCTGGAACTCATTCATTCTGTCGAACATACTTTCATTTCCACCAAAAAGTATCTGTGGAATCTGTCCTTCCGGGACAGTGTATACCACAGGTGGTGGTATAGTCATCATGGCCGAGACTCTCGGTGCCTCCCGAAGTTTGTAACCTTTAGGAGTTGCTATCATGCCCCTGGCATCTTCGCTTTCCCGAAGTTTGTAACCTTCAGGCCCAGCGATTCCTGCTGCATCTTCCAGATCTTGCATGATCGACGGGATATATCCTTCCGGGATATAGTTGAGTGGCATGCCCCAGGGATGATCTTTCGGCATTTTGTACCTAGGATCAGGCTTCTCTACTATGGGCATTGACGTGGTCTCTAAGATCACAGCCCGTTGTTGTTGCATCTGAGCTTCTGCTAGAGCTTGCATGTTGTTATGAAGCTTTCTTAGATCTTCTTTCAGAGTGTCGATTTCTTCCCTCAATTCTCTGTTCTCCTCCTCGAGATCATCCATTTTCTTTTGTCGATTGGCCTGAGTATTGTACGAATGAGACAGTTTGACTCTAGAATCGAGACACAAACGTGAGATTCGTAGGTAAGAAGAATACATTTATGCGAGAATGATGAATGATATGCAAAGATTATATTAATTATTTTATTTGTTTAATCAAAAGAAACATCAACAATTTGGATTGCAAATATCACACAGTGGGGAAACCCCGTTTTATTGAATTCAAAGACTGCGGAAATGGAAATACAGTAGATCACAAAGTGCTGAAAAAGGAAATGTCTAAACTAATGGATCTTGAGTCCTCTCTGAAGAGAGCTCAGGTGCTTTCCTTTTCTTTGACTGGGGCTCTTCAGCCATTGTCGGGTTGTCATTCCTTTGCCAAGTGAAAAGAGCGAGAAAATTCCTTTGATTATCCTGATTTTCTATAGCATGTTGCTCTAAAATCTCAATCAGAGCATTCTTATCTTTCAACAGCTGCTGTAGTTTCTTACACTCTACATTGAGAATACGGTACTTGTTCCTCCAAGACCTCCTCTCCCGTTGAACTTTGTTGAGAGTAACTTGAAGTTTTTCCGTGTCGGACATGAAATAAAGGACAAAGTCCCTTAACGGAAGAACTTCCTGACGAGGGTAAGGCATCCTCAGCTTGAGAGCTCTAGTTTGTACCCAGTGGAGATAAGGCTCCACCGAGACACAGTCTGGTTTCCCTAGAGACTCTCTTCCTTTCCTATGAACGTGTTTCCAGGCATGCACTATTTCTGTTTTTAGTGCCCTGTCATTTTCTCCTTCCTTGAAGAAAAGACCTTCCAGATGAGCAATCCGCGGGACATGCCTCATTGGGTATCCAAATTGACGACGGACTAACACCGAATGATAGTTGATTCCTCCCTTAGTTCCTATAAGGGGTACATTTGGGAAATTTCCACAACGGTCAATGATTCTGATCTCTTCATAGATTCGATTGTACCAATCGATGTCAGAGTTGGTAAGAGACACGATTCTCTGCGACCAACGTAAAGTATTCTTTTGATCCCAAAATGCAGCAGACTTGGGCAAGTGGGAAATGAACCATTTGTAAAGCAAGGGTACACAACATATGATCATTCCTCCATTGTATAAATTCCTTAAGTGTACCGAATGATACGCATCTGTGAGTAACATTGGTACGGGATTTTCAATCAAACATATCTTAATGGTATTGATATCTACAAAGTTATCGATGTTGGGAAACAACAATAACCCGTAGGTGAGCAAAACAAAGATGCTCTCGAAAGTGGCCACGTTCCCTATACTGGCAAAGTACAGGGCTTTCTTTATCAAGAATTGGGCTGGCAAACCTTGGATGCCACCCTTAGTGGTCATGTGAGTCCCGACTTCTGACTCGTCCAAATAAATTGCTCTTGCAATGATTTGATCTTTTGGAATTTCTTCCAGTCCAGAAAAGGGAGCTTGATCAGTGATATGCAGATCAGTCAGGTGAGAATACTCCTCTAGTGTTGGTGCTAGCTGATAATCCGGGAATGTGAAACAGTGAAAGACCAGATCCTAGAACTAAATTAGTGTCGACAAGATTCCCTCAATTACATAGACCCTTAACAGAGACAACAGTCCTCCATACTTGGCTCTGAAAGCCTCAGGGTTGGTGATCATCCTTGCTAACCCTCTCAAATCCTCTAACTTTGGAACCTTGAAGGTATACTTATGAGTCTTTCTTCTACCGAAATCCATAACGCAATCTCTTTATCTGACATTTTCAATCATTGTCTTAGTTTAATTTGAAAAAGAGAGACTAGAAGAGAAGATTTTTCTTTTTTGAGTGTTTTTTAAATGAATGTATGAATGCAGCACACAAAAACATAGAAAAAACATGGGGTTAAAGGGTCGGTGTCATGAAGTCAAGGCTCTACCCCCCCAAAGGTTTATACTAGAGATTTTTTGTACCTGTCCGCAAGATCATTGATCCCTCTTGGGATAACAACAGCAAGCGGATCGCCAGCGAGCTGATGTATCCTAGAGTGATCTCAAATGAGGGTAGTGTCACGTGACAACTATTTTCGATAGCTTCCGCACTACAAAATGGTTTCAGTATACTAAAAACCTCAGCTTCTCATATAACCCAGTCGACCACACTACTTTTAACAACCGAAGTCGTATAGGCAATGTATCTGCAAAAGGAGTCTCCATTGAGTTTGATGGTCAACCGGGGAATCTTAACTGGGATTCACTCCCCGCAAGATTACCCGTATTGCCATCACCTATCTTAGGTGTATACTCAATCTTTCTACATGCGGCATCACACGCATTCCCATTAGCAGAAAAATAAACACAGATATCAATTAGGAAAAGCAGTATATATATTTGTCTTAATCATCCTAGACCTCTAGTCTTATGATCCTATACAGACAATGACTCCCCAGCAGAGTTGCCATTTCTGTGATACTTTGTGAACTCAGGGTTTTCTACCTAAGATTGTGAACTTAAGGCTTCTACCGAAGATTGTAAGAAATGGAAGAGGGCCCCACGGTGGGCGCCATTTTTTCTGTAGCGTGATTTTTGTGGTCTTGAAGCACTATCGCTCGGGTACTACAGTTCGATTCATTTTTTATCCTGTTAAACTGATTAAGGAAGGGAAATAGATGTCTCTAATTAAACCTGCTTGCAAACTGAGGTTAAATAGTCAAATCTGTTAGTTTATAGATGCTATTAAGACGTGGGCCACTCTTCGGTTATTTTGTTAAGAACACAGTGTCTGGACTATTTGTGAGGTTTTTGGTAATGTGTTTAGATTTGATGCTTTTGGGTTGATTTGATGGAGATACTGGATTTTGGGTTTTTGGTTAGTATGCTCGCTAAGATTTTTCAATCTTATGCCTACGTATTCCCGTTTAACGAAATAGGGGAATTAGAGCGATCGTAGTTCCTCCTATTCTATGGGAGGAAAAAGGTTTGTTTTGGTGTCTTGTTCAAAGCCCAAGACATGAAGCTAAAGGTGATTTGTATCTTGTTCAAAGCCCAAGATGTGAAGCTAAAAGGCTTTTGGATGAGAGAGAATTGGTCATCTCTAAAGAGGAGTTGTTGAGGTTTGTATGCTGTGAGCAAGGCACATGTTTGATGCTAAAAGGTTGATTGACTCAACTGAGGTTTCCTTATACAAAGCCTAAGAGAAGGCGATTAACCCAACAAGAGGGAGCTCGTACGAAGCCCGAAATATAGGCTAAAAGGGTTGACTCAACAAGAGAGTCTTTTATCTGTCTTATATGAAGCCTAAGACGGAGGCCTAAAAGGTTTGACTCAACAAGAGAGTCTTTTATACTCAACAAGAGAGTGATTTAGTGTCTCGTAGGAAGCCCGAGATGGAGGCTAAAAGGGAAATGAACCAACAAGAGAGTCTTTTATACTCAACAAGAGAGTGTTTTGCTGTCTCGTACAAAGCCCGAGATAGAGGCTAAATGGGTTGACTCAACAAGAGAGTCTTTTATTTGTCTTATATGAAGCCTAAGACGGAGGCTAAAAAGGTTTGACTCAACAAGAGAGTCTTTTATATTCAACAAGAGAGTGTATTAGTGTCTCGTAGAAAGCCTGAGATAAAGGCTAAAAGGTTAGCTCCACTGGGGAGAATCATTTGTACAAAGCCCAAGAAGAGGCTGTCTTACCGCCGTGGATTCTAGAGATCCCGAAGCGAGTCCAAGTGTGGGGAACTCTCATGAGAGAGACAGGGTTTCTGCCTATGTTTGAAGGGAACTTAAGAATGTCTTTGAGAATCAAGGGTCTTAGACTGTCCAAGTCTAGAGTTTTATCTTTTGTATAATGCCCAAGAGGAGGCACGGGTGTTAAGGGATGGGTATCAACCCTACAACGGTCGGAGTTTTGACGCTGGAAAGACTGCTCTAACAAAGGATGACTAAGTTCTGTCTTATACCTTTAAGAGGTTGTCAGGGTCCTTGTATTAAGCCCAAGAGAAGGCATGAGAACTTCTAAGAAGCCGAAGGGTCCTTGTACAACGCCCAAGAGGAGGCGAGGATGGTTTTAGGAAGCCTGTGGGTCCCCAAACCAAGAGAAGTTCAAGAAATACAATTCACCGAGAAGAGATCATTCCAGGAAAGTTCAAGGATTTGGAAGAAACTCAAGAGATGCCATTCACGGAGAAAAGATCATCTCCGGGGAGTAGAGTTTCTTTGACAATTTCTAAGAGTGACAGTCTGAGAAAGGGTTCACCGAGAATGCTGCCTTTCACGTTTCCATATTGTTTAACACCAAGAGGAGGGAAGACTGTGTCTGGTAATCCTATGGGGGATATAGTTTTGTTTGTATTTAAGAGTGACCAACAGGCTTTACCTAGTTCTTGATGTAGTTGCCGGGGAAAACTCTAAATAACTATACTAGTATGACACAGTGGATATATGACAAGTATATAAAGGATGTGAAAGAAGACTTACAGTGAAGCAGCCCCACAATACAGTTATATACATATGAAACCGATAAATGAAAGCGGATAAACACTTACCCATTGTAGAGCTTCCATGCTGTTTTGTTAGTTGTTCAACAAAGAAAGCTTTGATAACAACATATATTCAAAATCAAAGGAGAAAGTGCTTTGAAAAGTTTGTTGGGGCTTACAGCTCAAGGAGTGGCCCAAGGTTTTAACGATGATCGCACCGTTGTTTTGAAAACTGTACAGAGGGACTTATACATTATGTGAGGCCCAAAAAGTTTTTATGTACAAGGGGATGGGTCTTACACTCTATTAGAAGCCCAAGAGTTATTTTTGTACAAGAGATGGGACTTACAACTCAAGGAGAGGCCCAGGGTTATTTGTTTGAAAAATGGCGATCGCGCCGAGATTTTTGAAAATGCAGTGGGTCTTATACAATGACTGAGGCCCAAAAATGTTTTGGTTTTGATGCATTGTATTCGCAAGTGCACGAATCGCGTCAGAGTAATATAAAAAGTTATCGTATCCACAGAGACCAAATGTCGATCTAACGATTTCCGTTTGTTACAGTGCTTATCTAAGGCAGTTCAATTCAAGGTTCACTAATGCTGAGGAAAATAAATAAAAGTAAATGACGAGGTAATAAAATTCAGACAAAACAATAGGCTTGAATGTAATTCTCATAACCGATAATATTTCTATATTCATCAACAGAACTACTTACGGGCAATATCTTCTATTTTAAGAAAAGAATTCAATTTAACAGGAACTGTCGCTTTCGCGTAGTCAGAACCAAGTTTACCCTCTAAACTAACCCCTTTATTGTCACTTATAAAAAGGCGCGCATTGTGTTAGAGTCATGGAAAACTTACTTTTAAGAAATGCAAATTCTAAACTAAACAGAAAAGTATTTTGACCTGAAATCTCTAAACTAAAGAGGTTCAAAATGAACCAGATTCTAATCCCACTAACGCGTCCGAAAATAGTTTTAAAATCTCTTTTCTAAAGTGTTAAAAATCCCTACTCAACTGAGCAAAGCGCTTTCACTGTATTTGATCAGTTGAGAGCTAAACAAGTTCACAAATGGTTGGACGGCTTTCGATCTTACCCAACATTTCTTTTAAGTACAGAAAACTTGTGTTAAAGATTAAAACAGCCCTTAAGTATTTTTGTTAACATATAGACGTATTACGGTGGTTATGGTCTTTACATTCTTACCTATCTAAAACTTAGCCAGCCATGGTAGTTATAACAGTCATGTTAATTCTTATCATGTATGGAATTAAGTTTTTTGAAAAGTAAAGTTTTGAAAAGTAAGGCAAGACAATAAATAAATAAAATAAAGTAAGTGCAAGAAATAGATGAAAGTAAATGCGATTAAAATAAAACCTGCTCCAAGCGGAGTCTTTAAATCTGGTACAATGCACGGAAAATAAAATGCTGGCAGGATTACTTCTACCAAAGTGCTCCAACTTGATTACATACACTCCAAGACTTGATTACAAACTTGATCACACACAGTGCAATAACTCCTCGATGTGAGAAGATTACTGCTTTACAAGAGTGAAATTTATGCCTAGGAGGAAGTAAACTAAGATTGGATGATCCTAAAATTCGAGTCCTGAGAGTATTTATAGGCAAAGTTGGCAAGGTGCAAAGACAAAAGTGACCTTGGCTTGAAAATGGGCGGGAAACTGATTTTGCCTTGTCGCGCCCGCGACAGGCCTACCGCGCCCGCGACAGGCCTACCGCGCCCGCGACTAGAAGAAACTGGCAAAGGTCGTGGGAACGTGGCAGTTGAGCAGTGGAGATCATGGGACACGTCGTCGCCTACCCTGGGGCGTCCGCGACAAGAGAAGCGACAAGGGTAAATTGCTTCCAAACTTGAATTCTTGCTCCTTTTGCACCCTTTCTCGTCTGGGACCTCGATTTTATTGAAAACCTAAAAACAAAGGGAAACATAACAATAACAAAGCAAAAATAATAGAAAAACAACTAATATGCATGTGAAATCAGAGTAAAAAATACAGTATAATTTAGTGTCATCAAATTCTCCCACACTTAGACCCTTGCTTGTCCTCAAGCAAAACATTTAAAGCTCACAGAAAAATCAGTGCCGATCGATGATTTTTGGGCGAAAAGGGCTTCTAAGTCCGAGTCTGGATGCAGTGGTTGGTACTAACTGAGTGAACCAAGGGCATCGTGATGACACTAATCCGCAAATACGGACATAAACTTCGCTCTTATACTAATCAATCCATTATATCCCACAATACTTAGGCCTTCCTTTTCCATCTCTTTTGAGTCATTTTCATTCAAGCGCAATCACATTAAGCCCGTTTTCCGCACATGCTTCATGGTAGAGTGACCTGTTAGTGATTCTGATCTTTTCATACCGGATTTCTGGCACAGGGAACTGTGTAAAATCCTTTTATTCTTCTCAAGTGCAGTTGTGGGGGATCAGATCGTAATCCGCCCTACCGAGTTCAGTGCCAGATACCTCTGAACCAACTGAAATGAGCAAGTTAAACATCTTATTACTTTTTTTCCTTTTTCTTCTTTTTTTCTTTTTTTTTTTTTGAATATACACTCAGATCAGTCACTTATATTCGTCGGTCTCCTACTTAGAACATGTTTAGGCCGGAGCTGATTACTGAAATAAACTACTAAGGATGATTTTGAAATGAAATTAGGGCCATGGTACATGGGGTTTCAGGTGTGATTCTTATATTTACGAAGTTCATGGTGTAAGGACGATACTAATGTTTCGAAGGTTCTCCCAAGTCACCGCATCCTACCCCGAACCTGTCTTAAAGCCCAAAATTTTTTCAGAACAACACTTTTTTCTAGGAAAAATTTTATTATTATTTTTTTTGTGGGGCTAAAAATGTGGGAAAAATGAAGGTGAACCAAAAAAATACTTATACTAATGACTCTTCAAACACATGCATTTTCTGAAACAGAAACAAAAGTAAATAACTGAAGGGAAATAAAAATAAACTACTAAAATGACGGAAATAAAAATGATAAAATCTCCTCCCACACTTAAATCGAACATTGTCCCCAATGTTTCGAAGTAAGCTAAGGAGAAAGGAACCTGGCAAAACTAGTGAGGACCGCTGGTGCCCTCGCTGCCCTGTGCAGGATGCTCGGAACGACGGGATCTGCTACGGTGACGGTCTCGCTGGTCCATCCTAGCCTGCAATTCTGCCTGAGCAGCTTTCACCTCACGAAGGTTACCTAAGATGGAACCCTGAGTGGCCTCCATAAGCTGAAAGTGCTGATGATTATATTGCTATTGACGGGACTGCTCATTGGTGATCGCAAGCAGAGTACGGGAGATGGTCTCGTAAGATTGGTCTGCTCTCCGCCGCGACTCTTGCATAAAGCTCATCTAGTCTGCCATCTGTTGCTTAATGGAAGAGAGCAGGTCTTTATGCCGTGCTTCTCTAGCCATATGGTCTCGCCACATCTCCTCCGTAATATAAAATCCGGGAGCAGCTCCTGCAAAAGTGTTAGAAGCAGATGGTGCGGTGTGTGATTGTGTAGGGCGAGGGGGGGACACACGCTCTCTATGGTCATACTCATCATCTGTGTCGGGCCCCTCATTGTCATGGTCATTAGGAGGAATTGGACCTAGAAAAGGTGGGGCAGTAAGGTCATAGATCCAGTTCCTCTCGAATCGTACATCTGTACGTCTACTGCACGGCATAACAATTGATTCGATGGCCACCCCGTGAATCTTCAACTCATAACCACCAGCCCTCCTCGATCGGCACAATTTCATGTCTTTCAGAAATTTTAAATTAATTGTGCGAGGGGGCAGTGGTTCTAAAGTAGCTATCTCATCATTCAAATTTAGTGCCCGAGCAATAGACGTAATCAATCCGCCAAAAACTATCGGTCCACCCTTATGTACCGTTAAGCTCATGTGGGCGATCATAAATGGAACCAGATTGATTCTTACATTTGTGAGGCATCCTTGCAAGAACAAAAGTTCTTTGCTATTAACTTTGTTTTGATTCTCCCGGCCAAAAATAGAGCATGCCAAAAGATATCTGAAAATTCTTATGGCCGGGTTATGAATGGTCGAGGCGAGTATTCCCTTAAAGGAATCAACAATAGTATCTGACAAGCTATGCCAGAAGGCGAATAACTCGACTGACCATTCAGCATCTGAAGGAGCCTCACAAACAGCACCCTCCCCATGAGGGAATCCCAATAGACCTCCTAGTTCATCGGTACTGTATTCATACTCAACAACAAACAGTCTAAAATGCACTGTACCGACTGTGCTAGCAGTGTCGGGACAAACGGTATAAACCAATGAACTCAAAAACTCAACCGTCATCCTCTCATAGGTGGCTTCTTTTGTGGTGAAAACAGTGCCTAAACCTACAAAGTCTAACAAATGAAAAATGCTATGATGAACCCCTAAAGCGTGCAAGCAAGAATCGTCGACATACCTCGTCGAGAGAATTTCTCGATCCTGAAGCTTTTGAAGTTGCCGCTTCTGCCTATTCCCGGCTTGTCCTTCCCGAAGAATGATTCCATTAAACTCCATTGATGAAGATGGTGAAGAGGGTGGAAGAAAAGTGGTATGATAAAGGTTGGATTTTTATGGGTTTTTGTTGATGGAAATTGAAATGGAAAGTTAAGGGATGATTGGTGAATGCTAGAGATATGAGTTTCAATGGGATTTTATAGGGATTTTTCGGAGGGAAAAAATGGGTTTGAAGAGGTTGGAGGTTCAAAAATGGTGGAAATGGAGGTTCTGTCCCGAATTTACAGGGACGCTGTCGCGGGCGCGACAGGTGGGTCGCGGGCGCAACGTTAGTAAATTCACTGATGGGCCTCAATTTGTCCTTTTGAATGGGCTTTTTGTCCTCCCTTTGGCCTCGGGGGGTCTTTTTAGCATTCCATATGTCCTAAAAATGTAGTTTTGCATAAAATTTTTACAAGCATATATATATTTTTTATAATAAAGATTTTTATATATTTTGTCAAAGAAAAATAAAACGAAAGAAAATATTAGCATATAAACATAAAAAAAACTCAAATATAAATCGAAAATATATCAAATGCAAATAGTAGGAAATATGTCTGGGTGATACTGGAAGTAAACCAATGCATAAGAAATATAGTAAATAATACGAAAATGGAAATCAAGATGTCTGGTCATCTCCACGGAGTCTCGCTATCTCACGACGGAGCTCCGCCATGTCTTCATACAGCACACCGTACTCAGTAGCGTGGGTCAGCTCTGACACCTCCATCCTCAGGTGTAGGTCAGCAAGAGTCTGTCAGAGATCTGCTATCTCCTGGCGCATCATCGCCATCTGGGTCTGCATATCTGAAGTACCTAATGAATGATTATTTGGCCATACCGTGGTCCTGTCAGCTGGTGGAGCTGGAACGTACTCTGGCTCTGGGCAGGGTCGTGGTGCGTCTACCGTCTCACCGTGTCCTTCTAAGGCATATGTCCAGTTTACTGGGTCATGGACACTGGTCATAACAGGATCTGGCAAAGTGAAGTGATGTATAGTCTCACCATCGATCAAGAGTCTGAACTGAGAGGGATTAAAGGAGTTCCTTCTCATCAGCCCCCGATCTAAACAAAAATCAACATCCATTGTGGTATGGCTGCAGTAGGGAGTCAAATGAAATAGATTTCGGCCAAGGCCTAGAACAACAACAATCTCAGTCACATTACCTCCTACATGTATAGGTCCTCCTGCCCAGGTGGCAACACCACTAAAAGAGTACATCATAAAGTTACCACAGGCTAAACGACGTGACTGATTCGCACAAAACATGAAAAATATGTCCTCCTCAGTAACGTAGTCATCAGTATCTGCTCTCCCAAAGAATGTATGGGCAATGATCATCTGAAAGTATCGGAGAGCTGGGTTATGGATAACCTGTGAAATGCGAGTATCAGGGTCAGGGCCTCCACCTCCAGAGATGTCACTCCAAAATTTCTCCACGTCTCTATTCATGAAGTAACCCATGGGAAGCTCAGGGATAGTGCCAACTCCAGTCTCAAATCCAAGAAGATCACCGAACTCAGTATGGGTGAATGAATACTCTGTGCCAAATAACCTGAAGCTAGTGTGGCCATCTGGTCCTAAGTACGGATCATAGGAGAAAGAGTTGAGGAACTCCAGAGTGAGGTTCTTATAGGTGGGATGCAAATCATCAGTGTATTGGTCCCATTTGAGCTGGTAGGCCAAGTATCGGACACTGGGCTCTATGCCCAAAGCTTCCATGCAATCACTGTCTGGGTAGCGAGTGGGTGCCATAGGTCTAAGTGAAAGCATCGTATAACGCTCTCTCTGAGCATCGTCTCTAAAGGTCATGTGCATGTCGTCAACTGGTGGTATCCTGAAAGAAAAGGTTAGGAAAAACAGGTCCTGAAATCAAACACACAAAACAAGTTAGACATATATGTACAAACAAGCAAACAAACGTAAATCAAAATAAAAGAAAATGAATACGAAAAGGAAAAGAACCGTGGGTTGCCTCCCATGCAGCGCTTGTTTAACGTCATTAGCTCGACGAGTTCAAGTCATGTATCTGGTGCGAGGATAGGTGGGTCTGTTAACGTGAACCTGGAGTAGTATGCTGGAATGTCACCTCCTTCATAATGCTTAAGCCTTTGTCCATTTACAACGAACGGACTGCAAGATTTGTTCTTAATTTCCACTGCCCCGGATTTTAGGACTTTGGAAACTTCGAACGGGCCCGTCCATCTAGATCGAAGCTTACCTGGAAAAAGTCGCAGTCTTGAATTGTATAGAAGAACGGGGTCACCTATGTTGAAGTCTTTCTTGATGATCTTCTTGTCATGCCATGTTTTGGTTCTCTCTTTATATATGATGGCATTTTCATAGGCTGATTGTCGGAGCTCTTCTAGTTTATGTATGTCTAAGATGCGTTTCTCACCAGCTGCTAGGTAGTCAAAATTTAAGGTTCTGATGGCCTAATATGCTTTGTGTTCCAATTCAAAGGGTAAGTGACATGATTTTTCGTAAACTAGTTGGTAAGGGGTTGTTCCAATGGGAGTCTTGTAGGCTGTCCTGTAGGCCCACAGTGCTTCTGAAAGCTTCTGTGACCAATCCTTTCTGGATATCGAGATAGTTTTTTCTAAGATATGCTTGATCTCTCTATTGGATACTTCTACTTGCCCACTGGTTTGCGGGTGGTAAGGTGTGGCTACTCTATGTTTAACTCCATACTTCCTCAACAGTTTGTCAAAAATCCTAGATATAAAATGTGATCCTCCATCACTTATGACCAGTCTGGGAACTCCGAATCTAGGGAATATATTCTGCTTGAACATCTTAATCACTACTCGGGTGTCGTTTGTGGGTGCAGCTATAGCTTCAATCCATTTGGACACGTAATCGACAGCGACTAAAATATATTTGTTCCCTAAGGATGATGGAAAAGGTCCCATAAAGTCGATTCCCCAAACATCAAAAAGTTCTACTTCTTGAATGTTTCTTAATGGCATTTCATTTCTCCTCGAGATGTTTCCGGAGCGTTGACACGGGTCACACTTGGTTATATATGTATGAACATCACGCCATATAGTTGGCCAATAAAGACCAGCTTGTAAGATTTTAGCGTGAGTCTTAGATGTGCTTGCGTGTCCTCCGTATGGTGCTGAGCGACAATGTTCTATGATATGGTGCACTTCTTCCTCTGGAACACACCGACGAAAGATTCCGTCAGTGCCTCTCTTAAAAAGGAGTGGTTCATCCCAATAGAAATGTTTAACGTCATTGAAGAACTTCTTTTTCTGCTGATAACTGAGGTCAGGAGGTATTATATCTGCAGCAAGATAGTTAACAAAATCTGCATACCAAGGTACATTATTTACCGCTAAGGATTTTTCAGAATCTTCTAGGGTTTCTAAACTTACATCTCCAATGGCATCTAGCTTAGCGATTAACCTGTCATAAGCAAAGTCATCATTTATGGGTACTACATCAGGTTTCAAGAACTCAAGCCTGGAAAGGTGATCGGCAACTACATTCTCGGTGCCTTTCTTATCTCTGATATCAAGGTCAAATTCTTGCAATAAAAGTATCCACTGGAGTAACCTAGGTTTAGCATCCTTTTTACTCAAAAGGTATCGGATGGCGGCATGATCAGTGTAAACAATTATTTTGGCTCCCACCAAATAGGATCTAAATTTGTCTATGGCGAAAACTACGGCTAGGAGTTCTTTTTCTGTGGTTGCATAGTTTAGCTGAGCGACATCTAGAGTTCTACTGGCGTAGTAAATCACATGTAACTTCTTATCAGATCTTTGTCCTAGCACTGCTCCTACAGCGTAATCACTAGCATCACACATGATTTCAAAAGGTTTTGTCCAATCTGGTGGTTGCATAATGGGTGCTGAGATTAAAGTTTGTTTTAAAAGGTTGAATGCTTCGTTGCATTTTTCATCAAAAATGAACTCGGCATCTTTCATCAGAAGACCTGTCAAAGGTTTAGTGATCTTAGAGAAGTTTTTAATAAAACGCTGGTAAAATCCGGCATGTCCGAGAAAACTTCGAACTTCTCTAATTGTTTTGGGTGGTTTAAGATTCTCTATCACCTCGATCTTAGCTTTATCAACTTCAATGCCTTTTTCAGAAACGATATGTCCTAGAACTATACCTTCAGTGATCATGAAGTGATATTTCTCCCAATTTAATACCAGGTTTACTTCGACACATCTCTTCAAGATCTTTTCAAGGTTGACTAGACAGTTATTGAAATCAAATCCGCAAACTGAGAAACCGTCCATGAATACTTCCATAATTCCATCAAGGTAATCAGCGAAGATTGACATCATGCAACGCTGAAAAGTTGCCGGGGCGTTACAGAGTCCGAAAGGCATACGTCTATAGGCAAAAGTTCCATATGGGCATGTGAAGGTTGTTTTCTCTTGGTCATCAGGGTGTATAGGAATTTGGAAAAAACCTGAATATCCGTCTAGGTAACAGAAGTAAGAATATCTAGCTAGACGTTCCAACATCTGATCTATAAAAGGTAATGGGAAATGGTCTTTCCTAGTGGCTTTGTTTAATTTTCTGTAATCTATGCACATACGCCAACCTCCTTCTATCCGTTTTGTAACGTGCTCACCTTTTTCGTTTTGAACCACGGTGATGCCGCCCTTTTTAGGTACTACATGCACAAGGCTTACCCATTTACTGTCCGAGATCTGATATATTATCCCTGCTTCCAACAACTTAAGAACTTCCTTCTTAACTACCTCACTCATTATAGGGTTAATCCTTCTTTGGTGTTCTCTCGAAGGTTTAGCATCTTCCTCAAGTGAAATCCGGTGCATGCACACGGATGGACTTATTCCTTTAAGATCTGAGATGTTGTACCCTAGTGCTGAGGGATATCTTCGCAAGACATCTAAGAGTTGGTTTGTTTCATTTTGGTTCAGAACGACACTGACTATAACTGGTCTATCCATTTCTTTGTCTAAAAACTCATATATTAGATTCTTGGGTAATTCTTTTAATTCTAAGGTTGGTTTGCTGGGGATTTGTATAGAATCTAGAGTTAAGGATAGACATTCAAAAAGGCTGTCATCTATGTAGGGTTCCATACTGTCATCATCTTTCTCAATGGGCGTTGAAGGTAGTTTTATTCTTTCTATCGGCTCTTCCTGGTTAAGTTCATGGACACATTCATCAATGACATCAACTGCATAACATGCATCTCCTATTACTGGTGCCGCGAGAAACTTTGCTAGGACAAACTCTATTTTTTCGTTACCTACCTCAAAGGTCAATTTTCCTTTCTTGACATCTATTATGGCTCCTGCAGTTGATAGGAAGGGTCTTCCTAGGAGGATTGGGATATCTTTATCTTCTTTGATGTCCATTACGACGAAGTCGGTGGGAATGAACAACTTGCCTATTCTAACTGGGATGTCTTCTAATACGCCTACAGGGTATTTTATAGATCTGTCAGCTAATTAGAGAGACATCTTAGTAGGTTGCAAATCTCCTAGTTTCAATCGTTCACAAACTGCAAGGGGCATTAGGCTTACACTGGCTCCTAAGTCCAGAAAGGCTTTATCTATGACATGATTCCCCAAAATACAAGGTATGGAGAAATTCCCCGGATCTTTGTCTTTTTTGGCAAGTTTGTTCTCGGAAATGGAATTACACTCCACTGGTTTTGGATCGTCAAGTCTACGTTTATTGGTGAGGATGTCCTTCAGGAACTTAGTATAAGATGGTATTTGGGTGATGGCTTCTGTAAAAGGAATCTCTACATGGAGTTTTTCTATAACTTTAACAAACTTTTGGAATTGGTCATTGATCTTAGTTTGTTTAAGTCTTTGTGGATAGGGAATTAGTGGTTTGTATGGCTGAGGGGTGTTAAAGCTTCGTCCATAACTTCTCCTTTATCTCTGTCTTTTGGTTTCTCAATTTCTACGGGTTCCTCACCTTCGGGGGTAGCATCCTTTTTGGAAACTTCGGGGTCACTCAATGTCGGGTTTTTAGGCCCTTCATAAGTGGTTCCACTTCGTAAGGTAACAGCGTTAGCTTGCCCTCGAGGGTTCTGTTGAGGTTGTCCAGGAAATTGTCCTCCAGGAGTAGTTTGGGGTGCTTGCTTTAAAGCTACCTGAGAGATCTGGGTTTCAAGCATCTTGCTGTGGGTGGCCATTTAGTCCATTTTGGTTCCTAGTTGGGTAAGCAGCTCATTCACATGAATATTCTGATTTAGGAACTCTTTGTTTTGCTGGGCTTGTGCTGTCATAAAATCATTTAGCACTTTCTCAATATTTGGCTTAGGTGGCACTGCTTGCATAGGTTGGTTTTGTCTAGGTGCTTGATTGTTGGTTGATCTTGGAGGTGCTTGGTTTTGGGTAGGGTTATTGTTTTTGTAGGAAAAATTAGGGTGATTTCTCCATCCAGGGTTGTAAGTATTTGAGAACGGGTTTCCTTGGGCATAGTTGACTGGGTCTGGGTTAGTCTCGTTTAACAGATGGCAGTCAGCTGATTGATGACCTTTAGTACCACAAAGTTCGCAATCCGACACTACCGCTGCTGCAGCGGTTGGTTGTGCGTACATTTGATGGATCTTGAGGGCCATAGCATCCATTTTGGCTTGCATCATGTCTATAGAGCTTACCTCATGTTTACCTCCTTGGGCTTCTTTCTTTTCCACTGTTGCTCTTTCGTTTCCCCATTGATGATGGTTTTGAGCCATATCTTCAATGAGACCACAAGCGTCAGGATAGGGTTTGTTCATCAGGGCACCGCCAGCGGCAGCGTCGATGGACATCTTTGTGTTATAATGAAGTCCGTGGTAAAAGGTATGTATAATCAACCATTGCTCCAAACCGTGGTATGGACAAGCCCTTAGAAGGTCTTTATACCTCTCACAAGCTTCAAATAGTGATTCTCCTTGGTTTTGGGTAAATCTTGTTATTTGGTTTCGGAGAACGGCTGTTTTGCTTGGGGGAAAGTATCTAGCAAGGAATGTTCTCCTAAGGTCTTCCCATGTTGTTATAGAATTGGCTGGAAGGGAATCTAACCAAGTTAGGGCTTTGTCTCTAAGGGAAAAGGGAAATAGTCTTAAACGAATCGCCTCAGGACTAGCACCATTGGTCTTAAAGGTGTTTGACAACTGGATAAAGACTTTTAGATGTTGGTTTGGGTTTTCAGATGGTAGTCCTGCGAATTGGTTTTGTTGAACTAGTTGTAATAGGGACGGTTTTAGTTCAAAATTATTGGCAGGTATGGTAGGGTTAACTATACTAGAGCTCGGTTCTTCGTCAGCAGGCTGAGCGAATTCCTTAAGGGGTCTTTGGTTACGATCTTCGGCCATAGCTTGCTTAATTCGACGAAGCCAAAGTCGTGCGCGAGCGTAACGTTCTGGTTCCACTAAAGGATCTATTACACTACTGGAGCTACGAGATCTTCGCATCGACCAGTTCGTGCGGCCCTAGTCTAAACGGTGATAACAAACGAAATTTGAAATTCGACGAAATTGGTCCCCGGCAACGGCGCCAAAAACTTGATGCATTGTATTCGCAAGTGCACGAATCGCGTCAGAGTAATATAAAAAGTTATCGTATCCACAGAGACCAAATGTCGATCTAACGATTTCTGTTTGTTACAGTGCTTATCTAAGGCAGTTCAATTCAGGGTTCACTAATGCAGAGGAAAATAAATAAAAGTAAATGACGAGGTAATAAAATTCAGACAAAACAATAGGCTTGAATGTAATTCTCATAACCGATAATATTTCTATATTCATCAACAGAACTACTTACGGGCAATATCTTCTATTTTAAGAAAAGAATTCAATTTAACAGGAACTGTCGCTTTCGCGTAGTCAGAACCAAGTTTACCCTCTAAACTAACCCCTTTATTGTCACTTATAAAAAGGCGCGCATTGCGTTAGAGTCATGGAAAACTTACTTTTAAGAAATGCAAATTCTAAACTAAACAGAAAAGTATTTTGACCTGAAATCTCTAAACTAAAGAGGTTCAAAATGAACCAGATTCTAATCCCACTAACGCGTCCAAAAATAGTTTTAAAATCTCTTTTCTAAAGTGTTAAAAATCCCTACTCAACTGAGCAAAGCGCTTTCGCTGTATTTGATCAGTTGAGAGCTAAACAATTCACAAATGGTTGGACGGCTTTCGATCTTACCCAACATTGCTTTTAAGTACAGAAAACTTGTGTTAAAGATTAAAACAACCCTTAAGTATTTTTGTTAACATATAGACGTATTACGGTGGTTATGGTCTTTACATTCTTACCTATCTAAAACTTAGCTAGCCATGGTAGTTATAACAGTCATGTTAATTCTTATCATGTATGGAATTAAGTCTTTTGAAAAGTAAAGTTTTGAAAAGTAAGGCAAGACAATAAGTAAACAAAATAAAGCAAGTGCAAGAAATAGATGAAAGTAAATGCGATTAAAATAAAACCTGCTCCAAGCGGAGTCTTTAAATCTGGTACAATGCACGGAAAATAAAATGCTGGCAGGATTACTTCTACCAAAGTGCTCCAACTTGATTACAGACACTCCAAGACTTGATTACAAACTCGATCACACGCAGTGCAATAACTCCTCGATGTGAGAAGATTACTGCGTTACAAGAGTGAAATTTATGCCTAGGAGGAAGTAAACAAAGATTGGATGATCCTAAAATTCGAGTCCTGAGAGTATTTATAGGCAAAGTTGGCAAGGTGCAAAGACAAAAGTGACCTTGGCTTGAAAATGGGCGGGAAACTGATTTTGCCTTGTCGCGCCCGCGACAGGCCTACCGCGCCCGCGACTAAAAAACTGGCAAAGGTCGTGGGAACGTGGCAGTTGAGCAGTGGAGATCATGGGACACGTCGTCGCCTACCCTGGGGCGTCCGCGAAAAGAGAAGCGACAAGGGTAAATTGCTGCCAAACTTGAATTCTTGTTCCTTTTGCACCCTTTCTCGTCTGGGACCTCGATTTTATTGAAAACCTGAAAACAAAGGGAAACATAACAATAACAAAGCAAA
Organism: Lathyrus tuberosus; assembly: GCA_022829125.1. Lineage (NCBI taxonomy): Eukaryota > Viridiplantae > Streptophyta > Magnoliopsida > Fabales > Fabaceae > Lathyrus > Lathyrus tuberosus. Next base: position 272,889 of record JALAZF010000323.1, on the reverse strand, counting down.
AATAATAGAAAAACAACTAATATGCATGTGAAATCAGAGTAAAAAATACAGTATAATTTAATGTCATCAGGTTTTCAAAGGGGTTGGTCTTACACTCTATTAGAGGCCCAAGAGTTATAAAAAGATTTGTGAAGGTGAAAATCAAAGAAACCCTAATTTTGTTTTTCTTAAAAAGTAAATATTTAAAGAAAATCAATTAAAATGATAAAAATACCAAATAAGTTTGAATAAACCACTTTTGATTTTTGTCTAAGGTTTGAAAAATGAGGTTTTAATCACAAGATGATTTAGAACTCATTTGGTTTTGATTTTCAAAATGAATATTCATTTTTAAATGTTTAAAAACAATTAAAAATGAGTTTATTCACAAAAATACTAATTATATTAAATAAATAATATAAATTTTATTTTTTTGTGGAATAAAATATTTCAACATTTTTGTGATTTTTTGCAAAAAGGACCAATAAAAAATAATTAAAATTGAGGGAGTTATTAATTTTTCAAATCATTAAAAATAATATGAAAAACAATAAAAAGTGAAAAAAAAACACTAAAAAGGGGTCTGGGGCGAGGGGGATTCGAACCCCAGACCTCTTGTGTGCAGCATGTGCACCTTACCACTGGGGTGGTGATACATCCGTGTATCAAACCCCAACCATAAATATACAAGGCTTGCCTTGTTCTTGGCCTGGCCAAGGCAAGGCAAGGCAAGGTTTTTGGTCAGAAACGTGAAGGTCATAACTTCTTCATTTCTCCATGGATGGAGACAAAATTTATATGCATCTGGCCTAGAATTTCACAAGGAATCCAATGGTGGTGGTGGTTTTTCCAGAAAATCAATCCTCCTCAAAACCCGATAGTGGTTTTGAAATAGGCCATAATGTGTATTTTCTATGCTACCTCTTGGTACAACCATGAATTACATGATGAATTGGTTCAAACACAACACATATAACATGTATAAGAGATGCATGATCAGTGGACCTCAAACCAAGGCATATTTTAAAGAGTTCAAGTTGTGATGGTTACCCCCCCTGGAGCTTTTTGGGCTATCCGCCAAGTGCTTTGTTCCAGAAATGTTTTGATGCTTTGAACACTCTCAAATGATCCCTTAGAAGCTTTTAGGATGATTGGAATCAGCTGGAACCCTCAGGAATGTAAATTGGCCCTTTATTGCAAAAGGGGCAAAAGTGGCCAAAATAGCAACTCTCTCAAATGATGTTCCAGATGTGTGGAACCATTTGGGATAGTTCAAGGATGATATTTGGAGTGTGCTTGAGGCTTTATCTGGTTTTGAAAGTGATGATATTTGGAGTGTGCTTGAGGCTTTATCTGGTTTTGAAAGTGACTGAATCAAGACATGGCTTGAAAAATGCAAAAAAGGCCCTATTTTGAGGTTTTGAGAGGGGACTTTATGATTTTGGTGTTACAGGTCACTTGTGAGTGTTTGGATCACTTTTATATGATGTTTATGAGGTGTGTGTGTGATTGGTTTGGTTGTAATTTCTCTCAAACTCAAAACCCGATAGTGACTTGCTTTAGAAGGCAAATTTGGAAGTGAGAAGGTGATTTTGAGGAAAGCATCTGTTTGATGGATTTGGTGTACTCAAACTGAGCACAAATGAGCTCTATGTATAGTAGAGTAAGTTTATTTTGCAAGCAATAGTGAATGACAACTGCAGCAAAGGTTTGGCCAATGGTTGCATTTTGGAATCTCAAGTCTCCTCTAACCATTGACTAGAGGTTAGAGCACAGGCTACTGGTTCCCTAGTTCTTGGATATGTCTTGACTAAATTCAATTGGAAATGGTTCAGTCTATGCCACCTTGGTGCATCCATTAAATGCTCCTAACCAAAATTGGAGTCTTGTCCCCTCTTTAGGGATTTCTAGGTTTGGCATGTTATTTTTAGTTCCAAAGACTTGGGAGGCTTATGGATCAGTGTTTGTCCCTCCTTGGTCCCTCATTGAGGTGTTCAAATGGATAGACATGTTTGTTATTTGCACAAATTTGGCAAATCGAACAAAATTCACAAATCTGCCTTGCCATGACAGTTTGCAGCAAGGCATATTGGCATGGTCATATCTCATGGCTCAAGTGGAATTTCATGGAGTTCTTGGCCATTTTGGAGAGCTCTCATATGATACAACATATGTGTGATCATAGTTTGTTTTGATAACTTTTGGATCCAAGTGAAAAATGCCCCTACATTTGGAAAAAAGTGAAGGTAGATTCTGACTTAGTGAAAATTTCACTAAGTGTTGGAAAAAAGTGACATTTTCACTTTTTGTGATTTTGGCCATTCCATAACATGAAATCCATGAGGAATTGGAATGAGGCGTAGTTGACACTTTTAAATTATACCATGAGAGCTACAAATCCATCTTTGGACCAGCCCAAATGGTTGCTTGGATCTCAAGTTATGATCCTTGGAAGTTGGTACCCTAGCCACTTTGTTCCATAACTTAGAAAATTTCTAAGTTTTTTATGGTTACCCCTTTTACAAGTTATCCCACTTTTCTTGATTTTTCTTGATGAATGATGATTCCAATCACACATTAACATCATTTTAGGGTCAAATAACCATATTTATGAAAAATCTCAAAAAGTCAAAGTTGACTTTTGTGCACAGTTGATTTTTTGTAAGATGAACTCCAAACTGTGCGATCCTCTATGAAATCAAGTCCTTGACCTGAATAAAACTTGATGGGTTGATTTCATAGGTGTTATAGGGTGTATTGAATAATGTCCCAAGGTTTGGGAGCATGCTTGGGTCAAAAGTCAAAAGCACAGTTGACTTTTCCCGCGAAACCCTAATTGTGGTTCTGATGAATTTGAAACTTGTTGATCAAGCTTCTTGGACTAATCCATTGTTGCAAATAGATCAATGTAGTGTGTTAGAGACCCTCAAATCCTCTCTTGAGGTCTTGGCTCATGTTTTGTCCCAAAAGTCAACTTAGGAGTGAATTAGGCTAAATTGACTTGATGATTGGGTTTATGATGTCCCATGGAGTATCTTAGGTTATGCTTTGAAGCATTGGCTCATGCCCAGAGGAAAATTTCCATCTGGAGGTCCTGGTCAACCAAACCCTAATTTGGTGACACTGGCGATCTTGAAGCTTGATCCACTTGGACTGTTGCAGCCTTGTGCTTGATTCTTGCTGTGGGAGTCTTCTTGATCCATTGTGAATGTTTGAGAGGTTAATACAAGTTAAAGATCATGTCATTCCTTGATTGATCCTTTGTCTAAAATCTTTGAGAGGGCTGGAAACCCTAAGTTTGATTGTAGTAGATGCCCAGCCATCTTTGGGGAGACTAATGAGGTATAATGCTCCATCTATATTGTGATGATGATTTGCACAATGATGGGGAAACTTAGTGGTCAAAATTTGGGGTATGACATCACGGGATTTTGGGTTTTTTATTAGTATGCTCGCTAAGATTTTGCAATCTTATGCCTACGTATTCCCGAAACAGGGAAATTAGAGCGATCGTAGTTCCTCCTATTCTATGGGAGGAAAGAGGTGTTTTGGTGTCTTGTTCAAAGCCCAAGACGTGAAGCTAAAGGTGATTTGTATCTTGTTCAAAGCCTAAGATATTAAGCTAAAGGGGTATTTATGTCTTGTTCAAAGCCCAAGATTGAGGCTAAAAGGTTAGACTGAGAGAGAACTTGTCATCTCTAAAGAGGGATTGGGCTACCTCTGAGGGAATTGTTGATTTTTGTGTGCCCTGAGCAAAGCACAAATTTGATGTTAAAAGCTTGATTGACTCACCGGGGATTTCTTTATTCAAAGCCTAAGAGGAGGCTAGAAGTTTAACTTTTTCGGGGAAAATGTTCTTTCTGTCTTATACAAAGCCCAAGATTGAGGCTAAAAGGGATTTTGACTCCGTTGAGGAGAATGTATCTTGTATAAAGCCCAAGATGGAGGCTGAAATGGTTTGACTCAACAAGAGAGTACTTTTATCTGTCCTATATAAAGCCCAAGACGGAGGCTAAAAAAGGTTGACTCAACAAGAGAGTCTGAAGGTTGATTGACTCAACAAGAGAGTCCTTTATATTCAATAAGAGAGTGATTTGCTGTCTCATATAAAGCCCAGGATTGAGGCTAAAAGGAGATTTACTCAACAAGAGAGTCTTTTATACTCAACAAGAGAGTGTTTTATATGTCTTGTACAAAGCCCAAGACGGAGGCTAAAAGGGGTTGGCTCAACAAGAGAGTCTTTTATACTCAACAAGAGAGTGTTTATCTATCTCGTACGAAGCCCGAGATGGAGGCTAATAGGAGGTTGACTCAACAAGAGAGTCTTTTATACTCAACAAGAGAGTGATTTATATGTTTGGTACAAAGCCCAAGACGGAGGCTAAAAAGGGATTGACTCAACAAGAGAGTCTTTTATACTCAACAAGAGAGTGGGTTTTTATGTCTTGTACAAAGCCCAAGACGGAGGCTAAAAGTGGTTTGACTCAACAAGAGAGTCCTTTATACTCAACAAGAGAGTGTTTTTTAATCTCGTACGAAGCCCGAGATGGAGGCTAAAAGGGGATTTACTCAACAAGAGAGTCTTTTATACTCAACAAGAAAGTGATTTATATGTCTTGTACAAAGCCCAAGACGTAGGCTAAAAAAGGATTGACTCAACAAGAGAGTCTTTTATACTCAACAAGACAGTGCTTTTTTATATGTCTTGTACAAAGCCCAAGACGGAGGCTAAAAAGTGATTGACTCAACAAGAGAGTCTGAAAAGGTTAGCTCTGCTAGGGAGAATCATTTGTACAAAGCCCAAGAGGAGACTACCTTACCGCTGTGGATTCTAGAGATCCTGAAGCGGGTCCAAGTGTGGGGAACTCTCATGGGAGTGACTGGGGTTTCTTCCTATGTTTGAAAGAAACTTGAGAATGTCTTTGAGACTCAAGGGTCTTAGACTGTCCAAGTCTAGAGTTTTCTCTATGGTACTATGCCCTAGAGGAGTCATAAGCATTAAGGGATGAGTATTAACCTTAAAATGGCCAGAGTTTTGACGCTTGAAAGACTGCTCTAGCAAAGGATGACTAAGTTCTATCTTATACCTTTAAGAGGTTGTCAAGGTCCTTGTATTAAGCCCAAGAGAAGGCATGAGAACTTCTAAGAAGCTGAAGGGTCATTGTACAATGCCCAAGAGGAGGCGAGGATGCTTTTAGGAAGCCCGTGGGTCCCCAAACCAAGAGAAGTTCAAGAAATGCAATTCACCGGGAAGAGATCATTCCAGGAAAGTTTGAGGATTTGGAAGAAACTCAAGAGATGCCATTCACAGAGAAAAGATCATCTCTGGGGAGTTAGAGTTTCTTTGACAATTTCTAAGGGTAACGGTCTGAGAAAAGGTTCACCGAGAATACTGCCTTTCTCTTTGTTCCATATTGTTTAACCCCAAGAGGAGGGAAAACTGTATCTGGAATCCTACGGGGGATCTAGTTTTGTTTGTATTTAAGAGTGACCAACAAGGCTTTACCTAGTGCTAGACGTAGTTGCCGGGGAAAACTATAAATAACTATACTAGTAATACACAGTGGATATGTGACAAGTATATAAAAGGATGTGAAAGAAGACTTACAGTGAAGCAGCCCCACAATACAATTATGTACATATGAAAGCGGTAAATGAAAGCGGATAAACACTTACCCGTTGTAGAGCTTCCATGCTGTTTGGTTAGTTGTTCAACAAAGAAAGTTTTGATAACAACATATATTTGAATTCAAAATCAAAGGAGAAAGTGCTTTGAAAAGAGAGGCCCAAGTTTTAACGATGATCGAACCATTGTTTTGTAAACTGTACAGAGGGACTTATACAATATGTGAGGCCCAAAAAGTTTTTATGTACAAGGGGATGGGTCTTATACTCTATTAGAGGCCAAGAGATTTATTTTTGTACAAGAGATGGGGCTTACAACTCATGGAGAGGCCCATATTATTTTTTTTAAAAAGGCGACGATCGCGTCGTTATTTTGAGAACTGTACAAGGGGACTTATACAATAAGTGAGGCCCAAAAGGTTTTCTGTACAAAGCGAATGGGTCTTACACTCTATTAGAGGCCCAAAGTTTATTTTTGTACAAAAAATGGGGCTTACAACTCAGGGAGAGACCCAAGTGGACAGTGATCGCACCGCCGTTTTGAAAAGCGTCGGGGACTTATACAATTGTCTGAGGCCTAAAATGTTTGGCTTTCAAAAGGGGTTGGGTCTTACACTCTATTAGAGGCCCAAAGTTTTTGTTTTTTAAAAGGAATGAGACTTATAGCTCAAGGAGAGGCCCAATTGGTTTTGTTAAAAAGGCGACGATCGCGCCGTTGTTTTTGAAAATACAGTGGGACTTATACAATGACTGAGGCCCAAAAAGTGGTGTATTTACAAAGGGGATGGGTCTTACACTCTAATAGAGGCCTAAAAAGTGTTTTGAAAAGAAAAATGGGACTTACAACACATCGGTAGGCCCAATTGTTTTGTTGAGAAGGCGACGATTGCGCCGTTTACTTGAAATTGTTCAGAGGGACTTATACAATAAGTGAGGCCCACAATTGGTTTATTTACAAAAGGATTGGGACTTACACTCTATTAGAGGCCCAAAAAGTGTTTGACAATGATTGATGAGGGTGGAATCAATCAAAACCCTAATTTCATTATTTTTAAAAGTAAATTCCCAAAGAAAATCAATTAAAGATGATAAAACACCAAATAAGCTTGAATAAACAATTTGTGATTTTTGGTTAAGGTTTGAAAAAATGAGGTTTTAATCACAAGATGAATTAAAACTCATTTGGTTATGATTTTCAAAATAAATATTCACTTTTAAATGTTTAAAAAAATAAAAAAATGAATTTATTCACAAAAATACCAACTATATTTAATAAATAATATAAATTTGATTTTTTTGTGGAATAAAATATTTCAACATTTTTGTGATTTTTCAGAAAAAGAACCAATCAAAAATAATAAAAATTGATTGAGAAATTAATTTTTCAAATCATTAATAAAATAATATGAAAAAAGAAAAATAGGAAAAAGTGATAAAAAAAGAGGTCTGGGGCGAGGGGGATTCGAACCCCAGACCTCTCGCTTGCCAATACTCACAAACATACTAGTGTTTCCACTAGGGCGCAATGCCAATTCATTATTTACATGGCAAATGAAAAACATAAGGCAAATTTGGTTGGAAAACCTTAAGAATGGCACCATGGCCATCTTCTTCCTTGAGCTTGTGCATGAAGCACCCTATCTCACTCGTCTCTCATCCATTTGACACGATTCAAACACCAAACTCATGCGTTTTTTAACAAGGATCATGATGGCAATATTCAATTTTGTTGAAATGGATTGAATCAGAACATTACAAGTTAAAACCTGAAGAACCCTAAAACTGGCATGAACTCAAGGAAATCCTATATGCGAATTGTAAACAGTAATTGATTGAGGGGAAACACTCAACATACGATGACAAGCAAATGGCAAAAATATCATGCAAGGAAATATGCATGGATCATGTTATGAGAGTTTTGAAGCTTACCTTGATGCAAGCTGAAATGGAACTCTGCACAGAGGGTGTTTCAGAAGTGATTTCATGATCCCTACAACTTCAATGGATGTTGTTGAGTGGATTGCAAGCCTTGGAACACTTTGAAAATCTTTGGAACAAGTTGGAGGAATCCACCTGCAGAATTGAGGCATAATGGCTTGGTTGAAGAGTGATTTTGAGCTAGAGGTGTTACAGAGATGATTTAAGTGTTTGAACACCTCATATACATCATATGTGATGTGTTTGAGCAATTGGAATGGATTGCTTAAGGCTGTAACTCAAAACCCGATGGTGGTTGCTCAAAAACAAAGAAATTTGGCACTTAAGAGAGAATGAGAGAAAGCAATGATGTAAGTTGCTTTGGGGTGATTTGAATGATCACTTGGAACCTTTATTTATAGGTGATCAACTCTTGTCTTGGAGGAATAGTGAATAGCTACTGGATCAGATCACATTCAATGGCTTTGGCTTGGTGGCATTTCTTCTCATGCAAGGCAACCTAGCCCTTCCCAAGAGCAGGGCTATGTCTTGACCAAATCCACATACTTTAGATGTTTTTATTGTTGTTTAATCAGAGAACTTGACTGAGGAGAGTGAGAATCTTGAAAGTGCACTATTCCACATTAATGCCCTTGAATTCAAGGCATAATATGCCAAAATGCATTGATCTCAAGTTGGAAGATCCTTTGGCTTTTGGACTCAGCTTTGCAAGTTGGATCATTTGGATTAGGATCAGATTAGATGACTGTAGCATAGGGATCATTGGTCTTGAATCAGAAATCGTGTGAAACATGAAAACTTGAAAACTGGTTTTTCATGACAGCCTTGCCATGGTGAGTTGTAGCAGCCATAATTCTTGGCTCAAGTTGATTTGTTTCATGCCAATAAGTTCTTTCGATTCTCAGCAACATTTACAACAACATTGATGTTTATGTCTTGAATTGATTCAGCTTGCAACTGTGTGAAAAACCTCACAAGTTTTGGTATTTTCAACAAAATCTGTCTTGGACAGAATTTTGTCTAAGTGTTAAAAAATGATGCATTTTCATGTTTTTGGCATTTTGGTCCAATCATAAAGACAATGTACCTCTATAAGCCCAAATTTTGACCACTAAGATTCCCCATCATTGTGCAAATCATCATCACAATATGGATGGACCATTATACCTCATTAGTCTCCCCAAAAAGGGGTGAGCATCCACTACAATCAAACTTAGAGTTTCAAGACCTCTCAGAGCTCTTAGATAAAGGATCAATCAAGGAATGACTTGATATTTAACTTGTCTAAACCTCTCAAATATCCACAATGGATCAAGAGGACTCCCACCTCAAGAATCAAGCACAAAGTTGCAACTTTCCAAGTGGATTAAGCCTCAAGATCGCCAGTGTCACCAAATTAGGGTTTGGGTCGACTGGGGCCTCCAGATGGAAATTTTCCTCTGGGCATGAGCCAAAGGCTTCAACGCACAACCTAAGATGCTCCAAGGGACATCATGAACCCAATCATCAAGTCAATTTTGCCTCAGGGGATGCATTCATAAAAAATCAGGAATTAGGATTTCTTGGCCTAATTCACCCCTAAGTTGACTTTTGGGACAAAACATGAGCCAAGACCTCGAGAGAGGATTTAAGGGTCTCTAACAAACTACATTGATCCAATTTCAACAATGGATTGGTCCAAGAAGCTTGATCAATAAGTTTCAAATTCATCAGAACCACAACTAGGGTTTCGCGGGAAAAGTCAACTGTGCCTTTGACTTTTGACCCAGGCATGCTCCCAAACCTTGGGACATGATTCCATACACCCTATAACACCTAATAAATCAATCCGTTAATTTTGATTTAGGTCAAGGACTTGATTTCATAGAGGATCGCACATTTTGGAGTTCATCTGGCAAAAGTCAACTATGCACAAAAGTCAACTTTGACTTTTTGAGATTTTTCACAATTATGGTTCTTTGACCCTAAAATGATGTTAATATGTGATTGGGATCATCATTCATCTATAAAAATCAAGAAAAGTGGGATAACTTGTAAAAGGGGTAACCATAAAAAACTTAGAAATTTTCTAAGTTATGGAACAAAGTGGCTAGGGTACCAACTTCCAAGGATCATAACTTGAGATCCAAGCAACCATTTTGGCTGATCCAAAGATGGATTTGTACACCTCATTCCAATTCCTCATAGATTTTAAGTTATGATTGGACCAAAATGCCTAAAACGTGAAAATGCATCATTTTTCAACACTTAGACAAAATTCTGTCCAAGACAGATTTTGTTGAAAACACCAAAACTTGTGAGGTTTTTTCACACAGTTGCAAGCTGAATCAATTCAAGACATAAAGATCAATGTTGTTGCAAATGTTGCTGAGAATCCAAAGAACTTATTGGCATGAAATAAATCAACTTGAGCCAAGAATTATGGCTGCTACAACTCACCATGGCAAGGCTGTCATGAAAACCCAGTTTTCAAGTATTGTTGTTTCACACGATTTCTGATTCAAGACCAATGATCCCTATGCTACAGTCATCTAATCTGATCCTAATCTAAATGATCCAACTTGCAAAGCTGAGTCCAAAATGTAGCGAGTGATTTTTTTATGTGGTTGCGAAGCACGATCGCTCTAGTTCTACAGTTCGATTCATTTTTTATCCTATTAAAGCTGATGAAGGAAGGGAAATAGATGTCTCCAACTAACCCTGCTTGCATACTGAGGTTAGATAGTCAAAACTGTTGGTTTACAGATGCTACAAAGATTCGGGGTCTCTCCTTGGTTATTTTTTCGAAAAGGGGTGTTTTAGGCTATCGGTTGAGATGTTAGGACTGATGTATATGAAAGTATGGGATTTTGGTTTTTTTGTTTAGTGTGCTCGCCAAGATTTTTCTTTCAATCTTATGCCTACGTATTCCTGTTTACCGGAACATGGAAATCAGAGCGTTCGTAGTTCCTCCTATTCTATGGGAGGAAATGGTTGTTTTGGTGTCTTGTTCAAAGCCCAAGACGTGAAGTGAAAGGTAGTTTGTATCTTATTCAAAGCCCAAGATGTGAAGCTAAAAGGTCTCAACTTTAGAGAGAATTTGTCATCTCTAAAGAGGGGTTTGTTTGTCACAACCGTTTATAAAGGAGAATTACTTTAACCGGAATATGTGAATTCGGCAATGCCATAATTTCCTTTATAGGGGATTCCCAACTTGAAGGAGAAGACTTTAACTCAGTGTAGAGCAATGCCATCTTTCCTCTGCAGTTTCTCATGCTAAAAGAGGGACATTGGCATGGATGTAAATAATTCAGCGGCTTGCTGCTTACAGCGATTAGATGAAAGGAAAAGAGTTGTTGATGTTTGTGTACTGTGAACGAGGCACAACTTTGATGCTAAAAGGTTGATTGGATCAACCAGTGGTTTTCTTATACAAAGCCTAAGAGGAGGCTATGGGCCCAACAAGAGGGTATTTTTGTGTGTCTCGTACGAAGCCCGAGAGAGAGGCTAAAAGGGGTTGATTCAACAAGAGAATATTTTATACTCAACAAGAGAGTGATTTTGTATCTCGTACGAAGCCCGAGATGGAGGCTGAAAGGTTTGACTCAACAAGAGAGTCTTTTATACTCAACCAGAGAGTGTTTCTGTATCTCGTACGAAGCCCGAGATGGAGGCTAAAATTTGTTTGGCTCAATAAGAACCTTTTTGTATCTCGTATAAAGCCCGAGATAGAGGCGAAAATTTGTTTGGCTCAATAAGAACCTTTTTGTATCTCGTATAAAGCCTGAGATGGAGGCGAAAGGGGTGATTGACTCAACGAGGGAGTCTCTTATGTGTCTCGTACAAAGCCCGAGAGAGGGGCTAAATGTTGTTTGACTCAACGAGGGAGTCTTTTGTATCTCGTACGAAGCCCGAGAGATAGGCTATATGTTGTTTGACTCAACGAGGGAGTCTTTTGTATCTCGTACGAAGCCCGAGATGGAGGCTAAAATTGTTAGCTCCGCTGGGGAGAATCATTGTACAAAGGCCATGAGGAGGCTAGTATGACTGTTTTGGTTGAGTGGCGGGTCCAATATACTGATTTTAAAGAGAAAATCAGTTCTTATATGAGTAACATTGTACTCAAGGATTTGATTCGAGGATCAGGGATATTTCCTTGTCTTTGAGGAAATGGGAAATCCGAAGGGTATTGAGACTGTCCGAGTCTATGGGGTTCCTTCCTATTCTTGAAGGGTACTTGAGAACGTCTTTGGGACTCAAGGGTTTTAGACTGTCCAAGTCTAGAGTTTTATCCTTTATACTATGCTTTGAGAAACAGTAGTAGACTCTTGGAAAGGACTGTTCTATGAAGATGACTAAGTTATGTTCCTATACCTCTAGGAGGTCGTCGAGACAATTTGTACGAAGCCCAAGAGGAGGCTGGAAACTTTTAAGAAGCTGACGGGTCCTTGTACTAAGCCCAAGAGGAGGCTATCATTCCCGGAGGAAGAAATCATTATACGAAGCCTAAGAGGAGGCTGTGAATACTTCTAAGAAGCCGACGGGTCCTTGTACTAAGCCCAAGAGGAGGCGGGGTTGCTTTTAGGAAGCCTGTGGGTCCTTGTATGATGCCTAAGAGGAGGCCGATGCTTTTAAGAAGTCCGTGGGTCCCCAAACCCCGAGAAATTCAAGACAAGCTATTCACAAGGAATAGATCAAGCTAGGAAAGTTCGAGAATTTGGAAGAAACTCAAAGATGTCATTCACGGAGAATACATTCATCTCTGGGAGTAGAGTTTCTTGACAATTCCTAATGAGGATAGCCGAAGAGAAGACTGTATTTGGTGATCCTATTGGGGAACTAGCTGTCTATTTCTACGAATAAACGCGAGGGATTTTCCTAGTTCTAGATGTAGTTGCCGGGGAAACTCTAAATATCTATACTATTATTACACAGTTGATATGAGTTTATGAAAGAAGACTTACAGTGAAACAGCCCCACAGTACAGTTATATGTATATGAAAGCGGTAAATGAAAGCGTATAAACACTTACTCGGTTGTAGAGCTTCCATGCTGTTTTGTTAGTTGTTCAACAAAGAAAGGTTGAAAACAACAGTATATTCAAAATCAAAGGAGAAAGTGCTTTGAAAAAGAAAGATTTGGGGCTTACAGCTCAAGGAGAGGCCCAGGGTTTTACCAGTGATTGTACTGCTGAATTTGTACAGGGGGACTTATACAAGTGACTGAGGCCCAAAAAGGTTTTCTGTACAAAGGGATGGGTCTTACACTCTCTCAAGAGGCCCAAAAAGTTTTTAAAGAAAAAGAGTGGGGCTTATAACACGAGGGTAGGCCCAGATGATTTTTCGTTAAAAATGGCGATCGTGCCGAGGTTTTCTTTTAACGCAGAGGGACTTATACAATAAGTGAGACCCAAAATTGTTTTGGTTAAAAGGGGGTTGGGTCTTACACTCTATTAGAGGCCCAAAAGTTTTGAATGGGTCTTATAGCTCAAGGAGAGGCCCAAATGGTTTATTTTTAAACTGGCGACGATCGTGCCGAATTTAAAAATGTACAGAGGGACTTATACAATAAGTGAGGCCCAAAATATTTCTGTACAAGTGGGTTGGGTCTTACACTCTAATAGAGGCCCAAGTGAGTTTTAAGAAAAGAAATGGGTCTTACTACTCGAGGGTAGGCCCAGATGTTATTTTTTAAAAGGGCAACGATCACGCCGTTTGTTTTGGACGGTATCGGGACTTATACAATGCACTGAGGCCCAAAAATGATTTGGTCAAAAAAGGATTGGGTCTTACACTCTATTAGAGGCCCAAAAAGTTTTGAAAATGATTTATAAGGGTTGAATTAATCCAAAAAAACCCTAATTTGTTTTCAAAATGTGTTTTAATTGAATAAAAATTCAATTAAAATGATCAAAATTGTTTAACATATGGAAAACAAATTGTGTTCTTGGATTAATGCTTCAAAAATTAAGTATTGAGCTACAAAATAATTAGAAGACATTAAAAGTTACAAAATCAAGAGGAAAAAACATTTTAAATGGCAAAAACAAATAAAACATTAATTCTTTGCAAAAATATCAATTATATGAAATAAATAATAATTTTGGGATTTTTTGATAAAATAAAATATTTTAACATTTTTGTGAATTATCAAAAAAAAGAATCAACTCAAAATCATTAAAACTCAGAGAGAAATTAATTTTTGAATCAATTAAATAAAATCACAAAATTCAAATATTCAAATATTTGAAAATGGCGCCAAGAACAAAGGCAAGAAAACGCGCGTGTTCTGAGTTTCCCAGATTTGCATTTTCTATCCAATCTCACTAAATACTTGATTATATCAGGCAATCTACATATCAATAAACTCGTTTTAACCTCACGATCATGTCTATGGTCTTTAATTTCATTTATTTTTAACATGGAATAAGAAATCAAAGAGAAACCTCAAGAACCCTAATTTCTGCATCAAGGTTCAGAAATTTCACACACGATTCAAACAATGCAATTTATTGAGGGAAAAAATTCCATGCATGATTATGAACATATGGCCAAATTATTGTGCAACAAAAATTGCATGGATCATAGAGTTAGAGGAGCTCATGCTTACCACTTGCAGCTGGTGATCGTGTTTTGTGTTGGAGGTGTTACAACTAGGTTCCAATGATCTGGATAGCTTCCCTAGGTGCCATGGAGTGTGTATGAATGCTTGGAATGGATTGAAATGATCTGGAACTTGAGATGGTACCCCAACTGCAAATCTGTCAAGAACTTGAGCAACTGGCTGGTGATTTTGTGATTTTGGTGTTCCAGATGTTATGTGAGTGTTTGGATCACTTCTATATGATGTATGTGAGGTGTGTGTGTGATTGATTTGAGTGGAATTGCTCTCTAATGAAAAACTCGATAGTGACTTGCTAAGAAAGGCATTTTTGAGAGTGAGAATTGGTTTTTGAGAAAGGCAAGTGTTGTAGGCCTTTGGTGTACTTAAACTGATCACAATTGAGCTCTATTTATAGTAGAGCAAGTTTGTTTTGCAAGGAATAGTGAATGGCAACTGCTGAGTAGGTTTGGCCAATGTTGGCAAATGAAAATCCAAGTCTCCTCTAGCCATTGACTAGAGGTTAGGGCACAGGCTGCTGGTCCCCTTGGTCTTGGACAAGTCTTGACTGAATTCAGTTGCTAAGAGCTCAGTTCATGCCACCTTGATGCTTCCATTGAATGCTCCAATCCAAAATTGGAGTCTTGTCCCTATTTTGGCAATTCTAGGTTCAACATGCTATTTCTTGTTCCAAAGACTTTGGAGGCTTGGCTCAGTGATTGTCCCCTTTAGATTCAATCCTCATAGGTGTCCAAGTGGATAGGAGCATTTGGATTTCGCTGATTTTGGCAAATCGACCAAAAGTGCAAAAATCTGCCTTGCCTTGGCAGATTTCAGCAAGGCATCTTGCCAATGTCATATCTCATAGCTCAAATTGAATTTGGTAATGTTCTTGGTCATTTTGGAAAGCCCTTACATGATACAACAACTGTTTGAACATGTTTGGTTTTGATCTCTTTTGAATCCAAGTGAAAAATCCCCCTACATTTGGAAAAAAGTAAAGGCAGATTCTGACTTAGTGAAATTTTCACTAAGTGTTGGAACAAAGTGACTTTTCTTGATTTTGATCACTCCATAACTCAAAATCCATGAGGAATTTGGACATAGGTCAGTATGAAGCTTTTGTAGAAGGCAATGTGATCTACAAATCAAGCTTTGAATGGGGAATAATGGCCTTGTGGTTTAGGAGTTATGGTCCTCCAAAGTTGGCACATTAGTGTCACTTTTAACATAACTTAGAAAATTTTCTAAGTTTTTATGGTTACCCCTTTTACAAGTTATCCCACTTTCTTTGATTTTTCTTGATGAATGATTATTCAAATCATACATTAACATCATTTTAGGATTAAAAATCCATTTTGGTGAAAAATCTCAAAAAGTCAAAGTTGACTTTTTATGCACAGTTGACTTTTTATCAGATGAATTCCAAACTGTGCAATTCTTCAGGGAATTATGTCCTTGACCTAAATCAATCTTGATGGACATGTTCCATGGGTGTCATAGGGTATATTGAATCATGTCTTAGGGTTTTGGAGCATGTCCTGGTCAAAAGTCAAAGTTACAGTTGACTTTCCTCGCGAAACCCTAATTGTGGTGCAGATGAAATTGAGACTTGTTGCTCAAGCTTCTTGGATTAATCCATTGTTGAAAATGGATCAATATAGTATATTAAAGACCCTCAAATCATGTCTTGAGGTCTTGGTTCATGATTTATCCCAAAAGTCAACTTAGGGATGAATTAGGTCAGGAAACCCTAATTCCTGATTTTTGATGTATGCATCCCCTGAGATCAAATTGACTTGATGATTGGGTCCATGAGGTTCCATGGAGCATATTAGGTTATGTTTTGGATCATTGGCTTGTGCCTAGATGAAAAATTTCCATCTGGAGGCCCTGGTCGACCAAAACCCTAATTTGGTGACGCTGTCGATCTTGAGACTTGATCCACCTAGAAGGGAGCAGCCTTGTGCTTAATCCTTGAAGTGGGAGTCCTTTTGATCCATTGTGGATATTTTAGAGGCTAAACGAGTTGAAGATCATGTCATTCCTTGATTGATCCTTTATCTAAGGCTCTGAGAGGGCTTAAAACCCTAATTTTGATTGTAGTGAATGCTCAACAACCCTTGAGGCATTTGATGAGGCATGATGGTTCATCCATATTGTGATGATGATTTGCACAATGATGGAAAATCTCAGTGGTCAAAATTTGGGGTATGACAGATGCCCCTATTTAATCTTCTTGGACCCGAAGGTGTGAATGACGAAGGTATTCGGGCATTCGGGGTGCAAGAGGATTAAATATCGGAATACCCAAAATTTTGATGGCTATGAATGGCAGCTTGCGCATTCATCTTCTTTTGCTAAGAAATGATGCTTTGAAAAGGTAGACTTCCCCTCGATCCTGGTTTCCTACCAAGGAACAGGTCTCAGTTTCCTTTTGAAATAAACCTCCCCTCGATCCAGGTTTCCTACCAAGGAACTGGTCTAAGTCTTCGATTTAAACTTCCCCTCGATCCCGGTTTCCTACCAAGGAACTGGTCGTAGTTTCTTACTTAAACTTCCCCTCGATCCTGGTTTCCTACCAAGGAACTGGTCTACGTTTCTGATCTAAACTTCCCCTCGATCCTGGTTTCCTACCAAGGAACTGGTCTTAGTTTCTTTTGTCAATAAACTTTCTTGACAAGGGACGCTATTTGTAGCGGTTTTCCTCAAACTTCTCGCTGGATTTTCCTGGGGAGATGCCATTTGAGTGGAAAAAGTTTTGATGTCAGACTTGCTGGGGAACCCATTCGTCTGAGTTGTAGAGGTACACAAACTTCTCTGTTGGAGATGCCATTTGTCGACTCTATCTGGGGAAAATGAGTCTCTTGAGAGACTGCTTCCGCTTGGGGTCTTACATCATACTTTTCTCGGGATCTTCCCGGAGAAATGCCATATGATGGGCTCCAATTTTGAGGTGCCGATGACCTTTTCATCAGCGGTCTTTCAGAGAAAGGCAGCTGTACTGCCAAATCTCTGCTTAGGAGGCTTTCTCTGGGGATTTTTCTTTAATCCGGGAAAGCAAGGATATCATCTTCAATGGCGAAGAGTGACATTTGTAGAAAGCTTCTCTGGCTTTTCAGAGGTTCAAGTTATCAAAGTGGTCGAGTGCCGAATCTAATCCAGAGATACACTGGAGGCGAGATTGTTCAAACTGTATCGTTTCTTGACGAGGCAAGAACTGACAACTCGATTGAGAAGACTTTTATCACAAGGGGATAAGATCGACTAGAGTGATAGTGATGCAATATGAATGCGAATGCAAGTAAAATGCATGATGTACGTATGTATATGCTGACAAAGACTTGACACAACACACAGACAGACGGATGAACACGACTGGATACTCGGCCACTGCTGGAGATAAAAGGTATCACTTGGTTCAAGATAGCAATTCTGCCTTGCTTAGGAGAGAACATCCCTGCGGGGAATACCGTTGATCGGGCTTAGGAGATAAGAACTCAGCCGAGGGTATCAGATGGTAAAGCCGCATCTCATACAGTTGATCCTTCGTTCAGGCGTACTGGCCTAGAAGGAGTACTTTGATTCTGCAATTTGAAATTCAAATGCCTTAGGAGACGCAATCGACGCTCTTTCGATGTTCAACAGTCAAAAGCAATTGCCATCTTTAATTTAAAAGCAGAAAAAGTTTCAACAAGTAAATTCATTTTTGTTTCATTTCAAGAATCGCTAATCATGTTAAAACGCCATTCTGTAAAGCTAAAACAAATAAGAATTACAAACAAAAGCACAAGGGCTCAAATTTTATTGATAAGATGGAGATCAGCCAAACGCGTGATTCCAAAGAGTATATACAAAGTTTGAAAATGGTAATTTATAGGGAAAATGGCTACGTTTGAAACATAATGACCACTATCCTTCTACCAACTTTGAATTCGGGACATCCTGAGCTTCTGTCGAAGATGACCTTGACTGGAGTTTTCCTCAGATGGATGGTGTAACTGCTGCTGAGGGACTTGCCTCTGTTGAACATAGTTACTTGCCATTATCCCTAATTTTTGCATGGATTGTACTTTGATGTTTCCAATCCATCGGGATGATTTTTTCCATGTCTCTAACTTTTGCCTGGACCTCCCTTTCGGGTTTTCAATCCACCGAGATGTTTTCTTTTATTTATTTTTAGGCGAAGTATTTCTTGACTACATCAACATTTGTGGGGTAGGCAAATTCCTCTCCGTCCATGGTTGCAAGTCTCAAGGCACCGCCTGAGAAAGCTTTCGTGACCACATAAGGGCCATCATAATTTGGGGTCCATTTTCCCCGAGAGTCAGTGAGAAACGATTGTATCTTCTTGAGCACGAGGTCTCCTTTTCTGAAGACACGAGGTCGGACCTTTTTGTCGAACGCCTTCTTCATTCTCTGCTGATACAATTGACCGTGGCATAGTGTCGTGATTCTCTTCTCTTCGATCAGGTTTAATTCGTCGTGTCGACTTTGACACCATTCAGATTCTGTAAGCTTAGCTTCCATCAATACCCGGATTGATGGGACCTTTACTTCTATGGGGAGAACTGCCTCCATGCCATATACTAGAGAGAAAGCGGTAGCCCCTGTTGAAATGCGGACAAATGTTCGATAACCGTGAAGAGTAAAGGGTAGCATCTCGTGCCAAACTTTATAGGTTACAACCATCTTCTGAACGATCCTCTTGATGTTCTTGTTAGCCGCTTCTACCGCTCCGTTCATCTTGGGTCGGTAGGGAGATGAGTTATGGTGTTCGATCTTGAACTCAACGCACAACTCTTTCATCATCTTATTGTTCAAGTTAGATCCATTATCTGTAATGATCTGGCTCGGAACACCATAACGGTAGGTGATATTGTTTTTGATAAATCGGACCACCACTTGTCGGGTTACATTAGCGTACGACGCTGCTTCGACCCACTTGGTGAAATAGTCAATGGCTACCAGGATGAACCAATGTCCATTTGAATCCTTAGGCTCAATAAAGCCAATCATGTCGATTCCCCATATGGAAAAAGGCCACGGGGAAGAGAGAACTTTGAGATGCGTTAGCGGTACATGAATTTTGTCGGAGTATATCTGACACTTGTGACACCTCCTCATGTACTTGTAGCAGTCGGATTCCATGGTCAACCAGTAATACCCTGCTCTCAGAATTTTTCTCGCCATTGTGTGTCCGTTGGCATGAGTGCCAAAGGATCCTTCATGAATTTCATTCATAAGCATGTCTGCTTCTGGTCTGTCTACGCATCGGAGCAAGACCAAGTCAAAATTCCACTTATAAAGAGTGTCACCGCTCAGGAAGAAGCTTCCAGCCAATCTTCTGAGGGTTTTCCTATCTTTTCTGAGTGCCCCAGATGGGTACTCTTGTTTCTGAAGGAAGCATTTGATATCATGATACCAAGGTTTGTTGTCTATGACTGCTTCGATCGTGAAGACGTAGGCGGGCCGTTTAAGGCGCATTATGTCGATCTTAGGTAGGTCATTCCATTGACCTACACTAATCATGGAAGAGAGTGTGGC
Source organism: Lathyrus tuberosus (assembly GCA_022829125.1). Lineage (NCBI taxonomy): Eukaryota > Viridiplantae > Streptophyta > Magnoliopsida > Fabales > Fabaceae > Lathyrus > Lathyrus tuberosus. The sequence continues at coordinate 253,221 of JALAZF010000323.1, read as the reverse complement.
TAATGCATCAGCCATGTGATTCTCATCACGAGGGATATGATGAAACTCGACTTTGTTAAAGAAGGGTAACAACCTTCTTGCATAGTCCTTGTAAGGAATCAGTCCTGATTGGTATATGTTCCAATCTCCTTTTATCTGATTGATAACCAAGGCTGAATCGCCATATACGTCCAAGTTTTTGATCCTTAAATCAATCGCTTCTTCGAGACCCATAATACAAGCTTCGTATTCGGCCTCGTTATTCGTACATTTGAACGTAAGTCTGGCAGTGAAAGGAATGTGGGTACTCTGAGGGGTAACAATGATTGCCCCAATTCCATTTCCATAATGATTAACTGCTCTATCAAAGATAAGTCCCCATTGGGAACCTGGTTCTGGCCCTTCACTGGGTAACGGTTCATCGCAATCTTTCATTTTTAGATACATCACATCTTCGTCTGGGAAGTCAAACCCAGTTGATTCTTAATCGTCAATCAGTTAATGAGCCAATTGATCGGCTAAAATACTTCCTTTAACGGCTTTCTGAGCGTGGTACTCTATGTCATATTCTGATAATAACATCTGCCAACGGGTAATTCTTCCCGTGAGAGCAGGTTTTACGAAGACGTACTTGATTGGATCCATCTCGAAAACCAACCAAGTAGTATGACGAATCATGTACTGGAGAAGATGTTTGGCTGCCCAAGCCAAAGCGCAACAAGTTTTCTCAAGCATCGTGTACTGAGTCTCGCAGTCGGTGAATTTCTTGCTCAGATAGTAGATGGCAGACTCTTTCCGTTTGGTTTCGTCTTGTTGGCCAAGTACACACCCCATTGAGTCTTCCAAGACTGTGAGGTAGATGATCAGTGGTCTTCCTTCCACTGGAGGTGATAGAATCGGAGGATTCAACAGATATTCCTTAATACTGTCGAAGGCAGTTTGGCAATCTTCTGTCCAAACACAGTCCTGGTTCTTTTTGAGTAATTTGAAAATCGGCGCACAGGTCGCGGTCATAAGGAATATGAATCTGGAGATGTAGTTCAAACGTCCCAGGAATCCTCTGACTTGTTTTTCAGTTTTCGGAGAAGGCATTTCTTGAATGGCCTTGACCTTATCAGGATCGACCTCAATTCCTTTCTGGTTGACGATGAACCCTAAGAGTTTCCCTGAACGGACACCGAAGGTGCACTTGTTGGGATTCAAGCGGAGTTTGTATTTTCTTAACCGCTCGAATAATTTTGACAGGTGGGTCGCATGCTCCTCTTCTGTCTTAGATTTTGCAATCATGTCATCGACATATACCTCTATCTCTTTGTGTATCATGTCATGAAACAGAGTAGTCATGGCCCTTTGATAGGTTGCCCGGGCGTTCTTCAAGCCGAACGACATCACCTTGTAACAAAAGGTACCCCATGGGGTAATGAATAAAGTTTTCTCCATGTATTTCGGCGCCATTTTGATCTGGTTATAGCCCGAGAATCCATCCATGAAGGAGAAAATTTGAACATTGTTGTGCTGTCTACCATCATGTCAATGTGTGGTAGAGGAAAGTCGTCCTTTGGACTTGCCTTGTTCAGATCCCTGTAATCAACACACATTCTGACCTTTCCGTCCTTTTTGGGAACGGGTACGATGTTGGCTAACCATTGAGGATATTCAGATGTAGCGAGGAAACCTGCGTCGATCTGTTTCTGTACCTCCTCTTTGATTTTGATGGCCATGTCCGGGTGAGTCCGTCTCAACCTTTGCTTTACTGGCGGACATTCCGATCTTAACGGTAAATGATGTTCCATGATGCTGGTATCCAACCCTGGCATGTCCTGATAAGACCAAGCGAATACATCGGGAAATTCTCTGAGAAGCTTTATCAAACCCTCTCTGGCAGTTGGACTAAGCAGTGCCCCAATCTTGATTTCTTTTCTCTCTTTTTCTGAACCCACATTGATCATTTCCAACGGCTCTTTGTGAGGTTCAATGGACCTTTCCTCCTGTCTGAGTAGTCGAGAGATCTCTTCTGGAATTTCGTTGTCAACTTCTTCTTCAGCCCCAAATACCGGGAACTAAAAGTCGGGAGAAGACATCGGATCGTATGTTTCAACGGGGTTTAAAACAAGCAATCTGCATGACGTGATGATTTGTGTTTAAAAGAGATAGAGAAAATGAAAGTGTGTGCAGTGTATCTTTTTTACTGCTTGTTTTTATTTTTAATTGTTTTTTAGGATTACCATTTTCTGAAAAAGGAAAAAGAGAAAATAGCAATAAAATGCGGAAATTACAGAACGACGTCATTTTATTAATGAACAAGTCAATTCTTGAAACTACAGCCCTATAAAACAAAACTCTGTCGCTTTGGGCAAAGCGAAGAGGGAAAATTTACAGAAAGTGAGCCCTATCAAAACATCTGTTCCACCTGGGCAGGGTGAAAGGTTAAAGATGGCAATTACTTTGACTGATGAACGATCTTCGGAACCTCGACGGCAACCCATTGGCGGCGAACTCCTCGGTGAATCACAAAGTCTGGCACCTTCCTCGATTTGTCTTCAGAAATGACGCTGATTTCTGGTGGAGCAGGATCATTGGAATTTGTCTCCCAGGAAGAGTTGTCGTAGGAGGGTTCCTCTATTGCATTTTGCATAGCATTGGTGCTTTCAGCTGTATCTCCCCGTCCAGTTGGCTGGATATCTTCGAGCCTAATACAAGAGCTTTCGGGAGAGGTGTACTTGATCGTATAGTCAAATTTTCCACTCGGTTGTCCCAAGGTGTCCCACACTTCTTTGGAACTGGAGGAGTCATCCCTCTCGATGACGCTGACCTCAGGAAAAGCGTAGTTAATGAATTCTAGTCCTACAAACATTGCGAATTCATCGTCATGTTGAGTAGTTTCTGAATGACCTGAGTGTTGATCCCATGACATGGTGGGGACACAGGTATTCTGTTCAATGACGCTCAGCTGAGTTTCATTACTCGGCTGATTTTCTGGCCCCAAGTCTCCTGGGTAAGGCTGCCACATTGGCAGACCATCCATTGGGCCATAGTAGTCGTGGTCAAAGTTGTCTTTCATCGGAGTGTCTTCCTCTAATGAATTTGGCAGAGCACGACATCCTTCCGGATCATAATCTCTGTATATCATTTCGACTTCTGACCGTGGTATAAATCTCGGACTCTGTGCGGGATAGAAAATGGCATAGGCACCTCTTCCTGAGACATATAACCGTCCTCATTAAGATATGACTTCCATTCTTCATCTGTGTCAGAGGGATCTTCCTCATTGATATCATGTACTGCTTAAGACACTGGGTGAAGGAAACCTCCACTATGGAAGAAGTCCTGAATGGGATGAAGACTTTCATCGCTGGCAGCTGTCTGGGTACAGGTTACAGAAAAACCAAGACCTTTCTTTGTTTTATTGTCAATAGGAATGACAAGCTATCCCCATCCGGTTGTATCGGTACTCTCGACCGCTTTGATAGCATCTTTGTATGAGGAAATCGAGGTTCCTCCTTGAGATTGATTGTCCTTGCCCACCGACAACGCTTGGAACTGCGTCCCAATAACCTCCTTGGGTTCTACACAAGTAGATGACGATAAGTTACTCACGAGCAAGGCCTGCTCTCCACAGACTGTGACAAGTTGATCGTTCTGAACGAACTTTAGCTTTTGGTGGAGGGTCGAAGTGACTGCTCCAGCCTGATGTATCCAAGGTCTTCCTAATAAACAACTATATGTTGCCCGAATGTCCATGACCTGGAAAGTGACTTGGAAAGTGTGAGGACCGATAGTTATGGGAAGATCAACTTTGCCGATAACTGTTTTTCTGGATCCGTCGAACGCTTTGACGACGACCTCGCTGGTTCTCATCGGAGGGCCTTTGAATGATAATTGTATCAAAGTGGACTTCGGCATAACATTCAGGGTTAACCCTGTGTCTACCAGTACGCTGGCTAAAGTATCGTCCTGGAAGTTAACTGTAATGTTGAGCGCTATGTTATGACGGCGACCCTCTTCGGGTAATTCCTCATCACTAAATCCCAAATTATTGCAGGAAGTGATGTTAGAGACAATGCTATCGAACTGTCTGATTGTTACATCCTGTTCCATAAAGGCTTGCTCCAAGACTTTCTATAGAGCCTCCCTGTGGGCTTCCGAACTGAGTAACAGTGATAATACCGAGATCTTTGAAGGAGTCTATAACAGCTGATCAACAATGTTATATTCACTCCTTTGGATAAGCTTCAGCATCTCATCATTGTTTTTCGAAAGGTCGGGATTACTGGATTGACCGAATGATGGATCGGGAGCTTCTGTCTGAAATTCCTTTTCCTTGTTAGGTTCTCCAACTCCTCTGTTGAAGATTCGACCGCTCCATGTTACACGACTGATGTCTGCAATATTCACGACGGAGGGCAATGGAATTTCTTTTCCATTTTCAATTGTCGTTGCACCGCATTTGTAAGGGACAACCTTAGTTGATTCATACGGTAGTGGTCCCGGTAGATAGATGACTATGGGAACCTTCTGATTTTTCTGACCATCATAAGTAATCTCGATCCGTTCCCGGTTGGGAATTCTAGATTCGTCAAGTAGAGGGATGATGGCAAAAACATCCCTGGTCTGGTGACGACTAGAGATTGTGACAACATCCTCGACTTGATTGGCAAGGTAGCTCGGCGTCCAGTTGATGGGTCCAGAACCCGGATATGGGCGAATCTCTCCACGATCCACCTGACCCTGAAGAGATGCTCTCACAAGGTAACACCCTTGGTTACTTTCCGAATAGACACTACAACAGTCATAGTTGTGTGGAGGCACCTGGCCACGCCCACTTTGAATACAATGTAACCTTACTAGGTTAGCTTCCACAGATCGGACATCCTGACTTTGACGCTGAGTGGGGTTTCTGTTATTGATACTAATTTGTTGAGTATCTTCATCCATGTAGATTGGCATCCACCAGTGATTTAACAAGTGCTGAAGTGCCTCCTGGACAAGGGTACAACCTCGATGGTTTTCGCAACCTGCTTTACAGTTTTGATAGTCGTGCGATATTAAGAATCCGAGTCGGACCTGCTCAGCATGTAACTCTACCAGGTTGGTATTCATCACGCGAACATCGAAGATCTGAACCATGTTGATCTGATAAGGGTTCCTATCATGGTAGTCTTGGATCCATCCAAGATCCATCTGACGCTGGAGGGCCTCTTATATGAAAGAGTATCCCTGTTTGTTTACCGAGCAAGTCAGACAGGAACTGTAATTGTGTCGCGGAAGATTATGATACTGGCTTTACCTTGAGTGCATCGCCACCAAGTTGACATTCATTGCACAGATATCGTGGTTCTGAATGACGTTGGAATTCGTATAGACCATGTTAACTCCATGAACTCGGTGCTCTTGGATCCATCCGAGATCCATCTATTCCTGTAGAGCTGCTTGCACTACAGAACATCTTTAATTACTCTTATAGCAGATATCACACTGATGATAATTATGAGGTGGCACATGGCCATATCCACTCTGTCTACAATGCATCTTGACCAGATTGGTCCTCAACGGGAGTACATCGTGAATTTGATAGACATTGTTAGACTCTTTCTCAATCAGGTTGACTGCAGCTTTGTCATGTTGAGGCAGCGGGTTCGTGAGAACATTGGGATTCGTATCTTTGAAAGATAAGAGCCCGCTCCTAACAAGCTTTTGCACGTCAGATTTGAAATTGAGACAGTTCTCTATGTTATGCCCTGATCCTCCTTGGTGATAAGGGCATGTCTGGTCCACCTTAAACCAAAAAGGCAAATTTTCCAATATTGTAAGAGGAGACTTAGTCTGGATGTGCCCCTTAGCCAGTAGTAACGAAAATAGTTCTGCGTACAACATGGGTATAGGATCAAACCCTGATGGTCGTGTTGTACGGTTGTTATTATATGGAGGACGAGCCTGCTGAAGAGGCTGTTGTGTCCTTTGCTGATTAGGTTGGCTCTGCGCAACCTGAGGTTGATACGTAGGAATAGGCGCTGGGCTGATAGCAGGAGTTACAGCTGCTACCGGTTGGTAACGTCGCCTTTGCTTTCCGAGAGAGATATTCCCAATATCTTGCTCTTTTTTCTTAGGGAGAGCACTACCGTATCATTTTGTACTACTCGATGATCCAGCGTCTTTTGCCAAACGTCCTTCTCGGACGGCTTCCTCAAGACGAACTCCCATGCCCACCATCTCGGTGAAGTCACTGGGCGCACTGGCAACCATTCTGTCATAGTAAAATGAGCTCAAGGTCTTTAAGAAGATCTTTGTCATCTCTTTTTCCTTAAGAGGTGGACAAATCTGAGCGACAATTTCACACCATCTCTGGGCGTACTCCTTAAAGGTTTCCTTGTCCTTTTGTGACATCGATCTGAGCTGATCTCTGTCCGGTGCCATGTCCAAATTGTATTTGTTTTGTTAGATGAAGGTAGTACCAAGATCTCTAAAAGTGCTAATTGTAGCACGGTTTAAACCCATGTACCATTTTAGTGCGGCACCGGTTAGACTATCCTGAAAGTAGTGAATCAGCAAGTCCTGATTCTCAGTCTGAACTGACATTCGCCGAGCGTACATTACTAAGTGACTCTAAGGGCAAGAGTTACCCTTGTACTTTTCAAAGTCGGGCACTTGGAACTTGTATGGGACTTTCACATTGGGGACCAGACAAAGGTCTGCAGCGTCCTTTCCAAATAGATCCTGACCGCGGATGGCTTGCAGTTCTTTCTACATCTCCAAGAACTGTTCCTGGAATTCATCCATTCGGTCAAACATAGTTTCCTTTTTACCAGAAGGTATCTGTGGAATCTGTCCTTCCGGGACAGTGTGCACCACAGGGGGTGGTACCGTGACTATGGCAGTGAGTCTTAGCGTTTCCCGAAGTTTGTAACCTTTAGGAGTCTTCAATATGCCTCTGGCATCTTCGCTTTCCCGAAGTTTGTAACCTTCAGGACCAACGACATCTGTCGTAATTCCCTGATCTTCAGCGATCGGCGGAACATATCCTTCCGGGATATAGTTTGCAGGCATGCCCCAGGGACGATCTTTCGGCATTTGATACCTAGGATCATACTTCTCCACTATGGGCGTTGAGGTGATCTCCGAGATCACATTCCTTTGTAGCTAAGCTTCTGCCATGGCTTGCCTATCATTACGAAGCTTTCTCATATCCTCTCTCTCAGAGTGTCGATCTCTTCTTTCAACTCTCTGTTTTCTTCCTCAAGATCATCCATCTTTTTCTGACGATTGGCCTGAGTATTGTACGAATGAGACAGTTTAACTCTAGAATCGAGACACAAATGTGAGATTCGTAGGTAAGAAGAATACGCGATGTGAGAATGATGAATGCAATGATTATATTAATTATTTTTTAGTCCAATCAAAATAAACTTCGACAATTAGATTACAAATATCAAACGGTGGGGAAACCCCTTTTTATTGAAATTCAAAGGATTGCGGAAACGAAAATACAGTAGATTACAAAGTGCAAAAACAGAAACCTAAGCTAAGGGGTCCCGAGAGAACTCGGGTGCTGATTCTAGCATCTTCCTTTTCTTTGACTGGGGCTCTTGAGCCGTTGTCGGGTTGTCATTCCTTGGCCAGGTGAAAGGAGCGAGCAAATTCCTTTGGTCATCCTGATTTTCTACAGCATGTTGCTCCAAAATCTCAATCAGAACGTCCTTATCTTTCAGCAGTTGCTGTATTTTGATGCACTCCACGTTGAGGGTGCGGTACTTGTTCTTCCAAGACCCTCTCTCCCGTTGAACTTTGTTGAGAGTAACCTGAAGCTTTTCAGTTTCCGCCATAAAGTACATGACAGATTCCCTTGGCGGAAGAACTCCGTGACGAGGATACGACATCTTTAGCTTGAGAGCTCTAGTTTGTACCCAGTGGAGATAAGGCTCCACCGAGACACAGTCCGGTTTTCCTAGAGACTCCCGTCCTTTCTTATGAACGTGTTTCCAAGCGTGCACTATTTTCGTCTTTAGTGCTCTGTCACTTTCTCCTTCCTTGAAGAAAAGACCTTCCAGATGAGCATTCCGTGGGACGTGCCTCATCGGGTATCCAAACTGACGGCGAACCAATATCGGATGATAGTTTATTCCTCCCTTAGTTCCTATAAGGGGTACGTTGGGGAAGTTTCCACAACGGTCAATGATCCTGATTCCATCATAAATCCTATTGCACCAATCTATATCAGAGTTGGTGAGAGACATGATTTTCTACGACCAACGTAAGGCACTCTTGTGATCCCAAAAAGCAGCAGACTTAGGCAAATGGGAGATAAACCATTTATAAAGCAAGGGTACACAACATGTGATCTCCCCTCCGTTGTAGAAATTCCCCAAGTGTTCAGAATAATACGCATCTGCGAGCAAAGTCGGCACAGGGTTTCCAATGAGAAAAACCTTAATATCGTTGATATCGATGAAGTTATTAATGTTGGGCAACAAAAATAATCCGTAGGTGAGTAAAACAAAGATGCTTTCAAAAGCAGTCCCGTTCCCGATACTAGCGAAGTACAGGGCTTTCTTTGTCGGAAACTGGGCTGGCAAACCTTGTATGTCACCCTTGGTGGTCATGTGAATCCTGACTTCTGACTCATCCAAATGAATTGCTCTTGCAATGGTCTGATCCTTTGGAATTTCTTCCAGTCCAGAAAATGGAGCTCGATCAGTGATATGTAAATCGATCAGATGAGAATACTCCTCCAGCGTTGGTGCTAGTTGGTATTCCGGGAATGTGAAACAGTGATAAACCGGATCGTAGAACTGAATGAGTGCATCCATGATTCCCTCAATCACATGGACTCTTAACAGAGGTAGAAGACCTCCGTACTTGGCTCTGAAGGCCTCTTGGTTTGTGATCATTCTCGCCAAACCTCTTAAATCCTCTAGTTTTGGAATCCTGAAGGTGTACTTATGAGTTCTCCTTCTACCGTAATCCATTAGCGCAATTCTTTTCTCTGATATTTGCAATCACAGTCTTAGTTTAATTTGAAAAACAGAGAGACTAGAAGGGAAAACTTTTTTTTGAATGTTTTAATGTTTTTTAGATGAATGCATGAATGCAGCACACAAAAACATAGAAAAAACATGGGGTCAAAGGTCGTTGTCATGAAGTCAAGGCTCTACCCATCCCCAAAGGTTTATACTAGGGTGATTTTTTGTACCTGTACTCAAAATCATCAGCTCCTCCCAGGATAACAAACAGAAAGCGGATCGCCAGCGGGCTGTATGAAATCTTAGAGTAAATGCTATTCACTGAGAATAGATCATCAACCTCAAATGAGGTTAGTATCACGTGACAACTATTTCCGATAGTTTCTGCACTACAAAAGGGTTGGCTCCTCAGCTTCTCAGACATCACAATCGGCCCATTGCCTATGAGAGGGAATGGGTTGCATTGGTCAGCCTCCACTGAGGTTGATGGTCGACCTCGTCGCCATCACTTATCTTAAGTGTATACTCGATCTTTCCACATGCGGCATCACACGCATTCCCATTAGCAGAAAAATAAACAGGTATAGCAATTAGGAAAAGTGGTATATATATTCGTCCTAAAGTCCTAGACTTTTTAAAGGCTAAGAATCTTATGTTCCTGACAGAAAATGGTTTCCCGGCGGAGTCACCATCCTGTGGTTTCATTCCAAATTAACGGCGTTTTGACCTAAGACCCTAGTGGCGTTAAGGCTTCAAGAGATAAGAGGAACAAAATGCCTTGAAAGGCGCCTTTTTGTGGTACCTCAGTCCAAGATTTCTACCTAGGAGACGAGAAGAGAACAAGACCCCTAAAAGATTCTCCCCAGTAGAGTCGCCATTTTTCTGTTGAAAATGGGGACGATGCCCTAAGGCAAAATAGATCAAACAAGGACTCCGCAGCAGAGTCGCCATTTTCTGTAGCGAGCGATTTTTGGATGTGGTTGCAAAGCACGATCGCTCTAGTACTACAGTTCGATTCATTTTTTATCCTGTCAAAGATGATGAAGGAAGGGAAATAGATGTCTCCAACTAACCCTGCTTGCATACTGAGGTTAAACAGTCAAAACTGTTGGTTTACAGATGCTACAAAGATTCGGGGTCTCTCCTTGGTTATTTTTTCGAAAAGGGGTGTTTTAGGCTATCGGTTGAGATGTTAGGACGAATGTATATGAAAGTATGGGATTTTGGTTTTTTTGTTTAGTGTGCTCGCCAAGATTTTTCTTTCAATCTTATGCCTACGTATTCCCGTTTACCGGAACAGGGAAATCAGAGCGTTCATAGTTTCTCCTATTCTATGGGAGGAAATGGTTGTTTTGGTGTCTTGTTCAAAGCCCAAGACGTGAAGCGAAAGGTAGTTTGTATCTTGTTCAAAGCCCAAAATGTGAAGCTAAATGGTCTCAACTTTAGAGAGATTTTGTCATCTCTAAAGAGGGGTTTGTTTGTCACAACCGTTTATAAAGGAGAATTACTTTAACTGGAATATGTGAATTCGGCAATGCCATAATTTCCTTTATAGGGGATTCCCAACTTGAAGGAGAAGACTTTAACTCAGTGTAGAGCAATGCCATCTTTCCTCTGCAGTTTCTCATGCTAAAAGAGGGACATTGGCATGGATGTAAATAATCCAGAGGTTTGCCGCTTACAGCGATTAGATGAAAGGAAAAGAGTTGTTGATGTCTGTGTACTGTGAACGAGGAACAGCTTTGATGCTAAAAGGTTGATTGGATCAACCAGTGGTTTTCTTATATAAAGCCTAAGAGGAGGCTATGGGCCCAACAAGAGGGTATTTTTGTGTGTCTCGTACGAAGCCCGAGAGAGAGGCTAAAAGGGGTTGATTCAACAAGAGAATCTTTTATACTCAACAAGAGAGTGATTTTGTATCTCGTACGAAGCCCGAGATGGAGGCTGAAAGGTTTGACTCAACAAGAGAGTCTTTTATACTCAACCAGAGAGTGTTTTTGTATCTCGTACGAAGCCCGAGATGGAGGCTAAAATTTGTTTGGCTCAATAAGAACCTTTTTGTATCTCGTATAAAGCCCGAGATGGAGGCGAAAGGGGTGATTGACTCAACGAGGGAGTCTCTTATGTGTCTCGTACAAAGCCCGAGAGAGGGGCTAAACGTTGTTTGACTCAACGAGGGAGTCTTTTGTATCTCGTACGAAGCCCGAGAGAGAGGCTAAACGTTGTTTGACTTAACGAGGGAGTCTTTTGTATCTCGTACGAAGCCCGAGATGGAGGCTAAAATTGTTAGCTCCGCTGGGGAGAATCATTGTACAAAGCCCAAGAGGAGGTTAGTATGACTGTTTCAGTTGAGTGACAGGTCCAATATACTGATTTTAAAGAGAAAATCAGTTCTTATATGAGTAACACTGTACTCAAGGATTTGATTCGAGGATCAGGGATATTTCCTTGTCTTTGAGGAAATGGGAAATCCGAAGGGTATTGAGACTGTCCGAGTCTACGGGGTTCCTTCCTATTCTTGAAGGGTACTTGAGAACGTCTTTGGGACTCAAGGGTTTTAGACTGTCCAAGTCTAGAGTTTTATCCTTTATACTATGCTTTGAGAAATAGTAGTAGACTCTTGGAAAGGACTGTTCTATGAAGATGACTAAGTTCTGTTCCTATACCTCTAGGAGGTCGTCGAGACAATTTGTACAAAGCCCAAGAGGAGGCTGGAAACTTTTAAGAAGCCGACGGGTCCTTGTACTAAGCCCAAGAGGAGGCTATCATTCCCGGAGGAAGAGATCATTATACGAAGCCTAAGAGGAGGCTGTGAATACTTCTAAGAAGCCGACGGGTCCTTGTACTAAGCCCAAGAGGAGGCGGGGTTGCTTTTAGGAAGCCTGTGGGTCCTTGTACGATTCCCAAGAGGAGGCCGATGCTTTTAAGAAGCCCGTGGGTCCCCAAACCTCGAGAAATTCAAGACAAGCTATTCACAAGGAATAGATCAAGCCAGGAAAGTTCGAGAATTTGGAAGAAACTCAAAGATGCCATTCACGGAGAATACATTCATCTCTGGGAGTAAAGTTTCTTGATAATTCCTAATGAGGACAGTCGAAGAGAAGACTGTATCTGGTGATCCTATTGGGGATCTAGCTGTCTATTTCTACGAATAAACGCGGCGGCTTTTCCTAGTTCTAGACGTAGTTGCCGGGGAAACTCTAAATATCTATACTATTATTACATAGTTGATATGAGTTTATGAAAGAAGACTTACAGCGAAATAGCCCCACAATACAGTTATATGTATATGAAAGCCGTAAATGAAAGCATATAAACACTTAGTCAGTTGTAGAGCTTCCATGCTGTTTGGTTAGTTGTTCAACAAAGAAAGATTGAAAACAACAGTATATTCAAAATCAAAGGAGAAAGTGCTTTGAAAAAGAAAGATTTGGGGCTTACAGCTCAAGGAGAGGCCCAGGGTTTTACCAGTGATTGTACTGCTGAATTTGTACAGGGGGACTTATACAAGTGACTGAGGCCCAAAAAGGTTTTCTGTACAAAGGGATGGGTCTTACACTCTCTCAAGAGGCCCAAAAAGTTTTTAAAGAAAAATAGTGGGGCTTATAACACGAGGGTAGGCCCAGATGATTTTTCGTTAAAAATGACGATCGCGCCGAGGTTTTCTTTTAACGCTGAGGGACTTATACAATAAGTGAGGCCCAAAATTGTTTTGGTTAAAGGGGGTTGGGTCTTACACTCTATTAGAGGCCCAAAAGTTTTGAATGGGTCTTATAGCTCAAGGAGAGGCCCAGATGGTTTATTTTTAAACTGGCGACGATCGTGCCGAATTTAAAAATGTACAGAGGGACTTATACAATAAGTGAGGCCCAAAATATTTCTGTACAAGTGGGTTGGGTCTTACACTCTAATAGAGGCCCAAGTGAGTTTTAAGAAAAGAAATGGGTCTTACTACTCGAGGGTAGGCCCAGATGTTATTTTTTAAAAGGGCGACGATCGCGCCATTTATTTTTGACGGTATCGGGACTTATACAATGCACTGAGGCCCAAAAATGATTTGGTCAAAAAAGGATTGGGTCTTACACTCTATTAGAGGCCCAAAAAGTTTTGAAAATGATTTATGAGGGTTGAATTAATCCAAAAAACCCTAATTTATTTTCAAAATGTGTTTTAATTGAATAAAAATTCAATTAAAATGATCAAAATTGTTTAACATATGGAAAACAAATTGTGATCTTGGATTAATGCTTCAAAAATTAAGTATTGACCTAAAAAATAATTAGAAGGCATTAAAAGTTACAAAATCAAGAGGAAAAAACATTTTAAATGGAAAAAACTAATAAAACATTAATTCTTTGCAAAAATATCAATTATATGAAATAAATAATATTTTTGGGATTTTTTGATAAAATAAAATATTTTAATATTTTTGTGAATTATCAAAAAAAGAATCAACTCAAAATCATTAAAACTCAGAGAGAAATTAATTTTTGAACCAATTAAATAAAATCACAAAATTCAAAAATTCAAATATTTGAAAATGGCGCCAAGAACAAAGGCAAGAACACGCGCGTGTTCTGAGTTTCCCAGATTTGCATTTTCTATCCAATCTCACTGAATACTTGATTATATCATGCAATCTACATATCAATCAACTCATTTTAACCTCACGATCATGTCTATGGTCTTTAATTTCATTTATTTTTAACATGGAATAAGAAATCAAAGAGAAACCTCAAGAACCCTAATTTCTGCATGAAGGTTTAGAAATTTCACACATGATTCAAACAATGCAATTTATTGAGGGAAAACATTCCATGCATGATTATGAACCTATGGCCAAATTATTGTGCAGCAAAAATTGCATGGATCATAGAGTTAGAGGAGCTCATGCTTACCACTTGCAGCTGGTGATCGCGTTTTGTGTTGGAGGTGTTACAGCTAGGTTCTAATGATCTGGATAACTTCCATAGGTGCCATGGAGTGTGTATGAATGCTTGGAATGGATTGAAATGATCTAGAATTTGAGATGGTACCCCAACTGCAAATCTGTCAAGAACTTGAGCAACTGGCTAGTGATTTTGTGATTTTGGTGTTCCAGATGTGATGTGAGTGTTTGGATCACTTCTATATGATGTATGTGAGGTGTGTGTGTGATTGGTTTGAGTGGAATTGCTCTCTAATGAAAAACCCGATAATGACTAGCTAAGAAAGGCATTTTTGAGAGTGAGAAGTGGTTTTTGAGAAAGGCAAGTGTTGTAGGCCTTTGGTGTACTTAAATTGATAACAATTGAGCTCTATTTATAGTAGAGCAAGTTTGTTTTGCAAGTAATAGTGAATGGCAACTGCTGAGTAGGTTTGGCCAATGTTGGCAAATGAAAATCCAAGTCTCCTTTAGCCATTGACTAGAGGTTAGGGCACAGGCTGTTGGTCCCCTTGGTCTTGGATAAGTCTTGACTGTATTCAGTTGCTAAGAGCTCAGTTCATGCCACCTTGATGCTTCCATTGAATGCTCCAATCCAAAATTGGAGTCTTGTCCCTATTTTGGCTATTCTAGGTTCAACATGCTATTTCTTGTTCCAAAGACTTTGGAGGCTTGGCTCAGTGATTGCCCCCTTTAGATTCAATCCTCAGAGGTGTCCAAGTGGATATGAGCATTTGGATTTGGCTGATTTTGGCAAATCGACCAAAAGTGCAAAAATCTGCCTTACCTTGGCAGATTTCAGCAAGGCATCATGCCAATGTCATATCTCATAGCTCTAATTGAATTTGGTAATGTTCTTGGACATTTTGGAAAGCCCTTACATGATACAACAACTGTTTGAACATGTTTGGTTTTGATCTCTTTTGAATCCAAGTGAAAAATCCCCCTACATTTGGAAAAAAGTAAAGGCAGATTCTGACTTAGTGAAATTTTCACTGTGTTGGAACAAAGTGACTTTTCTTGATTTTGATCTCTCCATAACTCAAAATCCATGAGGAATTTGGACATAGGTCAGTATGAAGCTTTTGTAGAGGGCAATGTGATCTACAAATCAAGCTTTGAATGGGGAACAATGGCCTTGTGGTTTAGGAGTTATGGTCCTCCAAAGTTGGCACATTAGTGTCACTTTTTCCATAACTTAGAAATTTTTCTAAGTTTTTATGGTTACCCCTTTTACAAGTTATCCCACTTTCTTTGATTTTTCTTGATGAATGATGATTCAAATCATACATTAACATCATTTTAGGATTAAAAATCCATTTTGGTGAAAAATCTCAAAAAGTCAAAGTTGACTTTTTGTGCACAGTTGACTTTTTATCAGATGAATTTCAAACTGTGCAATTCCCCAGGGAATCATGTCCTCGACCTAAATCAAACTTGATGGACATGTTCTATGGGTGTCATAGGGTATATTGAATCATGTCTTAGGGTTTGGGAGCATGTCCTGGTCAAAAGTCAAAGTTACAGTTGACTTTCCTCGCGAAACCCTAATTGTGGTGCAGATGAAATTGAGACTTGTTGCTCAAGCTTCTTGGATTAATCCATTGTTGAAAATGGATCAATATAGTATATTAAAGACCCTCAAATCATGTCTTGAGGTCTTGGTTCATGATTTGTCCCAAAAGTCAATTTAGGGGTGAATTAGGTCAAGAAACCCTAATTCCTGATTTTTGATGTATGCATCCCCTGAGAACAAATTGACTTGATGATTGGGTCCATGAGGTTCCATGGAGTATATTAGGTTATGTTTTGGATCATTGGCTTGTGCCCAGATGAAAATTTTCCATCTGGAGGCCCTGGTCGACCAAAACCCTAATTTGGTGACGTTGTCGATCTTGAGACTTGATCCACCTAGAAGGGAGCAGCCTTGTGCTTAATCCTTGAAGTGGGAGTCCTTTTGATCCATTGTGGATATTTTAGAGGCTAGAAAAGCTGAAGATCATGTCATTCCTTGATTGATCCTTTGTCTAAGGCTCTGAGAGGGCTTAAAACCCTAATTTTGATTGTAGTGAATGCTCAACAACCCTTGAGGCATTTGATGAGGCATGATGGTTCATCCATATTGTGATGATGATTTGCACAATGATGGGAAATCTCAGTGGTCAAAATTTGGGGTATGACACAAAAGCCAAAGGATCTTCCAACTTGAGATCAATGCATTTTGGCATATTATGCCTTGAATTCAAGGGCATTAATGTGGAATAGTGCACTTTCAAGATTCTCACTCTCCTCAGTCAAGTTCTCTGATTAAACAACAATAAAAACATCTTAAGAATGTGGATTTGGTCAAGACATAGCCCTGCTCTTAGGAGGGGCTAGGTTGCCTTGCATGAGAAGAAATGCCACCAAGCCAAAGCCATTGAATGTGATCTGATCCAGCAGCCATTCACTATTCCTCCAAGACAAGAGTTGATCACCTATAAATAGAGGTTCCAATTAATCATTCAAATCACCCCAAAGCAACTTACAACATTGCTTTCTCTCATTCTCTCTTAAGTGCCAAATTTCTTTGTTTTTGAGCAAACACCATCGGGTTTTGAGCTGCAGCCTTAAGCAATCCATTCCAATTGCTCAAACACATCACATATGATGTATATGAGGTGTTCAAACACTTAAATCATCTCTGTAACACCTCTAGCTCAAAATCACTCTTCAACCAAGCCATTATGTCTCAATTCTGCAGTTGGATCCCTCCAACTTGATCCAAAGATTTTCAAAGTGTTCCTAGACTTGCAATCCACTCAACAACATCCATTGAAGCTGTAGGGATCATCAAATCACTTTTGAAACACCATCTGTGCAGAGTTCCATTTCAGCTTGCATCAAGGTAAGCTTCAAAACTCTCATAACATGATCCATGCATATTTCCTCGCATGATACTTTTGCCATTTGCTTGTCATTGTATGTTGAGTGTTTCCCCTCAACCGATTGCTGTTTACAATTCGTATATAGGATTTCCTTGAGTTCATGCCAGTTTTAGGGTTCTTCAGGTTTTAACTTGTTATGTTCTAGTTCAATCCATTTCAACAAAATTGAATATTGCCATCATGATCCTTGTTAAAAAAATGCATGAGTTTGGTGTTTGAATCATGTCAAATGGATGAGAGACGAGTGAGATAGGGTGCTTCATGCACGAGCTCAAGGAAGAAGATGGCCATGGCGCCATTCTTCAGGTTTTCAAACCAAGTTTGCCTTATGTTTTTCGTTTGCCATGTATATAACGAATTGGCATTGCGCCCTAGTGGAAACACTAGTATGTTTGTGAGTATTGGTAAGCGAGAGGTCTGGGGTTCGAATCCCCCTCGCCCTATACCTCTTTTTATCACTTTTTCCTATTTTCTTATTTTTTCATATTATTGTATTAATGATTTGAAAAATTAATTTCTCACTCGATTTTTATCATTTTTGATTGGTTCTTTTTCAGAAAAATCACAAAAATATTGAAATATTTTATTCCACAAAAAAATCAAATTTATATTATTTATTTAATACAGTTGGTATTTTTATGAATAAATTCATTTTTTATTGTTTTTAAACATTTAAAAGTGAATATTTATTTTGAAAATCAAAACCAAATGAGTTTTAATTCATCTTGTGATCAAAACCTCATTTTTTCAAACCTTAACCAAAAATCACAAGTTGTTTATTCAAGCTTATTTGGTGTTTTATCATCTTTAATTGATTTTCTTTGGGAATTTACTTTTAAAAATAATGAAATTAGGGTTTTGATTGATTCCACCCTCATCAATCATTTTCAAACACTTTTTGGGCCTCTCCTCGAGCTATAAGTCCCATTCCTTTTCAAAAACAAAAACTTTGGGCCTCTAATAGAGTGTAAGACCCAACCCCTTTTGAAAGCCAAACATTTTGGGCCTTAGACAATTGTACAAGTCCCCTACGATTTGCAAAACGACGGTGCGATCACTGTCCACTTGGGCCTCTCCCTGAGTTGTAAGCCTCATATCTTGTACAAAAATAAACTTTGGGCCTCTAATAAAGTGTAAGACCCATCCCCTTTGTACAAAAATACCTTTTGGGCCTCACTTATTGTTTAAGCCCTGTATAGTTCTCAAAACAACGGTGTGATCGTCGCCTTATTAACAAAATCAACTGGCCTCTCCTTGAGCTATAAGTCCCAATTGTTTTTCTTAAAACTCTTTGGGCCTCTAATAGAGTGTAAGACCCAATCCCCTTTTAACTAAAACTTTTTTGGGCCTCAGACATTGTATAAGTCCCTATGCGTTAAAAGAAAAACCTCGGCACGATCGCCGTTGCCAAACAAATCATCTGGGCCTACCCTCGTGTTGTAAGCCCCATTTCTTTTCTTTTCAAAATCTTTGGGCCTCTAACAGAGTGTAAGACCCATCCCATTGTACCTAAAAACTTTTTGGGCCTCACGTATTGTATAAGTCCCTCTGTACATTTTTTAAAACAATGGTGCAATCATCGTTAAAACTTGGGCCTCTCCTTGAGTTGTAAGCCCCAACAATCTTTTCAAACCCCTTTCTCCTTTAATTTTGAATTCAAATATATGTTGTTATCAAAA
Source organism: Lathyrus tuberosus (assembly GCA_022829125.1). NCBI lineage: Eukaryota > Viridiplantae > Streptophyta > Magnoliopsida > Fabales > Fabaceae > Lathyrus > Lathyrus tuberosus. The sequence goes on along the minus strand of JALAZF010000323.1, from coordinate 234,755 downwards.
CTTTCTTTGTTGAAAAACTAACCAAACAACATGGAAGCTCTACAACGGATAATTGTTTATCCGCTTTCATTTACCGCTTTCATATGTACATAACTGTATTGTGGGGATGCTTCACTGTAAGTCTTCTTTCACATCCTTTTATATACTTGTCACATATCCTTTGTGTAATACTAGCATAGTTATTTAGAGTTTTCCCCGACAACTACGTCTAGAACTAGGTAAAGCCATGTTGGCCACTCTTAAATACAAACAAAACTAGATCCCCCGTAGGATTCCAAATACAGTCTTCCCTCCTCTTGGGGTTAAACAATATGGAACAAAGAGAAAGGCAGTATTCTCGGTGAACCTTTTCTCAGACTGTCACCCTTAGAAATTGTCAAAGAAACTCTAACTCCCCAGAGATGATCTTTTCTCCATGAATGGCATCTCTTGAGTTTCTTCCAAATCCTCAAACTTTCCTGGAATGATCTCTTCTCGGTGAGTTGCATTTCTTGAACTTCTCTTGGTTTGGGGACCCACAGGGTTCCTAAAAGCATCCCCGCCTCCTCTTGGGCAATGTATAAGGACCCTTCAGCTTCTTAGAAGTTCTCATGCCTTCTCTTGGGCTTAATACAAGGACCCTGACGACCTCTTAAAGATATAAGACAGAACTTAGTCATCCTTTGCTAGAGCAGTCTTTCCCGCGTCAAAACTCCGACCACTTTAGGGTTGATACTCATCCTTAATGCTCGTGCCTCCTCTTGGGCATTGTATAAAAGATAAAACTCTAGACTTGGACAGTCTAAGACCCATGAGTATCAAAGACATTCTCAAGTTCCTTTCAAACATAGGAAGAAACCCCGATCTCTCCCATGAGAGTTCCCCACACTTGGACCCGCTTCAGAATCTCCAGAATCCACAGCGGTATGGCAGCCTCCTCTTGGGCTTTGTACAAATGATTCTCCCTAGCAGAGCTAACCTTTTCAGACTCTCTTGTTGAGTCAATCACTTTTTAGCCTTCGTCTTGGGCTTTGTACAAGACATATAAAAAAACCACTCTCTTGTTGAGTATAAAAGACTCTCTTGTTGAGTCAATCCTTTTTTAGCCTATGTCTTGGGCTTTGTACAAGACATATAAATCACTCTCTTGTTGAGTATAAAGGACTATCTTGTTGAGTCAATCCCCTTTTAGCCTCCATCTTGGGCTTCGTACGAGATAGAAAAACACTCTCTTGTTGAGTATAAAGGACTCTCTTGTTGAGTCAAACCGCTTTTAGCCTCTGTCTTGGGCTTTGTAGAAGACATAAAAACCCACTCTCTCGTTGAGTATAAAAGACTCTCTTGTTGAGTCAATCCCTTTTTTGGCCTCCGTCTTGGGCTTTGTACAAGACATATAAAACACTCTCTTGTTGAGTATAAAAGACTTTCTTGTTGAATCAACCTCATTTTAGCCTCCATCTCGGGCTTCGTACGAGATAGAAAAACACTCTCTTGTTGAGTATAAAAGACTCTCTTGTTGAGTCAACCACTTTTAGCCTCCGTCATGGGCTTTGTACAAGACATATAAAACACTCTCTTGTTGAGTATAAAAGACTCTCTTGTTGAGTCAATCTCCTTTTAGCCTCAATCTCTGGCTTCGTACGAGACAACAAATCACTCTCTTGTTGAGTATAAAAGACTCTCTTGTTGAGTCAAACTTTTTTGGGCTTTATACAGCATAGATAAAAGTACTCTCTTGTTGAGTCAAACCATTTCAGCCTCCATCTTGGGCTTTATACAAGATACATTCTCCCCAACGGAGTCAAAATCCCTTTTGGCCTCAATCTTGGGCTTTGTACAAGACAGAAAGAACATTTTCCTTCGGAAAATTCAAATTTCCCGCCTTCTCTTAGGCTTTGTATAAAGAAAACCCCGGTTGAGTCAATCAACCTTTTAGCATCAAAGTTGTGTCGTGCTCACAGCATACAAACATCAACAACTCCTCTTTAGAGATGACAAATTCTCTCTCAGCCAAAACCCTTTAGCTTCACATCTTGGGCTTTGAACAAGATACAAACCGCCTTTAGCTTCACGTCTTGGGCTTTGAACAAGACACCAAATCGCCTCTTTCCTCCCATAGAATAAGAGGAACTACGATCGCTCTGATTTCCCTGTTTCGTTAAACGGGAATACGTAGGTATAAGATTGCAAAATCTTAGCGAGCATACTAATCAAAAAACCCAAAATCCCGTACCTTCAGACATCCATCGAAAAGCATCAGACCTTACATATTACCAATAGCCTAGACACTGTTTTTAAGCGAATAACCCTAAAGAAGAACCCCCTCTTGATAGCATCTGTAAACCAACAGTTTTGACTGTTTAACCTCAGTTTGCAAGCAGGGTTAATTGGAGACATCTATTTCCCTTCCTTAATCAGCTCAATAGGATAAAAAAATGAATCGAACTGTAGAAAGATAAAGATGCTATGTTTGAGATTTTAGAGTAACATGTTGTAGAAAATCAGGATGGCCAAAGGAATTTGCTCACTCCTTTCCCTTGGCAAAGGAATGACAACCTGGCAACGACCCAAGAGCCCCGGTCAAAGAAAAGGAATGTACCAGAACCCGCACCTGAGCTCGCTTCAGAGAGGACTCAGGACCCATAAGTTTAGATTTCCTTTTACAGCACTTTGTAAATTACTGTATTTCCCTTTCCGTAATCTTTTAATTCAATAAAACGGGGTTTCCCCACAGTTTAATATTTGCAATCTAATTGTCGAAGTTTACTTTGAATAAATGAAAAATATATACAATTAATATAATAATTACATATCATTCATCATTCTCACGTAACGCATTCTTCTTACCTACGAATCTCATGTTTGTGTCTCAATTCTAGAGTCAAACTGTCTCATTCGTACAATACTCGGGCCAATCATCAAAAAAAGATGGATGATCTCGAGGAAGAGAACAGAGAGTTGAGAGAAGAGATCGACACTCTGAAAGAGGATCTGAGAAAGCTTCATAACGACATTCAAGCTCTAGCAGAAGCTCAAATGCAACAACAAAGGACTGTGATCTCAGTGTCATACCCCAAAATTTGCCCTCTCTTTTTTCATATCATTTATCATGTGCTTTCATTGCATTGCATTCAAGTCATAGAAAAATAAAGCATTCATCTTTGCATTCAGCATAGGGCATGTGATTAGTTGTTTTCAGGTATTGATCGTCCAAAGCAAGGGAACAAGAGACAAGGGTCTTAAAACAAGCCTCAAAGGTCTCTTATATCATATATCATCTCATTTTGATCCCACAAGTCATTGGAAGATGGGAATTCATCAAGAAGATTGGGACAGTTCACCATCTCCTATCAAAAGCAGTCAAAATTAGGGTTTTGGATTCAAGCAGTCTCCTGATGAAATTTTGGTTCAAACTTGATCTCAATGTTTTCTATATGATATTAAGTATCTAATGATAGAAGATTGCCCATTGATTCACTTCAGAAGAGATTCAATTGATCAGTTGCTTGAGAATCAAGAAATTGGGGATAAAGTCAACTATGCAAAGGAAAAAGTTAACTCCTGACTTTTTAAGGTCAAATTCATGAAATTCAAGTTACATATGTTCATTGGACAAGATTTGATCAAGAAATGATGGAGGAATTAACAAAAATCAAGAAATGTGCAAAGTTTCCATTTTTAGAAACTTAGGGTTTCCAAAAATGGCAATTTTGGACCATTTTGCACTACACTTCAAGGCATTCTTTCTCCAAGATAAAAGCTTCAAACTTCAGGCCCAAGTTGAGCCAATTAAAGATCACATTCCAAGCATCAGATCCATACCAAGAACTCTTCCATTGGATCAAAATTGAGGGAGTTATGATCAATCAAAGTTTGGTAAAATCAAGGCAAATTCTAACTCATGGCAAGGCAAGTTCAGGCCTCAAGGCCATAATTTCATCAAACACTTGGTGTACCAAATTTCAAGCCAATTTTCTCCATCAAAGAATCTTCAAATGAAGAAATTTCCAACATCAAAGTTGTTCATCTCCATGTCCTCTTTAATTTTGATGTTGGGCATATTTTCATTTGAACAAGTTATAAGGGTCATATGAGGGTTCAAAGAGGGATGCTCATAGCTGAAAACCTACCCAAGAATGCTTGCCCCATGGGCGCATTCTCTTGCCCACCAAAATTAGTTTTGCACACTTGACTTCTAATCCAATTTTGATCATCTTCCAAGCCTCCATTCAATCCAATTTCAACACCAAGCATGTTCTATTATGAACCCTTTTTCCATAGCCACCAATATCTCATCATTTCATGCAATGTACATAGAGAACTTCATCATCAAACATCCATAGTTCCATTGATGTGAGGCTTCCAAGAATGAGAAGTTTTGCATTGTTGTTGTTCAGCTTGTTTGCACGCATGCTATTACACCATTCACATTGCCTCATTTGGACCAACACCAGCTTACACATACATGTACACCTGTTGTTTCATGCATTGAAATGGAAAGGTTCAAGTGGAAACTTGTCCAACAAGCTTGCTGCAGACTACACAACATAACCTCATCACCATCATCATTCCTCATCAACACCATAAGCAACATGAGCTCCTCCACACTTGAACCAAAGCTCCACTCGTGGCATAACTAACTTAACTCAGTTAGTTAACTCACAACTCAGTTAACTTGAGTTCCAACTGTTAACCATCCTAGTTAAGAACTAACCACACTTATATAAACTTCATTCCAAGAGAATTGAAAGGAGCTTCATTCATTTTCACAGATTTCACAAATCACTCTCACATTTTCTCTCTGCAAATTCTCTCCGAACTCTCTCTCTTTGCACGAGTTCTTCTTTATTTCATCATCATCATCATCACTTGCTCACCATTGCTCAAGAATAAGCAAGAACAAGATCACTTCTTCAAGTGTAGCTTCTCTGCAATTCGAATTTTCTCTCTATTCTCTTCAAGGTCCAAGACATAGGAGCATTTATTTTGCTCCTTGGAAGCTCAAGAACAAGCCTACACCTCTGGTTTTCTTGTTGATTCAAGTTCTTCACAGGTCCAGGTTTGAAGTTCCTCAACTATTTTTGCTTAGTTTTCTTGCATTTAAGCTTGTTTTTTCTGTTTATGGAGCTTAATAGAAGCTATGCATGATCCGGCTAGTTGATATACCTTTTAGAGGTGTAGATTCAAAACCTAGGGCAATATTCATCTCTTCGATTCTCTTTATATGTGATTGATCTATGGAAAATAATTGTGGATTTATGATCTACGTGTGTTTAGCTTTCGAATGGTGTATGATTTGTGTTTTTCTGGAAACATGTGATAATTACAGTCGCCGGAGGTGGCCGGAGAAGATGACCGGAGGTCATTCTCCGGCCGGTGAGGGTTTGCTAGGGTTTAATCACCAGAACATATCACAACCGTTAGATTGTTTATCCTAAGGCTATTAGCGCGCCAACACATTAATGAGCATCATCTCACTCACGTGACTTCATTTTTGGTCTCAGATACTTGCATGTGTGTGCGTGCATGATAATTGTCATTTGCATGCTTTGTGAAACGTTGGATTTACTTACTTGTGTTAATTGATCTATTTGACTGCATCTAATGGCTGTGAGTGAGTCAAACCTTTGACTGAATGTACACCTTAACCACACACACACACACGCTTTAATGGACTGGATTGATAATTGCTTTCCATACACCCCACGTATTGGGCCCAAGCATTTTGAACTTCCTTTTTGCTATCTCTGCACCCTCCTTGTTTATTTCTTTTATTTTTTAATTTCCTTTTGATAATGTTTCCATTTTATTTTATTAAAAATACTAATTCAACTCTAAAAATTCCAAATAAATTCACATGTTATCTTGATACTTAAAAATAATTTTCTATTATTTTTAATTCTGATTTTATTACTTTTTGCTTATATTTTCAGAATTTCTTTTTAATTTCCTTTTAAATGATGTCCTTCATTGATACTTGACCTTTCCCATTTTATTTCTCTTAACTCACGCAATCTTTTGCATTCATTCTTTTTGCACTTGTTAAATAACATCTGAAAGCATCTAAAAACATTTTCATTTCATTTTTAAAGTCAGTGTATCTTAGGTTTTGATGTTCATATTTGAGCTTCCTTTGGATGTGTTTCATTGAGACTTTGTGAGATCTTTTGATCATGTTTCTTTTTGAGTTTTACCATGAGTTTTTGACATGTCTTTAGCTTCTGAATTAGGTTGGTTGAGACCTATGTTCATTATTTTTCTCATGTGATTTGGTAATTGTTTGATACCTTGCATTTGAAGCAACATTTATACATATTATTCTACTTCCCTCTAACATGATTTTGATGAGGCACTTGTGCCACCTTATTATGCTTGCTTTTGTGTGAGATTATAGGTCCTCCTTGGTTCATTTCTAGGTCATTATGATTTGTGTTTACCATTGACGTGTGTTTATGCATTCTAACTTGCATTTTTGTCCTAATTCCACATCTCATTTCTTCTTGTGCTCTACATGATTTGTGATTGCATTGTGTATGCCATTTCATTTATATCATTTTCATATCATCAATTGTATACTACTGGTCTTTATGCATTCATACTCATTTCATATGTTATGCATCTTTAACATGTAAATTTGTGCATCTAATTGAAACTTGCCTCTCTCCTTTTCATTTCTTCTTCATCTATTATCTTCTACTTGAATCATGTCCTCCATGACTTGTATGATTGTTCATGAGTTTTATAAGACATTAATAAATGATGTATGCTTCTGACCTTGACTTTTCATTAAGCATAAATACGTGTTCATTTTTCATTTTTATCTTTCATCAACTACTTTTATGGTGCATTTCTTTGATGTTTAAGACATTGTTTGTGCAAAGTTTGCTTGTGTTTGGTACGTTATCCTTAGAGGACTTCCTTATGGTGTACATACTGACCTTGGGTACTTCTCAACCCTTAGAACCTTTCTTCTTTTAGTTCTTAACTTGTTGGATCTTTAATTGTTAGTTTTTCCTTATTCCATTACTTGTAAGTTGTTTTTGCTAACATTTTCAGGGGCTAATGGTAAGTCAAGTGTGTGGGTGTACACCCACATACAACCTCTTCTCTTATCTCTTTAAGCTTTCAAGATGTGATTGTGATAAGCATCTAATGCTTTCTTTGTTCAATCTCTTTCATCCCCTTTGATTTCTTAACTTAGCTTCCATCTTTGAAGTAAGTTAGAACTCACTCTTCTTCTCTTTTCTTCTAGAATTAGGTTTTTAAACCACACTAAACCATTAGGAACATCCAAGCATGATAACGTTAGGGTTTGAGTCTTAGTCCCCTTTAGTTTTTACCTTTGCTTCTTTTGAGTCTTTCTTCTCTCATCTCAAAACAAATTCAAAACACCTAATAAAGGTTGAAACATCTTTATGTGCCAAGAGCCTTATTCCATTGGGGGGCTTGCATAAATTCCATCTTGGAATGTGTTATAAGTTTTCTAGCATGATGTACAAGTCTTTAGCATGAAGAGATTTCACAAACTAAATCAAAAACACTTCTTCATTTAAAAACAACAAAAACATTTAATAAAGGGAATAGGCTAGTGTGCTTAAGACTTTAACCTTGGAAGTAAGTTTGAGGATCTTCCTCATACTTAGTGTACATCATCATTATTTCATTTTGGAATGATGTATGAGATGCACATTCCATTGAAAAAGACTTAGGTTCACTTATCTATGACAAACAGTTCAAATAAAAAACTTCTAAAACACTTCAAACAAACAATAACGTCTTTCCTTCGGGAATTATCTTCTCATCTCATTCACTCTCAACGTATGAACGTGCTTCTCCTCGTTCTCTTGCAATACGGTAATGCACTCGATTCAGCGAGCCTGCAACACCTGAGCTAGAACATTAGCCGTTCCCTAAAAAGCACAAGCAGTTTTCCCTTAGTTAAGGGGAACTACGTCACTCTGATTCTCATGTTCCCGATGAGATACATAGGCAGTGGGGTAGGGTCCATTCGAGCACTTCTTTTATTTTCCCTACATTTGTTTCTCGTTCACTTTTTTTTTCCTTTTCCAGCATCTTTTCTATCACCCTTTGAGCAGTACTTCGAGCGTGGATCCCGTCGAGTACGACGGACGTGAAGGGGTGATAATACCTTCCCTTCACGTAACCGACTCCCTTACCCATTCTCTTTGGTTCGCAAGACCTCGTTCTTTCCTTTCTCCCAGGTTTGTGCAGCATTACCCTTCCCTTTCTTTGGGATAAAAATGCCAGGCTAGCGACTCTCTTTCTTTCTTCCGCGCCACTTTCGCGTTTGTACCTGGATGAAAATAACGGGAGTGACACTCAGAGATCACATCAACACCTATAGTGGAAAAGTATGATCCTAGGTACAAAATGCCTAAAGATTATCCCTGGGGCATGCCTATTAACTATATCCTAGAGGGATGTATTTCGCCAATCACTGAAGATCCGGAAACTTTAGTAGGAGCCGCTGGGCCTGAAGGTTACAAACTTCGGGAAAGCGAAGATGCCAGGGGCATGGAAGCAACTCCTGAAGGTTATAAACTTCAGGAGGCACCGAGAGTCTCGGCCATAATGACTATACCACCACCCGTGGTACACACTGTCCCAGAAGGACAGATTCCACAGATACCGTCTGGTGGAAATGAAAGTATGTTCGACAGAATGAATGAGTTCCAGGAACAATTCCTGGAGATGCAGAAAGAACTGCAAGCCCTTCGCGATCACGATTTATTTGGAAAGGACGCCGTAGACCTTTGTTTGGTCCCCAATGTGAAAGTTCCGCACAAGTTCCAGGTACCCGATTTTGAAAAGTACAAGGGTAACTCTTGCCCTCAAAGCCACTTGGTGATGTACGCTCGGCGAATGTCAGCTCAGACAAAGAACCAGGAGCTACTAATTCACTACTTTCAGAATAGTTTAACCGGTGTCACACTTAAATGGTACATGGGTTTAAACCGCACTAAGATCAGCACTTTCAGAGATCTTGGCGCTGCCTTTGTTCAACAATATAAGTATAACCTGGACATGGCACCAGACATAGATCAACTCAGATCAATGTCACAGAAGGACAAGGAAACCTTTAAGGAGTACGCTCAGAGATGGCGTGAAATTGCCGCCCAGATTTGTCCACCTCTTGAGGAAAAAGAGATGACAAAGATATTCTTAAAGACCTTGAGCTCATTCTACTACGACAGAATGATCACCAGTGCGCCCAGTTACTTCACCGAGATGGTGGGCATGGGAGTTCGTCTTGAGGAAGCAGTCTGAGAGGGACGTTTAGTTAAAGATGCTGGATCATCAAGTAATACAAAACGATACGGTAGTGCTCTCCCTAAGAAAAAAGAGCAAGATATGGGGAATATCTCTCTCGGAAAGCAAAGATGATGATACTAACCAGTAGCAGCCGTAACTCTTGCTATCAACCCCGCGCCTGTTCCTACGTATCAACCTCAGGTTGCTCAGAGCCAACCGAATCAACAACAATATCAGCAAAGGAAACAACCGCCTCTTCAGCAGGCTCGTCCTCAGTATAACAACAACCGTACAACGCGACCACCAGGGTTTGACCCTATACCAATGTTGTACACAGAACTGTTTCCATTATTACTGGTCAAGGGACACGTCCAAACTAGGTCTCCTCTTACAGTACCGGAGAATCCGTCTTTTTGGTTTAAAGTGGATCAGACTTGCCCTTACCATCAAGGAGGACCATTGCATAACATAGAAAACTGTCTCAGTTTCAAATCCAATAAGCAAAAGCTTGTTATGAGCGGGGTCTTATCTTTCAAAGATACGAATCCGAATGTTCTCACGAACCCGCTGCCTCAACACGAGAAAGCTGTGGTAAATTTGATAGAGGGAGAATCTAACAACAGCTATCAGATTCATGATGTACTCTTATTGAGGGCTAACTTAGTCAAGATGCATTGTAGACAGAGTGGATATGGCCATGTGCCACCTCATAATTATCACCAGTGTGATATATGCTCTAAAAACAATCAGGGATGTTCTGTGATGCAATCAGCTCTACAGGAACAGTTGGATCTCGGATGGATCCAAGAGCATCGAGTTCGTGGAGTTAACATGACTTATAAAAGTTCCAACATCATTCAGAACCACGACATCCGTGCGATGAATGTAAACTTGGTGGCAATGCACTCAAGGCAAAGCCAGTATCATAATCTGCCACGGCATGATTACAATTCCTGTCTAACTTGCTCGGTAAACAAACATGGATGCTCTTTCCTACAAGAGGCCCTCCAGCGTTAGATCGATCTTGGGTGGATCCAGGACTACCGTGATAGAAATCCCTATCAGATCAACATGATTCAAATCTTCGATATTCATTTGATGAATACCAGTTTGGTGGAGTTACACACCAAACAAGTCTAACTCGGTTTTCTCACTTCACATGATTATCTGAGTTGTAAAGTATGTTGTGAGAGTAACCAAGGGTACACTCTCGTTCAAAGAACTTTACAACACTTGTTAAACCAATGGTGGCTTCCGATCTATATAGATGAAGACACGCAACAAATTAGTGTGACAAACAGGAACCCTACTAGGCATCAAAGTCAGGATGTCCGATCTATGGAAATAGACCTGGTAAGGTTACACTGCATTCAAAGTGGACATGGCCAGATGCCACCACATAACTACGAGCGCTATAGCGTTAGCTCGGAAAATAATCAAGGATGTTACCTCGTGCGAGCAGCCCTTCAGAGTCAGTTGGACCGCAAAAAGATTCAACAATATTCAATTTCGGGGTCTATCAACTGGACGCCAGACTATTTCGCTGATCAGATTAAGGATGTTGTCGTAATCTCTGATTATGAAAGGACCAAAGATGTTTGTACCATCATCCCTCTACTTGATGAATCGAAGGTTCTTAACCAGGAATTGATTGAAGTTACTTACGATGGTCAGAAAAATCAGAAGGCTCCTGTAGTTATTTATCTATCGGGACCGCTACCGTACAAATCTGATAAGGTGATCCCTTACAAATACGGTGCAACAACAATTGAGAATGGAAAGGAAATTCCATTACCCTCCGTCGTGAATATTGCAGACATCAGTCGAGTAACACGGAGTGGTCGAATCTTCAATAGAGGAGTTAAAGAACCTAACAGAGAAAAGGAACTTCAGACAGAAGGTCCCAATCCACCAGTCGATCCATCCATTGATCCTGACCTTTCAAAGAACAATGATGAGATGCTGAAGCTCATCCAAAGGATTGAATACAACATTGTTGATCAACTGTTACAAAATCCTTCAAAGATCGATGTGTTATCTCTTTTACTGAGTTCCAAAGCCCACAGAAAGGTTCTTTAGAAAGTCTTAGAACAGGCCTTTGTGGAACATGATGTGTCAATACGACAATTCGACAGTATCGTCTCTAACATCACTTCCAGCAATAACTTGGGGTTTAGTGATGAGGAATTACCAGAAGAAGGCAAAAGTCATAACATGGCGCTCAATATTATAGTCAACTACCAGGACGATACTTTAGCCAGCGTACTGGTAGACACCGGATCGGCTCTCAACGTCATGCCGAAGTCCACTCTAATGTGACTATCATTCAAAGGATCTCCGATGAGAGGCAGTGAGGTCGTCGTCATAACATTTGACGGGTCTAGAAAAATAGTTATCGGTGAAGTCGACCTTCCCATAACTATCGGTCCTCACACTTTCCTAGTCACTTTCCAGGTCATGGACATCCGGGCAACATACAGTTGCTTATTAGGAAGACCTTGGATACACCAGGCTGGGGCAGTCACTTCGACACTGTACCAGAAACTGAAGTTCGTCAAGAACGATCAACTCGTCACGGTCTGTGGAGAACAAGCCTTGAACGTGAGTAACCTATCATTATCCACTTGTGTAGAACCCGAGGAGGTTGTTGGAACTCAGTTCCAAGCACTTTCGGTGAGCAATGACAATCAGTCAGAAAAAGGAACATCGATTTCCTCGTACAAAGATGCTCTCAAAGTAATCGAGAGTAACAACGCAAAAGGATGGGGACAGCTTATCATTCCTACTGATAATAAAACAGACTGCCGCTAATGATGAAAGTCTTCATCCCATTTAGAACTTCTTCCATAGTGGAGGTTTCCTTCACCCAGTGTCTCAAGAAGTACATACCATCAACGAGGGAGATTCCTCCGACACAGATGAGGAATGGAAGTCCTATCTTAACAAGGACAGTTATATGTCTCAGGAAGAGGTGCCTATGCCATTTTTCTGTCCCACACAGAGTCCGAGATTTATACCAAGGTCAGAAGTGAAAATGATATACGAAAATTGTGATACAGAAGGATGTCTTACTCCACCAAACTCATTAGAGGAAGACACTCTGATGAAAGACAACTTTGACCCCAACTGTTATGGCCCGATGGATGGTCTGCCTATCTGGCAGCCGTACCCAGGAGACTTGGGGCAAGAAAATCAGCCAAATAATGAAAATCAGCTGAGCGTCATTGGAAAAAATACCTGCGTCCCCACCATGTCATGGGATCAACACTCAGGTCATTCAGAAAACGTCCAGTGCGGCGATAAATTTGCAAAGTTTGCAGGACTAGAATTCATTAACTATGCTTTTCCCGAGGTCAACGTCATCGAAAAGGATGACTCCTCCAGTTCCAAAGAAGTGTGGGACACCTTGGGAAAACCGAGTGGCAAATACAACTTCATGGTCAAATACACCGTTCTTGAAAGCTCTCGTATCAGACTCGAAGACATTCAGCCAACTGGACGGGGAGATCTACCTGAGAGCACGAAGACTATGCAAAATACAATAGAAGAATCCTCCTACAACAACTCTGCCTGGGAGACAGATTCCAATGATCCTGCTCCGCCAGAAATCAGCGTTATTTCTGAAGATAAATTAAGGAAGGTACCAAACTTTGTGATTCACCGAGGAGTTTGCCGCCAATGGGTTGCTGTCGATGTTCCGAAGATCGTTCATAAGTCAAAGTAATGGCCATATTTGTTTTAACCTTTCACCCTGCCCAGGTGAAATGGATGTTTTGATAGGACTCACTTTCTGTAAATATCCCTCTTCGCTTCGCCCAAAGTGAATGAGTTTTGTTTTATAGGGTTGTAGTTTCAAGAATCGACAAAATCATAAATAAAATACTTCGTTCTGTAATTTTCGCATTAATTGCTGTTTTCTCTTTTTTCTTTTTAGAAAATGGTAATCCTAAAAAACAACAAATAATAAAAACAAGCAGTTTTCAAGAAATACACTGCACGCACTCTTGCATTTTCTCTATCTCTTCTAAAAAACAAATTATACCGTCAAGCAGATTGCTTGTTTTAAACCCCATTGAAACGTACGATCCAATGCCTTCTCCCAACTTTGAATTCCCGGTATTTGGGGCTGAAGAAGAAGATGACGATGAAATTCCATAAGAGATCTCCTGATTACTCAGACAAGAGGAACGTTCCATTAAACCTTACAAAGAGCCGTTGGAAACGGTCAACTTGGGCTCAAAGGAAGAGAGAGAAGAGGTCAAGATTGGGGCACTACTCAGTTCAGCTGTCAAAGAAAGTTTGATAAAGCTTCTCAAAGAGTTTCCTGATGTATTCGCTAGGTCCTATCAAGACATGCCAGGGTTGGATACCAGCATCGTGGAACATCATCTACCGTTGAGATCAAAATGTCCACCAGTAAAACAGAGGTTGAGACGAAATCATCCAGACATGGCCATCAAAATCAAAGAGGAAGTACAGAAACAGATTGAAGCGGGTTTCCTTGCCACATCAGAATATCCCCAATGGTTAGCCAACATAGTACCAGTTCCAAAAAAGGACGAAAAAGTCAGAATGTGTATAGACTACAGGGATCTGAACAAAGAAAGTCCGAAGGACGACTTTCCTTTACCACACATTGACATGCTGGTTGACAGTACAACAAAGTTCAAAGTCTTCTCCTTTATGGATGGATTCTCGGGCTATAATGAGATAAAAATGGCACCGAAAGACATGGAGAAAACTTCCTTCATCACCCCATGGGGTACTTTTTGTTACAAGGTAATGCCATTCGGTTTAAAGAACGTCGGGGTAACCTATCAAAGGGCCATGACTACTCTGTTTCATGACATGATACATAAGGAAATCGAGGTATATGTTGATGACATGATTGCCAAATCTAGAACAGAGGAGGAGCATGTGACCCACCTGTCAAAACTATTTGAGCGGTTGAGAAAGTATAAACTCCGCTTGAATCCCAACAAATGCACATTCGGTGTCCGTTCAGGGAAACTTTTAGGGTTCATCGTCATCCAGAAAGGAATTGAGGTTGATCCTGACAAGGTCAAGGCCATTCAAGAAATGCCTTCTCCAAAGACTGAAAAACAAGTCAGGGGATTCCTGGGACATCTGAATTACATTTTCAGATACATATTCCTCATCACCACGACATGCGCGCCAATTTTCAAATTACTCAAAAAGATTCAGGACTGCGTTTGGACAGATGACTGCCAAACCATTTTCGATAGTATCAAGGAATATTTGTTGAACCCATCGATTCTATCACCTTCAGTGGAAGGAAGACCACTGATCATTTACTTAACAGTCTTGGAAGACTCAATGGGTTGTGTACTTGGCCAACAAGATGAAACAAAAAAGAAAAAGTCTGCCATTTACTATTTGAGCAAGAAATTCACCGACTGGGAGACTCAGTACACTATTCTCGAGAAAACTTGTTGTGCTCTGGCTTAGGCAGCCAAACGTCTTCGCCAGTATATGATTCGTCACACTACTTGGTTAATCTCCGAAATGGATAAAATCAAGTACGTCTTTGAATAACCTGCTCTCACGGGAAGGATATACTGTTGGCAGATGTTGTTATCCGAACACGACATCGAGTACCACGCTCGAAAAGCCGTTAAGGGAAGTATTTTAGCCAATCATTTGGCTCATCAACCGATTAATGATCAAGAATCAATCGAATTTGACTTCCTAGATAGAGATGTCATGTATTTGAAAATGAAAGATTGCAATGAACCACTACCCAGTGAAGGGCCAGAACCAGGATCCCAATGGGGATTAATTTTTGACAGAGTTGTCAACCATTACGGAAACGGAATTGGGGAAATCATTGTTACCCCCAGGGTACCCACATTCCTTTAACCGCCAGACTGACATTCAAGTGTACAAACAACGAGGCCAAATACGAAGCTTGTATCATGGGTCTCGAAGAAGCGATCAACTTAAGGATCAAGAACTTGGATGTATATGGCGATTTAGCTATGTTATCAATCAAATCAAAGGAGATTGGAACACTTACCAATCATGACTGATTCCTTACAAAGACTACGCAAGAAGGTTGTTACCTTTGTTCAACAGAATCGAGTTTCATCATATCCCTCGTGAAGAGAATCACATGGCTGATGCCTTAGCCATCCTCTCTTCCATGATTAGTGTAGGTCAATAGAACGACTTACCTAAGATTGACATAATGCGCCTTGAATGGCCCACTTACATCTTCACGATTGAAGCAGTCATAGACGACAAACATTGGTATCACGATATCAGATGCTTCCTTCAGAAACAAGAGTATCCACCTGGGGCATCCAGAAAAGATGAAAGACCCTCAAAAGACTAGCAGGAAGCTTCTTTCTGAGCGGTGATACACTCTATAAGAGAAACTTTGACATGGTCTTGCTCCGATGCATAGATAGACCAGAAGCAGACATGCTGATAAAAGAAATTCATGAAGGATCCTTTGGCACTCATGCCAACGGACACACAATGGCGAGAAAAATTCTAAGATCAGGGTATTACTGGTTGACCATGGAATCCGATTGCCACAAGCACATGAGGAAGTGTCACAAGTGTCAGATATCTCAGACAAAATCCATGTACCGCCGAAGCATCTCAAAGTTCTCTCTTCCCAGTGGCCTTTTTCCATATGGGGAATCGACATGATTGGCATGATCGAACCTAAGGCTTCAAACGGACATCAGTTCATCCTGGTAGCCATTGATTACTTCACCAAGTGGGTCGAAGCAGCGTCGTACGCCAATGTAACCTGACAAGTCATGGTCCATTTTATCAAAAATAATCTCATCTGTCGTTATGGTGTTCCAAGCCAGATCATTACCGATAATGGATCCAACTTGAACAATAAGATGATGAAAGAGTTGTGTGCTGAGTTCAAAATAGAACACCATAACTCATCTCCCTACCGACCCAAGATGAACGGAGCGGTAGAAGCGGCTAACAAGAACATCAAGAAGATCGTTCAAAAGATGGTTGTAACCTATAAAGATTGGCACCAGATGCCACCCTTTGCTCTTCACGGTTATCGTACATCTGTCCGCACTTCAACAGGGGCATCCCCTATCTCTCTAATATATGGCATGAAGGCAGTGCTCCCCATAGAAGTAGAGATCCCATCAATCTGGGTATTGATGGAAGCTAAGCTAACAGAAGCTGAATGGTGTCAAAGTCGACACGATGAACTGAATCTGGTCGAAGAAAAACGAATAACGACACTATGCCATGGCCAGTTGTATCAACAGAGAATGAAGAAGGCATTTGACAAAAAGGTCCGACCTCGCGTCTTTAGGAAAGGAGACCTTGTGCTAAAAAAGATACAATCATTCCTCACTGATTCGCGGGGCAAATGGACTCCGAATTATGACGGTCCTTATGTGGTCAAGAAAGCTTTCTCAGGCGGCGCCTTGAGATTTGCAACCATGGATGGAGAAGAATTTGCCTACCCCACAAATGTTGACGTAGTCAAGAAATACTTCGCCTAAATAAAAAAAAAATGTCTCGGTGGATTGAAAACCCGAAAGGGTGGTCCAGGCAAAAATTAGAGACACAAGCAAAAATCATCCCGGTGGGTTGGAAATCTCAAAGTACAATACAGGAAAAAATTAGGGATTAATGGCAAGTAACTACGTCTAATCAGTTCAACTCCTCAGCAGTAATTCCATCCATCAGAAGAAAAACTCCAGTCAAGGTCATCTTAGACAGAAGTTCAGGATGTCCAGAATTCAAAGTTGGTAGAAGGATAGCGGTCGTCATGTTTCAATGTGTCGCGGTGAAAATTGGATACCAAGCTATTATATTAACTTGAATCGCATTTCTTTTATTGTTACCACCGGTCTTTGATTTTATCCAAGGGAATGGAGAAAAACCGAATTCCCACAATGCAATGCAAATGCACTAAGATTCTAAGGTTCGGGGGTTGGTTATACCTAGGGAAAGTGTTAGCATCCTAGATATTTGTAGTACTCTATAGGAACCTCTTGATTTTATTTTATGTTATTTGTTATCTGTTTTGCTAAGGGTTTAAGGGTAGGTGATTTATTATTTTTATTCCTAAGTATGCTCGACAAGATATCGCATCTTGTGCCTACATATCCTGTCAGGAGGGAATCAGAGCACTTGTAGTTCCTCATTAAGGATACTAAAATGTTTAAAGGTTTTAGGAGAGAAGATGAGTCATCATCTTAAGAAGACCACCACAGTTTTTGAAAATGTTTGTATTTTGTGGGGTATGGGATTGTGTGTCCCTTCTTTGAGATGATTCACATCTAACTCTCTTGTGTGGAGAATTTGGTAGGCTAAAGTTTGATTGATTTTAAGGGGGCCTAACTTAGGAAGTCTATCCTAAAGTTGTCTAAGAACTTATCCTAAGGGGTGTGAACATATGGGGGTATGAAATGCAAATGGTTATGCACCATGCAGGATAATTGATTACCATGCATGGGGTTTTCCCTTGGATATTACGCGAGAGTGCTAGCAAAGTGGGCTAGTCTTGTGTCTAGTGACCGAAAGGTTGAATGTGATGCCTAAAGGCAATCGACTTACATGGGTAGAAAATGGGCTCGATGTTGGATCGAGAGTTTTAATTACTTTTGAAAGGTTTAGAATACAAGAGGCATGCATACATCATAAGCATAAGCAAAGCATAATACCAAACAAGACTTAAACTATTCACACACAAGCGTACTAACCAAGCGCGAGGGATTCTAACTAGGGAACGGTTTATTAAGAAAAAGCTGGTAATTTACAAGGGTATTGATGAAAGATTACTATTATTTTTTGAGAATTTTATGTTAAAGATAAATTTGAAAAAAGGTCAGAGGTTTTCTTATTAAAAAAAGTTTTAATTATTCTAAAAGTTTTAATTATTTTTAGTTTTAAAGTTATAAAAATAAAAGGTTATTAACGTTTTTCTTATTAATTTAGAAAAGATTTTATTCTAATGACTTAATAAATAAAAAGTTTTTACTAATTAAAAAAAGGTTTTAATTTATTAATTAAAAAAGATATTGTTAATGTAATGAAAGCTATATATATTTTTAGATTAAAGTTCTACTTATTATTTTTTATAAAAACAAAAAATATATTTTTTGATTAATAAATAAAAGAAAAAGAAAGGTTAAAAAAAGAAAGGTAAAATGAAACGGAGGGATTCCACGTACTAAAAGGGAAGAGGGTCCATCGCGGACCCTTAGATCACAGCCACATGATCTGGATGAAATGTGATCTGATGGACCTGATGTAGGGTGCATGGATTGTAGCGTGTGTGTTCATGTGCAGGATCAAACAACAAACAAAATAAAAAAAGAAAAAGATTCCAAACGGAATCTCACTCTCGTCTCTCCCCTCTCTCGTTCTCCTTCTCTCACGTTCTCCTTCTCTCACGAAAGGCAAAATTAGGGATTTGAAACCATGGTGGCGCCGCCGCTTCCGTCTCCTCTTTATCCCCTCTAACACTCTCGATCGGTCAAACAAATAAACCTAACTACCCTAAATCCCACAAAAACCCAACCCCAATTTACTATATTTCAGAGGTTACAATTTACAGAGATGGCAAGCAAAAATAAAAGACGGAAAAATAAAAGGGCCGGCGAGAGCTGCGAGCATGACGCGAATGGATCCTCCTTCAAGGAAGATTCTTCATCTTTTACCTTCGTATGATTTTGTTTGCGTTGTTCTGTTCCTTTCTCTGTCTATTGCGTCCTTTGTGATGATGATGAATAGATATGCTTCCGAATCCCTGTGATTACTTTTGATTGGGTTATGGAACAGTTTGGTTGCTACGTCTGTGGAGTGGTTTTTTTCGTGTCCTTTGCTTTGTAAACTCTTGTCCCTTTTATAGACTGATTTGGAATTAATTGACGGTTTTGAAATTGAATGCGGAGATTTGTTGTTGGTTCAATTTTTGGAAAGAAAACATATGATTATGATTTTGTGATTGATGGTGATGATAGCTGATTTCGAATTGATTTAATAAATATTTGATTTTTACTCTTCCTGATTCTCTCCTTGTTCAATTCATCTGACATTTAATGATTATTAATTTGTAATTTTCAGCCGCAGTGTATGTTCCTAAAAATGACGTGGCCTCCAACACATTGTTTTTACACAAGCACTGGTCATAGAGGGAAATCTCTGAAATGGCAACTATGAGAGCTTGAATGACCACACGGCTGAGGAACAGAGCATGGCAGTTGACACACGGGGAGGCATCGTACCACAAGTGAATTATCTTCGGGAGACATTATGTAACCTTGTTTGTTGATCCACCAGCAACAACAATACTAATACTTGCTCATTAGTGATCTTTCAAGTGGTGGTTGAAAATAATCTTCCTGCCCAAAGGTTAGACCAGGACATTAAGGATTTATCCCTCTCCATAAACCATGTTGATTGTTTAATTTAAATTCACTTGTTGGCATCCTCCATTGCTCATTTGCAACAAATTGCCTCTGGCCATCTGGAACGGATGTCAATGCAGAAAGAGTGCGGAAGATGCTGCTGAATTGAAGGCTTTGCATATGAATACTGGTTAGATGGATTTTGATTGTGATGAAGGTTTTTGATTCTTTGCCTTTAACTCCATTACTTTATGTTTGATTGTGTTTGGCGTCAGGGCTGGTGTGAATGCTAAATAATTGATGCTTGGCTGAACAGGTGTGGGACGAAGATTAGTGTCAGTAGAAAACATGGAAGGCAAGGACGAATTTTAACCATGAGCTCAAGCAGGTCCTCAAGTTTCGATGAAACAAAGTTATCCGAGCTCCTGAGAACGGTGAGGAAAACTTCTAGTCTGATCTTCGAATCATCCTTTGAATTCAAGTCATATACTGTTAAGTCAAGGAGTTGAGCTTTGAATGCTTCTAACTTTGAGACATGGAGAATCATGAAGCAATACTTGCAGCAATACTTGCAGTTTTTTGCTGTTTGGCAGAGGAATGACAATGGAATTACTTGCAGCAATACTTGTAGCTTTTTGCTGTTTTTTTCTCAAACGACCACTCTTCCATGGAGGATCAATACAAGTTTCCATTAATTTCAGTGTAGCTTCCTGTCTTATTATGTGTGTGAGCATGAAAGGCTAGCAAAAATCGAAGGGTCATGGTGACATTTTTATCTTTTCGTCAATTCCTGCTTTTGCCGGTGTCCATTCAGTTCACGTACGAGCACTTTTTGTGAGCAGTTTTCAATGTACATGAATCATAGGAAATGGAAAATCATATGAAATGTACTTTCAAACTTTAACAACTTTAACATTGTTTTTTTTATTCCAAGTACAAACCATATGCAATGTAAAATGGAATGAGCTTTTATGTTTGCATCCAAAAGCACATATTACTTCCTCTTTTGGCACTTCATCTCCGCCTTAGCCCGAAAACAATTCTGGACAACTTTGAAAAGTGCTTATCACCAACCATACGAATTGGACATGGTGAATCATACTTATTTGCCTCTGCAATCATAGTCTCTAAGCATTCTACATGAAATGCGTGACCGCATATTATTATGGCTACAATGGAGAGATTACTGTTGACATACCTACTTCTGGGTCAATTGGAAAATTGCCCCTTTTACGGACTTCTAAACCATTCCTCAATTGCCTCTAAAATCTTAGGGTGTGATCCAGTCATGGACTCAATGTGTTTCATCACATTGTATATTTCCAAATTAATCTCACTGAGTGTTGCATCATAAGAATAACACAGTAGTGCAAGCAGTTCCTTACGAGTCTTTGTCCATAAGAGTATCCAAAGCATTTCAACAGTTTCCAAAGGTCCTTTAACTTGCATCTTATGGCCTTAACATTGAAATAATATCAAACTTTGAATTTTTCTTTATATTGACTTGAACTTAATTTTCAAAGCTTGACTTTCATGAAAACTTGGAATGATGACTTGAATTTTGTAACCATGAGTAATTCTTAATAATGCATTCAAAACCCCACGAAAATTCAAGCTTGAGATCAAAGCACCTTCATCAAGAATGACTCGTAACAATACCTTGAACCATGGGAAACTATAACTCGAAATTTGACTTTAATGGGATAGGACCACAAAATCCATCCAGGATATCTTTGAAGTATTGATCCAAGTATGGCCTTGAAATATGACCTTGAGATCGCGAGTAATGACTTAAAATTGGAGTGTAATCAAGAATGGCTTGAAGACTTAAACTTAATCGTTGTCTGGTATTACTTTGAATGATGCCATAACAATCCTAAGGTTCCCATGTTCACCCCATAGGGATCCAACACAACTTGTAAGGACCAGAATCTCCATAAGCACACACACAACGTCCATGGCTTATGAGCCTTCTGCAGCAAACCTAGATTCACAAAGGAAAACAAACAACTACAAGTATGGTAAATTGGTTAGCTATGCATGATAAAATGCATGATATGCTATGCAGGATGATGCACAAAGATGGTGGAATCTTATGGTAAAAAATTAGGGTATGACACAATGTAGCCCTTTTTCCCTTAAATTACAATTTTTTTAACTTTGTAAATACTCTATGGAATCACGCGCTTGGCTCATTTCCATCCTATCAATAAAATTTGAGCCATTGTGCTTTTGTTTATAATTCTCATTTGTTTTAGCTTTATAGAACGACATTTTAACATGATCAACGATTCTTGAAATGAAACAAAAATGAATTTACTTGTCAAACTTTTTCGCTTTTAAAATAAAGATGGCAATTTCTTTTGACTGTTGAACATCGAAAGAACATCGATCGTTTCTCCAGAAGCAATTGAGCTTCAAAGTGCAGAATCAAAGTACTCTTTCTTAGCCAGTACACCTGAACGAAGGATCAACTGTGTCAGAGACTAGGTTTCGTCTGACACCCTCGGCAGAGTTCTCATCTCCTAAGCCCGACCAACGTAGCTCCCAACAGGGATTATCCCTCCTAAGCAAGGCAGAATTGCTATTTTCTGAACCAATGATACTTTTCATCTCCCGCTGTGGCCGAGTATCCAGTCGTGTTCATCCACTAGTCTGTATGTCGCGTCAGTTTTGTCAGCATATACATACATACATCATGCATTATTGATTTACATTCATATTCATAATGCATAACTATCACTCTAGTCGGTCTGGTTCCCTAGTGATAAACGTCTTTTCAACCGGGTTGTCAGTTCTTTCCTCAATGGGAAAGGTGGCGTCTGACCAACCGCTCCTCCACTTTGCTGCTGAATTGAAGTGGGTCCCTTGACCACTTTGATAACTTGAACCTCTGAAAGGCCAGAGAACCTTCAGCCAACGTCACTCTTCGCCAT
The DNA here is from genome assembly GCA_022829125.1 of Lathyrus tuberosus. Classification (NCBI taxonomy): domain Eukaryota; kingdom Viridiplantae; phylum Streptophyta; class Magnoliopsida; order Fabales; family Fabaceae; genus Lathyrus; species Lathyrus tuberosus. The sequence goes on along the minus strand of JALAZF010000323.1, from coordinate 212,197 downwards.
TGAAGATGATGTCTTCGCTTTCCCAAATTAAGGAAAATCCCCAGAGAAAGCCTCTTAATCAGAGATTCGGCAATGCAACCGTTTTTCTCCAAAAAAATTCGCTGACAAAAAGGCCGTCAGTACCTCAAAATTGGATCACATCATATGGCATTTCTCCGAGAAGATCCCGAGAAAAGTATGATGTAGTAACCCCAAGCGAAAGAAGTCTCTCAAGAGACTCGTTTTCCCTAGTAGAGTCGATGAATGGAATCTCCAACAGAGAAGTTTGTACACCTCTACAACTCAGACAGCTGGGTTCCCCAACAACTCTAACATCAGATCTTTTTCCATTAAATGGCATCTCCCCAGGAAATTTTGGTGAGAAGTTTAAGGAAAATCGCTACGAACAACGTCCCTTGTCAAGAAGTTTATTGACAAAAGAAACAGAGACCAGTTCCTTGGTAGGAAACCAGGATCGAGGGGAGGTTTATTTTAGAAACTGAGACCAGTTCCTTGGTATAAAACCAGGATCAAGGGGAAGTTTAATTCAGCAACTAAGACCAGTTCCTTGGTAGGAAACCAGGATCGAGGGGAAGTTCATTTCAGAAACTAAGACCAGTTCCTTGGTAGGAAACCAGGATCGAGGGGAAGTTTACCTTTTCTAAGCATCATTGCTTAGCAAAAGAAGAAGGATGCGTGAACTACCATTCCTAACCACCATCAAAATTTCGGGTATTCCAATATTTAATCCTCTTGCACCCCGAATTCCCGAATACCTTCGCCATTCACACCTTCGGGTCCAAGAAGATTAAATAGGGGCATTTGTCATACACCAAATTTTGACCACTAAGATTCCCTATCATTGTGCATATCATCATCACAATATGGATGAACCATTATACCTCATTAGTCTCCCCAAAAAGAGGTGAGCATCCACTACAATCAAACTTAGGGTTTCAAGCCCTCTCAGAGCTCTTAGACAAAGGATAAATCAAGGAATGACTTGATCTTCAACTTGTCTAAACCTCTCAACTCTCACCTCAAGAATCAAGCACAAAGTTGCAACTTTCCAAGTGGATTAAGCCTCAAGAACGCCAGTGTCACCAAATTAGGGCTTTAGTCGACTGGGGCCTCTAGATGGAAATTTTCTTCTAGGCATGTGCCAAAGGCTTCAAAGCGCAACCTAACATGCTCCAAGGGACATCATAAACCCAATCATCAAGTCAATTTTGCCTCAGGGGATGCATTCATAAAAAATCAGGAATTAGGGTTTCTTGACCTAATTCACCCCTAAGTTGACTTTTGGGACAAAACATGAGACAAGACCTCAAGAGAAGATTTGAGGGTCTCTAACAAACTACATTGATCCATTTGCAACAATGGATTGATCCAAGAACCTTGATCAACAAGTTTCAAATTCATCAGAACCACAACTAGGGTTTCGCGGGAAAAGTCAACTCTACCTTTGACTTTTGACCCAGGCATGCTCCCAAACCTTGGGACATGATTCAATACACCCTATAACACCTGTGAAATCAATCCATCAAGTTTGATTTAGGTCAAGGACTTGATTTCATAGAGGATCGCACAGTTTGGAGTTCATCTGACAAAAGTCAACTGTGCACAAAAGTCAACTTTGACTTTTTGAGATTTTTCACAATTATGGTTCTTTGACCCTAAAATTATGTTAATATGTGATTGGGATCATCATTCATCAAGAAAAGTGGGATAACTTGTAAAAGGGGTAACCATAAAAAACTTAGAAATTTTCTAAATTATGGAACAAATTGGCTAGGGTACCAACTTCCAAGGATCGTAACTTGAGATCCAAGCAACCATTTTGGTTGATCCAAAGATGGATTTTTAGCTCTCATGGCATACTTTAAAAGTATCAACTACACCTCATTCCAATTCCTCGTAGATTTCAAGTTATGATTGGACCAAAATGCCAAAAACATGAAAATGCATCATTTTTCAACACTTAGACAAAATTCTGTCCAAGACAGATTTTGTTGAAAACACCAAAACTTGTGAGGTTTTTTCACACAATTGCAAGCTGAATCAATTCAAGACATAAACATCAATGTTGTTGTAAATGTTGCTGAGAATCCAAAGAATTTATTGGCATGAAACAAATCAACTTGAGCTAAGAATTATGGCTGCTACAACTCACCATGGTAAGGCTGTCATGAAAAACCAGTTTTCAAGTTTTCTTGTTTCACACGATTTCTGAGTTAAGACCAATGATCCCTATGCTACAGTCATCTAATCTGATCCTAAACCAAATGATCCAACTTGCAAAGCTAAGTCCAAAAGCCAAAGGATCTTCCAACTTGAGATCAATGCATTTTGGCATATTATGCCTTGAATTCAAGGGCATTAATGTGGAATAGTGCACTTTCAAGATTCTCACTCTCCTCAGTCAAGTTCTCTGATTAAACAACAATAAAAACATCTAAAGAATGTGGATTTGGTCAAGACATAGCCCTGCTATGGGATGGGCTAGGTTGCCTTGAATGAGAAGAAATGCCACCAAGCCAAAGCCATTGAATGTGATCTGATCCAACAGCCATTCACTATTCCTCCAAGACAAGAGTTGATCACCTATAAATAGAGGTTCCAATTGATCATTCAAATCACCCCAAAGAAATTTACAACATTGCTTTCTCTCATTCTCTCTTAAGTGCCAAATTTCTTTGTTTTTGAGCAACCACCGTCGGGTTTTGAGCATTAAGAAATCCATTCCAATTGCTTAAACACATCACATATGATGTATATGAGGTGTTCAAACACTTAAATCATCTCTGTAACACCTCTAGCTCAAAATCACTCTTCAACCAAGCCATTATGCCTCAATTCTGCAGTTGGATTCGTCCAACTTGATCCAAAGATTTTCAAAGCGTTCCAAGGCTTGCAATCCACTCAACAACATCCATTGAAGCTGTAGGGATCATCAAATCACTTCTAAAACACCATCTGTACAGAGTTCCATTTCAGCTTGCATCAAGGTAAGCTTCAAAACTCTCATAACATGATCCATGCATATTTCCTCGTATGATACTTTTGCCATTTGTTTGTCATCGTATGTTGAGTGTTTCCCCTCAATCAATTGCTGTTTACAATTCGTATATAGGATTTCCTTGAGTTCATGCCAGTTTTAGGGTTCTTCAGGTTTTAACTTGTTATGTTCTGATTCAATCCATTTCAACAAAATTGAATATTGTCATCATGATCCTTGTTAAAAAACGCATGAGTTTGGTGTTTGAATCATGTTAAATGGATGAGAGACGAGTGAGATAGGGTGCTTCATGCATGAGCTCAAGGAAGAAGATGGCCATGGCGCCATTCTTCAGGTTTTCCAACCAAGTTTGCCTTGTATTTTTTATTTGCCATGTATATAATGAATTGGCATTGCGCCCTAATGGAAACACTAGTATGTTTGTGTGTATTGGCAAGCGAGAGGTCTGGGGTTCGAATCCCCCTCGCCCCAGACCTCTTTTTATCACTTTTTCCTATTTTCTTTTTTTTTTTCATATTATTGTATTAATGATTTGAAAAATTAATTTCTCACTCGATTTTTATCATTTTTGATTGGTTCTTTTTTCTGAAAAATCACAAAAATATTGAAATATTTTATTCCACAAAAAAATCAAATTTATATTATTTATTTAATACAGTTGGTATTTTTGTGAATAAATTCATTTTTTATTGTTTTTAAACATTTAAAAGTGAATATTTATTTTGAAAATCAAAATCAAATGAGTTTTAATTCATCTTGTGATTAAAACCTCATTATTTCAAACCTTAACCAAAAATCACAAGTTGTTTATTCAAGCTTATTTGGTGTTTTATCATCTTTAATTGATTTTCTTTGGGAATTTACTTTTAAAAATAATGAAATTAGGGTTTTGATTGATTCCACCCTCATCAATCATTTTCAAACACTTTTTGGGCCTCTCCTCGAGCTATAAGTTCCATTCCTTTTCAAAAACAAAAACTTTGGGCCTCTAATAGAGTGTAAGACCCAACCCCTTTTGAAAGCCAAACATTTTGGGCCTCAGACAATTGTATAAGTCCCCGACGATTTTCAAAACGACGGTGCGATCACTGTCCATCTGGGCCTCTCCCTGAGTTGTAAGCCTCATATCTTATACAAAAATAAACTTTGGGCCTCTAATAGAGTGTAAGACCCATCCCCTTTGTACAGAAAAACTTTTGGGCCTCACTTATTGTATAAGCCTTGTACAGTTCTCAAAACAACGGTGTGATCGTCGCCTTTTTAACAAAATCAACTGGGCCTCTCCTCGAGCTATAAGTCCTAATTCTTTTTCTTAAAACTCTTTGGGCCTCTAATAGAATGTAAGACTAAATCCCCTTTTAACCAAAACTTTTTTGGGCCTCGGACATTGTATAAGTCCCTCTGCATTAAAAGAAAAACCTCGGCACGATCGTCGTTGCCAAACAAATCATCTGGGCCTACCCTCGTGTTGTAAGCCCCATTTCTTTTCTTTTCAAAATCTTTGGGCCTCTAATAGAGTGTAAGACCCATCCCCTTGTACATAAAAACATTTTGGGCCTCACGAATTGTATAAGTCCCTCTGTACAGTTTTTTAAACAACGATTCAATCATCGTTAAAACTTGGGCCTCTCCTCGAGCTGTAAGCCCCAACAATCTTTTCAAACCCCTTTCTCCTTTGATTTTGAATTCAAATATATGTTATTATCAAAACTTTCTTTGTTGAACAACTAACTAAACATCATGGAAGCTCTACAACGGGTAAGTGTTTATCCGCTTTCATTTACCGCTTTCATATGTACATAACTGTATTGTGGAGCTGCTTCATTGTAAGTCTTCTTTCACATCCTTTTATATACTTGTCACATATCCACTGTGTAATACTAGTATAGTTATTTAGAGTTTTCCCCGGCAACTACGTCTAGAACTAGGTAAATCCATGTTGGTCACTCTTAAATACAAACAAAACTAGATCCCCCGTAGGATTCCAGATATAGTCTCCCTCCTCTTGGGGTTAAACAATATGGAACAAAGAGAAAGACAGTATTCTCGGTGAACCTTTTCTCAGACTGTCACCCTTAGAAATTGTCAAAGAAACTCTAACTCCCCAGAGATGATCTTTTCTCCTTAAATGGCATCTCTTGAGTTTCTTCCAAATCCTCGAACTTTCCTGGAATGATCTATTCTCGGTGAATTGCATTTCTTGAACTTCTCTTGGTTTGGGGACCCACAGGCTTCCTAATAGCATCCCCGCCTCCTCTTAGGCATTGTACAAGGACCCTTCGGCTTCTTAGAAGTTCTCATGCCTTCTCTTGGGCTTAATACAAGGACCCTGAAGACCTCTTAAAGGTATAAGATAGAACTTAGTCATCCTTTGCTAGAGCAGTCTTTCCCGCATTAAAACTCCGACCACTCTAGGGTTGATACTCATCCCTTAATGCCCGTGCCTCTTCTTGGGCATTGTACAAAAGATAAAACTCTAGACTTGGACAGTCTAAGACCCTTGAGTCTCAAAGACATTCTCAAGTTCCTTTCAAACATAGGAAGAAACCCCGGTCTCTCCCATGAGAGTTCCCCACACTTGGACCCGCTTCAGGATCTCCAGAATCAACAGCAGTAAGGCAGTCTCCTCTTGGGCTTTGTACAACTGATTCTCCCTAGCAGAGCTAACCTTTTCAGACTCTCTTGTTGAGTCAATCACTTTTTAGCCTCTGCCTTGGGCTTTCTAAAAGACATATAAAAAACCACTCTCTTGTTGAGTATAAAAGACTCTCTTGTTGAGTCAATCCTGTTTTAGCCCACGTCTTGGGCTTTGTACAAGACATATAAATCACTCTCTTGTTGAGTATAAAAGACTCTCTTGTTGAGTCAATCCCCTTTTAGCCTCCATCTCAGGCTTTGTACGAGATAGAAAAACACTCTCTTGTAGAGTATAAAGGACTCTCTTGTTGAGTCATACCACTTTTAGCCTCCTTCTTAGGCTTTGTACAAGACATAAAAACCCACTCTCTCGTTGAGTATAAAAGACTCTCTTGTTGAGTCAATCCCTTTTTTAGCCTCCGTCTTGGGCTTTGTACAAGACATATAAAACACTCTCTTGTTGAGTATAAAAGACTCTCTTGTTAAGTCAACCTCCTTTTAGCCTCCATCTCGGGCTTCGTACGAGATAGAAAAACACTCTCTTGTTGAATATAAAAGACTCTCTTGTTGAGTCAACCACTTTTAGCCTCCGTCTTGGGCTTTGTACAAGACATATAAAACACTCTCTTGTTGAGTATAAAAGACTCTCTTGTTGAGTCAATCTCCTTTTAGCCTCAATCTCGGGCTTCGTACGGGACAGAAAATCACTCTCTTGTTGAGTATAAAAGACTCTCTTGTTGAGTCAATCAACCTTCAGACTCTCTTGTTGAGTCAAACTTTTTTGGGCTTTATATAGGATAGATAAAAGTACTCTCTTGTTGAGTCAAACCATTTCAGCCTCCATCTTGGGTTTATACTGATAACACCGAATTACACTGCGTTTTTTACTCGAATTGCACATGCTTCTTAGGATTTTTATTATCGTTTTCTTGTATTATGCTTGTATTTTGTCTATTTTTCAGATTCTAGGTGTTTCCAGAGCCATCCACGAAGAAATGAAGGAAATCGAGCAAAAAGCCAACTTTTGAAGGAATTGCTCATGTGGCACCCAACATGGCGGGCGCCATGGGGTAGGCCACAAGTTGGAGGGGACTCAACTGCTGACAACTGCCACGTCTCCCACCACTGTCTTTCCAAGTTCATGTGGCAGGCGCCATGAGGGGGGTGGCGGGCTCCACCTTTGACGGACATTTTTCCTCCCAAAAGAAGTTGGAGGGCATCCTTGTCCTTTCATACCTTTTCCTAAGTCTATAAATAGAGGTTTCTTGTTCATTTCATGGCATCCAAACTTAGTTGCAAACACCTTAGGCATAAATAATCGAGTTTTTGGAAGTGATAATCTTCTCACATCGGGAAGTTATCACATTTGTGTGATCGAGTCTATAATCGAGTTTGGAGCACTTGGTGGAAGTTAATCCTGCCGCCATTTTCCTTTCCAGTTATTTTCCAGTTGTTTTCAGAATTAAAGCCTCCGATTGGAGCAGGTTTCTATTTATGAATTAAGCTTTTATCTTCATTTATTTCTCGCTTCGCTTTTACTTCATTTATTTCTCGTATCCGCTTTACTTTCTTTATTTCTCGCATCCGCTTTACTTTCTTTACTTATCGTAATCGCTTTACTTTATTCGCATTATTTACTTTCAAAACCTTTTATTTCAAAAAGACTTTACTTTGACATGATAAAATTAAATATGTATGTTTACATTTCCATGTCTGACTAAATCTTAAAGGTTAGAATGTAAAGATCACGGTTTAAGTATCATTTCACATAATGCATCGATAGAAACACTTAGGGGCTATTTTGGTCTTTAACACGAGTTTTCCGCACTTAATTTCTGTTGGGTAAGATCGAAAGCCGCCCAACCTTTAGATAAACTTGGTTAGTCTTAACTGTACAAAGGAAGCGACAGCGCTTTGCACAGTTAAGTAGGAATTTTTAATACTTTAGAAAAACGATTTTAGAACTATTTTCGGACGCGTTTGTAGGTTTAAAATCCGGTTCGTATGAACCTCTTTTATTTAAAAGTTTCAGATCAAAATACTTTTCAACTAAGTCAAGAAACTATATTTCTTAAAAATAGGTTTTTCACATTAACGCAATGCGCACCTTTTTATAAGTGACAATAAGAGGGTTTGTTTAAAGGTTAAACTCGGTTCTGAATACGCGAAAGTGACAGTTCCCGTTAAATTAGTTCTTTTCATAAAGTAGAAAACATTGCCCATAAGTAGTTCTGTTACATGCAATGGAATATTATCTGACTGTGTGAATTACATTCAAGCCTGTTGCTTTCATTTGAGTTTTATATCTTCGTACTTTGCTTCACTCTACTTTTACTGTGCACTCATAAATCCCTGAATTAACTTGCCTTAGATAAACACTGTAACTATAGGAATCGATAGATTGACGTTTGGTCTCTGTGGATCGATAATCTTTTGTATTACTCTGACGCGTTTCGTATACTTGTGAAAACCACGCATCAAGTTTTTGGCGCCGTTGTCGGGGACCAATTACGTCAAATTTCGTACCCTATTGTTACACCGTATAGACTAAGGCACTCCTATATATATATATATATATATATATATATATATATATATATATATATATATATATATATATATATATATATATAATAATAATAATAAAAATTAAAAATTAAAAACTTTGTATCACCCAAATTTTCTCTACAATTACCAACCGCAATACTCCCAATATTTTGAGGAACCACACCGAAATTTCCTCTACGATCACCATTCCCAATATTTCGAGGAACCACAAGAATCTGTTAATTCCAACCTTGAAGCATTAATGGAGTACTTCATTAAAACAACAACTAATTCTAGGTTAGAATCTATGATGGAGCACTTTGTGGAAACCCAAACTCTCCATAATGAAGAGCTTAGAAGACAACATCTCGATACTTATGAAACCCCTAGGTAGATAAACACTATGGTTGAGTCCCTCGCGACTCACACTGAGGCATTGGAGACTCAAATCTCCCTGCTTGCAAAGACACCTATAGGACCCTACCCTGAGGAACATGTGGATGTTGTAGCAACCAATAGTGAAGAACAAATAGAAAATCCTTGGGAGAGTGATGATGAAATTGAGGAGAGTTCTGATGAGGAAAGAGTTGAGATTGAGAAAAATCCATCGACACCATCCGAAAGGGAGGTTGTCGAAGAGGTAGCGAAGGAAGGACCTAATGTCGTTCCTCCTCCATATACCCCACTAATTCCTTTCTCGTAAAGGTTTGTGGAAGCTAAGGTAGAATCCCAATCCAAAATGCATGTGGAGGTATTGGAAAATATCCACACCGATGCATCTTTGTTTGAGGTCACGCATAAAAAGAGAAAATTCGAGGACCATGAAACTTGGGATATCATTACTGCTAAGAGGGTAAGGTTCAACTTTGAGGTGATGGATGAAATAACTAAGCCCAAACTTGAAAAGCTAATACTTAGGATAGATCCAGAACCACCACCAAGAGTTCAAAAGAATGAACCACCCCACAGAAGGAAGAAAAGAAAAGGCGAGGGATATGTGAGATGGCTCGATAAATGGCCTTGGAAACCGAAGATTAACACTCCTAACTGTCGAGCTATCGACGTTAAACAAAGCCCTGCGTGGGTGGCAACCCACGAGCTTTTAATTTACTGTTCTACTTTTATTGTTTGTGTTTGCAGAAAATAAAGAATTGTATCGCTTGTCGCGTCTCAGCTGCATTTAGGCAAAAAATCTCTAGGTGACAATCCCTTAAGATGAGTTGGTGCCCACGCACATTCCTATGAATGTCGCTGCTGGTGGTGACACCAATGATGAGTATGATGGGAGAGAGCATGTCTCTCCCGTTCGTAACTCACCTTCTCCTTGTCCTTTCGCATGGTCAGGTTCCACCTGTACACACCGTACCGTATTTTTTAAATAAATTTTTGCAGATACTTCCTTCGAAAATAGGAAATATGATGAGCAGCTTCAAGAAAATGAAGTTTCAGCAAATTCAGATAACTCGTAGTACAAGACACCGGAGTAGAAGTGGCCAGCGAAGACAGGGACAACAAAGGAAGAATCAGCTCGAATTTGGCCGTGGTAGCATGCAATGGCATTCATACAGGTTCTATCTTTCCTTTTTCACATTTTATCAAAACATTGAGGACAATGCTTGGTTTAAGTGTGGGGGAAGAAATTTACTGCTTTCATTTTACCGCTTTCTAGTTAAATTTACTATTTTCTAGCATGATTTTAAAAATTTTTCTGTTTTAAATGTTCCATCCGTCTGTGCATGTGCTGTCGAGTCTTTATGCTGATTTTATGTTGTTTATCGATTTTCCCATTCTCTTGAGCCATACCAAATATTTTGAAAATTTTTGAGTTAAAAATAGTGTTTCTTTTGAAAATCTTAGGTTACAGACGAAATTCAGGTTAGATTGTGAGACTTGGGAAAATTTTGCAAGATCGGTATCGTTTTAATACAGTGAGCCTCTCAATTATGGAAATCGATTTGAGTACTTGTTATGCCATAGCCTTAAGTTCTCACCCCTTTAGTAGTCCCTAAGTAGTTTATTTAGCAGTCAACACCATCCTAAGCACGCACTAAGTAAGAAGCCGATGCAAATAAGTGTATGATCTCAGGCTAAAAAGGTAAATTAAGAAGAAAAAAATGATGCTCCTTCTAAGTTAGGTGATCCTCACCCGATCATTTAGCCCAACGGTGCAAACTTCTTTATTTTATTGATATTTAAGCCAATGTGCAAAAAGAAAAAATGATGATAATGAGATCATAGTCACTAACAGGCTATCCCACCATGAGTGTGAAAGGATAACGGGCTTAATGTGATTGCGCCAGAATGAAAAGGGATAAAAGAAGGATGAGTGAGTTAGGCTTAGGTATAATGACACGATTCAGATTGGTTTGTATAGGAGGGAGGTTGATGATCGCCAAAGCGGAATTGTGTTGTTACGATGTCCTTAGTGTGTGAGCAAGTACCTATCGACACAAACTTAACCGAAGTAGAGTTGGTAGCCTAGGATGAGTATCCGTATTCACTATTTTTCTTGCGATTCATTGTTTGCTTGAGGACAAGCAAAGGTTTAAGTGTGGGAGAATTTGATAAGACCGAATTACACCGCATTTTTTACTCGAATTGCACATGCTTCTTAGGATTTTTATTATCGTTTTCTTGTATTATGCTTGTATTTTGTCTTGTTTTCAGATTCTAGGTGTTTCTAGAGCCATCCACAAAGAAATGAAGGAAATCGAGCAAAAAGCCAACTTTTGAAGGAATTGCACATGTGGCACCCAACATGGCGGGCGCCATGGGGTAGGCCACAAGTTGAAGGGGACTCAACTACTGACAACTGCCACGTCTCCCACCACTGTCTTCCCTAGTTCATGTGGCGGGCGCCATGAGGGGGGTGGCGGGCGCCACCTTTGACGGACATTTTCCCTCCCAAAAGAAGTTTGAGGGCATCCTTGTCCTTTCATACCTTTTCCTAAGTCTATAAATAGAGGTTTCTTGTTCATTTCATGGCATCCAAACTTAGTTGCAAACACCTTAGGCATAAATAATCGAGTTTTTGTAAGTGATAATCTTCTCACATCGGGAAGTTATCACATTTGTGTGATCGAGTCTGTAATCGAGTTTGGAGCACTTGGTGGAAGTTAATCCTGCCGCCATTTTCCTTTCCAGTTGTTTTTAGAATTAAAGCCTCCGATTGGAGCAGGTTTCTATTTATGAATTAAGCTTTTATCTTCATTTATTTCTCGCTTCGCTTTTACTTCATTTATTTCTCGAATCCGCTTTACTTTCTTTATTTCTCGCATCCGCTTTACTTTCTTTACTTATCGCAATCGCTTTACTTTATTCGCATTATTTACTTTCAAAACCTTTTATTTCAAAAAGACTTTACTTTGACATGATAAAATTAAATATGTCTATTTACATCTCCATGTCTGGCTAAATCTTAAAGGTTAGAATGTAAAGATCACGGTTTAAGTATCATTTCACATAATGCATCGATAGAAACACTTAGGGGCTATTTTGGTCTTTAACACGAGTTTTCCGCACTTAATTTCTGTTGGGTAAGATCGAAAGTCGCCCAACCTTTAGATAAGCTTGGTTAGTCTTAACTGTACAAAGGAAGCGACAGCGCTTTGCACAGTTAAGTAGGAATTTTTAATACTTTAGAAAAACGATTTTAGAACTATTTTCGGACGCGTTTGTAGGTTTAAAATCCGGTTCGTATGAACCTCTTTTGTTTAAAAGTTTCAGATCAAAATACTTTTCAACTAAGTCAAGAAACTATATTTCTTAAAAATAGGTTTTTCACTTTAACGCAATGCGCGCCTTTTTATAAGTGACAATAAGAGGGTTTGTTTAAAGGTTAAACTCGGTTCTGAATACGCGAAAGCGACAGTTCCCGTTAAATTAGTTCTTTTCATAAAGTAGAAAACATTGTCCATAAGTAGTTCTGTTACATGCGTTGGAATGTTATCTGACTGTGTGAATTACATTCAAGCCTGTTGCTTTCATTTGAGTTTTATATCTTCGTACTTTGCTTCACTCTACTTTTACTGTGCACTCATAAATCCCTGAATTAACTTGCCTTAGATAAACACCGTAACTATAGGAATCGATAGATTGACGTTTGGTCTCTGTGGATCGATAATCTTTTGTATTACTCTGACGCGTTTCGTATACTTGCAAAAACCACGCATCATATACAAGATACATTCTCCCCAACGGAGTCAAAATCCCTTTTAGCCTCAATCTTGGGTTTTGTACAAGACAGAAAGAACATTTTCCTCCGGAAAAGTCAAACTTCCCGCCTCCTCTTAGGTTTTGTATAAAGAAAACCCCGAATGAGTCAATCAACCATTTAGCATCAAAGTTGTGTCGTGCTCACAACATACAAACATCAACAACTCCTCTTTAGAGATGACAAATTCTCTCTCAGCCAAAACCCTTTAGCTTCACATCTTGGGCTTTGAACAAGATACAAACCACCTTTAGCTTCACGTCTTGGGCTTTGAACAAGACACCAAATCACCTCTTTCCTCCCATAGAATAGGAGGAACTACGATCGCTCTGATTTCCCAGTTTCGTTAAACGGGAATACGTAGGCATAAGATTGCAAAATCTTAGCGAGCATACTAATAAAAAAACCCAAAATCCCGTACCTTCAGACATCCATCGAAAAGCATCAGGCCTTACATCTTATCAATAGCCTAGACACTATTTTTAAGCGAATAACCCTAAAGAAGAACCCCCTCTTGATAGCATCTGTAAACCAACAGTTTTGATTGTTTAACTTCAGTTTGCAAGCAGGGTTAATTGGAGACATCTATTTCCCTTCCTTAATCAGCTCAACAGGATAAAAAATGAATCGAATTGTATGGTTTCAAGGGATGAAAAATGATCGCTCTTGATAGAGTGTAAGTCCCACCTCTTTGTAAATAAAATAGTTTAGGCCTCAGTCCATTGTATAAGTCCCGATACAGTTTCAGAAATTTCGACGCGATCGTCATTTTCAAACTATTTTTATCTGGGCTTCTCCTTGAGTACACCAAAGCCATCAAACATATGCTTTCCTCAAAATCTCTTCCTTCACTCCAAAATTGCCTTCCAAAGCAAGTCACTATCGGGTTTTGAGTTTGAAAGCAATTCCAACCAAACCAATCACATACGCACACACCTCATAAACATCATATAGAAGTGATCCAAACACTTAAACAACAACTGTAACACTGATTTCTCAGAATCACCAGCCAGTTGCTCAAGGTATTAACCAAGTTGCAGCTGAGATGCCATGAAGTGATCCAGTCATTTCCAATCAAGTCAAAGCATTCAAACATATTCCATATGGTGTAGGGAAGCTGTTCAGATCATCACAACTCATCTGTAACACCTCCAACTCAAAAATCACTTTTCTCTTGCTGTCACGACCTTCAAGTAAGCCTAAACTTGGTCATCTCTTAATCTATGCATATTTCCTCGCACAATACTTTTGACAAATGTTCATAATCATACATAGAATATTTCCCCTCAATTAATTTCTTTGTTTGAATCGTGTATCAAAATTCTCAGCCTTCTTGCAAATTTTAGGGTTCTTGAGGTTTTGTCTTAATTTCTTATTCCATACTTAAAATAAATGAAATTAAAGACCATAGACATGATCGTGAGGTGAAAACGAGCAGATTGATATGTGGATTGTGTGATTTCATCAAGTATTCAGTGAGATTGGATAGAAAATACAAATCAGGCCAAACTCAGAACATGTGCGTGTTCTTGCAATGTTCTTGGCGCCTTTTTCACAAATTCAAATATTTGAATTTTGTGATTTTTATTTAATTGATTCAAAAATTAATTTCTCTCTGAGTTTTAATGATTTTGAGTTGATTCTTTTTTTAATAATTCACAAAAATGTTAAAATATTTTATTTTGCCAAAAATTCCCAAAAATATTATTTATTTCATATACTTGATATTTTTGCAAAGAATTAATCTTTTATTTGTTTTTTAACATTTAAAATATTTTTTCCTCCTTGATTTTCCAAACTTAATTGGTTTCCAATCATTTTGTGGATACAAACATGATTTTTGAAACATTGATCCAAGATCACAATTTGTTTTCACACATGTTTAACAATTTTGATCATTTTAATTGAATTTTTATTCAATTAAAATATATTTTGAAAACAAATTAGGGTTTTTATTAATTCAACCCTCATCTAACTTTTTAAAAACTTTATGGGCCTCTAATAGAGTGTAAGACCCAACCCTTTTTTAAAACCAAAATAATTTGGGCCTCAGTGTATTGTATAAGTCCCGATACCGTTAAAAAGCTCGGCACGATCGTCGCCTTTTTAACAAAAATATTTGGGCTTCTCCTTGAGCTATAAGACCCATCTTTATTCATTTTTAAACTTTATGAGCCTCTAATAGAGTGTAAGTCCCAATCCTTTTGTAAATAAACCAATTGTGGGCCTCATTTATTATATAACTCCCTCTGAACAATTTCAAGTGAACGACGCGATCGTCACCTTCTAAACAAAATAATTGGGCCTACCATTGTGTTGTAAGTCCCATTTTCTTTTCAAAACACTTTTTAGGCCTCTAATAGAGTGTAAGAACCAACCCTTTTTTGAAAACCAAAATATTTTGGGCCTCAGTGTATTGTATAAGTCCCGATACCGTGAAAAAGTTCGACACGATCGACGCCTTTTTAACAAAAATCATTTGGGACTCTCCTTGAGCTGTAAGCCCCACCACTTGTACAAAAATAAATTATTGGGCCTCTAATAGAGTGTAAGACCCAACCCTTTTGTAAATACACCACCTTCTGGGCCTCAGTCATTGTATAAGTCCCACTGTATTTTCAAAAACAACGACACGGTCGTCGCCTTTTTAACAATATCAACTGGGCCTCTCCTCGAGCTATAAGTCCCAATTCTTTTTCTTAAAACTCTTTGGGCCTCTAATAGAGTGTAAGACCCAATCCCCTTTTAACCAAAACCTTTTTGGGCCTCAGACATTGTATAAGTCCCTCTGCGTTAAAAGAAAAACCTCGGCGCAATCGTCATTGCCAAATAAATCTTTGGACCTCTAATAGAGTGTAAGACCCATCCCCTTGTACATAAAAAAATTTTGGGCCTCACGTATTGTATAAGTCCCTCTGTACAGTTTTTTAAATAATGGTGCAATCATCGTTAAAACTTGGGCCTCTCCTCGAGCTGTAAGCCCCAACAATCTTTTCAAGCACTTTCTCCTTTGATTTTGAATTCAAATATATGTTGTTATCAAAACTTTCTTTGTTGAACAACTAACCAAACAACATGGAAGCTCTACAACGGGTAAGTGTTTATCCGCTTTCATTTACCGCTTTCATATGTACATAACTGTATTGTGGGGCTACTTCACTGTAAGTCTTCTTTCACATCCTTTTATATACTTGTGACATATCCACTGTGTAATACTAGTATAGTTATTTAGAATTTTCCCCGGCAACTACGTATAGCACTAGGTAAAGCCTTGTTGGTCACTCTTAAATAAAAAACAAAACTAGATCCCCATAGGATTTCCAGATACAGTCTTCCCTTCTCTTGGGGTTAAACAATATGGAACAAAGAGAAAGGCAGTATTCTCGGTGAACCTTTTCTCAGACTGTCACCCTTAGAAATTGTCAAAGAAACTCTAACTCTCCAGAGATGAACTTTTCTCCATGAATGGCATATCTTGAGTTTCTTCCAAATTCTCGAACTTTCCTGGAATGATCTCTTCTCGGTGAATTGCATTTCTTGAACTTCTCTTGGTTTGGGGACCCACGGGCTTCCTAAAAGCATCCCCGCCTCCTCTTGGGCGTTGTACAAGGACCCTTCGGCTTTTTAGAAGTTCTCATGCCTTCTCTTGGGCTTAATACAAGGACCCTGATGACCTCTTAAAGGTATAAGACATAACTTAGTCATCCTTTGCTAGAGAAGTCTTTCCCGCGTCAAAACTCCAGCCACTTTAGGGTTGATACTCATCCCTTAATGCTCGTGCCTCCTCTTGCGCATTGTACAAAAGATAAAACTCTAGACTTGGACAGTCTAAGACCCTTGAGTCTCAAAGACATTCTCAAGTTCCTTTCAAACATAGGAAGAAACCCTGATCTCTCCCATGAGAGTTCCCTACACTTGGATCCGCTCCAGGATCTCCAGAATCCACAGCGGTAAGGTAGCCTTTTCTTGGGCTTTGTACAAATGACTCTCCCTAGTGAAGCTAACCTTCTCAGACTCTCTTATTGAGTCAACCTTTTTTTAGCCTCCGTCTTGGGCTTTGTATAAGACATATAAAAACATTATCTTGTTGAGTATAAAAGACTCTCTTGTTGAGTCAATCCCTTTTTTTAGCCTCCGTCTTGGGCTTTGTACAAGACATATATAAACACTCTCTTGTTGAGTATAAAAGACTCCTTTGTTGAGTCAATCCCTTTTTTAGCCTCCGTCTTGGGCTTTGTACAAGACATATAAAACACTCTCTTGTTGAGTATAAAAGACTCTCTTGTTGAGTCAATCCCTTTTTTTAGCCTCCGTCTTGGGCTTTGTACAAGACATATAAAAACACTCTCTTGTTGAGTATAAAAGACTCTCTTGTTGAGTCAATCCCTTTTTTTAGCCTCCTTCTTGGGCTTTGTACAAGACATATAAAACACTCTCTTGTTGATTATAAAAGACTCTCTGTCATACCCCAAATTTGTCCTACCTGTATATTATCTTTCATCTGTATATCCACTCACTAACTATATCCAAAAAAAAAAAATTCAAAATTTTTTTTTCTGTTTGTTGAAGTGATTGAGGTTCAATGGTCAGACAAGGGTTTGTTGCTTGATCAAGGCCAAGGATATATAGGTTTCAAGTGGTATGCGTGTCTGAATCTAATTAGGGTTTCTGAACCTATTCAAGTCAGTTGTGTATGAGTGAGTTTATCAGGTGGTGTTAAATCAAGTGCTTCATGATTAAAGAGCGTCAAGGAACAGTGCTTTTCCAGCTAGGGTTTTGTGCAGTATTTTGAGTTTCATATTTCAAATCTTAATTTAAATTTCAAGGCAGGTTAAATCTTTAGTTCATCATGATTAATTTCAGACTGGTTCAGTGACTTGAGGTTTAATGGATTCAAAGTATAGGATTTAGTTGTGATTGATCATAATTTCAAGAAGTAATTCAAGACTTTATTCGCTTCAAAAGAGGGTTAAAGATATTACAATTTGGTTTTAAATAAGGTTTTGATTCAAATTCAATTAAGAGTTCAAAATCGTCACAATTTTAATTTCAACCATCATGGCCAAAATTCAGGCACGGTTCAAATAAAAATGCAAGGGTTCCCATTTGCGATTCAAGTCCATTTGCATTCAAATGTTAAAAATCTTGCTCAGGATTTACCATTAAAAAAGGGCCTAACACAAAAAAGCCATTTCACTACTATATTTCCACAAAAAAATCATCCATGTCATTTTTACAATAAAGTCTCAAAGCCCATCGTTATTTCCATAGCCCATATTCACTACAAAAGGAACAATAATAACACAAAGTCCATCTAATTTCACAAGTCATCATTTGAATGAAAAGTTACAGGATTTAAAAGATGGTTACAAGACTCATTTGGTTCCAAGGCAGTCGAAAAGATATTAATATACAAAAGCAAGTGAATCGAATTGGGGGACTGTATGTACAAAAATGGTGGTGACATTAGAAGGAAGATTCATCCTACATGCTGGCCAAAGCCCACACGTTGCAGTCACGTATGGCTAGGATCCACCCAAAACATCTTTGATAGCCACCTACACAACCACAACATGCAGCAACAGAAACGACAATGTCACCGTACACACCGCCAGCTTTTTACAACAATACTTGCCACATTTTCACACTACAAACCTGCAGCAAAAAAAAAGCCTCAACACTGCAAAACACAAAAATGATTCTCATGATTCACACAACTCAACCATTATACAATTCAAAAGAAAAGTTGCAAAAATGCTGCAAGGCAAAACGCAACGCTGCGTTTTCTAGACGATACCCCACATAACCATGATTCGAAACGGCAACGCATTGAATGATTCACTCCTCTCTCTATTATAAATATCATGCCCTGCTCACATAATGAAAGGGGTTCTCAGCCGCCAAACCCTGTTCAAGTTCTTCCTCAAACCTCATAAACCCCAAATCATCCTTCCAATATCCTTCAACTTAACCTTCACCGAACCAACCCAACCTTCATCCATATTTTTTCTCAACCACCCACAAAACATTTTTCAAACCTCACCTTTTCATTTTCCAAACCCATTTTCCATGGAACAGAAATAAGAGGAAGGAGATTGATTGTAACAAACCCATAAACCCAATCAATTTCGAAACAGAACCAAACATAAGAAGAAGGAGGAGAACTAAATGAGCTGAATCACAAACCTGAGAATCAAGTAAAAACGGCACGAGGAAGGTTGATATTATCGTCGACCTTGTTCTGGCTTTGAATTGTTGATCTGGTTCTTTCTTTTGTTACGTTGGATTTGGCATTGATGTAGTACTGAGTTTCTTTGTTTTGGATTTTGTTTCCTTTCTTTTCATTTTAAATAGAAAATAATGATGTTGATGATTTAATGTGCTGGCCTTTTTTTTCATTTTAAATAGAAAATAATGATTTGTTTTGTCTTTAAAGGAAGAGAAGATGGCGGTATTGATGACTGCGCCACATCATGAGTCTCTCCATGAGTCATCGTTTTGACCATGTTGTTTAATTTCACCCTCTTTTTGTGAACTGTGACATGGAGGACCGTCCATCATATTTAATTAGTTTAAAAAAAATGTATAAATGAGTATGTTGATAGTCTCTCCGTGTTTCACTTTGTGGGCTTCAGGAATGTTTATTATTTTCATTTTTTACACCATCCGTGTCAACTTTTTTTGGGAGTATATGATGGGCTTTGTAAAAGCCCAAAGGACCCACTCCTCACATCCTAACTTGATTTGGTGCGCCCCCTTTTCACGTTTTTAGACTTATACTATTTCTTATGTTTTTTAAACATAATAAGTCATTGTTTTTTTTATTTTAAAAGGTTTTAATTAATTTTAGTTTTTTTTCCTATTTTCTTTTCGATTTTATTGTGGGCCAATGATATCGAAAATATCTTGATACTGGGTGATCTTTTAAATTGGTACCAAATCTTGATTTATATGAGGCCTACTATTTATTTTTTTTATTTCAATTTATTTCTTTACATTATTTTTATTCATTTATTTTGGGTCAATGAAAACCAAACATCGACGACTTGTCGATTTCTCGACTTAATCTCGATAAAGGTGAGACCTTTATTCTTTTTCCTATACCTTTTCGATTTAATTTCATTTTTATTTTCACTTTTAATTTTATTCATGTTTGGGTCAATGAAGACCAAATATCAAAGATTTATCGATTTTCGATTTAAAATCTTGATAAAGGTGAGACCTTTATTCTTTTTCTTGTCATTTACGATTTTATTTCATTTTTATTATCTATTTCATTTTATAATTCATTTTTGGTCAATGAAGGTAAAAAATCGTTGATTATCGACTTCTCGATTAAATCTTGATTAAGACGAGACCACTTCGATTTATTTTCTATTTCCATTTCATTTTCTAGTATCTTCCTCTATTTTCTCATCTTCGATCGATGAAGTCTTTCTATTCACGAATGTTGGTGGTTAAAGCGATTAACCTTCATTATTTCAAATCTGTAGTGAGTGATCATCGAGATTTCTTTCTATACTTTGAGATCGTGATGGCTTACCTTCAATTAATCGACAAAAGTTTGTGATTAAGATGAGATCGTCACATTTTATTTTCCGATTCACCCGATTAACCATTATCTTATTTATTTTCCGTCAAATATTATCTCAATTATATTATCGTTCATTCTTATTCATATCCATATCATATTCATATTCATGTTTATCTAATCATTCTTATTTGTTCAAACGCTTACTTCCCGATTAAAATACTCAACACATATTCAAACCATTTTTCTTAATTAAATTGTGAAAGAACTGAATTCTTGAGGTCTAGCACCTCTTGGGTTCTTGAGTGACCGTTATTGAGGCGCACGCCTTGGGTGGTGTGTCATTCGACCTTTCGCTCCTAAAACACTCGTCTTAACTATTTGGACAAAGGAATGCCATTGGAGTCTAGCATTCCATGTGGTACTTTCGTTGTTCATCAAACAATATTTCATAAATCAATTGAATGAAAAAGGCGTCGTCGGGATCTAGCACCCCAATAATGCCCCGATTAATTGGTTGCGAGGCCGACGTCTCGTTTATCGAATAATCGTCATTCTCCCTAAAACATTTAACAAACCAAATCATTTTCAAACCAATTCTCGACTCGTCGTCGAACCACTCTTCAAAACATTCTCGTAAGTCGAGTGCCTTTTGCCTCGTCGTCAAACGCACACTAGCACATCTCGAGGTTTCGTTACTAGGAGCACCCCTAGGGACTAGTATCAACCCTCCCCACTTGTCGCAACCCAATTCGACCTTATCTTTTTCCGAACGCTTTCTTAGTCAACTAACGAAAGGAGGAGAGTCTTGGAATCTAGCATTCCCTGGATCTTCGAATGAATAACTCTTGAGGCAAGCCCCTTGGGTTGTTGTTCGTTCACCCTGTCGTCTCAAAACACTTAACCATTATCAAACATTTTCACAATTAACTCACGAAAGAACTGAGTTCTTGGAGTCAAGCATTCCTTGGATTCTTGAGTGACTGCTCTCGAGGCACGCCCCTTGGGTTGTATGTCATTCAATCTTCCGTCTCCTAAAATTCAAACCCTAACCCTTGTTTCGTAGACGTACCACGAATTACGACTGCTCTAATTCTTTATTCTCGTCCGGGTAAAGATACGTAGGCACAAGATTGCGATGATCTTGGCGAGCTACCTTCCCTCCATCTTCTGTCTTCCCTCTATCCCTTCCCGTAGTCGAACTACGATTGCTCTGATTTCTCATTCTCGTCCGAATGAGCATACGTAGGCCAGAGGTCGCGATGATCTTGCCGAGCACCCTATCCTAAAATCACCCCATTTCCCCTTAGTATCTTTTCCCTTTATCTTATCGTTTCACGTTTACCATTGAGAAGAAAACAAACAAGCTTAGATAACATTCCTCACAATTCGAACTAAGAGGTTCTCGTTGAGTACAACGGACGTGAGGGGGTGCGCGTACCTTCCCCTCACGTAACCGACTCCCGAACCCGGAATGTGGTTGCGATGACCATGTTCTTAGCCACTCCCTTAAAGGTTTTCTCGATATTTTCTTTTCCCTCTTTTGGGATAAATAAAGTTCGGTGGTGACTCTGTCGAACCGTTTTCCGCGCCTTTCGCGTGAGGGTCGTGTCTTCGATTTAAGCGATTTTTTGAGGTGCGACAGCTGGCGACTCTGCTGGGAAAATTTGCTCCATGCAAGAGAGAGTCAAGCCTATCTTAGAGTGATTTGTGAGGAGCGTTATCTTTGTTTGCATGTTTTTTCTCGTTTACGTATTTGTTCTCTTATTGCTTTCTCCTATTGTTCTTATCTGTTGGATCTTGGGACGATATCATGAGTAAAGCTCTACACCCGAGCTTTGGTAAAAGCAGAGAGAACACATAGTTTAGAATTGGATGTCGAGTAGTGTTAGTCCCCAAGGACTCGCTCCTTGTGTGCCTAGCATGAAAGCTCCCCTAGAGTAGATCTTTTCGTAGATCCTGTTGTAATACAGCTAGCCTGTCGCACGACTTGATTCATGAAGGGTCCGTGACTCTATGAACCACTCTTAGAACCAAGTTCTATATTGGTGGTCGTGTAGTGTTAGTCTCCAAGGACCCACTTCTTGTGCGCCTAGCATGAAGACCCCACTCATGAGAGACCTTGTCGTCATTATCGTCGTAATGCAGCTAGCCTGTTGCATGGCATTGATACGATTTGTGTCCGTAATCCTGGGAACCTTATCCGTCAACATAGAAACCATCTCGTGAGTGGGTTTATGGGTAAAGAACCTAGAACTTTCCTTATAGATCCTACCTATAGGGTTTCTATGATCGAAGACTTTGGTCATCTACCCATGAACGGCCAACCACAGAATTGTTTGAACCTGTGATCTGCGATCCTGGATCTTGCATCTTGCATTGCATCTCATATCATGTCATTGCATTGCATCTGTTATGCATCTTGCATCGCATTTTCAACCTCAGAATATCACTTCAACTTCTTTCCTTCTCCAGTAAATCAAGTTGATTCCTCGACACCAGTACGTAACTCGAGCCAATACTAGAAGGACGATGGAGCAGATTCAGCAAGAGCAAGCTGCCTTCAGAGAAGAAATGGACTCTATGAAGGGAAAGATTGATTAGATTCTTGAAGCCATCATGATGGCCAGAAGAGAAGAAGAACTGAGTGAAACCACTGCTGCCAACAACAATGTGCCTGTGCAAGGGTCACCCTCAAGGCTCTCAGTTCCTATTCCTAACCCTGTCAATTATGGGATACCAATGAACTTTATGCCTGCCACTGAAGGAGCCATTTCTCAACCACCTCCAACATATGGAGTCGTTGTTGGTGCTATTCCGCAAGCCCAACCTGTTGCCACTCAGGTTCCTATTCCTCATGCCAAAGAAAATCTGGTGGATCAGTATGATGAGGTACAGAACTACCATGCTGCTATCCCAATTATCAATCCTACTGCTGCTCAGGATTCTGAAGCCATCAAAATGTGTCGCGATCTAGCTAAAAAACTCCGAGTCATGGAGGGGCGCAACTCAAAATCTCTGAACGCTCTGGAAATATGCTTGGTTCCAGATGTTGTCATTCCTCCCAAGTTCAAGGTATAGGAATTCCCGAAGTACAAAAGCCTCAGTTGTCCCCACATGCATCTAAGGATGTACTGCCGCAAGATGGCTGCCCATGCCAAAGATGAAAAGTTGATGATCCATTACTTCCAAGACAGTTTATCTGGGGCATCACTCGAATGGTACATGCAGCTGGAGCGTAGCAATGTGTGCACTTGGGATGATCTAGCTGTTGCATTTGTCAAGCAATACAAGTACAACACTGACCTTGCTCTGAATCGTACTCAACTTCAGAGTATGGCTCAAAAGGACAATGAATCCTTTAAGGAGTACGCGCAACACTGGAGAGAGCTAGCTGCAAGGGTGCATCCACCTCTGGTTGACCATGAATTGATTAACGTCTTCATGGGTACTTTGCAAGGCCAATACTATGAGAAGTTGATTGGTAATGTTTCTGCCAGATTCTCTGATATGGTGATTGTCGGTGAGAGAATCGAAGAGGGTCTGAAGAGCGGAAAGATCCAAGGAGGTTCTAGCAGCCAGTCTCAAGCCAAGAAACCTTTCAACAATGGATTCAAAAAGAAAGAGGGTGAAACAAATGCTGTCTATGCTCAGAAGGGGAAAGCTCCACAAGCTCCAGCTCCAATGCCTTATCAAATGCCATACTTCCAGTATCCATATGTTGCTACTGCGCAATACGCTCCAATGCCTTATCAGCCAACTGTTCAAACTGTTTAAACTCCAATGCCTCAGTAACAGATTCCTCAGCAACAATCATACAACCAGCAAAGGTATCAGTATCCTCCTCAACATCAACAACAGAGAGTTGCTCAACAACGTCAGCCTAATCAACAAAGGACAATGAGGTCTGACAGAGATTTTGATCGTCTGCCAACGTCATATGCTCAGATCTTTGCTCAATTGATGGAAAAGAAGGCAATCGCTCTGAGGGACCTAGCTCCCCCAACTATCATTCCCCCAGATTATGATGCTAATGCTCATTGCGAGTTTCATAAGGGTGCTCCAGGGAATACGATTGAGGACTACAGAGCTTTCAAACACAAGGTTCAAGACATGATCGACTCAAAGTTTCTCACGTTCAATGGGAGGGCTCCAAACGTCATCAAAAACCCTCTGCCACCGCCGAGCTAGTGCCAGCATCAAGACAAGTCAAGTCAAGTTTATTCCCCGAAGAAGGCAGTCATGTTGCCATCCCATCATTTGCATTCTTGTATTTTTGTCTTTATTTATTTAAGTACTGTATGCTTTGAACATTGCCGTTTGTATTTGGTTTTCTTAATGTAATGATTATGCATGTTTTGAATCAGTTATGTCATATTCACTCATTTTTTCCATTTACTGCAAAACACCGACACATTTATTTTCGCTTCACTCTCTTTATCAACTGTCGTTTAGCAATGATTGGAGGGAGGATGATGAAAACAAAATACCCATAATTGCAAAATGTATGCTTTCGGATAGAACCACGTCGATGATGTACAAGCATTGTTTCAACCCCCAAACACTGGAGAGACAAGGAGTTAATCCCTAGTAAACCACTTCGAGCCTAGAAGTAGCAGTTTCCTTCGGATATTCAAACCCTTACACTCAACCTGGGGCAGGGTAGTGTTCAACTAATCCAATTACGCACTCAAACCACAAAGTAAAATCAAAAGACATGACGGTTGTTCATCAATAACCATGACTTGGCAGTCACAACCCTCCAACAAAAACCAAAAAAATCAATAAAAAATCAAGAGCCTGCTAAGTCGGGCACCTCAAAAGGAGACTTAGGCAAAAATCAAGGCTACCCTGATGGACTCAAAAAGTAAAATCAGTCCATGCAAAAGATAGGGATCAAAAATCAAAAGAGGCCCTCGAATCCTCAACAAAAACAAAATAAGATTCAGTGACCACCATATCAAAAACCAAAGGGTCACTGACATCCAATAAGGTGACTGCCATTTCGAGCATATCTTGAAACATCACTCTTACACCGTCAACCCTTTTGGAAGACAAATGTGTGCAAGATTAACTAGACGTAGGACTGGAGGTCATTACGAAGAAGGGGTGGGTACAAATCAAATTTTGAGCCTAATATCCTTTGTTTCTTAACCATAAACCAGACCACGTTACAACCCTCGAAAGACCTAATTGAGGCGAGGTTTCTTCTGAAAGCATACTATCGCAAGGTTGCGTAAACTGACTCCCCATATTTGCTAATCTTCAGCATCAGTATCATTCTCCTTGCTATATCTTTCACACCATCAAAATCAGCACACGTCTAGACTAACAGTCCATTCGTCTCACTATCACGACACTCGAATAAACAACTCTTTTTTTCAAAACTTGCATGAACATTGTATTAAGATTACCATTTGTGAATGAGCAATTTTAATTGCAAATCAGTGCTAAACATCCAAGACATTCCAACAAGGGGCAATCAAAGAGGAATTTGAGCTTTCAGTGGTGCCAACTCGAAGCAAGACTTCCTCAAACCCTCAGTCAGAGGCAAATCCTTCAACATCTCAATCAGGGGCAAGTTATCTCAAAGCATATCAAAGCTCAGCTTTCCAAATATCATACCACTTCAGAACTGGTTAAGGAGGGACAGACCATTACCATGTTTAGACTGGGGCAAGCCTTGTTGGACAAACATACGTTGCCAGACATTATCAATCATCAAATCCAGAGCAAAAGCACACCCTTCATAAGTTGATCACGTCGCTATGCTCATCTCCTAGTCATCTTGACCATCAAGCACAAAGTTGTGGTTCCCTCATAACGAACACCATGACTTATCAACAAGCAATCAAGCTTAAAGCTTCAAGAGCATATTCGTCTGCTTCAATCAGGGCATCTTCAACGAACTGAGTGTCGAGGAAATCAAATCCCTCCCACCGCCTGAAGTCCAATCCTCATTGGCAACTACCAAAAGTCCACCATGCTGGCACTCCTTCACAAACATATCCAATCACCCAGCTGCAATCATATGCATCATACGCATCATACGCATCACATTCGACATCATAGACATTATGTGCATCATAGGCATACCAAAAACCAAATCATACTTCCCCAACACTTGCATCTCCTGCGTCAGCATTTGCATTGCATAACATTACAAAATCAAGCATTCATACATGCGTAAGATCCAGGATCAATTTCAAGATTTTCAAGATGATCTTCAGCCCAGCCAGGGGCATTATCTTCAACAAATCTGTGAGCGTTCCCCACGAAGCTTTCAACCTTTTTGTTGAGCAAGTTAAGCAAGACGATCTCCAGCCCAGCCAGGGGCATCTTCTGCAAGTCCGTGGGCGTTCCTCACGAAGTTGTTTTCAACCTTTGGTCGAACAAGACAAGCTCAAGATGATCTCCAGCCAAGTCAGGGGCATCTTCTTCAAGTTCATGGGCCTCCCCCATGAAGTCTTCAACCTTCTATTGATGAAGCTGTGATCTCCAAGCAAGTCAGTGTGCATTCCTCATTGGGTTGTGTTCCTCAACCTTTTGGTTGCTGAGGTCGTCATCCTCATCCCAACCAATAAACATTCCTCCGAGTCAGTGGGCGTTCCTCATTGAATCTTTTCTTCAAGTCGAACTACGTCTGCCCTGATTCTTTATTCTCGTCCGAGTAAAGATACGTAGGCACGAGATTGTGTAGATCTTGGCAGGTTACCTTCTCCATTTTTCACTATTTCCCTTTCCTTTTCGTGGGCTCTCCTCATTGATTTCTTTACTTCAACCTTTTGTTGATGTCTCCAAATAAATCCCATCACATCCCCAGTAAACTTGACCTTTTGTCAATTGCCTTACTATCATCCTTTTGGTGATAACCAAACCCTGTCATATCAACCTAACCTGCATCCTTTCGGTGTTGGTCCTCGCAAGTGGGAAGTTCCTATCATCCTTTTGGTGGTAGTAGCTTGTATTGATCCGTCGTCCTTTTGGTGTCGCCAATCCGTGAACCTTTGGTCTGTGTATCATCTTTTTGGTGAATGACAACCTTTGTGTGTGTGTGTGCCCTATTATCCTTTTGGTAATAGCAGGATTTGATCTCATTTTTCATCCTTTTCGTGGAAGGGTCTGTGTGCATGTGTGCCCTATTATCCTTTTGGTAATAGCAGGCTTTGACCTCATTTTCATCCTTTTGGTGGAAGGGTCCGTATGCGTGTGTGCCCTATTATCTCGTCGGTAATAGCAGGCTTTGACCTCATTTTCATCCTTTTGGTGGAAGGTTCTGTGTGTGTGTGTGTGTGTGTGCCCTATTATCTTTTTGGTAATAGTAGGCGTTGACCTCATTTTCATCCTTTTGGTGGAAGGGTCTTTGTGTGTGTGTGTGTGTGTGTGTGCCTTATTATCCTTTTGGTAATAGCAGGCTGTGACCTCATTTTCATCCTTTTGGTGGAAGGGTCTGTGTGTGTGTTTGCCCTATTATCTCGTCGGTAATAGCTGGCTTTGACCTCATTTCCATCCTTTTGGTGGAAGGGTCTGTGTGTGTGCCCTATTATCTCGTCGGTAATAGCAGGCGTTGACCTCATTTTCATCCTTTTGGTGGAAGGGTCTTTGTGTGTGTGTGTGCCCTATTATCCTTTTGGTAATAGCAGGCTGTGACCTCATTTTCATCCTTTTGGTGGAAGGGTCTGTGTGTGTGTGTGTTTGCCCTATTATCTCATCGGTAGTAGCAGGCTTTGACCTCATTTTCATCCTTTTGGTGGAAGGGTCTGTGTGTGTGTTTGCCTTATTACCTCGTCGGTAGTAGCAGGCTTTGACCTCATTTCCATCCTTTTGGTGGAAGGGTCTGTGTGTGTGCCCTATTTGGTTTTGAATAAAGTTTTGATTCAAATTCAATTAAGAGTTCAAAATCGTCACAATTTTAATTTCAACCATCATGGCCAAAATTCAGGCATGGTTCAAATAAAAATCCAAGGGTGCCCATTTGCGATTCAAGTCCATTTGCATTCAAATCTTAAAAATCTTGCTCAGGATTTACCATTAAAAAAGGGCCTAACACAAAAAAGCCATTTCACTACTATATTTCCACACAAAAAATCATCTATATCATTTTTACAATAAAGTCTCAAAGCCCATCATTATTTCCATAGCCGATATTCACTACAAAAGGAACAATAATAACACAAAGTCCATCTAATTTCACAAGTTATCATTTGAATGAAAAGTTACAGGATTTAAAAGATAGTTACAAGACTCATTTGGTTCAAAGGCAGTCGAAAAGATATTAATATACAAAAGCAAGTGAATCGAATTGGGGGACTGTATGTACAAAAATGGAGGTGACATTAGAAGGAAGATTCATCCTAGATGCTGGCCAAAGCCCACACGTTGCAGTCACGTATGGCTAGGATCCACCCAAAACATCTTTGATAGCCACCTACACAACCACAACACGCAGCAACAGAAACGACAATATCACCGTACACACCGCCAGCTTTTTAAAACAATACTTGCCACATTTTCCCACTACAAACCTGCAGCAAAAAAAAGCCTCAACACTGCAAAACACAAAAATGACTCTCATGATTCACACAACTCAACCAATATACAATTCAAAAGAAAAGTTGCAAAAATGCTGCAAGGCAAAACGCAACGCTGCGAGTTCCAGACGATACCCCACATAACCATGATTTGAAACGGCAACGCATTGAACGATTCACTCCTCTCTCTATTATAAATACCATGCCCTGCTCACATAATGAAAGGGGTTCTCAGCCGCCAAACCCTGTTCAAGTTCTTCCTCAAACCTCATAAATCCCAAATCATCCTTCCAATATCCTTCAACTCAACCTTCACCGAACCAACCCAACCTTCATCCATTTTAGTTCTCAACCACCCACAAAACATTTTTCAAACCTCACCTTTTCATTTTCCAAACCCATTTTCCACAGAACAGAAATAAGAGGAAGGAGATTGATTGTAACAAACCCATAAACCCAATCGATTTCGAAACAGAACCAAACATAAGAAGAAGGAGGAGAACTAGATGAGCCGAATCACAAACCTGAGAATCAAGTAAAAACGGCGCGAGGAAGGTTGATATTATCGTCGACCTTGTTCTGACTTTGAATTATTGATCTGGTTCTTTCTTTTGTTACGTTTGATTTAGCATTGATGTAGTACTGAGTTTCTTTGTTTTAGATTTTGTTTTCTTTCTTTTCATTTTAAATAGAAAATAATGATGTTGATGATTTAATGTGCTGGCCTTTTTTTTTCATTTTAAATAGAAAATAATGATTTGTTTTGTCTTTAAAGGAAGAGAAGATGGTGGTATTGATGACTGCGCCACATCATGAGTCTCTCCATGAGTCATCGTTTTGACCATGTTGTTTTATTTCACCCTCTTTTTGTGAACTGTGACATGGAGGACCTTCCATCATATTTAATTAGTTTAAAAAAAATGTATAAATGAGTATGTTGATAGTCTCTCCGTGTTTCACTTTGGGGGCTTTAGGAATGTTTAATATTTTCATTTTTTACACCATCCGTGTCAACTTTTTTTGGGAGTATATGATGGGCTTTGTAAAAGCCCAAAGGACCCACTCCTCACATCCTAACTTGATTTGATGCGCCCCCTTTTCACGTTTTTAGACTTATACTATTTCTTATGTTTTTTAAACTTAATAAGTCATTGTTTTTTTTTTATTTTAAAAGGTTTTAATTAATTTTAGTTTTTTTTCCTGTTTTCTTTTCGATTTTATTGTGGGCCAATGATATCGAAAATATCTTGATATTGGGTGATCTTTTAAATCGGTACCAAATCTTGATTTATATTAGGCCTACTATTTATTTTTTTTATTTCAATTTATTTTATTACATTATTTTTATTCATTTATTTTGGGTCAATGAAAACCAAACATCGACGATTTGTCAATTTCTCGACTTAATCTCGATAAAGGTGAGACCTTTATTCTTTTTCCTATACCTTTTCGATTTAATTTCATTTTTATTTTCACTTTTAATTTTATTCATGTTTGGGTCAATGAAGACCAAATATCAAATATTTATCGATTTTCGATTTAAAATCTTGATAAAGGTGAGACCTTTATTCTTTTTCTTGTCATTTTTTATTTTATTTCATTTTTATTATCTATTTCATTTTATTATTCATTTTTGGTCAATGAAGGTCAAAAATCGTTGATTATCGACTTCTCAATTAAATCTTGATTAAGACGAGACCACTTCGATTTATTTTCTATTTCCATTTCATTTTCTAGTATCTTCCTCTATTTTCTCATCTTCGATCGATGAAGTCTTTCTATTCACGAATGTTGGTGGTTGAAGCGATTAACCTTCATTATTTCAAATCTGTAGTGAGTGATCATCGAGATCTCTTTCTATACTTTGAGATCGTGATAGGTTACCTTCAATTAATCGACGAAAGTTTGTGATTAAGACGAAATCGTCACATTTATTTTCCGATTCACCCGATTAACCATTATCTTATTTATTTTCTGTCGAATATTATCTCGATTATATTATCGTTCATTCTTATTCATATCCATATCATATTCATATTCATGTTTATCTAATCATTCTTATTTGTTCAAACGCTTACTTCCCGATTAAAATACTCAACACATATTCAAACCATTTTTCTTAATTAAATCGCGAAAGAACTGAATTCTTGAGGTCTAGCACCTCTTGGGTTCTTGAGTGACCGCTATTGAGGCGCACGCCTTGGGTGGTGTGTCATTCGACCTTTCGCTCCTAAAACACTCGTCTTAAATATTTGGACAAAGGAATGCCATTGGAGTCTAGCATTCCATGTGGTACTTTCGTTGTTCATCAAACAATATTTCATAAATCAATTCAATGAAAAAGGCGTCGTCGGGATCTAGCATCCCAATAATGCCCCGATTAATTGGTTGTGAGACCGACGTCTCGTTTATCGAATAATCATCATTCTCCCTAAAACATTTAACAAACCAAATCATTTTCAAACCAATTCTAGACTCGTCGTCGAACCACTCTTCAAAACATTCTCGTAAGTCGAGTGCCTTTTGCCTCGTCGTCAAACGCACACTAGCACATCTCGAGGTTTCGTTACTAGGAGCACCCCTAGGGACTAGAATCAACCCTCCCCTCTTGTCGCAACCCAATTCGACCTTATCTTTTTCCGAACGCTTTCTTAGTCAACTAACGAAAGGAGGAGATTCTTGGAATCTAGCATTCCTTGGATCTTCGAATGAATGACTCTTGAGGCACGCCCCTTGGGTTGTTGTTTGTTCACCCTGTCGTCTCAAAACACTTAACCATTATCAAACATTTTCGCAATTAACTCACGAAAGAACTGAGTTCTTGGAGTCAAGCATTCCTTGGATTCTTGAGTGACTGCTCTCGAGGCACGCCCCTTGGGTTGTATGTCATTCAATCTCCCGTCTCCTAAAATTCAAACCCTAACCCTTGTTTCGTGGACGTACCACGAACTACGACTGCTCTGATTCTTTATTCTCGTCCGGGTAAAGATACGTAGGCACAAGATTGCGATGATCTTGGCGAGCTACCTTCCCTCCATCTTCCGTCTTCTCTCTATCCATTCCCGTAGTCGAACTACGATTACTCTGATTTCTCATTCTCGTCCGAATGAGCATACGTAGGCACGAGGTCACAATGATCTTGCTGAGCACCCTATCCTAAAACCACCCCATTTCCCCTTAGTATCTTTTCCCTTTATCTTATCGTTTCGCGTTTACCATTGATAAGAAAACAAACAAGCTTAGATAACATTCCTCACAATTCGAACTAAGAGGTTCCCGTTGAGTACAACGGACGTGAGGGGGTGCGCGTACCTTCCCCTCACGTAACCGACTCCCAAACCCGGAATGTCGTTGCGATGACCATTTTCTTAGCCGCTCCCTTAAAGGTTTTCTTGATATTTTCCTTTCCCTTTTTTGGGATAAATAAAGTTTGGTGGCGACTCTGTCGAACCGTTTTCCGCGCCTTTCGCGCGAGGGTCGTGCCTTCGATTAAGCGATTTTTTCGAGTTGCGACACTCTCTTGTTGAGTCAATCCCTTTTTTAGCCTCCGTCTTGGGCTTTTTACAAGACATATAAATCACTCTCTTGTTGAGTATAAAAGACTCTCTTGTTGAGTCAACCTCCTTTTAGCCTCCATCTCGGGCTTCGTACGAGATAGAAAAACACTCTCTTGTTGAGTATAAAAGACTCTCTTGTTGAGTAAATCTCCATTTAGCCTCAATCTCGGGCTTCGTACGAGACAGAAAATCACTCTCTCGTTGAAAATAAAAAAACTCTCTCGTTGAGTCAAACAACCTTCAGACTCTCTTATTGAGTCAATCACCTGTTCAAGACTCTCTTGTCGAGTCCACCTTTTTAGCCTCCGTCTTGGGCTTTATACAGGACAGATAAAAGTACTCTCTTGTTGAGTCAAACCATTTCAGCCTCCATCTTGGGCTTTATACAAGATACATTCTCCCCAACGGAGTCAAAATCCCTTTTAGCCTCAATCTTAGGCTTTGTACAAGACAGAAAGAACATTTTCCTCAGAAAATTCAAACTCCCCGCCTCCTCTTAGGCTTTGTATAAAGAAAACCCCGGTTGAGTCAATCAACCTTTTAGCATCAGAGTTGTGCCTTGCTCACACCATACAAACATCAACAACTCCTTTTTAGAGATGACAAATTCTCTCTCAGCGAAAACCATTTAGCTTCACATCTTGGGCTTTGAACAAGATACAAACCACCTTTAGCTTCACGTCTTGGGTTTTGAACAAGACACCAAAACACCTCTTTCCTCCCATAGAATAGGAGGAACTACGATCGCTCTGATTTCCCTGTTTCAGGAATACGTAGGCATAAGATTGCAAAATCTTAGCCAGCATACTAATCAAAAACCTAAAATCTCGTACCTTCAGACATACATCAAAAAGCATCAGACCTAACATCTTACCAATAGCCTAGACACTGTTTTTAAGCGAATAACCCTAAAGAAGAACCCCCTCTTGATAGCATCTGTAAACCAACAGTTTTGACTGTTTAATCTCAGTTTGCAAGCAGGGTTAATTGGAGACATCTATTTCCCTTCTTTAATCAGCTCAACAGGATAAAAAATGAATCGAACTGTAGTACCAAATTGATAGTGAATCGAACTGTAGCACGATTTTTGTGGTTTCGAATCACTATCGCTTTGGTACTACAGTTCGATTCATTTTTTATCCTGTTGAGCTGATTAAGGAAGGGAAATAGATGTCTCCAATTAACCCTGCTTGCAAACAGAGATTAAACAGTCAAAACTGTTGGTTTAGAGATGTTATCAAGAGGGGGGTTCTTCTTTAGGATTATTCGCTTAAAAACAGTGTCTAGGCTATTGGTAAGATGTAAGGTCTGATGATTTTCGATTGATGTGTGAAGGTACGGGATTTTGGGTTTTTGATTAGTATGCTCGCTAAGATTTTGCAATCTTATGCCTACGTATTCCCGTTTAACGAAACAGGGAAATCAGAGCGATCGTAGTGTTTTGGTGTCTTGTTCAAAGCCCAAGACGTGAAGCTAAAGGTGGTTTGTATCTTGTTCAAAGCCCAAGATATGAAGCTAAAGGGGTATTTGTGTCTTGTTCAAAGCCCAAGATTGAGGCTAAAAGGTTAGACTGAGAGAGAACTTGTCATCTCTAAAGAGGGATTGGACTTCCTCTGAGGGAATTGTTGATTTTTGTGTGCCCTGAGCAAAGCACAAATTTGATGTTAAAAGGTTGATTAACTCACCGAGGATTTCTTTATTCAAAGCCTAAGAGGAGTCTAGAAGTTTGACTTTTTCGGGGAAAATGTTCTTTCTATCTTGTACAAAGCCCAAGATTGAGGCTAAAAGGAATTTTGACTCCGTTGAGGAGAATGTATCTTGTATAAAGCCCAAGATGGAGGCTGAAAGGGTTTGACTCAACAAGAGAGTACTTTTATCTGTCATGTATAAGGCCCAAGACGGAGGCTAAAAAAGGTTGACTCAACAAGAGAGTCTGAAGGTTGATTGACTCAACAAGAGAGTCATTTATACTCAACAAGAGAGTGATTTGTTGTCTCGTATGAAGCCTGAGATTTAGGCTAAAAGGAGATTGACTCAACAAGAGAGTCTTTTATACTCAACAAGAGAGTGTTTTATATGTCTTGTACAAAGCCCAAGACAGAGGCTAAAAGTGTTTGACTCAACAAAAGAGTCTTTTATACTCAACAAGAGAGTGTTTTTCTATCTCGTACGAAGCCCGAGATAGAGGCTAAAAGGAGGTTGACTCAACAAGAGAGTCTTTTATACTAAACAAGAGAGTGATTTATATGTCTTGTACAAAGCCCAAGACGGAGGCTAAAAGTGGTTTGACTCAACAAGAGAGTCTTTTATACTCAACAAGAGAGTGTTTTTCTATCTCGTACGAAGCCCGAGATGGAGGCTAAAAGGGGATTGACTCAACAAGAGAGTCTTTTATACTCAACAAGAGAGTGATTTATATGTCTTGTACAAAGCCCAAGACATAGGCTAAAAAAGGATTGACTCAACAAGAGAGTCTTTTATACTCAACAAGAGAGTGGTTTTTTTATGTCTTGTACAAAGCCCAAGACGGAGGCTAAAAAGTGATTGACTCAACAAGAGAGTCTTAAAAGGTTAGCTCTGCTAGGGAGAATCATTTGTACAAAGCCCAAGAGGAGGATGCCTTACCGCTGTGGATTCTAGAGATCCTGAAGCGGGTCCAAGTGTGGGGAACTCTCATGGGAGAGATCGGGGTTGCTTCCTATGTTTGAAAGGAACTTGAGAATGTCTTTGAGACTCAAGGGTCTTAGACTGTCCAAGTCTAGAGTTTTATCTTTTGTACAATGCCCAAGAGGAGGCACGGGCATTAAGGGATGAGTATCAACCCTAAAGTGGCCAGAGTTTTGACGCGGGAAAGACTGCTCTAGCAAAGGATGACTAAGTTTTGTCTTATACCTTTAAGAGGTCGTCAGGATCCTTGTATTAAGCCCAAGAGAAGGCATGAGAACTTCTAAGAAGCCGAAGGGTCCTTGTACAATGTCCAAGAGGAGGCGGGGATGCTTTTAGGAAGCCCGTGGGTCCCCAAACCAAGAGAAGTTCAAGAAATGCAATTCACCGAGAAGAGATCATTCCAGGAAAGTTTGAGGATTTGAAAGAAGCTCAAGAGATGCCATTCACAGAGAAAAGATCATCTCTGGGGAGTTAAAGTTTCTTTGACAATTTATAAGGGTGACAGTCTGAGAAAAGATTCACCGAGAATACTGCCTTTCTCTTTGTTCCATATTGTTTAACCCCTAGAGGAGGGAAGACTGTATCTGGAAATCCTATGGGGATCTAGTTTTGTTTGTATTTAAGAGTGACCAACAAGGCTTTACCTAGTGCTAGACGTAGTTGCTGGGGAAAACTCTAAATAACTATACTAGTATTACACAGTGGATATGTGACAAGTATATAAAAAGATGTGAAAGAAGACTTACAGTGAAACAGCCCCACATTACAGTTATATACATATGAAAGCAGTAAATGAAAAAGGATAAACACTTACTCATTGTAGAGCTTCCATGCTGTTTGGTTAGTTGTTCAACAAATAAAGTTTTGATAACAACATATATTTGAATTCAAAATCAAAGGAGAAAGTGCTTGAAAAGATTGTTGGGGCTTACAGCTCGAGGACAGGCCCAAGTTTTAACGATGATTGCACCGTTGTTTAAAAAAACTATACAGAGGGACTTATACAATACGTGAGGCCCAAAAAGTTTTTATGTACAAGGGGATGGGTCTTACACTCTATTAGAGGCCCAAAGATTTTGAAAAGAAAAGAAATGGGGCTTACAACACGAGGGTAGGCCCAGATGATTTGTTTGGCAACGACGATCGTGCCGAGGTTTTTCTTTTAACGCAGAGGGACTTATACAATGTCTGAGACCCAAAAAAGTTTTGGTTAAAAGGGGATTGGGTCTTACACTCTATTAGAGGCCCAAAGAGTTTTAAGAAAAAGAATTGGGACTTATAGCTCGAGGAGAGGCCTAGTTGATTTTGTTAAAAAGGCGACGATCGCGTCGTTTTTTTTTAAAATACAGTGGGACATACAATGACTGAGGCCCAGAAAGTGGTGTATTTACAAAGGGGTTGGATCTTACACTCTATTAGAGGCCCAATAATTTATTTTTGTACAAGTGGTGGGGCTTACAGCTCAAGGAGAGGCCCAAATGATATTTGTTAAAAAGGCGACGATTGTGCTGAACCTTTTGACGGTATCGGGACTTATACAATACACTGAGGCCCAAATTATGTTGGTTTTAAAAAAGGGTTGGGTCTTACACTCTATTAGAGGCCCAATAATTTGAAAATAATAAAGGTGGGTCTTATAACTCAAGGAGAAGCCCAGATAAAAATAGTTTGAAAATGACGATCGCGTCGAAATTTCTGAAACTGTATCGGGACTTATACAATGCACTGAGGCCCAAACTATTTTATTTACAAAGAGGTGGGACTTACACTCTATCAAGAGGCCTAGATGAGTTTTAAAAATATTTGTGAGGGTGAAAATCAAATAAACCCTAATTTTGTTTTCCTTTAAAAGTAAATATTTAAAGAAAATCAATAAAAATGATAAAAAATACTAAATAAATTTGGATAAGCCACTTGTGATTTTTGTTTAAGGTTTGAAAAATGAGGTTTTAATCACAAGATGATTTAGAACTCATTTGGTTTTGATTTTCAAAATAAATATTCACTTTTAAATGTTTAAAAACAATTAAAAATGAATTTATTCACAAAAATACCAATTATATTAAATAAATAATATAAATTTGATTTTTTTGTATAATAAAATATTTCAACATTTTTGTGATTTTTCAGAAAAAGAACCAATCAAAAATGATAAAAATCGAGTGAGAAATTAATTTTTCAAATCATTAATAAAATAATATAAAAAATAAGAAAATAGGAAAAAGTGATAAAAAAGAAGTCTGGGTGAGGGGGATTCGAACCCCAGACCTCTCGCTTGCCAATACTCACAAACATACTAGTGTTTCCACTAGGGCGCAATGCCAATTCATTATATACATGGCAAATGAAAAACATAAGGCAAACTTGGTTGGAAAACCTGAAGAATGGCGCCATGGCCATCTTCTTCCTTGAGCTCGTGCATGAAGTACCCTATCTCACTCGTCTCTCATCTGTTTGACATGATTCAAACACCAAACTCATGCATTTTTTAATAAGGATCATGATGGCAATATTCAATTTTGTTGAAATGGATTGAATCAGAACATAACAAGTTAAAACCTGAAGAACCCTAAAATTGGCATGAACTCAAGGAAATCCTATATACGAATTATAAACAACAATTGATTGATGGGAAACACTCAACATATGATGACAAGCAATTGGCAAAAGTATCATGCGAGGAAATATGCATGGATCATGTTATGAAAGTTTTGAAGCTTACCTTGATGCAAGCTGAAATGGAATTCTGCACAGATGGTGTTTCAGAAGTGATTTGATGATCCCTACAGCTTCAATGGATGTTGTTGAGTGAATTGCAAGCCTTGGAACACTTTGAAAATCTTTGGATCAAGTTGGAGGAATCCAACTCCAGAATTGAGGCATAATGGCTTGGTTGAAGAGTGATTTTGAGCTAAAGGTGTTACAGAGATGGTTTAAGTGTTTGAACACCTCATATACATCATATGTGATGTGTTTGAGTAATTGGAATGGATTGCTTAAGGCTGCAACTCAAAACCAGATGGTGGTTGCTCAAAAACAAAGGAATTTGGCACTTAAGAGAGAATGAGAGAAAGCAATGCTGTAAGTTGCTTTGGGGTGATTTGAATAATCAATTGGAACCTCTATTTATAGGTGATCAACTCTTGTCTTGGAGGAATAGTGAATGGCTGCTGGATCAGATCACATTCAATGGCTTTGGCTTGGTGGCATTTCTTCTCATGCAAGGCAACCTAGCCCCTCCCAAGAGCAGGGCTATGTCTTGACCAAATCAACATTCTTCAGATGTTTTTATTGTTGTTTAATCAGAGAACTTGACTGAGGAGAGTGAGAATCTTGAAAGTTCACTATTCCACATTAATGCCCTTGAATTCAAGGTATAATATGCCAAAATGCATTGATTACAAGTTGGAAGATCCTTTGGCTTTTGGACTCAGCTTTGCAAGTTGGATCCTTTGGATTAGGATCAGATTAGATGACTGTAGCATAGGGATCATTGGTCTTGAATCATAAATCATGTAAAGCAAGCAAAAGTGCAAACGAATTTTTCCAAAACAGTTGCAGCAGCATGACTTTGGGCATGGATTTCTCTTAACTCAAGTTGAATCAATTCATGCTAATAAGCTCTTTGAATTCTTAGCAACATATGCAACAACATTGATGTTTACATTTGGAATTGATTCCACTTCCAACTATGTGAAAAAACCTCACAAGTTTTGGTGTTTTCAACAAAATCTGTCTTGGACAGAAATTTGTCTACGTGTTGAAAAATGATGCATTTTCATGTTTTTGGCATTTTGGTCCAATCATAACTTGAAATCTATGAGGAATTGGAATGAGGTATAGTTGACACTTTTAAAGTATTCCATGAGAGCTACAAATCCATCTTTGGATTAGCCCAAATGGTTGCTTGGATCTCAAGTTATGATCCTTCGAAGTTGGTACCCTAGCCACTTTGTTCCATAACTTAGAAAATTTCTAAGTTTTTTATGGTTACCCCTTTTACAAGTTATCCCACTTTTCTTGATTTTTCTTGATGAATGATGATCCTAATCACATATTAACATCATTTTAGGGTCAAAGAACCATAATTGTGAAAATTCTCAAAAAGTCAAAGTTGACTTTTGTGCACAGTTAACTTTTTGTCAGATGAACTCTAAACTGTGTGATCCTCTATGAAATCAAGTCCTTGACCTAAATCAAACTTAATGGATTGATTTCATAGGTGTTATAGGGTGTATTGAATCATGTCCCAAGGTTTGGGAGCATGCCTGGGTCAAAAGTCAAAGGCACAGTTGACTTTTCCCGCAAAACCCTAATTGTGGTTCTGATGAATTTGAAACTTGTTGATCAAGCTTCTTGGAACAATCCATTGTTACAAATGGATAAATGTAGTGTGTTAGAGACCCTCAAATCCTCTCTTGAGGTCTTGGCTCGTTTTTTGTCCCAAAAGTCAACTTAGGGGTGAATTAGGTCAAGAAACCCTAATTCCTGATTTTTTATGAATGCATCCCCTGAGGCAAAATTGACTTGATGATTGGGTTCATGATGTCCTTTAGAGCATCTTAGGTTGTGCCTTGAAGCCTTTGGCTCATGCCCAGAGGAAAATTTCCATCTGGAGGCCCCACTCGACCAAAACCCTAATTTGGTGACGCTGGCGATCTTGAGGCTTAATACACTTGGAATGTTGCAACTTTGTGCTTGATCCTTGATGTGGGAATCCTCTTGATCCATTGTGGATGTTGGAGAGGTTAGACAAGTTGAAAATCATGTCATTCCTTAATTGATCCTTTCTCTAAGAGCTCTGAGAGGGCTTGAAACCCTAAGTTTGATTGTAGTGGATGCTCGCCCATTTTTGGGGAGACTAATGAGGTATAATGGTCCATCCATATTGTGATGATGATTTGCACAATGATGGGGAATCTTAGTGGTCAAAATTTCGGGTATGACAAATTGGAATGAGATGTAGTTGACACTTTTAATGTATGCCATGAGAGCTACTAATCCAGCTTTGGATCATCCAAAATGGTTGCTTGGATCTCAAGTTATGGTCCTTGGAAGTTGGTACCCTAGCCACTTTATTTCATAACTTAGAAAAATTCTAAGTTTTTTATGGTTACCCCTTTTACAAGTTAACTCACTTTCTTTGATTTTTCTTGATGAATGATGATTCCAATCACATATTAACATTGTTTTAGGGTCAAAGACTCATAATTATGAAAAATCCCAAAAAGTCAAACTTGATTTTATGCACAGTTGACTTTTTATCGGATGAAATCCAAACTGTGCGATCCTTTGTGAAATCAAGTCCTTGACCTAAATCAAACCTAATGGACATATTCCATAGGTGTTATAGGGTGTATTGAATCATGTCCCAAGGTTTGGGAGCATGTCCTGGTCAAAAGTCAAAGGTGCATTTGACTTTTCCCTCGAAACCCTAATTGTGGTCCTGATGAAATTGAAACTTGTAGATCAAGCTTCTTGGATCAATCCATTATTACAAATGGGTCAATGTAGTGTATTGGAGACCCTTAAATCATGTCTTGAGGTCTTGGCTCATGTTTGGTCCCAAAAGTCAACTTAGGGGTGAATTAGGTCAAGAAACCCTAATTCCTGATTTTTGGGTAAATGCATCCCCTGAGGTTAAATTGACTTGTTGATTGGGTCCATGAGGCCCCTTGGAGTATCTTGGGTTGTGCTTTAAAGCATTGGTTCATGCTCAGAGGGAAATTTCCATCTAGAGGCCTTGGTCGACCAAAACCCTAATTTGATGACACTGGCGATCCTGAGGCTTGATCCACTTGGAATGTTACAACCTTGTGCTTGATTCTTGATGTGGGAGTCCTCTTGATCCTTTATGGGTGTTTGAAAGGTTAGACAAGTTTAAGATCATGTCATTTCTTGATTGATCCTTGGTCTAAGTGCTTTGAGAGGGCTTGCAACCCTAATTCTTGATTGTGGTGAATGCTCAAACATCTCTGAGTAGATTGATGAGGCATGGTGGTTCATCCATATTGTGATGATTATTTGCACAATGATGGGAAATCTTAGTGGTTAAAATTTGGGGTATGACAATATCAATGTGTTTGCTTATTCTATGCAGCACTGGATTCTTAGAAAGACTAATGGCATATTCATCAATCTCACTGGTTTACTCACCTTAAACTTTAATTCCTGTCGCAAATTCATCAACCAAAAAGCCTGACTAGCTGACAAAGCACCAGCTATATATTCAGCTTCACAAGTTGACAATTCAACTACTGGTTACTTCTTAGAGCACCAAGAAACGGGAGCTCCTAGATACATAAACATGTATCTTGTAGTGCTTCTTTTGTCAACTTTTTCACCACATCAATCAGAGTCTGAGTAGCATACTAGCTCAGTATCATCTAAATCCAGATGGAAACAAAATTCCATGCATCATAATCTTTTTTACATACATCAGAATCCTGACTGCAGCTTAGTAATGTGACCATTTTGGTTTACTCATAAATCTACTCACCATTACAATTGCATAACATATGTCAGGCCTAGTGTTACACATATATCTCAGACATCCAACCAACTATTTGAAAGACGTAGCATCTACATCCTCACCATCAGAATCAAATTCCAGCTTATGATTTCTCTCAAAAGGTGTGACTGTTGACTTGCAATTCATCAGCTCAAATCTCTTCAGTAGCTCAAGTTCATACTTAAGTTAGTGCACAATAATTCCCTTCTCATAATGTAAAATCTTCATCCCTAGAAAATATACCATATTTCCGAGGTCAACCATATCAAATGCATTCATCAACACCTTCTTGAACTTGTTTATCTCAGAAGTACAGCTCCTTGTCAGAAGTATGTCATCCATATAAAGATACACCAGAATCACATTGCCATCAGAAGTATGTTGAACATACACACCATACTCCATTTCACATTTTTTGAATCCTAGATGCTTGAAAAATGAATCAATCTTCATATTCCAAGCCCTTGGAGCTTATTTCAGACCATACAAGGCTTTATGCAGCTTGTACACCATCCATTATATGTTCTCTTTCACAAATCCAGAAGGTTGTAACACATAAATTTCTTCTTGCTATAGACCATTTAGAAAAGTTGACTTTACATCTAAATGTATCATAGGTCAATTCCCATTTGCAGCTATAGCAATAACCAATCTTATGGTTTTATGTCTAACTACAGGTGAAACACTTCAAAGTAGTCTAAACCAGACTTTTGTAGGAAACCTCTAGCTACTAACCTTGTTTTATGCTTAGCAACTGAACCATTTGGCTTCAACATTATCTTTAAAACCCATCTCACACTTATGGCTTTCTTGTTCTAAGGTAGAACAGTCAAATCCTATGTCTTGTTTCTTTCAATGGCCTTAAGTTCTTCCTTCATAACGTTAACCTACACCTTCTTCTTGAGAGCCTCATTGATGTTGACAAGTTCAGAGTCCACTATCATGGCAATTTGTATAACTTCCCTTTTAGAGTCAATCTCAGTATCTAGCTGCAACTCAAAGTATGCAAGTTTCATTGGTATCTGTCTATCTCTATGTGGCCTCTAGAACTATGCAAGTTCACCTTAGAAATCAGAAGCACCTTCAGAAGCTCCACCTTCAGAAGCTCCCCCTTCAGAAGGCTCGTAACAAAAATCCGCACATGCAACTCTGAAAAAAAAGGGTTATGCGTGATATGGTGAATGAAAATTGAAAAGAATTGAACTTGTGACCACATACGAGAAAAATTAAATATGAGAGAATTAAGGAAGAGTTATAAAAAATCTTAAGTGTGGTTTTAGTGTTTTGTATGGTAGCATTCTCCAAAGTACATACACCATTGTGTGTGTGTGACTCTCTCTCTCC
This sequence comes from Lathyrus tuberosus, assembly GCA_022829125.1. NCBI lineage: Eukaryota > Viridiplantae > Streptophyta > Magnoliopsida > Fabales > Fabaceae > Lathyrus > Lathyrus tuberosus. The sequence goes on along the minus strand of JALAZF010000323.1, from coordinate 169,661 downwards.
TATTTTTTTGCTTTGTTTTCTCTCTCTCACTCTCTCTCTCTCTCTCTCTCTCTCTCGTACTAAAAGAAAGGAATAGGGACCAAAGGAACGCTTTGATTGAGGATGTTATTTATATTTGGATTCGAAGGTCCATAGTCTTTGCCACATGAGATTATGGATGACAATTTGACCCATCCTCATAGGGTACCCGCAAAAGTTATCCATAACGGGTAGGGTAAAAACCTGCAAAGTGGTTACGGCCATGGACACAAACAATTACCCACTAAAATATATGGGCATTGACTCGGGTATGAGTACCTTAGTACCCAACCCACACTATATATATTTATATTTATTTATTTTTATTATTATAAACACATGTATGTTTATCAATTTTATTGAATACATCTACATTAAACTTATACTCATTTCAATGTAAGTGTTTGTTTATTTCTTAACTCAACAATAATATCCTTGAATTGTTTTTAATGTTGTTAAAAATCTTAAAATGACATGATAAATTATAATTGATTGATAATATTTTATTAGAAATGCGGGTAAACGAGTACATGTATGGGTACTTAGCTACCCATAGGGTACGAGCACATGTATAAATGTTGGTGCCCGCACGAGTATGGGCTTGGGTACAAATATTTTTTTAAAACTTATAGTACTCTGCCCAAACCCTATCCATTGGCATCTCTGCATGAGATTGAGAACAGAGTGAGTCAAGAAATAGAATGATGGTGTGTACAAGATTCTTGCAACGGTTTAGATTCCTAATTTTAAATAAAATTTGTTTTTTTATGTAAATATATTTAAAATTTTCAAATTATTTTGATTGAATTATGATTTCATCAAATCATATTTGTTGAGAAAATCATATTTGTTGAGATGCAATTTGTATATGTGTTTTAATCAATCTTATTTGTTGATTTTAGACTTTTTAAAATGTTATTATTAAATTTTAGAAATTTTAAGTTATAGTTAATTGTATTTAATAAAATATATATTAACTTTGTAATTGTGATTTTTCTTAATTAATTTTTAGATTTATTATATTTTTATTAAAAAATATTATTAACTTTTTTTGGTCAAGAAAAATATTATTAACTCATTTACACTACTAGTACATTATACTTTTGCGAAATACAAAACAAAAAAGTTGTTAAGAGATTGAATTCTGATACAATGGATTATCTTTGAACAATTCAACTAGTTTTTATTATATCAGTTGAACTACTTCATTTGTTTCTTATTAAATTATGAAAATAAATGTTAAAATATTAAATAATTATTTTTTATTAATGAAAATTTTCAATATTTTGAATAGAAGTTGTAGTGGGGAAAATTGGAGATTAAACTATTGATTAACTTAAAGCGATAAGAGTAAGGTGGTTGGTTATGTAATGGGAAGGTGTTAGCACCCAAAATATTTATAGTACTCTATAAGAACCTCTTGAAAATCTATGTTTGGCTTAAAAAAGGGTTGTTTGCAAAAGATTGGGGAGATGAGAAGAGAAATATTTTTTAAGATTTTGGTGTTTGACAAGACTTCTTGAGTCTCGTGCCCACGTACCCACAAAATTCAATTGAGGGTCTTAACCTTATAGTTCGTGGTAAAAATAACAAAAGAGTTTATTTTGATTGATTTTAAATGGAAATACAATTTGTCATTTTAAGGAGAAAACTCAAGTAATCACCCACAAGTATGTGAATAATGGATCTTTGCATCACTATTGAGAAGAGCTCCAACTTGGATAAAAATCAACAAGTATGTCAATAACTCTCTCAAGAAGAATATAATCGACATCAAACATTACTATGGGGATAGGAGAATCACATCTCAACTATGAAAATGACTCATGTCTAATCCTTGAGAAAAAGTTTTAAAATAAAAGTGCACAAAAAGGCACAAAATAGTTTGAATGGGTTGTATGTTAAGTCATTTGAAATGGTTTTAATATGCTTAAGATGAATTGGCATTTATTTATGAAAAGATTTTGAAAATCACTTGACAAAATCAAGGTTTATTGAGAAAGTGGTTCAAGTTTGAAAACAAGAAGGGTTTGAAAAAGGGAGAAGATTTTGAAAATTTAATAAGGGGAGGAGATGAAGAGACTACCCTAAGAAAAGCAATAAAGTGAAAGTGTGTGCAAATGAACTAAGCAGAAGTGAAGCAAGCCAACTGACATAATTCAAACCAAGCTTTCTCATCCTTTTGGATTAAACCACAATCAAGCCAAGTAAGCAAAGCACAAACCAATGTATCAGATGCACGAAGAACTCACGACAAAAGGTCAAGACCAAAGTATCAGAGCCAAGTCTTCAAAAAGTCAACCCAAAGCCAAAGGTACCACTTGAATTCCAAGGTTTCAAATCACAAGTCCAAATCAAATGATCAAGAACCTAAATCTAAGTCCACAAGTCCAACATTCGTGCTTGGGATAGTAACCAATAGTCCAAGGAAATAATTAAGTCTTTTTGGGGGTTTTCTTTTATTAATGTCTTTAAAAGTAAAAGAAAAATCCAAATGGACAAAGAAAAAAAAACATAAACATAAACAATATGAAATGTAAATGATAAAATTAAAGGCATAATATAAAGAACAAGAAAGTAAAGGACATAAAAGTAAAGGTGCAAGAAAAATAAATGGCATAAAGTAAAAGTTAGCACAATAATATTTTTAGTGTTAGTGTTAGAGTTAATAATCCGATTCGGGACAAATTTAGTGTTATGTTAAGCAATCGTAGCACAATCTATTAGAAAGATCATACTATAGGAGGCCGGTCAATAACTCTTTATGTACCATACATGTTAGAGATATGATAGGAATCATACTCCTAAAACATGTTGCACAAGTAAAACCAAGGATGGATCAAGCATTAAGTCAAGGAGATTGGTCCATTACATCAATCATCCTTCATGATAACTTAGGACAAACTTATGCATCAATCCAAAGTACCTCCAATGATCATTGATCAATTGAATGGTAGATTTGAAATGATGAAAATTCATCAAGCATCAATCCAAACATCATGAACAAGATGGACAACAAATCATCCAATTGATCAAGAGGAAAGAAAAAGAAGGAGAAGGAAAAGGAAAGCGAGGAACCAAATTGAATCAAGCTTCAAGATCCATTTATCATCAATTTCAATCACATTTCTTGGTGGGTTAAGACCCTAAACCTATCATCTACATAAAGCACCAAAAAAGAATCAATGATTCATTTAATGATAGATTTGAATTGATGAAGATTCATCCAACCTCATCAACACCCAAAGTCCATTGAAATTGAGGAAATTTTGATCAAGAAACCATGATCCAAGGCAACAACCAGCAACCAAGATAAAATGTAATATTAAACAATTAAAAATGCATGAAAAATATTTTTTTAAATGATTTTAAAATGGAAATAAAAGAGAAAATGCAAATGAAGCCTTTAAACAATAAATAAATGCTCAAGAAAAATATGACAAACCAAGAAAAACCTTAGGATCAAGACCTCAAAAGACCAGATAAAAAATGTTTGAAAATGTTTAAAATAAAAAATGATGGAAGTTAATTAAAAGAAAATAAGAAGAAAACAGGAAAAAAAAAGCTGAAAATGATTTTAAAAAAAAAATAAAATAATGTAGAGAATATTTTTAGAAAATTATGAAAAAAAAATTGGAATGAAAAATCAAATAGGAGCTATTTTAAATGGTTTTTTTTAAAGAAAATGAAATAAAAATTGAAATAAAAAAAAGAAATTCAAATAAAATTCAACAGCTAGGGAAAGCGTGACGCTATTTAATTGGTTGGGAGATTTGAATTTCGCTCCCAAATGCGCGCAAACCTTCATCTTCAACCTTCGTTCAGTTGATTTTGCAGATTCATGAATTCATGTTTTCAAGCTGAAACACTGGTCGTGCAAGCTTCTAAACACATCATCATTCATGTCTCTCTGCATTGAAGCCATTGATTCACTCCAAGCAGAGAGAATTTATAGAAATACGAAGAACCCTAACTTACTTCAAAATAAAATTAAATTCCAAATATGAAGAATAAATTCCAGTTAGGTTAGGGGAAATGATCAGTGAAACAAGACGAAAAGAATGGTAAATTATTTTGATGAGAATTAAACTTGCATTTACCTTTCCTGCCATACCCTAATTTTTATCCCTAAGATCCCACCTTCATTTTCATCATTTTCATAGCATCAACCACTTCTTGTGTGTGTCTTTTATGCATTGCTAATCCCATGAAAATACAAAAATATGCTTTGCTTACTTTGTTTACAAGTTAGGGTTTTGCATCGAGGAGTTCAAGTGGTTGATCAATCAGGGTTTAGTGTGATCCTCAACGTCTCAAGCTCCTATACTCATTCATGGTGATCAAGAGATTCCCTCCATCAATAATCAAGTTTAAGTTTGCATCAATTCAAGTCCATCAAGTCCCAATTCATGATGAGCTCCAAATTAGGGTTTTTGGTCAAAGATAGCTTGATGTTGACTTTTTGACCAAAACATGATCTCATGGCTTGGAGTATGATTCAAAGGCTTAAAATGCATCATTATGGTCCATTCATGTGATTAAATTGGCTCAAGAAGTTGGATTTATGGATAGTTGAAGAACTTTGATTCAACTGTTGAAAAGTCAACAAATGCTCAAAGTCAAAGTTTGACTTTTGACATTTTTGGTCAACCGTGGACTTCTAAGTCAAGAATCATGAAAATATGGAAAATAATTGAGTTTGATCAAGCTAAATCAAGAAAATTAAGGAAAAGATCAAAATTGTCAAAATTAGGGTTTTTGAAACTTCACTAAGTACAAAAAACCATGATCAAGTGACCAACTTTCCATGGTTGTAACTTCCTCCTCAAGGATCCATTTGAAACACTTGAGGGCTGAATTTAAATTTGGAATTTGATACTACAAGTTGATGAAAATTTAAAGCCAAAAGCTTTCTTGAAGTGGAAGAAATTGATGTTGAAAGTTGAGGTTTCAAGTTGTTGCAAAATTTAAAACACTTAAAAAAATTTCTAAGTTGTTGCAAAATTCAAAACACTTAAAATATTTTCTAAGTTTTTGACCTTTTCAAGTGCATGACTTTATGGCCAATTTGTGAACAATATAAGAATCCAATTGAAACACTTGAGGGTTGCATTTAAAGAGCATACTTCCTACTTCATCGTGGGGGAAAACTTGGTCCAAAAAGCTCTTGCCAATTTAGAGATATGAGAGACCAAAGTTAGGGTTTCACATTGTGGAGAAATGCAAGATTGGCCATATTTTTCTAAGTGTTGAAAATCAGTTTGTTTCACACGAGTTTGAGGCCTTTTTTGGACACTTTCCAAGCTTTTCCTCAACTTGTCACGAACACAAAACTTGTTCTTTTACAAGTTAACTCTACAATGATACCATTTTGGTGCAAATTTGACCTATGCAAATAAGGAAAAAGCCTATCCAAACTGTCCATTATGAATTATGTTTTTGGCATTATGTGAAAAGTTGCTTTTGGTCAAAACTTGTTAAGCAAGTAGTAGCTCTGATCCAACTGGTTTTTGATGTCAAAAGCAAGTTGTCCAAACCTAAAAATGAGTGCTCAAAATGTCATATAAGTCAAGATCCAAACCTTAGCACATGTACCACTTTTTACCATTTTTGTTGAATGGGTCAAAAACTCAAAACTCCAAACCAAGGATCTGATCAAACCTATCTCCTAACCAAGTTTCAAACTTCTACAAATGCAATTTGAACCTCATTATCTCATCAACAAGCAAAGAGTATAGAAAGAACATATAGCCAAAAACTTAAAAGCACCATTGAAGCCAATTTTCGAATCTTTCAATCCTTGCACTTTCCTTCCATTTTCTTTTCACAAACACCACCCATAAACCATAAGAAATGTACTGTATGCAGTAGAACATAGTTGTAATACCTGAAATATCCGAAACCTCAATTTTCACTTCTGCAAATCAATTTTGGCAGAGCAATCTAGAGGGTTTTAATCAATTTCAAGCACACCATTGCACTCCTGGGAACTCAAGGAAGCTAAAGGCATATTCATTTCACTTCTGCAAGGGCATTTAAAGGGGCAACGGACTCACTCCACTAGGTAATTTTTCACTTTCTCGTTCTCATACTTTAGGGCATCATTTTGACCCATTCTTGATACCATCATGCTCATTTTGATGTTGTGAATGAAACCTCTAAGATTTTGTCCATTGATTGTTGATATATGTCATTTAATTTTGTTTTAAAAATTTAGGGTCCATCTGGTTTTTAGTTAAATTATTGAGTTAGAGTTAACATAAATGAAAACTAAAGCCATGTTTGGATTCCTTGTTAAATTTTAAACAAGATGGTATATTCACGTGTTCATTTTGGTTTGTGTTTGAGAAAGTTGTGATTTTGAAAATTCTGAAGTTAGCACGAGGAAGAAGATAAAGTTGCGTGGGATTTTTATTTTCAAACGTTGTTTTAAAATATATTTGTTTTGGTGAAGCATATTAACAGGCCAACAGGCCCGACGCGTTGGAAAGTTTGTTTTGTTGCATCCACCAGGGCTCAGGTTCAACACCCACTGCCCTCACTTTTTCACCCTTTTTTCTTATTTCTCTTATTTCTTCCTTTCTTTCTCTCCCTTATTTCTTTTTCTTTTTTCTTTCTTTTTGATTCACAAATTTATTTTAATTTCTTTTATTTTTCCTTATTTATTCATTCAAGTGTAAATATTAAAAACCAAAAACTGTTTATTTCTTTGATTATTTATTTTTATCATTTTATATTTTCATATTAAAAATCCAAAAATATTTCTAATTTCGCTTAATAACAAAATCCAAAAAATGTGTTAGTAGGAGTTTGTTTTTTTATTTTTATTTATTCTTATATTTTCTTTATGATTATTTTTACTCTTTATTTATCATTTTGTATGATTTGTTTAATGTTACATATTTTATCTTTATTGCATTTTAATTAGCCGAATTATTAAAAGTGTATCCCCCACCCTTGTGTGTAATTTTGTTGATCACGCTTAGGTAGAAATCAATTCATTAGATTAATTAGATAAAAAACCAAAAAATATAAAATCAATCTTTCAAAAAAAAATCAAAGAACTTGGTCAACACCAAGTTTCATTTTCAAAAACATTGGTCAACACCAATGGATCACCCGTTAACTTCACTCCATCACCCAACTTGTAAGTTGATTGCTTCATGCATCACCATCAACCTTCCTTTTCGAGCACTTCAAACCTTTCATAATCATAAATAAACCTTGATCAACATCGAGTGCCTTTTCTCAATAAAAACCTCAAAATACCTAAAAAATATTTAAACACTTTTTATTAATAAAGATGAAAAATGAGCGGGGTTTAGTCAACGTCTCCCTAGAAGGAGGACGCGAGATGTAGTTCTCGACCGTCCGAGCTCTCTCATCAATTCAAAATACTTCAACACATCAAACTCTATTTTTTTTCTCACTGTCGTACGATCTTTCAAAACCCTTTTTTATAAACGTGAGATATTGTGTCTTGAGACGATGCAAAACATTGCTTCATTTATAAACTACTTGAGTTGAGATAAAAGGCGCTTCGCGCAAATGTTGATTTGTAAAACCATTATGTTGTGATGCAAACGTCCCCTCCTCACCTATTTTGGGTAAAACAATGTTTTTTATCGAATGCGACTAAATATATTTCGCTAAAATCGATCAACAAACAAACTTTTTTTACCCTGAACTACGTGTGCCTTGATTTCTCTTTTGAGATACGTAGGAGCTGGATTGCGAAATCTTGTCAGCCTCCCAGTAATAAAAACCTTTAGTTTCCCTTTCTCTTTTCTTTCCTTTTTTTAATAACTTGACAAGCCTAACTTTTAATCAAACACTAACACGCACAACTAACCTAATGGTTCAAGTTGAGTACAACGGGCGTGAGGGTGCTAATATCTTCCCCTTGCGTAACTGACTCTCGAACTCAGATATTGATTGCGATGACAATATCCTTTCTTTTAGGGGTTTTATTCGATATTTTCCCTTTCCTTCCATGGGAATAAATAAAGATCAGTGGCGACTCTATTAAGTCCATCCTGCGAGCGTGATATTGCGCTTCGCGAGGCCGTTCTCATTTTTCGAGGTATGGTATTTCCCAAATGAGCTTCAAATTTCTAAAATGCTGGAATTGGTTTGATGTTTATAGGTCACGACAAGTTGTGGTAATGATTTGGTTAGCTTTAAAAGAGACCGGTGATGGATTATGGGTGAAGAGTTGGAGTTAAAACGAAGAGAAAATGAGGTCTCAACTTTCTGGTTTTTAGTGGTTTCAAGCTTCAAAGCAGCAGGGGTTCTTTGGCTGTTCAAGCTTGGATTTCAGTGTAGAATGCTTCTCTATTTATAGGAGAATGAGTTGAGGTCATGGTTTGAGTGAAATCAGATCACAAGCGTGTGAACCAAACTTGGAAAATTCTATATTTAAGTGTGAGAAGTTTGATCATGGAATGTGTGACTTGATCACTGAAATGAGTCGTTTTGCACTCAATGGGATGCGTGTTGCAATTACAAATGAGTTTGCACATGTCTTGTGGTCCCTAAGTTGAATTTTAGGTCATTTCTAAAATTGTAGGTCACAACCAAAACAAAGTTGTGATCACCTACTTCCAACTAAGGCCAAATAAAATTCCCTCGTGCGTTTTGTGATTTTTCTTAAGCCAAATGGTCATTTCATGGCAAGGAAGGCAATGCAAAAGAACTAACTCAATTGGATGTCTGATGAGAAAATGGCAAGCTTGGGAAGTTGAGGAAAAACCACTGAAAATTAGGTCTGGCATTAGGTCAAACAGGTCATGACCTAGTTTTGTGCACAAATGGCCTTCAAGATTTGAGGTTCTTGGAGCATGAATTGATGTTTGACTTCTAAAGCAGAGTTGCAGAGGACATTAAGAAGGATATTTGGAAAATTTAAGAAGTTATGATTTTTGGAACATAGGCATGCCATACTTGAGTTTTAGTCTAATTTTTCTAAGTCCACAAAATGCCCTCTACTATCTTCAAGCTTTACATGGATTTCCAAGCATAATTAGCTCTTGACTTGTGAAGAGAAGTTGGAGGAGATGTCAAGACGAGTCATTTTCCCAAAGAAGCACTAAAAAAATATTGAAGTATGAAGAAGTTATGAAGTCTTGAACTTAGGCTTGAAATGTTGACTTTTTGGTCAAACCTCCTTGTACAAACATGCAACCTTGGACTTTTTCTTGCATTTAAAGGAAAATTGATGATCATATAAACTCAAAATGATATGCCCTTGAATGTACCTTAATGAAACATGCAATGGTTTGAGGAAACTTGTTGATGAAGGCATGGAAATAAACACATGAACCTTGGAAATTTCTTGAGAAACAAGACATCAAACCTTGAGATATCTTTTATCAAATGATATTGAATGATGCTTCCCCTATGCTTTGAGATTAGAGGTTATGCTTTGATGAATAGTCTTTGAAAATCAAGGGTTGACCACACTTTGACTTGAGGAAATCAAACCCTAGTTGAGGAGACAATCACTTGATGTTTCTTGATTCCAAACCCTACCTTGCAAAATACACAAAAGGGACAAGGCATATTGTTTTTGTATTTTGATAAGTGGTTAGTGAACTATAAAGCATATAAGTACAAAAATGAAAGATACACAAAAAGGTGCTTGGTGATCTCTACAAAGGAAAACCCAAAGGTGAGAGGGTTAGGGGATAATCAAGTTTGTGATCTTGATGCATTGCAAAGATGTAAATGAGGTGGGATCTTAGGGGTAAAAATTAGGGCATGATAGGAGTGACATAATACTATTTCTTTGCTTTTTTGAATTGGTACTTTTTATTTAATTTAATTTATAACTAAACATTCAAATGGCTTTTTTTGTTTGTTAAATTTAAATTATTTTATTAAAAATTAATTTGTTTTAAGTAGGTTGTTGTCCAACTATATCTAAATATAGAAAACAAAGCTCAAACTTGCAAGGAATGAAAAAAATCCAGCTGAAAATGTAAGAATTAAACCTCATCCTCAAGAAAAAAGAATATGTGGTTCCAAAGATCAAGGATTAAGCGGCTTGCTGATGGAGATCGAAATACAATCTACTGGCATCTGAAAAACGATAACCAGGAGAAGGAAAAATAAGACTTCTATGTTGAAAGATGATATTGGCCAATGGGTAGAAGATGGATAACAACTTAGAAACACGATAACTGTTTATTACCAAAAGTTATTTACTATAAATGGTTCTTGGAACACTTGGAGGCAAACACATATCACATTCCTGAACATGGATTTGACCGGTATTCAGAAACTAGATGAACAAGTTAGCAATGAAGAAACTAAAAAGCCTCTTTTTGACATGAAGCCTTAGAAAACTTCAGGCCCATATGGATTTCCTACGGGTTTCTACCAAAGGTTATGGGATGTAGTAGGAAGCAATGTTTGTGATTATGTTCGAAAAGTTTGGGAGAAGCAATATGAGATTCCAATGTTCAATCAAACAGATATTTGCTTAATTTCTAAGGTTGGGCAACCTCATACAGTCATACAGTTTCACCCTATCTCCTTGTGTAAAACAATATATAAGGTGGTGAGCAAGATTATTATGGGAATATTAAAGATAAACATGGATATATTGATTTCTCCTTATCAAACAGGATTTGTCCTGGGTAGATCTATACATGAGAGTATCATAATATAAAAAAAGAAGTGATGCATAGCATGGAGAAACTAAAAAGAAAAAAGCTATTTTCCAATAAAGGTGGACCTTTCGAAAGCTTACGACAAATTGAACTGTGAATTCATTTGGCGTACTCTTCAATAAATCAAACTTCCTAAACGAATGATTAAGCTAATCATGCATGCAATGTCGAGTGTAGAAACCAATGTGAATTGAATAGTGCGGGAAATAATTTCTTTCTTCCTCAACATGGAATTCGTTAAGGTGATCCGATTTCACCTAACCTCTTTGTGTTCTGCATGGACAAGTTATCACATCTTATTGAGCAAGAGGTTACGAGCAAAAACTGGAAAGCTAATCTTTTCGCCACAAGCTTGATACCACAATGATCCCCATGCTTTGATGAACATAAACCACTTGATAATTGTTTGAAATTCTGTCTGAATGTCATTTAATTTCATTTTTGGTAATTAGGGTTTGTATGCTTAATGTAAAACTAAATTGTGTTGGCTTCGAATTTAGAGAGGTAAGCAGTAGTTTTGAGTTCAAGGATGAGAGGCGATGAGGATGGTATAATTTTTTTTATTTCTGACACCCCTCGTCGGAGGCATGGCCCATGGCAGAGGTGGAGGCAACAGAATGTTAGAGAGAGATAAAGATAGATAGATAGAGAGAGAGAGAGAGAGAGAGAGATAGAGAGAGAGAGAGAGAGAGAGAGAGGAAAACGATGATAAATGTTTTATGTCATCATATGTTCTCTTTCCTTCTTTTATGCTTTTTTTAATTTTTTTTAATTAAAACATTTATTATTAATAATATTAATTGATTAATATTATTTAGGTTAATTAATTATGTTAATTAAATTCAATTAGTTTGAATACACTTGACTACACTAATTTGCTTAACTTGATTATTTGACTACATGGATGATTTTGCAAATAATTTTGATGATTAATTTTAGTTATTTTAATTGATTGGATTAATTGATTTTTAATTAATTAATTATGTGGAAATTCAATTGATTATTTGGTTAATGGTCTTCAAATCTCGTTTATTTGCAAATCTCTTTTATTTGCTTCATTATTCCCCATTTAACAATATGCATCCCCTTCCTTCAGGTTGTATTGTGTGCTTATTTTTATCACTTTCCATATGGTTATTTTTTTATCTTAGTTAATTCTTAACTTAATATAAAAAATCAACATTTAAAAATTAATCAAATTCAAACACTTGATCCAACGTCAAGTTGTCCCTTTTTCCAAAATCTTTTCACAATAAAACTAGGAGGAAAAAACGACTGAGTGGGTGTAGATCTTCTTTCTCTCTCTTCAAGTGTTTGGACACTATTATAGATCTCCATGTTCAAACACTTATCTTCCATATTAAAACACGATAACAATTGAATTAAGTTGGTTCTTCTATAGAAGATAAAGGATTGATTGGGTGTAGACCTTCTCTCTCCGATTATTTGTAGATCTCCCTGCGAGAATAATCGTCTTCCATTAACGAACCTTGACTTAATTCACCACATATTTTCTATAATAATTTAGAAGAAAAATGATTGATTGGGTGTAGACCTTCTCCTATCCCGAATGTTTAGACACTGCTGTAGAGCTCCCTGTCTGAATACTCGTCTTTAGAATAAAAATAATCTTAACACATCAAACTCTATTTTTTTCCTTAAGGTAAGCGTCAATCAAGAAAATTTTCACGAAAAAACATGTCATATTCGTTTTATCACAATACAAATGAACATTTAAGCCTCTCATGTGCGGGCAAACAAGCAACATTTTAACTGCTAGAACTTGACCTTAACATCATTCATTAAGATCAACCAACAAACACTTATTTTCTACCACGAACTACAAAGCTCTAATTTTCTCATTGTACTATAAAAGTACGTAGGCACGAGATTTCGAAATCTTGGCAAGCACATTAATTAAAAACTTATTTCCCCCTAAATTAAAACCTTTATAGAAATCAAATAATAAATCAGTAATCACAAGTAACTTTTAGTTAACAACCATATATACAAAACGATCAAGATGGTTCCCGTTGAGTACAACGCATGTAAGGGTGCCAATACCTTCCCTTTGCATAACCGACTCCTGAATCCACTCTTGGTTGCGAAGACCATTCCTTTTCCTTTTTCTTGGGGATTTATTGATATTTTCCCTTTCCATTGGAATAAATAAAGTTCAGTGGTGACCCTGTTGTATTTCGAGCGTTCCTCACACTCGGGTATTTTTTATGGTGCGACAGGTCTCATCCCCACTAACCAAAGCTTTGAAGTTCCTGTTATGAAAGGTAATAAACCTAAGAACCATATACCTCGTCTAGGGTTTAAAAAGAGTAAGTCTAAGGAGAAGAAGGGAGTGACAGAGAAAGTCCGTGAAAAATCAGACCAAAAATATGAGCCTCCGCATCAGAGAAAGAAAAAGGAAGAGGGATGCATGGAATGGATGAATAAAGTTAGTTGGGTCCGGCAATAACTATGGGAGATACTAGGGATTCTAACTGGAAGAAAGCAACCTCTTGAGTTTAGGGTGTAGGTGGTCGAGCTAAACGACCTTAAAGAAAGTGCTAGGTGGGAGGCAACCCACACTTTTTCGCATAAGTAAACTTTGTTGCTTAAGGATAAGCAACGTTATAAGTTTGGGGGAGTTTGATAAGTGGTTTTCGTATCGTTATTTCTAGTCGTTTTTACTTAGCATTTCATCACTTTTTGATCGGTTTATTTCCATTTATCGTATTTTACGCTTTGGTTGTGTGTTTTTACTATTTTCAGGGCCTAATGAGTATTCGAGATGAAAAGGGATTGAAAATAAGCAAAACATGGAAAAAATGTCAAAAGTCATATTTTCTCCATACAAAATCCAAAGGGATGCCACGACCACCTATAGTAGCTGCTACGGGCCGTAGCAGCAAGATACCTAGGGCTCCCCATTTTGTAACCTCCAATACAAATACTAGAGGCCTGTTATGGCCACCCGTAGCAGGAGGGCAAGGCAGATTTCACTTGTTTCCTTTTTAAGATTGATTCTTATGTCTTTGACTTTTAGGCATTATTTGATTTGATTTGTTTTTTATGTAATGAGCATTGAACAAGAGATTTTATCTCAGGTCTAAGTTTTTTTTATAAAACTCTTAGTTGGTTATGAGTTTAGGATCCTAGTTTTTATTCTGCAAAGTTTCTACGTAATTTATATTTCCTCTGTACTCAAGTCTCCTTTGGAGAAATTTAGATCAAAGCCATCAATTTAGGTTTTTATATTTGTTTTCATATTCAATTGCTTATCTATTTCAATTGCATATTATGAATTCATCTGTGATTATTAAATTAATTATGTCTGACCTCACCGTGAGTGAGTAATCTATTAGGGACTAGGGGTTATGGGGATCATCTTATAACCTTTTGTATGATCAGTCACATGTCAATTATGGGAGTATTTATCTAAGTTTATTTTTTTGTCTGAGTTCATGCATTCCAACTTTTGTACTAAAGTAAAGTGTTCTCCGATATTGATCGTAATCTGAAAGGATATGTGTCATTACCGGAGCGCAGATTTTTAAACAGACAAGTCCAATACAGCGAAAGTGCTTGGAAGAATTTGAGAAAGTTTTATAGACGAGCAAAAGTATCGAATCTTTGGAGAATAATTTGGTCCGGTGAAAGCAGATGAATTATTCGTCATCGATAAGGTAATATGTTGGAGAAAGCAAGTATTGCCCCCATTTGTCTATTTTTTTATAAATTATGTCAGAACTCTTGTAATAAAAGTGACTTGGATTGTATGAATGTGTTAGAGTGAGAACCATAACGCTAGGTCATGTTTTCTTCAATTGGAATTTAAGTGATTTTGCAAATAAGTTGTCATCATTTAAGTACTTTTTCATTTAACCTGTTTTCACCAAGACTCGTATTATTGATTCCTCTAGATATACATCGATACGACGAAATTAGATACTTAAACCATTGGTATCTGTGGTTTGATAACTTTTTACTACTTCGCACAACCGTGAACTTGCGGCGTGTCAGGTAGTAGGGCTTCATTTACCTCATTTATTCAAATTTTTATGATGAAAACATTTCATTGTCTCTGACTCTCTGAGTGAAATGAAGAAAGAACTACAAGTTAGAGAGTCGGGAACAATTTCAGAAGGTACAAACGAAGGCAGCAAACAAAGAAACGATGGCTGAGAACGAAGGAACGATGGCTGGATCGAAAAGAGGAAAATGATTTTAGGAAGACAAGTTTACTGGTAAGTCCAAAGTTTTGTCTCTTTCAAATTTAGGGTTTAGCGAGTTTTAAATTTTCCCCTTTCTAATATAGGGTTTACTTGGTTTTCAATTTACTGGGTGTAATTTATTTGATTTCATATATAAAACTCGTTTTAGGTTACGTTTTTTGTATTAGGGTTTTTATTGGTTCTTATTCAAAATGTTAATTTGTGTTGTATGATGCTCTTATGGTTTTAGGAATTTGTGTTGTAGCTATAAAATTGTATGATTTTTAATGTATGAATTTATGTGGGTTTTACGAATTTGTGTTAGTGATATTTCTAAAAAAAATATATTATTTGTTTGTTCTAAATAAGTATTTTTCCTTTTAGGTAAAGAATGCATGACTTTGTTCATGTTTTTATCAACCATGAAGTATTCTAGTTATAAAGGATTCGTTTTTGAGGTGAAATGTGATGTAGATAAGTGGAGCTATTTTGAGGTGCTAAGGATAATTAAAGATCTGGGTTATAAAGAAGCTAGAACATTTTATACAAATGACCCCACATTGGTATGTTTACTTTGAGTGATGACAAAGGTTCCCAAGATGCAGTTGATTTATATTAGGTACATTTGAGTGTTCATATGTATGTACAATGTCCTTTTTCTCAAATTGACTATTATGATGGTCCTTTAGAGGAAGATTCCATAAACATAGAGGATGTTGTTATTCTTGATGAAGAAGATGAGATTCTAAAATTGTATTAGGAAGTTGTCAAAGGTACAAAAGGTAATGTGGATAAGGTGAGTTAAAGTGTAGTTGGGGGTAATGATGTTGATATGGATGTGCTCCAAATAGTCAACAATGATATTTTGGGGGTCTCTACCCCCGTGTAATTTATGTGTGTTTCTTTTTCTTTTTGGGCTTTGGCATTCCTTCTCATAAAAAAATAAAAATAAATGTCATGAAGACACACTTGTCAATTTTTTTTATAGAAGATCATCATTTCCAGCAACGAGGTAGACATTGCTAGCATTTGACTCAGAGCTCTTCTTTGACGCTCCCCCATAAGGACATTTATACTTTACATGCCCAATATTTCTACATTTCCAATAGTTTCTAGTTTAGAAACAATACCATTGAGAATAATTGGATGACCATATACTTTTGTATGCTTATCCGTACGCAAGCTATGGAACTACTTCTTCAACAACAACCGATTTGATATAACCTTTCCTTGATATAGCCCTTCAAGTTTCTCCCAAAACTCTTTGGTTGACAATGTACGAAAAACATTCGCAAGAATATTCTCAGCGAAAGACATGCATATTATACTCAAATATCTCAAACCTAGTTCCTCCCACTTCTTATTATCCATGTTGGAAATGTTTCCTTTCAATGCATTGTGTAATCCTAATTGTATCAAAACATATTTGACTTGAATTGTCTACAAGGCAAAATTTATTCTTCCATCAAATTTATCTAACTCAATTTTCAGTGCACTTAAAAAACTTGACATTTCAACCAAAACCTTTCTAGCAACAAAAAGAATTTTTCTAAACCAACACAGAGTATACAACTTCTTTTATGATGTAGAAAATTTCCACGAAAGATCAAATCCACCCTTCCACCGCTAGTCAAGTGAAAGGGCGCGCGAAGGGCTGAGGACGACGTCCCGGCCTAAGCCCTAACATCAAAAGGAAAATTCAAGAGCCTCCCCGTGAGGAGACGCTCGGGACAAACCACTCCTATACGAGGAACTTCCCCGAGCCTATTCCCAGTTTCTGTTTAAAGCTCTACCAAAAACTGCAAAGCTTCACCAGAAACTGCAAATACTCAATAGGAAAATTCATCGTCACCCCAGAACATGAACGACCACGGTGGCTGCATATGTATCAGCATTGCAACGACGCAGGGAACCACCCTCCTCACCAGAATTTCCTAGGAGCCTGGTGGCACATCAGCGGTGGAAAATGGCATAACCACTGTCCACCACCAACAACCACCGGAAACAGAGCAAATCATCCTCTAAACCTAGTCCTAACCGCATGCAATCCACTAGTAATCATAAAAAAGGGATGAAAAAAGCACAAAATCAGTAAACTTACTTGGACTAAGAAGACGAAAACTAGTTGCCTGGAGTTAATATAGTGGCCGGAACAACTGATGGCGTGAACAGACAAGAACTCTGAAGAAGATGAAGAGAAACGGGAGCAAAAAGTTTAAAATGAAATGGGTCTCCCCCTCTTATACTGAGGGGCACGTGCGGAGGCACGCCCTCGTAGGTCATGATGGCTATTAACTAGCCATCATTGCCTAGTCACTGCTGCACAAGGTTCGAAGACACACATGGTGCCTAAACGTTTCAATTCCTCCTAACCGTTAGTCTCCCCGCACGACGGGAAGTCCAGACACGGACATGAATATCACGAACACCAGGGAGCCACGGGCACCACGAGGCAACTTTCTCCGTCACCAAACGACGACTTTACGCTAGCTCCCCGGAGCCGCGAGCTGTCCTTAAGTCATCACTCCCATGCTCGGGAGCAACGACTTAGGGGGCTCCTGTTCTGGACTGGACCAATGGCCAGACATGGCCCAATCCACTTCTGCTCCCAGAACGGCCCAATTTCCTAAGTCCAATCCACAAAGGGGTAAAAGTGACCTTTCTGCCCCTCAAACCGGGCAAGGACTGCACAGCTCCTCCCTGGAAATGCTGCCCGTTCCGTACGGCGTCTTCACTCCCCGAATATCTAAGGGCATGTGCCCGAAACCATGCATGTGCCCGACATAACAGCTAGTTTGGGCACCCTTCCCGACATAACGGCTAGTTTGGGCAGTTACCTATTCTTTGGGAAAACGGTTATTTTGCCCCAAAAATAGGACCATTGACCACTCACTGGGGGCACTATATAAACCCTCTCACTCGAGAGGGTCAGGTATCCAATAATCACCCTTGAAACTCATACTTTGTACTTGCCCCTTTTCTCTGACCCTTTCTTACTTGAGCGTCGGAGTGCCTTGCAGGTACACCCCCTCCTCCACTTCATACGACCAGCATCTCAGACGTACTTGGTGGCCCACTTCAACAGGATCTGATCCAGCCTTCACGATCAGTTTCTATGTATTTTTAATATGTTTTTGTAATTATTTTTGTAGTGGTGGCATCGGTGGTAGGTTGAAATGGGGAGATGAAGATGTCTAGGTTTGGAAGATGTTGAGCAGTAGTCCACTGCATCGTTGGTCTAAAGAACACACTCGATGTTGATTCTATCATGGCCAAAATTCACAACTCTCTTATGCTTCAACATTCAAGATTCACTAGCCTCATGGTTCGTGACCATCGAGGCGTTGAGCACTGGCGTCCAACCAAAATCGACCTCGACCACCATGTACTCGTCATCGACCATCCAGTCTCCGACGCCGTCGACGATCAATCGGCAATCAAAGACTATATGGCTGATTTATGTACAACACCCAAACTCAGCATGGATAAGCCACTGTGGGAGATCCACTTCCTAAAAGCACACAAGTGTATCCTATTTCGAATCCATCATTCCCTTGGAGATGAAATTTCCCTAATGTCACTGCTTCTCACCAGCTGTAGAAAGCTCCACGATCCTGACGCGCTTCCAAACCAACCATATCTATTCCCACCACTAATACATCTCGCCGCATTTTGTGGAACCTTCTCACAGCCTTATTCTTTTCTTTTATATATGTGATCCAATTAGTGTTCAGGTGTTGCCAAGATCTCTTGGGATAATGAGTCGTGAGGCTCATCATCGTTGCTGGAATTGGTTGGTGACGGGGATTGGATGACTCGCTCGTGTCGACGACCTCTTCGGGGGGAAGGTGAACGGACCCGGCCTTTCGACCTAACCGGAGGTGACTGCTTGTCTCTTCGGGTCCTCTTGTGGCCGAGAGAGTGCTGGTTCCGCGGGGAAACATGGTCGTGTTTTCGAACAGCATGAGATTCTGGTTCTTAGCGTAGCCGTCGTTCGACTTCTCGCCGAGGTTGTGGGCTCTTGGATCGTCGATGGTTCTTCCTCGGGGGTGGGGATCTTGAACGGGCAGATTCCTCTAATGCCCCGATCCTTTCGTTCTGCTGAAGGATCAGAAGGTTGGTCTTGTTGAGCGCCTCCAGAAGGGCCACCACGGCCGGGTCGGCGTTGGGTGAAGCAGGAACGCGCTGGATGGCCAGCGAGGGCTGATCGTCTTCACAATTAGCAGGAATAGGGGAGGGAGAGGCTGTGGCCCCGTCTCTTAGAAAACAGGAATCTCCGAGGAGAGAAGATGGATCGTCAACGTCAGTTTTGTTGACGGGGAGGACAGCGGATTGGAGAGCACCTTTGGCATGATCTTGAGAGGCCATGATGATGATCTTCAAAATTTGCTTTGATCTTTGGTTTCTGGGGAAAGAAAGAAGGGGAGAACAAGTTTCCCACAGACGGCGCCACTAATCGTGAAGGCTGGATCAGATCCTGTTGAAGTGGGCCACCAAGTACGTCTGAGATGCTGGTCGTATGAAGTGGAGGAGGGGGTGTACCTGCAAGGCACTCCGACGCTCAAGGAAGAAAGGGTCAGAGAAAAGGGGCAAGTACAAAGTATGAGTTTCAAGGGTGATTATTGGATACCTGACCCTCTCGAGTGAGAGGGTTTATATAGTATCCCCAGCGCGTGGCCAGCGGTCCTATTTTCGGGGCGAAATAACCGTTTTCCCAAAGAATTAGTAACTGCCCAAACTAGCCGTTATGTCGGGCAGGGTGCCTAAACTAGCCGTTATGTCGAGCATAGACATGGTTTCGGGCACATGCCCTTAGCTGTTCGGGGAGTGAAGACGCCGTGCGGAACAGGTAGCATTTCTGGGGAGGAGCTGTACAGTCCTTTCCCGGTTTGAGGGGCAGAAAGGTCACTTTTGCCCCTTTGTGGATTGGGCTTAGGCAATTGGGCCGTTTTGGGAGCAAAAGTAGATTGGGCTTATGTGTCATTTAGTGTTGCCTTTTAAAATTTGTTATGCTATTTTTCCAGCCACTCCAAATTGTTAAATATGTAATTCATTGTTTTAGAAATATTAGATTTGATTTAAAAAGATCAGATTAGATTTAGAAAGATTAGATTAGATATTTTTGCGCTCTTATAGTTTGGGCTTTACCTTGAGATGCAAGTTAACCTAAATCTATAAATAGGGAGAACCCCTTGTCTTTGTAATAATCAAGTTTGATAATTCACAGTTTGCAGTTGCAAGAGAATATTGAAAGTTTCCACAGTTTGTGGACAGAAAGAATTCTGCAGTTTTTCATCTTCTTCTCCAACGCTACTATTTCTCTTTTCTCTTTCTTTCTTTCTCAATTTTTATTTTCGTTGCCATTGCGTGTGATTGTTAACAATCTTGAGATTAAGATTGAATACGAATTCTCAAAAGTTTTGGGTTAATTTCAACATCTGGTATCTAGAGCTCCGGTTGCGATTCAAGGAAGGAAAATCGTGATGACGATGAATCATCCGAACGGGCACTTTTTGGTGAGCCTTCCGATTCTCAAGAAAGACAATTATGAGAATTGGTGCAAGCAGATTAAGGTGGTTTTCTATTATCAAGATCTTTGGGATCTTGTGAAGGAAGGAGTAGCATCACTTGCAGAGAACGCGACAGATCAAAAAAAGACTGCACAAAAAAAAATTGAAGAAGAAAGATTATAAAGCTCTCTTTATAATCCATCAGTGTGTCGATCATAATAACTTTGAAAAGGTTAGTGATGTAGAGTCAGCAAAGGAAGTATGTGAGATTCTTGAAAAGTCATTTGGAGGCACAGAGAAGGTGAAAGAGGTAAGGTTACAAACTCACAAGAGAACCTATAAGTTGCTTCAGATGGAAGACAATGAAAGTATAACAGATTTCTTCACCAGAGTTACAAAGCTGGTGAATCAAATCAAGGTATGTGAAGAGGTGTTGACATCAAGATCAGTTGTTGGAAAGATCTTGAGGTAATTGGTTCCAAAGTTCAACCACGTGGTAGTAGCCATAGAAGAGTCAAAAGACTTGTCAGTATTGACGAAGGAAGATGTTCAAGGGATGCTTGAATCTCATGAACAAAGAATGGCTGAAAGAGCTGCAGGAAAGTCGAAGAGTGATATGGCTTTGCAGGCGCAGTCAGAAAAAGAAAGGAAAGGCAAAGGAAGCTGGAATGGCAACAAAGGTAGAGGAGGGTACAACAATTTGACTAGTCGAAATCAGCATGAGGGAAACTGGTCAAATTAGAGAAAACCTTGGAATCAAGACAACCAAAGAGGTGGTGGTCGAAAGCCTGACAAGAGTCACATTCAATGTTTCAAGTGTCAGAGGTATGGTTACTATTTTAGTTATTGTCCAGAAAAAGAAGAAGAATCAAGAAACTGATACAAACCTGGCAAACATGAAGAAGAGGAGATGTTGCTGATGGTTACAACAAGAGACGAAGAAAAATTCTAGGACCAGTGGTACTTGAACTCAAGATGCTCATCACACATGACTGGAAAGAAAGATTGGTTTGTCAACATGAAGCCCTCGTCAAAGAGCACGGTGAAGTTTGCAAATGACAACACTCTAGCAACTGAAGGTTTTGGTGATGTTCTGATTATGAGGAAAGATGGTAAGAGATCAACCATTTCCAATGTGTTGTACATACCAGGCATGAAGAGAAATTTGCTTAGTATAGGGCAGTTGGTTGAAAAGAACTACAAGGTGTCAATCGAAGACAAGATGATGAGAGTTCTCGACGCAGGTGGTTGGTTAATATTGAAGGCTCAAATGTCTCAGAATAGGACCTTCAAGATTGAACTCAATGTGATGGAACACAAGTGCCTAGCAACTGAAACCAGCAGAGATGAGTGGTTATGACATTTTCGACTAGGTCATCTCAACTTCAATGACATCAGAGAGCTAAAGAGGAGAAATATGACTTCAGGATTACCTGAAATCGACATTCCAAGTGAAGTCTGTGAAGAGTGTGTTCCGTCGAAACAACACAAGAATAACTTCAGCAAGGATGCAGGAAGTAAATCGAGGGCAATTCTGGAAGTCATATACTCTGATGTATGTGGTCCAATCCAGGTGGATTTAATTGCAGGCAACAGATACTTTGTCATGTTCATAGATGATTACAGTCGAAATCTGTGGACTTACCTCATCAAGAAGAAAAGTGATGTGATCGAGGTATTTTCCAGATTCAAATATATGGTCGAAAGACAAAGTGGTAAAAAGTTGAAAATCTAAGGACTGATGGTGGTGGAGAGTATGTGTCGAAAGAGTTCGATGCATTATGTGAGAAAGAAGGGATTGTGCATGAGGTGGTGTCACCCTACACTCCACAGCAAAATGGAATTGCAGAGAGGAAGAACAGAACCATCATGAACATGGTGAGAAGTATGTTGAATGTAAAGCATCTACCCAAATAATTATGGGGAGAAGCGGTTTCGACAACAACATACATATTAAACAAATGTTCGACGAAGAAGCTTGAAGGAATCACACCAGAAGAATATTGGTCTGGTGTCAAGCCGAGCCTCAGTCACTTAAAGGTGTTTAGATCTATAGCATATAGACATGTGCCAGATCAGTTAAGAAGGAAGCTTGATGACAATTCAAATCAGATGATCTTGAAAGGATATCATTCGACTGGAGGTTACAAGTTGTTCGACCCAGTGAATAAGCAGGTAGTGATCAGCAGGGACGTGATCATAGATAAGCTTAAAGAATGGGATTAGACTGAGAATGTCAAGAAGGATTTAGTGAGAATCTCTTGTGAAGAACCAGTCACTGAAGTCGAAAGAGAAGTTCGACATGAACAAGTCATAGATGAAACAGGTCTAAGCAGACCTCAACGAACAAGACACATGCCTGCTATCATACCCCAAATTTTGACCACTAAGATTTCCCCCACAGGGACTACTTCTTCTAAGCAAGGCAGAATTGCTATCTTGAACCAGCGATACTTTTTATCTCCCATTGTGGTCGAGTATCCAGTCGTGTTCATCTACTAGTCTGTATGTCGCGTCAGTTTTGTCAGCATAAATATACATACATCATGCATTATTGATTTACATTCATATTCATATTGCATCACTATCACTCTAGTCGGTATTATTCCCTAGTGATAAAAGTCCTCCCAGTCGAATTGTCAGTTCTTTCCCTGTCAAGAAATGTCGCGTCTGAGCAACCTCGCCTCTAGTTTATTTATGGATTGAAGCCGGCCCTTGACCGCTTGGATAACTTGAACCTCTGAGAAAACCACAGAAACTTTTGGCAAATGTCACTCTTTGCCATTGAAGATAATATCTCCACTTTCCCGGATTAAGGAAAACCCCAGAGAAAGCCTCTTAATCAGAGATTCGACAATACAACAGTTTTTCTCCAAAAAATCCGCTGACAAAAAGGTCATCAGCACATCAAAATTGGATCACATCATATGGCATTTCTCTGAGAAGATCCTGAGAAAAGTATGATGTAAATACCCAAGCGGAAACAGTCTCTCAAGAGACTCGTTTTCCCCAGATAGAGTCAACAAATGGCATCTCCAACAAAGAAGTTTGTACCCCTCTACAATTCAGACAGATGGGTTCCCCAGCAAGTCTGAAATCAAAAGTTTTTCCCATCAAATGGCATCTCCCCGGGAAAATTCGGCGAGAAGTTTGAGGAAAACCGCTACACATAGCATCCCTTGTCAATAAAGTTTATTGACGAAAGAAACTTAGACCAGTCCCTTGGTAGGAAACCAGGATCGAGGGGAAGTTTACTTCAGAAACTTAGACCAGTTTCTTGGTTAGAAACCAGGATCGGGGGGAAGTTTAAATCAGAAACTTAGACCAGTTCCTTGGTTGGAAACCAGGATCGAGGGGAAGTTTAAATCAGAAACTGAGACCAGTTCCTTGGTAGGAAACCAGGATCGAGGGGAAGTTCAAATCAGAAACTAAGACCAGTTCCTTGGTAGGAAACCAGGATCGAGGGGAAGTTTATTTCAGAAACTGAGACCAGTTACTTGGCTAAAGACCAGGATCGAGGGGAAGTTTTTACCTTTTCTAAGCATCATTGCTTAGCAAAAGAAGAAGGATGTGTGAACTACCATTCATAACCACCATCAAAATTTTGGGTATTCCGATATTTAATTCTCTTGCACCCCGAATGCCCGAATGCCTTCGTCATTCACACCTTCGGGTCCAAGAAGGTTAAATAGGGGCATCTGTCATACCCCAAATTTTGACCACTAAGATTTTCCATCATTAGGCAAATCATCATCACAATATGGATGGGCCATCATACCTCATTAGTCTCCCCAAAGATGGGTGAGCATCCACTACAATCAGACTTAGGGTTTCAAGCCCTCATTGAGCCTTAGACAAAGGATCAATCAAGGAATGACATGATATTAAACTTGTATAATCTCTCAAACATCCACAATGGATCAAGAGGACTCCCACAGCAAGAATCAAGCACAATGTTGCAGCATTCCAGGTGGATTAAGCCTTAAGATCACCCGTGTCACCAAATTAGGGTTTGGTCGACCAGGGCCTCCAGATGGAAATTTTCCTCTGGGCATGAGCCAATGCTTCAAAGCATAACCTAATATGCTCCATGGAACCTCATGGACCCAATCGTCAAGTCAATTTTGACCTCAGGGGATGCATTTATCAAAAATAAGGAATTAGGGTTTCTTGACCTAATTCACCCCCCAAGTTGACTTTTGGGACAAATCATGAGCCAAGACCTTAAGAGAGGATTTTAGGGTCTATAATAAACCACATTGATCCATTTGCAACAATGGATTGATCCAAGAAGCTTGGTTCCCAAGTTTCAGGTTCATCAGAACCACGGTTAAGGTTTCGCGGAAAAAGTCAACTGTACCTTTGACTTTTGACCAGGGCATGCTCCCAAACTTTGGGACATGATTCAATACACCCTATAACACCTATGAAATCAATCCATCAAGTTTTATTTAGGTCAAGGACTTGATTTCATAGAGGATCGCACAGTTTGGAATTCATCTGATAAAAAGTCAATTGTGCCCTCTACAAAAGCTTCAAACACAAGTCATTCCAATTCCTCATGGATTTTAAGTTATGGAATGATCAAAATCACAAAAAGTGAAAATGTCACTTTTTTCCAACACTTGGTGAAATTTTCACTAAGTCAGAATCTGTCTTACTTTTTTCAAAATGTAGGGCCATTTTTCACTTGGATCCAAAAAGTATCAAAACTAATTATGATCAAACAGTTGTTGTATCATATGAGGGCTTTCCAAAATGGCCAAGAACTCCATCAAATTCCACCTGGGCCATGAGATATGACCATGCCAATATGCCTTACTGCAAACTGTCATGGCAAGGCAGATTTGGGAGTTTTGCTCGATTTTCTCAAATTTTGCAAAGGGCAAGTAAATCTATCCATCTGAACACCTCTATCCATTTGAACACCTCTAGGGGTACCAAGGAGGGACAAACCCTGATCCATAAGCCTCCCTAGTCTTTGGAACCAAAAGTAGCATGCCAAACCTAGAAATGCCTAAAAGAGGGACAAGACTCCAATTTTGGTTTGGAGCATTTAATTGATGCACCAAGGTGGCATGGACTGAGCTATTTCCAACTGAATTCAGTCAAGACTTATCCAAGACCAAGGGAACCAGCAGCTTGTGCCCTAACCTCTAGTCAATGGCTAGAGGAGACTTTGATTCTCATTGATCAACATTGGTCAAACCTCTACTGCAGTTGCCATTCACTATTGCAGCCAAAACAAACTTGCTCTACAATAAATAGAGCTCAATTGTGTTTAGTTTGAGTACACCAAAGCACTACAACACTTGATTTCCTAAAAATCTCTTTCTCTAGGCAAGCCTTGTATATTTGTGGTTGTATTTCAATCAACGGATGTATCACCACCCCAGTGGTAAGGCGCGCGCCCTATACACAAGAGGTCTGGGGTTCGAATCCCCCTCGCCCCAGATCCTCTTTTTGCTTTTTTTTTACCACTTTTTCATATTTTTATTATTTTTCTTATTATTTTTAATGATTTGAAAAATTAATAACTCCCTCAATTTTAATTATTGTTTATTGGTTCTTTTTGGAAAAAATCACAAAAATGTTGAAATATTTTATTCCACAAAAAAATCAAATTTATATTAGTTATTTAATATAATTAGTATTTTTGTGAATAAATTCCTTTTTTATTGTTTTTAAACATTTAAAAGTGAATATTTACTTTGAAAATCAAAACCAAATGATTTTAATTCATCTTGTGATTAAAACCTCATTTTTTCAAACCTTAAACAAAAATCACAAGTGGTTTATTCAAACTTATTTGGTATTTTTATCATTTTATTTGATTTTCTTTAAATATTTACTTTTAAAGGAAAACAAAATTAGGGTTTCTTTGATTTTCACCCTCGCAAATAATTTTCAAACACTCATGTGCCTCTATTAGAGTGTAAGACCCATCCCCATTGTAAATACGCCACTTTTTGGGCCTAAGTCATTGAATAAGTCCCACTGTATTCTCAAAAACAACGGCGTGATCGTCGCCTTTTTTAGCAAAATCATATGGGCCTCTCCTTGAGCTGTAAGCCCCACCACTTGTACAAAAATAAATCATTGGGCCTCTAATAGAGTCTAAGACCCAACCTCTTTTTTAACCAAAACTTTTTGGGCCTCAATGCATTGTATAAGACCCAGTATGTTAAAGAAATCTCGGCGCGATCGTCAATTCAAAAAACAAATCATCTGGGCCTACCCTCGTGTTATAAGCCCCATTCTTTTTCTTTAAACACCTTTGGGCCTCTTGAGAGAGTGTAAGACCCATCCCTTTGTACAGAAAACCTTTTTTGGGTCTCGGTCACTTGTATAAGTCCCTGTACAAATTCAAAATAATAGTGCAATCACTGATAAAACCTTGGGCCTCTCCTTGAGCTGTAAGCCCCAACAATCTTTTCAAAGTACTTTCTTCTTTGATTTTGAATATAATATTGTTATCAAAGCTTTCTTTTTTGAACAACTAACCAAACAGCATGGAAGCTCTACAACCAAGTAAGTGTTTACCCGCTTTCTTTATCCGCTTTCATATATATATAAGTGTATTGTGGGGCTGCTCATTGTAAGTCTTGTTTCACAAACTTTTATATCCTTGTCAAATATCAACTGTGTAATACTAGTATAGTTATTTAGAGTTTTTCCCGGCAACTACGTCTAGCACTAGGTAAAGCCCTGTTGGTCACTCTTAAATACAAAGAAAACTAGATCCCCATAGGATTACCAGACACAGTCTTCCCTCCTCTTGGGGTTAAACAATATGGAGACGTGAAAGGCAGCATTCTCGGTGAACCCTTTCTCAGACTGTCACTCTTAGAAATCGTCAAAGAGACTCTACTCCCCAGGGATGATCTTTTCTCTGTGAAAGGCATCTCATGAGTTTCTTCCAAATTCTCGGACTTTCCTGGCTTGATCTATTCTCTATGAATGACATGTCTTGAACTTCTCGGGGTTTGGGGACCCACATGCTTCTTAAAAGCATTCCCGCCTTCTCTTGGGCATTGTACAAGGACCCTTCGGCTTCTTAAAAGCTCTCATGCCTTCTCTTGGGCTTAGTACAATGACCCAGAGACCTCTACAGGTATAGGAACAGAACCTAGTCATCAATTTGCTAGTGCTATCTTTCTGAGTCAAGTGTCAGACCTGTTAATGGGTTGACCTTCATCCCTTAACATACCAGCCTTCTCTTGGGCATCATACAAAGATCATTTCACTACCTGAGAATCGATTTCTCAAAACACCAGTAGACTTTGACAGTCTCAATACCCTTTGAATTTTCCATTTCCTTAAAGAAAAGGAAGTAACCCTGATCCTCTGATCAATCCCAAAGCACAACAATACCTTTAATATTTCCCTTCATAAGAACTAATTTTCTCTTTTATCCAACATACTGGAATTGTCACTAAACTGAAACAGTCACCAGCACAATAGCCTCCTCTTGGGCTTTGTACAATGATTCTCCCCAATGGAGCTAACCTTTTCACACTCTCTTGTTGAGTATAAAAGACTCTCTTGTTGGGTCAAACCTGTTTAGCCTCCATCTCGGGCTTCGTACGAGATAAAAAATCACTCTCTTGTTGAGTATAAAATACCCTCATGTGGAGCAAAACCTTTTAGCCTCCGTCTTGGGCTTCGTACAAGACATATATAAAAGCACACTCTTGTTGAGTCAATCACTTGTTAGCACTCTCTTATTGAGTCAACCCCTTTTAGCCTCTCTCTCGGGCTTCGTACGAGACACATAAAAACACCCTCTTGTTGGGTCAATAGCCACCTCTTAGGCTTTGTATAAGAAAACCCCGGTTGAGTCAATCAACCTTTTAGCATCAAAATCTGTGCCTTTATCACATGATACAAACATCTACAACTCCTTTTCCTTCATCTAATTGTTGTAAGCGGCAAGCCTCTGGATTATTTACATCTACGCCACTGTCCCTCTTTTAGCATGAGAAATTCCTAAGGAAAGATGGCATTGCTCTAAACTGAGTTAAAGTCTTCTCCTTCAGGTTAAAAATCCCCTATAAAGGGAATTATGGCATTGTTGGGTTCACATATCCCATTTAAAGTAATTCTCCTTTATAATCGGTCACCCAACAGTTGTGACAAACAGACCAAATATCCCCCTTTAGAGATTACAAATTCTCTCTAAAGTCAAAACCCTTTAGCTTCACATCTTGGGTTTCGAACAAGATACAAATAGACCCTTCAGCTTCACATCTTGGGCTTTAAACAAGATACAAACCACATTTAGCTTCACATCTTGGGCTTTGAACAAGACACCAAAATAACCTTTTTTTCATCCCATAGAATAGGAGGAACTACGATCGCTCTGATTTCCTAGTTTTGTTAAACGGGAATACGTAGGCATAATATTGGAAAAATCTTAGCGAGCATACTAATCCAAAACCCAAAACCCAGTATCTCCACCAAATCAACCCAAAAGCATCAAATCTAAACACATTAACATCTTACCTCACAAATAGTCCAGGCACTCTATTTTTTTAACAAAATAACCTAAGAGAGACCCACAATCTTAATAGCATCTGTAAACCAACCGTCACCTGTTTAAACTCAGTATGCAAGCAGGGTTAATTGGAGACATCTATTTCCCTTCCTTAATCAGCTTAACAGGATAAAAAATGAATCGAACTGTAGTGCCCCAAAGCGATAGTGCTTCGCAATCACGCAAAACTTTGCGCTACGGAAAGATGGCGAGTTCACTGGGGACCGTGAGATCTTGTTCTCTTCCCATCTCTTAGGTAGAAACCTTAAAAAAGTGCCACAGGAAAAAGTGGCGCCCGCCGTTTGGCCTGTCTTCTCTTTCTTACAATCCTTACGGTAGAAAGCCTTAAGTTCTCGAAATGTCACAGAAATGGCGACTCTGCTGGGGAGTCATTGTCTGTATAGGATCATAAGACTAGAGGTCTAGGATGATTAAGACAAATATATATACTACTTTTCCTAATTGATATCTGTGTTTATTTTTCTGCTAATGGGAATGCGTGTGATGTCGCATGTGGAAAGATTGAGTATACACCTAAGATAGGTGATGGAAATGCGAGTAATCTTGCGGGGAGTGAATCCCAGTTAAGAGCCCCCGATCGACCATCAAACTCAGTGGAGACTCCCTTTGCAGATACATTGCCTATACGACTTCGGTTGTTGAAAGTAGTATGGTCGACTGGGTTATCTGAGAAGCTGAGGTTTTTAGTAGACTTAAGCCATTTTGTAGTGCGGAAGCTATCGAAAATAGTTGTCACGTGATACTACCCTCATCTGAGATCGCTCCAGGATATATCAGCTCGCTGGGGATCCGCTTGCTGTTGTTATCCCAGAGGGGTCAATGATTTTTTGGACAGGTACAAAAAATCACTAGTATAAACCTTTGGGGGGTAAAGCCTTGACTTCATGACACCGACCCTTTGACCCCATGTTTTTTCTATGTTTTTGTGTGCTGCATTCATGCATTCATTTAAAAAATAATAAAACAAAAAAAATCTTCTTTTCTAGTCTCTCTTTTTCAAATTAAACTAAGACAATGATTACAAATATCAGAGAAAGGAGATTGCGCTAATGGATTTCGGCAGAAGGAAAACTCATAAGTACACCTTCAAGGTTCCAAAACTAGAGGATTTAAGAGGTCTGGCGAGAATGATCACCAACCACGAGGCTTTCAGAGCCAAGTATGGAGAATTGTTGTCTCTGTTAAGGGTCCACGTAATTGAAGGAATCCTGTCCACACTAATCCAGTTCTACGATCCAGTTTATCACTGTTTCACATTCCCGGATTATCAGCTAGCACCAACGCTGGAGGAGTACTCTCACCTGACTGATATGCACATTACTGATCAAGCTCCCTTTTCTGGACTGGAAGAAATTCCAAAAGATCAGACCATTGCAAGAGTAATTTATTTGGACGAGTCAGAAATTAGGACTCACATGACCACTAAGGGTGGCATTCAAGGTTTGTCAGCCCAATTCTTGATAAAGAAATCCATATACTTTGCTAGTATAGGGAGTGTGGCCAATTTCGAGAGCATCTTTGTTTTGGTCACCTACGAGTTATTTTTGTTTCCCAACATCGATAACTTTGTAGATATCAACGCCATTAAGATTTTCCTGATCGGAAACCCCGTACCGACCTTACTCGCAGATGTGTATCATTCGGTACATTTAAATAATTTATACAGCGGAGGAATGATCACATGCTGTGTACCTTTGCTTTATAAATGGTTCACTTCCCATTTGCCCAAGTCTGCTGCATTTTGGGATCAAAAAAATACTTTACATTGGTTGCAGAGAATCATGTCTCTAACCAACTCTAACATCGATTGGTACAATCGAATCTACGACGGGATCAGAATCATTGACTGTTGTGGAAATTTCCCAAATGTACCCCTTATAGGAACTAAGGGGGGAATCAACTATCATCCAGTGTTAGTTCGTCGTCAATTTGGATACCCAATGAGGCATGTCCCGTGCAATGCTCATCTGGAAGGTCTTTTCTTCAAGGAAGGAGAAAATGACAGGGCACTAAAGACGGAAATAGTGCACGCTTGGAAACACGTTCATAGGAAAGGACGAGAGTCTCTAGGAAAACCAGACTGTGTCTCGATAGAGACTTATCTCCACTGGGTACAAACTAGAGCTCTCAAGCTGAGGATGCCTTACCCTCGTCAGGAAGTTCTTCCATTAAGGGACTCTGCCCTTTATTTCATGTCTGAGATGGAAAAACTTTAGGTTATTCTCAGCAAAGTTCAGCAGGAGAAGAGGTCTTGGAGGAACAAGTATCATATTCTCAATGTGGAGTGCAAGAAAATACAACAATTCTTAAAAGAAAAGGATGCTCTGATTGAGATTTTAGAGCAACATGCTGTAGAAAATCAGGATGACCAAATGAATTTGCTCGCTCCTTTCACTTAGCAAAGGAATGACAACCCGACAACGACCCTAGAGCCCCGGTCAAAGAAAAGGAAAGCACCTGAATCAGCACCTGAGCTCTCTTCAGAGAGGACTCAGGATCCATTAGTTTAGATTTTCTTTTTCAGCACTTTGTAATCTACTGTATTTCCATTTCCGCAATCCTTTGAATTCAATAAAACGGGGTTTCCCCACTGTTTGATATTTGCAATCCAATTATCGAAGTTTACTTTGAATAAATAAAAATAATTAATAATCATTGCATTCATCATTCATCATAAACGCATTCTTCTTACCTACGAATCTCACGTTTGCGTCTCGATTCTAGAGGCCAATCGTCAGAAAAAGATGGATGATCTCGAGGAAGAAAATAGAGAGTTGAGAGAAGAGATCGACACTCTGAAAGAGGATCTGAGAAAGCTTCATAACGACATGCAAGCTCTAGCAGAAGCTCAAATGCAACAACAAAGGACTGTGATCTCAGAGATCACATTAACGCCCATAGTGGAGAAGTATGATCCTAGGTACAAAATGCCGAAAGATCGTCCCTGGGGCATGCCTATTAACTATATCCTAGAAGGATATGTTCCGTCGATCGCTAAGGATCAGGGAACCGCAGCAGGAACCGTTGGGCTGAAGGTTACAAACTTCGGGAAAACGAAGATGCCAGGGGCATGACAGCAACTCCTGAAGGTTACAAACTTCAGGAGGCACCGAGAATCTCGGCCATAATGACTATACCACTGCCCGTGGTACACACTGTCTCGGAATGACAGGTTCCACAGATACCTTCTGGTGGAAATGACAGCATGTTCGACAAAATGAATGAGTTCCAATAACAATTCCTGGAGATGCAGAAGGAACTGCAAGCCCTCCGCGGTCAAGATTTATTTGGAAAGGACGCCGCAGACCTTTGCTTGGTTCCCAATGTGAAAGTTCCACACAAATTCCAGGTGCCCGATTTTGAAAAGTACAAGGGTAACTCTTGCCCTCAAAGTCATTTAGTGATGTACGCTCGACGAATGGCAGCTCAGACAAAGAACCAGGAGCTACTGATTCACTACTTTCAGGATAGTTTAACCGGTGCCGCATTAAAATGGTACATGGGTTTAAACTGCGCTACGATCGGCACGTTCAGAGATCTTGGCGCTGCTTTCATTTAACAATATAAATACAATTTGGACATGGCACCGGACAGAGATCAACTCAGATCAATGTCACAAAAGGACAAGGAAACCTTTAAGGAGTACGTTCAGAGATGGCGTGAAATTGCCGCTCAGATTTGTCCACCTCTTGAGGAAAAAGAGATGAAAAAGATCTTCTTAAAGACCTTGGGCTAATTTTACTATGACATAATGGTCGCTAGTGCGCCTAGTGACTTCACCGAGATGGTGGGCATGGGAGTTCATCTTGAGGAAGCAGTCCGAGAAGGACGTTTGGTTAAAGACGTTGGATCATCAAGTAGTACAAAACGATACGGTAGTGTTCTCCCTAAGAAAAAAGAGCAAGATATCGGGAATAACTCTCTTGGAAAGCAAAGGCGACGATATCAACCAGAAGCAGCTGTAACCTCTGCTATCAATCCCATGCATGTTCCTACATATCAACCTCAGGTTGCTCAGAGCCAACCTAATCAACAGCAACTTCAGCAAAGGACACAACATTCTCTTCAGCAGGCTCATCCTCAGTACAACAACAACCGTACAACACGATCACCAGGGTTTGACCCTATACCCATGTTGTACGCGGAGCTGCTTCCATTATTACTGGTCAAGGGGCATGTCCAAACTAGGTCTCCTCTTACAGTACCGGAGAATCCACCTTTCTGGTTCAAAACGGATCAGACTTGTCCTTACCATCAAGGAGGACCAGGGCATAACATAGAAAACTGCCTCAGTTTCAAATCTGACTTACAAAAACTTGTTAGGAGCGGGGTCTTATCTTTCAAGGATACAAATTCAAATGTTCTCACAAACCCGCTGCCTCAACATGAGAAAGCTGCAGTCAATTTGATAGAGGTAGAGTCTAACAACATCTATCAAATTCATGATGTACTCTTATTAAGGGCCAATTTGGTCAAGATGCATTGTAGACAGAGCGGATACAGCCATGTGCCACCTCATAATAATCACTAGTGTGATGTCTACTCTAAAAACAATCAGGGATGTTCTGTGGTGCAATCAGCTCTACAGGAACAGTTGGATCTCGGATGGATCCAAGAGCATCGAGTTCGTGGAGTCAACATGATCTACACAAATTCCAACATCATTCAGAACCACGACATTCGTGCAATGAATGACAACCATGTGGCGATGCACTCAAGGCAAAGCTAGTATCATAATCTGTCGCGGCACGATTACAATTCCTGTCTGACTTGCTCGGTAAACAAACAGGGATGCTCTTTTATACAAGAGGCCCTTCAGCATCAGATGGATCTTGGATGGATCCAGGACTACCATGATAGAAATCCTTATCAGATCAACATGATTCAAATCTTTGATATTCGTTTGATGAATACCAGCTTAGTGGAGTTACACGCCAAGCAGGTTCAACTCGGTTTTCTCACTTCGCATAATTATCAAAACTGTAAAGGATGTTGTGAGAATAACTAAGGGTGCGCTCTCGTTCAAAGAACTTTGCAACACTTGTTAAACCACGGGTGGCTTCCAATCTATCTAGATGAAGACACGCAATAAATCAGTGTACTTAATGGAAACCCTACTCGGCGTAAAAGTCAGGATGTCTGATCTATGGAAACAAACCTGGTAAGGTTGCACTGCATTCAAAGCAGACGTGGCCAGGTGCCACCACACAACTATGAACGTTGTAGAGTCTGCTCGGAGAGTAACCAAGGATGCTACCTTGTGCAGGCAGCCCTTCAAGGTCAGTTGGATCGTAAAGAGATTCACCCGTGTCCGAGTTCCGAGCCAATCAATTAGACGCCAGACTACTTTGCTGATCAAATCAAAGATGTGGTTGTAATCTCTGATCCTCAGAGGACCAAGGATGTTTGTACCATCATCCCTCTACTGGATGAGTCAAAGGTTCCTAGCCAGGAACTGATTGAAGTTACCTACGATAGTCAGAAAAATCAAAAGGCTCCTGTAGTTATCTATCTACCAGACCATTACCGTATGAATCAGCTAAGGCGATCCCTTACAAATATGGTGCAACAATAATTGAGAATGGAAAGGAAATTCCATTACCCTCCGTCGTGAATATTACAGACATCAGTCGAGTAACACGGAGTGGTCGAATCTTCAACCGAGGAGTTGGAGAATCTAACAAAGAAAAGGAACTTCCGACAGAAGCTCCTGATCCATCAGTCGGTCAGTCCAGTAATCCTGACCTTTCAAAGGACGATGATGAGATGCTGAAGCTCATCCAAAGGAGTGAATACAACATTGTTGATCAGCTGTTACAAACTCCTTCAAAGATCTCAGTGCTATCACTTTTACTCAGTTTCGAAGCCCACATAGAGGCTCTACAGAAAGTCTTAGAACAGGCCTTTGTGGAACAGGATGTGTCAATACGACAATTCGATAGCATCATCTCTAACATCACTTCCTGCAACAACTTAGGATTCAGTGATGAGGATTTGCCAGAGGGGGGCAAAAGTCACAACATGGCGCTAAATATCACAGTTAACTACCAGGACGATGCTTTAGCCAGCGTACTAGTAGACACAGGATCGGCCATCAACGTTATGCCGAAGTCCACTTTAATGCGACTATCATTCAAAGGGTCCCCGATGAGGGGCAGTGAGGTCATCCTCAAAGCATTTGACGGGTCTCAGAAAGCAGTTATCGGCAAAGTCAGCCTTCCCATAACTATCGGTCCTCACATTTTTCTAATCACTTTCCAGGTCATGGACGCCTGGGCAGCGTACAATTGTTTATTAGGAAGACCTTGGATACACCAGGCTAGGGCAGTCACTTCGACACTGCACCAGAAATTGAAGTTCGTCAAGAAGGATCAACTCGTCACGGTCTGTGGAGAATAATTCTTGATCGTGAGTAACCTGTCATTATCTACTTGTGTAGAACCCGAGGAGGTTATTGGGACTCAGTTCTAAGCACTTTCGGTGAGCAATGAGAATCCATCAGAGAAAGGAACCTTGATTTCCTCATACAGAGATGCTCTCGAAGTGACCGAGAATAACAACGCAAAAGGATGGGGACAGCTTGTCATTCCTACTGATAATAAAACAAAGAAGGGTCTTGGTTTTTCTACGACCTGCACTCAGACTGCTGATAGCGATAAAATTCTTCATCCCATTTAGGACTTCTTCCACAGTGGAGGTTTCCTTCACCCAGTTCCTCAAGCAGTCCATACCATCAGCGAGGAGGATCCCTCCGATACGGATGAGGAATGGAAGTCCTATCTCAACGAGGACGGTTATATGTCTCAGGAAGAGGTGCCTACACCATTTTGCTATCCTGCACAGAGTCCGAGGTTTATACACAGGTCAGACGTCAAAATGATATATGGAGATTGTGATCCGGAAGGATGTCGGGCTCCACCAAACTTATTAGAGGAAGACACTCTGATGAAGTACAACTTTGACCATGACTATTATGGCCCAATGGATGGCCTGCCTATCAGGCAGCCGTACCCAGGAGATTTGGGGCAAGAAAATCAACCGAACAATGAAAAACAGCTGAGCGTCATTGAAAGGAATACCTGCGTCCCCACCATGTCATGGGATCAACACTCAGGGTATTCAGAACCTATCCAGCATGACGATGAATTCACAAAGTTCGCCAGACTAGAATTCATCAACTATGCTTTTCCCGAGGTCAACGCCATAGAAAGAGATGACTCCTCCAGTTCCAAAGAAGTGTGGGACACCTTAGGACAACCAAGTGGAAAATTTGACTTCATGGTCAAGTACACCGCTCCCGAAAGCTCTCGTATCAGGCTCGAAGACATCTAGCTAACTGGATGGGGAGATTTTCCTGAGAGCACCAATACTCTGCAAAATACAATAGAGGAATCCTCCTACGACAGCTCTGCCTGGGAGACAAATTCCAATGATCCTGCTCCGCCAGAAATTAGCGTTATTTCTGAAGACAAATTAAGGAAAGTACCAGACTTTGTGATTAGCCGAGGAGTTCGCCGCCAATGGGTTGTTGTCGATGTTTCGAAGATTGTTCATAAGTCAAAGTAATTGTTGTCTTTAACCTTTCACCCTGCCCCAGTGAAACGGATGTTTTGATAGGGCTCGTTTTCTGTAAATATCCCTCTTCGCTTCGCCCTAAGCGATAGAGTTTTGTTTTATAGGGCTGTAATTTCAAGAATCGACTTGTTCATAAATAAAATAACGTCGTTCTGTAATCTACGCATTAATTGTTGTTTTCTCTTTTCTCTTTTCTCAGAAAATGGTAATCCTAAAAAACAATTCAAAATAAACAAGTAGTTTTTCAAAAAAAATACACTACACGCACTTGCATTTTCTCTATCTCTTCTAAACACAAATCAACACGTCATGCAGATTGCTTGTTTTAAACCCCGTTGAACCATACGATTCGATGCCTTGTCCCGACTTTGAGTTCCCGGAATTTGGGGCTGAAGAAGAAGTTGACAACGAAATTCCAGAAGAGATCTCCCGATTACTCCGACAAGAGGAAAGGCCCATTGAACCTTATAAAGAGCCATTGGAAACGATCAACGTGGGTTCAAAAAAAGAGAGAAAAGAAATCAGGATTGGGGCACTGCTCAGTCCAACTGCCAAAGAGAGTTTGACAAAGCTTCTCAGAGAATTTCCCGATGTGTTTGCTTAGTCCTATCAGGACATGCCAGGGTTGGATACCAGCATCGTGGAACATCATTTACTATTGAAATCGGAATGCCCGCCAGTAAAACAGAGGTTGAGACGGACTCACCCGGACATGGCCGTCAAAATCAAAGAGGAGGTACAAAAATAGATTGACGTGTGTTTCCTCACCACGTCAGAATATCCTCAATGGTTAGCCAATATCGTACCCGTTCCAAAAAAGGACGGAAAAGTCAGAATGTGTGTCGATTACAGAGATCTGAACAAGGTTAGTCCAAAGGATGACTTTCCTTTGCCGCGCATTGACATGCTGGTAGACAGTACAGCAAAGTTCAAAGTTTTCTCCTTCATGGATGGATTCTCGGGCTATAATCAAATCAAAATGGCACCGAAAGACATGGAGAAAACTTCCTTCATCACCCCATGGGGTACCTTTTTATACAAGGTAATGCCATTCGGTTTGAAAAATATTGGGGCAACCTATCAAAGGGTCATGACTACTCTGTTTCATGACATGATACACAAGGAAATCGAGGTATATTTCGATGACATGATTGCCAAATCTAAGACAGAAGAGGAGCATGTGACCCACCTGTCAAAACTATTCAAGCGTTTGAGAAAGTACAAACTCTGCTTGAATTCTAATAAGTGCACTTTCGGTGTCTGTTCAGGGAAACTTTTAAGGTTCATCGTCAGCCAAAAAGGAATTGAGGTTGATCCTGACAAGGTCAAGGTCATTCAAGAAATGCCTTCTCCGAAAACTGAAAAACAAGTCAGAGGATTCCTGGGACATTTGAACTACATCTCCAGATTCATATTCCTCATGACCGCAACATATGCGCCAATTTTTAAATTACTCAAAAAGAATCAGGACTGCTTTTGGACAGAGGACTTCCAAACCGCCTTCGATAGTATTAAGGAATACCTGTTGAACCCACCAATTCTATCACCTCCAGTGGAAGGAAGACCACTAATCATCTACTTAACAGTCCTAGAGGACTCCATGGGTTGTGTACTTGGCCAACAAGACGAAACAAAAAGGAAAGAGTCTTCCATTTACTATATGAGCAAGAAATTCACCGACTGCGAGACTCGATACACTATGCTTGAGAAAACTTGCTGTGCTTTGGCCTGGCCAGCCAAACGTCTTCACCAGTACATGATTCGTCACACTACTTCGTTGATCTCAGAAATGGATCCAATCAAGTACGTCTTTGAAAAGCTTGATCTCACGGGAAGAATCGCTCGTTGGCAGATGTTGTTATCAGAATACGACATCGAGTACCACACTCAGAAAGCCGTTAAAGGGAGTATTTTAGCCGATCATTTGGCTCATCAACCGATTGACGATCAGGAATCAATCGGGTTTGACTTCCCAGACGAAGATGTCATGTATCTAAAAATGAAAGATTGCGATGAACCACTACCCCGTGAAGGGCCAGAACCAGGTTCCCAATGGGGACTAATCTTTGACGGAGCTGTCAATCATTATGGAAATGGAATTGGGGCAATCATCATAACCCCTCAGGGTACCCACATTCCTTTCACCACCAGACTTACATTCAAGTGCATAAACAACGAGGCTGAATACGAAGCTTGTATTATAGGTCTCGAAGAAGCGATTGATTTGAGGATCAAGAACTTAGATGTATATGGCGACTCAGCTTTGGTCGTCAATCAGATCAAAGGAGATTGGAACACATACCAATCAGGATTAATTCCTTACAAAGATTATGCAAGAAGTTTGTTACCTTTATTCAACAGAATCGAGTTTCATCACATCCCTCGTGATGAGAATCATATGGCTGATGCCTTAGCCACCCTTTCTTCCATGATTAGTGTAGGTCAATGGACCGACTTACCTAAGATCGACATAATGCGCCTTGAACGGCCCGCTTACATCTTCGCGATTGAAGCAGTCATGGATAACTAACCTTGGTATCACGATATCAAATGCTTCCTTCAGAAACAAGAGTACCCACCTGGGGCACTATGAAAAGATAGAAAAACCCTCAGAAGGCTAGCTGGAAGCTTCTTCCTGAGCGATGATACACTCTATAAGAGGAATTTTGACATGGTCATGCTCCGATGCATAGACAGACCAGAGGCAGACATGCTGATAAAAGAAATTCACGAAGGATCCTTTGGCACTCATGCCAACAGACACACAATGGTGAGAAAAGTTCTCAGAGCAGGGTACTATTGGTTGACCATGGAATCCTACTGCTACAAGTACATGAGGAGGTGTCACAAGTGTCAGGTATACTCAGACAAAATCCATGTACCGCCAACGCATCTCAAAGTTATTTCTTCCCCGCGGCCTTTTTCCATATGGGGAATCGACATGATTGGCATGATCAAACCCAAAGCTTCGAATGGACATCAGTTCATCCTGGTAGCCATTGATTACTTCACCAAGTGGGTCGAAGAAGCGTCCTACGCTAATGTTACCCGACAAGCGGTGGTCCGATTTATCAAAAATAATATCATCTGTCGTTATGGTGTTCCTAGCCAGATCATTACTGATAATGGATCTAACTTGAATAATAAGATGATGAAGGGGTTGTGCGCGGAGTTCAGGATCGAACACCATAACTCATCTCCCTACCGACCCAATATGAATGGGGCGGTAGAAGCGGCTAATAATAACATCAATAAGATTGTTCAAAAGATGGTTGTAACCTACAAAGATTGGCACGAGATGCTACCCTTTGCTCTTCACGGTTATCGCACATCTGTCCGCACTTCAACAGGGGCAACCCCTTTCTCTCTAGTGTATGGCATAGAAGCAGTGCTCCCCATAGAAGTAGAGATCCCGTCGATCCGGGTATTGATGGAAGCTAAGCTAACAGAGGCTGAATGGTGTCAAAGTCGACACGATGAATTAAACCTGATCGAAGAGAAGTAAATCACGGCACTATGCCACGGTCAGTTGTATCAGCAAAGAATGAAGAAGGTGTTCGACAAAAAGGTTCGACCTCATATCTTCATAAAAGGAGACCTTGTGCTCAAGAAGATACAATCATTTCTCACTGATTCCCGGGGAAAATGGACTCCGAATTATGACGACCCCTATGTGGTCAAGAAAGCTTTCTCAGGCAGTGCCTTGAGACTTGTAACCATGGACGGAGAGGAATTTGCCTACCCCACAAATGTTGATGTAGTCAAGAAATACTTCGCCTAAATCATCCCGGTGGATTAGAAATCTCAAAGTACAATCCAGGAAAAAGTTAGGGATAATGGCAAGTAACTACTCCCAACAGGGGAAAATCCCCTAGTAGCAGTCCTGCCATCCATCAGAAAACTCCAGTTAAGGTCATCTTCGACAGAAGCTTAGAATGTCCCGAATTCAAAGTTGGTAGAAGGATAGTGGTCGTTATGTTTCAATATAGCCCTTTTCCCTTAAATTACCATTTTCTAACTTTGTAAATACTCTATGGGTTCACGCGTTTGGCTGATTTCCATCCTATCAATAAAATTCGAGCCCTTGTGTTTTTGTTTGCAATTCTTATTTGTTTTAGCTTTACAGAATGGCGTTTTAACATGATCAACGATTCTTGAAATAAAACAAAAATGAATTTACTTGTTAAAAAATTTTCTGCTTTTTAAACAAAGACGGCAATTTCTTTTGACTGTCGAACATCGAAAGAATATTGATTGCTTCGCCAGAAGTAATCGAACTTCAAAGTGCAGAATCAAAGTACTCCTTCTAAACCAGTGCGCCTGAACGAAGGATCAGTTATGTCAGATGCGAATACTCCATCTGACATCTTCGGCCGAGTTCTTACCTCCTAAGTCCGACCAACGGTTGTTCCCCCATATGGACTACTTCTCCTAAGCAAGGCAGAATTGCTATCTTGAACCAGCGATACTTTTTATCTCCCACTGTGGCCGAGTATCCAGTCGTGTTTATCTACTAGTCTGTATGTCGCGTCAGTTTTGTCAGCATAAATATACATACATCATGCATTATTGATTTACATTCATATTCATATTGCATCACTATCACTCTAGTCGGTCTTGTTCCCTAGTGATAAAAGTCCTCCCAGTCGAATTGTCAGTTCTTTCCCTGTCAAGAAATGTCGCGTCTGAGCAACCTCGCCTCTAGTTTATTTATGGATTGAAGTCGGCCCTTGACCGCCTGGATAACTTGAACCTCTGAGAAAACCAGAGAAACTTTTGGCAAATGTCACTCTTCGCCATTGAAGATGATATCTTCGCTTTCCCGGATTAAGGAAAATCCCCAG
Organism: Lathyrus tuberosus; assembly: GCA_022829125.1. Taxonomy (NCBI): domain Eukaryota; kingdom Viridiplantae; phylum Streptophyta; class Magnoliopsida; order Fabales; family Fabaceae; genus Lathyrus; species Lathyrus tuberosus. The sequence continues at coordinate 128,276 of JALAZF010000323.1, read as the reverse complement.
AGAAAGCTTCTTAATCAGAGATTCGACAATACAACAGTTTTTCTCCGAAAAATTTGCTTACGAAAAGGTCATCAGTACCTCAAAATTGGATCACATCATATGGCATTTCTCCGAGAAGATCTCGAGAAAAGTATGATGTAAATACCCAAGCGGAAACAGTCTCTCAAAAGACTCATTTTCACCAGATTGAGTCAACAAATGGTATCTCCAACAAAGAAGTTTGTACCCCTCTACAATTCAGACAGATGGGTTCCCCAGCAAGTCTGACATCAAAAGTTTTTCCCATCAAATGGCATCTCCCCGGGAAAATTCGCCGAGAAGTTTGAGGAAAACCACTACACATAGCATCCCTTGTCAATAAAGTTTATTGACGAAAGAAACTTAGACCAGTTCCTTGGTAGGAAACCAGGATTGAGGGGAAGTTTATTTCAGAAACTTAGACCAGTTCCTTGGTTAGAAACCAGGATCGAGGGGAAGTTTATATCAGAAACTTAGACTAGTTCCTTGGTTGGAAACCAGGATCGAGGGGAAGTTTAAATCAGAAACTGAGACCAGTTCCTTGGTAGGAAACCAGGATAGAGGGGAAGTTCAAATCAGAAACTAAGACCAGTTCCTTGGTAGGAAACCAGGATCGAGGGGAAGTTTATTTCAGAAACTAAGACCAATTCCTTGGCTGAAGACCAGGATCGAGGGGAAGTTTTTACCTTTTCTAAGCATCATTGCTTAGCAAAAGAAGAAGAATGCATGAACTACCATTCATAACCACCATCAAAATTTCGGGTATTCCGATATTTAATTCTCTTGCACCCCGAATGCCCGAATACCTTCGCCATTCACACCTTCGGGTACAAGAAGATTAAATAGGGGCATCTGTCATACCCCAAATTTTGACCACTAAGATTTCCCATCATTAGGAAAATCATCATCACAATATGGATGGGTCATCATACCTCATTAGTCTCCCCAAAGATGGGTGAGCATCCACTACAATCAGACTTAGGGTTTCAAGCCCTCTTTGAGCCTTAGACAAAGGATCAATCAAGGAATGACATGATATTAAACTTGTATAACCTCTCAAACATCCACAATGGATCAAGAGGACTCCCACAACAAGAATCAAGCACAATATTGCAGCATTCCAGGTGGATTAAGCCTTAAGATCACCCGTGTCACCAAATTAAGGTTTGGTCGACCAGGGCCTCCAGATGGAAATTTTTCTCTGGGCATGAGCCAATGCTTCAAAGCATAACCTAATATGCTCCATGGAACCTCATGGACCCAGTCATCAAGTCAATTTTGACCTCAGGGGATGCATTCATCAAAAATCAGGAATTAAGGTTTCTTGGCCTAATTCACCCCCCAAGTTGACTTTTGGGACAAATCATGAGCAAAGACCTCAAAAGAGGATTTGAGGGTCTCTAATAAACCACATTGATCGATTTACAACAATGGATTGATCCAAGAAGCTTGGTTCCCAAGTTTCAAGTTCATCAGAACCACAGTTAGGGTTTCGCCGAAAAAGTCAACTGTACCTTTGACTTTTGACCAGGGTATGCTCCCAAACTTTGGGACATGATTCAATACACCCTATAACACCTATGAAATCAATCCATCAAGTTTTATTTAGGTCAAGGACTTGATTTTATAGAGGATCACACAGTTTGGAATTCATCTGATAAAAAGTCAATTGTGCCGAAAAGTCAAAGTTTGACTTTTTGACATTTTGGTCAATTATGGTTCCTTAACCCTAAAATGATGTTAATGTGTGATTGGAATCATCATTCATCAAGAAAAATCAAGAAAAGTGGGATAACTTGTAAAAGGGGTAACCATAAAAACTTAGAAATTTTTCTAAGTTAGGAAACAAAGTGGCTAGGGTACCAACTTTGGAGGATCATAACTCCTAAACCACAAGGCCATTATTCCCCATTCAAAGCTGGATTTGTAGCTCTCATGGCCCTCTACAAAAGCTTCAAACACAACTTATTCCAATTCCTCATGGATTTTAAGTTATGGAATGATCAAAATCACAAAAAGTGAAAATGTCACCTTTTTCCAACACTTAGTGAAATTTTCACTAAGTCAGAATCTGTCTTACTTTTTTCAAAATGTAGGGGAATTTTTCACTTGGATCCAAAAAGTATCAAAACCAATTATGATCAAACATTTGTTGTATCGTATGAGGGCTTTCCAAAATGGCCAAGAACTCCATCAAATTCCACTTGGGCCATGAGATATGACCATTCCAATATGCCTTGCTGCAAACTGTGATGGCAAGGCAGATTTGGGAGTTTTACTCGATTTGCTCAAATTTTGTAAAGGGCAAGTAAATATATCCATCTGAACACCTCTAGGGAGGACCAAGGAGGGATAAACCCTGATCCATAAGCCTCCCAAGTCTTTGGAACCAAAAGTAGCATGCTAAACCTAGAAACGCCTAAAAGAGGGACAAGACTCCAATTTTGGTTAGGAGCATTTAATGGATGCACCAAGGTTGCATGGACTGAGCCATTTCTAACTGAATTCAGTCAAGACTTATCCAAGACCAAGGGAACCAGCAGCCTGTGCCCTAACCTCTAGTCAATGGCTAGAGGAGACTTGGATTCTCATTGATCAACATTGGCCAAACCTCTGCTGCAGTTTCCATTCACTATTGCAGCCAAAACAAACTTGCTCTACTATTAATATAGCTCAATTGTGTTCAGTTTGAGTACACCAAAGCACTACAACAGTTGCTTTCCTCAAAATCTCTTTCTCTAGGAAAAAAATACCTTCTTTAGCAAGGTAACTCTGAGTTTTTAAGTTAGAGAGCAAGGTAACTCTGAGTTTTTAAGTTAGAGAGCAATTCCACCGTAGCTCATGATCCAAACACATCCAATATGTCATATCTAAGCTGTCCAAACTCTCACAAGTGACCTGTAACACCAAAATCACAAAGTCACCTCTCAAAACATCAAAATAGGACTTTTGTACATTTTTCAAGCCATGTCTTGATTCAGTCAGATTTCAAACCAGATAAAACCTCAAACACACTCCAAATATCATCCTTGAACTATCCCAAATGGTTCCCCCATCTGGAACACCATTTGAGAGAGTTGCAATTTTGGCCACTTTTGCCCCTTTTGTAAGAAAGAGCTCAAACTTGTTCCTGAGGTTTCCACCTGATTTCAACCATCCTAAAAGCTTCTAAGGGATCATTTGAGGTTGTTCAAAGCATCAAATCATTTCTGGAACAAAGCCCTTGGCAGATTGCACAAAAGCTCCAAAAAGAGGTAAGCATCACAACTTGGATTCTTTGAATCATGCTTTCTTTTGATTTCCACTGATCATGCATTGCTTATACATGTTATATGTGTTGTGTTTGCACCAATTTATCATGTAATTCATGCTTGTACCAAGAGATGGCACAGAAAATGCAAATCATGGCCAATTTCAAAGCCACTATCGGGTTTTTCAATAGGAGCATGATCTGAAAAAAACACCACCATCATTGGATTCCTTGTGAAATTCTAGGCAGGATATACCTAAAGTTTGTCCTAATCCATGGAGAAATGAGAAATTTATGGCCTTCACGTTTCTAACCAAAATCTTGTTTTGCCTTGCCTTAGGCCAGGCCAAAAACAAGGCAAGCCTTGTTTGTATATTTGTGGTTGTGTTTCAATCAACGGATGTATCACCACCCCAGTGGTAAGGTGCGCGCCCTATACACAAGAGGTCTGGGGTTTGAATCCCCCTCGCCCCAGATCCTCTTTTTGCTTTTTTTTTACCACTTTTTCATATTTTTATTATTTTTCTTATTATTTTTAATGATTTGAAAAATTAATAACTCCCTCAATTTTAATTATTTTTTATTGGTTCTTTTTGCAAAAAATCACAAAAATGTTGAAATATTTTATTCCACAAAAAAATCAAATTTATATTAGTTATTTAATATAATTAGTATTTTTGTGAATAAATTCCTTTTTTATTGTTTTTAAACATTTAAAAGTGAATATTTACTTTGAAAATCAAAACCAAATGATTTTAATTCATCTTGTGATTAAAACCTCATTTTTTCAAACCTTAAACAAAAATCACAAGTGGTTTATTCAAACTTATTTGGTATTTTTATCATTTTATTTGATTTTCTTTAAATATTTACTTTTAAAGGAAAACAAAATTAGGGTTTCTTTGATTTTCACCCTCGCAAATCATTTTCAAACACTCATGGGCCTCTATTAGAGTGTAAGACCCATCCCCATTGTAAATACACCACTTTTTGGGCCTCAGTCATTGTATAAGTCCCACTGTATTTTCAAAAACAACAGCGCTATCGTCACCTTTTTTAGCAAAATCATATGGGCCTCTCCTTGAGCTGTAAGCCCCACCACTTGTACAAAAATAAATCCTTGGGCCTCTAATAGAGTGTAAGACCCAACCCCTTTTTTAACCAAAACTTTTTGGGCCTCAATGCATTGTATAAGACCCAGTATGTTAAAGAAATCTCGGCGCGATCGCCAATTCAAAAAACAAATCATCTGGGCCTACCCTCATGTTATAATCCCCATTATTTTTGTTTAAACACCTTTGGGCCTCTTGAGAGTGTGTAAGACTCATCCCTTTGTATAGAAAATCTTGTTTGGGCCTCAGTCACTTGTATAAGTCCCTGTACAAATTCAAAACAATAGTGCAATCACTGATAAAACCTTGGGCCTCTCCTTGAGCTGTAAGCCCCAACAATATTTTCAAAGTACTTTCTTCTTTGATTTTGAATATAATATTATTATCAAAGCTTTCTTTGTTGAACAACTAACCAAACAGCATGGAAGCTCTACAACCAAGTAAGTGTTTACACGCTTTCTTTATCCGCTTTCATATATATATATAACTGTATTGTGGGGCTGCTCACTGTAAGTCTTATTTCACAAACTTTTATATACTTGTCAAATATCAACGGTGTAATACTAGTATAGTTATTTAGAGTTTTCCCCGGAAACTACGTCTAGCACTAGGTAAAGCCCTGTTGGTCACTCTTAAATACAAACAAAACTAGATCCCCATAGGATTACCAGACACAGTCTTACCTCTTCTTGGGGTTAAACAATATGGAGACGTTAAAGGCAGCATTCTCGGTGAACCCTTTCTCAGACTGTCACTCTTAGAAATCGTCAAAGAGACTCTACTCCCCAGGGATGATCTTTTCTCCGTGAATGGCATCTCTTGAGTTTCTTCCAAATTCTCAGACTTTCCTGGCTTGATCTATTCTCGGCGAATGGCATGTCTTGAACTTCTCGGGGTTTGGGGATCCACAGGCTTCTTAAAAGCATTTTTGCCTCCTCTTGGGCATTGTACAAGGACCCTTCGGCTTCTTAAAAGCTCTCATGCCTTCTCTTTGGCTTAGTACAAGGACCCAGAGACCTCTACAGGTATAGGAACAGAACCTAGTCATCAATTTGCTAGAGTTGTCTTTCTAAGTCAAGTGTCAGACCTGTTAATGGGTTGACCTTCATCCCTTAACATACCAGCCTTCTCTTGGGCATCATACAAAGATTATTTCACTACCTGAGAATCTATTTCTCAAAACACCAGTAGACTTGGACAGTCTCAATACCCTTTGGATTTTCTATTTCCTTAAAGAAAAGGAAGTAACCCTGATCCTCTGATCAATCCCAAAGCACAACAATACCTTTAATCATTCCCTTCATAAGAACTGATTTTCTCTTATATCTAACATACTGGACCTGTCACTAAACTGAAACAGTCACCAGCACAATAGCCTCCTCTTGGGCTTTGTACAATGATTCTCCCAAGCGGAGCTAACCTTTTCACACTCTCTTGTTGAGTATAAAAGACTCTCTTGTTGAGTATAAAAGACTCTCTTGTTGGGTCAAACCTCTTTAGCCTCCATCTCGGGCTTCGTACGAGATAAAAAATCACTTTCTTGTTGAGTATAAAAGACCCTCATGTGGAGTCAAAACCTTTTAGCCTTCGTCTTGGGCTTCGTACAAGACACATATAAAAGCACTCTCTTGTTGAGTCAGTCACTTGTTAACACTCTCTTGTTGAGTCAACACCTTTTAGCCTCTCTCTCGGGCTTCGTACGAGACACATAAAAACACCCTCTTGTTGGGTCAATATCCACCTCTTAGGCTTAGTATAAGAAAACCCTGGTTGAGTCAATCAACCTTTTAGCATCAAAATCTGTGCCTTGCTCACAGGATACAAACATCAACAACTTTTTTTCCTTCATCTAATTGCTGTAAGCGGCAAGCCTCTGGATTATTTACATCCACGCCACTGTCCCTCTTTTAGCATGAGAAATTCCTAAGGAAAGATGGCATTACTCTAAACTGAGTTAAAGTCTTCTCCTTCAGGTTAAAAATCCCCTATAAAGGGAATTATGGCATTGCTGGGTTCACATATCCCAGTTAAAGTAATTCTCCTTTATAATCGGTCACCCATGAGTTGTGACAAACACACCAAATATCCCCCTTTAGAGATGACAAATTCTCTCTAAAGTCAAAACCCTTTAGCTTCACATCTTGGGCTTCGAACAAGATACAAATAGACCATTCAACTTCAAATTTTTGGCTTTAAACAAGATACAAACTAAATTTAGCTTCACGTCTTGGGCTTTGAACAAGACACCAAAATAACCTTTTTTTTCCTCCCATAGAATAGGAGGAACTACGATCGCTCTGATTTCCCAATTTCGTTAAACGGGAATACGTAGGCATAAGATTGGAAAAATCTTAGCGAGCATACTAATCCAAAACCTAAAACCCAGTATCTCCACCAAATCAACCCAAAAGCATCAAATCTAAACACATTAACATCTTACCTCACAAATAGTCCTGGCACTCTATTTTTTTAACAAAATAACCTAAGAGAGACCCACAATCTTAATAGCATCTGTAAACCAACCGTCACCTGTTTAAACTCAGTATGCAAGCAGGGTTAATTGGAGACATCTATTTCCCTTCCTTAATCAGCTTAACAGGATAAAAAATGAATCGAACTGTAGTACCCCAAAGCGATAGTGCTTCGCAACCACGCAAAAATTTGCGCTACATCTGCAAGGTTGCAAGAATGTGTAATTACATTTGATGATGTGGTTGATGAAGAGGGTGAGCCGGTACACTATGCTTTCTATGCAGATGTCAAACCAGTCAATGCAGCTGAGGCATTAAAAGATTCGAAGTGGGTGAAAGCAATGAATGAGGAATTAGACTCGATCAAAGTCAACAACACCTGGTCACTTGTCGAATTGCCTCAAAGCAAGTAGGTAATTGATGTGAAGTGAGTTTACAAGGTGAAGGTGAATCCTAAAGGAGAAGTAACTCGACACAAGGCGAGACTTGTGACGAAAGGATTTCTTCAGAAGGAAGGAATCGACTTCGACGAGGTGTTTGCACCTGTTGCTAGGATCGAAACAATCAGGTTGGTTGTTGGTCTAGCAAATATGAATAATTGGCACACATGTCAGATGAATGTGAAATGTACATTCCTTAATGGCCCCTTAGACGAAGAAGTTTATGTCGCACAACCAGCTGGATATCTGAAACGATGCGAAGAAGGAAAGGTGTACAGGCTACATAAAGCCCTGTATGGACTTAAGCAAGCTCCAAGAGCTTGGAATAATAAAATCGACAGCTTCTTAAGGAAGAAGGAATTTGTGAAATGTACAACTGAGCATGAAGTGTATGTAAGGAGAAGTAATAGTGAATTGCTTATTATATGTCTCTATGTCGATGACCTGTTGATAACAGGAAATTGGAAGAAGGAGATTAAAGATTTCAAACATGACCTAAGTGAGGAATTTGAAATGTCAGACTTGGGAAATCTCTCATATTTCCCCGACATCGAATTCTACAAGACTAGTAGAGGTTTGATGATGCACCAAAGAAGATATGTAGGAGAAATACTCAAGAGATTTGAGATGCAATATTGCAACCCAACTTCGACTCTAGCTGAGACCATATTGTAACTGTCGAAAGATTCAGATAAAGATGATGTCGACCCAAACCAATACAGAAGACTTATTGGGTCACTTCGATACTTTTGTCACACAAGGCCTGACTTATCATATAGTGTGGGTATGGTAAGTAGATTCATGCAGAAGCCAAAGGTATCACACTTAGCAGCAACGAAGAGGATACTGAGGTATCTGAAAGCAACTCTCGACTACGACATTTTGTTTCCTGCAGCTAATGATGGAAAAGAATGCAAGCTAGTGGGATACACCGACTCTAGTTAGTGTAGTGATCTGAGGATAGAAAATCCACAGTTGGCTATGTGTTTATGTTAGGTGGTGCACTAGTTGCTTGGAGTTCGAGAAAGGAACCAGTAGTGGCATTGTTTTCATGCGAAGCAGAATACATAGCTGCTTCTTGTCATACCTCAAATTTGTCATACTTGTATATAATCTTCATCTGTACATCCATCCACCAACCATTATCCAGAAAATAAAAAAAATGTTGTTATTTCTTCTTGTTGTCCTAAACCCAAGTGTTGCAAGGATGTCAGGCAGGATTGACAGGTTACCAGGCTGTGATAGGATAAAGGTTTCGTCAATAATTGGTTCATCTGAATTAGGGTTTTATGCAGTTGAGTTTCATATTTCAAGTCCTGATTCAAGTTTCAAGGCATGTTGAGGGATTTGGTTCATTATAATTAAGATCAGATTGATTCAGTGATTCGAGGCTTTAATTGATTCAAAGTGCAGGATTTAATTATGATTGATTCAAGATTTCATTCAAGTTGGAATTTGGTTCTAATGAGATTTTGGGGATTATACATGGAATTTCAAGTTTTAATGGTCATGTCTTTCAATCAAGGGTCAAGAATTGCATTTAAATTAATTTCAAGTTCCAAATCCAATTTCAATTTTGCATTCAACGTGCAATCTTTAGATCTTGCAAAGTTTAAATTCAATTTCTGATAAAGATTCAATTAGAATTCGATTCAAGTCCAAGCACATTTTACAAAGGCTATACAAAAAAATTGTGGAATTATTTCTCAAGAGTCCATTACAACAAGAGAAGGCCCATTTCATTTTAGAATTGCAAAGTTACAAGAAAATGCAAAAAAAAAACTAATAGAAGAATGTCCATTTATAAAAGGTTGTCGTGGCATCATGATACAACACAACACACTCCTACGCAAAAAACCGTCACTTGAAGCCAACATCCGTCCAGCCCCCAATTTTTGACACATTATAATTCACCTGCTAACTAGACGATCTTTCTAATCCATTTACATGAAAATGCAAAGATAACCATGAGAGTATAAACCAAGCCACCAGTACCTGTAAGTGACGAAACCATGTGCCATCCAACCTTGTCATTTGCTCAATACATAAATGAAAATGAGTTGTAATGCAATTTCGGTAGCAGACCCCACCTCCAAAACATACACACAACCTGTACACACCCAAAACAAGGCCAGCTATGCAAAACGCATCAAACAAGTACAAAACGGCAACGCAATGAAAAACAACATCCACACCGAAATTCCAAGCCAATTTCTGTATGCAGCAGCCAACTCGCACGGACCATCACGCATAACCTACAGAATTCCAGCTCACAATTTCTCTCCCCATAATACCCTCTTCAACTCCTATAAAACCAACCCTTTTTCACTCTCATTAGGAGCTCTAGCCGCCAATACTCAACCTTACCCTCCTTCAAACATCACCCTCCAAACCTTAAAAGCCTTCTTCTTCTACAAACCCACCAACCTTCTTCGTAACCCAACCCCAACCATTCAAACAATCAGAACAACCCTTCTTTAATCCTCAAAACCCCTCATCAATAACAACACAACTTGCAATATCAAACCTTCATTATCACCTCACCCACTAGTCTTCTTCCTCAACCCATTCTATCACCTTCAACCCACTCCAAAATCACAAAGTTAAAACCGAACAAACCAGAAATTAGGAGATGAAGAGAAAGGTTCGGATGAAATCATAAATTGTGGATTAAATTCAAATCCAAACCAGATCCGAAAGTGAATAAGAAGAAGAGAAACGAACCTGAAACGGAGCGGAGGGAATCGATTCAGACTGAGAGAGATCTAGACGAAGGAAGGTTGGATTGTTCGTTCTTGTTTTAACGTCGATAAAGGCACGATGATGAAACAAGTACCTTCTGAGTTCTTCTTTTGCTTTTCCTTTATTCACCAAGGCTACGTGTTGACATGGATTTGTAAAAAATAAAAACGTTGATAGTGTTGCTGTTGTGATATTGTTTTATTTTGAGAGGTTGAATTTGATTCTGACCCATTTTTTTCCTTCGGGTTTTGACTATAAGCCGGTGCGTTTGTGGCTTTGGTGTATTTTTTATGGTAGCTTCTCATTAATTGATTATTTTCCTCTATTTCATTGTTCTTATAGTTTTCAAGCTGCGTTCGTTGACTTGGATTTAGGATCTATTTACATGGTTTCTATTTGAGAGATATGGGCTTGGTTTCAAAAGCCCGTTGCAGATTTCTTTGGCATTACTCTTTTGTTTGCAACAAAACGAACCAGGATGATGGGCTTTTCAGCCCGTGTGATTCCTTTCCCATTCACACTGCCCATTTGAATCTGTGCAGCCCATCTTTGTTATGTTTTTTTAAATCAATTTAATTTGTTTAAAATCCTTTTAAAAAAAACCTTCTATTTTCTTTTTTAGTCCTTAATATGTTCTCATAATTAATCTTTTCTATTTCGATTTCTTTTTGGGCCAATGATATCAAAAACATCATGATTTGTTGATTTATTTCAAATAGATCTGTAATCTTGGTTAATATGAGGCCTATTTATTTTCTTTTCGATTTATTTGTTTTTACCATTCATTTTGGGTCAATGAAAACCAAACATCTAAGATTAATCGATTTTCGATTTAAGATCTTGATAAAGGTGAGACCTTTCTTCTTTTTCCCGATTTTATTTCATTTCTTATGATTTTCATTTCACATATTATTTTATTTTCACTTTGGGTCAATGAAAGTCAAATATCGTTGATTATCGATTTCTCGATTAAATCTTGATTAAGACGAGACCACTTCGATTAATTTTCTATTTTCATTTCATCTTCATTTTGCATCTTCTTATATCTTCTTTTTCATTTTCGATCGATGAGGTCTTTCTATTCACGAATGTTGATGGTTGAAGCGATTAACCTTCATTATTTCAAATCTGTAGTGAGTGATCATCGAGATCTCTTTCTATACTTTAGGATCGTGATAGGTTACCTTCGATTAATCGATGAAAGTTTGTGATTAAGACGAGATCTTCACCTCTTCTTTTCGTGTGGCACGATTCCATTGGAGAATGATTCTCAATATCATTTCTCTATCGTGTTTTAGCACAAAGATCAAATTGCGCATCCTCCTATAGTATGATCTTCGTTATTGATCGTGCTACGATGGTTTAGCGTTACATTGGACCCGATTAACAATTAACAACTAACCACTAACTATTACATTTCCGTCAATATTATCTTGATTTACTTTTATGCCAATATTATATCTTGTTCATATTATCTTGATTATATTAATGTTCATATTATCTTATTATCATTGTTCATATCATATTCATACTTATTCATCTAACCCTCTTTTTGTTTCTTTGTTCATACTTTAATCAAAACACACTAACAATTATCGAAACGCCTAAGCACTTAATTTTCGATTAAAATACTTAACACACATATTCAAATTGTTTTTTTTAATTAAATCGCGAAAGAATTGAGCTCTTGAGGTCTAGCACTTTTTGGGTTCTTGAATGACTGCTCTTAGGGCGCACGCCTTGAATTGTGAGTTGTACGACCTTTCGTTCTTAAAATACCTAACTATTGGACAAAGAAATACCATTGGAGTCTAGCATTCCACGTGGTACTTTCGTCATCCAACAAACAATATTTCATATATCAATCGAATGAAAAAGGTGTCGTTGGGATCTAGCATCCAATAATGCCCCGATTAATTGGTTGCGAGGTCGACGTCTCGTTTATCGAATAATCGTCATTCTCCCTAAAACACTTAACAAATCAAACCATTTCCAAACCAATTCTCGACTCTTCGTCGAGCCACTCTTCAAAACATTCTCGTAAGTCGAGTGCCTTTTGCCTCGTCGTCAAATGCACACTTGCACATTTCGTAGTTTTTGTTACTAGGAGCACCCCTAGGAATTAGTATCGATCCATACCTCTTTTTGCAACCAATCTGATTCGATCTTTTTCAAATGCTTTTTTAATCAACCTATGAAAGGAGGAGATTCTTGGAATCTAGCATTCCTTGGGTCTTCGAATGAATGACTCTTGAGGCACGCCCTTGGGTTGTTATTCATTCACTCTTTCATCTTAAAACACTTAACCATTATCAAACATTTTCGCAATCAACTCACAAAAGAACTGAGTATTTGGAGTCTAGCATTCCTTGGATTCTCGAGTGACTGCTCTCGAGGCACGCCCCTCGGGTTGTATGTCATTCAATCTTTCGTCTCCTAAAATTCAAACCCTAACCCCTCTTTTCGTGGGCGTACCACGAACTACAACTTCTCTGATTCTTTATTCTCGTCCGAGTAAAGATACGTAGGCACAAGATTGCGATGATCTTGGCGAGCTACCTTCCCTCCACCTTCCGTATTCCCTCTATCTTGTCCCGTAGTCGAACTACGATTGCTCTGATTACTCATTCTCGTCTGAATGAGCATACGTAGGCACAAGATTGCAATGATCTTGCCGAGCACCCTATTCTAAAACCACTAATTTCCCTTAGCATCAAAATCTTTTATCTTTTCGTTTCACATTTATTGTTGAGAAGAAAACAAACAAGCTTAGCTAATGTTCATCAAAATTCGAACTAAGAGGTTCCCGTTGAGTACAACGGACGTGAGGGGGTGCGCGTACCTTCCCCTCACGTAACCGACTCCCGAACCCAGAATGTGGTTGCGACGACCATGTTCTTATCCTCTCCTTTAAAGGTTTTCTCGATATTTTCCTTTCCCTCTTTTGGGATAAATAAAGTTTGGTGGCGACTCTGTCGAACCGTTCCACGCCTTTCACGCAAGGGTCGTTTCTTCGATTAAGCGATTTTTTTGAGGTGCGACAGATGGCGACTCTGTTGGGGAAACATTGCTCCATGCAAGAGAGAGTCAAGCCTATCTTAGTTCGAATTGTGAGCTTGTTAGCTTTGTTTATTTATTTTCTTCTCGTTTACGTATTTGTTCTCTTATGGCTTTTACATGCTCATTATTATGCTTATCTGTTGGATCTTAGGATGATATCATGAGTAAAGCTCTACACCCGAGATTTAGTAAAAGCAGAGGGAACACATAGTTTAGAATTGGATGTCGAGTAGTGTTAGTCCCCAAGGACTCGCTCCTTGCGTGCCTAGCATGAAAGCTCCCCTAGAGTAGACCTTTTCGTAGATCATGTTGTAACACAGCTAGCCTGTTACACGACTTGATTCATGAAGGGTCTGTGACTCTATGAACCACTCTTAGAACCAAGTTCTATATTGGTGGTCGTGTAGTGTTAGTCTCCAAGGACCCGCTCCTTGTGCGCCTAGCACGAGGACCCCACTCAGGAGAGACCTTGTCGTTATTATCGTCATAATGCAGCTAGTCTGTTGCGTGACATTGATGTGATTTGTGTCCGTAATCCTGGGAACCTTATCCGTCAACATAGACACCATCCCGTGAGTGGATTTATGGGTAAAGAATCTAGAACTTTCCTCATAGAGCCTACCTATAAGGTTTCTTTGATCAGAGGCTTTGGTCATCTACCCGTGAACGACCAACCTCAGAAATGTTTGAACCTGTGATCTGCGATCCTGGATCTTGCATCTTGCATTACATCTCATGTCATTGCATTGCATTGCATCTGTTATGCATCTTGCATTTCATTTTCAACCTCAGAATCTCACTTCAACTTCCTTCCTTCTCCAGTAAATCAAGTTAATTCCTCGACACCAGTACGTAACTCGAGCCAACACAAGAAGAATGATGGAACAGATTCAATAAGAGCAAGCTGCCTTCAGAGAGGAGTTGGACTCTATGAAGGGAAAGATTGATCAGATTCTCGAAGCCATCATGATGGCCAGAAAAGAAGAAGAACTGCGTGAAGCCGCTGCTGCCAACAACACTGTGCCTGTGCAAGGGTCACCCTTAAGCCTCTCAGTTCCTGTTCCCACCCCTATCAATTATGGGATACCAATGAACTTCACTCCAGCCACTGAAGGAGCCATTTCTTAACCACTTCCAACATCTTGAGTCATTGTTGGTGCGATTCCGCAAGCCCAAACAGTTGTTACTCAAATTCATATTCCACATGCTGAAGAAAATCTGCTAGATCAGTATGATGAAGTTCAAAATTACCATGTTTCTATCCCTATTATTGCTGCTCAGGATTCTGAAGCTATCAAGATGTGTCGTGATCTAGCTGAAAAACTCTGAGTCATGGAGGGGCGCAACTTAACTTCTTTGAATGCTCTAGAGATGTGCTTGGTGCCAGATGTTGTCATTCCTCCCAAGTTTAAAGTGCAAGAATTCCCAAAGTACAAAGGTCTCAGTTGTCCTCACATCCATCTGAAGACGTACTGCCGCAAGATGGCTGCCCATGCCAGAGACGAAAAATTGATGATCCATTGCTTTCAAGATAGCTTGTCTGGAGCATCTCTTGAATGGTATATGCAGCTAGAGCGTACCAATGTGCGCACTTGGGCTGAGCTAGCTGATGCATTCGTCAAGCACTACAAATACAACACCGACCTTGCTCCAAATCATACTCAACTTCAGAATATGGCTCAAAAGGACAACGAATCCTTTAAGGAGTAAGCACAACGTTGGAGAGAGCTAGCCGCAAGAGTGCATCCACCTCTGGTTGACCGTGAACTGATTGACATCTTCATGGGTACCTTGCATGGCCAGTACTACGAGAAGCTAATTGGTAGTGTTTCTGCTAGATTCTCTGATTTGGTGATTGTCGGTGAGAGAATTGAAGAGGGTCTGAAGAGCGGAAAGATCCAAGGAGGTTCTAGCAGTCAGTCTCAAGTCAAGAAGCCCTTCAATGGATACAAAAAGAAAAAGGGTGAAACAAATGCCATCTTTGCTCAGAAAGGGCAAGCTCAACAAGCTCCTACTCCAATGCCTTTTCAAATCCCTTACTTCCAGTATCCGTATGTTGCTGCTGTGTAATACGCTCCAATGCCTTATCAGCCAACAGTTCAAGCTGTTCAAGCTCCAATGCCTCAACAACAGGTTCCTCAGCAACAATCCTATAATCAACAAGGGTACCAGTATCCTCCTCAATATCAATAACAGAGAGCTGCTCAACAACGTCAGCCTAATCAACAGAGGACAAGGAGGTCAGATAGAGACTTTGATCGCCTACCTACGTCATATGCTCAGATCTTTGCTCAATTGATGGAGAAGAAGGCCATTACTCCGATAGACTTGGCTCCTCCAACTGTCATTCCCCCAGACTATGATGCTAATGCTCACTGCGAGTATCATAAGGGCGCTCCAGGGCATACGATCGAAGACTGCAGAGCTTTCAAACACAAAGTTCAAGACATGATCGACTCAAAGTTTCTCACGTTCAATGGGAGGGCTCCAAACGTCATCAAAAACCCCATGTCGCTGCCAAACTAGTGCCAGCATCAATTCAAGTCAAACCAAGTCAAGTTTATTCCCCGAAGAAGGCATTCGTCATGCCGTCCCATCATTTCGCATCTTTGTATTTTTTCTTTGTTTGTTCAAGTACTGTTTGCTTCAAACATTGTTATTTGTATTTGGTTTTCTTAATATAGTGATTATGCATGTTTTGAATCAGTTATGTCTTATTCACTCATTTTTTCCATTTACTGCAAAACACCGACACATTTATCCACTTCACTCTCTTTATCAACTGTTGCTTAGCAATGATTGGAGGGAGGATGATGAAAGCGAAATACCCATAATTGCAAAATGTATGCTTTCGAATAAAATCTCGTCGATGATGTACATGCATTGTTTCAACCCCCAAATACTAGAGAGACAAGGAGTTAATCCCTAGTAAACCACTTCGAGCCTAGAAGTAGTAGTTTCCTTCAGATATATAACCCTTACACTCAACCTGGGGCAGGGTAGTGTTCAGTTAATCCTAACTACACACCGAAATCACAAAGCAAAATTCCACAAGACATGACAGTTGTTCATCAATAACCATGACTTGGCAGTCACAATCATCCAACAAAACCAAAAAAACAAAAATCAAAAGCCTGCTAAGTCGAGCACCTCAAAGGAGACTTAGGAAAAAATCAAGGCTACCCTGATGGACTCGAAAAGAAAAGTCAGTTCATGCAAAAGATAGGGGTCAAAAAACAAAAGAGGCCCTCAAATCCTCAACAAAAACAAATAAAGTCCAGTGATCACCAAATCAAAATCAAAGGGGTCACTGACATTCATAAAAAAAAACAAAATAAGATGACTGCCATTTCGAGCCAAACCTTGAATCATCACGCTTACATCGTTAACCCTTTTTGGAAGACAAACATGTGTAGAATTAACTGAACGTATGACTGGAGATCATCATGAAGAAGGGGTGGGTACAAATCATACTTTGAGCCTAATATCTTTTTTTTCATAAACCATAAACCAGACCACGTTACAACCCTCGAAAGACCTAATTGAGGCGAGGTTTATTCTAAAAGCATACTATTGCAAGGTTGCGTAAACTGACTCCCCATATTTGCTAATCTTCAGCATTGGTGTCATTCTCCTTGCTATATCTTTCACACCATCAAAATCAGCACACGTTTGGGCTAACGGTCCATTCGTCTCATTATCACGACACTCCAATAAACGACTCTTTTTCAAAACTTACATAGGCATTGCATTAAGAATACCATTTGTGAATGTTCAATTTTAATTGCAAATCAGTGCTAGACATCAAAGCAATTCCAACAAGGGGCAATCGAAGAGGAACTTGAACTTTTAGTGGTGCCGACCCGAATCAAGACTACCTCAAACCCCCAATCTGGGGCAAATCCTTAAATAACTCAATCAGGGGCAAGACATCTCAAAGCATATCAAAGTTCGACTTCCAAATATCCAACTATGTCAAGAACTGGTTAATCAGGGGCAGAACATTACCATGTTCAGACTGGGACAGGACCCATTGCAGAAGGCATATCTTCTCTGTACCTACAACTTAGAGAAGCATACCTTGCCAAACACTAGCAATCATCCAGAGGATGGTCTTTATGAGTTGACCACGTCGCTACACTCATTTTTTCAGGCAACCCTGACCATCAAGCAAAGTTGTGGATCTCTCAGGAGTGAACCCACAATTCATCAACAAGTCATCAAACTTGAGGCCTCGAGAGCATCTTCGTCTGAATCAATCATGGCGTCTTCAACTAACTGAGTGTCGAGGAAATCAAATCCCTCCCACCGCCCAAAGTCCAATCCGCATTGGCAACTACCCAAAAGTCCACCATGATGGCACCCTTCAAAACATATCCAATCACCTGTCTGCAATCACCCGCATCGCATTCGTCATCATAAACATCATCTGCATCATGTGCATACAGAAACCAAATTATACTTCCCCAGCACTTGCATCTTCGTGCGTCAGCATTTGCATTGCACAACATTACATAATCAAGCATTCATACGTGCATGTCAAGATCCAGGATCAAGCTCAAGACTACAAGAGCATTTTCATCCCAGTCAGGGGCACCCTCAGCAAATCCGTGGGCGTTCCTCACGAAGTTGGTTCAACCTTTTGTTGATCAAAACAAGACTGCAAGCAATCTTCGGCCCAGACAGGGGCATCTTCTTCAAGTTCATGGGCGTTCCTCATGAAGTTATTTCAACCTTTTGTTGATGAAGTTGTGATCTCCAAGCAAGTCAGTGGGCATTCCTCATTGAATCGTGTTCCTCAACCTTTTGTTGATGAAGTTGTCATCCCCAGCTCAACCAATAAGCATATCTCCGAGTCAGTGGGCATTCCTCATTGAGTCGTGTCTTTTCAACTTTTTGTTAATGAAGTCACAATCCTCATACCAGTCAATGGTTTTCTACAAACAAAATTCAACCTCCCTCTTAGACGTTCTCTAGTGAGTTAGTGCCTTGTCAATCTTTTGTTGTCGATGATGGTGTCTATCTGTGACTTATTTGCTTTAACTTTTTGTTGATGTCTCCAAATAAGCCTCACTCATTATATCCCCAGCAAACTTGACCTTTTGTCAATTGCCTTACTATCGTCCTTTTGGTGATAGGTCTGTCATCTTTTTGGTGTCAGATAGCTGTGTGTGTGCCCTATTATCCTTTTGGTAATAGCAGGCTTTGACCTCATTTTCATCCTTTTAGTGGAAGGGTATGTGCGTGTGTGCCCTAAAATTCTGGTATCAGATGTGTGATGTTAAGTGTGATGTCACAACAACACAATCTGCTATATGAACAAGTTAAAAACAGTAAAAAATAACACAATGATTGTTCACCCAGTTCGGTCTAACTACCTACGTCTGAGGGCTACCAAGCCAGGGAGGAAATTCACTAATAGTAGTATTAAATTACAGACTCAACAATCCCAGTTGACATCTACTAATCTTAATCACTACCCAATGACACTTCTACCTAAGAAACCACTTAGGTATGAGAAACCACTCACTCCCTAAACCACCTCAGTGTTATAATCCAATGATTACCCTTTATAACCCACCTTGATTCTGCTTAATAGCTTTAATCAAGAACAACACACTCTTGCTTAAAAGTTCTAGAGTGAATACACTTACAACTTAAAATAGTAACACCAATTCAACCATGAATGGTTTACAAAACACACACGAAAACTCAAATTGACTCTTAGTTTATGCTCGTTTTCTTCGTACTTTACTAACAAGGGTTGAGGCTGCTTTTATAGAATTCTAACTTGGGCTTGGACCTCTTCCAAAAATATCTGATTTGATATGTTTTAACACCAGAATTTTAAAACAGATTTGATCTTCTAATCTTTTTAAATCTCTTCAAATTAGCCCTAATGTTAGTTACATGATCTGCTCCATAATCTGTAAATTATCTTATTGGAAATATCTTCTCCAAGATCTTCGCATCCAATCTCTCTAACAGATCTCCTCAAAACTCACTAACACGCGCAGCCCTAAAACATCACAATCTGATGTTCTGATGTTCTGATATACTGATGTCAAGACATCAATTATAACATCAGCAGATAAAACTTCAACCCTGCAACAGCTAATGTTAGGAATCAATGTTATGACATCAGATATATGACATCAACATTGTTCAACTTTGTTTTACCAAAATTCCAGCCAATACTAGAACTAACAATCTCCCCCTTTGGCTAATTTTGGCTAAAACAATCTCTGCCATCATCAGAGGTACCTGCAGCGGAAAAACTTTACAACCAGCAGCAATCACAATCCAAAATACACACAGCTAAACTCCCCCTCAAAATAAGAACCAGTATACCAGCTGTTCAAACATGTACACTCCCCCTCAAGCCTAGAGCCACATCAGCCAACTAGGCAACAACTCTCCCACTTTTTAGCCACAATTGGCCAACTCACAACAAGTTATACCCTACCACTTTACTACAGTTAGTCCTACTGGCTTTCCTTGTCAGTCAACAGTCAGCACCACAAGACAAGACAAATCATAGAACAAAACCAAGATAAGCATAAAAGTACTTTTATCCAAGTTACACACCATGCACACAATATGCAAAAACAAAAAAAATACAAACTACAAAAGCAATAAACAACATCACTTCAATCTTCATTAGCATCAGAACCATCTGCAGCATCCTTATCACCTTCCTCTGAACCTGAATCTTCAGTATTGACATTCACATCATCTTCACCCTGTTCCAAGGATTTGATCATCTGCTCAATTTTCAACTTCCTAGCAGTGCTAGTACTGATAGCCATATCAAGATCCTTGCAGGATGCCTTCAATTCTTCAATCAACTCAGTTTTAGTACTGGCCTTCTTAACACCAGAACAACAATGTCTGGAACATGATTCCCAACAAACAGCTTGGGATGCAAGGATAAAGCTGACTCCCTCTTACATGCTACATCTGAACTAGTTAAAATTTCAGGATGTTGATCTAAGATCATTCCACAGATAAGTGAAGGGAATGTTATAGGCATCTTGATAGCATTAGTGGCACCATGCCTCACAACTTGATCAAATATGTAATTTCCATAATTGAACTTGACCTTTTTCCCAACAGCATAAATAAACCTTCCTAATCCCACAGCTATGGTGGTTTTGTGATTAGTATGTACCCAGTTAGCAGCTCCAATTCTGTGCAAAATAGCATACTTGATACTGAATTTGCTAGCTGTCAACTTACCTTTAAGTGGCCAAACCTTCACTTGAGTGGCTGTAATCTCTTTACACACATCATTATCAGTCATTTCCAGTTCACAACCCTTTTGATCATCTCTTCCCAGATACTTATTGATGGTACTAGGAGAGAAATTAATACACTTACCCCTAACAAACACCTTCATGAAGTCCACACTTCTGTTATCAAAAATGTCTATGGGAATGTTAACAACAAATTCCTTAACAAGTCCACCATAGCACTTAGAGAATTTTGTCACAGTCTTCAACAGGCCAGCAGCATGAATGAGCTCCATAATTTCTTTCATCTCCAATGCATCTTTGCCCAGCTCTCTCTCTAGAGCTAATCTCCTTTGACACACAAATTTCCATATTGGAGCACTGCTAGCATAATGAAAGGATATGTTGTCCACTGGCACTTCAGGAACCTTATCAGAAATTCTCTTTAAAATGGACTTTTTGACAGGGGTGATGTCTTGAACATCTTCCTCAACATCATACTCAGATTCAGATTCTTCTCTAATCTTTCTCTTTTTGGAAGTCACTGCAACCTTGCTCCAAGATTTAGTTGGACCAACTACAGATGTCTTTTTCTTCTTGCCTTCAGCTGTCATCTTAGGAGAAGATTCCACAGTCTTTCCTTTTCTAGTCTTTAATCTATTGGCAATCCCAGGAACAACATTACCAATTACTTCATTATCAGATAAGCCAACAACATCCACCACATCAGCATTCTTCTTCCCTCTGGGACTAGGAGTAACATCCCTAGCATGTGATGTTTCAACATCATGTTCAACATCAACCTTATTTTCAACATGAGTATCCCTTTCTCTTTCAGCTTCAGCTTCAACTTCATCTTCAATCTCAGCATCTTCAATGACTGAAACAGCTAATCTGTGAAGATTTGTTTCAGAAGTTTCAATATCATCCTTTTCTCTAACAGATTGATCAGCAGACATTTGACTCAGAGGTCTGGATATTCCTTTCACATAAATCCCTTTCTCAAATATTTTTGTGATAATCTGATCAATACTTTTGTCCACATCTACCCTTTCTTCAACAGCTTGAGGAAGAGGGGTGGTAGTCCTAGGAGTAGGTTTGTTTCCAAATAATACACTAGTGACAAACGCTCTACTCTCGCTATCATCAAATTTCTTACCCATAGATTGATTAGAAGTATTACCTTTTGAAGGCCTCTTAGGTTGATACTTCTTAGGTCTTGTCTTTTCTGAAGCTGGAATCATAGAGATAGGAGCAATGTCCATAGCTTCATCCACAGATACCTCTTCTGTCGAAACCCTAGAATTTGCATGAGTAGAACTTTTGGACGCAGCCTTCTTGGATGGAGATGACACTTGTTTAGACATCGTTCTTAAGTAGCAACTGGTGACCAAAAGTGTTTTGTAATTTCTGTTGTTAGGGGGAAGATGAACAGACTTGGAGTGTGGAGATTGAAGTAGCGTGTGAGAGTAATAATAGGGAATAATAGCCTAAGGTAAGGGAACTGCTTTTGTTGGTCACTTAAAGGCCAATAAATGTATTTTCCCCACCAAAATAAATTTCCTTTTAAATTTTTGAAATTTAATAAATGCACACCATAATTCACTAACCTTTGAATCCTTTTCCACATGCCCAAATTTCTACTTAACACTTCACAAATTTTAGCACACATATCTTTAGGGAAATCGTTATTACCCTTCATACCTGAATGATCAACCTCTACTACCTTGGTTTCTTCAATATTTCCTCTGAATAGTTGCATAACCCTAGGTTGTTTTGTGATCCTTCTAATATCACATTCAGATGTCATAACATCATCCTTGACATTACATGATAAGCTGGACTCTTGAGGAACCCACAAATAACAGTTATCTATGGATCTAACTCCCCTCATAACAACTTCACTCTTCTCATTAGTCATTAAACATTCATCTTTAGTGTAGCTAACCTTGAATCCTTCATCACATAACTGACTGATGCTAATCAAATTAGCAGTCAATCCTTTGACCAGAAGTACACTTTCAAGATTAGGTCCAGCCTCACAATTCAATTTTCCAATTCCTTTAACTTCCCCTTTTTCTCCATTACCAAAAGTTACATCGTTTGTGGAGTAAGTCCTGATATCCACCAACTGATTCTTGAAACCAGTCATATGCATTGAGCAACCACTGTCAAAATACCAACCATCCATAGCTGGGGTTCTAACAGATGAGTGAGCTAATAGACATGTGACAACAGCTTTAGGAACCCATTATTTAATAGTCTGAGGCCTATCCTGCTTCTGTCTAGGTTGAGGAACAGGCTTGGGATAACCATGCAGTTTAAAGCAAGAAGATTGTATATGGCCAAATCTTCCACAATAGTAACATCTTACTCTTTGAATCTCTTCTCTAAAGTGATTGAAATGTCTCCCACCTTGATGATGATTTCTGTCATAATGCTGAGGCTGCCATCTATCAAAATATTGATGTTGTCTTCTCCCATAAGTAGGCTGTCTTCTGTAGTGCTTAGGCTGTCTTTTACCATGATGATGTGGCCTTCTTCTGCCATAACCATGAGGCACAACATTATTAGGTCCAAACCCATACATTTTCCCTTGATGTTGAGACATCGGATGGAACATGTTATGGTTGAGATTATAAGCCTGCATACTCCTATGGTATTAGGGAGGCATATACTGTCTAGCTCCAGGAAACTGAGGCTTTCCTTGAGGTTTAGACAAAAACTTCTTAGGAACATGACCATAGCCCTTTCCATTATTTTGTGGCCCAGGGTGAGGGACAACCTTCTTAATTCCAGAACCATGTCCTTTTTCATGAGGAATGTTTTGTTTAACCCCAGAAGAACTAGCCTCTGTGGATATCTTCTTCTCACCCTCATATCCTAGACCAGACTTATCACTTGCACCTTTTCCAGCTCAAGTATTTTATCCAGAGTGTCAGTTCCACTATTTAACATTCTGATGGATTTTGACATTTGATCAAGCTGGGATTTTAACAACAAAACTTCATTCTTAAGATCAGCTTTCTCAGTCTCAAGCTGTACAATAATCTTCTTCTGCTTCTCCCCTTCTTCAAGGACCTCTTCACTTTTCAGACACATCTCTTGATAAGAGGATGCCAGCTCTTCAAAGGTCAATTCACCATCACTAGACTCTCCATCAGAGGCACATAGTCCAGTCAATGCCTTAACATGCTTGGCATTCTCTTCTTCACTTTCACTATCTGTATCAGACCAGGAAACAGATAACCCTTTTTTCTGCTTTTTGAGGTATGTAGGGTATTCTTTCTTGAAATGACCATAACCTTCACACTCATAACATTGAACTCATTTATCATGATTGGACTTTTCTTCATCTCTTGTTTTCTTCACTTGATCACTAGACCTGTTGTTGTCAGATGTAATGTTCTTAACATTGGGTCTATAGTTTCTATCCATTCTCTTTAACACCTTGTTAAACTGTCTCCCAAGCATCACAACAGCATTTTACAGTTCCTCCTGAGTTTCAAAATTACACTCCTTCTTATCATCTTCAGTATTAGACACCAAGGTTATGCTTTTGGTCTTCTTTTCAGGCTCCTCATTCAATCCCAACTCAAAGGTTTGAAGAGAACCAATCAACTCATCAACCCTCATCTTGCTGATGTCTTGAGCTTCTTCAATGGCAGTCACCTTCATTTTATATCTCTAGGGAAGGGATCTGAGAATCTTCCATACCAGCTTCTCTTCAGTTATTCTTTCTCCTAAAGCACTAGAAGCATTGGACAGCTCTAGAATATTCATGTGAAAATCATGAATGGTTTTATCCTCCTTCATCTTCAGATTTTCAAACTTTGTGGTCAGCAGTTGAAGTCTTGACATCTTGACCTTGGAGGTTCCTTCATGAGTAGTTTTCAAGACATCCCAAGCTTCCTTAGCTACTTCACAAGTGTTTACCAGCCTAAAGATGTTCTTGTCAATACCATTAAAGATGGCATTCAAGGCTTTTGAATTTCCAAGTGCAAGCTCATCTTCTTCCTTTGTCCAATCTTCCTCAGGTTTTAGCTTAGTTGTACCATCCTTTTCAACAATAACAGGTGCTTTCCATTCTTTTAAAACAGCCTTCCAAGCCCTGTTGTCTAATGACTTCAAGAAGGTAACCATCTGTGGTTTCCAATAGTCATAATTAGAGCCATCTAGAATAGGGGGTCTATTCACAAATCCACCAGTCTCCTTGTCCATTGCACCAGAAAGTATCAGCCCTAGATCTCACCCAGATGCAGAGCAGAATGCCTGCTCTGATACCAATTGAAATTCTTGTATCAGATGTGTGATGTTAAGTGTGATGTCACAACAACACAATCTGCTATATGAACAAGGTAAAAACAACAGAAAATAACACAATGAATTGTTCACCCAGTTCGGTCTAACTACCTACGTCTGGGGGCTACCAAGCCAGGGAGGAAATTCACTAATAGTAGTATTAAATTACAGACTCAACAATCCCAGTTGACATCTAATAATCTTAATCACTACCCAATGACACTTCTACCAAAGAAACCACTTAGGTATGAGAAACCACTCACTCCCTAAACCACCTCAGTGTTACAATCCAATGATTACCCTTTATAACCCACCTTGATTCTGCTTAATAGCTTTGATCAAGAAAAACACACTCTTGCTTAAAAGCTCTAGAGTGAATACACTTACAACTTAAAATAGTAACACCAATTCAACCATGAATGGTTTACAAAACACACACGAAAACTCAAATTGACTCTCAGTCTATGCTCTTTTTCTTCGTACTTTACTAACAAGGGTTGAGGCTGCTTTTATAGAATTCTGACTTGGGCTTTGACCTCTTCCAAAAATATCTGATTTGATATGTTTTAACACCAGAATTTTAAAACAGATTTGATCTTCAAATCTTTTTAAATCTCTTCAAATTAACCCTAATGTTAGTTACATGATCTGCTCCATAATCTGTAAATTATCTTATTAGAAATATCTTCTCCAAGATCTTCGCATCCAATCTCTCTAACAGATCTCCTTAAAACTCACTAACACGCGCAACCCTAAAACATCATAATCTGATGTTCTGATGTTCTGATATACTGATGTCAAGACATCAATTATAACATCAGCAGATAAAACTTCAACCCTGCAACAGCTAATGTTAGGAACTAATGTTATGACATCAGACATATGACATCAACATTGTTCAACTTTGTTTTACCAAAATTCCAGCCAATACTAGAACTAACATGCCCTATTATCCTTTTGGTAATAGCAGGCTTTGACCTCATTTTCATCCTTTTGGTGGAAGGGTCTGTGTGTGTGTGCCCTATTATCCTTTTGGTAATAGCAGGCTTTGACCTCATTTTCATCCTTTTGGTGGGAGAGCATGTGCGTGTGTGCCCTATTATCCTTTTGGTAATAGCAGGCTTTGACCTCATTTTCATCTTTTTGGTGGAAGGGTCTGTATGTGTGTGCCCTATTATCCTTTTGGTAATAGTAGGCTTTGACCTCATTTTCATCCTTTTAGTGGAAGGGTTTATGCGTGTGTGTGCCCTATTATCCTTTTGGTAATAGCAGGCTTTGACCTCACTTTCATCCTTTTGGTGGAAAGGTCTGTGTGTGTGTGTGTGCCCTATTATCCTTTTGTTAATGGCAGGCTTTGACCCCATTTTCATCCTTTTGGTGGAAGGGTCTGTGTGTGTGTGTGTTCCCTATTATCCTTTTGGTAATAGCAGGCTTTGGCCTCATTTTCATCCTTTTGGTGGAAGGGTCTGTGCGTGTGTGTGCCCTATTATCCTTTTGGTAATAGCAGGCTTTGACCCCATTTTCATCCTTTTGGTGGAAGGGTCTCTGTGTGTGTGCCCTATTATCCTTTTGGTAATAGCAGGCTTTGACCCCATATTCATTCTTTTGATGGAAGGGTCTGTGTGCGTGTGTTACTATCATCCTTTTGGTGATAGGTCTGTCATCCTTTTGGTGTCAGATTTCCTGTTGTCATTCTTTTGGTGATAATGACCCTTGCAAGTTAATCAGTGTCCACTCGAGGTTGACATTGATCCATCATTTCACATCCCAAACATTTTCTTTCTTCCCGAACAAATTCGTGGTCTTCTTCATATCTAATTGTCTTCTACCTCGGAAGAATGAACATCGTGGCAGTCCATCTTACTCGGTTTAAGCCAATTAGATAGGGGCATCTATCATACCTCAAATTTATCCTACTTGTATATAATCTTCATCTATACATCCATCCACTAACCATTATCTAGAAAATCAAAAAAAAATATGTTGTTGTTTCTTCTTATTGTCCTAAACCCAAGTGTTGCAAGGATGTCAGGCAGGATTGACAGGTTACCAGGTTGTGATAGGATAAAGGTTTCGTCAATAATTGGTTCATCTGAATTAGGGTTTTATGCAGTTGAGTTTCATATTTCAAGTCCTGATTCAAGTTTCAAGGCATGTTGAGGGATTTGGTTCATCGTAATTAAGATCAGATTGATTCAGTGATTCGAGGCTTTAATTGATTCAAAGTGCAAGATTTAATTATGATTGATTCAAGATTTCATTCAAGTTGGAATTTGGTTCTAATGAGATTTTAGGGATTATACATGGAATTTCAAGTTTTAATGGTTATGTCTTTCAATCAAGGGTCAAGAATTGCATTTAAATTAATTTCAAGTTCCAAATCCAATTTCAATTTTGCATTCAACGTGCAATCTTTAGATCATGCCAAGTTTAAATTCAATTTCTGATAAAGATTCAATTAGAATTCGATTCAAGTCCAAGTAGATTTTACAAAGGCTATACAAAAAAATTGTGGAATTATTTCTCAAGAGTCCATTACAACAAGAGAAGGCCCATTTCATTTTGGAATTGCAAAGTTACAAGAAAATGCAAAAAAAAAAAAAACTAATAGAAGAATGCCCATTTATAAAAGGTTGTCATGGCATCATGATACAACACAACACACTCCTGCGCAAAAAACCGTCACTTGAAGCCAACATCCGTCCAGCCCCCAATTTTTGACACATTACAATTCACCTGCTAACTAGACAGTCTTTCCAATCCATTTACATGAAAATGCAAAGATAACCATGAGAGTATAAACCAAGCCACCAGTACCTGCAAGTGACGAAACCATGTGCCATCCAACCTTGTCATTTGCTCAATACATAAATGAAAATGAGCCGTAATGCAATTTCAGTAGCAGACCCCACCTCCAAAACATACAAACAACCTGTACACACCCAAAACAAGGCCAGCTATGCAAAACGCATCAAACAAGTACAAAACGGCAACACAATGAAAAATAACATCCACTCCGAAATTCCAAGCCAATTTCTGTATGCAGCAGCCAACTCGCATGGACCGTCACGCATAACCTACAAAATTCCAGCTCACAATTTCTCTCCCCATAATACCCTCTTCAACTCCTATAAAACCAACCCTTTTTCACTCTCATGAGGAGCCCTAGCCGCCAATACTCAACCTTACCCTCCTTCAAACATTACCCTCCAAACCTCAAAAGCCCTCATCAATAACAACACAACTTGCAATATCAAACCTTCATTATCACCTCACCCACTAGTCTTCTTCCTCAACCCATTCTATCACCTTCAACCCACTCCAAAATCACAAAGTTAAAACCGAACAAACCAGAAATTAGGAGATGAAGAGAAAGGTTCAGATGAAATCATAAACTGTGGATTAAATTCAAATCCAAACCAGATCCGAAAGTGAATAAGAAGAAGAGAAACGAACCTGAAATGGAGCGGAGGGAATCGATTCAGACTGAGAGAGATCTAGACGAAGGAAGATTGGATTGGTCGTTCTTGTTTTAACGTCGATTAAGGCACGATGATGAAACAAGTACCTTCTGAGTTCTTCTTTTTCTTTTCCTTTATTCACCAAGGCTACGTGTTGACATGGATTTGTAAAAAATGAAAATGTTGATAGTGTTGCTGTTGTGATATTGTTTTATTTTGAGAGGTTGAATTTGATTCTGACCCATTTTTTTCCTTCGGGTTTTCACTATAAGCCGGTGCGTTTGTGGCTTTGGTGTATTTTTTATGGTAGCTTCTCATTAATTGATTATTTTCCTCTATTTCATTTTTCTGATAGTTTTCAAGCTGCATTCGTTGACTTGGATTTAGGATCTGTTTACATGGTTTCTATTTGAGAGATATGGGCTTGGTTTCAGAAGCCCGTTGCAGATTTCTTTGGCGTTCCTCTTTTGTTTGCAACAAAACGAACCAGGATGATGGGCTTTTCAGCCCGTGTGATTCCTTTCCCATTCACACTGCCCATTTGAATTTGTGCAACCCATCTTTGTTATGTTTTTTTAAATCAATTTAATTTGTTTAAAATCCTTTTTAAAAAAAACCTTCTATTTTCTTTTTTAGTCCTTAATATGTTCTCTTAATTAATCTTTTCTATTTCGATTTCTTTTTGGGCCAATGATATCAAAAACATCATGATTTGTTGATTTATTTCAAATAGATCTATAATCTTGGTTAATATGAGGCCTATTTATTTTCTTTTCGATTTATTTGTTTTTACCATTCATTTTGGGTCAATGAAAACCAAACATCAAAGATTAATCGATTTTCGATTTAAAATCTTGATAAAGGTGAGACCTTTCTTCTTTTTCCCGATTTTATTTCATTTCTTATGATTTTCATTTCACGTAGTCTTTTATTTTCACTTTTGGTCAATGAAAGTCAAATATCGTTGATTATCGATTTCTCGATTAAATCTTGATTAAGACGAGACCACTTCGATTTATTTTCTATTTTCATTTCATCTTCATTTTGCATCTTCTTATATCTTCTTTTTCATTTTCGATCGATGAAGTCTTTCTATTCACGAATGTTGATGGTTGAAGCGATTAACCTTCATTATTTCAAATATGTAGTGAGTGATCATCGAGATCTCTTTCTATACTTTGGGATCGTGATATGTTACCTTCGATTAATCGAGGAAAGTTTGTGATTAAGACGAGATCTTCACCTCTTCTTTTCGTGTGGCACAATTCCATTGGAGAATGATTCTCAATATCATTTCTCTATCGTGTTTTAGCACAAAGATCAAATTGCGCATCCTCCTATAGTATGATCTTCGTCATAGATCGTGCTACGATGGTTTAGCGTTACATTGGACCCGATTAACAATTAGCAACTAACCACTAACTATTACATTTCCGTCAATATTATCTTGATTTACTTTTATGCCAATATTATATCTTGTTCATATTATCTTGATTATATTATTGTTCATATTATCTTATTATCATTGTTCATATCATATTCATACTTATTCATCTAACCTTCTTTTTGTTTCTTTGTTCATACTTTAATCAAAACACACTAACAATTATCAAAACGCCTAAGCACTTAATTTTTTATTAAAATACTTAACACACATATTCAAATCGTTTTTTTAATTAAATCGCGAAAGAATTGAGCTCTTGAGGTCTAGCACTTTTGGGGTTCTTGAATGACTACTCTTGGGGCGCACGCCTTGAGTTGTGGGTTGTTCGACCTTTCGTTCTTAAAATACCTAACTATTGGACAAAGAAATGCCATTGGAGTCTAGCATTCCACGTGGTACTTTCGTCGTCCAACAAACAATATTTCATATATCAATCGAATGAAAAAGGTGTCGTTGGGATCTAGCATCCCAATAATGCTCCGATTAATTGGTTGCGAGGCCGACGTCTCATTTATCGAATAATCGTCATTCTCCCTAAAACACTTAACAAATCAAACCATTTCCAAACCAATTCTCGACTCTTCGTCGAGCCACTCTTCAAAACATTCTCGTAAGTCGAGTGCCTTTTGCCTCGTCGTCAAATGCACACTTGCACATTTCGTAGGTTTTGTTACTATGAGCACCCCTAGGGATTAGTATCGATCCTTACCTCTTTTTGCAACCAATCCGATTCGATCTTTTTCAAACGCTTTTTTAATCAACCTACGAAAGGAGGAGATTCTTGGAATCTAGCATTCCTTGGGTCTTCGAATGAATGACTCTTGAGGCACGCCCTTGGGTTGTTATTCATTCACCCTTTCGTCTTAAAACACTTAACCATTATCAAACATTTTCGCAATCAACTCACGAAAGAACTGAGTTCTTGGAGTCGAGCATTCCTTGGATTCTTGAGTGACTGCTCTCGAGGCACGCCCCTCGGGTTGTATGTCATTCAACCTTTCTTCTCCTAAAATTCAAACCCTAACCCCTCTTTTCATGGGCGTACCACGAACTACGACTGCTCTGATTCTTTATTCTCGTCCGAGTAAAGATACGTAGGCACAAGATGGCGATGATCTTGGCGAGCTACCTTCCCTCCACCTTCCGTATTCCCTCTATCCTCTCCCGTAGTCGAACTATGATTGCTCTGATTACTCATTCTCGTCTGAATGAGCATACGTAGGCACAAGATTGCAATGATCTTGCCGAGCACCCTATTCTAAAACCACTCATTTCCCTTAGCATCGAAATCTTTTATATTTTCGTTTCACATTTATCGTTGAGAAGAAAACAAGCAATCTTAGCTAATGTTCATCACAATTCGAACTAAGAGGTTCCCGTTGAGTACAACGGACGTGAGGGGGTGCGCGTACCTTCCCCTCACGTAACCGACTCCCGAGCCCAGAATGTGGTTGCGACGACCATGTTCTTATCCTCTCCTTTAAAGGTTTTCTCGATATTTTCCTTTCCCTCTTTTGGGATAAATAAAGTTCGTTGGCGACTCTGTCGAACCGTTCCGCGCCTTTCGCGCGAGGGTCGTGTCTTCGATTAAGCGATTTTTTCGATGTGCGACACTTCTCTTTGTGCATGTCAAGCAACCTGGATGGTGAACCTGGTCGAAGAGATCACAGGGAAGAGTCATGGAGCAATTACCATGAAGATCGACAACATGTCAGCTATCAACTTGGCGAAGAATCTAATAGCACATGGTCGAAGTAAGCACATCGAAATGAGGTTCCATTATCTTCGAGAGTAGGTAGCAGAAGGGAAGATGAACTTGGAACACTCCAAAACTGAGAATCAGATTGCAGATATCATGACGAAGGGAGTGCAGGTCGAAGTTTTCAGAAGACTAAGAGCCATGATGAATATAGACAGTTTAGACACAATGAATTAGGTGGTGTGTTAAATATGTAATTCATTATTTTAGAAATATTAGATTTGATTTAGAAAGATCAGATTGGATTTAGAAAGATCAAATTTGATTTAGAAAGATTAGATTAGATATTTTTGGGCTTTTATAGTTTGAGTTTTAGATTGAGATGCAAGTTAACCTAAATCTATAAATAGGGAGGAACCCTTATCATTGTAATAATCAAGTTTGATAATTCACAGTTTGCAGTTGCAAGTGAATATTGAAAGTTTACACAGTTTGTGGGTAGAAATAATTCTGCAGTTTTTCATCTTCTTCTCCAACGCTACTATTTCTCTTTTATCTTTCTTTCTTTCTTAATTTTTCTTTTCGTTGTCATTGCGTGTGATTGTTAACATTCTTGAAATCACGATTGAATAGGAATTCTCAAAAAATTTTGGATTAATTCCAACCCAAACTGAATAATGGATATGGTGCTTAACGTATCCACCATCTATATTAACTATTACTTTAAGAATGTTGGCCCAATGATCATTGGAATTGGCCATGTTATATAACTGAAGCAAGTTATAGGTCTCATTAGTGTGAGAGAGATCTTATGCCTAAGCCTTCGAAAGCCAAGTCTAGGCAACATTTTCTCCAAGTAACTGTCACAAGCTTCATTTTTGAAATGTAGTCCTACTCAGTGACAACATTTGGAATGACCTCATCCACCAAACGACGATCATGAAAAATAAAAAATGTGTTAAATAAACGTTTGAAGTGATCCATCACATGGTTATCAATTTCATCTTTGTTTGTGAGTATACGGTCCTCAACTTTGAGACAATGGATTATCGGTCAATTTAAGGGGCCGGAGCCTAACTTTTGAGGTCTCAAGAATATAGTGAATTCAAAATTTTAAAAATAAATGAGTCTCAAAATATGTAGGCTCTCTAGAGTGAAGCCCCTTAAAATTCAAGAAAGATCTCAAAGCTCCAATATTTTCAAATGTTGATTTTTTTTTCAATTTGTTTTTGAAAAAAATTGATTTTTTTAAATTAAAAAAAAATTGATTAATTTTTTATTTTCAAAGAAAATTAACTTTTTTATTTTTGAAAAAAATCGATTTTTTTATATTTGAAAAAAATTTAACTTTTTTCTATATTTGAAAAAAAAAACTTTTTAATTTCCAAAAAAATCCTAATTTAATTTAAAAGCTTAGGAATGTACTGCACTATCGTCACCATATTTGAAAACATAGTCACAGTATTTGAGCTTAGAAATGTACTGCATTATCGTCACAGTATTTGAAAACATAGTATGGACTTTTTATTTTTGAAAAAAATCATTTTTTTTATTTTTGAAAAAAATTGACTTTTTATTTTATTTTAGAAAAAAATCGACAGTTTCTTATTTAAAAAAAACGATTTTTTTATTTTTGAAAAAAAACCTTTTTTTTTTCGAAAAAATCAACTTTTTTTATTTTTAAAAAAAAAAACTAATTTTTTTCACCAAAGTAACGGCTTTTTCATTTTCGAAAAAATTAATTTTTTCATTTAAAAAAATCGACTTTTTGTTTTTGAAAAAACTCGTCAACTTTTTATTTTTCAAACAAATTAAATTTTGAATCCCTCACTTAAGCCTCATATAAAACAAAAATATGAGTGAATTTAAAAATAAGAGTCCCAAAAAATATTTATTTAATAAGGGACTAAAAAATAGGGCCAAGTAAGGAACCTAATTATTGGACATAGGACTTTTTGACAGCTCTAATTATCTTTCTTGCATTTTTATCCTTGCCATTCTATGGAATAATTTAATATTTCTCTCTCCCTCGTAGTGCCATTTAACTCATGCCATGTCTCTCCAAAAAAATTTCTCAGAGTTGATAGCAGAGTCAAGTTCGCATTGAGCTTCCTTTTCTTGGTCTGCAAAAGAGTATTTCCGAAAGATTTTTTATGCAAGATTTTTAATTTTGCATTAAGGATTTAATGTTTCTTGTTTAATATGTACATTGGTCACCTAAAAGCCATGTAAATCCTTTATAAGATCTAAGAAACCAGGATGAGAAATCGACATCTCGAGGAACCTGAATTGAGAAAAGAACTTTGTGTCACTGCAATCAAAGTAAAGTAGGATAGGATAATGATTTGATTTAATTTTGATAAAGTCATAAAAATATTATGAATCAGTCTTAATAAAACATAATTGATATAAAATATTTCATAAAAAGAGGCTTATGCAACTCATTATATTCCACAACATTTCTTAAATTATTCAACAATTGATTTTTCATGACTTTTTTTTTATAAATGAAATT
The DNA here is from genome assembly GCA_022829125.1 of Lathyrus tuberosus. NCBI lineage: Eukaryota > Viridiplantae > Streptophyta > Magnoliopsida > Fabales > Fabaceae > Lathyrus > Lathyrus tuberosus. The sequence goes on along the minus strand of JALAZF010000323.1, from coordinate 94,530 downwards.
GATTTAATTTAAAAATATTAATTGCACCAATTACAAACTTTTTTCTAGAAAATTGGATGTATTTTTTCATTCCAATTGTTTTCAAAACTAACCATAGTTAATAAAGCACTTAATTTTATTTCATCTTTATAAGTGAGAGAACTCACCTATCACCTTAAGATTGAGTGCATATGTGATATGTCTCTCAGTAAGGTTTGTTGCTCAGGCATAAAGAAATACCTCAATGAAAAATACCCCCTCATGTTAAACTCCCGGATTGGTGACCCAACACATTCATCCCAAGTAAAAAAAATGGAAATTTTTGTTATGAATATGTTAATAAAGTGATAAAAGTGCACCAAAAAAACACGAAAGGATGAAAAAATTGAAAAATCTTGTGTTTAAATCTTTGAATATTAAATTTGTTAAGGATTAGATGTGGATTTGCTGGCTTTTTTTAGTTGAAGAATGATGTTGATTTTAGCCACGTGACATGTTATGTATGTCAGCGTCTTTGTCATGCTAACATTGTCATATCATATGTATGTTCAGTCACAAAAAATCTTCCATATTGTGTGTCGCATCAACTTCTATTAACGAAGTTAATCAGAAAGACTTAAATTGTCGATGAAAAATATCAAAATGACAATTTAAAAAAAAAAATTGTAGGACTAAAAACGAATTTGATATATTTGAGACGATCAGAAACATTTAATCTGATAAAATATAAATGAAAAAAACACTCTTCACCATTTTGAGGTACACCATTGTGTCCATATAAGATTATTGAATGAATGTACATGTGTATTACAGAAAAGGGCAGACATTAATATATTCACAATTCATTGGTTTCACTTTCAGTTCATGGACAAACCCGTAATAATTTATTTCTGTCTGTACAATAGGGTTCATATTATATAACCTGATGCAGATTTATCCATGAAGCCAAGCAAACACGTTTTCTACTGCCATGCATAAATGCTTGGTGCTGATGGTCCAACAAGTTACCTAACTCTTCACACAAGTCACAATATCCAAATTCCGTCTTTCTAAACCAAGTTTTATGCACAAAACTTGACCCCAAAAACCAACCTGCACTCTAAATTCGTGTTTTAAATTTGATTTTCTTAGGTGATCAGTTAGGATATGTTGTATAAATAACTCTAGTGAGTATATAAAAATTTAAATTCCTAGATTGGCCCTCCCTTTTGCTCATTGTTTCAAATTCTGACATTTATTTGTGTCTGCTTCACGGGCCAATGAATTATTAACTTTTTCAACGTGGTTTGTTTCTTCATGTGGCTTTTTATAATAAGTCACGATCCAACCGTCAAAAGACATTATGATGATGAGGCATTCTTCAAAATAATTGTCATTATCTTAGTATGTACCTACAAAAAATAATAATTGTATCTTATGTTTTTGTTAAAAAAATATTATAAGTTACTAGCAGAATCTTATTGTATATACAAAGAATGTAGTGTCTTTTCATATGTGGTTGGGGGATTTAATGTCATTTTTATATGTGACAAGCACCATAAAAGGGTGATGCTCCCTGATTAATGCACCGGTTTTCTATTTGTAGGATCTCGTCACATTATGCTTAGAAGTTAATTACACATTTGCTTCGAATAGCTTGTTCACTTGGTCAAAGTGGCGTGTCACGTATACGGAAAATGCTAACATACATTTAAAATTGATGAGTCCCACACAAAAATACATTATATCTATTTTTTTTTTTTTTCTTCATCTTTTTAATGTGGATCTCATCCAAATTTAGTGGGTCCCACACAAAAATACACTAAAGTATATATATATATATATATATATATATATATATATATATATAGCTCATGCTAATACACACTCATGTAGGTGTGCATTAGCAACATACACTTTAGTGTATTTTTGTATGAAATTTATTATTTTTGAATGGGACCCACTTTAGTGTATTTTTGTATGGGATCTATTATTTTTGAATGGGACCCACATTAAAAAGATAAAAATAAAAAATAAAAAATAAACATTTATGGTATTTTTATGTGGAACCTACTAATTTTAGGTGTGTGTTAGTATATATATATATATATATATATATATATATATATATATATATAAAAGTGAATTTGTGGCCTTATGCTTTGAACCAAGTATAAATTGATGTTGTTCTTAGGTCTGCACAATTGAATAGAGCAATTGAACACGGCTGATCTAAGCGGCGAGGAAGCAATTGGAAGATATTTTGTCCTGCCACGTCACTCATATCTGGCAACCCTGCCATTACTGTGCTTTTACCGTAACACATTTTATTAAAGATGATAACGAGTAGTATTTTGGCCGAGTATTATACACTATAAAGGACTATTTTACTATTCTACCCCACTCTGAAATTTTAAATATCATTCTATCCTCTTTTAAAAAAAATTTACCAATATATCCTATTTGCTGAGGGTGTTCGTAGTCCCAGTTCACGAGCACGTGAAGTAAAACGAACTTTTGTGGGTGCTCGTCATGTGAAGGATTGTTTCTTTTTGTTTTTTAATTGAAGGTGGGTTAGGAAATGGTGATGAGTGGTGGCGTGTGAGAAAATTAGGAGAGAGAGAAAGGTTAAAAAAGCTGACCCAAAAAAATAAAAAACTTGATAAAAAAATATTGGAAAGAAATATTTGGATATGAAAAAAATGTAATGATGATGATTCTTCACATGCTGGTGAACTCAGTTCACGAGCACCCACAAAGGTTTGTTTTACTTCACCTGCTCGTGAACTGGGATTACGAGCACCCTCAACAAATAGGGTATTCTGGTAAATTTTTTTCAAAAAGAGATAGAATGGTATTTAAAATTTCAGAGTAGGATAAAACAGTAAAAAAGTCACAAGAATAATGAGTTTCACTCACGGGAAAGGCACATCGCTAAAAAAAATGACGTTACCTTTGTTGGGGTACAAGCTGAAAATAGTGATGAAAAGGAGAGAATATATTATATTGAGAATGACGGTTACAAATGTTAAGGATACAATGATTGGAATGACATCTACAATACCTTATTTATAAGCTAAAAACTAGGGCTACAAAAGCAACAATAAAGTACTAAAATACCCTCTAACAAACTTGGTCACCAAGTTTGTGAATATTAAATAAAATATAAATTATTAATTCTAACACCATCCCTTAATTTATATTTCCTCAAAACTAACAACACCAATTCCATCCTTTAAGCGAGGGAATTGATCCGTCTTGATAGCCTTCGTCAGAACATCTGCCAATTGCTTCTGGGTGCTACAGTGCAGAACTTCTAACACTCCACTCTGAACTTGACTTCTCAGATAGTGATACTTGGTCACAATATGCTTGCTTCTCCCATGCAACACTGGGTTTCTGGCAAGGTTGGTTGCAGACTTGTTATCAATCATCAGCTTCAGAGGTTTGTCAACTTTGATCCTCAGATCCTCCAGCAAGTTCAGAATCCACACAGCTTGGCATGCAGTAACAGCGCCTGCAATATATTCAGCTTCACAGGTTGATAGCGCAACAACAGATTGTTTCTTGGAACACCAAGAAATAGGGCCTCCTAGAAACTTAAACATGTATCCAGAAGTACTTCTTCTATTAACTCTGTCTCTACACCAATCAGAATCTGAGTAACTCAGAAGTTCTGATTCACTCTTTCTCCCAGAAGGGAACATCACTCCATACTTCAAAGTTCCCTTGATATACCTCAGAATCCTGACAGCAGCTTGGTAATGGAACCACTTAGGTTTACTCATGAATCTACTAATTATTCCAACTGCATAGCAAATATCAGGTCTGGTATTACACAAATACCTCAGAGAACCAACCAACTGTATGAAGGTTGTAGCATCCACATCCTCACCATCAGAATCAGAATCTAATTTCTGATTCGTATCTGTAGGTGTGATAGCAGCCTTACAATTCTGCAACTTAAATCTCTTCAGAAGTTCTCGTTCATACTTCAGCTGATACAAAATGATACCTTTCTCAGAATATCTGAACTCCATCCCTAGAAAATATGTCATTTTCCCGAGATCAGTCATTTCAAACTAATTCATCAGCACCTTCTTGAACTTAGCTAATTCTTGTTCAGAACTTCCGGTCAGCAATATGTCATCAACGTACAAACACACCAGAATCATATTGCCTTCAGAAATATGCTGAACATAAACACCGTATTCCATCTCACATTTCTGAAAACCCTGCTTCTTGAAAAATGAATCAATCTTCTGATTCCAAGCTCTGGGCGCTTGCTTCAATCCATACAAAGCTTTATGTAATCTGTACACCATCCCTTCCTGATTCTTTTTCACAAATCCAGGAGGTTGTGACACATAAACTTCTTCTTCTAATGGACCGTTCAGAAATGAAATTTCACATCTAAATGCATCAGAGGCCAATTCCTGTTAGCAACTATTGCAATCACCAATCTGATTGTTTCATGTCTCGCTACAGGTGCAAACACTTCAGAATAATCCAGCCCAGGTTTCTGCAGAAATCCTCTTGCTACCAACCTCGCTTTGTATTTGCCAATTGATCCATCTGGCTTTAGCTTCTGCTTGAAAACCCATCTGACGTTGATGGCTTTCTTGTCCTTTGGAATTTCTGTCAGCTTCCAAGTCTTGTTTCTTTCTATGGCCTCAAGTTCTTCTTTCATGGCCTTTAGCCAGAACTTCAGCTTGAGAGCCTCTTCTGTACTCACAGGTTCAGAGTCTACTAACATGGCACACTGAATAATTTCTCCTTCAGAATCTACTTCAGTGTCTTGCAACATGTCAAACTCTTCAAATCTCCTTGGAATATTTCTGATTCTCTATGGCCTCTGACCTCGTTCAGAACTTTCTCCAGATGCTTGAACCTCAGAAGTTTCTCCTTCAGAAGCTCTTGCTCCAGAAGGTTGACTTCCTCCAGAACCTTGACCATCTTCAGAATCTGGCATATTCCCAGAATCTGAATCACCACCAGAATCTTGATCATCATCAGAATCTGGATCATCAGAATCACCTTCATCTTCTGAGTCTCCTTCAGAGTCAGAATCACCATCAGTTTCAGAAACTCTTATTTCTGACCTCTCTTCAGAAGTTCTCACATCAGAATCAAATTGAGACTTATCCCAATTCCAAACTTCTGATTCCTTTACAATAACGTCTCTGCTGAACTCAACTTTATTAGTTTCTGGACAATAAAGCTTGTACGCACCCGTACTGTGGTACCCCACCAGTAACATTACTTTGCTTCTATCATCCAGCTTCTGTCTTCTAGCTTCTGGAACATGTTTGTAACAAACAGAACTAAACACCTTTAGATGACTAACATTTTGCTTTTCTCCCGTCCACTTCTGAATAGGAACTATTTCCTTCAGCTTCTTCGTTGGACATCTGTTGAGCACATATGCTGCGGTGGCAACAGCTTCTCCCCAGAAGTTCTGAGGAAGCTTCTTCTCCTTCAGCATGCTTCTCACCATATCAAGCAAAGTACGATTTCTTCTTTCAGCAAGACCATTGTGTTGAGGAGTGTAAGGAGCAGTAACCTCATGCTCAATTCCATTCTCCTCACATAACTTCTGAAACTTTTTGGAGTTATACTCACCCCCACCATCGGTTCTGAGAATCTTCAGAGTCTGACCATTCTGATTCTGAACCTTCATTCGGAACTTCTTGAATTCAGCAAACACCTCGTGTTTGAAGTTAATAAGGGATACCCATATCATTCTCGTGAATTCATCAACAAATGACACGAAGTATTTATTCCCTCCGAACGATTCTACTGGAAATGGACCACACACATCAGAATGTACTACTCCCAAGACATGTTTTGCTCTTGGAGAAACTTCTGACGCAAATGGCAATCTTGGTTGCTTTCCTTCCATGCACACTTTGCATGACTTCTCAGGCTTCTTAATTGTAGGAATTCCATGTACCAGCTTCTTCGAATTCAGATGTTCTAAGCTTCTGAAATTCAGATGATCAAATCTTCTGTGCCACAACTCACTTTCTTTCACAACACTTGTTGCACTAAGACATTCAGAGTCAGAAGTTCTGACATTCACCTTGAATGTTCTATTCCTTCCCTGTTCTGACTCCATAATCAGCTTCTGATTACAGTCATACAGCTTCAGAAGATTGTCCTTCATGGTAACTGAAAAACCTTTCTCAATTAATTGTCCCACGCTCATCAGATTGCTTTTTATGCCAGGTACATACCACACTTTCTTAATCAATGTTGTTTTCCCATTGTTCAGAACAACTCTGACATCTCCCATACCTTCAGCGTTAAGATATTTGTCATCAGCACATCTGATCTTTGTCCTCTTCTCAAAATCAAAATCAACCAGCCATTTCTTATTTCCAGTAAGATGATTTGAGCAGCCAGTGTCCATATACCACCAGTCTGTCAAATTCGTATCATCAGATTCAGAAGCCATCAGTAGCACAGATTCATCATCAGAACTTCTGGCTATATTTGCTTCTTCTAACTTCCTTTCTTTGTTTGACCAACAGTCTCTAGCGAAGTGACCAAACTTCTTGCAACAGTAACATTGGATCTTCTTCTTGTCATACTTCTCTTTTCCCTTCTGAGCATTCTTTTGCTTATCAGAAGTTGAGGTTTCTGACTTCTGACCACCATCAGATCTTCTCCTGGCTTCTGACCACGACTGCTTCTGATGCTTCTTATCAGAAACTGCTTTCAGAGCCTGCTGCTCTACTTCCCTTTCAGAAGTTCTCTCAGTCAAACGCAACTCTTGCGCTTCTAGACTACTTTGCAGCTCTTCAATTCTCATGGTGCTCAGATCTTTAAAATGTTCTATTGCTACCACAATGTAAACAAACTGAGGAGTAAGAGATCTCAATACCTTCTCAATGATTACTTGTTCAGAAAGAGTTTCTCCACACGCCTTCATCTCATTAATGATCAGAATCACTCTGGAGATGTACTCAGAAACTTTCTCATTGTTCTTCATGTTGAGATTCTCGTACTGCTTACGTAGAGACTGAAGCTTCACCTTCTTCACTGATGCGTCACCACCGTAACATCTGACCAGTGTGTCCCACGCCGCCTTTGCCGTCGTTGAATCTGCAATCTTCTCAAACACATTCGCATCCACACACTGATGGATGTAGAACAATGTTTTCTGATCTTTCTTCCTTGTATCCTTCTGCGTGTTCTTCTGCTCCTCCGTCGCATCTGCTGCTACCGAAACGTAACCTTCGGTGACAAGATCTAGAACATCTTGAGCACCGAACAGTACTCGCATCTGAATCATCCAACGATTCTAGTTTTTGCCATCAAATACTGGAAGCTTGGTGTTCATGCCGCCATTTCGTTCATCATCTTCAACCTTGTACAGTACACTCAGAACTTACCACGCACAGTGTTTCCCAACCCACAGAATCACAAATTTATGATTCTGATCAGAATTTCGTTCTAGATTCAACACGAACCCAGAATCAAAAATCAATCACACAACCTCACGTTCCACCCGTGTTTCCCGTGAATCCGAACCGGAGCTCTAGATACCAATTGTTGGTGTACAAGGTGAAAATAGTGATGAAAAGGAGAGAATATATTATATTGAGAATGACGGCTACAAATGATAAGGATACAATGATTGGAATGATATCTACACTACCCTATTTATAAGCTAAAAACTAGGGCTACAAAAGCAACAATAAAGTACTAAAATACCCTCTAACAAACTTGGTCACCAAGTTTGTGAATATTAAATAAAATATAAATTATTAATTTTAACAACCTCGTGATTTTCACGTTGTGAAATATTTAAATTAAAAGAAAAATTTGTTTCAATCACGTGAAAATCACGTCGCTAAAAACAAACGTTCTCACGTAATTTTTACGTTACTAAACATTTAAAAAAAAATCAGATTTTGGAGGGATTTTGAAATTGAAACTAATACTAACAAGAATCAGCAAAATAACAAAACCTCAACCTCTTAGCATTTTACGAATCCTTTATTTATTACTCCATCTGGTTCTATTTATTTATTTATAAGTGAATGTTGATTTTTTATATTCATTGAATAATCAATGTACCTAGTCTATTATACAATCTAGACACATTGATTATTCAATGAACCTAAAAGGTAAATTTTGTCTTATATATAAGACCAAATGTAGTACTATCAGACCCCCCGATTCTCACAAGATAACGTTCTATTATCATGATAAATCAGCAAAATAGATTAAAATCAACCCCTTAACTCAAAATATTATTATTGTGATAATAAACCCTAACTCCTTACATTGTGAAAAATTGATAGATTAATTCAAATAACTTCAGAAGAATTGTTCAAAGTTTTCAACACGCGGAGAAATTTGATGTGTATGGACAAAGAACAATGACAACCAAAATAAATTCCTTAAAGCAACACAATATCATGGCAAAAGTGAAAGCAAATCCACAACAAATCAGAAGAAGATAAAAGATAAGAAACCTAATAACTTGTTTTCCCAATTTGATCAAACAATCTATTATGACGGAGAGTAGCTCTCTGATTCACTATACTTCCATGAATTTTTACAAGAGATTACAAGGTTACAAGAAAATAGTCACACAAGCTTCCAAAAACAAACCCTATTTTCTACTCAAATGTTTCTTAATTTCTCCAACTCTCTATATATGAATAAGACAAATGCAATGTGTTTAGAAGTGTTTCTCAATTCTCTTAGACACCTCTAAAAGTTTCTCAAATTCCAAGAACACGATCATAGAAATTTCTATCCTTGCCTTTATAAGTTTATCGTATAATTGTAACCTCCTTTCTTTGTCTTTCAAACTACATTTTGAGATTGTACATGAGTGAGTGATAGAGATACATATTTAAAACTGCAAAAATCCAACAGATCCTTAATGGGCCCAAAATACAATCTATTAGTTATTATAATAAAAAGATTATAAATATCTTATAATGTTATTTGTATTAATTTAGAGTATATCTTTGTATCTTAGAGTATTTCTAAGTGTTCGGCTCTAAAACTAGAAATGTAGTGAGGAACGAAAGTGGTGGTGGATCTAAACTTCCGGCACATTGGAGAGGGGGCTGACCTATAAGGTTAACACTTCAACGCTCAAGTCATTACGTGAGGAAGAAAGGCGAATTGAAATTGTGTTTGAAACTTGTTACATGAATTTGGCGCCTTCTTTATATATAGCAGAGAGGGAATAAATAACTCGTTATTTGTTAGGAGTAAATTGCAGTGAGTCGTTTGATATGAATGTAGTTGAGATCCTTTGTGATAACCATTAGAAAAATGCTTGTGTGCTAAGAAGATTATGAAAGGATTATTGCTCCTTCATGGTGACCGACCGAGGTCGGTAGGGTCGGGCCATAACAGTTTCTCCCAAGAACTTGCTTATGTGAAGCAAGGCAAGGGTTTGTCACGTTAGCATCGGATGTCGACCAATCTCTTGTTCGCCTTTGGAAGATCGAAAGAGAAACATTTTTTAGTTTCTTGGGGATTCGGGCATTTAAGGCTCCATACTTCAAACTTCTTTTCGAAGATGTCATCATTTCGACTCTTGTGAACCAAAACTCTTGATTGTTGCATACGAGTGATTTAACATGTTTGATAGAGTTTAATTCCTTTTGCAAACTAGAGTATAGTTCTTAAAGAGCCAATGTTGCTTTATTTTGAGGCATTTCCCCATTTAGTTGTTATCTTCGTTTTTTAACATCTCACTTCCCGAAATCTGAAAAGTTAGTACATTATGGGTATGAAACTCATAGAAGAGCGCTTAAAAATCCAAGAAAAATGCTATCTTCTTGGGTGGATTTAGTCTACTCTTCTACATTTATGTTTTCACCATAAATGGCAGTGTCGATGGATCATTTCTTGAAGTTGGCCCATTATATAATTGGAGTACCTTAACTCCCACCAAGGATGAAAGAATGTGCAGTAAGTATGGTGATTGCGTCATTCCCTTTTATGAATACACCTTATCAATTCTGGGTCTTCGCCTACCCTTCACTCCCTTTGAGTTAGAAGTCCTGAAGCATCTAGTGATGACTCCTTCACAACTTCATCCCTAAATCTGGACATATGTGAAGATCTATAAGTATTGGTGCGAATATCTGAAAGGAAAGACTTATGTGGCCCTTTTATTTCATTTATCTTGATGTCGTCGTAGCCCTGAAATTTGGACACCGAACAGAGGGTTAATTTATTTGGAGCGCCGTGTGAGGCTTTGGACCCTTTCCTGGGCTGCAGCCTTTCGAAGATAGGTTTGTATGTATATAGTGCAACCTAAGAGGGGGTGAATTAAATTTTATGAATTTTTTCCTCAGTCTCCCACGAGACTTTGAGGAGGACTTTGATATTTCTTACTCCTATTGTAGGGGCTTTATTCCATAAAAACCTTTCCTTTATTGCTTGCGAATTATGGTGCCAAACTATGTTGCTGAAGGGAAATCGCAATGTATTACGCAACAAAAAACAAAATTTTCCTTTACTTGATCCTTATGAATGATGCATGATCAGTGATATAACGATTACCTCTTGGGGCTATTAACACCTTTGATGCAGAATTGGAGGAATGATTATGAACGTTGAATGAAGAGAATCGCCTCTACTCAGTTCATAGGAACATAGTGCCTTCAATCTCAGTGCTAGCTGCCACAACTGAAGACTTTGTGTGTCTGTGTGTGTTTGTGTGTCTGTGTGTGTGTTTGTGTGTGTGTGTGTGTATGTGTGTGTGTGTGTGAGAGAGAGAGAGAGGGAGATTACGGTCAGAATTTCTCAAACCAAATTTCATCAAGTGTAAAAGCTTCTACACAAGGGTTATATTATAGAACCACTCGTGTGTGCTGCAAGCTAAAAAAACCCACTTAAGTGAAGCATACCTTATTGTGTACCGTATTTCACTTAAGCGTGTCGTAACTTACGTTGTTCTACAATTCACTTAAGTGAACAGTACCTTACGGTAATTCACAATTCTCCTAAATAAACAGTACCTTATAGTATTCCTTATTTATTCTATCTCTCATCAAACCGTCCTTATGTGTGTGACTCTGTATGTTTACGTGACATTGACAATTATATTAAACCACACATTTAATATAATAAACAACGACCGATATCTAGCAACACATAATTGCTACCAAAGTCACAAAAATGTAATGTAATCTTACAAAATCTTTTTGTGATAATTTTGTGTACAATTAACATTTTTCTGTTATGTCTATATTGAACACATGGCAGAGACTGGAGGTGATCCAAATTCAATCTTTCTCCTTTTTTTACCTGATTTGTTCTCTTTGATGTTTAAGTTTTTCACTACATATGTTTTTATTTTAAAAAAATCTTTGTCTTGGCTCATTGTGTAGCATTATCATCATAAACATGCATATAGATTTTTTTTTATCAAATAGTTTAGTGATTGTAATTCATCTTTTAAAGGTGAACAAGTAGAATGTTACTGATTCAAATTCATATCCTTACATCTGATATTTTCATATAACTATCAACTGAGTTGTTTTAGCGAAACTAAGATGTATACATTTAAATAATAAATATTGTTTACATTTAAATTTAAAATGTATAAAAGTATAAGTCAATAGATTCATTTAATAAAAAAAATTTATTGAGAACGAATATTTGCACCTACGAGGCCCCCTCATGTTAATTTGGTAGCCCATACAGCTTGACTAATTATGCAAAATCAAGAAACTATGGACCCTATGACCTATCAATATCTCCTACACGATTCAAGTGTGGCTTGCCATTCTGATTGGATATTAAATCTCATATGCTATTGTTATTTTATTGGGTACATTCTCATATCACATGTTAACTTTATTTGTATACTCACATGGGGGACGGTTCCTCAAATTATCATCTATCAGCTTATCATCTGGCGCAATTTATACGAAAGTATTTAAACATAAGAAAATTATAATACTCCTTCCGGTCCTTTTTACAAAGAATACTTCATTTTTTAGATTTATTAAATAATTAATATATTTGGTCTGTATTGCAGATCAGATATTAATGAATCTAAAAAGTAAAGTATTCCTTATAAAAATGACCGGAAATTTTACTTTTTTACGCGGTTGTTAGAAATATTTGGGGAAGTTTTAATTTTAGATGATAAATCACCATAGGACACCACAAACATTAGATAGCTATTAAATGAATCATATTTCAATCATTTTCTCAAACTCAACCTACACGAGATCATACTTATAATGTTATGATCTTGTAGTATTTCTTTTTGTCCACATTAATTAAAATTCATTTATTGAATTAAATTGTCTAAATCACTCTTCCTAAATTATCTTTTAACAACAGTATATTATTGGTAAAACTGTGCATACTTCACTTCGCACACATTTTACTACCAACACAAATCAAAAGAATGTAACTATGTGGTATTTGGTTCTTTCTTTCTTATATAGTTCTTTATAACCATTTTGGAGTTGGTAAAGGAAAGAAGAGACGTTGAAAGTCTAAATGGTTATCTTTGGTTTCTTTAACTTTGTTTTTTATTGTATTTTCTTGAATTAAAAAAAAAAATATGATCCCCAATTTTAGAGATTTTTCTTTAAGAGCAACACATGTGTGAGAGACACACCACGTACTCATTTAAAATCTTAAGTTGATAAATGTGTGGGTTTTCTCACTTATAACTATTTAAGTCTCCACATTTCTAACCAATGTGGGATTTTTCCACACTACTCACACTTGTTAGTCTCAACACTCCCCCTCAAGTGTGAATCTATTCACAATACTCCCCCTCAAGCAGAAGCTTTATCCAATAGAAAATTTCTATACAAGTGAATTGGTTGTTTCACTCGAATTAGGCTCTGATACCACTGTTGGGGTCAAATGAGGGGTGGCGGGTCAACATGATGCTGCATTTTTACTTTGGAGTTTTTCTTTAAGAGCAACACACCTTTGTGAGACACACACCATATAATCACCCAAAACCTTAAGGTAATAAGTGTGTGGATTCTCCCACATAAAAATATACTTGGAGCATTGTAGAAGTGAAAATCGAATAGTTGACATCATGATCAAAGTTGTTCAAGCTGATTTGTTCAAAAGGTTGAAAAAAGTCGTTAAAGATGCAACAGTAAAGTCCTTTGGGAAGCTTCAAAAGAGACGTTGGGATGTTTCACCAAACTGTCAGATTAGGTGAAACTTAGTTTGAAAAACCTTTGCTCTAAAAGGAATTAGCAATTGTATTCCATCATACTCTATGAAGAAGATAGAGCTTAGGTCTTCACTTGACAAAGTATGTTCAGAGATGAATATTGATATATCAGCGTCACCTTGGTCCTTGCGATTTGACTAGCTCAGATTTTGATCAGAAGCAGACTTCTCCAAAGTCTGGTCTTCAAAGGATGACTTCTTCATACTCTGATCTTTTGATCATGAACTCTTCAGAAGACGACTCCGTCAAAGTCTTGTCTTCAGCTTTTTTATCCATTGGAATTTGATCTTCACGTTTCTCTCTGAATGTTCAGAGTCAAAACCTATACTTGGATTTTATATGAAATTTTAGTCTATGGTCCTGCACATTTGAACAAACATTAGTATACCCAATTGTTCTTTAAATACTTTGTTATCATCAAAATTTAAGGGGTATGGGACAAATCAATTTTGTTCCAACAATGAGGAATTCAAAGCTACATAGTTCTGGGAAAAACAAATGATGTTTTTGGATTTTTTGTTATAGTGCTTGACGAGACGTTGAATCTCGCTCCTACCTATCCCCTAGTGTGATGGATAACTCAAAGCTACGTAGCTCTTGGTAGAAAACCATATTCTAGCGGTTAAATGTTGCTTGTATGCTCATGCATGGGAGGCTTAAGCGTTTGTCTGTATCGCGATAGAACGGATAAAACATTGTTCATTTCAGAAAGTGTTTTTGATTGCATGGGGGCGAGAAAAAAGATAGGTTTGATTGATTGAATTACTTTTAGGTGGATGACGAACGCTCGGATGGTCAAGTTATACGGCTCATATCCAAGTACCCGGGGAGGAAATATCTATACACCTAATTAATCATTTTTCATCTAAGTTTGTTATAAAATTTGTGAGATGAATTAAACCACGATCCCTTAACGGAAGACAAGCATCAGAATGGTCGAGCTATACGACTCATATCCAAATACTTGAGGAAAAGAGTGGCAAACATCAAACTTGTCCTTTTTCATCCACCAAAGGGTGAACTAAAATCGCTTAGTTATTGTATTTTGAATGGAAGATGAATACTTGACTGGTAAAGCTATACGACTTGTATTTAAATACCCGGGGAAAAAAGATGTATACACCTAATTATTTCTTTTTTGTCCGATTTGTTATGAAAAGGAAACTGCTTCAAGATTCGAATTGTAAAAGAGGTTTGTTATAAATCAAGTCATAATTACCTAGTATCCAAGTAGTCGGGGAAAAAAGAGGTATACACCCAATTATTCCTTTTTCATCCATGAAGGAGACGAGTTGAAATTTGATTGAGTTATTGAGTTCTGAACAGATGCTGAATATTTGAATGGTCAAGCTATACGGCTCGTTTCCAAATATTCGGGGAAAAGAGTTGCATACACCAAACCAATCCTTTTTTCATATGATTTATTATGAAAAATATTTAATCGAGTTTAAAATGTGTAAAATGATTTGAGTTTGCAATGTGAAAAGGTTTTGATTTAATTTTGAAAGGATTAACGTATGCGAAAGCATAACGCAAGTGCACGAATTAAGTTGGCGTGCACGAATTATAACGTAAGGTCACGAGTTCTAACATGAGGTCGCAAATTGTAATTCGGGGCGCAATTTCTAATGTGAGGTCGCAAATTGTAACTCAAGGTTGAAAGATCTAACGCAAGGTCGTGAATTGTAACGCGTGGCGCAAATTCTAACGTCACGAAAGTTAACATGCGAATTGTAATGCGGGGTTGCGAATTCTAACGTCACGAAAGTTAGCGCACAAATTGTAACGCAATGAAACGAGTTCTAATGCGAGGTCACAAATTGTAACGCGAGGAACTGAATTCTAATGCGAGGCTGCAAATTCTAATGTTACGAAAGTTAGCATGCAAATTGAGATAATGCAACAAAATAGTAACTTGCGATTATGATAAAAAGCAAGTATGCGTGACGAAACGTGAAGCAAATGCAACATTAGGAAATACTCACAACGGTAGTGAAATACTCACAGAAGCAAAACTGAGTCGACCACGAGTGGAATATGAGTTGAACCGAACGAAATCAAAGCGTGATTGCGTTGCTGAAGGTGATGCTTGTGTTATTTTTGTTGGCCTGGTGGTGTACACGGTCGCCGAATTTGTGAACGGAGCGAATCGAGTGAGAATACGGTGGTTGATTTGTTGAAGGAGGTGAGGCGGAAAGAGATGCTTCACGGCGGAGTTTGGTGGTTCGAGGAGATCACCGATTTTTGAAGTGAGGATTTGTGGTTTGATGGAAGTTAGTGGTAGTTCCACGGAGGAAGGGGGAGAAGAAAGAGTGGTTGGCGGTTATGTGTGGTGAGTTTTCTGTAAACGAGTTGGAGTATGGTGGCAGTGGTATTTGAAGAAGGGATGAAAGCGACAATGGAATTTTTCACGAAGAAGAAGAAAATGCTCATTCTCCTCTTTTGTTTTTTCCAGCTTTCTTTTATTTTGAAATTGTGAAGCTGAGAGATTAGATATGAGAGGTAGTGGTTGCTGCAATGAGAAGGAAGAAAACAAAAATCTCTATCCTTTCTTCTCAGAATGTGAACTCTCTTTCTCTTTTTTTACTTTTCTTTTTTTTCTTTTCATTTTTTATAAATAAAACTATGAGGTAATGGCCGATCCCTTTTCATTTTCCAATACTGCTAAGCTTATTGAAGCAAGCGATTTTTTTTGAGGTCGCCCTTACATGTGAACTTTTAATTTATCCCTAAAGGAGGGAAGAGGAAAAAATCTGAATAAACCGTGAGTGTGCAAAGTGTAAAACAATGCAATAAGAGATCGGGAATCGGGGGTTGGTTATACTAAGGAAAGGTACTAGCACCTTAAGTATCTATAGTATCCTATAGGAACCTCTTGTGTATATTTATGTTACTGTTGATTAAGTCATCTGCTGTGTATTGGGGATTTGTTGGCTGTTTTGAGTGAGTGATAAGAGTGGGAAATGTTTTTGTTGTTTTTGTAGGGTATGTTGAAATAAACTAAGACAAAGGTGTATGAACCTAAAGGTTTTACTTATTATTGTGCTCGCTAAGATCTCACAATCTTATGCCTATGTATTCTCAAAAGGAAGTTGAGAAATCAGAGTGTTCGTAGTTCCACCTACTAATGGGTGGAATTGGGTTTGAGAGAAGAGACAAGTTGTCGTCTTAAGGGAGATATCTCACCTATTCACCACAAACATTTTTGAGAAAGAAGATAATAAGGGAAGAAGCAAGTTGTCGTCTTAGATGTAGAAAATCCAGAGTAATGCCACATCTTCCTTTAAATGAGTATTTGCATATTAAGAGAAAGACATTGACTTAGATATAGAATCAACAAGTGTTCCACTTATATCACTTAAATGAAAGAAGTGTTTTTGTACCATAATAAGAGAAGGACTCCAACTTTGATTTTGAATCAACAAGTGCGCCACTTACATCACTTAAAATGGAAAAAAGTTTGAAATATTTGATATATGTTGTGTGGAATAGAAGAGACATCTCTTCTATAGAGATGATTCATGTCTCATCTCTGGGGGAAATTTTTTGAATTTGAAGCCAAAGGTTGGCTAGGGTTTGACTTGAAGTTTGAGGTTTGAAGTTTGAAGCCACAAGGGGATATAGTTTTGACTTGAATGAAGTTGAAAACTTCAAGGGGAATCCTAAGGTTTTATTGAGGTTGAGAACCTCAAAGGGGATCTTAGGGTTTTAACTGAGTTACAGTTTGAAAAGGATATTAAAGTTTGAACTGAGTCTAAACTTAAGGATGAGTATTGAAATGCAACAGTTGTATGAATGCAAATGTTATAAACATAAATGTCAAGAGAAACTTAACAAGACAAAATTGATTAAGCTTTTAAACAAATGTAGTCATCAAGGATGACATTAATATGATTGTGATCAAGCAGGGTATATCAACATGTGAATGAGTATCAGGCAAGTAGATATGTTCATCATGGTGAGAGTTTATGAAGGAAATACTTGAATATGTGAAGAAAGATTTAATCAATTGAAGCAATAACAAAGAAGTTCAAGTAAGCCATATATTCAAGATGAATCAAAGATCAGATGAATATGGCAAAGGGTAAACAAAACCCTAATGGTAATTTATGGAGATGAGCATATGAACAAGACATTCAAACATGGTTGAATTAAGGACTTTGGGGAATCCAAACTCAAGTGGAAGCCCTAGTCGTGTATCAAGATGTTTTCAAAAGATTAGTTGAACAAAACCCTAAGGTTTCAACTAAACAAAATTTAATCGAGGTATTCTTAAAAAGAAATAACACCTAATTATGGTATGTATAAGTTAAGCCAACATGTTATGTACATTAAACAAGACTTTAACAAAGTATATTATGACCATACAAACACATATGTACAATTAGGTCAAAGAAATGATCAAAAGGAATCCTGAAAAGGCATGAAAAATACTTAAAATGTACTAGTTTTCAACCTAATAAAAATGTCAAAAATAAATACTATTTTTGGGATTTTTTGATGGATTCTCAAAATATACAAGATAAATGAGAAGTGTGCAAAAAATTGGCTAAAAAGATTAATTTTGCTTATTGAAATAATTGAATGAAGTTGTGAAGAAAACCATGAAAAATAGTGATAAAAAATAAAGGAATGCTCCCACCAAGGGTTGAACTCAGGCCATCAAGGTCATGGGGTTAAAACCTTAGCCACTGGACCAAGTACTTGCGTGGTGATGAATAACGCGTGCATTAAATAATATATTAAGCCTATATGTGAAAATGTTAAAAAAAAATAACATCAAAAGGTCTGGGGCGAGAGAGATTCGAACCCCAGACATTGCACACACAACCCCTGAAAACGCACACTCTAACCACTGGGGTGGTGATAAATTCGTTGATTAAATTGAAATGAAATAATAATATACTAAAAATGCATTTTATATTGAAAAAATGGCGCAATGGCCATTGCCATCTTCAGCTTCGTGTTCATCATCATCTTCATCATCTTTAAATGCTAACTCTCTCAATACGCAATGAAATGACATGATGTAAACACCAAATTTGTTGGAAATTTAACAAGGAATTGAATGGTATCAATTAACATAACCGTATGAACCCTAAATGCAAATTTTGATGTGAAATCTCATATGATAGAGATACATAGCAATTTTGATATAGGGGAAATGACCCTTACATTACCAGAAACATGTTGGTAACTCAAATAATCATGTATGATGCAAGAATTATAGAGTTCAGATTTTGAAAACTTACCTTGCAAGTGAAGAATCTAATTCCTTGATAGAGGTGCTCCAGATGCAATCTCTTGATGCTAACAACTTCCTTGACCTCAAAGGAGTGTGTTGCAATGCTTAAATTAACTTGAAATCTTCTGAAACTCCCTGGCCAACTCAATCTGCAGCTTGGTGCAAGTGGGATATGGAGGATGTGATTCTGGTGTTACATAAGCAAGGTGATGATTTAGATCACTTCTATATGATGTATATGAAGTGTTTGAATGCTTGGTTTGAATGGAAATTGCTTAGACTTGAGAATTCAAGTTTTCACTTCTTTAAAAATTTGAATTTTTGAAGGAGGAGAAATTGGAGAAAACTAGCTTCTTGCTATGTTTTGTGTGTTTTGAATGATGCAAAATGATCTCTATTTATAGAGAAACAATTCAGACTTGGAGGAAAAGTTTTTGATTAGGATACATGCTATTATCCAATGGATGATGTCATGTACCTATTACTTGAATGCTAAGGTATACATAGCCTATTTCTCACATGGCTCAAATTCTGATCTTTTGAGCTTGGTTCTATTATATTGCATCTCGATCCTTGGTGTTTTGATTAATTCTTGATAGATTTGAGTGGTTTTTGGCTAATTCACTATTGCGCTTTAATGCTAGAGGACAAAACTTAAGTTCCTAGCTTTTGAATGATTTTTTTCACATGCAAAGGGATAGAACTTTGAAAATTCTATTGTGATCTTGCAGAGCACATGGTGTATGATGACTTTAATGTTGATCTTGTGAAGAAATGAAGCTATAAAGGTCATCCAAATCGTGTACCAACAAATTTGCCCTTGAGAACTCAGTTGCAACAATACCTATTGTGAAATTCATAACTTCTTGCTCAAGTAAGGTAAATGAATGTTCTTGGACATTTTGGAAAGATGAGATAACATACTTCAATTTTGATGTTCAAAGTTTGTCTTGAATCAATATAGATCATGGATAAAAGTGGCCTTAAAGTTGGCTCCAACACAAGGCAGATTTGTGTGAAAATTTCTCTAAGTGTCCAAGTTCAAAAAGTGATGAATCTCCAACTTTATGGCTTCATATCGCTCAATCTATGCATTTCTTGGGAATTCATCCTCAAGGAAAAAGTTGTAATATGTAATAAGTTCTTCAATTTGGTCTTTGGAGCAAAGAAAATGGTTAATTGGATTGGAAGTTATGGCCTTGACAAGTTGGACAAAAATCATAAACTTTCATAACTTAGAAAAAATTTCAAATTCTTCAATGTTGCCCTTTTTGCAAGTAACCTCATATTTCTTGATTTCTCTTGATTTATCATGATCCAAATAACACATTATCATCATTATTGGCTTGAGGAAACCATGTTTGATAAAAAAAAATCAAAAGTCAAACTTGACTTTGATCAGTGGTTGACTTTTCATTTAATGAACTTGAATTTGTGATCTTCAATGAAATATAACCCTTGGGCTAATTGTACACCATGGATGGACTCCAAAGGTGTTTTTGAGTGTCTTGAATTATGTTCCAAGGCTTGATATCATGTCCTGGTCAAAAGTCAAGGGTGCAGTTGACTTTTCATCAGAAACCCTAGTTTGTGGACCAGATGAATTTGAATTCTTACATTACTTATGAATCAAACTCCTTGTATCAATCCAATCATTAGAATGGACTAATATGATGTATTTGAGGTCCTTTAAACATGTATTGAAGCATAGAATCATCCTCAGATGAAAAAGTCAATTGTAATCCTAATTGGATCAAAACCCTAATTTTGGTGCACTGAGGATCTTGAGGCTTGATGAGCTGGTCATGATGCAATCTTGTACTTGATTATTGATGAAGGGAAACTCTTGATCTTCATGGATGAATAAGGGACTTTATATGTTGAATATGATGCCCATCCTTTGATAATTCATCTGCTTGAGTCCTTGGGGGCCCACCAAACCTGTAAAGCAAACAAGCACACACATCTTGTATTTGTAATGGGTTAGTGATGCATAAAGACACACACACACACACATACATATGTAATAATGAATGTTTTTTAAATGATGTAAATGAGGTGGCATCTTAGGGGTAAAAAATTAGGGTATGACAAATGCCCCTATTTAAGTTTCTCCAATCCGGAGAGATGAAGATTGATATCTTAGTATCGACCAGATATGGGAGGCTTAAATAAAAAAAATGCACAATTTTGGCCCCTAAGAAGCCACAAAAGGTGATATGTTATGAATGCACTTATGAATGCAAGATATGAGACCTGTGGGAAATGATGCGACAGGAGACTGAGAATAGACTAAACCACTGGGGTATAACAAAAGAATTATCCACTGGGGAAAGAAAAATTAGGGAAAATGTTGTAACCCTATTGGGAGATAGATAGCAACTCCAATGGGGAAAAGGATATAGCTCCACTGGGGATAGCATTATAACTTTGACAATTGAACTTCCAATGTTGAAAAATGATTTAGTACCTTCTGACTAAGTAATCCTACTTAGAAAGGGTAAATTAAACTTCCACACGCTTCGGGTCATAAGCCACGAATGGGTCTCAGTTTCTAAAATAAACTTCCCCTCGTTTCTGGACATAAGCCATGAAACTGGTCTTAGTTTCTGAAATAAATTTCCCATCGTTTCTGGACATAAGCCATGAAACTGGTCTTGGTTTCTGAAATTAACTTCCCCTCGTTTCTGGACATAAGCCATGAAACTGGTCTTGGTTTCTGAAATAAAATTCCCCTCGTTTCTAGACATAAGCCATGAAACTGGTCTCAGTTTCTTCTTTATCAAGTCTTTCACTTGAAAAGGGGTAAAACAGAAAAGCTCCTAAAATGGTAATCGCTTGTTGAGTTAATAACTTCACCGGGGATCTTCAAAGAGATGCGGGCCGGTTAATTTGCAAAACAGATTTCTCAAATAAAGAGGAAACAATATGTAAGAGTCTTCATCAAACCTCCCATTGGAATTCACTGGGGAGATACCATTTGATGGAAAAATATCTTCACCATTCTTCCCTTCGAGACTTCTTCGGAGAGATGCCATAGGATGAGAGAAAATTGGTAGCAGACTTAATGGGGAAATACCATTGGCTGCAGTTTTGCTTTGTATCGAGCAGATAAAACCACTTGTAGCAATTTATCTCAAATAAACACTTGTGATAATATTCAATAAGTTTCTCTGATGGAATTTTCCAGAGAGATAACTATTTCTTCATCATACTTATCTTCGAGACTTCTTCGGAGAGATGCTATATGATGTAAAAATGAGGATTCAACAATCAAACTTCTCTGCGGGACTTGTCCGGAGAGATGCCATTTGGTAGAGAATAAGGATTCACAACAAACTTCTCTAGAGAGATGCCATTTACTGGAAAATATCTTCATCATACTTCCCTTCGAGACTTCTTCGGAGAGATGCCATAAGATGAAAGAAAATTTGATATGCTAATAGCTTCAACACGGATAGACAAACTGCTCGGAAAGAGACTGCCATTTGTCGATTCACTGGAAATTCAGGGATAGAAACAAGCCACTCAAATAAAGAGATTACTACTTGCTGTCATGTGTAGATTCCAAAGCGGAATAAACTTATCTTGCTGGGTAATCTTCAATAGATTCTTTCTGGGGATGTAAACCACCTAAAAGGCGCAAAATAAATGCCCTTTTTATTCAGAGGTTCAAGTTATCAAAAATGGTCAAAAGACCAACTCAATCCAGGAATATGCTGGAGAGATACCGTCAAACAAGATGCTAACCAGTGAGGAATGAACTCGAACTAGGGATTTATCCTATCCAAGTGTGGTAAGGAGTACTAAATCAAAACTTCTATGAGGACTAAACTCAGTGTGAAGTTAGAAAAGATATACACTTTCTGCCTATGGCCGACCACTCTATTGGAGAGAGGAAACATATCACTCGGGGATAAACACGACCAAGGTGAATGAAGTCAACATTATCGACAAATGCATTATGAACATGGATATTAATTCAAAATATGCATGATATATGTATGATATGAATTTATGTTGACAAAATAGGTGCATACTGTCGATGAAATAAACATCACAATGCAACACTTGTATGAATGCAGATGTTATAAACATAAATGTCAAAAGAAACTTAACAAGACAAAACTGATTAAGCTTTTAAATAAATGTAGTTATTAGGAATATATGAATATGATTGTGATCAAGCAGGGTATATATACATATGAATAAGTATCAGACAAGTAGACATGTTCATCATGGTGAGAGTTTATGAAGGAAATACTTGAATATGTGAGCAAAGATTTAATCAATTGAAGCAATCACAAAGAAGTTCAAGTAAGCCATATATTCAAGATGAATCAAAGATCAGATGAATATGGCAAAGGGTAAACAAAACCATAATGGTAATCTATGAAGATACTCAAGTGGAAACCCAGACCTTGCACACACAAACCCTGAAAACGCACGCTCTAACCACTGGGGTGGTGATACATTCGTTGATTAAATTGCAATGAAATAATAATATACTAAAAATGCATTGTATATTGAAAAAAATGCGCCATGGCCAATATCATCTTCAGCTTCATGTTCATCATCATCTTCATCATCTTTAAATGCTAACTCTCTCAATACACAATGAAAGGGCATGATGTAAATTCCAAATTTGTTGGAAATTTAACAAGGAATTGAATGGTATCAACCAATTGCATTTATATTGACTGTATCAAGAGCAATTAATCACACAACCGTATGAACCCTAAATGCAAATTTTGATGTGAAATCTCATATGATAGAGATACATAGCAATTGATATAGGGGAAATGATCCTTACATTACCAGAAACATATTGGTAACTCAAATAATCATGTATGATGCAAGAATTATAGAGTTCAAATTTTGAAAACTTACCTTGCAAGTGAAGAATCTAATTCCTTGATAGAGGTGTTTCGGATGCAATCTCTTGATGCTAACAGCTTCCTTAACCTCCAAGGAGTGTGTTGCAATGTTTAAATTGACTTGAAACCTTCTGAAACTCCAAGGCCAACTTAATCTGCAGCTTGGTGCAAATGGGATATGGAAGATGTGATTCTGATGTTACAGAAGCAAGGTGATGATTTGGATCACTTCTATATGATGTATATGAAGTATTTAGATGCTTGGTTTGAATGGATATTGCTTAGACTTTAGAATTCAAGTTTTCACTTCTTTGAAATTTTGAATTTTTGAAGGAGGAGGAATTGGAGAAAACTAGCTTCTTACTCTGTTTTTGTGTGTTTTAAATGATGCAAAATAATATCTATTTATAGAGAAACAATTCAGACTTGGAGGAAAAGTTTTTGATTAGGATACATGCTATTATCCAATGGATGATCTCATGTACCTATTACTTGAGTGCTAAGGTACACATAGCCTATTTCTCACATGGCTCAAATTCTGATCTTTTGAGCTTGGTTCTATTATATTGCAACTCGATCCTTGGTGTTTTGATCAATTCTTGACATATTGGAGTAGTTTTTGGCCAATTCATTGTTGCACTTTAATGCTAGAGGATAAAACTTAAGTTCCTAGCTTTTTTATGTTTTTTTTCACATGCCTAGGGATAGAACTTTGAAAATTTTGTTGTGATCTTGCAGAGCACATGGTGTGTGATGATTTTGATGTTGATCTTGTGAAGAAATGAAGCTAGCAAGGTCATCCAAATCGTGTACCAACAAATCCGCCCTTGAGAATTCAGTTGCAACTAGGCCTATTGTGAAATTCATAACTTCTTGCTCAAGTAAGGTAAATGAATGTTCTTGGACATTTTGGAAATATGAGATAACATACTTCAAGTTTGATGTTTAAAGTTTGTCTTGAATCAATGTGGATCATGGAGAAAAAGGGCCTTAAAGTTGGCTCCAACACAAGGCAGATTTGTGTGAAAATTTCTCTAATTTTCCAAGTTCAAAAAGTGATTAATCTCCAACTTCATGGCTTCATATATCTCAAACTATGCATTTCTTGGGAATTCATCCTCAAGGACAAAGTTGTAGCATGTAATAAGCTCTTCAATTTGGTCTTTGGAGCAAAAAAAAAATGGTTACTTGGATTGGAAGTTATGGCTGTGACAAGTTGGACAAAAATCATGAACTTTCATAACTTAGAAAAAATTTCAATTTCTTCAATTTTTCCCTATTTGTAAGTAACCTTATATTTCTTGATTTCCCTTGATTGATCATGATCCAAATCATACATTATCATCATTGTTGGCTTGAGTAAACCATGTTTGACAAAAAAAAATCAAAAGTCAAACTTGACTTTGATCAGTGGTTGAATTTTCATTAGATGAACTTGAACTTTGTGATCTTCAATGAAATCAAACCCTTGAGCTAATTGAACACCATGGGTGGACTCAAAAGGTGTTTTTGAGTGTCTTGAATTATTTTCCAAGGCTTGAGATTATGTCCTGGTCAAAAGTCAAAGGTGCAGTTGACTTTTCATCAGAAACCCTAGTTTATGGACCAAATGAATTTGAATTCTTGCATTGCTTATGAATCAAGCTCCTTGGATCAATCCAATCATATGAATGGACTAATATGATGCATTTGAGGTCCTTGAAACATTTCTTGAAGCATATAATCATCCTCAGATGAAAAAGTTAATTGTAAGCCTGATTGGATCAAAACCCTAATTTTGGTGCACTGAGGATCTTGAGGCTTGATGAGCTTGTCATGATACAATCTTGTACTTGATTATTGATGAAGGTAAAATATTGATCTTCATGGATGAATAAGGGACTTGATATGTTGAATATGATGCCCATCCTTTGATAATTCATCTGCTTGAGCCCTTGGGGGACAACCTAACCTGTAAAGCAAACAAGGACACACATCTTGTATTTTTAATGGGTTAGTGATGCATAAAGACACATACACACATATGTAATGATGAATGTTGTGCAAATGATGTAAATAAGGTGGCATCTTAGGGGTAGAATATTAGGGTATAACACTTATATACTAGCCTATCAGGATTTCAAATTTTATCAAATTCCAATATTGTCCTTAGATGTTATTGAGTGATCAAAATGAGTCTTATTGAATCACAAATATTTTTTTTAACAAAAACAAATTAAATCAAGCAAACCATTAACGTGCGAAGATGTGAAAAAAACAAATGAATGACTAAAATAATCTACGCTCAATATAGTTCAGTAAAACAGACAGACGTGGATCAAACTTTGCAGTTAAAAATGCCCAGATGAAAAGGCTCAAACTAATCACAACACGAACACATGCGGGTGCAAAAATATTAAATGAGCACGCCAAACTAACCTACGCATAATGCAAATCAATAAAACAGATAGTTGTAGGCCCAAACCTGAAAACACTACTATCTGATTTTACGGGCGGTTAAGAAATCGATTAAACCGGTCTTTCTTCAAAATTTAAATTTTATTCTGGAAAAAACAAAATAAAGTTGGTTGCCTGGAAATTTAAATTACTTGGACAAAATTGGGGTATGAAAACTATCCCTATTTAATTGCCTTAAACTCAGGAGTATGAATAACAACATTTTTCATACCTTCAGGGTGGAAGATTATTAAATACGAAAAGACCCAAATATTGTCTTAAAAAGATGATGAGATGGGTAAATCTATGAAGGGTTAACCCTGCTGGGGATATCAAAGGATTTCCTCCATATTTCAGTTAGGGTTTCGCCTTTAATGAAAAACTTTGCAAAGAAATAACAGTTGAGAGATCCTCTGAGAATTAACAACAAAAACTCCCAACACACAAATGTTGAAAGATTCTTTGAGACTTAACAACAAAGACTTTCAATTATCACTCATCGAAATATTCTCCGAGAATTAACAAAGCAAACTTTCAACCAACGGTCTTCGAAAGATTCTTTGAGATTTAAAAAATGAAAATGTTCAACTAACAAATACCGAAAGATTCTCCGAGAATTACCATAGAAAAATATCAACTAACAATTATCGAAAGATCCTTTGTGACTTAACAAAGCAATCTTTCAATTAACCTTCATTTGAAAGGCTATCTGAGAATTATTCGAGAAGACTTTCAACTAGCGAGTATTGAAAGATTTTTCTTTTGAGATTTAACAAAGAAAGCGTTCAACTAGCAATCATTGAAAGATTCTTTGAGAATTAATAGAGACCATATTTCAACTAACAATTATCGAAAGATCCTTTTAAACTTAACAAAGTGAACTTTAAACTAACCGCCATTTGAAAGGTTCTTTGAGAATTAACAGAGCAAACTTTCAACTTAACAACATCAAAAGTTTCTTTAAGACTTAACAAAGAAAACTTCCGACCAAAACAAAATGAATGAAAAATGGGAAATCTTCTGAGAGTAAAAAAACCTTAAAATAACTGACCCAAATAACATTTGGGAGAACCTCTGAGAATTATCAAAGAAAACATTTGATTAAAAATAACCACTGGGAGATCCTCTTAGAATAAACGAGAAAAACACTCCACAATGAATAATTCATACTTTCTGAGAATTAACAGATAAGACACTCAACAAGATACAATTGAGACTCTCTGAGACTTAACAGAGCAGAAACTCAAATGAGAAGCTCTAAAAGAGACTTTTTAGGTTAATCTCTGCTTATGGAGCAAATTTTAGCAAACTTATTGGGGATAACCAATGAGAGGAACTGTGGGGTAAAAAGTCACTTGGAAAAATACCACGGGCCAAGCTGAGGATTGTTCTGAGCTTTTCAAGAGCAGTCACATAATCTCAGCTTATGGTATGCGTATGCTTTATACTGATGCATGAAGTGCATGGTCAATGCATGTGATGGGTTAATGGATATGGGTACCAATGAAATTTGAATTTTGAAGGTGAACTTCTAGACGAGAACTGGATTTAAAGAATATTCTACCATACGAGAATTGGTGAAAAATATTAAGTTTCCAAATGGGAACTAGTTTAAAAAGATTAAGTTATTATGCGGGAACTTGTTTTGATTTAATGTCAGATGAGAACTGTCTTTGAAATTTGATGATCAGACGAGAATCACTTTACAATAGGCTACCAAATGGGAACTGGTTTTTATTTAACTATTGGACGGGAACTGACCTTGAAATTTGACTGTCAAACAGGAACTGAATTTACAATAGGCTACTAGGTGGGAACTGGTTTTTGATTTATTGTTAGACAGGAACTATTTTTTTTAAATAGGCTACCATACATGAACTGCTGAAAGAGACTTAAGTTTCCAGACGGGAACTGTCTTTGATTTACTGTTAGACGAGAACTGACTTTGACTTACTGTCAAGCGGGAACTAACTTTCAAATAGTCACCCACACGAGAATTAGTTTTTGATTTACTTTCAGACGAGAACTAACTTTCAAATATGCTACTAGACGAGAATAGGTGAAAGATGTTAGATGTTCATAAGAGAACTGGATTTGAAAATTAACTACCAGACATGAACTGGTTTTGATTTACTGTTAGACGGGAACTTACTTTTAAATAGTCTACTAGATGAGAACTAGTGAAAGCGATTAGATTTCCAGACAGGAACTGGTTTTAAAAATGAACTGCCAGATGAGAACCGTTCTTTGGGAATGAATGTGAGCACCACTCACGACTCTTTTTATGGATGAGATTTAGTTTTTATGCATGTAGTATGTGATGTTGCATGATATGATGAATGATCGATGCATCTAATATGTAGATTTTGGGATGTACCACTGAAGGCTGGGCCTTTTGAGGTACCAAGAAAAATTGTGCTTTTAATGTTTGATCTTTCATGCTTGTGTTACACGACTTCATACTATGAAAGTCATACTATGGGCATATGCCCGATGAATGAGATGCAATGCATGGCTTGATACTAAATTGAAGCGGCATGATTAATGTATGAGAATGATTTATACAATGTCTTGAAGGTTTCCAAAAGCTCCTATATGGTGGGTAGTGGATGGAAGGGTTCTTTTGCAGCAAAGCTTCTTGTTTGTAAAAAAGAAAAGGTTAGGGTGTGGTGATAGCATGATCCCCCGAAACTGATTTCGAAATCAACGGTTATTGAATGTACAACAGAGTTTTCTTGAGTAGTTTGAAAGTATGGAAAAGGCTTGCCCCTTTGTAGCTCATCTTACCCTATTCTGTTGGGTCTTTGAAGAAATTTACCTCTAAAGGATTTTGGAAACAAATTGCCATAATATGACCTTGAGGTGGCTTGCCCTAACATTTTTCACTTTAAAGCAATATGCCCCTGATTAACCGACTTTTGATTGGTTTAACTCTGATTGACTGATCCTTGGAGGGTTGGCTTCATTGTGCTCTTGAGGTGGCTTTTCCTAGTATGAGCCTTGAAGAGAATTATCCTTTACTAACTTACTCTTGGATTGGTTTTCCCCTGATCAAAAAAACCTTTAGGTGAAATACCCTTGGTCGACAGAGTCCTGAGGTAGTTTGCCCCAGAATAGATCCTTTACGGATGAACAAATTCCTCGCTGATTGCTCATCGTTGGAACTTTCTTGATGTTAAGTGCTAACTTACAGATAAAATTACTCCTGTAAAATGGTAATTCTAATGTAATTTTCATGCAAGTTTTGAAATTGAAATCATTATTGAGATGAATATTATGATGTATAGTGAATGAATTAATGGCCACAACATAATGCTGGTCTAGACCTTCATAGTGTAAAAGATGATGCGATCAATACAAATGATTAACAAAGATCTTTGGAGTCAGGTTAACACAACCTTGATGTAGTATGCTTTCAAAATAAACTCTGCTTCAATTAGGTCTTTTGAATGTTGTAATGTGGCCTGGTTCATGATATTTGAAACAAAAGAATATAAAGCGCAAAATTTTGAAGGTGAATATGTGATGGTTTGAGAACCAATGATGTTCTTTATCTTGAGGTGGTAGTCACAAAATTTTATTTTTGTCAAGAATTTTGGTGACTTTTCAATTATTGATATGGTGGTCACCTAATCTTGTTTTTGTTGAGGATGTTAGTGACTCCTTTTTATTTTTTCTTTTTATCCCTAATTTTTTTCCTAAATCACTTATTTGAAGCTTTCAGCCCACCGGGATGTCCTGATTTTTGCCTAAGTCACCTTTTCTGGTGTTTGACTTGGCGAGCTTTTCTTTCTTTTTATTTTATTTTTTTATTTTGAAAGATTGTTATTGTCGTGTTATTCATTAATGAGGAATATCCATTTTTGAATTTTTAGTCTTACACGGCTTCTTCCACACTTCATGATGCGTGCGAATAAGAGCATGTGGTTGAACCTCTTATTAGAAAGTGTATAGATGGACTGATTCTCTTAGAATTTGAATGCTCAGTCAAATTTATTTCCCTAGGTTAAGATTATGGGTTTTTAGTTCTGAAAGAAACACCAACTTTTAAGCTCAAATTGTTGACTAGGGATTAGATCCTTAACTCCTCGGTGTTTAGGGATTTGAAACAATGCCTTACATCATCAGCAAAGTTTTATTCGACAACATGCCATAGTAATTTTGGGTATTTCATTTTCATCATTATCCTTCCAAAATTTGCTTAAACAAAAGTTTGATAAAGATAAGTGAATGAGAGAAGTATTGATATGTTTTTTGTTTTCGATATAAGAGAAAAAAATGAGTGAATACGAAATGATTGATTCAGAAAAATGCATGATCACTTCATTAATTTTACCATTAAAAAACAAAAATGTTTAACAGCAAGTAGCGCTCAAGATTCCATTATTTTGGTGGACTAGAAAACCCAATAACTATTCGTATTGATGGATTATACCAACATATATCACCAATAAAATACAACACTATCCTTAGGTACTTCTCATGATTCCATTATTTTGTATTGAAAAGATTTGTCATGTTTACTGTAAGGTGTGTCTTGATATCATTGGGAAGCACACAATTTATTGCAATGAGCTTTCATACTTTAAATATTTACATAAATTTGTTAGGGTTGTACAATTTTTTATATTTCGGTGGGTCAGAGTATCTATGAAGAAACAGACACTTATGAACTTTTTGACGGACCCACAAGAAGGAAATTTTACATGTATGCCAATAGATGTTCAGGTGTACGGTTGGGTAAAGGAAAAACATGCATGTGTTAACTTGATTGAGATTTTACTACTTGAGAGGTTGAGGGGGTTTTTATTTTTACAAAAACAAACATTCCTAACTTAAAGTTACTTCAATCAAAGTGGTCAAATATAAGAAAACATGTTTGGATAATCAAAATGTTTTTATACTATGTGTTTGGCACACTTTTGATCTTCTAGCACCAGAAACATTGAATCTTTTATAAAGAATTCAAAAGTTCAAGCATGCATTGTTGTGTATCCTAAATCTTTGAATGTTATTTTAAGAAAATTGATTTTGCTATCCACAAGTAGGGATGTAAATGGATATCCACAGGGACGGATACTATGATGTTCGTATCCACCCCGTTGGATAAATATGATATCCATATCCTCTCTATATTCATGCGAATATCCATTAAGCGGGTAATCCGCGGATTTTACGATATCTGTGGATATTTACAGATATCCATGGATAATATTTTTTTTTTATAAAAAATATTTTTAACTTAGCTTCTTTTAAAGACACAAAAAGTTGTTATCACATAACATCCATATAATTCGCTCCTAATTTAATAATTGAATTTTATCACGTTTATTTTCTTCTTATTCACCAAAGCATAATTAGATCCAAACATAATATCCATACATTTCATTTTTAACCAAACAAATAAAAGATATTGTGATTGTGAGTTATGATGGAAGAGAGAACGACAGAGGAGTAGGCGGGGAGACACTGGTTCGATAGAGGAATGACAACACTAGTTGGTTGGACTGTGACATTGTTGAAGTGGCATATGAAGTATTGAAGAGTTTAAATATGAAATGGCTAATAGAATTTGAGCGAAATGTGAAAGATTTTCTTCAAAGAAAATTACACACATATATATATATATATATATATATATATATATATATATATATATATATATATATATATATATATATATATATATATATATATATATATATATATATATATATATATATAATAAGACTATTTATTTTAGAAGATGAAAAGATAAGGTATAATGAATTAATGATATTTAAATATTTTTTATAATTTATTAATGGATATGAATATCCGCGAGCACAGATATCATTAAACCCGTGTTCATATCCATTAACAAACGGATATTTAAATATCCATTTATTTTATCTGTGGATATCCATTAAGCTGTCCGCCTCATAACCGTGACGGAATTTATGCAGATATCCGCTGATACATATATTTTTGTCATCCCTATCCACAAGCGGTTAGTTGTGCAACTTCTTACAATTTAATCCATCATTAATTTTAAATTTATAGTAAAATCAATCTTGAATATTAAATAAAATAATATGTGTTTTATAATAAATTTAATTAAAATGATCTTCATGCATATAGATTATATTTTACGATTATCACAAAAAAAATTAAAATTTACAACCACTCTTATTCATTTTTCATGTATTATAAATGAATTTTAGAGTTGTACATATAATGTGAGAGTGTATATTATACATGTTAGAAAGAAAAAGTGATTTCAAACTCTCCCCTTTTAAACTAATGTACTAGTGGATTATTTATTCAATTGCAAAAGTTTTTAAAAAATGGATATTTATTATAATTGATTCTTTTAATTATTTATTCTGGTATTGTATAGTGATAAAAAAAATACTCAAATAGATATGTACGAAAAATATAAAAAAATATAGTAACTCAACTTCAAGGTAAAGATAAAAAAATGTAGTAACTCAAATTCAAAATCCAAATTTTATATATATATATATATATATATATATATATATATATATATATATATATATAATGTATGAGGGCAACGTGTCTTTGTATCTCTTTTTATTTTTCATAATTTATTTATTTAAAAAAATGATAGTTGTTTGATAATATATTTTATATTGTATAATATATAAATAATAACATACACTATATTATATATTGAAGATATTAGTTATTTTTATTTAAATAGTTAGATTTTTTTATAATTAAGTGACTACAAATATTATTAAATTAAAGATAATTACCATGCAACTTTAAACTCTATGAAGAAACATTCTCACCTCATAAAGGTTCTAAAACTCACATACATTATAATAAAAGACAAAAATATAACTTGAACACCAAATTCAAACTCTCATGTATGGTTTTAAAGTCTTTTGAAAGAATATATAAATTAATAATATAAATTAAAAATCTGACCATTTATATGTCACTACTTCATATTTCCCATATTAGTATATAAATATTAATTATATATATATTAGGCCTTTTTCTAGTATTTTAAAATTATTTTTAAATATCCTAGTTTTATTAAATTTGCCATGATTTTAGATTTCTATTGGTCTCGTTTATTAATCATGTTGTTGACCTTCAAAATTCAAAGTATAAAAAAAAAAATCATTTAAACCGCTACTCGTGACAGTGAAATAAGAACCACTTGATTCTTTTCCTTATCCCTATTTAAAACAATTACGCCAACATATTTATGCAACTATGTTGTTCTCATCTAATCAATCGACATTTTATTATATTAGGTTATTACTATTCTCATCACCACACTTATGTATAGTACCTCTAATTGTTTCTCTCTATCTCGTAAGTAGTATGAAACATGTTCTCATCAAATCTCCTCCTAAAGCACTAGTACGATGTCAATAGCATCATAGACTTTCATATCAACAATGAAAGTCTAAGACTTAGTTTCAATTATTTTGTTCTTAATTTGTTTCAATTTCTTTTGTTGTGTTTAATTTTTTGAACTGGTTTCACTGATAAATATAAATGACGTTAAATTTATCATAAAACTTGTTGAAGAGATCACTTGTGCAAATGTTATTCATTAATTTAATGTTGTTAAGGTTTGATCGTGAGAATGAGTTGTATACATCATATGGAAGAAGAATGTTTGAAAAAGATAATTGAGAGTAAAAACATAAATAAATCATACAAAAATGTGAAACTGAAATGAGAAACATGTGAGTAATATTAGTTGAGATAGTTCGATGAGTGTTCATTCAAGTGAGAAATAAAATTTGTAACAAGTGCAATTAATATTTTTAAATTTAAATCTATTTATTTACATGTGATCTTAAAAAAAAATCCACTTAAACATTAATTATTGAAGGATTTAAAAAAGGTCATGTGGAACATAATGAGTTACCTAAGCCTTCTTTTATAAAAATATTTTATACGAATTACATTTTATTAGGACTAATATATATATATTCTTTGATTTGATTTTTAATTAATATAATATAATTTTAAATATTATTAATACCATTAACGTATAACGATTAGGGCATATGTACCTACGATTTGAAAAAAAAATTAACAACAAAAATCAACCATCATCATCTAGGAGGATGTTAGGTCAAGAACGACCAAATAAAACTTCATAATTAGTGGGAATACCAACACTTATGTCTCTTCTCATGATTTCTAGAGTTTCAATGGTTGTTCTACAGGATAAATCAATGGTAATGACTATGTCTTTTATTAGAAATAGTTAGACATTGGAATACATGACATCTTGTATGAGGTGTCTCAATAACTTGTTGATAATATACAATCTATAGTTCATAAGGAGGTCAAACAAGTCAGGGAGTTGAATACCAAACGAGCCAAATTAGATAGCAGTTATATCATGTCATCTACTCAAGGAATTGGATAAGGCCATGGTCAAACACATAATGTTACTCAAAGCTAGCCAATAACCTATACAAAGGCATGGCTTTTCTAGGCCCACCCAAGATCTATACAACATGTATCTTTTACCCTTTGTTATTCATAACTTACTATTTTTACGACGGAAAAATATGGGGGGAACATATTGGGGAATGGTACGTGTAATCAGGGTATTCATAACCTTAAACAATTGCATATGACAAACAAGTTACCAGAGGAAGCAATGCAAATTAGCATGTTGCATGTGTCCACTTATGACAATGTTGTGTAGGAGAACAACATGTTTAACGCTGGAGGAAATGCCATCGGCCAAACATCATGAACACAAAGACTAGATTGGCATTATTAAATTCAACAACTATGAAACATTTATCCCACCTATTTTGGTCAATCCTATAACATACTTTCCATAACCTTATGTACTCGTACCACCCTTGACAGGTTCAGTGGTATTTTGAACTCATGCGGGAAAAAATGTGAAAATGAACCAAGAGAATTCGTTGAGGAAATTCACCACCTCATGTTTAGTTTCAAAAGGGTTCCAAAACTCCCTAGATAGTTTGTGGTTATAGCCAACTATAATAGAGGCTAGACCTTGATAAGAAGCCCAAAGTCTCTTTTAAAAGAGTGGCTAAAAGGCCCGTTTGGTTTAAAGATTTTTATACTTAGCAATTGGGCTTTGTATTTTAAGTCTTTAAATTTTATTTGCAGAATTTTATTTCAAGAGGCTTAGGCCCAATTCAGTTTTAAACCTAAGTATATAAAGGGTATCTTGTAATAGTTGGGAATGAATGAAAATATTTTTCAAGTTGTTTTATATTTCTTCTTCTTATGCAACCCTAGATCTAGTCTAGCTTAGTGTAGTCTATCAATTGGTGCTTTCATACCTTGCTCTCATGGCTCCCCCAAAACCAACCAACCCTCCTTCAAGAGACATTGTTGAAGAAGCTGTCCAAACCGCTCACCTTCACCTAGACAATGCTATGGCAGAAATTCAACAGAAAATGGATGAGAGATTTGACAGAGTCAATGCAGATCTAGAGCAGAACTTGGGTCAGATCCACACTAAAATGGCTAACAAAAAACAAATTTCAGACTCAAAAAATGAATCTATCATGTCCACCTTTCACAAGCTCCTTTCTCAAAAGGAGCAGCAACAACCTGCTACTGTTCACTCAGCAGCAAGCTCTTCAGGTATTACTTAACACCTTTCCTCCTCACCTATGCTTCCAACCCCTGTCATTCATATCCCATCACCCATTAATACACCCATCAGACCTTCTCCACACTATTCCACTACAACCACCCAACCCACTATCACATCTATGTTGCGTACTACAGCAACTCAACCACCACCCCACTTTAGCCCTTACATTTCCAACCAACCAGTTTTCCCACAAACACCTAACTACACAGTCCCAAATTATCAACAAAACCCTTACTCACAGATTTACAATATTCCACCTTTACCCCCTTTTAGGACCCCAAAACTTGAACTAGCGTTGTTTGATGGCTCAAACCCGTTAGATTGGTTGTTTCAGGCGGAACAATTTTTCAGTTTTTATAATATGCCACATGAAAACAGATTGTCATTGATTTCTTTTTATATGAAAGATGAAGCATTAGGATGGTTCAAATATATGCATCAGAATTCATTTTTAACTGATTGGGTTTCTTTTACAAAAGCTCTTGAATTACGTTTTGGGCCCTCCTCATATGAGAATCATCAGGCTGCTTTGTTCAAATTAAAATAAGAAGGGTTAGTTGTTGAATACCAAGCTAATTTTGAAAAATTAGGCAATCAAGTTATTGGATTGCCTCCTGATGCCATTCTTAATTGTTTCATTTCAGGGCTAACATCTAAAATTCAGAATGAGATAGCTATTCTCAAACCTACTTCTATCTCACAAGCCATTGGCCTTGCTAAATTCATTGAATAAAAAATCAGGGACTCAAAAGCTAAATACTCTAAACCTTTCACTCCATACCAAAAATCCAACAGCTCACTACATTCAAAACCCCAACCTACCCTTCCCCACGTTGGAACTAATACTTCCAAACCTCCAGCCATCACAACCTCAAGTGGCACCATTCCCACAACCACTCCAACAAATTCCCAACCACCCAAACTGCCCATTAAACGTTTGTCTCAAGCACAAATGCAGGAAAGGCGTGCTCAAGGCTTATGTTACAATTGCGATGAGAAATTTGTGATTGGTCACAAATGTGCTACACCTAAGTTCCTATTACTCTTGGCGGAGGATGACAATTTTGAATAGGAATCAGTCCAAACGATTGAACCAGCTGAACCACAAACCCTACATTCAGAGCTTGGTGACACTTATTTTCACCTGTCCACTTAAGCTATGACATAACAGTTTTCTCCTTAAACCCTTAAGTTTAAGGGATCAATTGGAGGCATTTCAGTCATGGTTCTTGTTGATACCGAAAATACACACAATATTCTGCAACCCAGAATTGCACACCACCTTAACCTTACTGTTACCCCTATACCACAATTTTCTGTTATGGTGGGAAATGGATCCCATTTACAATGCCAAGGAACTTGTAACAATGTCAAAATCTTACTCCAAGACAAACCTTTTACATTACCCTTCTACTTACTTCCCATTGAAGGGGATGACGTCGTTCTTGGCATGGCCTGGTTAAGGACTTTGGGTCCAATTCAGGCCGACTTTTTCAATTCCCTCCCTCACATTCAACCACAATAACCACTCTTTAACCCTCAAAGGTGACCCAAATTCCCACCCAACACAAACCTTTTTTCATCAACTACGACACCTCATCCACACAAACTCTATTGCTTCATTCCACCTTTTGACCATTTAGAACCTGGATCCAAAATTGGGGGTTTCCAACCTTCCTACCTCTACCATCACCCCCATTTCCAAAACACTTCACCCAAAAATTGCCAATCTGTTACACAAATTCCCAATAGTGTTTCAACCACCAAGTGGCCTTCCACCACCTAGACCTCATGATCATCACATTCCACTCCTTCCAAATACTACCCCCAGTAATGTCAAACCCTATCGTTACCCCCCACTCCTAAAAAACTGCTATGACTTAAATCATAGAGAAAATGCTTAAGGAGGGTATCATTACACCTAGCACTAGTCCTTTTTCCTCCCCAGTCCTTCTTGTCAAAAAAAAGATGGCACTTGGAGATTTTGTGTTGATTACCGGGCTTTAAATGCGGTTACCGTGAAGGACAGATTTCCCATACCCACCATAGATGAATTGTTGGATGAGCTAGGTTCAGCCAAAATTTTTTCTAAGATAGACTTACGCTCCGGGTACCACCAGATCCCTGTTGCATCGGAAAACACTCATAAAATAGCTTTTCGTACATTTGACGGCCATTATGAGTTTCTCGTAATGCCTTTTGGGCTCACTAACGCCCCCTCTACTTTCCAATCTGCTATGAATGATCTTCTAAGACCCCATTTGCGCAAATTTGTTTTAGTATTTTTTGATGACATTCTTATTTATAGTGCCAATTTTATGGATCATCTTGTTCATTTGCAGGTTGTTTTCAATTTATTAAAGTCTCACAGTTTTGTTGCCAAATTGTCAAAGTGTGTGTTTGTTATGGACAAAATTGACTACCTTAGACATGTGATCTCAGTTGGTGGTGTTGCACCTGACCCAGAGAAAGTTAAGGCCATTTTGGAATGGCCTCAACCACGTTCACTCACGACACTCCATGGATTTTTCGGCCTCACCGGATTCTACAGGCACTTTGTGTGCAATTATGCCACTCTCGCCGCTCCTCTCATCGATTTGTTACGTTCCACTAAGTTTACTTGGAGACACAGGCTAGTATCGCCTTTACAGAGTTAAAACAGATTATGACCGACATGCCGGTATTGGCTTTGCCAGATTTTACAAAAACATTCATCCTAGAAACTGATGCTTCTGGAGTAGCGGTTGGCATTGTTCTGTCTCAAGGAGGACATCCATTGGCTTTCTTTAGCAAGAAGTTATGTCCGTGAATGCAGGCTGCTTCTGTTTATGTACGCGAGATGTACGCCATCACAGAGTCTGTCAAGAAGTGGCGCCAATATCTGATAGGCCAACAGTTCCATATCTACACAGATCAAAAGAGTTTACGAAACTTGTTACTTCAACAAATTCAAACACCAGAACAACAAAAGTGGACTTTGAAACTACAGGGTTTTAATTTCGAAATATTCTACAAACTTGGAAAATCTAACTTGGTCGCTGATGCCTTAAGCCGGAAAGACTGCAACCCTGAAAACCTTTTCCTCTCCATTTCCTCTGTTGTCCCGAAGCTGCTATCCCAGTTGCAAGCCTTTTATGCTACAAACGACGGCCAGAAAATGGTCACTCAAACGCAACAGAAGGACACAACAAATTTATTCAGATTCTCTAATGCTTTGCTTTACTTTCAGGAAAAACTTTTCATACCTGAATCTCATGATTTGCGTTCATCCTTGCTTACTAAATATCACAGAACTCCTTCAGCGGGTCACTCTGGCGTCAAGGCAACTGCTGCTCGTCTTGGTGCTTCCTTCACCTGGCCTGGCATGTACAAAGATACGAAACTTTTCATCAAAAGGTGCAGTACATGTCAACACAATAAATATTTAACTCAAAAGAAGAAGGGTCTTCTTCAACCCTTACCAGTGCCACAACAAGTTTGGGAAGATCTGACAATGGACTTCATCACTCATCTCCCTAATTCCTTCGGTCACACGGTGATATGGGTCATTTATGACCGCCTGACCAAATATGTCCATTTCATTGCTCTCCCAACCAAGTTCTCCGCTGCTAACCTTGCTTCTCGTTTCTCTGCAGAAATATGTCGCTTACACGACATACCAAAATCAATAGTGTCATATCGAGATCCCATTTTCCTTAGCACATTTTAGAAAGAATTCTTTAAAATACAAGGAACACAACTTAAATACAGTACAACTTTCCATCCAGAATCTGACGGCCAAACTGAAGTTATCAACCGTTGTCTTGAAACATATCTTCGTTGTTTTGTTAGCGACCAACCAAAACGCTGGTACAAGTTCTTGCATCTCGCTGAGTTTTGGTTTAATACATCATACCATTCCACCATTAAAATGACTCCCTTTACGGCCTTGTATGGACGTCTTCCTCCATCCATCCCTGACTATGTCACGGGGTCCGTCTCCACACCAAATTTAAACAACCTCCTGCAAAAAAGACATGAGATCCTTCAGGTTCTTAAGAAAAACTTGAGCAAAAGCAGAAAAATCATGGAAACTCAAGCTAACAAAAAAAGGATGGATCATACCTTTCAAGTTGGAGATCTCGTTCTCCTCCGTCTTCAGCCTTACCGAAAACAAACTGCTTCTAGACGCTCCTTATAAAAGCTTTCTAAGCGATTTTTTGGACCATATACCATCATCAAAAGAGTGGGTCAGGTGGCTTATGAGCTTGATCTACCAGCCTCATCTCGTATCCACCCTGTTTTCCACGTCTCCCTCCTCTGACCCTATTATCCTTCTCGATCTGTGGTTCCTCAAGCTAAACCGTCTAACCATCCACCTTTTGATCCATGCAACACCACTACAGATACCTCTTAGATCACTCATGCAAGTTTAGAAAAAAAGGAGGGGCGAGCTGCTCTATTTAGAAGAGAAGATGAAAAAGTTTTTAAGGGTGGAAAGGAACCTCACGATGCAGTTAAGGAAAAGGATAGTGTTTCACACTTTGATCTAAAAAATTTTAAAGTACTTCTCAACAAAAGTGAAAGAAGTGAGTCTTCTAAACCTACTTATGCCTCCCCTCACTTACCGTTTCTCTCTCCTTCTAACGGTCCTTCATCTAAACCACACGCATATCTTCTCCCTCCACCTTCCCTTGCCACGTGTCCTCCATCTCTCATACACTCATCTGCCTTAGAGATTCCTACTGTTTCTATTACACGCCATCCCCCACTTGCCTCATACTTTTCCATCCCACTCTCCCATAAAGCCCGACACAATCCCACTAACTCCTATCTCGAGCTCCGTACGGCCCCCACCACCTTCTGTTGTTTCTCCCAAATCAATTAATCTACCAACAACTCCCAACATGCGGCCCCTACCACTTTCTCCTATTTCTTCCAAGACATTTAATCTTCCAACAACTCCCAACGTGCTTTCCACCTTCCCTATGCATCCCGCCTCCCAACTTTCTCTCCCTGACCCCACGCGTCCCTCTTTTGCCTCATCAGATCACAATACTTTGAAAGTGAACCTTGAGGACAAGGTTCTCTTTAGGGCCGGTAGTATTGATAAGAAGCCCAAAGTCTCTTTTAAAAGAGTGGCTAAAAGGCCCGTTTGGTTTAAGTATTTTTATACTTAGCAATTGGGCTTTGTATTTTAAGTCTTTAAATTTTATTTGCAGAATTTTATTTCAAGAGGCTTAGGCCCAATTCAGTTTTAACCCTAAGTATATAAAGGGTATCTTGTAATAGTTGGGAATGAATGAAAATATTTTCCAAGTTGTTTTATGTTTCTTCTTCTTATGCAACCCTAGATCTAGTCTAGCTTAGTGTAGTCTATCAGACCTCCTAGAAATCAATTGTTGGATCCCAACCTCATATTTAATGTGATCAAGACTTTTTTGGGTATCCAACTTAAGCCCATCGATAAGCCTAGGAATAGGAAGTTTTATCTTAAATGGGTGGATGAATTGGTGCCTTTACCCAGAGGTTATAAGACTCTCGGCTATGCTACTTGTTTTGGGAGATTGTCAAAGTGTGAAGTGATAAACC
The DNA here is from genome assembly GCA_022829125.1 of Lathyrus tuberosus. NCBI lineage: Eukaryota > Viridiplantae > Streptophyta > Magnoliopsida > Fabales > Fabaceae > Lathyrus > Lathyrus tuberosus. The sequence continues at coordinate 53,611 of JALAZF010000323.1, read as the reverse complement.
TGATGATCAAGAAAATTTAGGAACCTTTATGAGAACTTAATGTTGAGAAAAAAAAATCTTTTTTGATATTTTTAGAGAGAGAAAAATCTTTTGCAAATATAATTAAGATTGTGATCTTACTTATTATTTGATGTATGCTCATGAGTTGAAATAAACAGTAGATATAAAATTCATCATTAATATGAGAGAAACAATAATTCTCGAGTTTAATATTAAGCTCATTACAAGAAAAGAAAATAATATGTTTGAAGAATGGGGATAAAAAATGAAGATTTGATGATAAAGATTAGAGTATCAATAACTTCTTGGGTACCAAGGAAGAGTGAGGATGAAGATATGAGGATGAAGGTTGCAGGATAAATATTTAAGGGTTGTGGCATGAGGATAAAGATTTGAGGATTAAGAACTTCTTGGCCACCAAGGAAGTCTTCAAGGTACAAAAGGTGATGTGACAAATCACTATACACTTAATTCTTAAATACAATAAAATGAATGGTAAAAGTAGGTTTTTGTATTCCAACTTCAAAAATGGTAGAAGCTTTAGAGGATCAATAAAATAAATGGTAGAAGCTTTATAGGATAATTTTTTCTATAAATACCCTCATCATCATCTCATCATTCAAGAGATTGGAAATTTACAAAAGGTGGAAAAACAAACAAAAAGCGTATCATTAACATCATAATATCAAACTTATTCTTGCAAGACTGCTTAGATTTTAAGGATCAAACTTTTCAAGAGTAAACAACAAACAACTTCTCACTACCAACATATTGTGAAGTTGTAATTTTGATTCTCGCTATAAATCTCTTGTAATCTTTTATATCCTGAAGTTAGTTAGAACTTCTGTGATAATTTAAGCTTTATGAAGCTATATTAGTCACTATTGTAAGTCTGACGAGGCTAAGAAAATACATAGTGATGTAACTGAAGGTCAATGAAAATATTTCAAGCACTAATGGAAAATCTCACAAATTGTGAACAATGGAGTAGCCACATTTGGTGAAATTTAAACTTTAATATTTTTATATATTCACACACAAACATAAAACACTAAATATTCATATTATTTTATGTTACATACATACTTATCTTTCTTCTCCAAGGATAACTTGAGAGATCTCTTTCAACACTTTAAACATAGAATACAAAAGGATCAAAATTCAACCCCACTTTTAGTGATATTTACTTATATTTCATCTAGATCGACCAATATTATTCGTTTATATACAAAAATATAATTAAGTGCCTATGAACATAACACATGATTATAAGAAAATGGCATCATATGGATTTTTTTAGTTGAATATGGAATACAACCAATATTAAAACGCTCATTAACTTATATGTTATGGATTTTTCTCACATCAAGATTTAAGGGACTTGTCAAATAAAACTTGGATTTAACCAATGTATTTGATGATTTCGGTCAACAAAAACAAACTATTAGGCATGGTATTGTGGTTATATGTGTTGTGCATGTTATAAATTTACCATAGAAGTTTTGATGATGACAAAATGACAAAGCTAAATAATCATGAACATAATCAATGTAAAAGTTATCAAAAAGAGAAGAAAAGAAGATTCTAGTGTTGAGAGAAAAAATAGTCAAATGCAAAGATTAATGTCAAAGGAACAAAAGTTGTGAAAGCTCTTATAATATGGTGCTTGAGTTCTTATTTTTTGGATCAATAGCGCGTAATTAAGGAAGAGTAGCTCTCAATGTACTAAGTTAATGCAAACAGATACTAAAATGTTGTATAAATCTTCATCTATTTCAAAACCTTTCTAAAACTTACTTCTGGCTTTTGACAAATTGATTAGGAAGCGTCTTAACCAATTAGCAAAGCGAAATCTCGCTCTCTATCAAGTATAACTTGTATTGAATCCATATCCTCATTGGTGGCAAGGATACTTAATTTAAGTTCAAGCGTTCAATAGCCTCGTGGGCAACAGGGATACTTGATTGAAATTCCAACATTCAATAGCCTATTAGGCGACAAAGATGCTTCATCAAAGCTCCAGCATTTTAAAGCCTCATGGTCGGAAAGGATACTTCATTGAAGTTCTAGCATTCAATAGCCAAGTGGGTGGTAAGGATACTTCATTGAAGTTCCAACATTCAATAGCCTTGTGGTCTGTAAGGATACTTCATTGAAGTTTCAGTGTTAAATAGTCTCATGGGTGACAAGGATACTTCATTGAAGATCCAACATTCAATAGCCTCATGGGTGGAAAAGATATTTCATTGAGGTTCCATCATTCAATAGCCTCGTGGGCGGTAAAGATACTTCATTGATGTTTGTGCATTCAATAGCCTCATGGGCGATAAGGATACTTCATTGAAGTTTCAACATGTAATTTGTGTACATACTATAAAATTCAAATAAAATATGTGCACAAATTCATAAAAAAGGTGAGACGCCTCATTGAAAACCCTTACCCCACACAGAGGAAAAGAGTTCCACCCCATTATTACAAATAAAATATGTTATTAAAGAAATTATATAATTAGCAGAGATGACATCCCTCCTTAATCAACCAAGCTGATAACATAATTAATAAAAAACGACAATAACGACAGCAAAAAAAGGTCTTTCACAACGAATGGTAAAGATATATCATCATTGTTGATTAACTGTGGTAACGTAGGGTGTGGTAGTATGTGCCCTCTTTACCATCATGGGCTGATAACCGTGGTAAAAACACAGTAGCGCGTAAAATATCACTACGGTTGTAGAAAACAACCGTAGTAAAAGGTTGAGGTCATGGGTTCGATACCCAACCCGGAATTTTGGAAGATTTCTAAAACTTTTCACCACATTTGTTCCTTCCAACCATTGTGAAAGACTTAGTGCACAACATATCACCATGGTTATAGATTCCTACTGTGGTGATATGTATACTTGAGTTTATTATAACTTATGTGGAATACTTATTTCACCAACTGCTCACTAAAAATATAACCTTCCAATATGATTTAGAAATTAATAATATGACAAATTAAGTTATATTAAAAGAACAAGTTACACTAATCAATGTTTTACGAGCTTTATACAACCCATTATCCGCATTTTTCTCTTTAACAATTAGAAATTGTTTCAATGCTTCTAACTCTTCTATTAACACTTCCTTCACCACTAGTTCATTTTGCAAAGTATTAATTACTTTTGAAACAAAACTGACGGTGAAGGAGGTGATAGCAGAAGAACTAGAAACAATGAACCAAGCTCTAACTATTAAAGAGCAAGACACGGATAATGGGTTGCAAAAAGCTCAATTTTTTTATTAATTTAAGTTGTTTTCCAATATAAACTAATATCTCATATTAGTACTTTATAATTCAATTTGAAATGTTATGTAGTTAGTGGAAGGTTGGTAAAACATTCAAACAACATACGATATAATAAACTCATCTTCTAGGGCATTTTGACCGAACAAAATGAAAGTCGTAGTGTACAAAGAATAACATTAAAAATAACACAAACAACAATATTTATCAACAAAAACATCAACATACTTCAACGTAAAAAACAACTTACCTTTATAAAACAACACCATAACTCCAAGAAAAACAACAACATACCTAATAAAAAAAACATCTACAATAACACAAACAACAACATTTATAAACAAAAATAACAAATTTCCTTGACATAAACAAAAAACTTACCTGAATGAAACAACAACATACCTCCACAAAAATATCAATATATCTGATAAAAACATCTACAATAACACAAACAACAAGATTTATCAACAAATCAACAATTTACCTTAACATAAACAATAATTTGCATTAATCAAACAATAACATACCTCCACAAGAACATCAACAAACCTAATAAAAAAACATCCACAATAACACAAACAACAATATTTATCAATAAAAAACAATAACTTACCTTAACATAAACAACAACTTACCTTTATAAAACAACAACACACCTCCACAAAAACATCAACGTACTAATAAAAAACATTTACAATAACACAAACAACAACATTTATCAACAAAAACAACAACTTTCCATAACATAAACAATAAATTACCTTAACAAAATAACAATGTACCTCAACAATAACTTAAACCCTTCACTAATCTCTATAAAAAAACAATATAAAAACTACAATCTCATCTTAACAACATGAAAACAATAAACCATTTGTTTCACGTATACTTTGAAACAGGATAAAAAAAAAGACAAAAGTTTTGAACAACAATAACATTAACTCATAGAATGTTTCACGAACATACCTTTTATTAAAAAGATATGTGGAGAACGAAGAAAAAGAAATGAGCTATGTATCTCGTCTTGAAATTATTTGTGAAACATTTCTTTGATTCATAATAGTGGGAGAAGTTATATTGGAGTTTTGAGATATTGGGATAAAATGAGAGAAGATAGGATTTCCTTTGAGCACAATCTATTCTAAACTAATATTAGTTAGCTTTTATATGTAATATATTTCACCATGGTTGACAAAAAGAATTGTGTGAGATGTCATCATATGTAACTACGGTTATTTATATGAACCAATGTGAAAAATGTTTAATTTTTATTTATAAATAGAAAATTGCATGTGTGGGGATTCAAAGTGTGTCACTGCTTCACATATCACAACAATTGTTTTTATGAATTGTGGGTATATGAAATTTATAAATAAAAAATGAAAGGCTCTTAGTAAACATATATTACTTCAGTTGGTTAAGTGGTTATAGTTATACATTGTTATGAAATGTGTTTTTTATTAGTAAATAAATCTATCACGCCCCCTGGGTTCGCCTCGGCACCCTTACTTGATAAGTCCATGCACTTTTGGAATAGTGTAGCCAACTCCTCCTCTAAATCTCTGCTAGAGTGACCACCTTGATTATGGATGAGTTTTCCCATAGGCACAATCTTCTTTCTCTTGGGCTCTATTGTTGACTTCAAATTCACGATATTCACTTCCTTCACATTTAGCTGCTGAAAGTGAGCAACAATCATAGCTACCTTCTTCAACTTCAAGTTGTCCTGGTAGCATCTCCTGGAAGTATCCTAATCGCCTTGGATGACTCCTACAAAACCATTAGGAAAAAGGTACTTCATACATAGATATAACATATACAGGGCCTCTCATAAGAGGTTAAAGGTATACCCCTTTATTATCATAATATACGAGGAATGGGCATTTATCATGAGGTATTTTACCTTTATTTTCTTCGTGCTTTCCTCCATCCAGAACAAACATTTTAGGGTGATGTATCCCTTTAATTGTACCTATTTTCCAGAGAATCCCATTTGATAATCTTGGAAAACTTTGAAATTATATAGATCAAGACGAAATATCTCGAAGGTGTCCTAGTATATAATGTCTGCAGAACTTCCTTGACCAATTAACACTCGTTTAATTTCCTAAACGTTACACCATACATTTATAACCATGGGGTCATTGTCACAGGGATGGATTCCCCATGCGTCCTTCCCTGAGAAAGTGATTAAGGACTCAGAATTTTCCTTAGAGCCCAAGTTAGGGGTGGCGGGTGAACCTTCTATCGCTATGATCTGACGACCATATATGATGCGAGCGGAGCTAGTTTCTCCGTGCTCGACGATCTCTCATATGATACTGTTGGGGGTATGGCACATGGGTATATCATCATCTTATCTTCTTGGATCATTTCTATTCTTGGATCTAGGGCTTTTGTGGGATCCTTCCCTTGAGGTCAGGAGCCGCCCAATGACTTGTAAGACTCTCCTCAAACGTACTTTATCAGGTGGCCCTTTTGAATCATCTACTCAATTTCTTTCTTTAGTTGGTAACAATATTCAGAGGGGTAGCCACTGACCTTATGATATTTACACCTTCTTCTAGGATCAAGTCCCATAATGTTAGACTTGGGGCCAATGAAAGAGGAATATCATGGGTAGGGAGAACTTTGCTCTATATTTGTTCACGACGATTATTCAAAGGCCTGAAGTTCTCTATATACCTCATACTTCACATAAAAATTACCGTGTCCCCAACAAGCGAGGTGTAATGGCTTTTGTGTTGTTGTTATGACGAATCATGATTACCAGACAACTACTTCTTATCATACCCAGCATTTTTCTCAATATTGCTCTCCACTCCCTTTATGTAACATTTGATGTGCGTTCGGACTTCTGCCATGAAAGTGACTAGTTTCTAGTAGAAGGATTCATTAGAATGGTCAACCCTTAATCCGTTCTGGAAATATCCTATAAACGTACCCTTCTTCAAGTGGATGACCTTGATAGTCGCCTTATTAAATCGGGAGAGACACTCCATTAAAGATTCTAAAGAGCCTTTGCAAACATTGAACAAGGTATGGTGGACATCTTCCTGTGTTTACTCACTGAAATTTTTTGGACCAATAGGTTCATACACCACTCGAATGTGACGTCCTTGAAGGTGCTGGAGAGAAGTTTGCACTTCAAAGAATCTACAGGTCTGATGATCGTCATCTACGTGTTATTAGAGGCAACATGTTCCTAGGGATCGCTTATTCCTTCGAATTTTATGAATGAATGAGGCTTGAAACTTTCAGGTATTCCCTTTCCAAATCTCATCAAAGAGAGGTTGAGGATCTTAAAAGATTTTGTCTCCTCAGTCATATCAGTTAAATGGTAGCGTTGCAAGAGGTTAAGGACAATATCCTCCAAAGTATGGTTTTGGCAACATAAGTCGTCCATAGTGGTGCACATCTCTGCTTTGGCATTATGGTCGTCATCAGAGCTATTATCGGCCCATGTCGTGGCTCACATGTTAACCATATTTTAGAGGATTACTAAGGTAAGAAGTTAGTCAATTGTTAATTACGAGGGTGACCTAGGTCAGTTTTACTAAGGCACCAATTATACTTGCTAAATAAACGTGCAATGAGAGATAACCCCTAGTTGTGTAGGGTTGTCTAAGAGTTTAGGGTATTTGAGTACATTTAGGGTTAGTTCCCTAAGGGTTTTGAGAAGCTCATATATGGTTTTCTCTAGATAGAATGAAGATACCTTTTCCATTCTGAGGATGAGGCATATATAGAAACTCCTTTGGGCTTGAATTAGAGAACAAAAGAAGTGGTTTCCATTTATTTTGAGCGAAGGTACGATATTGAAAAACTTGACATCTTCCTACAATCGTGGAAATGGTAATTATCCCTTGACTGATTCTACACGCCACATGCATCATTAGTGGAGTCGGTAGAAAATGTGGTTTAGTTACGGAAACTAGGCCCAGGCCCAACACGACGAGCAGTTTGGGTGCTCTATGTGCCCAATTTGTTCAGGCGACTTATGGAAACCGTTATACACTCGGCCCATTTTGTTACAACTTCCTTGACTCTTGTCCTTTGAGATATTCCTTTCGGGGCCTAGTAAGACTATCTCAGTCCATAGATGACTTACGAAACAAGTCCTTCTATTTTAAATTCAAACAATTTTGATTCTCCCGTCACACTTTTGCATTTAAATTTAACTTCGTGTCCAATTTTAAATGAGTTGTTGTTTGTAAAATGTGACAAATCACCGTATAGAAACTTTTTTTTTTGAAATTTATAAATAAATATCTAAGCTAAAAAATAGTCATCTCATTGATTTTCATTGAAAAAAAAAAGATTAAAACTATTTAAATTTAAAATAAGGGAATTAATTGTGTGAATCAGATAAAAATATGAAAATTAAAACTAATATTAAGCCATTTATTTAAAAGTGTCTTATAAAATGTGAGAAAAATTAAATTGTTTACTCTTACCTCTACTAACTTTGATTAATTTATCTCCCAGATATTAAATATGTACTATTAGTTTTCAGTTTCCAAAATGTAACTATGGTTAAGAACCCTTATAGCTTAAATACTTCTCCATATGGTTAAAATTAAAATTTAGTTATTCTTCTCCAATTTTATGTTATCTTATAGTATTTAATATTTAGTACATGTCTACGTTGTAGTACAATTAGAGATCTTACGATAAATGTCTTCCCTCGTTTTTTAACTATCCATTGACATGTGCAAAAGGATGGAAATAGGTCACGCCGACTAACAAGAGCCTACAACTTAACCTACATGAGCTCAGGTCAGCTCAGACTTTGTTTTTAATAGAAAAAGCATAGGGTTTTTTATAAATCTATTTAGTTAAAATAGACTTGGCCTCAGACCATAAAAAATTATTTTAAGCCTATTAGACCGACCTATTTAAATAAATATGAGTAATTTTTTATTATCATTATGTTGTGCTTTATACTTTGAATTAAAATACATAAATAAAATCTAATTATCTTGGAGAACTTATGAAAATAAGATGAAACTCCTAATGAACAATGTCATAATAAGTTCTCTTAAAACAAATAGTCTCGCAAAACTTATACTAATATGTAAGTTAAAATAAGTCAATGGAAATAAACTTTTAGTCTCATTGGTCTTTTAATTTGTTAGTCTATTAAAATATTATTTGAATTGCTTATTTACATATGTCTAAAACAAATGCACTTTTATGCAGGCTAACTGTAACATCCCGGTATTTTATATAATTATATATGTATTTTTATTAAATTATCTTGATTTATTTTCTAAATAGTTTGTATTATAGTGTAATTATATTTTTAAGTATTTATATTTACTGTCCAATTTAAAAAAGTTTATTTTATAAATATTTATAAATTGTTAATATTGTGATTAATTTTCTCTATTTGTGTCCATGCTATATTTTGTAAATTCATATATACATGTTTATTGGATATAATAACGAATATTGAGAGTCAGGTATATATTTATTAATTTAATATTTAAAGCATTTTCTAGAACACTTGATTATAAGTTATTATGAATATTTATTTAGTTTATTTATTTTAAGTTGTCAATTTAGTGTGACCATAATAAAATAAAATCTTATATATGATTTATTTTATTGTAATCAATTGATAATTTTATTTTATAATATTCAATAGGTGATTTATTTTACTATAGTTTATTTATTTCTTATTTATACTATCATCAAATTATTGTGATATAGCCAACACAAAAATGAATAAAATGCCACTTATAAATTTTAGATGATATATTTATATAATATTTTTACATTCACACATTGTTTGCCGTGAAAATTAGTAAACAAGCGTCGGTCCTCTAAAAACACAAAAGTTCTTAGTTGCTCACAGGATCGACCAGATTGACCCTAGGACATGTGCTAATGGTTTTTCTGTGTAAGTTTCTGGAAAATATCAAGAACACTCCGACAGCGTTCATAAGTAAAAAGGTCTACTTTAAAAAATATAAAGTAAAACTAAAATGTAAAAAAGGGTTCAAGTCGAAAAGACTGGTAAAATGCAGAAATTTAACTTGCATGAATAAAGAGAGATTTTAATAAAAAAAACTTATCAAATTGCATTGAATTGTAAAAGTGGTGTTACATCAACATACATTCTCACACGCTCTTTTCTCTTCACACGGGTACTTTGAGCACACTGAGTATTTGTATCCAATTGATCACCCCATTCCTAACACTAGAACTTGCTATTTATAACAATTGAAAATAACTGCCATTAATGGCCTACAAACTAAAATACAACAAGTGTCGCTCTGCATGTCTTCGCTTCTTGGATAAATGCCACATGTTTTTCTTTAGAAACGGATAAGAACAACTGTTCCCTCCTATTTTTTTGAATTTAAATCTTCGCGTCGAAATACCCTCAGTAGTACTTCTGTCGACTAATATCTCCTAAGTTTGGAAATATTTCTAAGTCCACAACATAGTTTCTCTCTTACTCAAGGACATCCTTTCGTCCCAAACTTTCAACAATCCAAATCTGGTTGAAAACTTCCAATTTCCTTAAAGGACTCTTGCCTCTTAGATTAACCCCCTGGGTTTAACATAGGTGTCGAATTAAGGAGCTAACAAATTGCCCCCCAAAAATGTCTTTTTCGGCATCACTGAAGAAAAGACCATTTTTTGACAATGTCATTCGACGCCTTATTTCCACCTTACGTGGGTGTTGATATAACTAGAGCTTCCATGTTCTGCAACTGCTTAGTTTCTTCTGAACTACTTCGTGACGTCATGGTCATCATGACAATATCTGAAACATCTCCTCAAAGCACACCAAATCCACTAGCCATCATCATATCCCCTAAAGTCTAGGAGATAATGGGGTATAGGCAGTAACTGCCACCGTCACATCTATCGTTCCTGGTAGGACACATGTCCCACTATAACATTGTCTCTTTAATCCTGATTTGAGGCCTATTAGTATTCCATAGCCTTTAAATAGTTTCCCTCTAAAACATTTTTTCTTTTTTACACTTCAAAAAACTCTTTGCTATCTCTCTCTTTCTCTAGCTTCTCAACTCTTAGAAAACAAACCCAGATTTTCGTGTTCTTCAACAATGACGTCTTCAACTTCCAATATCAAAGACTCAAAGAAGATCCAAAAACCCAAAGAGCTGAAGAATCAATCTCAACTCCCTCCTTTTGCCACACTTTCTGAGCCAAAGATAGTGAAGAATCAGCAATACATTCCAGAACCACTTGAGGAAGAGAAGAGACGCATCTATGAATCCCAGGTAATAATCCATGTTCTTGTCTCTGGTAAGCCATACGCTTTGTTTGGCCCTTTATCTGCTTTAGATGCAGATTACGAGAAACTCAGTTAGTATTTCCCTTCTTACCACAAGACCAAACCCATAGGGCAAGCTAATAAATCTAAGGTAGAAGTCAACTCTTCTGACGTTGTACCTCTTAATAACATAGATTTACATTATATGAATGATGGATCTAGGATATTTAGAGCAACTCCCTTCTTCAAGGATTCTGACCTTTACCTGAATTGGCTAACCAAGGTAGAGAAGGTTAAAGCCCAAATTTGGAAATATTTAGGGATTTACGATCTCATTATGCTGTCGAAAATAGGGCCTGCATTTTGTTCGGCCATGTTAGTTTCGTCTCTTTACTTTTGGGATAGCACCCACTACACTTTTCACCTCCCTTGTGGGATGATGACTCCAACACTTTTCGACGTAGCTGCTATCACAGGGCTAAAGCCAACTGGGCAACCTTATGACCCAGAACTAGATTCTGAGGACAAAATAGGCTTCACATCTGCCAAACCCACTTACACAAACTTCATCAAACACTACTATGACAAAAATACCACTGATGTCACGGACCAGGAACACATAGCCTTCCTTACTGTTTGGCTGTCACACTGTGTATTCTACTCAAGATCTCTACAAGTAGCCAAGAAGTTCCGTAGGTTTTCCACTCAACTTCATAACAGTCAAGAGGTCTGCTTGAGCTAAATGATCTTGGGACACCTCTATAAGTCTCTGAGTGAAGGCGTCACTCAACTTAAAGGCCTAGCGGTAGGGGGAAAACTTCTGCTGTCGGGGCCTTTCTGGCTGCTTCAACTCTGGCTAAATACCTCTTTCGAAGCCATCCTTCCCAACAAAGGAACTGTCGAGGAAGGTGCCAAAGAGATTAAGGACAGGTGAGTCGAAGGGACCTGCTTGGTGCAACTAACTCCTAATGAAAAGGGCCAATCACTCAGGCCAGCATTTCTTGGCTTCATAAAAATGTTCGCCAAACGCCATGAGTTCACTCCAAGCATGGCTCTTTTTGCTAAAAGGAAGTATGGTCCTGAGTGGTTCACCAGGCCTCTCCCCACTTTGGTCAAAGCCCAAGAAGAGGAGTCAAAGCTAATCTGGGAAGCTTTCCTGATACCAAGACTTTTGACCCTTCGACTAAATCTGGGAAAAGGTCAAGTTTCCTTGATTGCTTCTCCAAAAATGCTTATACGAGAAGAAAGGACATCTCCTCCTCCATCACACCAGTTATACTGAGGAGATGGTTTCGACGCAAATGGCTTACTATACACGTAAGGCGTCCCTCAATCCTCTCAACTTCGAGCCTAGTTATCTCTGCACTCCAGAATTCAACAAGTGGTGATCAAAGTACTACACTGAGAAGTTTTTCTATGTTTCTTCCTTCACTCAACTGATTGATCAAGCGTTTCTCTCTGTGCAGGAGAAAACCAAGAAAGGTAATTCTACGCACATCAAGGAAATCCAGGCATTCCAAAAGTTCTTTGAAACTGTTTATCGGCCAGATGACCTTAGTCGAACCTTTCACGAGGCTGCTGTTACTCTGAAGGAATTTTTTTTAAAGAAAATGGAGAGTTTGAAACTCCCTTCGTACGTACCGCCAAAGCGACGCTACGAAATGGATTTTGAATTATTTCCTCCCAAGTTTCCTCGACTGCCATCTGCTGATTTTGGAGTGGCTCTTGCCCCTCAATTTCTAGAATGGTTTGTCTGTGGGAATTCTGTAAAGATCCTTTGCCAACAGTAGAAACCCAAGGCTCAACGGATGGTTGCGACTAAGTACACCCTAGATAGTTTGAAAGGATCACTTCATATCGGTATCGAAGATGTTCGCATCGAATCCAAAATTTATGAAGGTGTAGAATGAAGATTTTTGAATTTTAGATTCCTCTTACTCAACTTTTGTCACTGACTTGTAACCATTTTGTTTATTTTCAGCTATCAAACCGAAGAAAACTGCAGCAAAAAGACCAGTCAAAATAAAGACATAAGAGAACGAACCAGCCACGAGGGTAACTTTTGCTCACCAAATTCTCCTTTACTGTGTATAGTTATGCCTTCTAATACTTTATATTTTTAGAGTTCTCGACGACCACCTCCTACTCCTCAAAAGAAGAAGTCTAAAAGGGCTACTGCCCAAGTTGTACTTGAGTCGGAGGACGACGATCACTCTCCACCTGAGGATCAAAAGACTAAGAAAAGGAAGAAGCAACTTAAAATCACTGAGACTTCAAGTCAGCCTAAGGCAAAGGGGGCCAAGGTCTCTCAAGCCTCTACCACTCGAAGTGACTTGGAGTCTTCCCCTCAGGGCACGTCAAAGACGGCTTTGGTTCAGCTTGAAAGTGACAACTCCAGCCCCGGAGTCGAAGAACTTAAGGTAATTATAATTTACCTTAAACTGTCTACCTTGCTGGCCTTCTTTTGTTTCAACATAATCTTATTTACTTGTAATTTCAGGATGGTGAAGGTACTTCTACCCAACCAGTGGCTAAATATCCTCCAACTACTCTCCTCAATAGTAAAGGTGAGCCCACTTATCACCCTAAATCCGACATTGTTTTAGGAAAGGCTCGATGGATGAAATCAACAAACCTGTTGCTAAAAAGGTTCCAACTTCGCCTGCACATACCACTACTCAACAATCTCAGACAAGTGGCTCTGAGCATGAGAAAGATCATGACCAAGACACTCTTGAAGATATGAATACAGAAACAACAACTATGGACGAAGGCAATACCCTGGTCGAGAAATCCTCTGAAAGTGGCTCACTAGTGGTCAAAGCCTCAGGCAACAAAGACCCAAATGATACTGATCCGGATGCTGTTGTCCAAGATGACGAAATGGAAGAAGAAGATGATGACCAATCGATGTTCCACACTAAAGTTGGTGGAAATGATGATGATGATGATGATGATGATGATGGTGAAGATGATGATTATGACGATGGTGAAGATGATAAGGATGACGAAGACAAGGCTGAAAGTGAATCTGTGAAGGAGCAGGCTCAAAGAGATAACACTTCTGCTCCTAAAGTTGATGTTACTGCTGAGAGCACCAAGCCTTCGACCGGGACAGCTGTAGTTCTTTCTGAAGAAGAACTTAATCACCTAAAGGTGACCAATCCTCGTGAATATCTTAAGATAATCCTTAGAAAACGAGGGAGTTCTTCCTAGAAAAGCTTAAGTGCTTCGACGACTTCTAGAGATCAAATTTCAAGCAAACCTGCAAATGAGGCGCTTCTGAAGATAAAAGAAAATATCTTCAAAGGTGACCTCTTTATACTTTTGGAGTCAGATGCCACCGCCCCTCTTTATTTAAAGACTCTTCTCAAGCAGGTCGATCTTCATACCGTCTCTCCTGAAACTGCAACCGTTATCCTGGAGCTTGGTACCATGATCGAACAAGTCGCTGCTGATCTCAAACAACTGCCCCAAATTGATGATGCACTCGAAACTAAGTCTGGAAGTGAGGCTGCTGTATGGACAGCTGCTTCTAAGTCAGAAGCTAGAGTGGGAGAATTGGACAAGATGAAAGAGAAAAACAAATTGGAGTTCGAAGGCAATAAAGAAAACATTGTCAACTGGAAAAGATAAATCTAAGAACTGCAAGGCAAAATCTCTAAGGCTGAGCAACGTAATACTGAACTGCTAGCCTCTGAGGATTCTGAAGTGGTCAAAGAATTAAAACTTGCACTGGAGTTCCTTGACAAAGCTAGACGGTTGGAAGCAGAAGTTGCAACGCTTAAACTCGACAAAACCTCATGTGAGAAACGTATCGAGCTTCACAGGACGAAGTACCTCAAGATGAAAGACGATCTTCCTTTTTAACTTGTAGTTCCTTTACTGATTTTGTTGTTTTTTCTTTTTTAGTACAATGTTTCTTAGCCCTTCGAGACTTTTTGATGTAATGAATTGAGCCATTCTGGCATCTATATACCAAGTTGGCTTTGACCAATTTTTGCAATTACTCATAAGCAATTTTTATTTCATGAAGTACAGGTTTATATTTTTTCAAATACTTACCATTTACTTTCAATATTCTTTTATCTTCATCTAACTCTTCAATCTCATAAGCACCGTTAGAGAACACTTGTAAGATTCGAAATGGACCTTCCCACTTAGGGGACCATTTACCTAGGGCTCTACTTTTTCGATCCATAGGTAAAATCACTTTCCACACCAATTCTCCAGTCGAGAATGCCTTAACCTTAACCTTCTTATTGTAAGACTTTTCTACCATTTTCTTTTGTCTTTTTAGCAACTCTAAGGCATTAAGTCTCTCTTCATCCAAATCTACTAACTCATCTAACATCATATTCCAATAGGATTCAGAAGGGATCTCATGATGCCTTTGGATCCTCGCTGACTGTAGGTAAATTTCTACAGGTAAAACTGCATCGTGGCCGAAGGTCAATCAAAAAGGAGTAGTGTTAGTTGCCTCTTTGGGAGAAGTTTGACATGCCCAGAGAACCTGTTCTAATGTCTTGTGCCAATTCCTAGGCTTCTTTCCCACATGTTTCGTGATTAAACCAATCACTACCTTATTCACTGCCTCAACTTGACCATTAGCCTGAGCATAGTAGGGTGTAGAGGTTAACAGTTTGACACCCATCTCTTTAGCGAATTCTTGCATCTTCCGACCAGTGAAAACAGATCCCTGATCCATTTTAATAGTTTCTGGGATTCCAAATCTATAGATGATGTGTGTAATACCCCAAAATTTGCCCTCTCATTTCTTCATATCATTTTGGCATAAGCTTTTATTTCATTGCATTGCATTCAAGCATAGAAAAATAAAACATTAAGCATTTAGCATTGCATCTTGCATAAGGGCATGGGATCAGGTGATTCTCTAAGGTGTTGATCATCCAAAGTAAAGGAACAAGAGCCAAGGGTCTCTCACAAGCCTCAAAGGTCTCTTATATCATATGTCATCTCTACTTGATCTCACAAGCCAATGAAAGAAGGAGAATTCATCAAGAAGATTGGGCAGTGCACCACCTCCTACACAAGGCAGCCAAAAATGGGGATCTGACCCTCAAATGGGCAAGCTCTTTGAGTCTTCATCACCTCCAAATGCCATATCTCTTCTTTGTTAGATGGGATACACATCATATTCAGAGGAATTTGGATTTGGAGGATGTGTTATTTCCTCCTAAGCAGAGGGTGCCAAAATTAGGGTTTGACCTAAAATCAGTTTATCTCTGATTTTTTGGGCAAGACTTGATCTCATGGTATTCCTTATGTTCTTAAGTGTATATGGATGGAAAATTCCTCATCAATTGGTTTCAGAAGGGTTTCAATTGATCAATGGCTTGATAATCAAGAAATTGGGGAAAAATTCAACTGTGTAGTGAAAAAAGTCAACTCTTGACTTTCTAAGGTCAAATTCTTGAAATTCATGTTATATAGGTTCAATGATTACGAGTCCTGGTACTCAATGCTCGAGAAGACATGTTGTGCACTTGCATGGGCTGCTAAGCGATTGAGGCAGTATATGCTCAGGCACACAACACTGTTGATTTCAAAAATGGATCCTATCAAGTACATCTTCGAGAAACCAGCACTAACAGGCAGAGTTGCACGGTGGCAAATGGTTTTGACAGAATATGATATCCAGTATACTTCTTAAAAGGCCGTCAAAGGAAGTATCTTGTCAGACTATCTTGCGCAACAGCCGATTGATGATTACCAACCCATGAAATTTGATTTCCCTGATGAGGACATCATGTTTCTCAAAGCTAAAGACTGCGAGGAACCGCTCCCGGAGGAGGGGCCAGACCCTGAATCCAAATGGAGTTTGATGTTTGATGAGGCTGTCAACATGAATGGGTGCGGAGTTGGAGCAGTTCTTATAACGCCAGAAGGTGTTCATATGCCTTTCACTGCCCGAATAACTTTCAGATGCACCAACAATGAAGCAGAATATGAAGCTTGTATAATGGGGATTGAGGAGGCGATTAATTTACGAATTAAGACCCTTGATATCTTCGGTGATTCATCTTTGGTAATCAATCAAGTGAAAGGGAGTTGGTACACGCACCAAGCAAATCTGATTCCGTATAGAGATTATACAAGAAGGTTGCTGACATTTTTCACAACAGTGAAGCTGTACCATATTCCTCGAGATGAAAATAAGTTTGCGGATGCCTTGGCCACGCTATCTTCCATGATCAAAGTGCAAAGATGGAATCATGTACCTAAGATCGAAGTATCTCATCTTGATAGACCTGCATTTGTGTTTGTTGTTGATGCAACGTCTGATGACAAGCCATGGTTTCATGACATCAAGTGTTTCTTGAAAAGTCAAGAGTACCCGCCAGGGTCATCTACTAGAGATAAAAAGACATTGAGAAGGTTGTCTGGTAGCTTCTTCTTGAATCAGGACGACGTGTTGTACAAACGAAATTTTGACATGGTTCTGCTCAGATGCGTGGATAGACACGAAGCAGACCTGTTAATGCAGGAAGTACATGAAGGCTCTTTCGATACCCATGCCGGAGGTCACGCAATGGCTAAGAAACCATTGAGGTCGGGGTATTATTGGTTGACAATGGAAGCGGATTGTTGTAAGTACGCCCATAGTGTCACAAATGCAAGATCTATGCAGACAAAGTGCACGTTCCTCCAAATCCTTTGAGTGTCATGTCCTCTCCTTGGCCCTTTGCCATGTAGGGCATTGACATGATTGGAAAGATTGAGCCTACTGCTTCAAACGACCATCATTTCATCTTGGTCGCCATTGATTATTTCACTAAATGGGTTGAAGCAGCATCTTATGCCAATGTCACTAAGCAGGTGGTAGCTCGTTTCCTGAAACGGGATATCATTTTTCGCTGTGGAGTGCCCGAGAGAATCATTACTGATAATGGTTCTAATCTGAACAACAAAATGATGGTTGAGCTGTGCCGGGACTTCAAAATTAAACATCACAATTCTTCTCCGTATCGCCCGAAGATGAATGGCGCTGTGGAGGCGGCCAACAAGAATATTAAGAAGATTGTGCAGAAAATGGTTGTCACATACAAATATTGGCATGAGATGCTACCGTTCGCCTTGCATGGGTACCGAACGTCAGTACACACATCCACTGGGGCAACACCATTCTCACTTGTATACGGTATAGAGGCAGTACTACCGGTTGAAGTTGAGATTCCATCCCTCAGAGTCATGCTGGATGTCAAGATAGACGAAGCTGAATGGGTTCGTGCCAGATTTAATCAGTTGAGCCTTATTGAAGAGAAACGACTGGCAACTGTGATTCATGGGCAGTTATACCAGCGGAGGATGAAGCAAGCATTTGACCAAAAGGTGCGTCCTCGGGTTTACAAGGTAGGAGATGTGGTACTCAAAAGGATCATTCCCCCCAGTACAGATCATAGGGGCAAATGGACTCCCAACTATGAAGGTCCATTTGTGGTTAAGAAGGTCTTCTCGGGCGGAGCCTTATTACTTACAACCATGGATGGCGAAGACTTTTCATCCCCTGTCAACTCAGACGTAGTCAAAAAATACTTCGTGTCGCTCCCGGGATTTTCATCCTAGTACAAACGCGAAAGTGGCACCGAAACAGAGTCGCCAGCAATGTGTATTTATCCCACGAGAGGGAAAGGAAACACTGCATAAACCTGAAAGAAAGGAAAAGCATGGTCTCGCGTCCAAGAGAACTGGGTTTGGGAGTCGGTTACGCGAGAGGAAGGTATTAGCACCCCCTCGCGTCCATCGTACCCGATGGGATCCACGCTTGCTGCTTCAATCAAAGGGTGTAAGAAAAGAATGCTGGAAGAGGAACTGAAAGAAACAAAGGAAAAGGAACAAGAAACAAATGTAGGGAAAATAAAAGAAGTGCTCGCATGGGCCCTACCCCACTGCCTACGTATCTCATCGGGAACATGAGAATCAGAGCGACGTAGTTCCCCTCACTAGGGATGGATCGTGTTTTTTAGAGAACGACTTACGTTCTAGCTCAGGTGTTGCAGGCTCGCTGGTCCGAGTGCGTTTCCATCTTGCAAGAGAACGAGTAGGAGCACATTCATACGTTGAGAGTGAATGAGGTGAGAAAAGAATTCCCGAAGGAAAGACGTTATTGTTTGTTTTTGTCTTTTAAGAGTTCTTTCATTTGTTTGCATATGATAGTGTATCTGAATCTTAGTCATTGGAATGTGTACATTCTCACATTCCAAGATGGAATGGGTAAGAAAGCACACTAAGAGTGAAGAAGACCCCCACACTTAGTTCCAATTGTCAAGGTTCAAACACACTAGCATACTTGTGTTTATTAAGTGTTTTTGTTGATTAAGAAATGAAGAAATGTTTTTTTATTTGTTCCTTCAACAAGTATTGCATTTAGGTCCTTCATACCAGATCAAATGCTTAACACATTGACCCAAGATGGGCTATATGCTATACATTCTAAGATTATAAGAGAAGACCCCTTATAACCTTTTCTTTATATGAAAGGCCTAAATGCAATAAATGCCTACCTTTATTAGATATTTTGAATTTTCTTTGAGATGAGAAAAGAGACTCAAGAGAGGATAAAGGTAAAAATATATATGGACTAAGACTCAATCCTAATTGATTAGTTAAGGGAGTGATCCTAAGGTTTGTGAGGTTTCAACCTAAAGTCTAAAGAAAGAATGAATTAAACAATTCACTTCTAAAGTAGAAGATGAATTGTAATTCACAAAGGGAAAGTGATGAGTTATTAAAAGAAAGCACATAAGTGCTTAACAAAACATAAAATGGAATTGTAAAAGAGAAAGGATATAAGTTGAATGTGGATTCCTTATCCACACTCAATTGAAACTTACCAAAGCCTCTACATGGTTAGTAAACATGTATAAGAAGTATAAGAAGTAAAAGAACATGTAATGCATCATAAAACTCAAAAGAATTAAATGAGAAACCAAATCCTAGAGCCACAACCAGAATGTACATCATATGGAAACAAATGGTTATTATCATGCAAGTCCAAGTGGATAGGCAACAAACATCATCCATGGCATTAGAACATGCCACCATAAGAAAAAGGGAGAATGAAAGATGAAGGGAAAAATAAGAAATGCATAAATGGAACATGTAATCCATGGATCAGAATTGAAATGAAATGAAAAATGATTCACAAACCTCTCACAAGTATTCATGAAGCACATCAAGACATTTAAGAAGTGATAGAAGAAGTAGAATTGAAATGGAAGTTCTAAACAAAGGAAAGTGCAAACACAACATGTTAAAGGTGCACAAGGTTCAAATGATAATCAACAAGCAAAGATGACATATAATATGTACCAATGACCTATAATGTCAAGAGTGTAGCTCACCCAATAGGCAAATGATCATGCAAGTATACACAAAAGAAAACATGTAAACATGCACAAAAGATTACAATGATATGACATGTTATAATGCTTTAAATGAAATGCATCAAACAAAAATCAAATGGCCTCATGAAAATTATGAAAACATGTTATTGAAGTTCACTAATCAGAGATGAATCACATATCAAAGTATCATGCAAGGAACCAAGGCAAAATGATGTCAAACAATGCACTTAGGTCAAATAGACATATCATACAAAGTAGCACAAAAGTGAACACCAAACATGCCATAAAATGATCTAAAAAATCAAATAAAAATCAATTAACATACCTCAAGATGCTAATGACTCAATGCAAAAAGAAGAGCATCAAAACAATTTTTAATGATCAAGAACAAAATTAAACAAGATCATGTACCACATTAAGAATGCACACCAAAGAAATTCAAATAAAATTATGGAGCAGGGGTAAAAAGTCATAAAATCAGAAAATAAAATTACCAAAAATTTTCTAAATGTTTTAATGATACTCATGAATTTTTGTGGAATTTTATGATACTATTTAGTATTTTTAAAAATTAAAAAGCAAACGTGTAGAAAAATGGAAAAATAAAATGCAATGCAAAAAGGAATGGGGGTGCATGACTAGTAATTAATCAGTTCAAACTACATTGGGCCTTAAACGAGGGGGTGTGAATATCAATTTAATCCAAGGTCCAAATCTGCGCAAAACACACTAATTAACATACACTCTCAGTCAACAAAATTGACTCGCTCATGGCCATTGGATCAAGTCAAGGTCAAACGAAAGTCCAAGTAAACAACATCAACGCACACATGTGAATGACCACACAACATACAATGCACCACACCACATAATGTTTAAAAGAAATCAGAAAAAATGCACGTGAGGATCACATGAATTTTAATGTGCTGGCATCATACAAGCCTCACGATCATAGAAAATGGACGGACACGATTAAAACAAGACAAAACCCTAGCAAATACAGTCACCGGCCGGAGGTGACTTCCGGTCACCTTCTCCGGCCATATCACCACCGTCTGCAACTTCAAGTTTCCCAGAATCTCACAAACAAAACACCAAAATGAAGAGGAAGTAGTGGAGAGCACGAATCCAAAGACAAAATGCACAAGATGTTCATGAGATGAGAGAATCGAACAGAGGAAGATTTGCCCTAACTTTTCAACTATGCCTCAAAAGGCCTATCAACTAGCCAGACAATTTCTTGATCTTATAAGAAGCTTCAAGAACCTGAAAACAACTTCACATTAAGTCTATAATAGTGGAGATTCGTACCTAAAGCTTTGAAACCTTGAAGTGTTCTTCAGAAAACCAGAGGTCTTGTCTCTTCTACAATCTTCACTTGGCCAAATAAAGGCTGAAATGTAGAAATTGATGATGATTCAATGGAGAAAAGGTTGAAAAACAATCTTCAAAACAAGTTGCAGTGTTGAGAAATTGAGAGAGAATGAGATAGATTCTGAAGTGAGAGGAACAAAGTGAAGCTCGAGGATCAGTTCAATGGTGAGATTGAGAGAGAAGAAGAGAGTGTTTTAGAGTGAAATGAGAAGAATCCAGCTGAAAATGAAATTGGAGTGTGTGTTTTCTATTTATGGTGAGCTCTAATCATGGTTTAGTGAGTGGAGTTAAGTGAGTCAAGTTAGTTAAACTGAGTCATCCCTAACTAACTGAGTCAAGTTAGTTAGGGAGAGCAGTGCTATGGTGAAGAGGGCTCATGACATGCTATGGTGTGGGAAAACTAAATGGCACGGTTTGTGAAATAGAAGCTTGTTCATCAAAAACTTGCTAAGCAAGTTTTGTCCCTTCTATTCTCATGCAATGCACGTGCCACTGTGCTTAGTGTAAGTAGTGTATGCTTGGTCAAAAGAGGAAACTGAAGTGAAGAAGTGTTTGGTGTGTGAGTGAACCAAATTATGAACTGAACTGTCAATGTACCAGTGCCAACATAGGGTAGTTTGTTGAAGTTTTTCTCCTTATTCAATGAATGGTTTGGTATGCTTTTGGAGTCAATTGAAAGAGGAGATATTGAAGAACAATGTTGGTTTGAAAATTGAAGTGAAATGAGGTCTCTAACATGCCTAAAAATGACCACAAACAGATGGAAAAAGAAACTGGTACATGGGTGCGCAGACTTGTGGCATGACCTGGTTGTGACCTGGTCAAATTTCAGTTGCAATGACCATTCTTTGAGCCATCATAACTCCTTAACCTTTGATCAGATGAAAAATTGATAAACACCAACTTTGAAGATCTCACATAGAGGAACAACTTTGATGTTGAAAGGTTTTCCATTTGAAGCCTCTAATCATGAGTAATTGATCAATACATTTGGCCCACCAAGTGTTTGAGAAAATGACTGCGCGCGTGCCCTGAAAATCTGGGTCATGACCTAGTTTTGAACCTACTTTGCTCAAACTTTGATCAATCATATCTCACTCAATTTTTAT
Source organism: Lathyrus tuberosus (assembly GCA_022829125.1). Taxonomy (NCBI): domain Eukaryota; kingdom Viridiplantae; phylum Streptophyta; class Magnoliopsida; order Fabales; family Fabaceae; genus Lathyrus; species Lathyrus tuberosus. The sequence continues at coordinate 31,215 of JALAZF010000323.1, read as the reverse complement.
CCAATGGAGATGTTCTACACATGGATTTGAAGCTTAAAGCAAGACCTTTTGTTGTGGCCTGGTGGAATTTTCATTTGGTGCTTCAATTTTAAATGGCCTTGGTTCAAACTCTGATGCAAAATGGCCAAAACTTGCTATTTTTAGTAACCCTTCTTCTTCCAAAAATGGCAACTTTCTACATCTTGATTTTTTCATGATTCCTTTGGAATTTCTTGACCAAATTTTGTACATTGGACATATGTAACATGAATTTCATGATTTTGGGCTCAAAAAGTCAAGAGTTGACTTTTTCCTCTGATTATTTGACTTGGCCCCAATTTTCCTGATTTCTGATCTTTCTTCCAATTGAACCACTTCCAAAACCAATTGAGAAGCAATTTTCCACCTCCATACACTTAGGGACATATGAAATACCATGACATCAAATTTGGTCCAAAAAATCAAAAATTCCCTGATTTTATTAGAAACCCTAGTTTTGGTGCCCACCTCCTAGGAGAAAAATGTGCAGTCTTCAATTTCAAATTCCTCAGAGTATGTTGTGTATCCCCTTAAAGGATGATGAGATATACCATTTGAGGATGATTTTGGATCAATGAACTATCTCTTTTGAGGGTCTTCCTTCAGTTTTTGAACCTCTTGCATAGTGAAAGATGTAGTGCTTCAATCTCCCATTGAATCTCACTTCCTTGAGGTTTTGGATGATCAATTGAGATAGTATGATACATGAAAGACTTCTTGGCTTGCCTTGAGGCAACTTGACTGACCTTTTTGTGCTTTGAATGATCCCTTGATTGTCCACCTTCCACCTGATCACATGCCCTGATGGTAAGAAGGATGTCATGCTTCATTTTTCTATGTTAAATGCAATGCAATGCTAATGAGATGGATATGATATGATAAATGATAATGCCATGCTATGATGACAAAGAGGGAGAGCAAATTTTGGGGTATTACAGCTGCCCCTATTCAAGCGCTGTAGACCTGAATGCCTGAAAGCAATTGCTTTCGGACTTTCAAGGTATATAGTGATTGAATACCAAATATAACCAAAAATTTGCTCTGGATGATGAGGAAGAAACTTCCCCGACATTGCTGGATTGAATCTTCAATGAAACATTGTCGGAGAAAACTGTCTTTTTGAACGATGCCAGACAACTACTGGCTTGCCACACTGCTGGTGGACTTTAATAACGTCTTTTATACAATTCCAGACGACTACTGGCCTGCCACACTACTGGTGGACTTTAGAAATGTCTTTTTGAACGACGCCAGACGACTACTGGCTTGCCACACTACTGGTGGACTTTAGAAATGTCTTTTTGAACGACGCCAGACGACTACTGGCTTGCCACACTGCTGGTGGACTTTAATAACGTCTTTTATGCAATTCCAGACGACTACTGGCCTGCCACGCTATTGGTGGACTTTAGAAATGTCTTTTTGAACGACGCCAGACGACTACTGGCTTGCCACACTGCTGGTGGACTTTAGAAATGTCTTTTTGAACGACGCCAGACGACTACTGGCTTGCCACACTGCTGGTGGACTTTGCAGCTTCGTGCCACCCGAAGACGGACTTTTGCCAATCCACTGTTGGACTTTTAGAATTTTCCACCCTTAGATGGACCTTTTGCCAATCCACTGTCGGACTTTTGCCACCCGAAGACGGACTTTTGCCAATCCACTGTTGGACTTTTGCCACCCGAAGACGGACTTTTGCCAATCCACTGTTGGACTTTAAGCTGCTTTGCCACCCGAAGATGGACTTTTGCCAATCCACTGTTGGACTTTTGCCACCCGAAGACGGACTTTTGCCAATCCACTGTTGGACTTTTAGAATTTGCCACCCTTAGATGGACCTTTCGCCAATCCACTGTTGGACTTTTGCCACCCGAAGACGGACTTTTGCCAATCCACTGTTGGACTTTTAGCCGCTTTGCCACCCGAAGATGGACTTTTGCCAATCCAATACCGGATTGCACTCTGCATCCGTGTCAGACATCTCTGCCGACTTTGCTGAGGAACAATGATCAATGACTTGACTTTAGAGGTTCCTGAGAGGATAGTATCTCTGTTGGAGAATAAATGAACAATCCGTCTGCTTCGAATTGTCAAGTTTGCCAAAAATAAATTGGACTTGAAGAATAATAAATCTGCCAGGAATCACTTCATCTGCTGGGGGGAATGAATTCTGGTCACAGCGATTCCGCTGGGGATGAGAATTTCTTTGCATGGCGTCTTGCTAGGGGAGAAAAGTCATAAAACTCTGCTTGAGGATCTATCCAATCCAAGACCCTTTGTAGGGGTTATCCACCTTCTGACCCGGCTGGGGAAAGGCTGTACCATCCTTGTGGAGGAATAGATTCTGCCGATCTTATAAACCTCTGCGGGGAGAACAACAACTCAGCAGGGGAGTATTGCTGACAAGATTCGATGCTGACCTCTGTGGGGGATCATTACCAGGGACACAATCTAGCTGGGGATCAGGGCTACTCTGCCAGGGATATGCAAATCCTGGTTAAAACATTCTACTGTAACCTGCTAGGAAAGAGTCCTTAGAGATATGTTGGGGAAACCCAAAGCAAATCCACAATAGTCTGCTGAAGAATATGACTGTCGAGCTTAGGATAAGTACCACAATGCACCATGTTAGGCGAGCTTCCCCTTAGACAATTCCGTTAGGGATAACAAGTTTACAACAACTCTGCTGGAGGAAACTGCTTTAAAACGTCTCGCGTTGGGGAATGCCTTTTTGAGAGGATTTTACAGAAGACTAACTGTCCTCAAACTCTACTGGGGATAATCAACACTTCATGCTGGGGAAACAATCATGCCCCATGCTTGGACAAACCAACAATTCGTCCCCGAAGAGGATGTCATAAGAGGATTTTACAGAAGATTTAGCCTCTTCAAACTCTTGTGACTTCGCTGGAGAAAGACCATCAGTTTCTGTGTCGACGAGACCACTCTTTTGGGGAACCTGTGACCGTTATCGACACAGAAAAGCTTGTAGCTGTTGGAAGTACTGTATGAGAGAATCGATTTAATAAGATACAACGGTACCCAGTCGAACTTAATTCACTGATATCGAACCGTTATGAACAATCGTCGAACGAACGATGAACGCCGATCTCCTTACCCGTAATTGCCCCAGTCTTTTGCGTGGGGTGATTGATTACTGGTCTTGTGCTTAAAATCATCTGCACCTGCTACCTGCAACAAAAGAATATACCCACATGCCCCGAATATTGCGTGGCTAGAATCCACCATCCAGGAGTATTCAACATTCAAAGTAATTTCAAATGTTTTGTTCTGCGCATGTTATGGCAAGGCCGCCATGTTTTTAAATGCAATGTTTCATAAAAAATTAGGACGTTTTTGCAAACAAAGCAATAAAACAAAAATAGGAAGCTTTTTATTGAAATTCAATTTATTGACTGAGAGCCCAGAATAGGCAATTACATCCGGAAGCAATCCCTGGAAAGAGGTGATCGCTGAAAATTGAGAAAAGAAACTATCCTAATGGCAATGTGAAAACGGACTTCCACTGAGTTTCCATTCTGTTATGACCAGTATGTCTTCAAAACTCCCCGACCTTGCCTTCTGAGGAATGATCAGACCGATTCCTATCTTTCAGAATGTCAGTTGTTCAAACGATAATGGGGTACAGATAACTCAGACCGTAGTCATTCGCTTAAATCCCTCTTTTGTGTGGACCGCCCTTTCAGGTTTTCGATCCACCAGGATACCCTTTTTTGCCTAAGTTGCCCTTTCGGGTTTTCAACTTACCGGGTGTACAATTTTTTTCAATTATATCCCTAATTTTTGCCCGAACCTTATTCTGTTTTTGGTTCGCCGGGATGCCCTTTTTTGCCTGGATTTTTTATTTTTATTATCCAGCGGGTCTATTCATGCGAAGTATTTTTTGACTACGTCCGAGTTGACAGGGGATGAAAAGTCTTCGCCATCCATGGTTGTAAGCAATAAAGCTCCGCCCGAAAAGACCTTTTTAACCACGAATGGACCTTCATAGTTAGGAGTCCATTTGCCCCTGTGATCTGTATTGGGAGGAAGGATCCTTTTGAGTACCACATCTCCGACTTTGTAAACCCGAGGACGCATCTTTTGGTCAAATGCCTGCTTCATTCTGCGCTGATATAGTTGCCCATGGCATACAGCCGCCAATCGCTTTTCCTCAATAAGGCTCAACTGATCAAGTCTGGCTCGTACCCATTCAGCCTCATCTAGCTTAACATCCATCATGACTCTGAGGGACGGAATCTCCACTTCAACTGGTAGTACTGCCTCCATACCATATACAAGTGAGAATGGGGTTGCCCCAGTGGATGTGCGTACCGACGTTCGATACCCATGCAAAGCAAATGGTAACATCTCATGCCAATCTTTGTACGTGACAACCATCTTCTGCACAATCTTCTTGATATTTTTGTTGGCCGCTTCGACCGCGCCATTCATCTTTGGGCGGTACGGAGAAGAATTGTGATGTTCGATTTTGAAGTCCCGGCATAACTCAGCCATCATCTTATTGTTCAAATTAGAACCATTATCAGTAATGATTCTTTCGGGAACTCCATATCGGCAAATGATATCCCGTTTTAAGAAACGAGCGACCACTTGTTTTGTAACATTGGCATAGGATGCGGCTTCAACCCATTTGGTGAAGTAATCAATTGCCACCAAGATGAAACGATGACCATTGGAAGCTGTAGGCTCAATCTTTCCGATCATATCAATGCCCCACATGGCAAACGGCCAAGGCGACGACATGATACTCAACGGATTTGGAGGCACATGCACCTTATCTGCATAGATCTGGCATTTATGGCATTTGCGGGCATATTTGCAACAATCTGACTCCATAGTCAACCAATAATATCCCGATCTTAACAACTTTTTAGCCATTGCATGCCCTCCGGCATGGGTACCGAAAGAGCCTTCGTGCACTTCAATCATCAACAAGTCTGCTTCATGTCTATCCACACATCTAAGCAGGACCGTGTCAAAATTTCTTTTATACAGCACGCCATCTTTGTTCAAGAAGAAACTACCAGCTAACCTTCTCAACGTCTTCCTGTCTTTGGACGATGCCCCGGACGGGTACTCTTGACTTTTCAAGAAACACTTAATGTCATGAAACCATGGCTTGTCATCAGACACTGCATCGACCGCAAACACAAATGCTGGTCTGTCAAGGCGGGATACCTCAATCTTAGGTACATGGTTCCATCCTTGCACTTTGATCATGGAAGACAAAGTGGCCAAGGCATCAGCGAACCTATTCTCATCTCGAGGAATATGGTACAGTTTCACTGTTGTGAAAAATGTCAGCAATCTCCTTGTATAATCTCTATACGGCACTAGATTTGCTTGGTGCGTGTACCAACCCCTTTCACTTGATTGATTACCAAAGCTGAATCACCGAATATATCAAGGGTTTTAATCCGTAGATTAACCGCCTCCTCGATCCCCATTATACAAGCTTCGTACTCTGCTTCATTGTTGGTGCATCCGAAAGTTATTCGTGCAGTGAAAGGCATATGAACACCTTCCGGCGTGATAAGAACTGCTCCAACTCCGCACCCATTCATATTGACAGCCTCATCAAACATCAGACTCCATTTGGATTCAGGGTCTGGCCCCTCCTCCGGGAGTGGTTCCTCGCAGTCTTTAGCTTTGAGAAACATGATGTCCTCATCAGGGAAGTCAAACTTCATGGGTTGGTAATCATCAATCGGCTGTTGTGCAAGGTATTCAGACAAGATACTTCCTTTGATGGCCTTTTGTGAAGTGTACTAAATGTCATACTCTGTCAAGACCATTTGCCACCATGCAACTCTGCCTGTCAATGCTGGTTTCTCGAAAATGTACTTGATAGGATCCATTTTTGAAATCAACAAGGTCGTGTGCCTAACCATATATTGCCTCAATCGCTTAGCGGCCCATGCAAGCGCACAGCATGTCTTTTCAAGCATGGAGTACCGGGACTCACAATCATTGAACTTTTTGCTCAAGTAGTAGATAGCATGCTCCTTCCTACCTGTCTCGTCATGTTGACCGAGAACACAACCCATGGAACCTTCAAGCACTGTCAGATACATTATCAGCGGTCTCCCTTCAACTGGAGGCGTTAGAATCGGAGGTTCCTGCAAGTATTCTTTTATCTTATCGAATGCCAATTGGCAATCATCATTCCACCTGACCGTTTGATCTTTCCTTAACAATTTAAATATTGGCTCACACGTGGCTGTTAGGTGAGATATGGACCTTGCAATGTAGTTCAATCTACCCAAGAAACCACGAACCTCTTTTTCTGTTCTCGGTTCAGGCATTTCTTGTATTGCTTTCACCTTGGCAGGATCAACCTCGATTCCTCTTTCGCTCACGATGAAACCCAGTAACTTTCCAGAACGCACCCCAAACGTGCACTTGTTTGGATTTAATCTCAAACGAAACTTTCTCGACCTTTCAAACAGCTTTTTCAGGTTAACCAGATGTTCCTCTTCTGTTCTCGACTTGGCAATCATATCATCTACATAACATTCGATCTCCTTATGAATCAAGTCATGAAACAATGTCACCATCGCCCGCTGGTACGTTGCCCCTGCGTTTTTCAACCCAAAAGGCATTACTTTATAACAATATGTACCCCACGGAGTAATGAACGTGGTCTTCTCCATATCTTCAGGTGCCATCTTGATCTGGTTGTACCCGGAGAACCCATCCATAAAGGAGAACACTGAAAATTGAGCTGTATTATCGACCAGCACATCAATATGAGGTAGTGGAAAATCATCTTTCGGGCTAGCTTTATTAAGATCTCGATAATCCACACACATTCTCACTTTTCCATCTTTCTTCGGTACTGGCACGATGTTGGCTACCCACGGGGGATATTTTGTCACAGCAAGAAAACCAGCATCCCACTGCTTCTGGACTTCCTCCTTGATCTTTAAAGCCATGTCGGGGTGAGTCCGACGAAGCTTCTGCTTGACTGGCGGGCGTTCTTCTCTTAATGGCAGCCTGTGCACGACAATATCCGTATCCAACCCCGACATGTCTTGATACGACCAGGCGAAGATGTCAACATACTCGCGCAACATTTCCGTCAAAGTTTGCTTCACATCTGCTTGCAAGCTGGCACCAATCCTGATCTCTTTCTTGGCGTCCTTGGTACCAATATTGATGATTTCTACAATCTCCTGATGAGGCTGGATGACCCTTTCCTCTTGTTTCAACAATCTGGCCAGTTCTTCAGAGAGTTCACAATCTTTCTCATCCCCTTCTTCGGCTTGATAAATCGGATTGTCAAAGTCATACATAGCCATATCAAAATCGTTATCAGTGGTATCCGGAGGATCAAGTCTGCATGAACGGGTTCATGCCTTATTTTAGAATTTTATTTTTAAGCAAAACAAAAGAAAATGAAACATTGCCATTTTATTTTTTTGTGCAAAAATAAAAACTGAAAGACAGAGAACAAAATTTGATTGCAAAACGTCCTTTATTAATGATTAAACATTGCAAATGCAACCATGGTGGCCCTACAAATGAATCTATACGCCTTGGGCAGAGCGCAAGATTTTGACATGTATTATGGTTAGAAAAAAAACAAAGAAAAATTACTCTGTCTGAAGAGTAACCCGGATGACTTCTTCAACGGACCAGTTTTGCACTTGTTGTCCCGGAGCATGAGGGCGTACCCAGTTGTCCAGGTCACAATTACTGTCAACACTATCCTCTGTGGCTGCACAAGACTAGTCCGTGTAGATAATTCCCCCACTATTGAAAGTAATGGGTCCCCTGCTCCCCGCATCTGAAGTTGTAGAGGGATGATAATCAATACCAAATTTGTCTTCCTTTATTGGGGTCTCTATCAACCTGCCCCAACCTTGGGCGTTGCCTGACCTGACGACTTCGACAACTTGTTTGTAAGATGAAATGGAGGTACCGGCCCCAGCTGGTACAGAAGAAGACTCAGGTGCATCGTCAATATTGACTGCTTCAAATGATTGGCACAGCATCTCATGAATTTCCCCATCCATTTCAATGTACTTGAACGTGGACAAGTGACTCACAAAGATGTCTTCTTCCCCACACACCGTCACAACCTGCCCTTCAAACTCATACTTCAGCTTTTGATGTAGAGTAAAAGTAACAGCCCCGGCTCCGTGAATCCAAGGGCGTCCCAATAGGCAGCTATATGCAGGTTGTATGTCCATTACATGGAACGTGGATTTGAATACCTGTGGTCCAATTTGTACGGGCAATTCCACCTCACCAAACACAGATCGTCTAGTTCCATCGAATGCTCTGACCACCAATTCACTAGGCCTTAAGATCAAACCATCAACTTCCAGCTTCATTAATGCCTTCTTGGGCAAGACATTGAGTGATGAACCAGTGTCTACCAGTACATGAGATAACACTGCGCCCTTACACTCCATCGTGATATGCAAAGCCTTATTGTGGTTTCTTCCTTCAACAGTCAGATCTCTACTTGTAAATCCCAAGCCATGGCTAACATTAACATTAGAGATTACATCCTCGAGCTGATTAACAGTAATTTCCTGTGGCACGTATGCACTCTTCAATACTTTCAACAACGCCTGCCGATGCGCATCAGAGCACATCAATAGTGACAAGATTGAAATCTTTGAAGGGGTCTGATTCAGTTGGTCCACAATCTTATAATCGCTTTTCTTGATTATCTTCATAAATTCTTCCATTTCCTTATCAAAAGTAATCTTTGTCTCTGCTTCAGGTGTAGGCGCATCTTCAACCACCTGTTTACCTTTAGCCTTTGCTGCAGCTTCTGCCTCTTTATCACTTCTCAAGGTTTGGGGAGCGAACAACCTTCCACTCCTTGTAAAGCCCCCTACACCCCCTACGTTATCAATATTTGGGCTGACTGACGACTCAACTTCCTGCTTTTTACCTTCGTAATATACATCTGCCCCATAGTGCCATGGGATAGCCTTCGTAGACGTGAACGGAATTGGTCCTGGCACCGTGATAGTGACAGGACTGGGCCCTTCTGGCGCAACACTCGCCACGGGAACTGCATTGACCGGCATTTGAATCTCAGTGGGAGTGTAATAGATGGTCACGGTTGATATCTCATCAGTGTCTTTCACGACTCTGTCGAACTGTAGACATCCTTCATCGATCAGATTCTGTAAACCCATCTTCAACTTATCACAGCCGTTCTCCTGATTCATACACTCAGAGAAATCTTGATTACATCCCGGGAACACCTGACCCTTCAATAAACGATCTTTTACAACCAACAAAGAAGTTTTCACTTGATGGATATCTGTCACCAGATTCAATCTCCTCCCATCTTCAATAGCGTACACATTTGCTGCACTATGATCAGGCATGGGATGCTGAGTAATATTAGGAGCGGGAGAGAAATTGATGGCTTTAGCATCAATCAAATCTTGTACTTTATGATGGAAAGCCCAACATTTTTCAATGGAGTGCCCCTGAGCACCTGAGTGGAACTCACAACGAGCATTAGCATCGAAGTTAGGTGGCAGGTTTCCAGCAACCGGAGCTTTCATAGTACGGAGTTCTACCAACTTTGACTCGAGTAGTCGGGGCAACAGCGCGACATAAGTCATAGGGAGAGGATCCATCTTACGATCCCTCTGCCTAGACCTTTGCTGGAAAAAAGGCTGTTGCTGTTGAACTTGTTGTTGGGGTTGTTGTTTCTGAACAGACGGTGTGGGGATTGTTACAGCATCTACCTGATAATAAGCTTGAGAACGCCCTCTGCCTCATCCTCTAAACACAGCATTCGTATCACCTTCTCTTCTTTTCTGGTTACTAGCAAACGGTTTCTTCGTCCCCGAAGAGCCAGCCCCACTCACATCCTGGATCTTTCCAAGCTTTAACAGACTTTCTATTCTTTCTCCCGCAATCACAATATCAGCAAATCCAGTTGACGGACAAGCAGCTAATCTATCAAGATAGGCCCCTTGCAAGGTGCCCATAAACATATCCGCCATTTCTCTGTCTGACAAGGGAGGTTGAACCTGGGCAGCCATTTCCCTCCACCTCTGTGCATATTCTTTGAAACTCTCATTGGCATTTTGTGACAACCCCTGCAATTGAGTGCGGTTGGGCGCCATGTCAATATTCTACTGGTATTGCTTCAAGAACGCTTCTGCCAGATCTTTCCAACTCTTCACAGCAGCTCTATTCAACTTCATATACCAGGTCAAGGACGCCCCAGCCAGACTGTCCTGAAAATAGTGCATCCATAGCTTCTCGTCATCCGTATGGGCTGAAATCTTCCCGAAGTAAGCTTGAAGATGCGTTTGGGGACATGCATTGCCGTGATACTTATCAAAAGTAGGAGGTTTGAATTTAGGGGGAATTCTGACTCCTGAGACCAGCCCCAAGCTGGTAACATCAATACCCATAGAGTTCTTGCATTCTATGGCCCTGATCTTTTCTGCTAACTCATCATACCTTCGATCACCTTGATTACCCACATCAGCATCTAGTAGAGTAAATTGGTCTTCCAGAGTATCTTCAAGAGTAACACCAACATGCCTACCATTTCCATTACCTCGATTGTTACCACCAGGAGGAGGGTTGCCACCGGGAGGAGGGATGCCATGTCCCTGTGAATTGTCATGCTGATCACCTTCGGGCCCATTGTCTGGACGCTCGACCAGAAGCCTCAATCTCTCCTGATTTTGCGCCATGCCAGTCATGAGGGTCATGAACTGGTCCATACGCGCCCTCATTTCGGCCAAATCACTTTGCACTTGATCCATGATTCTTACTTGATTTCTTAACGTCGAATATCGGTGAATATGATTCTCAGCTATACTGCCTGAAACCAAATAAAGGTTAGAGACCCTGCAACGAGTACCTGAAAAGCAAGTAACATAAATGCAGAATGATATGCAATGCCATGCAATGTTATGTTTATCATTTCCAAAGTGCTTTACACCCTGATTCCAATCCAAACCACGGAAATCTGAAGACCAGAAATCGTGATATAAAGAGACGTGTAGTGGTCATGTGCTTGTGTGCAACTATCTGATAAGGAATAATTCTGAATAAAACTGCTCATACTCATTCAACGAAGTATTCAAGTACATTTAAGAAAGGTTCAACCGCAAATGCAATACAAGGAAAAATGGATCCATCAACAAGCCTGATGGTAACCATTAACAACAAAATACAGGGAAAAAAACATCAGTCTGACAATTCCACATCCTTCAGCTTGTCACTTGAGTATTTGATCTCCTCAAAAAGTATACGGGTACGCTGGTGATTCGGCTTTTCAATCATTTCTTTGATCAAGACATCCCTTTTCTCAAGAGCTTCAGTTAAAGAACCCATATGCAGCATAAGAGCTTCGTCATCATGCACTCCTTTGTGTCTCTTTACGCCAGCTTGCGTCTTGAGTATCTCTCTTTCTATCATGGCTTCTTCAAGCTCTTTCTTGGTATTCTTCAGCTGGCTTCTAGCTTCTTCTAACTGTTCTTGACTTTTACCGAGACTTTCCCGATACTTTCTCCTCTGCTCATGTGCCTTTTTAAGCTCCTCGTCTTTAGTCTTCGACTGATCATTTAACTCGGCATTTTCAATTCTGACTTCATCCCAAGCTTGACGAAGTTGAGCTAATGAATCCTTGCTTCGGGCTAAAGCCTGTTTTGTAATCTTGTGAGCCTGACTAGTGTCATCTGCTCCCAAAGTAAGTTTCTGAAAGTACCGAGCTCTGTCATCAAAATCTTCCTCTTTGTCAGCCAAGGTTTTTTCCGCTTTCAAGGCTCTCTTTTCCAACTCTTTGTTGTCAGCTAGAGCTTTCTGAAGACATCTGCTCATTCCAGAATTCTCTATCTGCAACTCTCTGACCATTTTCTTCCACTTCTCACATTCTTCAATAGCCACCATAGTGGGTTGTTCTGGCTGTACTGAACATAAAAGAGGTCCCCTTGAAAAGGGTAAAAGCAATTCCTTTACTTTCGTCTCAATCCACCTGTCATATTCAGGATAAGATCTACAATCTCCTTTTCCAAAAACTGCTTTTCCAATTTTGTGCTTATCTTTCCAAGCATTCACTACTTCTACCACCTTCGCATCTTTAGTTCCTGTAAAGAATAAAGATTCTTCCACATCTTGCTCTGTAGGAGGATCCCTGGAAGCATACCCAAACTGTCGGATGGCCAAAACTGGATTATAATTGATCCCTCCTTTTCTGCCAATCAAAGGCACATTTGGAAAATTTCCGCATCTTGTGACAAGCTCTATTCTCAATAACCGGTGGTCAAACCATACAATGTTATCAGCAGTTAAACCCATCAATCGTTTAGACCATTTCGCCACATCTTTGGTTTCCACAAAGGCACCTGTCTGAGGCAAATGTTTGAAAAACCAATGACTCAGCAGTGGAGTACAACAACTAACAGATCCTCCCCTCCTTTTCTCATTCTTGTAATGCACGGAATGATAAAAATCTCCTAACAAAGTAGGGACTGGATTTTTAAGGACGAAAACTCTCGTTGCTTGCATATCCACAAAGTCTTGCTGATTGGGAAAGAAAACTAGGCCATATATGCAGAGAGCCAGAATGGAATTGTAAACCATCCAATTTTTAGCACTTGCAGCCTATTGGGCTTGTCCAGACATAAATTCTAAATGAAATCCGCTAACTCCATTTTTACTGCTCACACCACTCTTTACCACTGCCTGATCCATTTGTAACGCAGCAGCAATTTCTTTTACGCTGGGAGAACTACCAGAGAAGAATGGTATTGCCGGCATGATCGGAATTCCCAAAATAAATGAGAATTCTTCCAGTGTTGGCATCAAAATGTAATCTGAAAAAAGAAAGCATCTCAACGAAGGCTCGTAGAACTGCAGCAGAGTGTGCAAAGCATCATGTTCATACTTGGTGATTGTACGGACCATCCCAACCAAATTCCCGTAGCTCTTCTGAAACCTATCAAGAATACCCAGACCAGCCATATCTATAACTTTGAGCAATGAATCCAAAACAGGATCTGGAAACTTGTAAGACACATTATTCTTTCTCTCGGCAACGATCTCTGTTGAACCCATGGATTGGAATCAGAAATGTATTATGCACCTGAAAATGACAAACATAATTGTTATGATATGATAATGCAATGCAAAAGGGCATGTGATCAAGTAATCAAGTGTCTGTGTCTGTATTGAACTGTGTGCACTGTGTCTCTGTACTGAATCTGGCAATATCTGAGATGAACACTTAAATCACTGTCATAGGATACAATGTCTGAAATCATCATAGAATCACAAGTAAGGTAGGTAGGAGGCTGGGTTTCCTGCAAACCTGTAAACATCCCGCCCATACTCACATGTGGTTCTTAGAAAATAAGGCTTGTCAGCTTCGGAGGTTTGAGAAGCCATAGCACATTCAGCCCGTAGGATACAATGCTATGCCAATCAAAGAGGTCATCCACTGACTCCCTTTAGAAAATAAAAGTCATCCTATGCAAGTTCCAAAGTGGGCCCTCGGGTGCGAATGGGTTTGCCACAGAATGTGGTCTGCCATTGTCACCGCTAGAGAGGGATGTTTCCACTAAGGTCCTCATGATCGGTCACTAGAGTCGACAGCTCTCTAGATCTACATCCTGGAATACGCAAGATGCGCATGCCACGACGTGTCCCAAGATAGCCTCGTCTAGCTGTGAATTTCGTGAACACCCAACGCACTCCAAACGGCACGTAGGTCCCACTACTCTCCACTCTAATTCTAAGTGTATCCTCAAGCCTGTGTAATGGGCTTATCTCTCAGAAATCCCATCCCGCCAAATAGAAAACAGCACAGTCCAGCATAGCATAATATATCGTATGGAATAAAAATGGTAAAATGCAATAAATGCAGTAATATACAGTAATATACAGTAAATAACTATACAGTAAAACGGTAAATACAGCACAACAATAAACACCCAATGAAAGAAAAACAGACAAGCGTTAGGATTGACTCGCTTAGGATGGACCAGCAATAGGTCAACATGTCCCCAGCAGAGTCGCCAGCTGTCGCTCCCGGGATTTTCATCCTAGTACAAACGCGAAAGTGGCACCGAAACAGAGTCGCCAGCAATGTGTATTTATCCCACGAGAGGGAAAGGAAACACCGCATAAACCTGAAAGAAAGGAAAAGCATGGTCTCGCGACCAAGAGAACTGGGTTTGGGAGTCGGTTACGCGAGAGGAAGGTATTAGCACCCCCTCGCGTCCATCGTACCCGATGGGATCCACGCTTGCTGCTTCAATCAAAGGGTGTAAGAAAAGAATGCTGGAAGAGGAACTGAAAGAAAGAAAGGAAAAGGAACAAGAAAAAAATGTAGGGAAAATAAAAGAAGTGCTCGCATGGGCCCTACCCCACTGCCTACGTATCTCATCGGGAACATGAGAATCAGAGCGACGTAGTTCCCCTCACTAGGGATGGATCGTGTTTTTTAGAGAACGGCTTACGTTCTAGCTCAGGTGTTGCAGGCTCGCTGGTCCGAGTGCGTTACCATCTTGCAAGAGAACGAGTAGGAGCACATTCATACGTTGAGAGTGAATGAGGTGAGAAAAGAATTCCCGAAGGAAAGACGTTATTGTTTGTTTTTGTCTTTTAAGAGTTCTTTCATTTGTTTGCATATGATAGTGTATCTGAATCTTAGTCATTGGAATGTGTACATTCTCACATTCCAAGATGGAATGGGTAAGAAAGCACACTAAGAGTGAAGAAGACCCCCACACTTAGTTCCAATTGTCAAGGTTCAAACACACTAGCATACTTGTGTTTATTAAGTGTTTTTGTTGATTAAGAAATGAAGAAATGTTTTTTTATTTGTTCCTTCAACAAGTATTGCATTTAGGTCCTTCATACCAGATCAAATATGCTATACATTCTAATATTATAAGAGAAGACCCCTTATAACCTTTTCTTTATATGAAAGGCCTAAATGCAATAAATGCCTACCTTTATTAGATATTTTGAATTTTCTTTGAGATGAGAAAAGAGACTCAAGAGAGGATAAAGGTAAAAATCTATATGGACTAAGACTCAATCCTAATTGATTAGTTAAGGGAGTGATCCTAAGGTTTGTGAGGTTTCAACCTAAAGTCTAAAGAAAGAATGAATTAAACAATTCACTTCTAAAGTAGAAGATGAATTGTAATTCACAAAGGGAAAGTGATGAGTTATTAAAAGAAAGCACATAAGTGCTTAACAAAACATAAAATGGAATTGTAAAAGAGAAAGGATAGAAGTTGAATGTGGATTCCTTATCCACACTCAATTGAAACTTACCAAAGCCCCTACATGGTTAGTAAACATGTATAAGAAGTATAAGAAGTAAAAGAACATGTAATGCATCATAAAACTCAAAAGAATTAAATGAGAAACCAAATCCTAGAGCCACAACTAGAATGTACATCATATGGAAACAAATGGTTATTATCATGCAAGTCCAAGTGGATAGGCAACAAACATCATCCATGGCATTAGAACATGCCACCATAAGAAAAAGGGAGAATGAAAGATGAAGGGAAAAAGAAGAAATGCATAAATGGAACATGTAATCCATGGATCAGAATTGAAATGAAATGAAAAATGATTCACAAACCTCTCACAAGTATTCATGAAGCACATCAAGACATTTAAGAAGTGATAGAAGAAGTAGAATTGAAATGGAAGTTCCAAACAAAGGAAAGTGCAAACACAACATGTTAAAGGTGCACAAGGTTCAAATGATAATCAACAAGCAAAGATTACATATAATATGTACCAATGACCTATAATGTCAAGAGTGTAGCTCACCCAATAGGCAAATGATCATGCAAGTATACACAAAAGAAAACATGTAAACATGCACAAAAGATTACAATGATATGACATGTTATAATGCTTTAAATGAAATGCATCAAAAAAAAAATCAAATGGCCTCATGAAAATTATGAAAACATGGTATTGAAGTTCACTAATCATAGATGAATCACATATCAAAGTAGCATGCAAGGAACCAAGGCAAAATGATGTCAAACAATGCACTTAGGTCAAATAGACATATCATACAAAGTAGCAAAAAAGTGAACACCAAACATGCCATAAAATGACCTAAAAAATCAAATAAAAATAAATTAACATACCTCAAGATGCTAATGACTCAATTAAAAAAGAAGAGCATCAAAACAATTTTTAATGATCAAGAACAAAATTAAACAAGATCATGTACCACATTAAGAATGCACACCAAAGAAATTCAAAGAAAATTATGGAGCAGGGGTAAAAAGGTCATAAAATCAGAAAATAAAATCACCAAAAATTTTCTAAATGTTTTAATGATACTCATGAATTTTTGTGGAATTTTATGATACTATTTAGTATTTTTAAAAATTAAAAAGCAAAGGTGTAGAAAAATGGAAAAATAAAATGCAATGCAAAAAGGAATGGGGGTGCATGACTAGTAATTAATCAGTTCAAACTACATTGGGCCTTAAACGAGGGGGTGTGAATATCAATTTAATCCAAGGTCCAAATCTGCGCAAAACACACTAATTAACATACACTCTCAGTCAACAAAATTGACTCGCTCATGACCATTGGATCAAGTCAAGGTCAAACGAAAGTCCAAGTAAACAACATCAACGCACACATGTGAATGACCACACAACATACAATGCACCACACCACATAATGTTTAAAAGAAATCAGAAAAAACGCACGTGAGGATCACATGAATTTTAATGTGCTGGCATCATACAAGCCTCACGATCATAGAAAATGGACGGACACGATTAAAACAAGACAAAACCCTAGCAAATACAGTCACCGGCCGGAGGTGACTTCCGGTCACCTTTTCCGGCCATATCACCACCGTCTGCAACTTCAAGTTTCCCAGAATCTCACAAACAAAACACCAAAATGAAGAGGAAGTAGTGGAGAGCACGAATCCAAAGACAAAATGCACAAGATGTTCATGAGATGAGAGAATCGAACAGAGGAAGATTTGCCCTAACTTTTCAACTATCCCTCAAAAGGCCTATCAACTAGCCAGACAAGTTCTTGAGCTTATAAGAAGCTTCAAGAACCTGAAAACAACTTCACATTAAGTCTATAATAGTGGAGATTCGTACCTGAAGTTTTGAAACCTTGAAGTGTTCTTCAGAAAACCAGAGGTCTTGTCTCTTCTACAATCTTCACTTGGCCAAATAAAGGCTGAAATGTAGAAATTGATGATGATTCAATGGAGAAAAGGTTGAAAACCAATCTTCAAAACAAGTTGCAGTGTTGAGAAATTGAGAGAGAATCAGATAGATTCTGAAGTGAGAGGAACAAAGTGAAGCTCGAGGATCAGTTCAATGGTGAGATTGAGAGAGAAGAAGAGAGTGTTTTAGAGTGAAATGAGAAGAATCCAGCTGAAAATGAAATTGGAGTGTGTGTTTTCTATTTATGGTGAGCTCTAATCATGGTTTAGTGAGTGGAGTTAAGTGAGTCAAGTTAGTTAAACTGAGTCATCCCTAACTAACTGAGTCAAGTTAGTTAGGGAGAGCAGTGCTATGGTGAAGAGGGCTCATGACATGCTATGGTGTGGGAAAACTAAATGGCACGGTTTGTGAAATAGAAGCTTGTTCATCAAAAACTTGCTAAGCAAGTTTTGTCCCTTCTATTCTCATGCAATGCACGTGCCACTGTGCTTAGTGTAAGTAGTGTATGCTTGGTCAAAAGAGGAAACTGAAGTGAAGAAGTGTTTGGTGTGTGAGTGAACCAAATTATGAACTGAACTGTCAATGTACCAGTGCCAACATAGGGTAGTTTGTTGAAGTTTTTCTCCTTATTCAATGAATGGTTTGGTATGCTTTTGGAGTCAATTGAAAGAGGAGATATTGAAAAACAATGTTGGTTTGAAAATTGAAGTGAAATGAGGTCTCTAACATGCCTAAAAATGACCACAAACAGATGGAAAAAGAAACTGGTACATGGGTGCGCAGACTTGTGGCATGACCTGGTTGTGACCTGGTCAAATTTCAGTTGCAATGACCATTCTTTGAGCCATCATAACTCCTTAACCTTTGATCAGATGAAAAATTGATAAACACCAACTTTGAAGATCTCACATAGAGGAACAACTTTGATGTTGAAAGGTTTTCCATTTGAAGCCTCTAATCATGAGTAATTGATCAATACATTTGGCCCACCAAGTGTTTGAGAAAATGACTGCGCGCGTGCCCTGAAAATCTGGGTCATGACCTAGTTTTGAACCTACTTTGCTCAAACTTTGATCAATCATATCTCACTCAATTTTTATCCAATGGAGATGTTCTACACATGGATTTGAAGCTTAAAGCAAGACCTTTTGTTGTGGCCTAGTGGAATTTTCATTTGGTGCTTCAATTTTAAATGGCCTTGGTTCAAACTCTGATGCAAAATGGCCAAAACTTGCTATTTTTAGTAACCCTTCTTCTTCCAAAAATGGCAACTTTCTACATCTTGATTTTTTCATGATTCCTTTGGAATTTCTTGACCAAATTTTGTACATTGGACATATGTAACATGAATTTCATGATTTTGGGCTCAAAAAGTCAAGAGTTGACTTTTTCCTCTGATTATTTGACTTGGCCCCAATTTTCCTGATTTCTGATCTTTCTTCCAATTGAACCACTTCCAAAACCAATTGAGAAGCAATTTTCCACCTCCATACACTTAGGGACATATGAAATACCATGACATCAAATTTGGTCCAAAAAATCAAAAATTCCCTGATTTTATTAGAAACCCTAGTTTTGGTGCCCACCTCTTAGGAGAAAAATGTGCAGTCTTCAATTTCAAATTCCTCAGAGTATGTTGTGTATCCCCTTAAAGGATGATGAGATATACCATTTGAGGATGATTTTGGATCAATGAACTATCTCTTTTGAGGGTCTTCCTTCAGTTTTTGAACCTCTTGCATAGTGAAAGATGTAGTGCTTCAATCTCCCATTGAATCTCACTTCCTTGAGGTTTTGGATGATCAATTGAGATAGTATGATACATGAAAGACTTCTTGGCTTGCCTTGAGGCAACTTGACTGACCTTTTTGTGCTTTGAATGATCCCTTGATTGTCCACCTGATCACATGCCCTGATGGTAAGAAGGATGCAATGCTTCATTTTTCTAAGTTAAATGCAATGCAATGCTAATGAGATGGATATGATATGATAAATGATAATGCCATGCTATGATGACAAAGAGGGAGAGCAAATTTTGGGGTATTACACTTCGCATAAATAGACCCGCTGGATAAAAAAAAAAGAGTCCAGGCAAAAAAGGGCATCCCGGCGAACCACAAAAACAGACTAAAAAGGTTCGGGCAAAAGTTAGGGATATAAAATAAAAAAGTTTGTACACCCGGTGAGTTGAAAGTCCGTAAGGACAACTCAGGAAAAAAAGGGTATCCCGATGGATTGAAAACCCGAAAGGGCGGTCCATGCAAAAGAGGGATTTAAGCGAATGACTACGGTCTGAGTTATCTGTACCCCATCACAGTTTCAGCAACTGACTTTCCAAAGGGTAGGAATCGGTTTGATCATTCCTCAGAAGGTAAGGTCGGGGAGTCTTGAAGACATATTGGCCATACCAGGATTGAAACTCAGTGGAATGCCGTTTTACATTGCCATTAGGATAGTTTCTTTTCTCAATTTACAACATTCTCTTCTTTCCAGGGTTTGCTTCCCAATTGTACTTGCCTATTCTGGGCCTTTCAATCAATAAATTAAACTTCAGTCAATAGCTTCTTATTTTAGTTTTTTACTGCTTTGTTTGCAAAAACGTCCTAATTTTTTATAAAACATTGCATTTGAAAATACTATGGCCTTACAAATAACATGCGCAGAAAAACATTTAAAATCATTTTGAATGTTGAATAATCCTGGATGGTGGATTCAAACCACGCAATATCCTGGGGCATTTGTGCATATTCTTTTGTTGCAGGTAACAGGTACAAGTATTCCAAGAGCATGGGTTATGTCTTCTAGATGAAGAATCACTTATTCCCATACAGAATTCCAGGGCAGGCAAGTGCAAGAAGGGTCCCCACGTCACCTTTTGTCACAACGTTTACTGATTGAGTCCATGTTCGGCCGACGAGCACTCACGACGATTCGATATTGACAAGTCTATTCCAATTGGGTAGCGTTGTATCTTATTAAGTCGACTCTCCTATTCAGTACTTCCAACGGCTACAAGCTTTTCTGTGTCGATAACGGTTGCAAACTCCCTAGTAGAGCTGCCTCGCTGTTAATGTTCAGGAGTTTGAAGACGCCAAGTCTTCTGTAAAATCCTCTTGGGACGATTTCTTCAGATCAGCCGCATAATCTGGGGCAAAAGTAAGCTGTTGACCCTCCCAAACATGGGGCATCATGAAGTTCTCCGGCAAGGGAAGTCCCATATTTATTATCCCCAGTAGAGTGACCTCTCAAGTCTCTGCATTTTTCCAAGAGTTTGAAGATGTGTGGTCTTCTGTAAAATCCTCTTAAGAGACATTCCCCAGCAAGAGACGCTTTGAGGCAATTCTCCTCAGCAGAGTTTGTTATAAACTCATTATCCCCAGTGGAGTCGTCAAACAGACGGTTTGCCCAGCATGAGACATTGTGGCATTTCTCCTAAGCTCGACAGCTTTGTTCCTCAACAGATTCCCATGAATTTTCTGTGTTTTCCCAGCAGATCTCTAGTGACTCTGTCTCAGCAGGTTGCAACAGAATGTCTTCTAGCCAGGATTTGCGTATCCCCTACAGAGTAGTTCTGGTCCCCAGCAAGATTGTATCTCTAGTAGTTGTATTCCCCACAGAGTTCATCATTGAATCGTGTCAACAATATTCCCCCAGCTGAGTTGTTTCTTCCCCGTAGAAGTTTAGCAGGTCAACAGAATTTCTTCCTCAGCAGAGTGTTAGCATATTCTCCTCGGGTTTGATGGCCCCCCAAGCAGAGTTTTAACGACTTGTCTTCTTCAGCAGAGTGTTAGTACATGCTTTCCCCAGCCAAGTCAGAAATTCTCATCCCCAGCAGAGTTGCTATGGCCAGAATTCGTCCCAGTCAGGTGAAGTAGTTCCTAGCAGAGTCATCACTTCCCCATATCTCAAAGTCCAATTTATTTTTGGCAAGTGTGACAATTCGAAGCAAACAGATTGTTCATTCATTCTCCAGCAGAGATACCATCCTTTCAGGAGTCTCTAAAGTCAAATCATTGATCATTTGTTCCTCAGCAGAGTCAGCAGAGACGTTTGACATGCATGCAGGGCATAATCCAATATTGGAATTTTACGGAGGTCCACCCACAATGTGGCAAGCCAGTAGTCGTCTGGCATTGTTTAAAAGACGTTATTAAAGTCCAACCGTAGATTGGCAAAAGTCCATCCAAGGGTGGCAAAGCAGGTCAAAGTCCAACCGCAGATTGGCAAAAGTCTATCCAAGGGTGGCAAAGCAAGGCAAAGTCCAACCGCAGATTGGCAAAAGTCCATCCAAGGATGGAAAATCAAGTCAAAGTCCAACCGTAGATTGGCAAGGGTCCATCTAAGGGTGGAAAATCATTAGCTAAGTCCAACCGTAGATTGGCAAAAGTCCACCCGCAGTGTGGCAAGTCAGTAGTCTTCTGACTCCATTCAAAAGACAGCAGTTAAGTCCAACCGTGGATTGGCAAAAGTCCATCCAAGGGTGGAAAATCATCGACAAGTCCAACCGTAGATTGGCAAAAGTCCACCCGCAGTGTGGCAATTCAGCTGCAAAGTCCAACCGTAGATTGGCAAAAGTCCACCCGCAGTGTGGCAAGTCAGGAGTCTCTTGACTCCATTCAAAAGGACAGTCCACCCATAGTGTGGCAAGCCAGTAGTCATCTGGCGTCGTGCTAAAAGACATTGTTAAAGTCCACCTGTAGTGTGGCAGGCCAGTAGTCGTCTGGCGTCGTGCTAAAAGACATTGTTAAAGTCCACCCGTAGTGTGGCAAGCCAGTAGTCGTCTGGCGTCGTTATAAAAGACATTGTTAAAGTCCGCCTGTAGGGTGGTAAGCCAGTAGTCGTCTGGCGTTGTTCAAAAAGACATCTCTTCAGTGTTATTCTTTCGCATCAGTTCATTCAGTTGGGTTTATATGCCTTTTCTTCTTCTCCACAGAGTGCAAATTTTTTGGTTATTTTCGGTATTCAATCCCTCCATACCTTGAAAGTCTGACAGCAATCGCTATCATCCATTCAGGTCTACAGTGATTGAATAGGGGCAGCTGTAATACCCCAAAATTTGCCCTCTCATTTCTTCATATCATTTTGGCATAAGCTTTCATTTTATTGCATTGCATTCAAGCATAGAAAAATAAAACATTAAGCATTTAACATTGTATCTTGCATAAGGGCATGGGATCAGGTGATTCTCTAAGGTGTTGATCATCCAAAGTAAAGGAACAAGAGCCAAGGGTCTCTCACAAGCCTCAAAGGTATCTTACATCATATGTCATCTCTACTTGATCTCACAAGCCAATGAAAGAAGGAGAATTCATCAAGAAGATTGGGCAGTGCACCACCTCCTACACAAGGCAGTCAAAAATGGGGATCTGACCCTCAAATGGGCAAGCTCTTTGAGTCTTCATCACCTCCAAATGCCATATCTCTTCTTATGGGATACACATCATATTCAGAGGAATTTGGATTTGGAGGATGTGTTATTTCCTCCTAAGCAGAGGGTGCCAAAATTAGGGTTTGACCTAAAATCAGTTTATCTCTAATTTTTTGGGCAAGACTTGATCTCATGGTATTCCTTATGTTCTTAAGTGTATATGGATGGAAAATTCCTCAACAATTGGTTTCAGAAGGGTTTCAATTGATCAATGGCTTGATAACCAAGAAATTGGGGAAAAATTCAACTGTGCAGTGAAAAAAGTCAACTCTTAACTTTCTAAGGTCAAATTATTGAAATTCATGTTATATAGGTTCATTGGACAAGATTTGATCAAGAAATGATGGAGGAATAGTGAAAAATCAAGAAATCACAAAACTGCCAAAAATAGAAACTTTAGGGTTTCCAAAAAAGGCAACTTTAGACCATTTTGCACCCTACTTTGAGGCTCCCTTTCTCCAAGATAAAAGCTCCAAACTTTAGGCCCAAGTTGAGCCAATTAAAGTTCATGCTCTAAGCTTCAAATCCATATAAAGAACTCCTCCATTGGATAAAAATTGAATGAATTATGGTTGATCAAAGTTTGAGAAAACTAGGTCCAAAATCAAGTCATGACCAAGCATGCCCAGGCCCACGCGCCATAATTTTGACAAACACCTGGTGTGCCAAATGTCAAGCTGAATTTCTTTAAGATAAAAGCTCCAAATGAAAATCTTTTCAACATCAAAGTTATTCCTTTCCATGCCCACTTCAATGTTGATGTTGGAAAAATTTTGATTTGATCAAGTTATGATGGAGATATATTGGTCCAAAGTTGGTTGCTTCACACTGAAAATTCCCTAAGTCATCATGCCTTGCCTGCGGGCCAAGTCGCTCGCTACACACCAGTCTTGATTTCCAATGTTTCAGGTCACTTTTGAGCATGTTAGAAGCTTTATTTCCAACCATGTTGCATACCAAACTTGTAGTATTACACCTCCTCTTTCCATTGACCTCAAAAACTCATCAACCCATCCACTGAATATGGAGATATTCATCTACAAACCACCCTATTCTTCACTGATGCATTGATAGCTCTTTGTACACGATTTGGTTCAGGCATCCATCAAACAACTCATGTACTTTGTTTCCTCATTTAAACACACCATTATCCTTACATATACTTGCCATAATCTATGTAATACATGAGAAAGGAAAATAAAACTTGTTGGACAAGTTTATGTTGCAGCCGTGACCTCATCATCACCATTCACTTTCATCAACCTCCACCATAACACACCATAAACCACCATCACCATATCACAGCCAAGCCAACTCGCCCTAACTAACTTGGCTCAGTTAGTTATAGGCTACTCAGTTAACCAAGCATTGACTCACTTAACTGACTCACTTGACCATGAGTTAACATATTAAACTCAACATATAAATTCACATTTCACTCACATTTTCATTTTCAACTCTCATTTTTTTCATTCTGACTCAAGAACACTATCAAATTCTCTCTACTCCTTCACTCAGATCTCACACGATTCCACTATTTTTCTCAATCATCTTCATCATTTGGTGATTATCAATCAAGAACATTCAAGAGCAAGTTCATCTCTCCAAGTTCAACACCATTACAGTCATTGTTTCTCTGCATTCTCCAAATCAAGAGGCATTTATTTTGCTTAAACTTGAAGTTCTACAAGCTCAAGATATCAAGTTCTCTGGTTTTCTCAAGTACTTCAAAGTTCTTCATAGTTTCAGGTTTTTTCCTCAACCTTTTTCTACTAACTTCAGCTTGTTTTCATGGTGTCTTTAGCTTATTAGAAGTTGCGTGCGTCCTGGCTAGTTGATAGGCCTCTTAGAGGCATAGTTTCAAAATCTAGGGCATATTTTAATCTCCTCTATTCTCTGTATATGTGCTTGTTATGTGAAAAGTGATTGTGGATTCATGATGTGCATAACTTCAGCTTCATTTTGATATAATGTTTACGTATTTCTGGAGAATGTGAATTTGCAGACGGTGGGGAGTGGCCGGAGAAGATGACCGGAGGTCCTTCTCCGGCCGGTGGCTTTAACTCTTAGGATTTTGTGTTTTTGAATCGTGGCCATTGGATCGTTTCATCGTGTGGTTAATATTGTGACAGCGCATTAAAATCCACCCTCCCCCTCACGTGCACTATTTGGTTTCAGATTGCTTGTGTGTGTGTGTACACGTTGCTTATGATAGACTGCATCTTTGATTCATTGGATATGCCTGATTATTTGATGATCTCATATTGACTTTGATCCAATGTCTTGCATGATGCCAGTGCATTAATGATATGTGGTCTCTCACGTGGTCTCAAATGTTTAATTTTTTATGATTACATGTGCGCGTGTGTATGGTAATTGGTGTGCACTGATGTTCTGATCCATGTGATACGCATGCTTATTTTGATAATATAATCCTATGGCCATGATTGAACCTTCACTTGGTTGCACGCACATGTAACCACACTCAATCACAAATGTAATTGGATTGGACTTAACTGCTATTTGCGCCCCACACTAAGCCCATTGTCATTTTTGAACGTGAAAATTACTTTGTTTGCACCCCTCCCCATTTCTTCTACTCTTTTATTTCTTTTTCTATACTTGTTTGGTTTCCTTATTTTAAAAATACCAAAACATCATGGAAAATTCTACAAAAATTCATGTGATATCTTAACATGTTTAAATAATTTTCTATTATTTTTATTTTTGATTTTGTGAATATTTACATATAATTCCATAATTTTCTTTTATTTCTTTTGAAACTTGTTTCTATTTGCATATCTTCATTTCAAAATTTATTTCTCATAGATTCTTAAACATTTTTTGCATCAATATTTTTGTATCCATTCAGTAATATCCAAAACTTCATAAAAATATTTTGTTTCACTTCTAGAACTTTCTTTTATTGCATTTAGGTCCTCCATCTTTGCACTTTGGTTCATGGTTCATAAGTGACTATTGCTTGATTGTTTGAGGTCCTTTCTTTCTGAATTTTTGTATAGTGTTTTGGTATGATATTTGTCTCTGGTTGAGGTCTCTTGAGACCTAATTTGATGATTTTCAATCATGTTTGGTATTTGTTTGATGACTCTTGTTTGAGGTCCCTTTTTGTGAACTTCTTTGATCATGTTTGTTTACTTGCTTGAGAAGGCACTTGTGCCATTGTATGATATCTTTCTTCTTGACTTCTTGAGCCATGTTTAGATCATTATAGGTCTCTTGAATGCAATTATAGGTCATTGGTTTGAAGTTGATGTCTTTTTGTGTACATGTTCAATACTTGTTTCACATGTCTCTTTTTGACCTATTCCTCACTCTTTTGCATCTAAGTTCCAACTTGACTTATAATTGGTTTGTTTATGCCATGTCATACTATTCATATGATGTATGCCTCTGACTTTAAAGCATTGCATTCATCCCATATGCCATTCATGTGTTACTTTGCATACTTGAACATGTTTCATCCAAATGCATGTTTCTTTTTCTTCTAGCTTCTAAATGACTTGTAAGTTGCTTGAATGTGATTGATTTGTGCATCTTATCCTCATCCTAATATGTCATACCACTTCTGACTTGGATACTTGAGTTCCATCTTAAACTTTTTGTAGGTTTGACTTATGCCATGAATGTTTTCTTTCCATGTTAAGTTCATGTTCATATCTTCTCACTTCTTCTCATAATTACTCTTAATGTTTGGATGCTTGATGGTATGACTTATTTGAAATTTGTAGGCACATGTTTAGGTCATCCACATTCTGACTTTGACATTACTTGAAGCATTATTGCATGATCACTTTGCATGTCCACACATTCTTCATCTATTTCTTCCTTGATTCATTTTCTTTGGTGTTTAAAATATTTAGTTGTGTATAGTTTGTTCTTGTTTGATCAATTAACATTAGAGAACACCCCTAGAGACTAGGTTCTGACCTTGATTGAGTTTCATCTCTTAGGATCTTTATCCTTTTAACTCTTAGCTTGTTTGTTCACCACTTGTTATTTCTTTTCTTATTGCACTACTTGTAAATTGTTTTAAACTAACATTTTCATGTAGGTGCTAAAGGTAAGTAAGTGTGTGGATATGCTTCCACATACACTCTTATCACTCATTTCCTCTTATTTCTTTTAAACTTTCTACTTGTGTTTGTTAAGCATGTACATGCTTTCTTTGAATAACTTTTCTTTCATCCCTCTTTAAGATCAACTTAACTTTCATTTTGGAAGTAAGTTGCTTCTTTTGCTCTTCTTCTCCCTTCTTTTAGAAGTAGGTTTGTTAAACCACATTAACCTTAGGAACACCATGTATGATAACATCTAGGGTGTGTCTTAGTCTCCCCCATTAGAGTTTACCTTCTCCTTCTTTTTGAGTCTCTCTTCTCATCTCAAAACCAAAATAAAAAACACTTAATAAAGGCATAACAAATGTTGTATTTGAGCCTTTCATGTAAGAATGAGATGGTGAGGGGTCTTCTCTCACTTTCTTAGAATGTTTAGCGTATGTCTCGTCTTGGGTCGATAGGCGAGGCATTCGATCTTACATGAGGGGCGTAAATACAATATGCGTTGCAAAACATTAAATAAACAAAACAATTCTTTCTTAAAACACAAAAACAAACAACCATTCTTTTCTCATCTCCTTCACTCATTTCTTAAGGACTCGTCAAGTCTGTTCTACTGCAAACAGGTAATGCCTAAGTCTCCCTACAGCGAGCTACAACACCTAACTGCTGGAACGCGCGCTCTGACGTTTCCACTAAAAAACACAAAAACAGCGACCCTCGTTGAGGGGAACTACGTCGCTTTGATTCTCATGTTCCCGATGAGATACGTAGGCAGTGGGGTAGGGCCCATTCGAGCACTTCTTTTATTTTCCCTACATTTGTTTCCCTTTTTCTCCTTTCCTCTTCCAGTTCTCCAGTTAGCAGTTCCTTTTCTAGTATCTTTCCTGACACCCTTTGATCGAGACAAGCAAGCGTGGATCCCATCGGGTACGATGGACGCTTGGGGGTGCTAATACCTTTCTCTCGCATAACCGACTCCCGAATCCAGTTCTCTTGGTCGCAAGACCATGCTCTATCCTTTCTCTCAGGTTTATGCAGTGTTTTCTTTCCCTCTTTTGGGATAAATACACATTGCTGGCGACTCTATTTCGGTGCCACTTTCGCGTTTGTACTTGGATGAAAATTTCGGGAGCGACAATGTGTTTCTTAATGAATTCGATCACATCCTCTTGGTCAACATTTGGAAAAGGTATAGCCTCGATCCATTTTGTAAAGTAATCAATACCTACCAAAATGTACCTTTGACTTTTAGATGATGCTGGTCGAATTTCTCCAACTAAATCCAAAGCCCAACCTCTAAAGGGCCACGGCTTAACTATGGAGTGTAGTTCGCTTGCAGGGGCATGTTGTATACCTGCATGCACTTGGAACTCTTGACATCCTTTAGCAAATTCGATACAATTTTTCAACATGGTAGGCCAATACATGCCCTATTAAAACAACAACCACTTCATTTTGTGGCCTACCTGATGTACCCCACATGCCTCACTATGGATAGTCGAAAGAGCTAGGTATGCCTCTGATTTACTAAGGCATTTGAGCAAGACTCCTTCAGTAGTCTTTTTAAATAATTCATTACCCAAAAGAACATAACTCAAAGCTCGATACCTGATTTTTTTGTTCTGTGGATGCTGTTGGATTTTGCAAATATTCTACTATTGGCATCCTCCAATCTTCGTCCGTCAAACTATCTACGACTAAGATTTCAAAATTTTCCTTATCTGTGTACCCTAGCTTTGTAGCTTCCAAATCTGATGGAGATAATCTGGTTGACACAACTCTACCTCTGACTTCGATTGCGTCTTGCAAATTTTCTTTCAAAATTTTGTACCCAGAAGCAATTTGAGCCAAATCATTGGCTACATGGTTCTCTAGTCGAGGTATGTGTCGAACACTTACCATCTCGAACTTTTTCAGTAATCTATTGACTATTACAAAGTACATGATGAGATTTTCTTTCACATATTTGTACTCCCTTGTAATCTGTTTGACGACTAACTCTGAGTCTCCCATTATTTCGACTCGAGTTTCCCCCAATTCCAACAAAATTTCAAGTCCGGCTATTAAGGCTTCATATTCAGCCTCGTTGTTCGAGCAGAGACCTTCGACTTTGTATTTGAATTTTGTTGGGATTTTATTAGGAGAAATAATCAGGACTCCTACACCTGTGCCATCTTTATGACTAGAACCGTCGAAATATAATTTCCATGGTTCAAGCTCAAGATAATTCGGCACGTTCTCGCTTATAGAGTGGTCGACAATAAAGTCTGCTACCACTTGTCCCTTAACGGCCTTTAAAGGTCTATACGTTAGGGAGCATTCAGTTAATGCCAATGCCCACTTACCAATTCGACTATGCAAAATAGGTTTAGATAACATATGCTTAATGATATCGAAATGAGACAAAACATAAACATCAATTGGCTTTATATAGTGCTTTAATTTTGTACAAGAGAAATACAAGCATAAACACAATTTCTCAACCATCCTATACCTAGTTTCCGCATCGTTCAAAACCTTACTAAGGTAATAAATGGATCTTTTGACGCCATTTTCATCCTTTTTAGCCAACATGCTCCCTAAGGTTTTGTCCGACGCAGATATGTGCAATCTCATGCTCCTACTTCTACAAGGTGGTGCTAGGATTGGAGGATGACTTAAATACTCTTTGATTTTGTTGAAAGCTTCCTGTTGAGCTTGCCCCCATTTGAATCCCTCCTTGTTTAATCGGAGTAGAGGTGAAAAGGCTTGAGCCTTCCCACTGAGATTCGAGATAAATCTTCTCAAGAAATTTATCTTTCCTAACAGCGACTGCAGTTCCTTCTTTGTCGATGGCGCTTTCGCCTCCATAATGGCCTTGGTATTATTTTGATTTATTTCAATTCCCTTTTTATGGACCACGAAGCCTAAGGAATATCCCGCCTGCACACAAAAAGCGCATTTGAGAGGATTCATTTTGAGACTATGTATTCGCATCCTTTCGAATGACTGTCGAAGATGGTTAATATGATTCTTCCCTGAAACAGACTTTACAACAATATCGTCAATGTAAATCTGCATAAACGTTTCTATGAAATCATGGAAGATTGTATTCATAGCTCTTTGATATGTTGCCCCAGCAGGTTTTAGGCCAAAAGGTATAACTACCCATTCGTAAGTGCCTAAGGCCCCCGGGCATCGAAATGCCGTCTTAGTGACATCATCTTCAACAATAAATATCTAGTTATACCCAGAATACCCGTCGAGCATGCTAAGGTATTCATGGCCAGCGGCACAGTCGACTAGCATTTCCGCCACCGGCATTGAATATTCGTCCTTTGGGGTCGCACATTCAGATCTCTAAAGTCTATGCAAACCCTCAAAGTACCATTCTTTTTTATAACAGGCACAATGTTTGCAAGCTATTTGACATACCTGGCCGTTCAAATAAATCTTCAACGAAGAAGCCTTTTGACTTCCTCCTTGATCTTCGAGAGAATTGCTGGTGCAAACCGCCTGGGATTTTGCTTGATTGGCTTCTTTTCAGACTTGATTGACAGCTTTAGTTCGACCAGCTCCCTGCTCAAACCAGGCATCTCATCGTAATCCCAGACGAAACAGTCTTTGAACTCCCTCAGCAATTGGATTACTTCGACTCTGAGTTGTGGACTAATGTTGGCGCTGATGTAAGTTGGCCTTTTCACTGTCCCTTCTCCCAAGTCGATTTCTTCAAGTGGATCTTGCACCAGCATTTTGATATTGGTTGCCAACGGATCCTTCTCAAAACCCAAAGGATCATCATCATAGATGGCGTCGAGCCTTTGTTCTTCATCCCGAACCTGATCAGGTGTTTCTGGATCAAATTCCTTACCAGGACCTCCTTTGTGTGAATCATTGTTGGCCTTGTCAGCCATATTTTTAACTTCAGCCTCTAAGGCCGCTTGCAATTTGTTCTCGGCTATATAAGCCAAAAATTTTTTTAGTACTTTGAATTCAGACATCATCACTGAATTCGCTTCCCCAACCTATTGGGGTTATTCCAGGTACACGTCGGGTTCACCATCAACTTCCATGGGTGCCTTCTGAGAAATCTTCACCATATTGATTTCCATTTTGACATCCTCAGCGATGTCAAGCTTACACAATTCCATCTGTAGGCCCTCAGCAGCCTTATCCATCTGAACGAAACCGTAAGCGGTTTCTTTGGTTACCATCATCCATTGGGAATCTTCAGTAACTCCTTCGTCGGCGCCTTCAGTGACCCCTATGCCAACACCATAAGTAGTGTTGTTGGTGAAACTTTCGACAGCCCCGGTAGCAAAACTTCTTATGAATTCTTGTTCTAGATTTTCAGTAATCCTGACCATGACTGCCTCATTGTTGAAATCATTAGCGACTTCGACCACATTGACATCGTTGTTGAGGCCTTTAGCAACCTCGACCATATTAACCTTTGTTGGCTCTGCATAGTGAGCATCATCCACTGGTAGGGGAT